>OZ008371.1:197998476-199320932 GCA_963931995.1 Phaonia tiefii
GTTTACTTGTATTCTACATCTGTCTAGTCCACAAAAATCAAAACAGATTCGACTTTGGCGGCCATTTGCAAAAATAAGAGCATCTTCCAATAGGGTGGTCATTTTTGAAACACCCTGTACATTGACGGGTTTTTCAATAAGAGCGCTACAAAAGTTTTTTTAAATAAAACAAAACCGGTTTTAGATACCAATGAAATTCTTTATTCCTGTGAAAGTACGTTCGAAGCCATTATGTATGGAACTCGATTTCATTTGCATGGCCACCACGGACACGCTTGCAGAAGTCCAGACGCTGAACCCAATTTTCGACGGTTTTCAAGCATAAATCGGCCGATACTGCTGCAATTTCACGTTCGATATTCGTACGAAGTTCATCAATCGTCGCTGGCTTGTTGGCATAGACCATAGACTTGACGTAGCCCCACAGGAAATAATGTAACGGCGTCAAATCGCACGACCGTGGCGGCCAATCGACTGGGCCATTTCGTTAGATAACACGTTCACCAAACTTGGTTTCCAATAAATTGATTGTGGCATTCGCTGTGTGGCTTGTGGCGCCGTCCTGTTGGAACCACATGTCCTCCAAGTCCATATTATCCAATTGGGGCCAAAAATATTGGGTAGCGATTCGCATTCACAGTAATGTGCCGGTCTTGGTCATCACGGAAGATTTTAGTTTAGTTTAGTTTTTTTTTATTAAAACTGTCGGTTAAACAATATTTAGAATTAACAATAATTGTGATGAAAATATAACAAAAAACATCACTTCTGAAAACTGTTATATAAAATAAAAAGTTAGACTAGAGTAAAAGGGAAAAAATATAGGTTTCCTATTTTAGGATAACCATCAGAATGTGGTGGATTTCATTGCCAATAACATATGTATCTCTATCCGATACGCTTGTGTTAAAACGTTTTGTTATAGCATTAAAACTATGAAATTGAACAGATTTATCGGTGGCACATCTATAAATGTCTCCGTGCCCCGTGTTGATATAATTATTTGGAAAATATTTATATATTAGCAATAATTACTTGCCATTGCAAATATTTGCTATTGTGAGCAATCAACAAATTATCTAAATTTGTTTTCTGTTTTGAGCAAACATTGATGTTAAGCAACACAGCAATTTGAAAATTAAATTACCAATCAGTGTGTTGAACTGTCATATTTATTACATATGACACTTGTCAAATGCTTAAACGAAACTTTGGCATTTCCAATTGTTTGAGCGGTTCCAAAAGCTATTTCCTACAATGTGGTCCGTCAGTACATTTCAGTTCTAAATACTTCTACTCCTTCAAGGCATTTAGACTTTGCACAATCCAAGTAGAAAACTTAAGCCAACGATCGATCGATTGATCTGTCTACCGCTGAATGTAGACGCTAAGTTTAGCGATCAGCGTTTTCAAGATTACATTGCGAGCGTAAGTCAAGACAGACTTTAAAGCGAGACTCTCCAATGTTGTCGATTGTTTGAGTAATTGATTCAAATTACAATAATACCTGATTTAAACTGAATATAAATTAGTTGGCAATTTTTTTTTTCTTTCTAATACTTTAAATGTAAACGAAGAACAACTGTAGAACAATGACGTTATGTTGTTTACAATTAATTCATTATAATTAATTCATTACAATAGAATTATAAAAAAGTAAAAAATAGAAAAATTTCAAATTACCCCGGTGACCAACTACTGACTGAGTGGCTGAGCGAGCGATTGGCTGACTGACTCATGCAGGAAAAATTGTGCATAAATTTTCTTTAGTTTCGCTGAACTTTTTCGAATTTTCACTTGGAAAATTCTAGGAAATCGCCAGAGAAGATACATACATATGACATTTAAGAAGTAAAAAAAAATAAACAACATTATGACATCTAAACATATTTATTGTTGCAAATGCAGCCAGTTGTGTTCAACGTCTTAAAGTTTTAATTAAACATGATTTATATGCAACTCAGCTGCGGGCAGAACTCATAGTGGCATTCGAATTCGAATGCGAATTCGCATTCACATTCGCAATTGTTTTCACTGGCTGTGTGTGGGTGGGTGTGTGTGCGAGTGAAATGAAATTAAATAAAATGTGCACTTTGTATAATGGACCCAATGGCAGCGGACGGACAATCACTCGACCGTCCAGCGATCGACCGTATGGGCATTAGCGTGTACGTAGTTCATCATTGCCAGTAGTAGATGGATGGATATTCATTGCAACCCTCAATGACAGACGTGACAAGTTAAGATCATAAAGAAAACAACTTAAATTGCTGATTTGTTCTTTTTTTTGTATTTAATTTTTTATATACTTGTATATAAATAAAACAATAAGTCATAATGTAATTAAATACACAGAAGGAAAATAAACGCATTACGGGGGTGGGTTCACAAAGCAACTTCCGGAAAAATGTTATGGTTGGGATTGTGTTTGGGAGAGGGGGACGACGGCTGTCTCATGTAGTTACGTAGTATTATGCACTTGCAACCCACACCCATATCAGAATAAAGGTGATTGACCGCCACTGTCAACATCGGGTGTGAATGTAAGATTGCGGCGACATCTGGTCTAAAACGCATAAATTTCACAAGAGAGCTTCACTTTGCACATCTAGATTAAAATCTTTTTTTTTTAAATGTTTGTAAAGAAATATGAATATTAAAGTTGGACAGTGGTTAGCAGAGATTATTGTTATAGGGATTAGGTTAAATATCAACGACAGTTTTCTCCGAAAATAAAGGGTGTGTCAGTAAGAATGCACTTTTTCATTTTAAAATAAAAACACCTATTTTTGAGGTAGGCGTGGTTTCTTTATTGGATCTTCTCAGGCAATGTTCCGATTAAGGTCTAAACATAATCAAACACGCTAGAGACGACGACGTTTTTTCTACTTATACATAGGTTTCTTATGGCAAGGAGAAATCGTCACGAAAATCCTCTGCGGCTGACGACTCGACGCTAGAATAGAATCTTTTATCATTTCTTGGCGACGCTCTCACGAAAACTCTCAACTGAGAGAATGAAGTTGCCACAGTTTCATGAAAATCATAAGAGCACCCAACACCTACATACGGTGATAGAGGGTTGAATTTTATGTTTCGGGATTAGAGCACAAAAACAAATATTAATCATCGAAAATCACTTTATTGTATTTAAAAATATTCCCCATGAAGATTTATACACTTTTGCATGCGTTTCAACCAATTGTCGAAACACTTTTGCCACTCTGATTGAGGTATCTCCAAAACATGCATTCTGAATGCAGCAATCGCTTCTTCAGGTGTCGAAAAACGTTGACCTCTCAGTTTGTTTTTTACGGACGGGAATACAAAGAAGTCATTCAGTGCCAAGTCAGGACTATACGACGGATGGCCCATCAAATCGATGTTTTGGGTGCTCAAAAATGCAGTCGGTTCAGCCGATGAGTGAGAGCTCGCATTGTCGTGGTGAAGAGTGATCCGCCTTCGGCGGTTGGTTTTCCTGATTTCTTGGAAGACAACTGGCAAACAAATGGTTGTATACCACTCCGAATTCACTGTTCTGCGTTGTTCTAGTGGTACGGTTGCGACATGTTCGGTTTTACCGAAAAAACAGGCGACCATTTGCTTGGAAGTGCTTCGGGCGCGAACAACTTTTGTTGGATTTGGCTCATCTTGAAACACCCATACAGTTGACTGCTGTTTACTTTCGGGCTCATACGCGTAAATCCAGGATTCATCACCTGTCACGATGTCATAGACGTGTTTCGAAGCACCGCGATCGTATTTTTGGAGCATTTCTTTCGACCAATCGACACGAGCCTTTTTTTGAGCGATTGACAAATTGTGTGGGATCCAACGTGAACAAATTTTTTTGACAGTCAAATGTTTATGCAATATTGAATGTATGCTGGTCCCACTAATGCCTAAGGTTGTCTCAATCTCACGATAGGTCACATGACGATCTTGCAAAATCACTTCGCGCACAGCATCAATGGTTTTCGGAACAACAGCTGATTTTGGACGACCTTCACGAAATTCGTCTTGGAGTGAACTACGACCAGGATTGAATTCACCATACCATCGATAAACACTGGTCCTTGATGGAGCTTCATCTCCAAAAATTCAATTAAGTTCATCCATGCACTGTTGCTGAGTTAATCCACGTCGAAAGCTGTAAAAAATAATCTCACGAAAATGTTCCCGATTTAATTCCATTTTTGGCCGAGATGCATCTTTTAAGTTACTGTAAACAACACAAATATCGCTCGTATGTCAAAACGTTCTGAGTACGCATAACCTCAAAAATGTCCAACTTTACGATAGAGCTATCAGTTGCCAGATTGCAACACTAGGGTTGCCAAAGGAAAATTATAGAAAGATTTTAAAAATGATTTATTTTTGAACTCAATACAATAAAAGCGAATTCGACATTTTTAAAAGAGCACTATTACACGATGAATTTATCCCTGCAAGAAAATTCGTGAATTTTTCGTTCGTTAGACAAGAGGTGTAGAGAAGTAAGAGAGGAGGAAAAAATGTCATGAAATTGACATTGTGTTTCGGGGATTTTTTTTCAATTTCTCTTTTTGTAGTTTCCATTTTTGTCTTGATTGTAACATTTCATGATTATAATTCAACGTGTAATATCTCGATGAATTACGTAGCAACTTTAAAAGAGAACTGAAAAATATGCCCGCAAGAAATGTCATCGTGTAAGAGAGCTCAAAGCAGTAAAAACAATTTAATTCCTGTAAAACTATAATATTTTTTTATTTCAAACTTCCAAACAAATTCCAGAAGAGCCGCAAACATATACGACGCAGAGAGGAAAAAATCAACCGAAGTCGCCAGACGCTCCCTCTCTCATTTCGTTTAGAAGCTTGAGAATTTTTCCGTCGTCGTCTGAAGCGTGTCTGGTTCTGTTTTTACTCTAAGTATGGAATAAAATATTCGTCAAATGGCCCCCATGGCTCTGATGACAGGCCATTACACTCTTCATGAAAGTTTCCATGAGTTTTTCACAGAGATTTGGCTGTATCTCACCAATTCCGCTTTGGATCTCGGATTTGAGCTCAGAAATTGTTTCTGGTTTATTCGCATAAACTCGAGATTTCACAAAACCCCAAAGAAAGAAGTCGCTCGGCATTAAATCGTATGATCTTGGTGTTCAGTTGACATCAGAATTTCTTGAGATGATTCGTTCTGGAAATCGTTGCTGCAGTAAATCGATTGTTTCCTGCGCGGTGTGGCAGACGGCGCCGTTTTGCTGAAACAACATGTAGTCGAGATCCATGCTGTCCAGTTGAGGCCACAATGACTCCATTATCATGTTCCTGTAACGAATGCCGTTCACAGTCACTGCAATTTCGGCCTCATCTTCAACAAAAATAAGGCCCAATCACGCCGCCTGACCAAAATCCGTCCCAGACAGTTGCTCGTTGTGGGTGCATTTGTTTCTCATGGATTGCATGATGATTTTCTGAGACCAAAATTCGACATTTTGTGTATTCACGAACCCATTCAAATTGAATTGTGCTTCATCGGAGAAGACTGTTTTTGAAAGATTGGCATTGACTTCACTTTGCTCCATTGCCCATTGAACAAATTACCGGCGCTTTCCTAGGTCTACTGGTTTGAGCTCCTCAGTAAGCTGAATTTCGTACATATGAAGGTGAAGATCTTTTGTCAAAATTCGCTGCGTAGTGTTTCGTGAAATTTGAAGTTGTTGAGAACGATGATGCTTGATGTTTTCGGGTTTTCGGCGACACTCTCGTTTACAGCAGTAATGTTTTCAAGAGGCCGAGTGGTACGTCTATAACCGACCCAGTTTCTTAAAATTGGTTGACACATTAAGTGAACCACAGACTAGTCATTCATGAGCATGAACATCAGCTATCGTTGATGTTTATTGCCGGTTTGCCGCCCTCTTGATACCAAATATGAATGTATGTAATCGAAGTTGTTCGCATCACTATCATGTTCATAAAAAATTTTGGTAACATTTTTTCAAATTCATCAGTCAGATAAAATGTTATCGTGAATGACAAGTCTGTGGTTCGCTTTAGGTGCACTTTCTCGAATGAAAATTCTTCGATCTATGCGAGAGGTGTCAGCATAACTATCCAAATTTTTGTAATAAGTTTTCATAATTATAACACGTAGGTCTTTCGCAAAGCGCTCAATTTTTAATAATCGGAATAAACATGTGTGACACCTGCCAAATTTCAGAGTTGCCACTTGTAGAAAAAACCCTTTAGTACTTTTGTTGATGATATCGGATATGCCAGAATATTAATTTACGGGAGACCGAACGGAATAATTTAAAGCGACGTATTCAGCTCTTGCGAAATTTTCGTAAGAAAGTTTGTTTTTTTAATCTCTACACGAATCACGAATAATTCCTCCTCGAACTTCTCTCAATTTTAACGTATGTGTTATTAATTGTAAAAATAATCGAAATGTCAAAATTGCCGACGCAAGCAAAAATAACATAAAACGGACAAAAACAACGAAAGCCGCAATAACGCCGCATTCACAATGCTAGTAATAATAAATGAAATATAAGTTTGTGTTATAAGAACAGCTGATTTCAGTTTTTTCATTGCGCCGTACGTAGATCTGTCAAAGTTAGTTTACTTTGCTTGTTTATTTTGAACATACTTACAAAATTTCAAGAAATTCTATATAAATCGAATTTGGTCTTATAAAAATTTCATTTATTACAAAAACAGTTATTTATACAAATTAAAAAATGAAGAAATAAATAAAAGAATCAACAAAATTTGACAGAACTGTGCATAACTGACACATACAAGCTCTCCTGGTATTACCTAATACTTCGTTTGTTTTATAAAAATTATAGTTTAACTTTGACACAGAATTTGCTCTACCTCGACTACAGCAATAACTGTTTTCGATTCAAGTCTACAAATTAAGAACTAGATGGCGCTTGTGTAAAAATGTCAAATTAAAACCTAGAAATTTGTATCAAAATTTATGTGTATATTCGTTTCAAATTATTTACTTTAGGTAAATTTTAAAAATTTGTTATGTTTCGATAATTTATTAACACTCAAAATACAACGCTGTAAGTACCACTCGCACCATAGATAAAGGAAATGAGTAGATATCGCACAGGCGTTGTCAAGTACTACCACTAGGTGCTGTGTTGTCGTTTTGTAACTCTCATTGAAGTTTCTCGTAACTTTCATTGACGTTTATTCAACACTGTGGGATATTTAGACATACAAAAAAGTATAATTTTCCAGGTTGTGTTATTCGAACAACTAACTTATTTTTGTAAGTTGTTGTGTTCCCCTCTTTCAAGTCCAAATTTTGTTATTTGATTATGTGTATTTTTGTTTACTGTTATTGTTGGTGTTCGTTTGTGTTGAATTTGAGATCAACGGACCACAACACAAAAACAAAATCCCTGTTGATGTTGCCTACCACACTTATTGTTAGAACCTGTTCTAAATACATCTTGCAAGGTATATTTTGTTTGGGATCAACCGTTGTAATTATTGCATTCAGCTCCATCTAGAAAATATCCCATTGAACAAGAAATTTCCCACGGCATGTGCGATATCTAGTTAATTCCTTTATATATGCTCGCACTAAAGCCCGGTATTCAGTTTTTATTAAATTTTCATTCCCATAAGAAATACGGAAATTTCGCTCATTTTTCATTTGCTTGGTACTCAGCTCTTTGTGAAAATTTCGTAGGCAAAATCAATTACAGGGTTGTTACGCCAATCTTAATTCGTACGAAAACAATTGTTTTGGACCGGAATTTTGACATTTCGGTAATTTTAGCAAACTAAAATAAAATAAAAAAAATAAAATGGAGTGCCATGAGAAATTTGTATTGAATTGTTTGCAAGGTAAATCAAAGATAGGTGGTAACTCTCCGCAGCAAAATTTTCCGTTTAGAGATAAATGGCAAAATTTCTCACGAAAATTTCGCAAGAACTGAATATTCAGTTCTTATGAAATTTTCATTCCCATATGAACAACGTGTATACAAAATTTCATAAAGTTCGTGAACCGAAAAATTCGCTCGCTTTTCATTTCCCTTGTTGCTCTTTGCGAAAATTTCGTAAGCAAACTCAAAAAACAGGGCTGTTATGCCAAAGTTATTTCGTACGAACACATATGTTTGCAAATTGTTTGGACCGTTATTTTGACGTTTCCATAATTTTGACAATGCCGCAAAAATAAAAATAAAAGAATTATTTGCCAGGCAAGTCAGACGTATATGGTAACTTTCCGAAACGAAATTTTCCGTTTGGAGAAAAATGACAAATAACATTTCTTACGAAAATTTCGCAAAAACTGACTACGGGACTTAAATGACAAATAACATTTCTTACAAAAATTTCGAGCTTTTTGGCGCCTTATTTTCATGGATAGCCATGTGAATGTGGAACGGTTTAAAGATTTATCTGGGGTTTGTTTTTGAATGTAATTGTGTGAGTAGTAAGTTTGGGCAACAATGTGAATTTTTGACCTCCACTTAATACATCTGTTTTTATGATTTGTGAAAACCACGGGGTGTAATGCAAATTCAAATCAAATCAATTATTTATTAACATTTTATAGTACTGATGTAATCAAATACAATTAAATAATTGGAGAAGGGAAACTAGAGCTATAGATTTAATTAAATTATAATTTGCAGGTTTAAACAATTGTATTACCATTTGCATTACATAGTAGTTTGTAGTTCAAGGTGGCGGCGTTTTTTTATAACTCTTTTTACCCTCTATTGCTGGATTTGTGAACCAAATGAGATGCATACATATCGTGCGAAATTAGTCAACGAACAAATTCGTATAAAAATCTGAATTACATAAATAATAATTTTGATAAAAGGGGTTTCAAAAAAGTGTATAACAATTAGCTATTTATCACTGAAAGTATAAAAAGTTGAACAAATGGCTGTGAATAAATATTCAGCTGTTATGAAATTTTCGTTCCCATAAGAAAGAAACACATGTATAAAATATAAGAAATATTTCGTGAACCGAAAATTTCACTAATTGATCATTTGCTGGGTACTCAGGACTATGCAACAAATTCGTGAATAATATCAATTACAGGGTTGTTATGCCGAAGTTATTTCGTACGCAAACAATTGTTTGCAATCGAAATTATGACATTCTGATAATTTTGAAATATAAAATTAACAACACATGAGTTAATATTAAAATGTAGTACGAAGAGGAATTATTCGTGAAATATTTGCAGGGTAAATCAGAGATAGGTGGTAACTCTGCGCAGCAAAAATTGCTGTGTAGAGATAAATGATATAATTTTTTTACGAATAATTCGCATGAACCGAACACTGGGCTTTGGTAAATTAAATTCTTTCTGATTTTTCGACTATTATCATTCGGATCCATTTAACGGAAGTTATCGTTAATTTGTCGGGTGAAATTCCGAATTTAGAGAAAACAAATGTTTAGCTGATCGAAGTAATTTGGTATTCGAAATTCGTCGGGATTTTAGTTTCTCTAAGAATGTTGCTTTTAGTTTATGGGGTATTTCATGTGAAGCGGACAACCAAACATTTCTTTTCTTGAAATTCTTTCATATTTGGCTTAACTGTAGTTGTAGTAGATATAAAAGTGCACACGCAATATTTCTTTCGTATGATGATTATTTCTCAAGATATGAGATTGTAAAGTTTTGCCGTTTTTGAAATTTGATTTTTTTAATTCACCATATATAGAAACTTGTCTGCTCGTTTGAGAAATTAAATCAAAATTGAAAAAAAAATATGTTTCATGTGCAAAACCGGAAGTGACCATTTCTTTTTTTGATGTTTGGATTCAAATATAACGTGTTTGTAGCTTGTCGCAAATATAGTATACTTGTGTCCAAACACCTTTTGTTTGCAATTTAACATTACATGTTGGAGACACAATGGTTATAATATGTTTTGTAACACAAAAATGGCTATGTTGGTTCAAAACTGCTGTAAACAAAAACGTGACAGACAACAAAGAAACAAAAAAGCAGCAGATCTTCAATTCATGAAAACCATGCTTGCAAACATGTACATGACTTCTGCAGTATATTGATGGGACCGTTTTTACAGCGTGTTCTTGCGATATGGCCTAGATTTCAACGCCATAAAACAATATAGTTTGTATAAAAGTCTGATAAATCTGGATCTTTATTTATCTCTGAAGTACTTAGTTAGTCCAAGATAACACCTATTAGAAATCACAATTATCCGCAGGCTGACGTTATTGCTGTTGTGTAAGGCCCGCATTAAGACCTTGTGAAATTATCGTTCCCATAAAGAAGCACGTGTTTTAAAAATAACGCTAATTTCGTGAACTGAAAATTTCACTGATTTCTCACAGTTCTTTTCGTAAATTTCGTTATCAAAATAGATTACAGGGTTGTTATGCCAAAGTTATTTTGTACGAACACAATTGTTAAAACGAAGTTCCTTATTTGAAAATTGTTTGGGCTCCGAAATTTGACATTTCGATTTTGACATACAAAATTAACTCCACAAGCGTTAAAACTAAAATAAAGCAAAGAAAATATAGTCATGAAATATTTGCAAGCACTTTGCAGCACAAAATTGATAAATGGCAACTTTTCTTACGAAAATTTCGCATTCGTTTGGTAAATAATTCATCGTCCACACTCCGCTACATATACATATTCTCCGGAGGGTTGTGACACTACTTTTCAGTAGTTCAGAAACCTCCAGTATGGCGGTAATTTCCGCCTGAAATACACTACAGTGATCAGGCAGCTTGAAGGAGATATTTACATTTAGGTTCGGAGAATGGACCCCATAGCCTACTTGCTCGTCCAACTTTGATCCATCCGTGAATAATCTGATACTACTGGTATCCCCTTCCAGTGACTTTTCCCAGGTATTCCTGTTCGGAATAGAAGTCCTTAGATTTGTCGCTGGTAGAACGTAGGGGATACAGTAGTCCGTTTTTACGGGAATAGAGTTGATCCGGTGTAGTAATTCAGCGTGTCCGGAATGCCCCGATATCAAAACGCCACAATCTCTGATTCTCACCAGGGATGTAGCGGCTGCCGATTCGGCCATGATATCAGTAGTACAGATGTTCAGGATAGCACTAAGTGCAGTACCTGACGTCGTTGGTGGAGATACCTCCAAAAGAAATATATTCTGAATTCCTTGATGAAAATTCAAAGATCAGCACTGATTAGCGTTAGTGCCCCACTATAGTGGAGTCAGAACTCCCCTTTGCGGTGTCCCCCTGTTAACGTCACTAACAATTGTAACACCACCCCATTCAGCTTAGACGGATCTATCCACCAGAAGCTTCCCAATTGGGCGTGTGACTAAGCTGTCGACTCCTAGATTCTGTAACGACCTAACAATCGGCGAAGGTTGAATGTTATTGAAGGCTCCCTCGATGTCCAGGAAGGTCCCTAGAGCGAAGACCTTATATATAGGCATGCTGAGAACTCGATAGTAGATTATGTGGAAGATTACTTCGAACGTGAATGTCCAGTAACGTTTCAAATGTCTTAAGAACAAAGGATGATAGACTGATTGGTCTAAAGTCCTTTGGTTTGACATGAGAGCATTTGCCCGCTTTCAGGACAAAAAACACTTTGGTTTGCTTCCACATGCTAGGGATGACTCCCAGCATAAGGCAGCCCTTGATGATTGCCTCCAACCAACTACAAAATAGGTATAGTGCCTCCTGTAGTTGCGCGGGAACTATCCCGTCAGGTCCGGCTGATTTATAGTTGGGAAAGTGGGTATCCAAGAGAATCCCAGGAGACTCTTCAGACGAATACGCACACGCATCTTAAGCGTGCAGCCTGGTTGGTTCCCTCAATGGATTCACAGAAGTTTGGTTAAAATAACCGAAAACGATTCCAAATTCACCTTTGGGTGAGGGTTCGAAAATGTGTATTTTTTTATCAAATTTTATATTCTTATAATAAGATATTTTACTTGAGCCTGTTTGGGGCAGCACTTTGCTGGAAACCGGAACCGGTCCAAATACCCGGTTCTTCTCGGAATCGGACTCGACGGAACCGGTCCTTAAAATTCGTGGAACCGCACAGCACTAGTAATTAGCCACGAAAATGCTTCCCAAAAAGTCTACGCAAACTAGTAAACTCTATAAAAGTAGAAATCGCACAGATTAGTGATTGTGGCATTCTCTCACCTATCTCTCATCCGGTACAATGGGGAAAATAAACTTTTCTCTTCCTTCTGCTGAATTCAATTTGTTCTCGTGCTTTCTCCACTGCCTTTTTTTCGCTTAAACATTTTTCTTGTTTGGGCGTTTTTCTTATGTCAAATTCACATGTATTTTGTTTTTGTACCTTTTTGTTTTCTTTTACAGCAGATACATGCATGTAGAAAATTTGACAGATTATGGTCACCAAACAAAAACAAAATGCCCGTTTTTGTTGTAACAATTCCTACTGCGTTTACCTTTCTTATTTTACCATGCCGCCAGGATTCGCATTGGCTCGCTCGCGAGTGCACAATCCTACCTGAGGGCGAGCTGGGAGCCAATTTCAAATCTGTCAGCTCGCGAGCCGGGAGCCAATATTAATTCTATCGGCTCGCGGCTCCCGAGTCGGCACGCAAACTAGAGCTCCGAGCCGGATTAAATTTTTTTTGGAATTTTTCGTATATGGAAGAATTAAAAAAGACGAATATCTCGAAAACGGTGCGTCCGATTGCAAAAATAACTTGATTTTTGGGTGTTCACAAGGGTTTTGTGCAATCGACTTTTTTCAAAAAATTGCTCAATTAAAAAAATCGCAAAAATGAAAATAGGTCTGTATTTCTGAAATGGAGCATCCATATACGAAAAATACCGAAACAAATTGAAACTTTCTCGGAGCCGACAGAAACTGGCTCTCGGCCTGCGAGCCGGCTTGGGAGCCGCGAGCCGAATGAATTAATATTGGTTCCCGACTCGCGAGCTATCTCGCAAAATAACGACAGATTTAACATTGGCTGATTTTGGTTCGGTAGCGAGCTTTTACGAACCCTGAATACCGATCCGTCACAGCTCGTGTTTCAGCTGATTTAGTCATGTTTCAGCTGATTTCAGCTTGCCTAACGTGCAGCGTTATTTTCAGCAATTGATATGTTGCTGGCTCGTTTTCCTCTAGCAATAGAGTGAGTTTGTTTGAGTAGGCTATGGCTACCTCTGGTAAATGCAGACTTTCGCTCTGCTTATTCTTGGGCGAAGCCTTGTTGCAACCAGGTAAAGATTCAAATCGATGTTAGCGCCACGACTCACACGTATGTTCATTACCCTGGATGAGTACTATTCATCGGTAGCCAAGTGGTCAATCTGGTTCTGTTTTGCGCGACTTGAAATTTAGGTTGAAAAATAGCACTACGTTCAAAAATCAGCACCCTGCGTACGTGCAAATACGGGATCTGAATAAGGTCCTTACATTACAGGTGTATATATCCGTAAATCGTGGTCCTTATAACTAACGTATTTCCTTTGTATTTCCATTGCCTTTGTTAATGATGGGGGTTGGCACGATTTGCATTTTACCTAATGCCAGGATTGATATTGCAGCCGGCCATTATGGATCAGTCGCTGACCAGCGTGCAATGCTCCGTGAGTCTGTTGGTCCTGGTTGTTTTCTTTCGTTTTGTTTTTATTCGGTGGTAACCTTTAATGTGCTTAAAAGTTCGATGGCATTCAGTGATGGCTGATTAACTGAGATGCAGCAGTGTTGCCATGCCATATAGATTGATCATTAAAACCCCTTCTCATGTTAGCTTCCATCACACAAGACTCTGAAGATGGCTTCATTAGAGAGAACTTGACATAATTTCGGGAAATTCTATGTAAAATACCACGCTTTCATGTCTACCAAATTTGTTTTATTTTAACAATAAAATCATGGCAAAATAAGTAAGGTAGAAGCAGTAGGAATTGAAGGCATTTTGTTTTTATTTCAGCAGCCGACCTTGTCAAATTCAGCTGATCGAAATTGTCAAAATGTATTTATTTCAGGTTAAACTTTAAACTTCGGCAACAACCACAAGGACAAGAAAAAATTTAATCTGCTGTTTTAACGCTACCACCTGTACTAGATACATCTTGGAATTGGTATAAACAACATTTGATAAGGTCGGACACAACGACAAGAAAAAATTTAAATCAGCTGTTCTAACACTTACACCTATAATAGATACATCTTGAATAAAATTTTGATACTTAACGTGACTCGGCATTGTTTTATTCAACTTTTGAACTAAAATTACAAATGTTGGAATCTCTGACACGCAAATGATATCAATTACTAGTTTACGTATTGTTTTTAAATTAAAACTTGACTTTTAACTAAGTTAATCAAATATTGATGGATGTTTTTTATTATCGTCCATTAAAATAAATTTAATTGAGAAGTTAACCTCGTAAATTACACAACGTATAGATTATTTAATTATCATCTTAAGATAATTTATCTTTCTTTACGAATGTTAACATTAGTATGCACTTGGAACTAAAGATTAAGACCCGTAGTTTTAAAGCCAAGAATCTAGAATTAAATTGTAATTCTTTATTCAATCTTCTTCTTTAACATGAAGTGGAGTTGTAGAACAAAATTGCACTTGTAAGCAAGATAATTTTTAATGGTGGCTTTTGTCCAAATATCACGTAAATGAATGAGTTATAACCTTCATTTCCTGATTTTTGTATGTACTCTGTCAAACTGCTGTCAATTATTTATCATATACATATGTATTTGTTATTTAATTCATTAATGTATTCAATATTTTGTTTTGTTTTCTTTTCCCTCTGTTAGGGTTCACAATCGCTGTCTCGGTATGTCTGCTGATCTTGGGCATCTTGGTGGCGTGCCAGTTCTATGCCCTGATAAATATGGTCATTAATTATCAGGTGGCCTTGAGGCCGGGTGGTCAGACATATGGCTGGTGGTCAAAGCCTCCAGTAGAGCCTACAATTTCCGTTTATGTCTACAATGTCACAAATGCCAATGAGTTCTTGAGCAATGGCTCCAAACCCATTGTGGACGAAGTGGGACCCTATGTGTACACGTAAGTCAATAAACAAATGACTCAAAATACTCAAATCACTTGTATAACTTTTTATTTCTCTTCAATTTATAGTGAATCATGGGAAAAAGTCAATATCATACAAAATGACAATGGCACCATAAGTTATAATCTCAGAAAGATATATGTATTTCGTGAAGAAATGTCTGCGGGTTCAGATGATGATGTGGTTATTGTGCCCAATATTCCCATGTTGAGTGCCACTTCCCAGAGTAAACATGCGGCGAGGTAGGCCTCTTCTAACATTTACCTTTCTATGCAAATACCTTATTTTTATGCGTGTATTTTTTCGTTCAGATTTTTGCGTTTAGCTATGGCCAGTATTATGGACATTTTGAAAATCAAACCTTTCGTTCAAGTTTCGGTTGGCCAGCTGTTGTGGGGCTACGAAGATCCATTGTTGAAATTGGCCAAAGATGTTGTGCCCAAGGAACAGAAATTGCCCTACGAAGAGTTCGGTTTGATGTATGGCAAAAATGGTACCTCAACGGTAAGTTTGAATGTCTATCGGAATCATTTAAAAATTTAAACAGAACAGCTGATTCGCAAAATTTTGAATGCAGCGCAACAATACTTGTAGTTATATCGCAGATGAATACACGCTGAAAAAGCTGTCTTTTTTTCTTGTTTGGATGTAAATATAATGTGTGTTTGGAGCTTGCCGCAAACATAGTATACTTGTGTCCAAACACACTTTGTGTTCGCAATTCAGTGTTACATGTTTGAGACACAATGATTAATATGTTACGTTATATGTATTTCTAATCGAAATACAGCCTTGCTTGTGATACAAATTCAGCTGTGCCGGTAGCAAAATAATACTCTGCCGGTAGCAAAATAATAAAAAAGGGACAAAGAGTGGTTGTTCTCAACCTAATTTAATGTTATTGCAAGTGTATAACTTTATTTGTATATTATCCTTTCTGTCAGTGATACATAAATATTCCTGAATGCGTGTGTAAATGAATTGAGTTGATTCCTATGTTGACTGATCTATTGCGTTTCAGTTTCATGCATTCATGCTCCATGTAAAAGTATGCATCTTTGCAAGTAAACATGCAAATGTTTGCATTTAAATATACGCGTTTTTGGGACTTTCAAATATATGGATATTTGGAGTGTGTTACAATCATACACATGGTCGCTGCAGAATGTGTTTGAGATAAAATGTTACAAATGGCGCTTTTTCCCAGCGTGTAGTTGACTATTTCCAGACAAATTTTATTCAATCATGTTTAAGAGAAGAGTTTTAAAAATCAATTTTAGATTCTAGAATCGCAAACCTACGCAACCCTATCCGGATGCGCTTCGTGTCGAAATATGCTTTACCAGGTAACGATGAAATGTGAATTTGTAACAAAATTTTAAAAGTATTTAAAATTCACAAGTCTTAAGAGATCCCACAATTAATCAAGTCCAAAATATGAAAAATCTCTTTAAAAGTTTAGCTGCAATCGTACTGTCATAATGGAAAATTTAATTCGGAAATATAAAATACCCGCATTTGAACTGCTGTCAGTTAATGGGGTGCAATTACAGTTGACGGAAAAGGTCAAGTATCTGGGGATAATTCTCGACAGAAAACTGTCTTGGAAACCGAATGTGTCACAGCGACATTCCAGGCAATTGCGTAGCGGATGCGTAGACAGGGTACTACGCCACAGGTTCTTCCGGCAAGAGAAGGTGTTGGTATGCCAATTTCTACCTACTGTTTGCAGATCAGTCAGTGGGCCGATAATATGTTCAAGGACAAGAGTGGAGACTTACTTCGACTTGCAGACAAGCCAGGGTTATCTGGCCACAGGTGGACAGGAAGAGGACTAGGCAACTACTTAACTTGCCGAGAGGCAGTTTACCCACCATAATAGGAACACTTACGGGACATTGTCTTGTAGGAAAACACGCCCTAAGATTGGGACATAGAAACTCCACTCTCTGTAGATGGACGAGGAAACGACGAAACACCTTCTCTTGGATTGCCCTGTTCTGGCAGGACTGAGCAGTAGGATATTCGGAACACATCTAGTTAGCACCGTAGCCCTACAGGATATTCCTGTAGGTCTTATAGACAAATTCATTGAAAGGGCAAATTGGATAGACGACTAGTCAATAGTTGCTATAGAGGAAACTGCAGGTGTCACAATGGGCTTCTTTAGCCTAAGTATGCTAGACAGCGTGCTGTCTTGCAGCCTTTTCAACCAACCAACTCGAAAAATATCTGAAGATCCAGCCCCAGTTCTGCTTTCGAATTATGATATCCGCGGCACCAAGATCCAACGATTTGTTCTAAAGATCCGTACTAACTTCAAAATTTCATGTGAAATTTTACAAAATTCCATACAAAAGTAAAAGTTCCAGCATAATATCGTCGAAAACATTGCGACAGTATAGTACTAAGTTGTTCACGCGAAACAACGTCAACATGTTTCAAGCAACATTTTAATTTTTCTTGCGATCAATCAAATTGAAGGAAAAAGTGATCAATGTTGTCAACTCTTATTCAATTTCTCAAAAAGAGAAGTTTACGAAAAAAAATTAAAAGCGAACATCTCGATAATAATTTTTTTTATTATGTATTCTATATTAAAAATGGCCTCAGATCGCAGCGCCTCTGACCTTCAAATTAAACTTAAACAATATTTTTTTTGTGGGACAAATTTTATGGTGCAACTGTAGTGTGCGTGGCTCTTGGACATGAGAACATGGATTTGATCCCTTCTGATCACCTTACATTTCTTTCGACGGTCGCCACCTCGCATAGTTACGGCAATACTATCGAGTATTTAGCCATGAACAAGCTTTTCAAAATACCGTTCGGAGCCTGTGAAACTGTAGGTCCCAATCAGTGTAAAACTAGAAGGCGCTCAGCGCACTGATTGTGAGAAGCTCTCCCCAATTTCTCCATGGGATGTAATGGGAAACCATTTTTTTGTTTAAAAAATTTCCTTTAAATATTTTAAATTTTTATAACTCAGATTTCACCAACAAAATATTTTAACAAATTCTTATTTCCTATTTCAGGATCGTGTCACCATCTTCTCTGGCGTGGATGACGTTACAAAATTCGGCATTATCGACAAGTATAACGGACGCTCACATCTACCTCATTGGCTATCGGACGAATGTAATGTCTTAAATGGCACTGACGGTTCCATCTTCCCACCTCACATCGATCAAGATCGCATATTGCATATTTACGATAAAGATTTGTGCCGCCTTCTACCGTTGGTCTTTGAAAAAGAAGTGGAAACCAAGGGCGATGTCAAGGGCTATCGATTCTCTCCGCCCGCAAATGTTTTTGCCGATGTCGATTCGAATCCCGATAATATGTGCTTCTGCCCTGCGGGTCAGCCATCGTGTTCACCAAATGGATTGTTTAATGTGTCGTTGTGTCAGTATGGTAAGTTGTGGTGAATTTAAAAAAAGTATTAAAAAATGCTGTGAAGTCAAAAGGTTGAAACCAAAACCCAAGGCGTTGACCGAAATTATAGAGTGAATTAAAATAGATAAACCATTTCTCTTATCTGACGTTTCATTTCACACTCTTCGTCATGGGTTTGTGCAAATGAGAGATGTTCGACGTAAATTAACTTACACCAGGTGGAGTTACAAGAACTGTTGACTTAACTTTTTCATGTTGTTATGGTATAGAACTGTGAAATTTAAAG
Organism: Phaonia tiefii; assembly: GCA_963931995.1. NCBI lineage: Eukaryota > Metazoa > Arthropoda > Insecta > Diptera > Muscidae > Phaonia > Phaonia tiefii. The sequence goes on from OZ008371.1 coordinate 198,017,209, forward strand.
GTATGTTGCACTTTTTTGTTGACTTTTATCGTTAGCATACATTTGTGCTGCTCCATAAACTGCTGATTTTTGTTGTGTGGCGGTGTTCTGACCTTTTTCTGCATTAGTGTATAACCACAGAGATATAGAAAAGAGCCGATATGCCTCTCTCCGTGTTCTCTTGACGACAACGAGGTAGTAGGCCATTTCATCGAGTTCGAGTTGCTATTGTAATTTACTCTTTTGTTGGGCATAATACGGACAGAAATAAAAGGGAATTCGTATTTTCGTTCGATTCAAACAACATAAAACATAATATATCTGTCATTAGTATCAATCAAACACTATTTATAAGTAAACTTAGTTTGCTGTATGGTCTATACTATCAATGTCTTCTTTGATCTCTCGTTCTACATCATTTCCCTAGTACCTTTTAGATCATCTGTGTCATTATATATAACTCATATATCTATATATAGGGTGGTCCAAATACAAGAATATTTTTGAATCGTGTTTTGTTTCGACAGTGACAGCCTCTTACCACTCAAATTCTTGACTACCAGTCAGTAATATACCCCCGCGAAATGAAATGAGTCGATTTATTAGTCTACTATTTGTCGGCTGAAATTGAAGATATGAAATTGGTGGTCTTTGGAAGATGTGAACTAGGACGATCTTTTTAGAGAGTACTTGTATTTGATTCGCCCTGTATGTATAGTTCAAATATCGTTTGTGTGGCCTTGATCGCCTTGATCGGATTCGCCCTGATAGCCGTTTGTCAATCAGTGAAGATATTCACACCAGTGTCTCAATTATCATTGTTCGCCCCCCTTGTTCATCGCCTTATCCGCTGCTTGAGAAACAGTGTTAGGGTCAGGAAGTCAAAGGTACCACTTAGTCTTTGAAAAAGAAGTCGAAACCAAGGGCGATGTCACGGGCTATCGTTTCTCTCCGCCCGCAAATGTTTTTGCCGATGTCGATTCGAATGCCACAATTTGAGTTATATTTCCATACACCCATCAGCTCTAGTAGTATATCCCTCGTCCATTGTAAATTGGGGAACCATTTGCCCAAACCTTCTTTCAGTGGAATTGTTATGTAGCACACACCCCTAGAAAAAATAGATGAGTTAGCTGCACCTGAATTTAGAGGTTGTCACAACCATATTAATGGTTGCCACCACCGCAATAGATGTTGCTTCAACCGAATTTGAGTTGTGGGGACTAAATTCAGTTGTGGCAATCTCAATTCTTTTGTGACAACTGCAATTCGGTGGGAACAACCGAATTTACGTTTGCTACAACGTTTTTTTAAACAATTAGTTCCGTGAGTGCAGTTTTAATCACCACTCTTTGGAATGTGGTTGGATCTCTTTTTAGATAGTGAGAATACTGTCACAGCTTTTTTATTATGTGCTGATGAAAGTGTCTGTGATACTTCTGTACCCATTCTCCTATGTCTTGCTAATTCGAAAAAGTACTGCGACATATTTTCTAATTTATTTGAGAATATTTCCTGAATTAAATGTATCCACCTGATACAAAGTGGCCGTCGGTGGTGCAATGGTTAGTGTGCGCGGCTCTTGTACATGAGATCCTGGGTTCGAACCCTGCTCTGGCCACCTTAAAATTTCTTTCGGCGGCGGTCACCTCGCATAGTGCCGGCGACACTATCGAGTATTTATCCATGTAAAAGCTTCTCAAAATTCCGTTCTGAATCGGTGTAAACTGTAACTGAAACAGCTCAGTGATTGTGAGAAGCTCTCCCCTGTCCGTTCGTGGGATGTAATGGGAATTACCTGAATGTATAATCTGGAAATACTGGCTAGTGGATAAAAAAGTTATTATTTTATTGAACATTCAACCGCGACTAGATTTGCAATCGCGTCTATTTATTGAGATACCGAAGACATTCGGGGGTTTTTTATCCCCGCTAAAGAAATGTTTCGACTAATTTGTATGGGGCGCTAAGGGATTTTAAGCCGAACTGGTCGAAAAATTTGTTTAGACACACGCCTATTGTGTAGAGAGAGTATATCAACTGTAATAAAAGTATGGTGAAACTCGGAACATATTCAACGATATATTTGATGTACTGAAAGAAGTAGTTACATTTTTGGTGACTATTTTTTGGACTGTGTTTCGTTTAAACGTTTTTTTTTTCTATCGTTGTTCAGCAGACTACAGATGCTCGTGTTCACGAATCTAAATATCGAATTTCCTATATTTGGCCTGTTTTTTATTCCCGTCTAAACTAATTTTTCGACTACTTTGTATGTGAATCTAAAAGGTATTAAGGGATTTTAAGCAGCTCCCCCATACAAAGTCGTCGAAAAAATAGTTTAGCAGGAATTAAAAAACGACGCTTATTAATTCATTTATTGTTTATTTTCTTCTCTTAGATTCGCCCATTATGTTGAGTTTCCCTCATTTCTACTTGGCCGATGATAGTTTCCGCACAGCTGTCGAAGGTATCTCACCACCCGAGAAGGAAAAGCATCAGCTGTTCATTGATGTACAACCGGTAGGTCTTATGCTGGCCACACACGTTACAAACAGTTGGTACAACCTAAAGCAAAAATCACAAAAATTTTAATTTGTATACAACCTGTAACCCAACTTCAACTCATGAGGAACTGTCAAAAGTTGTACAAGCAGTTGTAACGTGTGTAGGCAGCACTATACTATGCTCAAATTGCAACCGAAATCTGGCATTGGAGATTACAAGTGACTTAACACTTGATATTTATATTGGAACACAGATGTTTGGCTGAATGAAATGAAAGACATCGAGATTTCGTTTGAAATGTGAACATACCTTAAGCTAGGCGGCGCTCTAACACAAAACAATTTCTAACAACGCAAACTTTTATATGTATTTGCAGGATATGGGCACCACGTTGAGAGCTCGCGCCCGTGTACAAATCAATTTGGCTGTCAGTCAAGTGTTTGACATCAAACAAGTGGCCAACTTCCCCGACATTGTCTTCCCCATTTTGTGGTTCGAGGAGGGTATCGACTATCTGCCCGACGAGATAACCGATTTGATGAATTTCGCTGCTACGGTACCTCCCAAGATACGCATTATCCTGATAATTGTGTTCTTTGCCCTGGGTGGTCTACTCTTGTTGATATCGATATTCTGTTTGATTCGAAATTCCCACAGACAAAGTACTTTGCATTTGGAGGGTTCCAATTATTTGGCCACAGCACAAATTGATATGCAAAAGAAGAAAGCTAAAGAACAAAAGCAAAAATACTAAATAGTTAGGTTCCAATTGGAAAATACCCCCCCGCTCGTCTGAGCCTCCTCAATCCCACGTCCCTGGTTAATATATATATTTAATTATATAGTTAGGCGTAAAGTACTTAATTTGTTTTCCTGTAAAAAGACAACCAAACAAAATCACCAACGAAATGCTATTTTTTTAGGGATATATGGGATGACGACGAACTTTAAATGCGATCAAAAAATTTATATAATTTACTAGTATCATTATCATTATTTTAAACGTGGGTGGCATATGTTATATACACAAATTTAAATATACATAAATATAAATATGAATAATTTTTTTAGCAATAAGTTGTGTATCTCTGAATGTACTATAATTTTATATAGTTTTTCCTGTCAATTTCTAACAATTTCTCTTGTACTTACTCTTAATCAAACAAAGAAAATGTGTCCCAAAACAGTTCACTGTGATCAATAACGAACAGAAGGAAACTGTGTAAAAACAAACATGTGGCAACGTAACCGAACAGCTGTTTACTCAAACAGCTGTTATATTACTATAGCAGCCAGTTTCTTTAATCATATCGACATAAATCTAAATCATTCGCAACAATTGTCTCAAATCGAAGTTGTAAGCAATTTCAAAATGCATCACAAAATATTGTATTAAAACAAAGTTTTTTATAAAAATCTTTATACTGTTGATCATTATTATTATTCTATTTTGTTTTGTGTGTTTTTGTATTTAAGTGAATTACACTGTAAACAACAAAAAAAACTATTTATGTATTTTTTCTCTATTGTTTTTGGGCTCTTTATAGTTTGTTTGTTTTTATTCTTAATTTATAACCGAAATTTCGATATTTCCTCTTCCATTTTATTTAAGGTTTAAGGTCAGAAGATGAGTCACAAGTTATTTTTTTTTTAATATTAAAGTGAATAAATACAAAAATAAACAAATATACTTTATGCAATAAATTTGTATTTGTTAATTCTAAGTTTAAATTGTAAATCATTATTGTAATAGTTACAGATAATTTTTTTTCTAAAGTAAATTAAAACTGATACAAATATACACGATGTAATGTAAATAAAACAATAATGTTTTTATTCTCTGTTCAAATATGATGAAGGAATTGTGAATTAAGGCCGGTAGAGAAATTTTCATTAATATCTTTAAAATGTACGCATATTTCTTATGGGAAACGTAATTTTCGTTTGAACTGCATACCGGCCTATGATAGGAAAACATACTTACTTAGAGGTCTATTGCACGATGCTATAATTCGCTCTGGCACTTTTCGTTCTATGGCAAGAGGTGTAGAGAAGTAAGGAATGAGGAAAAAATCGCACGATGTGCCATGGTATCGTGTATCGAGGGATTTTTTTTCAATTTCTCTTTGTTCATTTTCCGTTTTTCTCTTGATTTTGACATTTCATGGTTGTGTGTGCTGTTAGTTACTTGTGTGTTATGACATTCGTTTACAAATACAAGACAATAACAAAGAAGTATGTCAAAAAAATGCAAGCATAGATATTATGACAATTCAACGTGTAATAGCTCGATGAATTACCAAGAAACTTTAAAAGAGAACTGAGAAATATCGCCGCACGAAATGGCATCGTGTAATAGAGCTCTTACTTATCCGGTCTTGGACAACCCCGGCGGGTCAGGGACCTTACAAAACGAAGATAACATATTTCGCCAACCAGTTCGATCTTTTGCTTTATTTCTCCAGTTGCCAATACCAAGTGTACGCAGGACTTCGAGTTCGGTTTCGAAAACCCTTCTTGCTGGTTCGTCTTCATCCATTCTACTGATATGTCCTAGCCAGCGCAATCGCATTATTTTGATCCGCCTAACTATGTCAATGTCAGGATAAAGCTCATACAGCTCATGATTCATGCGTCGCCGATACTCGCCGTTGTGCACTATAGGGCCATAAATTTTTCGGAGTATTATTCTCTCGAAGACTCCGACAGATGTTTCGTCTGCTTGCGATAGGACCCCGGATTCTGCGCCATAATCCAAGACAGGTTGAATGAGAGTCTGGTACAGCTGGACTTTTGTTACTCGAGAGAGGGCTTTATCTCTAAAGGGCTTGCTTAGCCCAAAATATCATCTATTCGCAAGCACAATTCTCCGCTTGATCTCAAGGCTGACGTTGTTGTGTTTTTACGGCAGATCCGAGGTATATAAATTCGTCCACTACCTCGAAGTTATAAAGGTTATCAATGTTCTCGCTTTGGTCTAATCGCGTGGAGGCCCTGTTCGTTGAAACCATAATATTGGCTTGTCTTCATTTACCGTCAGACCCACTTTTGCATGACTCCTTCTCAATTCTCGAAAAAACCGCAGTAACTTCCCTAATTGTGCGTCCAATGATATCTATATCATCAGCATACGCGAGCAGCATCTGACTTTTGCTGCTGATGGTTTTATTCATGTTGACTGCAGCTTTTCTCATAATGATCTCCATTAAGATGTTAAAGAGATCGCACGATAGGGTGTCGCCTTGCCTGAGGCCTCGCTTAGTTTCAAAAGGTTCGGTAAGATCCTTACCAACTTTCACTGCGGATTTGGTGTTCGTCAAGGTCATCCTGCAAAGGCGTATGAGTTTGCAGGAATACCAAGCTCAGACATTGCTTCATTGAGTTTCTCCTGTATTGGACTATCGAAGGCCGCCTTATAATCGATAAATAGATGTCATGTTTCGATTTGTTTTTCGTGTGTCTTCTCCAGGATTTGGCGTAGCGTGAAAATCTGCTCAGTTGTCGATTTGCCAGGCCTAAAGCCGCACTGGTATGGTCCAATCAGGTCAGCGATAATTGGTTTTAGTCTTTCGCACATTATACTTGATAGAACCTTATATGCTATGGATAAATGGCTTATTCCACGGTAGTTGGCACATATACTCGGGTCACCTTTTTTAAATATGGGACATAGTAGATTGAGACTCCAATCGCCAGGCATGCATTCATCTAACCAAATTTTGCTAATGAGCTGATGCATGCACCTTATCAACTCATCGCTGCCAGCCTTAAACAGCTCCGCCGGTAATCCATCGGCTCCTGCGGCTTTGTTGTTCTTAAGCCGGGCAACTTGTATAAGTCGATGAAAGTAAGTTTGACTTTAATAATCTCTGTTTTTTTACTCTTATAGCAAATTCAACGAAAAAAATCAATGAGTGTTCGAACTCACGGTCGATGTGTTAACATCTTTTTGTTACACGGTACCTGTTCGATTTCTAGGAACACATTAGTAAATGTTACAATGGAAAATAAAAAAAGAATAGTTTTTGTGCTGAAGGCTCTTTTGCTATTGCACTTTCTTTTTTGTTACATCGCTTTAAAATTAGATGTAATATTTTTAAAATAAATAAAGCAATATTTAGCTCATAGGAAAATTGATTTTGTTTTGTCATAAACAGAGCGACGACAAAATGTATTGAATAGTATAGAGAACGTATTGCACTCTTTTTCCTTTTTATTCTCTTTATTGAATATTGGAGCTTATCTATTATAGCCCCAAACTCCCAAAAAGAAAAAAATGGGGTGTAGAACACATTATTGTAAACAAAAAATGTTTAATACAAAAATTGGCGACGAGCCCTATTTTGGGAGTTACAGGCCGTCGAAGTTTAGGCATATGGAGTCATTTTGTGATCCCAACTAATTCTAGGAGCCGACCTGGCAGTTGTTTTATGTGAACAGTGTCGAAATAAGTATAAAAGATTAAATGAAAAAAATCGATTACTTGCTTAGTTATCGAGTTATGGAAGTTGCAAAATTTTAAAATACAGACAGAAAAAAAACCTAGTGTAATATTACCCACATTCATGATCTGATATCACCCAATGGCACTTGACAAAAATCGCGCTATTTCTTTGTGAAATTTTGAAAGGGCTTCTTTTAGTCAATATAGTGACCACATACAAAAAAAAAATTATTTTAAAAAAATTGAGCGATTTCTTGGTTTTTGGCCAGAATGTTCCACGTATTCTTGAGCAGTTTGGTATTGAAAATCAGCGAAATTGGTCCATTGGAAAAAATTTTATGATTGGAAACGTAAAAAAACTCATAAAATTTTCACATTAATTTTTGTAGTTTTATACTAAACTACTCCTTTTGCCGTGTGGTGAATTTCCATGTTGAAAATCTTTGTTGTTCTCTATAATAGGTAAGTACTTTAGAATGTTTAGTTTACTTTCATGTGTTCATACATTTATATGAATTTTGTCACAGTTCATCTAAGGTCGCTGTGGCCTGATGGGTAAAGGGTTGCGCGTTGGAGTCTAAGGGTTGTTGGTTCAATTCTCGTCCCAGCTTGTTTTTTTTTTTAACAGTTCTTCAAAAAATGCTTTTTTATTTTTAAGCTTATTTTTATATTTTTTAAAAAAGTGCATTTTCTTAAAAAAGGTCCTTTTTAAAATTTAATATTTTGCTGGTTAACACTAAGGTGGAGGGTATCAAAGATTCGGCACAGTCGAATTTAACACTTTTACTTGTTTTAAATAATTTTTATTTTATTTTGCGACAAATTATTTTAAAAAAGTCGCGCAATTTTTATAAAATAATTTTTATTTTTTGGCATGTTTATGAAATTTTTGCTTGCAGTTTTCGAGAAATCTTCCTAAGCTTTCCAATGATACATATATTGCCATATCCCACCGGAAACTGTTAAGCATATAAGGGGCATATATATTCAAGGTTCGGGGACCCGTAATCCGAGAAAGGAAATCTGCGACGAAATTCACGTTGTGCCAAAGTCACCGACCGATTATTGGTCAAATAAATAGTCAGCAATATTCCGCGTTCTGGAGCAGTGTAGCGTAACATTGTTTATTAACGTTGTATTTCGCATGTGTTTACTACACAAATGTCAAAACAGAACTGACATTAGGGGCCAATCGCAAAATTTATAGCATTTTCTGATAGGAGGGGATTACTTTTGCGCCACCTTGTACATACGGCCCACAAAGTCCAGCCAATAACTTATGTTTAATTTCACAAACGTTTTAGAAGATTCACTTTACTGGTCATTTGCAAGAAGTTGATCGCCACGTAACCTTCGAATAACTTATCAAATAAATCTATTCCAATAACATGACATAGCCAAAGTATCCTCTAAATGATGATGTTCTTATGTGACCGATACTGGAATGGACCATGTACTGCGTAGTTGAAATTAGTTCTGAATAGGTGAGGGTTTATTTTTCCTGATTGTATCTGTCTCTCATTTTCTTCATTAAGATGAAATCTTTACCGTACATCTTGTACAGTGAGTGGTTGGGCATGTGTAAAAACATTTACTACATTGAGTGCATTACTGTACGTATGGCTTGTTTTATATTTTGTTGGTTTGCCTCAATGCTTTTAATTTTGCCTTGAATTATTTTTCGACCCATTAATGTTTTGTACTTGTGGACACTTTCTCTACTTTTGTGTGCTCTTTTTATTCCTTTTATACATTTGTGTACATTTTTTGTACTTTTGTGTACACTTTTTATTACTGTATGTAAAATTGTTGTGCTTTAGTGTGCACTTTTTGTACTTTTGAATACCGTGACGTTTTACACAAACTTTAGAGTCCAAACAGAACCAAACACACATCAGAAGACGACGGAAAAAATTTCTAGCGTCTAAACGAAATGAGAGAGAGAGCATCTGGCGACTTCGTTTGATTTTTTTCTCTCTGCGTCATATATATTTTCGGTGCTTTTCTGGAATTTGAAAGCTTGAAAAAATAATATTGTTATATTGTACAATAAATTATTTTTAACCCTATTCTTTACTCCAAGAAATTAGAAAAGTCGTCGAGTCGTCAGCCGCAGCCGATTTCCGTGACCATTTGTTCCTGTCATAAGAAACCTATGTAGAAAAAACGTCGTCGTCTGTAGCGTGTTTGATTATGTTTAGACTTTTAATTCTGGTAACGTAACATGTTACACCCTCTGTATTTCCGTTACAGACAAGGTTGCCAATCCGGATTTGCCAATACACTCCCATAGGAAGTTTTACTTCAAAAGTCTGTTATGGTTAGATTTATGGTTTAGGAGACTTTTGCACAGGGTTCAGGTTGTTTGAGTACGACATGAACGTGAACCTGAATAACTTCATCGACAAGGGCAATGGAGAGATAAACGGTCTCTAGGGCACATTTCAATCAAAATCTCGTGTTCGGCGGCAATGCAACGCCATAAAATTAGGTACGACTTTCCTTGGTGGTGAATGATAGATAGTGTGCAGGCACAAAATCCACGATCACCAGGCAACTATGGACAAGTTTTGACCAGAATCGCACGCTAAACTTGATATTCATCCCTAGACAAGATCACTGGACAGTGTTGAATAGGTAGACACGCGTATAGGCTTGCTACGGTTGAATTTTATGTTTCGGAATTTGGCAACCCTAGTGTTGCAATCTGCCAACTGACAGCTCTATCGTAAAGTTGGACATTTTTGAGGTTATGCGTACCCAGAACGTTTTGACATACGAGCGCTATTTGTGTTGTTTACAGTAACTTAGAAGATTCATCTCTGCCCAAAAATGGAATTAAAGCGGGAACATTTTCGTGAGATTATTTTTTACAACTTTCGACGTGGATTTACTCAGCAACAGTGCATGGTTGAACTTAATTCAATTTTTGGCGATGAAGCTCCATCAAGGACCAGTGTTTATCGATGGTATGGTGAATTCAATCGTGGTCGTAGTTCACTCCAAAACGAATTTCGCGAAGGTCGTCCAAAATCAGCTGTTGTTTCAAAAACCATTGATGCTGTGCGCGAACTGATTTTGCAAGGTCGTCATGTGACCTATTGTGAGATTGAGACAACCTTAGGCATTAGTGGGACCAGCATACATTCAATATTCCAAAAACATTTGACTGTCAACAAAATTTGTTCGCGTTGGATCCCACACAATTTGTCAATCGCTCCAAAAAAGACTCGTGGCGATCGGTCGAAAGAAATGCTCCAAAAAGACGATCGCGGTGCTTCGAAACACGTCATGACATCGTGACAGGTGATGAATCCTGGATTTACGCGTATGAGCCCGAAAGTAAACAGCAGTCAACTGTATGGGTGTTTCAAGATGAGCCAAATCCAACAAAAGTTGTTCGCGCCCGAAGCACTTCCAAGCAAATGGTCGCCTGTTTTTTCGGTAAAACCGAACATGTCGCAACCGTACCACTAGAACAACGCAGAACAGTGAATTCTGAGTGGTATACAACCATTTGTTTGCCAGTTGTCTTCCAAGAAATCAGGAAAACCAACCGCCGAAGGCGGATCACTCTTCACCACGACAATGCAAGCTCTCACTCATCGGCTGAACCGACTGCATTTTTGAGCACCCAAAACATCGATTTGATGGGCCATCCGTCGTATAGTCCTGACTTGGCACTGAATGACTTCTTTGTATTCCCGTCCGTAAAAAACAAACTGAGAGGTCAACGTTTTTCGACACCTGAAGAAGCGATTGCTGCATTCAGAATGCATGTTTTGGAGATACCTCAATCAGAGTGGCAAAAGTGTTTCGACAATTGGTTGAAACGCATGCAAAAGTGTATAAATCTTCATGGGGAATATTTTTAAATACAATAAAGTGATTTTCGATGATTAATATTTGTTTTTGTTCTCTAATCCCGAAACATAAAATTCAACCCGTCAAACATCTCATATGGTACTGGCCGCCTTTTTGTGTGACTAGAAGACAATATCTACACTCAGCGAACTAGTGGTTTGAAAGGAGGTTGTAGCAACCGAAAATTCGGCTGTTGCCACCGAATTGATGTTAGCACGACAGAAGTTAATTCCCACAACTAAAATTCAGTTGAAGCAACCTCGTTTCATAATTTATTCCATTGTGGCAGCTAAATTTATATTATATTCGTTTCAATAAATTCGATTGCAATAACCGAATTTGGAATTAATTAGGATACAACAACGCAAATTGGTACAAAATTCGGTTGCAACAACCGAATGTGGCATCCAGTCATGTGTAGCAACCGAGATTTGGCATAAATTCGGTTTCAACTATCGGATTTTATATCAATTCGGTCGCAGTAGCTAGTACACATTCTCACAGTTCTGTCTCGTGTAAATGCAGTGTAATCAACAAAAATAACAATGGTTTTCCATTGCATCCCATGAAGGGATTGGGAAGAGCTTTTCACAACCAATGATCTACAGTTTTACACCGGTTCCGAATGGTATTTAGAGAAGCTTTTTTTCTTGGCTAAGTACTCGATAGTGTTGCCATCACTAAGCCAGGTGACCGTCGTCGAAAGAAATGTAAAGTGGTCAGAGCAGGGATCGAACCCACGTCTGATGTACAATAGTCACGCACGCTAACCATTGCACCACCGACGGAAGGGTAATCACACTCACAGTTTATTTACAGAGGCGTACTACCTTATCACTGATACTAATGTTAGATATAACTTTGAATAAATCAGTGGCGTCTTGTAAGTCAGACCGTTTTGAAAAATGTTATATGTACATATGTATTCATCTAGGGTTTGGACAGTTTTTCCAATTTTTTGTATTCTTACTTACTTACTTATCCGGTCTCGGACAACCCGGGGGGGCCTTACAAAACGAAGATAACATATTTCGCCAACCAGTGCGATCTTTTGCTTCATTTCTCCAGTTGGCAATACCAAGAGTACGCAGGGATTCGTCAACCTGATCCCTCCAGCGGAGTCTTGGTCTTCCTATTTTTCGTCTTCCTTCGAGTTCGGTTTCGAAAACCCTTCGTGCTGGTTCGTCTTCATCCATTCTTCTGACATGGCCTAGCCAGCACAATCGCGTTATCTTGAACCGCTTAACTATGTCAATGTCAGGATAAAGCTCATACAGCTCATGATTCATGCGTCGCCGATACTCGCCGTTGTGCATTATAGGGCCATACATTTTTCGGAGTATTTTTCTCTCGAAGACTCCTACAGATGTTTCGTCTGCTTGCGATAGGACCCAGGATTCTGCGCCATAAAGCAAGACAGGTTTTATGAGAGTCTGGTACAGCTGGACTTTTGTTACTCGAGAGAGGGCTTTATCTCTAAAGTGCTTGCTTAGCCAAAAATAACATCTATTCGCAAGCATAATTCTCCGCTTGATCTTAAGGCTGACGTTGTTGTTTTTGTTTACGGCAGATCCGAGGTATATACATTCGTCCACTACCTCGAAGTTATAACGTTTATCAAGGTTCACGCTTTGGTCTAATTGCGTGGAGGCCCTGTTCGTTGAAACCATTAATTTTGTCTTGTCCTCGTTTACCGTCAGACCCACGTTTGCTGACTCCTTCTCAATTCTCGAAACAACTCGACATGGGACTGTCCGTGGAGGTGGAAATTTCCTGATAGCCATGCACTTGGGAGTGGCCAGAAATGATTCCTTCATTGGGCAGTCCAAGCAGCTCACTACTTCCACGCAGCATGTCCTGGGCAATGGCTTTTCGGAAACCTCCGTTAGCTAGCTAGAGTGAGAAGGCGAAACAAATGAGCAGCAAATCAGGTTTAGTAGGTGACTGATGTCACTGAAGCTCATCAAACAATCGGGCACATTCTTTTGTCCTTAGAAGGCGGATGAGCCAAACATACGGGCCAACGGCGGATAAAAAACCAAACGAAGAAAATCCAGGTTCGACATATTGCATCCTGGTCAGCGTCTGATCCATAATGGGCGGCTGCAATCAAATATCCTGGCAGTAGGTAAAATGCAAAAACCCGGTGGACTGGGTTTGCCTCCCGACACCGTTCATTATGGCAGGAAAATACGTAAACGAACACGAAAACCACGTATTCAGTTCTGGCGAAATTTTGTCACTTATGTATCTCTATTATACAATTTGTTTCGTACGAAAAAAACTTTGGCATAACAACCCTGTAATTAATTTCGCTTACGAAATGTATGTATAGAACTGAGCATGGTAAAATAAGTAAGGTTAACTCGTTAGAACAGCTGATTTGAACATTTTTCATGCATAGGTGTTTCTCTTATGTTTTTCTACCTTTTTGTTTACTTTTGCAGTAGATACACACATGTAGAAACCTTGACTGCTTATGGACACCAAACGAAAACAAAATGCCTGTTTTTGTTGTAACAATTCCTACTGCGTTTACCTATAGAGAAATACATAAGAGTTTCCATTACTCTCTTCGTTGCCTCTTCATGACGACGAGGTAGTAGGCCATTTCATAGAGTTTTTTTGCTGCTGTATTTTACCAATTTTACACTTTCGTTGGACAGAAATCAAAGGGAATGTGTATTTTCTTTTAACACAAACAACATAAAACATAATTTTGCTGTCATTATTATCAATAAACACTATTTAAAATTAGTTCATGTCTTCTTTGCTCTCTCATTCTCCATCATCGGCCTAGTACCTTTTCGATCAAATGTGCCATAGAATCCCCCTGGTTTACCTTACTTATTTTACCATGGAACTGAGTACCGAGCAAATGAATAGTGGACGAAATTTTCGGTACACGAATTTTTCGCTATTTTTGATACAAGTACTTCTACGGGAACGAAATTTTCATAAAATCTGAATACAGCTCTTGAAAATCTTTCTTTCTCAATATATTCGTACTAGGGATTTGAAAGAGATTCTCATAATGAAAGAATTACCCTCTTCACTTCTTAAGACTCCCTTCTCGTTACCTATAGTTGAACATTGATTGAATTGATCATGGTATTGCTATCACTAAGTGAGGTGACCGTAGCCGAAAGAAATGACAGTTGGTTAGAACCAGTACTAGCAATTCCCAACTTTGCTTTATTTCAAACATTTCAGCTGTTGTATTTATTTGATTCTGTATTTTTGAAATGTAACCGTCGTGCATGTTTATATTAAATACTTTGTGATACACACTGTGTTTCATTTCCACATTGTTCTTATCAGACGTTAGTTATGTTTGTTTTGTTCATTTTAAATTCTTCAAAGAACTGATACAAAATGGAATCTCTTACTTGAAGACAAAATTCTGCTTATACATATATATGTATTAATATTATTTAGTCAAAATGTAAGCAAATTTTAAATCCGCCAGTATTATAATATCCCCCTGATTAACATATGTACGTGTAGATATACAATTGAGTAATACCATGATTAAGCAAAAATTTTGTTGTCCCTCGACCTGTGTTGCCTTTGCTACCAACTGTTACATGTTACACACCATTCGAATACAACTCTGTGCGATAAATTGGAAAACTACACGATAATACGAAATGTGTATTTGACAGTCGTATTCGTGAATATACATACGTGGACTGTGTATGGTGTAGTACGATACTCACTGTCATTACAACACTTCCGCATACATTCATCATGATTCTCTATAGGAGAAATGCTGTTCATACGGTTGACACAGTGGTTGCGGAGGCAACGTTGGCGGGGTCGTTTTCTTAATTTGGGTTGGATACTAAAATTAATAAAAGCACTTACTACATTTATTTGTTGGAATAATTTAAAACATATGGGGCGATTTTGGATGATGGGTGGTCTGTTTTCAATCTTAAACATTTTTGAAATTCAATTAATTCTGATTGTGTAATGGGACAATTTGGTATGAAGAAGATTTAGAAAATTCGAATGGGAATTTATTGGATTGTAAAGTGCATTTTTATGTTTGAATTATTTATTGCTTTTTAAACACGTTATAAAGATTAAAATTTTATTAATGTCTTTGCTTATCTATGGCTTGAAGCTCTTGTTGAGTAAAGTCCCGTATTCGGCTCCTCTCTTGCTATTTTCGTTGCCGTAAGAATGAAGCTTTGCATACTGAAATTTTGACTCATGTTTCTTTTGCTTGGAACTCAGTTCTAGGCGAAAATTTCGTTATCTAAATCAATTACAGAGTTGTTATGCTGAAGTTATTTCGTACGTAAACTATTGATTGATAATTGCTTGGAACCGAAATTTTGACAGTTCCATTATTTTAACACACAAAAGTAACATCACATTAGTAAATACAAAAAAAGGTGGGTGCGAATAGGAATTATTCATGAAATATTTTCAAGGTAAATCAGAGATAGGTGGTAAATAGAGCGTCAAAAAACCGTAATATTTTCAACACCCGACTTTCAGTTTGTTCGAAAAATATTTTTTTTAGAAAACCGGTTTTTGGTTTTTAATTTTGGCAAAAACCCCATGGAACTGCTTTTGGTTTTAAATTAAAATACATAGGTATCACTTACAATTCATTTGGTTAGTGACCATTTCATTTTATTATTCGTGTTTAAAACTCAAAACTTCACAGCTCTATTCAAATTTTAAATTGAAATTTAAATCATATTAGAATTTGGAATGCCAGCTTATTATAAAATTCAAGAGTTTAATTCAAATTCACATTAAACTGATTTAAATTAGAATATCATATTAAAATTTAATGGAGATTTTAATGTATGGAAATCTTATTAAATTCAAAACTTTTAGTTATAAAATAATTTACATTTTGAAATTTGCGGAAAGCTTAATTAATTCATATTCAAATCATTTCGAAATTTGTATAAAAAAAATTGTTTGAAAAAGTAATTTAGAACTTACTGAAGCATAAAATCATAGTTGAAAATAGAAGTCGTGCTTTTTAATTCCAAAATTACATTAATATGCGAAAATCATATCCAGGGCTGTCATGAAAACCAATGTTGTTACTATTGGTTTTGAAAACGACAAGAGCAAATGCTTTGGTGCCATGAAAACCAATGTTATCGGTTTTATATTCGAACTAGCATTTATATCGGTTTTACGTGTCACAGAAACCAATGTTATCGGTTTTAATATTGGAAATAAACCAAGCAGCTAACAGCTGTCAGATTTCCTTTGCGCGCTTTTGGTTTGTTACTTTTTTGCACCGGAATGTTTTGAAAAATGCAAGTAAATTGATTTATTTTAATAATTGCTTAATAAAATTATATATTTTTGAATTTTTGTTTTTATTTTTTTTAGGAGAAAGCCTAAAAATATGGCTTATGTCTATTATAAGTCTTAGTCTCCAGAAATTAAAAAAAATTACTGCGTCGAATAGAACATGTTATTTTTAGCAAAACAAAGTAAAATAACAAAATCGGGTAAATGTATAGTTTCAGTAGTTTGAAAAAAATATATTGGTTTCAGGTAAATGTTTTTGGTAAAAGTTTTCAAGTTTCAACGATCTCAGTGAATTTGTAAACATGGAAAAAATTGGTCGCCATTATATAATTCAACATTTCCATTTGAAAGGTCTCAGTCCAAGCAATATTAAAGCCGAGCTAGATTCTACCGCCACCGTTATATCGGCAATGAAAATACACGCAAAATATAATGAACAAAGAAACCCCCCAACTGTTGACGGCCCTCGCAAATGTTATAAGGACCATGATTTAAGGATATGTACCTGGAATGTTCGAACGTTATACAGGACTGGTGCCACTTTCCAACTGGCGGATGTCCTCAGAAAATATAAAGCCGACACCACAGCGATCCAGGAAATGTGATGGACAGGATATGGTTGCACCAGAAAGAAAAACTTCGATATTTACTACAGCTGCCATTAGCGTAAGCACGAATTTGGGTGCGGATTAGTAGTAGGCAAGAGACTGCGACACCTAGTTTCAAGGTTCAACCCAGTGAGTGACCGCATAGCCACAATTCGCATCAAAGAGAAATATTTCACCATCTCGTTAATTTGTGTGCACGCACCGACAGAGGATAAAGATGATGAGGTCAAAGAAACATTTTATGAGCACCTGGAGGAAGTATATGAACGCTGCCCTGACCACGACATTAAGATTATTCTAGGCGATTTTAATGTCAAATTAGGAAAGGCAAGTGTCTTTCGACCAACCATCGGCAATCACAGTCTACATGATACCACCTCCGATAATGGAATAAGACTGATAGACTTCGCCGCTGCAAAGAACATGGTAGTTAGTAGCACACGATTCCAGCATAAGGACATTCATAAGATTGATCACTTGGTAATAGATGGCAGGCACTCTTCTAGTGTAATGGATGTACGTGTCATTGATTCGAGGTACCAGTATCGACTCGGATCATTACCTGGTGGCTGCGATAGTTCGCACGAGATTGAGCAGGGCAAAAAACGTACGGAGACGAACACAGGAAAAGCTGTCCTATCGACAGAAACTCTCTCTCCTGCTAAAGCGGAATACCCCCCCCCCCCCCCCCACCCGAAGACCCAGATGCGCAGTGGAAGCACATCTCCCATTCTTTGGAAATCGCTGCAATGACTGAACTTGGCTATCAAAAACCGCAGAAGGATAAGCCATGGTACGACGAAGAATGTCGCATTGCAACTGATGAAAAAGACGCTGCACGTATGGCAACGAAACAGTCAGTTACAACGCGTGCTGCGAGTGAGGGGTACAAGAGGCTGAGAAGGGAGTAAAACCAACTATTTAGGCGAAAAAAATGGCAGCGGGAGCAGAGAGGGAGTGAAAGAACCGAAATGTGCAGGATGAATGGTGAATCCCGTAAGTTTTTCCAGAGGGTAAGAAGATCGACCAACGGCCCTAATAATGGGCTGCCCTCCTGCAAGGACGAGAATGGGAATCTCGTGACTGAGAAGCAGTGTGTGCTCAAAATGTGGAGAGACCACTTTTCAGCACTACTCCACTCAGATTCTTCCACTGAAGATCAGCAGGTAATGATAGTGGAAGACAGTATAGATTGTACCCCCCCCCCCCAACAAAGACGAGATTAGAACGGCGATCTCCCGCCTGAAGAATAATAAAGCCGCTGGTGCGGTTGGCCTACCGCTGAACTTTTTAAGTCTGGTAGCGAAGGACTGACAGCCCACATGCATCAACTGATATGCGGTATATGACTGGGGGAATCTATGCCCGGCGACTGGAGTCTCAGTGTATTATGTCCTTTATTCAAAAAAGGTGATCCGTGGGTCTGTTCCAACTATCGCGGTATCAGTCTTTTATCCATCGCGTATAAGGTCTTGTCGGGCGTATTATGTGAAAGACTAAAGCCAATTATTGAAAACCTGATTGGACCTTCCGGCAAAACTGATCCGCCTTTGTAGAATGACGCTGACCAACACCAAATCAGCAGTGAAAGTGGGGAAATACCTCACTGAACCATTCTGTACCAAGCGAGGACTTAGACAAGGCGACACACTTTCGTGCAATCTCTTCAACATCTTAATGGAGATAATAATGAGATAGGCTGCAGTAAATACGAACAAGACCATTAACACGAAAAGCCATATGTTGCTGGCGTATGCTGACGACATAGACATCATGGTACCGTGCAATAACTCCCAAATGAAATAACTCCCAATGAAATAACTCCCAATGAAAAAAATTCCAATAAGAATGAAATAACGCCCAACTGAAAAAAATGAAATAACTCCCAAAGGCAAAAATTAAATAAGTCCCAATTTCTGGGACTTATTTCAAAATGTAAAAATAAAACCCAATAAAAATGAATTAACTCCCAATGATATAAGGCCCAACAAAAATGAATTAACTCCCAATTTTTTTTTGGTTTCCTTTTACAGCACGCTTTTTATTTCATAATTATATGTAAGCATATACATAATCGTAATAATAATTACGATCTAGCCGCCGGACCCGCGCCGCGCCGCGCCTCCGCCCCCCCCCCCCCCCACCCGCCCGGTTGACATACATACCTTTTCATAATATTCAATATGAATCAAAAGAAGTTGCTTAAAGCATCCAAGCGGTACAATTGAAAAAGTGCCATCGATTAAAATTCGTCTAGAATTGTTGTTTTGCTTCTTTGGAGTGAAATAAATTCCAACAGGAATGCAATAAATTCCAATTAGTTAAAAAAAATGAAATAAATCCCAACATAATTTTATTGGGAGTTATACGACTTAGAAGTTATTTCATTATGAAATAACTCCCAATTAGAAATTATGACATAAGTCCTAACGCATTGGGATTTATTTGATAATGATATTATTCCCAATTTATATGGAATTTTGTTAATTTTCATTTTTTTTTTGGGATTTATTTCATTTGGGAGTTATTTCACGGTACCAGACATCATTGGGCGAAATTTGCGAGAGTTTACTGCAGTATTCTCAAGAATCGAAAAGGAATCAGCGAAGGTGGGTCTTGCTGTTAATGAGGGCAAGACAAAATTGATGGTGTCAACGACTAGAGAAACCTCTCGACTTGGTCCGCACTTGAACGTTGACTACCGATTTAATTTTGAAGTGGTAGATGAATTTGTCTACCTTGGATCCGCCGTGAACAAGGACAACAACGTCAGCCTGGAGATAGATAGGAGAATTGTGCTTGCAAATAGATGTTATTTTAGGCTCAGCAAGCAGTTTAGGAACAAAGCCCTCTCTCGACGGTCATAAGTCCAGCTATATCAGACTCTCATTTTACCTGTCTTGACATATGGCTCCGAAACTTGGGTCATATCGCAAGCGGATGAAAAACACCTGGGACTTTTCGAGAGAAAAATTCTCCGTAAAATATATGGTCCTGTTAGGGAAACAGCGAGTACCGACGTCGCTGGAACGCAGAGCTATATAATCTCTATTCTGACGTGGACATAGCTAGACGAATCAAAGTGTGCCAATTGGGTTGGCCAGGCCATGTTATCAGAATGGATGAAGATGAGCCAGCACGAAAGATTTTTGATAACGTACCCGATGGAAGCAGGAAAAGAGGATGACCAAGACTCCGCTGGAAAGACCAGGCAGAATAATCCCTCCGTATCCTTGGTATTTCCAACTGGCGAGAAAAGGCGAAGAATAGAGCCAGTTTGCAGAATATGTTGAAATTTGTTTGTTTAATTAATATGTGTAAGACATCTGGCCTCATGAGGTTGTAATATAGTCAATAAAAGCAAAGTAAAGATTCTACTCTGGGGGAGTCTGCTGCTTCGGTTACGACTGTAAAATATTGGTTAGCAGAGCTTAAGCGAGGCGGTACGAGCTGCCAAGGCGAACACAGTAGTGGTCATGCAATTGAGGTGCCCACGTCAGACATAAATAAATTTTTTTCCATTACATCCCACGAAGCGATAGGATAGAGCTTCTCAAAACCACTCAGCTGTACTCTTCCAGTTTTCACTCACTCATTGGGACCTACAGTTTTATACCGGTTCCGAAAGTTTTTTTAAGAAGCTATATCACGGCTTAATACTCGATAGTGTCGCCGTCACTAAGCGAAGTGGCCGTCGTCGGAAGAAGTGAAAGGTGGTGGGAGCACGGTTAAGAATATCCACAAAATGGTAATGGATGTTCGTCGGCCGAAGGTGCGTGAGCTGTCTGAAATGATAGGCATTTCAAAAAGTGCTATACATCGTATATTGACCGAAGATTTGAGAATGAGAAAGCTGTGCGTAAGATGGCTGCCGCGCTTGCTTTCAATAGAACAAAAACAGCGTTGTGGATATGTTTCAGTAGGGTGTTTGGCGATATTTCACCGCAATGTCGATTTATAACCATGGCTGAGACATGGATCCACCACTTCACACCTGAGACAAAGGAACAGTCAAAACAGTGGACTGGAATAAGAGAATCATGCCCCAAGAAGGCGAAGACGGTTCCATCTGCAGGCAAGATCATGGCGTCTGTTTTTTGGGATACGCATGGGATAATTTTTATTGATTATCTTCAGAAAGGAATAACCATCAACGGTGAATATTATGCTAATTTATTGCAGCATTTAGGTGATAAAATTTAAAAAAAAGGCCGCGAAGTAGAGACTGTTGTTTCATCAAGACAATGCTCTAGTTCACACATCCACTATTGCGATGGCCAAAATTAATGAATTGTTTCATTACGCACCCTATCGGAAGATTTAGCTCCCTCGAACTATTTTCTATTTCCAAACTTTAAAAAATGGCTCGGTGGTGAAAGGTTTGCCAACAATGAAGAGCTGGAGTCAGCGGTTGATGGTTATTTTAAGGAGTTTGACAGTTCTTACTATAAACAGGGTGTCGAAGCTATTAAATATCGCTGGAAAAAGTGTATCGAGCTACAAGGAGGATATGTTAAAAAATAAAGAAACTTTTCATTTCTTTTTTGTTAGATCGGCAAGTTTTGGGACCGCCCTCGTCTTAATAAATTTTTACTGCCAATCTTTCTCATCAAGTTCACACTATTCCATTCGCTAGCCGCAAATGTAAATGTTGACATACCCAACCATGTACCTTTGATAAACTTTCTTAATTTGTTTTGCATCAAAAAGCCCGGTATTCAGGTTTTATGAAATTTTCGTTGCCATAAGAAGTACGTGTATAAAAAAGCGCAAATTTCATGAACCGTAAATTCCGCTTAAATTTCATTTGCTTGGTACTCAGACGTTTGGGAACATTTCGTAGGCGTGGAATCAATTACAGGGTTGTTCTGCCAAAGTAATTTCATTCAAAAACAATTATTTGGGACCGGAATTTTGAAATTTCGATTATTGCATAAAAATAAAATGAATCTACTTTATGTAACGTATTGAATTATAAATGAATTATTTGCATGATAAATCACAGATAGGTGGTAACTCTCCGCTACAAAATATTCCGTTCAGAGATAAATGACAAAATTTCTTACGAAAATTTCGCAAGAACTGAATACGGGGCTTAAGGTGAGAACAATATATCGGCTAAGTGGCCGCCGCCAGAATTGATGACCATAGTGGTCGGATTCATGAAATTTTTTATCACTCTTAATACAACTTCCGGCGATGGGTTTTCACATTCTTCACGGATATAGTCTTTGACGGCTTCAAGTGTCTGAGGTTTGTTGACATAGACCCGTGACTTCAAAAAACCCAACAAAATGAAATCTAGAATGGTTAAATCGGGCGATCTTGCCGGCCAGTATAAATCGCTAAAACAAGAGATAAGGCTATATGGAACTGCAGCCTTTTGAATTTCGGTTGCAGCTCGTGCAGTATACGTCGTTGCTTCATCCGGTTGGAATCACATGTTCTCCAGTCCCAATTCATCCCGTTGTGGAAGGAGAAAATAGTTGAGCATGACTATGTAGCACTAGCCATCGACAGAAGACGTTAGTCCCGCGGTGTTTTCACGAAATTCCGAATATTCAATTGCAGTGTAAAGTCTGTACTGTTGTACGGTTGTATTACTTGGAGCTTGACGACACTGGCAATGAAGAAGTTCCAAACATTTGCCAATCGTTGTTTGACACAAATTGTCCGTATCTACCGGCCCCAGTTAATTTCTAACGAAGTACTCTGGCTACGTACACGCAACAGTCGCATCCAATTTGATATACGTCATATACATAGGCCCCTACAATAGATATTGCTAGAGCCTGGAGAAGGAATACAAATAAACTAGTCTATCAAAGATCCAAATTAAATAACTTGCCAGAGATAGAAATCGAAGAAGTGAATTCGTTGACGCCCTATGTTCTTCGTGAACGTTTTATTTAAACTTTGTATTGTAATATTTATAGTCGGCATAATAGAAAACTCACTTGAGAATAAGGTCGTCGCTCTGGGGACCTTCCTGGACATCGAGGGAGCGTTCAATAACATCAACCTTCGGCGATTCTCAGGTCGTTACAGAATCTAGGAGTCGACAGCTTGGTGACACGCCTAATTGGGAAGTTTCTGGTGGATAGATCCGTCAAAGGTGAATAGGGTGGTGTTACAATCGCTAGGAACGTTAACAGGGGACATCGCAGGGTGGAGTTCTGTCTCCGCTATTATGGTTAACTTCTGCTTCTTGAATTGGACAGGGCCGAATGCCAGGTCTTTGCCTATGCCGATGATATTGCTATCATCTGTACGGGCAGAAACCTCAATTTACTTAGTATTCGTACAACCAGCCTACTTAGTCTGATTTCGAACCGGACCGCTAACAACGGACTATCGTTTAACCCATTTAAAACCGAGATTATCTTGTTCTCTCCGAAATATAAAATACCCGCATTTGAAATGGCGGCAGATAATGGGGTGCAATTACAGTTGACGGAAAAGGTCAAGTATCTGGGGATAATTCTCGACAGAAAACTGTCTTGGAAACCGAATGTGTAGGAGAGGGTGAAAAAGGCGTCTGTCGCTCTTTACTGTTGTAAAGGGGCTGTAGGAAAGCGCTGGGGACTGTCTCCAAAAATCACCATGTGGATTTATACGTCACTAGTCAGACCAAAACTTCTCTATGGCATCGTAATTTGGTGGAGGCCCTCCAAAAGAAATATATTCTGCACTTAGTGCTATCCCGAACATCTGTACTCCTGATATCATGGCCTAATCGGCAGCCGCTACATCCCTGGTGAGAATCAGAGATTGTGGCGTTTTGATATCGGGGCATTCCGGACACGCTAAATTACTACACCGGATCAACTCTATTCCCGTAAAAACGGACTACTGTATCCCCTACCTTCTACCAGCGACAAATGTAAGGACTTCTATTCCGAACACGACTACCTGGGAAAAGTCATTGGAGGGGGACACCAGTAGTATCAGATTTTTCACAGACGGATGAAATTTAGACGAGCAAGTAGGCTATGGGGTCCATTCACCGGACCTAAGTGTAAATATCTCTTTCAAGCTGCCTGATCACTGTAGTGTATTTCAGGCGGAAATTACCGCCATACTGGAGGTTGCCGAACTACTGAAAAGTAGTGTCACAACCCTCCGGAGAATATGTATCTACACATCCCTGGAAGCCATGTTTGGTACGTCCCTGACGGTGAAAGAATGACACTCATCACTTAGGGTGATGGCAGAGTATTTCGACATCAGGCTCATCTGGGTACCGGGACACAGCGACATTCCAGGCAATTACGTAGCGGATACGTTAGTTAGACAGGGTACTACGGCACAGGCTCTTCCGGCAAGAGAAGGCGTTGGTATGCCAATCTCTACCTGCCGTTTGCAGATCAGGCAGTGGGCCGATAATATGTTCAAGAACAAGTGGAGACTTACTTCAACTTGCAAACAAGCCAGGGTCCTCTGGCCACAGGTGGACCTACTCTGGATTGTCCTACTCTGGCAGGACGGGAATAGAATATTTGGCACACATTTTGTTAGCACCGTAGCCCTACAGGATATTCCTGTAGGTCTTATGGACAAATTCATTGAAAGGGCAAATTGGCTAGACGACTAGTCCATAGTTGCTATAGAGGAAACTGCAGGTGTCACAATGGGCTTCTTTAGCCTAAGTGTGCTAGACAGCGTGTTGTCTTGCAGCGTTTTCAACCAAACAATCAACCCTCCAATTTAAACAGAGGGAGGGAAAATGTGACAAAATTTAAATGATTTTATATAATAGCATTTGTTGCTTATATAAAAAACTCTTTCAAAGCCATGAGGCCGGTGTTGGGATATCAATAAGAGAAAACACGTAAGACCGCCCAAAACCTGTAGCAACTTCTTTGGTCGCAGATGCCAAAACCGGTAGAGTTTCTTAGGACTCTCAACAAGTAATGGTAGCTGAACCGGAGAAAGAACCAATTTATTAGGACATAGTCGGTGGTGACATGGCTTTGCAATTCGATGGCCATCATATATTCTACTTTATGTAACGTATTGTATTCTTGATATTTTTGTTGAAAATAATTTTTTTCTTTTGATATGAAATTTTACATTTTTATTGTCATATTTTTTGACTTTTTTTTGGGTACAAAAAAAATTCCATTTATTGCTTTCAACGACATCTAGAAAATTACCCATTACACTAAAATTTTCCCAACACTTCTGCTTCAGCTATTTGTTTACTTTATAATAACTTGGCTCTTCCTCATGGCTTTGAAATAGTTTTTTATATAAGAAACAAATGCCATTTTGTAAAATAATATAAATTTTGTAACATTTTCCATAGTTTAAATTACTTTCAAAAAATTTCCCACAATTTTGAATAAACGTCAATGAGAATTATGGGAACTTCAGTGAAAGTGACAGTAGTACAGAACAGCACCTAGTGAATAAAGTTGACAATGGTCGCGCTATATATATTATTTCCTTTATCTATGATATCTACTACTTCGGCGCCATCTAGAAAATTTCCCTTTAGTTTCTAATCCACCACTTATCTATGCTTTTTTATTTATCTATGGTATACCCAAGTATAACATAGTGCATCCATCAGGCGTGGCTGTCTCTTCTGCATCGGGGCATCTCGTTTTACAAAGTCCAAGGGATGACAGGTTATAGTTCTTAAATTCTCTGCATAGTTGCGCCAACATAGAATCTTCTAGTAACGTCCGTATATTCCAGGTACCACATCGTGTCATTGGTTTCATGCCAAAAGTCGCCGACGGTAAATCGGATTGGTTTTCATTATTTGTTTCGGTTTCGTTAACCATTGGTTTTTAAGATGGCCAGCTGATTAGGCCAATGCATCCGATCCTGGTACTGGGGCTGCCAGCAGGCCTTTCTTTGAAGTTCAAACTGGTGTACAATTTGATGCAACTCTTCTCAGTACCAAAAATGCAACCATAATAAAAGCATGCACAAAAAAATCAATCAACGGAATCCGATACGCCAAAAAAATTTTGAGGCTCCGCATCGGCTAATTGGCTCTCATCGGTTTAAAATGTGAGACGAAATGACCGATTGGCCCGATTTGACCGCCTGATCCAAATTTAAAGGTACAGTTATTACAAAAACATCCAAAATTTGTACAAAACTGGCAAACCCATTAGCCGCCAATTTAATTTGTCAGTTGTGGCACCGTTTTCGATAATTTGGTCTCGAGATGCGAGTTACTCTAAATTGGTCTAAGCACAAAGTTGCCACCTGAAATGTCTATTTAGAGTGTGGTCTAAACGGCAAAGATTAGACAACAAGGTTAGCGCTAACATGGCCACGATAAACTGCAATCTAAATGCCACATTACATAAGCCTTGGTAAATGGAAAGTAACTAAAGGATATTCGTCTAATTACTATAGTGGTTGTCTTTAGCCCCCGGCAGATGGCGACGTAGTACGGTTCAGTAGCTGAATCCAGGAAAAAGATGTTCATATAAGAGTTTGATACGCGTACCCTTCAAAGCCCTGTCAAATAATTTCTTGAGATGTCTAATTAATCATTTATTATTGAAACATTTCATTTGAGATGAACAATACGGATAACCGCCTCATTATCATAATGTTTGATTATGAGCTACCAATAGATGGCTCTGGCATAGGGTTCCAATAAACTGAAGTAATTTCCTTTTGAACCTTATGCCTTGTTCACGCTGCCGCGAAATGTAAGTCTTTTGCAATTTCGGCCGAAATTGAGTTGAAATTGCTCAATTTCGTATATATTTTGACAACTACAAAATTGAGATATTTACGACAATTTCGTTGAAATTGACTTGAAATTGTCGTATACAACGCTGTTTTTACTCAGCAAAATTAACTTAGTATTCGTTTTTGCACATATGCAAGATAACGAAGTCGACAGAATATTTTCTGGTGTGCCGCCGTCGTAGATATTTTTTTTGAAGTTCACGCCGCCGTCTTTAAAGTGTGCTTCGGCTTAAAATGTTAGCCGATATTATCAATTAGGCTGCATTTAAAGGCCCGAATTACTAAAAAAAATATCTAAAGTTACTACACAACCAACGAGATGAACCTAATAGTAACGTCTGCCGAAAAATTACATTTAATAAAAACTCAGTTGCCGCCGTCGATTAATTTTTTTTGTAGCTTCAACGCCGTCGATAATTATAGGTCGGCTTCGTTCACCGAACACGTGGTTACTAAAATTACAACAAAAAACAAAAGTAGTATGCCGCCTCATTCATCAGATTGAAATTTTAAGTTTACATCGAAATAGGCTAGTGAAAATAAACTATAAACCGTGGCGAATCAGTGATTCCTGTTAAAGTTCACGTACCTTTCATTTATTTTATTGTTTTCATTCATTTCCAAACAGTATTTTGGTTATTGTGCCTAGGCACTAAAATTTTACTAATGGCAATATTTGTAAACAAACAGTAGTCATTTTTCAACGAAATTGCTCAAAACCAGTGTGAATGATTTCAATGTCGTTCGACAATTTCAATCCGAAATTGTCAATTTCGTGGCAGCGTGAACAAGGCATTAGGGACGGAAAACATGAAATGTGCAATTGGATATTAACTATTTCACCAACATATTTGAGTTAAAAATTAAGGACGTCCCAGCAGCGGAATTCATGTCTTGGAAGACCTTCTGTCGGATCCGTAAGGCATTTGTAATAAAATGCGTCTTCCTTTCAAATTACGCGAAGTGCGATTGGAGAGGAAGAATGTATATTGCAATGTATATTTCTACAATGTCACCTTCCATAAGACATTCAAATAGAATGGAATGACCATGCGTAATAAACACTAAGGGTGGTATTCTATAAGTCGTGAATCAGTCACTTCGCGTTACTTTTGTCGTTTTGGTAGTTTATAAAACGTTACAGCTGTTCGGTGACTACCTGCGTTGAGTTACGTTATTTAATGGGTAGTTTATAAAACGCAGCGCAACGTTTTTGATCAATTCAGCTGTCAAATTGAACATGACACAATTCTTCGCGTTAGTGGAAGAAATTACAAATTTAAATAAAATGTCTATCGAGCATAGGCAGATGGAAGTATTTTTCATTTCATTTGTCTGAAATTCATTCGACGGATAGAGCTTAAACTTTTTTTTTAAATAATTCAAAATTATATTGTTTACGCATTGAAATTCTTTTTTACAATAATAAAATTAGAAATAGAACGTTCAAATAAATAATGCGTTCCAAAACCAATACATTACAATCAATACATACCGCCAAATGGCACGTGTTTTTGAAAAGACAACTAATTTAATATAGATGGGGAAATTTATTGGACATTGAACCTCAAAATAATATAATTTTTTACACACTTTATGTGAATATTGTTGGTATTTGCAGTATTATAAATAAAAGCAATCTTAAAATCTGTTGATCTACTGAAATAGAGCTAAATTTTCCAATCTTGTTCATTCTGAGAATTTCACTCAAGATAACTTTTTCTGATCTATAATTGTTTATGTTAGTTTAGCAACTCTATACACCGCATATGTCAGTGACAGCATTCGTAAACAAACGCAAGCGCGAAGTGACATATAAACTACCATTTTTTGACTTGGCGTTCGCGTTGGCTTTTGCGTTTACGTTGACTTTCGGGACTATTAGAATACTACTCTAACACTTTCTTCGCTGCCTACTACGATCAAGCGCTTTCTTCTGCCTTCCGGAAGATCATGGAAATAATGTTGAGGAGAACGTAAAGTCAAGGCCTTCTCGAAGATATTTTTGTATAAGGCGTGTAGTGTAAGTAAGGTCTGCAGGTCAATTCTGAAATTCTCGTAGCTAATTCCCTATCTCGATCGCTAAAATGCAAAAGAAAAATTCAAGGCGAATTTTTTAGCGATGTCGCTAAATCCGTATTCTGGTACTGCAATCGCTTAGCTAAAAGTTACTATTTTCGCCGTAGCTAGTTTGCTAAAAGTAGTCTAGACTTCTCCCCCTGCTTTGATAAAATGCTTTTAGAAAGAGACAAACATATTACGCACACACTTAACACTTTATATTAGTGTTGCCATACCTTAAAGTTTGTTTTGCTCAAAAACATTAAATAGTTTCCTTCACAAAATCTTACAAATAACTTGTAAAACGTAAACTTTTAAAATTAAGTTTAAAAATTTATTTAGATTTTCCAACAACAATATTTTGTCGAAAAACCACCAATTATTGATATCGCTCTAAAAGGTTGCAAAACATGGCAGCTCTATAAAGGCTTTGTCATTTTCGAAAAAAAAGGTAAACAAACATACTGTCTGCGAATTTTGTGTTGTGACAAAGATTTATATAAAAAAGAAATATGAGTGGCTTCAACAGACGACGTCTAATATTAGACTGAATTACACTGAATTTAAATCTTATTTTATTTTTTTGTGGTCAATTGCTAGTTGTTAAAATTTTTAAATTTGAGAGACAGTTAACAGCTGTTTTTTCATTAGAGAATACAAAATAAGCGAATTTTAGCGATGACAACAAACGCAAAAATTACGGCGAATTCAATTTTTTAGAGATATCTAATGCCATGTTCACACTACAGCGCCAATTACGTAATTCGCTCTTTGAATTACTATTCAGAATTACCCTGTTTCCACTACACATACATAATTCGATCGGACAGTTGTTTAATAATTCTTAGAATGGCAACAACAAAAAGTGAATAAATATTTAAAAAAAAGTTTTGGATATCTAACAACCTTTCCATATTTAATATTCTATATTTAATTTTTTTTAGTAATTTACTTTTTAGCATCCATTGTGTATTGTTAAATGGTTTACATTTTTGTTTTGTTTGTTTCTGACAACAGTTGCGATAAAATTTCGATAAATACTAGAGAAGGCAGTGTTTTGTTTGTAATTCATAAGGTAATTCAAACTGAATTACCTACAAACAAGGTAATTCGCTCTCAAAATTTTGTATGGAGATTTACGTAATTCGGTTTGTAATTGGAGATTGAATGACGAATGAGAGAGCGAATTACGAATAATTCTGTAGTGGAAACAAGGCATAAATTTAGTACAACGTTACAGAATTGCATTCGTAGCTAAAAATCGCTAAATTGATTTTAGATGCTTTTAGCGATGGAGATTAAGCGTTAGCAAGTTACAGAATAGACCTGCTGGCCAGTTCGCCTGCTGGGGTGTTAGTAACAAAGAGTTTGTTAAGGGCTACCGGTAGATGATTATGGTTCCAATAAATCGAAATGACACAAATTATAATAAAATTACGGAAACTCCCTTCAAATTATATATTGATTACCAAATAAATAAATATAAATAAATATTTCCCCTTACCATCGCATGGGCGGATAAGGGAGTGTACGTAAACAACTTGACTGCAATAATGAACTTATAGCGTAGACAGACGACAGCGTTAATTTGCATTAAAAGCTCACTAATCTGGCGTTTACAGGGGACAGTTTTGCTCCGACAGTAGAAATACATTCACACATTTTTACTACCCCACTTACACTTCTCTCACTTACCTCGCCACTGTCTCTGATTTTTCAATGACAGTAACTTCGGCAAGAGATTTGACATAAGCGGCCAGATCATGGCTGAATTAGTAAAGGTTGGCGCAATAGAACAACTGATTTTGCTTTCTTATGACTCCATGTGTTAAATTCAGTGTATTTTGTTGTTGTACTTTTTTGTTAGAGTCATGAAACAAAAAATAAATGCCTGTTGTTGGTTCACACAATTACAACAAATCCTACTGCGTCAACCTCTACTAGTTCAGCCATCGGCCATATCGGTTACGTTTCGTAGTAATTTGAGAAAAAAGCAAAACATCGCAAACGACTTTACAAATTGGGATATATATTTGTATTTGAAAGTTTTGCTAATATTTATTAAAATATTGTTTGACAATACAAACATATAAACATGAATACATGTCTAATTTTTTGCAGAGTACATCAGTTCCATTGTAATTTGGAGAAGTAAGACAAAATACAATGGCAAAAGAGCGAAGACGCAAACAATCAGAGCACGAAATTTAACGAAACGACACTGTCGGCGGTTGCTTATAACTGTACTGTCTTTATAACTGGCTGGACGCGTACGTCACACAAACAATTTTTCTCTTTGGGACAACTAATACATATTCTCAACTATCTTGTCTCAAACTGTTCCGTGTAAACGCACTGTAATGTGAATTAACACGACAGTTGTTTGTAAACAACTGTTTGTTTGTCAAGTAATTTTTTGGACTGTTACATCGAAATCAAATGCGGAAAATACGATTAGCAGCTATTCTGTTGGTGCTATTCTTCTTTCCCTTGGAAATCTTAAAATGGAAAAAAACAGCAGACAGTTGTCCGAGGCCTTCGGCCACGGACTGTCCCTGCAGGCTGTGTCAGAGACACGGCCATTAAGTTTAACGTAGAATACGACATCCGATAAGACAGAAAACATATATAACAATAAATGATAAATAACATAAGCAAATGAATTTATTTATTTGATATTTTAATTTACTAAACGTTAACTGTCAGCTGCTGTCAAACAGCATCAAGCAGCATTGTTATTTTACTTATTTGGCAGCACTTATGTTAAAAATGTATGAATTAATTTTTTCATATATTTTTTATAATTATCCATGTTAAATTCAAATTCCCATTTAACATTTTGTTTCACTTAAATACATAAGTAAATATACGAAATTTCAATATTTCACCAATCAAAACAACAGCCGAAGGTTTGTGTCCACACTGAAACAGCAGCATAGTTTGTGTTCACGCTACAAACTCAAACACTCAACCAAACACTAGACATATGTTTGAGTGTATGTGTTTAAACAATTTTCATTTGAGAAATTTAAATATTAGGAAGATATCAACCAATATGAAATGTATATCAAACGAAAGATAACATCTGCATTTACCTACAAAAAAATTTTTAAAAAAAGTTATCTCGCCGTTTCCTCATAATCAATGAAATAAAGATTACAACAATAACAATCTGACATGACTCGCTATACCGTAAGGTAAGACGTATTCTACGCCAAAAATGCGTTTCGATTTTAAATATTTCTCATTTTTTTGCAAAAAAAAATTAAAATAACTCACCTTTGCTGACTTTGAATCCATTTTCAATTGACGATAGCAAACAATTTGAAAACATCTGATTCAAGATGTATCAAATACAAGGTAATAGCAGGTGCTGTTGTTGCAATAACATCCATTTCAAGTACATGAAATCAACAAAGCAAACAACAAACACAAGAAAGTTCCACTTCCACTGTGTTCCGGCTATCACCTCTATGTGAACATGAGCACCGATTACGAGGTGATTGATTGTCGACGGTGTTGCCATATTGAAATACCTAAATGCAGTATAAATGCACTCTGATTTCATGCATTTACGCC
The DNA here is from genome assembly GCA_963931995.1 of Phaonia tiefii. Taxonomy (NCBI): domain Eukaryota; kingdom Metazoa; phylum Arthropoda; class Insecta; order Diptera; family Muscidae; genus Phaonia; species Phaonia tiefii. Next base: position 198,049,267 of record OZ008371.1, read on the forward strand.
AAAGCTATAATACACATTGGGACGGGAATAATTCACAAGTTAATTTGAATTAAGACTGCTAATGCAAATTAACGCTGTCGTCTGTCTACGCTATTACTCAAGAGAAAATAATCTGCGGATGTTGAAGTTTGATAAAACTTCATGGTTTTTGGGAATCCAAATAATAGATGTTAAATCGATGATTTTGTTCTATAAATAAATGCTACGCAAAAATCTTTACCTCGCGGCGTATTTTATCAACAAAATTAACCAGAATTTGGATGTTATTTTCCCCTCCCTGAATGTTTTGAAGATTTTTCAATTTCAAAATTTAGTCGTGCCTCCCAGGTGCTTTGCTGGGGATCACCACCCTTGATATACAAACATATAACTTTGTTGTTTTGAATTATTCAAAAATACGTCAATTGAATTATTACGCACTTAAGCTTTTACCACATTGAATGCCCATTATGCCCACTGTGCCTCCTACAAACTGCCGCGTCATTATTTAAAAAAAAACACACAAATCAAAATTTTTTTTAATTTTTGTGATTTTTTTAAGAATTTCATCTTGAGTTTTTATTTTGTTTTCAATCGAATACATAGTTTATACGTATGTATATATATATATATAAATTTACGCAGATTTTAATAATGATTTTGTTTTGTTTTAAATATATATTTCTTAAAATTTCATTTTCATGTAAAAGGGGGTGGTGGGTGGTGGGGTGTGTATGTAGGCTGTTGGGGATGGAGGAATTGGGGCGAGTAAAATGTAATGTTTTTCTTTACTATGATTAAAACTTATCAACTAGGCGGCGATAGAAAAATCTAAGATTTTTTTTATTATTAAACATTAATATTTTTTTTTTAATTTAAGAATAGTATTTTTGTTTTAACAAATATGTATATATATATGTATGTATGTATATAAAATAGCTTTTGAAATCGTTCTTCATTTCTTAACTTAATATTAGGATAGAGTAGTCAAATTAAGATACAATTATGTATATGTATGTGTGTGTATGTTGTAGATTGTATAATTTTTAAGAATAATCGTTATATTAATTGTAATACGTAATAATAATAATAATAATATTTATAATGTTTTACAATACATATGCAGGTGAATATTTAAATGTGCATGCATGTATGTATGTATGTTCCTATATATATAAAGTATATCACTACAAATTTATGTATATAAGAATATTGTATATATATATCATATTAGTTATGTATCTATGTATGTATAGATGTTGGTACATATACATATATGTAATGATTTATTTTTGTTATGTATTTACGATATTTGTAAAACTTATACTTAATGAATACAAAGAAAAAACAAACAAAAATACACTCAGATTGTAAAAATATATGTATGTATGTATATGTTTGTATATAATAAATACATATGTATGTATGTATGTATAGAGATAATATATGGGACGACATGGTAGGCGACGACGCATGCATCGTCACTTGGATCTGTTGGATCTGTAGCAGTTGAAAAAAGCTAGGATTTGCATACACATGTATGTACATACATATGTATATTTGTAAAGTTGTATATAAAATATTATATATTTTATTATTTCTTATTTACTTATTATCTTCTGGTCTACAATATATATCTGCTTGTGTATGAGAGTTGTGTGTGTGTGTGTGTGTGTGTGGAAAAACTAGAATCTGTAATTAAATTCTAAATGGCTGCTAATCGATTGCGATGGTGGCAGATCATCGTGCGTGAAATCGAACAGTGAACGATTCGTATCGACGACATTTGTAAAATAATTGAGATCGCTTGGTTGCAGGGTTGCCGTATTGAGTGGCTCCAGTGTTACCGTATCGCAGTGTTCGGGATTGAACGAACAAATACTGCTGACGGTGGCCTCGACTGCGGTGCCGCCATACGATAAATGCCCACAGAAGCCCAATTGGGGCGAGTGGGGATTGGACGTCAGCATACAACATTCGTCGCTGCCACATGAGGGTATCGTGACCGTGGGTCCCCCATTCATTGAGGTCGAGGCGGAGGACGAATTGTTTGAGGCGGCGGCCGCAGCCATTGCGGCAGCAGTATTGGCATCATCCAAATGGTGGAATGTGTTGTCTTCCTTTTTAATGGGACAATGACGATTGCCATTGTGGATCTCAATGTTCATGGTCACCGTTTGCTGGGGTGGCAACGAGAACATTTGTGCACTATCGGATGCATTCATAGCACCTCCTCCTCCACCGCCGCTACCACCACCACCGCTTCCATTAGCACTCTGCTGCTGCTGTTGTTGTTGTTGTTGTTGCTGGTGGCGATGATGGTGGCTATGATGTGCATTATGTTGATGGCTGTGGTGGTGATGATGGTGGTCCGCATGATGATGGTGCTGATGATGTTGCGTTTGTTGTTGCTGCTGATATTCTGCATCTCCAGCATTGCACTCCCCTCCCTGTTGTTCATGCGCCTGGGTGGAGTCATCTTCCATGCGTAGAATATCATCACAGATTACAAAGTTTTGCGTATCCCTTGAGCCACCGGCGCCTGATTGTAACTCTGAGTTATCGCAATTGAAAATGGAAAATTTCAAATTAGAATACTGCATTTGTTCGGCAGCCGAACCCTGAGTTGTGTGCTGCTGCTGCTGATGTTGGTGCTGATGTTGCTGGCTGGCAGGATGTAGATTGGCATCATTGTTCACTATACCACCCGCATTGTCATCCGCATCATAGTTGCTATCGAGGAGATCATTTACATAACGGTTGTTAGGCGGTGGTTGTCGTGTCTGTTGTGTATTGTGCAACTCTGTTGCCGGGTTAATTAAGGTTATCATTCGACCCTTCTGGGGCGAGACATCACTTATGCCATCACAGTCTGTTTCCGTATCCAAATCGCCAACAGCCGTTTCGAAAAACGAATCCTCATTCATCATTTTCAAAACGTTATTGACCTTGGTCGCATCGCTCTCATCGTCGAGTTCATTGCGAAAGTGTAACGTACCCGCCGTTATACTCGCCAAACCCGGTAATCTTTGGAGATTTTGTTCATCCCCCATATTGGTAACGTGTAGCATCACATTTTTGTTAAGATCCGCATTCAGATCATCTGAGGTGTAGAAATTGCTTGAGGTAATTTGAAAATCATTTGCCGTCGAGGAATTTAAATAACTACTGCTTATATCCAAGTGACTGGAATGATGATTGTTATCGATATCATCATCCTCGTAATCGGTGCTCATGTTCACAGATTTGCAACTATTGTGCCTTTGCTTCTTGAAGGGAGGTGAGCCAGCGCTGCTGTTGTTGGCATTATTATTGGGATAGGTCATGCTGCTAGTGGTACTACTGGTAGTGGAAGCACGTTTGCCTTTGCGGCCAGGTTTTGAGGTACCAGCCCCCTGTTGGCTTTTCTGTGAGGTAGTAGACGAAGCAGAGGAATTCAATTCGGTGCTCTCGTTGTGACCACCGCCCTCTTGTGATCCCTTGGCCGTTGATGTATTGGCTCGAGCCAATTTCTTTTGTGGCCGATACTTATAATTCGGATACTCGATCATGTGCAGTTTGCGCAATTTCTCGGCTTCGATGATATAGGGTTGTTTCTCCTCCTTGCCGAGTAGTTGCCATCTGCGTCCCAATTCCTTGGATATCTCAGCATTATGTAAATCGGGTGTTTTCTCGCATATCTTACGTCTTTCCATTTGGCTCCAGACCATAAATGCATTCATGGGTCGTTTGATGTGACCGGGCGAGTGTTTCTTTGTCTGTAATGATACAAGGGAGGAAAGAAAAAAATCATTAGAAATGGAAACAACAAATACATATATAATCTTTTTAATATGTTCAAGTAGTTACTCTTAACTGTACGTAGGCGCCATCTACAAGCAAAGCAAATGAGAGAATAAAATGCTAAGTAAATCTGTTTTGGAATATTGCATTGGTATTAGTTTTCCTATACCCAGTTGAATTTTCTACTATGTTCACATTGCACGCGAAATCTCACATTTCGAGATTTCAATTGAAGAAACAACTGATTTTTCTATAGAAAACAGATGTTTCAGTGAAAGAATTCGCGAAACCAGACATTTCGATTGCAACGTGAACAAGAACTTGGATGATAGTTGCGATTTCTCGGTAATAACATTCCAATAACTTGTTTTACCTTAACATTACCCAGGAAGATAGTGACGAAGTCCATAGTGACAATAGAAGTAGTGTTAAGTAAATTATCGTCAGATGGCGGTGAAGTACGGTTTTAGTACCTGAATGCAGAGAAGCGATGCCAATGTAAGACTAAATTCGGGGCTTCCTTTCAATGGAAGCACGAGATACTTCATTAAAAATTATTTTTTTTTCACAACTAATTGGAGTGAAACCAAAGGAAATTTATTTCAATAACTTACTTAGTTGTCTAAAGATAGAGATGTAGGGTGATTTCAGAAACTGAATACAGACTGCTGTAGAGTAAGGACAGTAGTCGTCATAAGAATAGTCATTAGTATCAATACAATACAATATATATATATATTATTCTTCCACTCGCATATCTCTCATTCTCCCAAGCACCCGGCAACTACCAAGTCGATCAGCTGCTTATGTGAAAGGGGCAATGGGCAATAACAACAGAGATGTTGATTTTGTAATATATTTCTCTACTGTCAATTCTACAATGAATGGAAATAAATATGTACAAAAACAAACAGCAAGAAATGAAGTAGAGTTATTTGGTTTTTATAACGACCAATCATAGCGTATATCGAAGCTTAATTCCGTTAGACAACGCTAACCCGGTAAATTACTCATACAATTTTAATCTGTAAAAACTGAAGTTTATTTTTAACCTCATTTTAAACTGTTGTACAAGTAACAAAAATGCAACTATAATAAAAACATACACAAAATATCAGTTTTTTGGCAGACGGAAGGAGATCGAAAATTTTCCGATACGCCAAAAAAATTTTGAAGCTCAACATCGGCTAATTAGCTCTCATTGGTTTAAAACCGTCTGGCCCGATTTGACCGACTGATCCAATTTTAAAGGTTCAGTTATTTCAAAAACATTCAAAATTTGTACAAAACTGGCAAACCAACCAGACGCCAAATTAATTTTGTGGTAATATGGTTTGTTTATATATCTAATTAAATGTCAGGCCTTGCCATGGAACGTATATCCTAAAGATGCGCACCTAAAAAAGTTGGAAATGCACATAAGTCGTTTTTCCTTTTCGGCACAGATATACATATACTGATTAGTGTCAGAACCTATTTAATCTAAGCTGTAAGACAACAGTCTATTAGCAAAGACATATATGTATATTACGATGTTCCGAGATGGAAAATGGTTGACCAAAGATGGGCGATTGCTGTAGATGGCGTTAGCGTCAGATGGTGAATTAACAGTGTGTTAAAGACGATCAAGATGAGTACATCGTCTTTGATAGGAGCACAGGCTTACCCGACTACAGAAAACGAAACACAGCAGTTTCATTGCAAAAAACAGATTTTGTTAAAACCGGAAAGTCGTATTACCTATAATTTAGTGTAACTATGTCGAGTTACTTTGTTTTTCAATATTATTTAATCAAATACGTGATTTATTTCATTTCCGGAATACTTTTCTTTTTGGCACTTTTTGCTTAATTTAACGCTTGGCAACCCTAAAAAGCAGACAACGTAAAAATAACAGAAGATGATGCTTCACAAACATCGAAACGATCGTCCTGCGATTGTGAGTTCGAATCCCATCCGCGGCATTTACATTATTTTTTACTAACCGGGAAAAACATGATGAAAAGACATTTTCAACTTATTAACAGAAATTCACCATCTCCCTTAGCCGCCTATTGGAAATCATAATTTTCTTTTTGTAACATCGTGTTATATACATATGCCTGTGGTATTAACGTAGTAGTTGTAAATAACATTCTGTAGATTTAGATGTAGTGTTGATGGAGGAACTGAATCCATACAAAACGTTGGTGAAGCAAGCATTGGCAAATGTGTTAAATTCACCACATTTGTGACTTATTTTAGTTGAACAGCAAAGGAAGTCATCAATGCGCTTAGTGTTCAGTATTTGCTACCGGTAGATGGCGATGTAATACGGTTCAATAAATCCAAAAACAGACAAAGGCTTGCACAATTCAAAAACCAATTAGATGCTGATTAGTGTCACAACCAATTAAATATAAACAATTGTCTTCTTGTCTAATGTCTTGCAGCATTCATCTATGACTTTTGCGTCTGAATTTATAGTATTTCCGACTATATATGCACATAAAACATGTATTCGAAGAACAACCATTTTCAATTTTAGGGCCAAATTTAGAATATTAACTCATAATTTTTTTAATTTTTGGCCATTTGTCTGAATATACAGTTACTTCTTCTGGCACGAGTTTAATTGTATTTGCACATAATATTTTCATCATTTCAAAAAAAAAACCATAGGAACTCTAATATAATTGAACTCATATGTATATAAGACATAATATATAAACACTTAGGCATTGTATAAATATGAAATGCAATGTATAAAAATTATTAATAATAAAAAAAAAGCTTATGATAAGATTACTATAAAAAAAACGGGGTCATTGACTTTGTACTCCATTGTCAAATGCTACTTTCGCAAATTAATAATATAAAAAAAAAATAACAAGACCATCTGATATTTAACAAAACAACAACAACAACGTCAAAAATGTCTGTGGATTTATTCACGAGTCAGGGTATGGATATTAGATCCATACAATATTTTAGAAAATATTTGGAGGTAGTGGGACAAAATAAATATCCTACATTTTGATTGTTTGTCAGTAGTTTAAATTAAAATTTTTGTTTTCTTTGCGATGCTAACTTTGAAGAAACTTCCTTTCGATGAGGTAACTCTAACAAATTTTCCAACAATGCAATTATAGAATTCAGCCAATCAAAACATATGTTTTTCCATACAAAAATCAGCTGTTTTGGGAAATGAAATCCCGAAAACTGCAAATTCACGGTATACCTCAACAAAGCTGTAGTTGTCAGAAACTGCAATGTAGCAATATTCAGGATGCCGTAATTTTGTTGTCTTTGAGATTTCAACTCACCACACATATGCTCCGCCATACAAAAATCAGCTGTTTATGGAAACCTGGCCAACTGGTTTATATCGCAAAGTGGGATTTTGACCAAAAATGCGGGATTTAGTTATTTTTAACAAATGAGTTAAAATTTAAATAAATAAAATATATGAAATTTAAAAATAGTTTAAATTAGATTTAAAAATAAAATATATGTTTTTATACTGATAAAATAGAAATATTTTTTAAATTTTGTTTGCAAATGTTTTTTTTTGTGTTTTGCTGGCAATATTTTTCAAACACTTGCGTAGCGGAAAATTCTCAATTCAGATGAGTTTTCGTGTGCATTTAGTTTGATGAATTTTTCAAAAGCAGCATTCGAAACAACCGCTGATGAAGATATGTATGTGGCTAGACCTGAAATAGCTATTGGGTTTGCATCTTCTTTTTAAAAAAATTAACGATATCTCTAATTATAGAGATATAGAATGGGTTTGAGCTTGAATAATAATATAAAAAAGTTTTAAATTCTATATTTTTTTTAATTTTTATTCTGAAATCTGTTGTGAGCCATCCGACGGTACAGAAAAATTGACAAGAAAAACAATCAATAAATTTGCGTTAGTGCCACTTTTGAACAGATGTCAGTAGCCTACAACTAAGCCTCCGATGATGAAGGTCACAAACTTCGAAACGATCGTCTGACAATGTGAATTGAAATTTTATACTAAAATATATAACTGCCAAGCTAAATTATTAACACCATTCCCAATTGAAATTTGAAAAATATCAATTTAATTTTGAAATATATCAATTGAAATTTGAAATGCGTTAATTGAAATTTCAAAATTCTATTTGAAACTTGAAATACATCAATTGGTATATTAAATTTCAATTGATGCATTTTAAATTTCAATTGATGTATTTTAAATTTCAATTGATGTCTTTTAAATTACAATTAATGTTTTTTAAATTGCAATTGATGTATTTTAAATTTTAATTGATGTTTTTAAAATTCAATGATGTTTTTAAAATTCATATGATGTATTTTAAATTTCAATTGACGTCTTTCAAATTGCAATTGATTTCTTTTAAATTTCAATTGATGCATTTCAAATAGAATTTTTAAATTTCAATTGATGTATTTCAAATTTCAAATAGAATTTTTAAATTTCAATTGAATTTTTTAAATTTCAATTGGAAATGCTGTAGTTCTAACGACAAAAATGTCATAAAGCGGGACATGTCTGTAAAAAGCGGGCTTGAAATCCAAGGAGGGATGAAACATCGAAATGCGGGATAATCACGCGAAATAGAATGAAAGAAATACCATAGAAGGCTGTTTCCGTTCGACCATTTTTCACTCGGATACAACGAAAATCATTATTATTTATTTATAAGTACTTCCATTTTGTTGTTAGAATTTAAAAGAAAAATGGAGATCGGAAAGCCATATTGTTATTTCTAGACAATACAAAAGGCAAAGCGCATGGTTAAATAGTTTGTTCAATAGTTTTTGTTTTCAGGGAAATTTCACTTTCATTGAAGATTCCATAATTCTCATTGACGTTTATTCAAAATTGTGGTAAATTTTTGTGAAAGTAATTTAAACAATGGAAAATGTGACAAAATTCAAATGTTTTTACGTAATATCATTTGTTTCTTATAAAAAAAAACCTTTTCAAAGTCAAAAAGCCGGTGTTGGGATATCAATAGAAGAAACCTCGTAAGACCACCCAACGATCAGCATGCCGGAACGCCTTTCTGTGGTCGCAGATGCCAAAAGCATTAGGGTGTTTGAGGACTCTCAACAAGGAATGGTAGCTGAACCAGAGGAAGAACCAATTTATTAGGACATAGAAGACGGTGGTGACATAGCTTTGCAATTCGATGGCCATCAGATATTCAACTTTAAGTAACGTGTTGTATTTTGTTTCGAAGTGACATTTTTGTTGAAAATTATTTTTTCTTTTGATATGAAATTTTAGAATTTTAATGTCATATATTTTTATCTTTTTTTTTGGGACCAAAAAACATCCCATTTATTGCTTTCAACGACATCTAAAAAATTACCCATTACATTAAAATTTTCCCAACACTTGTGCTTCATCTATTAGTTTGCTTTATATATGATTTCCACCATTCCTACGCCATCTAGAAAATTTGCCTTGACCTTCATATCCACCACTTATATTTCACCATCTATGGTATTGAATCATCTTTGGTATATCTGAACATAGCTTAACTTTATGAAGAGGTATAAGACAAAACATTTGAACCAGTTTATCCAGCTTAAAGGTGAGTTTCACAAATAAGAAAATAAACTTTTGTTTTAATTCAACTAGAAATAACAATTCATATTAGTTTAACTATGAAACATCATATGTTTAAAGACATAATAAACCTGACAATATCTCCGCTTACGGTTTATTTTTCTAATATTCTAATAATCCAAGAGAGTTTACAATTGAATCTCAGCTTAAATAGGATTATGTTGAATTTTTGTCACAACCTTAATCAATGCAGTTAACCCAATTTAATTCACCCACAACACGAACACCCAAATATATGTATGTACATTGTTTAATCTGGGTTATCTGCACCCGTGTAGCAAATGCTCCCATTATTTCCTCCATGAAAACCTCTTAACATTTTAATGTGAAAAGATAACACTCAAGTGAAACCTGTGAAATTGAATGAATAATCTCCCTTTCAGCGTAAGTAAGTATTAATTATTACAGACGCGGCTTCCAACTTCCGTTGGAGAGTGTAAACAGCAGCACTTGGTTAATCACCCTGCATTTTACGCAAAAATAAAATAAAAATAAAATAAAAACAAAATCAGACCACTTAAGACCGGGCAAATAGCAACAACCCAGTACGCAATCAATGTTATAGAAATTTTGATGGATTGTTTAATCTTCTGCCCAGATGATGCGATTATTCACTTACATATGTGTGTATACGCAAATCAGTCATTAAACTCTATGTCGATAAGAGGTTAAAAATGCATAAATATCAGATGGTCGAGAGCTTTTTTTTTATCAGGGACCTTCCTTTCTCTCTTCCCCGCCCCAACGAAAAGGTGTTGCGATGTGATTGTACGATATAGCCCAAGTAATATCCATAAAAAAAGTGAAATTCATTTCAATATTGTTTATAAACAATAATAAACGTTGTATATACTTATTTCTTGTTAAATATTTATAAATACATATTTGTAAATAATCGTGTGTTTAACAAATATTTGAAATACGTCGACTTTATGATGCCTCACATGGCCATAACCAATTAATGTAGGTTTTTAAGTTTAACTTTGGTTTAAACTGAAGTTTAAACAAACAAGTATTATAAATATTGCCGTGTATTGATTTCATTTCTCCCTAATTCCTTCATGGGCTGTAACGGGAAACCATTTATTTTTATTGATTTCACCTCTTCAAATACTTTTTTGGTAAAGCCTGGTTATCAGTTTTTATGAAATTTTCGTTGCCATAAGAAGTACGTGTATAAAAAATAACAAAAATTTCATGAACCGAACATTTCGTTCACTTTTCATTTGCCTAGTACTCAGCTGTTTGCGAAAATTTCATAAGCAAAATCAATTACAGGGTTGTTACGGCTCCATGAAATGTGGCCCCAGTGAAAAATTACACCAAACCCAAAATGAAAATGGACCCCAATATTTTGTACTACCTACAACAACAAAGTTTGGGCCTTTTACTTACGTGTTGTTGTAGGTAGTACAAAATGGGGGTTTGGGGTAATTTTTCACTGGGGCCACATTTCATGGAGCCGGTTGTTACGCCAATGTTATTTCGTACGAAAACAATTGTTTAATAATTGTTTCTGCCCGGAATTCTGACATTTTGATTATTTTAACCATAGACTAATACATACATAGATACATTTATTCTCTCATCTGACTTTTCATTTCAGACTCTTCGTCGTAGGTTTGTGGATATGAGAGCAATTAAATTTAAAATTAACTCCAGGTGGAGTTATAAAATATTTTCACTTAATTTTTTCATGTCGTTTTGATGTAGAACTGAAAAATTTAAATGTATTTTACACTTTTTTGTTGACTTTTATCGTTGGTATACATTTGTATTGTATTTAACACAACTAGTTTGCCACAAAAACACGAAATTCGGTTGTTGTTCCTTTGTTGGACGTTGTTTACTATTGCCTATATTGAACCCATTTTGTCCACCATCCAATGTTGACTTTCCACCGTACCTATGATGTTTAATTTATTGACAGAATAAATGTATCTATGTATGCATTAGTCTATTTTGTCTATCTATTAACCCATTTTGTCCACCATCCAATGTTGACTTTCCACCGTACCTATGATGTTTAATTTATTGACAGAATAAATGTATCTATGTATGCATTAGTCTATGATTTTAATAAACAAAAGTAACACCACGTGAGTTAAAAATAAAATGGAGTGCGAAAAGGAATGATTAATGAAATATTTTTAAGGTAAATCAAAGTTAGGTGGTAACACTCCGCAACAACATTTTCCGTTTAGCGATAAATGCCAAAATTTCTTACGAAAATTTCCCAAGAACGTAAGGACTTAGTGCTAAATTTCTAGATACCCAAAACCCTTAGAAGTAAAAAGGGGTATGTATTTTACACGCTAAAAAATCTGTGCTTGTTTCCTGTTTGGACGCAAATATATCATGTGTTTGGAGCTTGTCGCAAATATATTGTGTTTGCTATTCAATATTACATGTTTGAGATACAGTACCCCCAAACCCGCAGACTTCGTCCTGTATTTTAGAAGGATGTGGAGGGGCGAATATGTAGTCTATAACACTCAGTGATAACGTAGCATTCTACTGGTGATAGAATTTTTAAAATCGGATGAGTAGTTCAAAAGATTACCCCCTACAAAAAAACTCACACACACTTCTACTTTATAATAATAGTATAATTTTTTTGTCATACAAATACAGCTATGTTTGTGCTTCAAATACAGCTGTGTTTGGTGCACCATTTACTTCACCTTTTTTTTGTCGCTATGCTCTGTCGATAGCAAACTAATAAAAAAAGAAGCATTGTTCTTAACTTAAGTTACTGTTATGGCAAGTGTATACCTGTATTTTGTTGCATTATTCATTCATTCAATGATTCAATAATTTTATTCCTGAATGTATGTGTAAATGAATTGAGTGTTTCTTATGTTGATTGATCTGATTCGTTTTAGTTTCTAGGGTTTAGTCGTCAATCGTTCGTTTGGGAAGAAACACACGAGTGCCGAAGATAATGGAAAAACTCTAGTTGGTGACATCTAAGTGGTGGATTTAAAAGTCAAGGGAAATTTTATAGATGGCGCAGCAATGGTGGAAATGGGAAAATTTCTCTGGAAACAAAAAACTGTTTAACCATGTTTGTTTTTGCCTTTTATATTTCCAAAAAATATCAAAAGCGATATGGTTTTCCATTACCTATATCAAAATGTATTTATTACAGGTGGAAGTGTTAGAACAGCTGATTTCAATTTTTTCTTGTCGGTGTGGGCCAGACCTTGTCAAATGTTGTTTATACCAATTACAAGATGTATCTAGTAAAGGTGGTAGCGTTAAAACAGCAGATTAAATTTTTTCTTGTCCTTGTGGTTGTTGCCGAAAATTACAACAATTCCTCCTGATATAAGCTGAAATAAATACATCTTGACAATTTCGATCAACTGAATTTGACAAGGTCGGCTCCTGAAATAAAAACAAAATGCATTCCATTCCTACTACTCCTACCTTACTTATTTTGCCATGACCTATATTTTATTTTCAAATTCAACCAGAATCGGAATAGAAATGATTTTTGAGTGCTTTTTCGTTGCATCCGAGTGAACAATTGGTCGTATGGAAACAGCATGAGCCCTCTGGTGAAAATGGAGAACAAGCGAATGAATCATCTATGGTATTTCTATCATCTTTGCGAATGCTTCGACGTCAGTATGTGGATGTTTGGGATAAAACACGCATAAGGCTCCATGTAAAAGTATATATCTTTGCAAGTAAAACTGCAAATGTTTACATTTAAATATAAGTGAGTTAAGGACTTGCAAATATATGAACATTTGGAGTGTGTTACAAACATATACATGGTTCCTGCAGAATGTTTTTGAGAGATTTTGTTACAGATGCCGTTTTTTACAGCGTGTAGTAATAATAAAATGTTATAGATTTGTAAGTTTAAATATAGTTTAAACTTAAGTTTAATAAAAAAAATTTGGTACATATATTTTACTTTTATTTTAAACGCCTTTTATATGTAGTGGTAAATTTCTGGATTACATAACCCCAAGCTTAAGCAGCGTAGAATGTAAGGTATTGTTTAAAAATCTGTCATCTAATATTATTACACGCTGAAAAATCTGTATTTTTGTTGTTGTTTGGGTGCAAATATAACGTGTTTGTAGCTTGTCGTAAATATACTATACTTGTGCCCAAACACATTGTGTTTGCTATTCAATATAACATGTTTGAGACACAATGATTTATAGGTTATAATGTATGTTTTTGAAACCCAAATGTGGGTTTCCTGTTGAAACCCGATAAACACAAATAGGAGACAGACAACAAAGAAACAATAAACCAGCAGATCTTCAATTCATGAAAACATGCTTGCAAACGTCTCCATGTTTCCTGCAACATGTTGCTGGGGCCGATATTTTCCAAGGTATACAAATGTGACTATTTAAAGTTGTATATCAAAATTTTACCTACTTTCTGAAGAGTTTAATCTTGAGTTTACTTGAAAATAAGAATCCCTAATGTCGCATTTAGACTGCAGTTTATCGCGGCCAGTTGAGCGGGAACCATTGCCTAATCTTTAATCTTTGCCGCTGACACCACCCAGATTGAAATTAAATTGACATTTCAGGTGGCAACTTTGTGTTTAGCCCAATTTAGAGCTACTCCGTGCCGAGACCAAATTATCAAAACGGCGGCACAAATTAACTTGGCGGCTCATGGCTTTGCCAGTTTTGTATAAATTTTGGATCTTTTTGTAATAACCGAACCTTTAATATTCGATTAGTCGGTCAAATCGGGCTGTCGGTCAAATCGGCTAATATTACAACCAATGAGAATCAATAATATCGACGGCGGCGTAAGCTTCAAATAACTTTTGGAGGCGGCGACGGCTCGGAAAATTTTCGATCGGCTTCCATTTGTAAAACAGTTGATTTTTTGTGTATGTTTTTATTATGGTTGCACTTTTTTTTAGTAATTAACAGTATTGCATTAAAATGTACAACTGTGTAAAAATATAAATATGTACATAAATAGATCCCCATTACATCCCATGAAGGGATAGGGGAAAGCAGGGTTCGAACCCCCATACTCTTGCAATCAGTCTGTAGTGCGCTGTCTAGTTTTTTATATTCACTGATTGGGACCTACAGTTTTTACACCGATTCGGAACTGTATTTTGAGAAGGGTTTCATGGCTAAATGCTCGATAGTGTCGCCGTCACTATGCGAGATGACCGCCGCCGATAGAAATTGTAAGGTGGTCAGAGCAGGGATAGAATCCAGGGTCTCATCTATAAGAGGCTCGCACACCAACCATTGCACCACCAACGGCCACTAACCTAAACCTAACCTAAAACATATGTTCCCAATTATTTCATTCTTAATTTCAAGTTGAAGAAAAACAGAATGCCAAACACTAAACTAAATTTAGAACTTGGTTTAAATATGGAAAATGTTAAAGTTATCGTGCGAACTTCACCACACTCGATGGCGGACAGAAAATATTCCCCTCAATAATGTAGGGTATCAAAAAAGAATACGCAATAACCGATTGTATTGACTATATAGTATGAAAAACATTAAATCGTTTCCAGACCTAGTACACAACACATGATGGCTTACAGGCAGTCGTGCCATTGCTGAGTGTTGGGTGCGGCCAGTGGAGGGGGTGGGTCTATTCTCCCCCTATCACGACAAGACTATCCAACAGCACCAGCATCACCAACACTATCACCCCCACCACCTCCATCATCAATGCCTTCATCTCATCCATGTGTATTTCTTCTTCCTATTGCAAATTAAACGGCCGATGAGATGCGTTTTTTCTCATCTTCTCACTGATCGGCCGTCGACGTCTCTTTAAATTTAAATGAAAATCGTAATAAGAAATCTGTCAATTGCTTTTTTAAAAGACATTATTTTCTCAGCGTGTGAATGGCATTCGGCAAAGTGAAATCGTTCATTATATGGTCAGTCATTATACGATATTCGTAGTCTTATTTAGTGGGTGGTTGACATATGTATATGCTGGGGATGCGACACAAATGGCGGCACCTGTGTGTAAGGAAATGCGCGAGCAGAACGCAAATGCGAATGCGTCTCTGACAATATTTAACGGTGACAGATAGACGATTTGTGAAATATATGAATACTATATACTGATATAGGATGTGATCTGTCTGTGTACAACACACATCACACAAATGTCCAGGAATGATAATAATGTGATTGTTTTTCCGGGAACAATAGAAATTGCGATCATAAAAAAAAACTTACATGATTAATAGGAGAACGCATGAAAGAAAGAAAATCTATAACATGAAGATTTATTCTCCAATGAAAAGTAATTTTTTTATAATTTGTCATTTTTGGTGCTGGATCGGAAAAAGTTATTAATGATTCATGCACATTTTTTTTTGCTTCAGATAAATCTATAAATCACGATTAAGCTTTTGTAATTAAAAAGTATAAATCAGATTTTCATTTCATGACAAATAGTGCTAAATATTTCCTTATTCCGGATAATTGCACACGTGTGTTGAGGAATTTTTTGATCTCCAGTGTCACATGGAGATTATATTGTATGAAATATGGGGATTAAGGTGTAAACCTAAAGTAAACACTTGTCAAAGCAGGGTTGTTAGACTCGTGGATACAGTCATTTTATCTATGGCAAATGTTGATTTTGATACATTAGGTTGCTACGAAAATCGAGCGACATTTTCGATTATTTATGTGTTGATGATTTTTCTCCATGAGAAATTTAAAATAAAATATAGAGATTAAAGGGTAAACCTAGCATAAACACTTGTAAATCAGGGTTATTAGAGTATGGGATACAGTTGATTTGTCACAGTTGATTTTGTCACATACATGTATCTACATATACAAAGATTATTTTCGTATATTAATGTGCCAACTTTTTGTCTACGTCGGCAAATATTTTTCTTATTTTAGAATTTTAATTATCAACGTTTCATTAACCTATTTTACCAAATATTCTATGACAATTTCATACTTAAGACTCACTTTGGTTATTTTAAATTTAAAAAATGCATTTATCTTTAGTACAATACAAATTTTAGTACAAAATACTTGTCATAACATTAATGATGGTAAAATTATCTAACGGGTAAACGCGTCAGCCCAGCTGATTTGTGGTTTTTTAATCTTCTCCGTGGGTAAGCTGTCAAATTAGTTTTGTTTCTTTTTGTTTGTTCATAAAATTCAAAGAATTTCAATCAAAATGCAATTTATAGCATAAACTTTGTATCAAGTAAGATAATCTTATTAATTTTTTCACATTTTCATTATTCAGCTAATTCTGACAGCTTAACCACGAAATTTGTAATGCGACTACCTAATAGATAATTCTACCATGACATTAATTGTGGCGGTACATAGCTCAGCACAATGTGATAGAAACATCCCTGTAAAAGATTTCGATAATTTAATGTTCGTCAGCATCTACGTGCCACACACACGAAATGCAGCCGTAATTTTCAGTTGCCAAACTATACTTTGAAACTATTTACACAAATTTTTCTTAAGGGAAACGAGATATTCGTTTTAACTGCATACCGACCTTACAACGGAAATCAATTGTTATAAAAACAGGCAGCTTTCATCTGAGATTGTGAATTTGCCTGATTTGGAATCGGGCTGAATTCGCTAGTTTGATTGGTAAGAAAAATATATTTTTAATCAACTAACCGGTATGAAAAAACTGAAATAATGCAAGTGAAATAAATTAATAGTAATTTTTTGAGGTCAAAAAATTTGACAAATGATGCTAAATTAATGTTAATACTATAAATATAATACATGAAAATTTCCACATTCAATTAAAAAAAAAGGGTTCAAGAATTTTGTTTGAACCCTTCATATAAGTTCGAACTCGATACAAATTCTTTCAATAGAAATGTCACGATTTATCTTTTACAGGTGGAAGCGTTAGAACAGCTGAATTACATATTTTCTTGTCGTCTGGTCCGTCCTTGTCAATGTTTTTGTTGTCAATGTTGGAAGCGTTAGAACAGCGGATTGAATTTGTTCTTATCCTTGTGGTACAACAATGTCACCTGCTATAACCTAAAATAAATAAATTTTGGCAATTTCGATCAGCTGAGTTTGACAAGGTCGGCCCATGATATAAAAACAAACTGTCTGCAATTCCTAATGCTTCTACCTTAATTATTTTGTCTTGCGAAATGTTTTCTTTCAATAAGGAAGTCATCTTCCATCTAGCAATAATTATCATGTCACAAATATGTATGGCAGCAGTATACTCATACATACAAAGTGTCAAAAAAATAAAGATCTTTTGGCAGCATTAATAATATACATACATACATTCATAGAGGTATACCTATTCATCTGCCTGTAACGCACGGTATGTAGTCTTCTTGTTATCCATTTAATTCAGAACAAATGATATCTAAATTCAGTTTACTGAATTTCTCATAATGATATCTTTGTGTGTGCTTAAGACTGAAAATTAAACGGAAACTTCAAATGCCGCTTAAAAACGCTTATAAAATAAGTGATAATCTAAGGAAGCGGTGTAACCTAAACACGCTTTATGTTTAAAGGCCGGTCTTTCAAAGACAAACAGCTGTTGCTGTTGCAATATCTTGTTTTTTGTATAAGTATATGTATATGTATTACCATTTGGCACATAACTATCAGATAACAACAAACTTTGTCATAGCAACACAATCGATATGGTAACGCCCAAATAAACCGTAATGAAAACAGCTGACCCAACTTGAAAAGATCGTTCAGTGCATGTGTGAATTAACCATTAAGTCCGTTAACACTCATACAATTAAATACTAATTGAGTAAATAAGTAATTTAATATTTTCATTAATAAAAAAACATTCTGCATTCTTTACAATCCGCTGCCAATGTTTAACTTATCCTTCTCAATGTCTGCATCAATCTCTTTTTGTTTCTGGCCTTGTAGTTTAGTTATCTGTTCATCTACCTTCCAACAATCTGTCCCGAACTGGTGTCTCCCATCATCTGTCTTCGTATTCATCACCATTCTTTCATGGCTTAAAATTCTTCATAGTTCATTGATATATTTTATTGAAAATTCTGAGAATGTCGCAACCAAAGAATTGACAGTTTACGTGCCAAAACGTAAACTGTCCTGTTTCTGTTCTTTTCTGTCCGAACGAGCAGGCAAGTCAGTTTTGAAATGACTAATCAAAAGCTGCTGCCGAGATGTGTTCAGCTTAATGAATCTCGCTTTGGGATGTTTCACAAAACCGCAAAATTTACGGTCTGCATCCCAAATTATTACAAATACTTATGAAAGCAACTGTATTTTGCTGTCGGTCCTTAAGAAATGTTTAAATATTTAATGGCTTTCATTGGTGGTTGAAACAGATTGAAATCTGTGTTATGGTGAAATGATGAAATAAACGATTTGGTTTAAATCATTTGTTTTATTTGTGTTTTTTTTTACAGATAATTTAACATGAAATTTGTAAGAAGTTTATATACTTATAATTAAAAGAAGAAAACACAAGAATTGAGAAATACATTGTACATACATTGTATATATTCGTACAGATGTAGATATACATATGTGTCATTCATTCTTGAATTATACTTTTGTACAAGGTGGCAACATCAGTTTTTACCTCGAAGTGAATCCCTGTTTAATGCGGTGTTTACACAAACGCAGATTAGAACATTAGGAGGGTTACAAATGTCAAATTCCATCCGTAAGACCCGGTGTAATTCGGCCACTTATTCAATTCTTCCGAAATTTTCGTCAGGAACTTTGTCATTTATCTCTAAACGAAAAATTTTGTTGCGGAGAGTTGCACCTATCTTTGATTCACCTTGCAAATATTTTATTTACAATTCCTCTACGCACTCCATTTTATTTTTAACGCATGTGTTGTTACTTTTGCTGGTTAAACTAATCGAAATGTCACAATTCCGGTCCCAAACAATTATCAAACAATTGTTGTCGTACCACATAACTTTGACGTAACAACTCTGTAAATGAAATTTTCGCAAAAAGCTGAGCAACGACAATTTCATAAAAGCTGAATTTCGGGCTTAATATTAATTAATTAATGTAATAATCTAGTTGTATGCAAACGCCCTAAAATCCCGTATTCAGATCTTACGGAAATTTTTGTCGAGAAAATCGAGGAAAAAGGGAAATCAAGAGAAAAACTTGAAAAGGTAATGAAGTTTTAGAGTAAAATTGTATATATAGATTCCGATTCAAATGTAATAATTGTCCATGAAAACTTCAGCGAAACAGCTGTTGCCCACTCTTATGGTAAGTTTTTTTGTCGGTACTTAACTACCAGATTACTTAATCCTAAATGAAAATTAATTAGATTTTAAGTTAACTATGCATTTTGTTTTGCAGTGGTGAGTTAAAGTAATACAGCATTTACACCGAACACGATTAACGCATTTCGAAGGCTAACTCCGTTAACCTGCTCTCTAACCCAGCAGATTACTCATACAATTTTAATCTGTAAAAACTAAAGTTTAATGTTAAACCTCCTTTTAAACTAGTGTACAATTTGATGCAACACTGCTAATTACAAAAATAATGCAACCATACGACGGACAGACGGAAGCCGATCGAAAATAATCCGACGCGTCGCCGCTACCAAAAATTTTTTGAAACTCACACCGCCGCTGTTATAATTGCCTCTTATTCGTTTAAAGTGTGTGCCGATTTTATCGACTGGCCCGATTTGACCCACTGATAAAATGTTAAAGGTTCAGCTATTTCAAAAACATCACAAATTTTTACAAAACTGGAAAAACTAATAGCTGCCAACTTAAGCGAACTACCGACTAGTCATTCATGACCATGAACATCAGCTATCGTTGATGTTTATTGTCGGTTTACCGCCGTTATTGGTACCAAATAAGAATGTAGTCGAAATTATTAGCATCACCATCATGTTCACAAAATTCGTTGGTAATATTTTTTCAAATTCACCAGTCAAATAAAACGTCATCGACCAAGCTCATGCTTATGAATTACAACTCTGTGGTTCGCTTTAATTTTTCTGTTGTGCCGCCGTCTTCGATAATTTTGTCTCGGCGCAGAGTTTGTGTAAGCACGGAGTTGCCACCAGAAATGTGAATGTAATCTCAAATTGGGTGGTGTAAACGTCACAGATTAGAGATTAGAGAACAAGGTTATCGCTAACCTGGTCGCGATAAACTGCGGTATAAATGCGACATAAGCCGCCATATTGTTAACCAATATGGCAATATTTGTATTCCTACTGTGAAAAACGTAGGTTTTGGGTTAAATGTCATGCCAACAAAGAAGAACAAATAAATGGAATTACTTTATGTAAAATAAGAAATAAATGCCTAAAATCGAAGTCATTTGTGCAAAAATATGCAAAAAACTATGTAGCCGCAACAATTTAATAACTTAGACTGTATGTCTAAAAATATTTACACAGAAGCATGTATTTTACAATTCTTACATTTCTCATGTTCACAATGAGCATGTGATTGTCAAAATCATATGGTTTTGACTACAGGTTAAGCTGCCATCATTGGGTGGTTAAAGTATTTGTTAAACATTGACTGAAACACACAATTCGATGTTTAGCCTCAATTTAACTAAGAAACGAGATGACCACTAACTGAAAAACTGAACATTAGTATACGAGTATTAATCTATGGGAAAAACTGAACAAGTAATTTGTGTTTTCGAGTGTTATCATGCATTGTGAATGAAAACGTAACAAAGACAAACCAAATTGGAGAATACTATTGAGATGAATAAATTAAAGAATTAAGGAGAATAAGATTTCCCAAAGGCAAA
This sequence comes from Phaonia tiefii, assembly GCA_963931995.1. Lineage (NCBI taxonomy): Eukaryota > Metazoa > Arthropoda > Insecta > Diptera > Muscidae > Phaonia > Phaonia tiefii. The sequence continues at coordinate 198,070,411 of OZ008371.1, forward strand.
GACTTGAAAGGCGGAAAAAATTAAGGATTTGATCCCAGGTAGCTGAAGTTACCATAAATTAAGAGAAGTTACCATAAATTAAGAAGAATTCACATTGTAATTATTACGAATTTTTATTTATTAACTGTCACAATTTGTCCGCCCCAAAATTTTAAAATTCGCATTTCTTTTTTATCAAAACCTCTGTAATTTCTTCGAAAACCCCAATAATAATTTGTATTTCTTTTCATTTCTTACTTTTGAAAACTGTAAATAAAATCTTGTTTCACAAGTAAATTTGTCATCATAAAGAATTTTGTTGCTGTCATGTACGTATTTCGTTCGAATGCAATAATTTTAGAAACATAACGGTTTTCGTTTTAATTCAATACTACAACAACAACAACAACGAGAGAAAACCTCCTGACCACCCGTTTAAAAACTCATAAATTGTTAAGACAGTGTTGTATCGCACTGGTATGAATAATAATAACAACTTGTATATTAAGTAGTATGTGATGGCGGCATGTGAATGTGGTTTGGTTTTAATTAAAAATTACACATTTACAGTTTTATACGATCATGCAGCTTGAATGTCATTCTATATACTCGTACCAGCCAGCCAGCCCATCCATTCCAATTTCTGGTTTGACATTATAAAACAAAAACACCAAATACTCCCCACTCCGAAATTACAAAAAGAACACACACACACAGTTGATGATTATTTTTAGCACTTTCGATCTGTGTTTGTTATACGCGCAGAAAATTACAAAATTACCATAATTTAAAATTAAGTTTAATTTACAGCCATTGCCATCGCAATCATTGGAAGGCAGCGTTCACCATCATTAGGGGTGGGGTGTATTGGGGACACAGATTGGGAGTTACAGAGGTTGTAAGTGTTGTTGGGGACGATAGTGGTGGTGATGGCGGTGGTGGCGTTTCACAACATCTTCTTGCTCACTCCATGTGGTGGCTTAATTTCGTTCGTTTCGTTGTCATTGCCATTTTCGTTTAATGATTGATGTTTTTTTCACCAAACAGCCGACAACAAAACCAGAATAAAATAAATAAATATAATTGACTTTAGGAAGTGACGTCATGGTTTGAAACCACAATAACTCAGAGATTGAGGGCAACAGAAAAAAATCGGATCATATCGTAATCCAAAGAGAACAACTTAAAAAACCACACTCCACCATCCCAACCAGCACTTTGACACTTTGGTAACGGTGGCACTGTGGTGGTAGGGATGAAACCGTGGGTCATTTTGTACCTTTTGACGTAGAATACGTCTTACCTTACGGTATGAGGAGTCATGTCAGGTTTTTATTGTTGTAATCTTTATTTCATTGAATTTGAGGAAACGGCTAGATGAATTTTTTTAAAATTTTTTTTGTAGGTAAACGAAGATGTTATCTTTCGTTTGATATACATTTCATATTGGTTGATATATTTCTAGTATTTTAATTTCTCAAATGAAAATTGTTTAAACACATACACTCAAACATATGTGTGGTGTTTGGTTGAGTGTTTTTGGTTGCTCAACATTGCTTAGGAACATGTATCTAGTAAAAAGTGAAACGAACAGCAAGCTAATGTTGCTTGACAACATGTATCTAGTAAAAAGTGAAACAAACAGTAAGCTAACGTAATAAAGCTTTTTTGCGAAAGCTTCAATAAAGCTGTTGTAACATTAATTTTGAATTGTAAAGCGTAAAGCTTTCATACAACGCTCGAATGCTAATGCGAAGACTCGATAAGGTAAACCTTTTTTAATATTAGGGCGGCCCTCTCAACATTCGCAGAACTTATTTCAATAAAAATATTAATTAAAATATATAAATTAAATTAAGTTTAAAAAAATTGAACATAATATTTTTTTTTTTAACGGACTTGAATCAAATGCCGTTGGTAAATATAAAAATTACAGCAGACAGTTGTCCGAGGCCTTCGGCCACGGACTGGCCCTGCAGACTGTGTCAGAGACACGGCCATTAAGTTTAACGTAGAATACGCCATCCGATAAGACAGAAAACATATATAACAATAAATGATAAATAATATAAGCAAATGAATTTATTGTTATATATGTTTTCTGTCTTATCGGATGGCGTATTCTACGTTAAACTTAATGGCCGTGTCTCTGACACAGCCTGCAGGGAGAGTCCGTGGCCGAAGGCCTCGGACAACTGTCTGCTGTAATTTTTTTTTAATGCTTGAAGATTGGAGGGCAACACAGACAGTAGAAAGGTCAAACTTTGATAAATAAGAATTACCGTTGTGTTTGTAACACCATGAAATATATGGGACAAAGAGACAAATTGACGGAAACAGGTATAGAAATTAGTGTAATAACTCTCCATACTAAGGCGGGTAAAATGCACAAATCTACCAAGAACACTAAGATGACATTCACACCTAAAGGCCTTGTTAGACCGTCAGTGCCAATAGAATGATTCGCGGAGAGATAAATGGAATGAAACTCTGCAATTCGAAAAAATTGTACGATCGTTCTTCTTTCAATTTATATTATCAGTTCTATAGAATGCAAAAATATACATATGTTTGCAAAATGTCAAACAAAATACAACAGTTGTACCATAGACTAATTCTTATATATAAGATTTAACACTTCTCTCAGCAAATTTGTGACATTTGGCCTGGTGTGATATGAACGTTGGATGTTGATAAAAATTGCGTCAATAATACCAGATAGAGGCAATGGTTCAAAACAACCAACAAAATAACCACAACGGTATTTCGTTTTGTGTGTTAAATACAACACAAATGTATGCTAACAATAACAGTCTATAAAAAAGTATAAAACACATTTAAATTTCACAGTTTTCGACCAAAACGACATGAAAAAATAAATTCCACCCGTGGTAAGTCACTTTTCTTCAAACGTCTCTCTCTTACACAAACAAAAACTGATGCAGATCTGTTTCGACCTCGTTACGAGTCCGTAGAATCACAACAAAATTAAATTTGAGTTATCAAACCCGTATCGAACACGTTACGAGTCCGTAAAAATATAAAAAAGTGAATCAGTGAAATTGCAATTTGGCGGATAAGCTTCGAACCCGTTTTAAGTGGGTAAAAATATAAAAAAAGGGAATCAGTGAAATTACGATTTGGCGGATACGCTTCGAACCTGTGACGGGTCCGTAAAAAACATAAAAAAGCGAATTCAGAACGAACCCGTTTCGAATCCCCTAAAATTGATAAAAGTGCATCCGTCTGAATTTATTTAATTAAAAAAACACAAACCCGAAACGGATTCGAATATGAAGTCCGTGGCAAGTTCGAGACGGATCCGAAGAAATAGAAAAAACGATCCGCTTTTTCGAGAGGAACGCAAACGGATTCGTTATGTTTCCCTAACTGATTTCCGTTTCGGACCAAATGTACGAAGAAGCGTGTCCCTCTCGAATACGAAACGGATTCATATGGCTTATTGGGTTCGTCACTGTCTCTGATTTTTCAAAGACCGTAAATTCGGCAAATGATTTGAAATGTAAGCAGCCAATTCGGTGAAGTTTCGTAGTAATTTGAGAAAAATTATCCAAGACATAATCGGAAAAGACCGCACAATCTTGATAAGTGTATAATTAATTATAGATTTTGGAAAATTATATTGAATTCACACAAAACGACACTGGTGGCGGTTGCTTACAACTGCATTGTCTTTATATTTGTCTAGATGCCTACGTTACACCATATACCAACATAGGTATAGATACATTTATTCTCTCATTTGACGTTTCATTTCACACTCTTCGTCGTAGGTTTGTGGAAATGAGAGAAATTAAATTTAAAATTAACTTACACCAGGTGGAGTTACAAAATATATTCACATAACTTTTTCACGTCGTTTTGGTGTAGAACTGAAAATTTTAAATATATTTTTAACTTTTTTGTTGACATTTGTATACATTTGCATTGTATTTAACATAACGAGTTTGCCACAAAAATACAAAATTCGGTTGTTGTGCCTTTGTTGGACGTTGTTTATTATTGCCTCTATCTGGTATTATTGAACCCATGTTTTCCACCATCCAATGTTTACTTTCCACCGTACCTATGACGTTTAATTTATTTAGAGAAGAGAGATCTTCTTTGACAACTAAGACATATTCTTACTTACTGTATTGTCTCATATAAACTCAGGGTTTGTTAGACAATTCCACCCAAGAAGTAATCATAGAAGGTGAACGCATAAGCACAGCTGATTTGCTTTGTTTACATTTGAAGCCACTTTTGAAATGTCAAATTCACATGTATTTTGTATTTGTGTATGTACGTTTACTTTTATCATTGGTATACATATGTGATCAGTTTGACACAACGAAAGTAGGAAGCAAAAACAAAATGGATGTTGTATTTGCCATCAAATTACAAAAACACCTCCTGCGTCTACCATGAGTATTTTTATAATGAGTGTAACTACAACAACGTCTACTGCTACTACTAGGTTATTTTACTATCATCGCAGCGATGTTAATTTATTAAACTAAAAAGTACCATTTTTAGTACTATAACTTTCCAACCCCGCTGTGGTGGCGAGTCACACGTGTGTGTGCGAATGTGTGTGTGAGATGGTGCAAAGAATATGCATGCATTCATTCAATCAGATGAATTAATACAAATTGCGAAATATACCAAAAAGTGTCAATAACCTACTACACATTATTGCGATGGCGACGACGATGATGATGATAATAATGATGAATATAACGAAGATTGTGATGGTGATTATTATAATAGCCTGCCTGTCTTAGCAATAACAATAAAAATACAACAAATTGAACACATGAAGAGTGTGAAGAAATGCTTGATGGTGTACGTATGTGTGTGTATTTATTTTGTGAAGAGACTAAATCGCTGGCAAACAAAACGTCAATAACTCTAGTAGAACGAATTTCTCTTGTCACACTCTTTCCACCACCCTCCATGCAAGTAACAACACCTAGAGTATAATGTACTACCTACCTCTGTTTACCTCTCTCAACCCACCTCAATCATGCTCTCTATCTGGCTTCCTACCATACCTAGTATACCTTTAAACATCAAGATAAATAAATGAATACAAAAATATATAAAACACGACTAGAAACAACTGAGAGAGAATACAAAACAATAAAAACACCAATAACAACAACAATAACCAAATACAGCAACAACATGCTCATATAAAATGAAATTATCAAATAGCCTTGAAAAAGTTTAAATACCTTCTTAATGTATACAACAACAAGAGAAACAACATCAGCAGCAGCAACACCAACAACAACAAAATCTATATATTTCTTCTATACGATCACTTGAGTTCAGCTGGTGCTCATGCTGACTGACTGACATTCATACCAACAAAACATCCGTACAAACATCGATCAATCCATCCCCATCCCAATATGTACCGAGACTATCCGATGAAGTAAATGAAGAAGCAAAATGTAATGCAGTGATGGCTTATGTACAAATAGTGGAACAGATCACAGCTCAAGTGAAATGAAACCGACGACTGACTGACAAACTGCCAAAGATTTTCCTACTAGTGGTGACTAACGCCAATGGCTAAACCAAACTCAAATTAAGATGTTCGCTTAATTCAAATCGCCACTGGCGAAGGGTTCGTCAAGAGTAGCTAAGTTCCATTAACGACTTTAAGGATTCATTAAGTATATCGTTCGTCTCCGTAAAGTTCTAAAGACTATGGGCCTGATCATGTAAGTCACTTTCACATTCACCTCATATATACGGCCTAATCGCACAAGTCACATTCAGTTCGCTTGGAGTTTTTGACGTCACAAACTCAGTACTTGCTGTAAGATTTTCGTACATTTTTCTATATAAATTAACTCAATAAATACATATTTTAACAAAAATCATACGTCAGGTTCTTAATTTGGTCAAGGGATGAGTCGAAAAATTTATTGATTTACACGATCAGGCCCCTAATATTTGGTGTGGTGAGAAATGTTAAGCAGTTGGTTTCTTAAGATATGTTCAAGTGTATTATGATTTCGCAGTTTTCGCGAAACAGCTGATTTTTGCACTGCAAAATTTTCAAATCTTCCAAATTGTCAGTTGAGGCAAACATCTGGTTTTGTTAAGTTAAAAATGTGTGGAAATTCTAAATAATATATATGGTATATTCACTCGGTATTTTTTCGACGAAATGAACGAGAAATTGATAACAGTATATTGCAGGAACCAGGTATATGTTTGCAAGCATTGTTTCCATGAATTTAAGATCTGAAACTGTTTTTGTTTCTTTGTTGAATGAATGTCACATTTTTGTTTTCAGCAGTTTTCAACAAACAAAGCCACATTTGGGGCACAAAAACATATATTATAATCCATTAATCATTGTGTCTCCAACATGTAATATTCAGTAGCAAACACAAGGTGTTCGGACACAAGTATATTATATTTGCGACAAGCTACAAACACGTTATGTTTGTATCCAAACAATAAAAAGACAGATTTTCAGCATGTGGTTCTTGTTTTAAGCTAAAATTTAAAATCTGAAAATTTGGAGTTATGACTCCTTTGTAGTTAGAGTGCGATATGTTTGGTGGGTTGAAATCTCGAAAAGTACGCAATCGAGGTGTACGAATGCTGCTTTAAGCCCCGTATTCAGTTCTTGCGAAGTTTTCGTAAGAAATTTTGTCATTTATCTCCAAAAGGAAAATTTTGTTGCGGAGAGTTACCACCCAACTTTGATTTACCTTGCAAATACTTAATTACTTAATTAATACCTAATTAATAATTCCTCTACGTACTCCATTTTATTTTTAACGCATGTGGTGTTGCTTATGGTTGTTAAAATTATCGAAATGTCAAAATTCCGGTCCCAAACAATTTATCAAACAATTGTTTACGTACGAAATAGCTTTGGCGTAACAACCCTGTAATTGATTTTGCTACGAAATATTCGCAAAGAGCTGAGTACCAAGCAAATGAAAAGTGAGCGAAATTTTCGGTTCATGAACGTTTCGTTATTTTTTATACACGTACTTCTTATGGCAAACGGAAATTTTATTAAAACTGAATACCGGGCATTAGTTGCATATGTACCAGTTGTCTATGTGTTTTAAGCGGACCACACATTCGTCAGTTATAGTCCAGTTATGACAACATTCTTATTCAGTTTGAAAGCATTCACCTAACACCTCTCATTTCTAAAATATTTTTAATTTAGCATTTCGAAATAATATAAAATGAAATAATTTTTCGATATCGGATATTAAAGTTTAAAGGTCCAATTAGTCTTGATGGTTGAAGTTCTATGTAATATTGCGGGGTTAGTTATGACGGTTAGACGGTAGATAGACAAAACAAAACAAAACTGATCGAAGAGCATTTGTACAAAATATAATTTGCATGCATGAGTTTTTGTGTTAAAAAGTGATTGTGTCGAATAAAAAAATGAAAAATAAAATTGTGGTTGCCGTGTAATTGTGAATTGCCGCGCACAAAATGTCGAAGTAAAAGCAATAACAATAACAGCTGATTGGTCTTGACGGCTGACGGTTGACGGTTGATTCTGCAACCTGCAGAAGTCTACCGTCGTAAACCATCAATATTAGTTGTCTCTCTCTACCACATGCCAAATGCAACAACTCAAACAGCTGATCGCTTACCGTCAACCGTCAAGAATAATTGGACCTTAAAAAAATATATAGAAATGTAAATATTTTTCACAAACAACTTAAAAATTTCCACAAATTATTAAATACAATATATTTTTTAAATTCAATATTCAATTGATTCATTTAAACGATAAACTTTAAGTGAACCGCAACCTTGTAAATTTTGACATTCATGGTTTTCTGTTGAAAGTGCTATCGATAACAATTTCCTTTGACAAAATGGTCTATGAACAAAAGTTCACACTTTGGACTTTACCAGAAATGAGATAAAACTGCAGACTTTTGTGGAAAGTACTCTAAATATGTTGGTAATCAATATTTCGTTTTTTATGAACATGTTTTAACAATAAGTCTATACCTCGATTGCATAGGTGTTATCGATGACACAAACATTTTAGAATATCTGATTTTCCTACAGACGTGCAATTTTAAAAAACTAAGCCAGATATCGCAAAAGTTTATATATTTTGTTTTGTATATTATTTCGACAAATTCATGTTTGAACGTGGTTATATAAAGTAAAGCGAACCAAAGAATTGTCATTTATGAGAATGATCTAGATCGATAACTTTTGACGTAGAATACGTCTTACCTTACGGTATGAGGAGTCATGTCAGGTTTTTATTGTTGTAATCTTTATTTCATTGAATTTGAGGAAACGGCTAGATGCATTTTTTTTAAATTTTTTTTGTAGGTAAATGAATATGTTATCTTTCGTTTGATATACATTTCATATTGGTTGATATATTTCTAGTATTTTAATTTCTCAAATGAAAATTGTTTAAACACATACACTCAAACATATGTGTGGTGTTTGGTTGAGTGTTTTTGGTTGCTCAACATTGCTTAGGAACATGTATCTAGTAAAAAGTGAAACGAACAGCAAGCTAATGTTGCTTGGCAACATGTATCTAGTAAAAAGTGAAACAAACAGTAAGCTAACGTAATAAAGCTTTTTTGCGAAAGCTTCAATAAAGCTGTTGTAACATTAATTTTGAATTGTAAAGCGTAAAGCTTTCACACAACGCTCGAATGCTAATGCGAAGACTCGATAAGGTAATTTTATAAACATGATAGTGAAGCGAACAACTTCGAATACATTCTTATTTGGTATCAAGAGGGGCCGTAAACCGACAATAAGCATCAACGATAGCTGCTGTTCATGCTCATTAATGAATGACAAGTCTGTGGTTCGCTATAAAAACATCGAATGTAGAAATCAAAATCGATATAAAACTTTGATTTTATTTTCATACATACATATAAGATATTCATTGTTACGGAAAATAAAAGCGGAGTAAATAAAATTTTTCATAAACTCTCTTGAGTTATCGATATATTACGTTGATAGTTTGAGAAAATTGAGGATTTTAAGTTTTAAAAAAATCCAGACAAAATTTAGCATTGTTTCATAAAGATTAGAGTTTGTTACGAAAAAAATACAAAACAAATTTCTTTAAAAAATGTCGACAATGCTCTTAGTTATAATGTTATCGAAAATATAAATCGATAAACTTAAAGCGAACCACAGACTTGTCATTATTCATGAGCATGAGCTCGGTCGCTAATTGTATATCTATCTGGCTGATGAATTTGAAAAAATGTTACACAAACATTTTGTAAACATGATAGTGATGCGAACAACTTCGATTACATTCTTATTTGGAATCAAGAGGGGCGGTAAACCGACAATAAACATCAACTATAGCTGATGTTCATGCTCATGAATGACAAGTCTGTGGTTCGCTTACTTTTACGAAGCCGATAACAAAGCAAATTTCCAACTTATACTTGCGATATCTTGATAGTTAAGTGATATTATCGATATTTTTATTAAATTTGTTCCGGTTTAATTTGCGAGTTTCTATAAGTAAATCGTAGATCATACTCGTGCCGGGTTAAACATAAATGCAAAGGAGAAGAGAAGGCACACAGCAACAAATCTGTTTCTGGTCTTGATTAATTGTATCTAATCCGATTCGTATAATGATTCCAATTATATCGGTTTGTTATCGAACAGAACTAATTGGATATGATTAGCATATTCGTATACCGTATTTAACAGCTGTAGTTAGATTTGATTATAGTATATGCTACTATATATGATTATATATGTTGATATATTGTCCTAGATATAACATATGTACATATGTATGTGTATATATGCTATTCAATATTTTATAAACTGGTAAAATATATATATAATCGTATACTAGTGTATATAATTTATTATAAGTAAATGCACTTGGTAATTTACTATTTTTTGTAGAAATAGGAAATACTTGAAACCTAGTACTTTTAGCAATTTGTGAACGCCAGATGTCTGTGGTAAATTAATCTTTTAATTATAGATGTCTCTATATTTCATTAAAGAGGAGAGTCCTAAAACTACCTGTGCTAGTAACCTTTCTATAATTTAAAAAAAATCAATAAACTCGAGTTTCCAAACACATTCATCACTAGAGTGATTACAAAACCCTTCAGCCAAATCCCATTTACCTTTAAGTTTGAAAATCCATTAAAACCACTGTCAATCACTTGAAAAACAGGCACTGATATCTATTACCTGTGCTGCTTCTTCCACCATGAGTAGTGCGTAAACGTCATTGTCATTGCTAAGGTTAATATGTTGGCAGTTGGCTGTTGGCTGTTGCTGTTCTATCTGTTTGTTACCCCTATTGTTGTTCGTGCCTACTACAATCGGGCAATAAAGTATTAATCATGGTGAGAAATTGAATGTGATCACAAGATCCACCACAACTGTTAAGTCTCGTCTCCGGCACTGAGTCAGTCATTATTAACAGGGTCCATTGTAACACCGTCGTCTATTCGTTCGATTCTTCGTCTGGCTGCGTTCATGTTTAAAACAATAGCAGCAACTACATAATCCTAATCTCTTCTGTTTTCTTTTTGTTTCTTTCTAAAACGAAATTAGAGAATGGGAATGCAATGAAACCTTAATACCCCAAAAAGGATATTTAAAACCACAAAGAAAAAAAAAAAAAACAAAAGATTTATGATTCACATGTTAAGCCATTTCCCTTTAAAAACTTGTACCTCAACAATCTGAACATGAAGGGGGATCCATACAGCAACACACACACACAAGAAGGAACAAACTATAAAGAAACACGACATGAATACCGAATTGCTGGGTGTGTGTGTGTGTGTGTGAATGCGTGTCTTAGGGTATGGATGTAAGAATGTATACAATGATTGTAGCAGGTAACGGTAATCAAGGTTCAGAGTTCACTGACACATTGCAGTCGTTTACCCAGCCAGCCATCCCGCAAAGCCAGTCAGACATTCAACCAGTCAGCCAGCCAAAATCATTCAGCCAGTGAACTAAACTGACAAAAAAAAAAAATATAATATAATAAACGCCAATGAGAACTACAACAATAACGACAATAACAACAAATAACAAGGCATGTTAAGCAGGCGAATACAACCAGCCACTCATCCATCCATCCATCCATACACATTCAATCAACGTCAAACAGTGGTATAAACGCACCACTTTGATGGCACAAATTTGTTTTCCTTTTATATGTACTAGGTTGGGTTAGATCAGCTGGTTTCGCTGAAACAGCTGATCGACCTCCTAATTGCAAATTTGATAGAGCATGTGATGTGAAGGAGAATGAACGATAGACGAATTAAAGAATAACTGACTTTAAAGTTGATTTTATTGACATCTATAAGCCTGTTTTTTTATTTCCGATAAGCGATATTAAGCGATTTTAAGCGGCTCCCCATACAAACTCGTCAAAAAAATAGTTTAGCGGGAATTAAAAAAACAAGCTTTATGACTTTTAAAATAACTTTATATGCAACCAGGGGGTTTCGATGACACAGCTGATCGACCTCCTAGCTGCAAATGTCATACAGGAACGAATGTGAAAGAGAGTGAGCGATAGGCGGCTCGCACAAGAGCCGCGCATACCAACCGTTGCACCACCGACGACCGTCGATAAGTTAATTATTATCTTTAAAATTTTGCTTGTCACGCTAAAATTTGCTAGCAGCTGTTGGGTAAGATACTGAATCCTAACTTAGCAAAACATTAACAATTTAAAACTTCCAGCCTGTTTGTCTATCTCGAACGAAAGCTTTCGTTTTTGTTCTAGATGAAAGAAAGTTGACTTCGGTTCACAATCTTGTCGTTTCAAGTCGAATGAAAACATAAAATTTTTCAAAACTTTTCAGTACAAATTATGGGTTTTCGATTTCGAATGTGCTGTCAGTTAGGAATAAACATGGAGTCAGGTGACCGAAAATTTCGACTTAAGCGAACCACACACTTGTCAATGTTGAGCATAAGCTTGAACGATAACTTTTTATCTGACTGATGAATTTGAAAAAGTATTGCCAACAAATTTTGTGAACATGATAGTGATGCTAACAACATCGATTGCATTCTTATTTGGTATCAACAAGGGCGGTAAACCAACAATAAACATAAATGATAGCTCATGTTCATGCTCAAAAATGTCAAGTCTGTGGTTCGCTATAGAGAAACCCAATTTGAGTTGAATGTAAGTGCTGATTTTCGTTCGCTTAGCTTTTCGTTCGAGATAGAGAAACAGGCTGTTAAAGTCGATAGCATACAAGTTATCGATTTTCTTTTATATAATTTTGTCGGATTATTTTGAAGTGTTCAAATAGATATCATGCTCTTCTTAAAGAAACAGAAAACAACAAAGTTAAAATCAGTTAAAAAGGCTAAATAAAAATTTCTCGAGGTGACAGGGAACACCCGGTTGGAACGAAGTTCCTTTTGCTATATATTATGTACTAGTTAGTTCCAACACGCCCAAGGCGCCCGTTGAAAAATACGATAATTTAAATGGATCTTTGAGAAAGATCGTTTTTGTGAAATGATAAACATTTTTTATGAATTTTTTTTATAGAATGTATTTATTTTTTAAAGTATATTTTTAGGTCTTTTTTGTAAGAATATTAATATGTGCATATTCTTCCCGAAAAGGGAAATAAAGAGAGGTACTTCTTTTATTAAAAGCTAATGTTTTTTTTGATAAAAAGTAGTATTTTTAAGAAGAAATACTTTCTGTAAGAAAATGCCGTAAGAGTGTGATTTTTTTACAAAGAAGTACTTTTTTTAGAATAGATACTTTTTAAAGAAGTGTTACTCTTTTTAGGAAAAGGTTATTTTTTTAAGAAAATTTACTTATTTTCAGAAAGGCTACTTATCTCAAGAAAAGAAAAGACAAGGTATTATTATATTTTTAAGAAAAGGTACTTTTAAGAAAAGGAATTTTTGTGAGAATATTTAATTTTTTTAAGAGAAGGTATATTTTTGAAGAAAAGGTTTTTTTTAAGAAAATGGATTTTTTTTAGAATTGGTTCCTTCTTCAAGAATAGGTACATTTTTAAGAGTAGGTACTTATATCAAGAAAGTTTTTTCTTTCTTTAAAGGAAAGGTAGATTTTTAAGAAAAGGCAATATTATTGTAAGCAAATTTACTTTTTTAAGATAAGGCACATATTTGAAAAAAAAATTAATTTTTTTTTGAGAAAAGGTACTTGTTTGAAAATTTACTTTTTTAAGCAAATGTACTTCTTTAAGATATTTTTTTTTTAAGAAAAGGTACTTTTTAAGAATATGATGTTTAAGAATATGATCACCTATTTTTTTTTGGAGAAAATGTACTTTTTTTTTAAGAAAAGGCACTTATTCAAGATAATGTTTCTTTCACTTTGGCTTTTCTAAATTTAATTTTTATTGGGTTCAATACTACACTAGATACTAAATATTGGCTACAGGCTCCACCTAGAAAACTTCCCATTAAACAAGAAATTTCACTACGTATTTTAGTCTAGACACAAACCAAAGCAAAAGAACCCAATATACTTGTTAATACTGGGTTGTGTAGCATAATAGTGTTAAAAAAAGTTGTTTAATTTTTTTTCATTTAGCCCCCAACCCGCAACTTGCGATAAGCAACTTCGTTCCAAAATATCCATATCTTCCAAGTTGGGCAGAATTCAAAGCAATTTTTCTTGATAGAACCAAAAAAATTTACAAATTATTTTTTACACACGGTCAGCATAAATCACTGTGCGATATCGTCACCTATCATCAGTGGCACCATCATCATCATCATCATCATCATCACCATCATCCTTTGGAGCTGTTACAAAACGTAAGTCAGTCAGGCAGGTCGGACATACGCATCATCACATTATGCACTAATAACAGACACATTCACACTGTCACACATTCACACACACACACACACACAGAGCTTAAAGAACTCCCTAAGAAACGGATACTAAACACAACACCAACACTCCCCACAGTCACCATTACACCAATACAGCGACACTCAGAATCAGCACAAAATAGCCACCATTCACTTGAGGTTGAGGTGGGTACGAATACGACCAGAAAAATAAAGTGAAGTGAAGTAAAGTAGAGTGGCGCATGATTAAATTTATCAAAGTGGAATAAGAAGAGGACAAGCAAGAGATTCCAAAATAAAAATACAAACACAATAAAAAAAAAACAAACGAAATTACGACAAAAAAAAAAGATTCTACGGCCTTGCAAAGGGTCGTTAACTTATTACTGTGAACGGCATCTGTGAGAGATACAGGCGTACATAATACGTACGTAGTATGCATGTAGTACGTGTGTACCCGGTGTACGACGATACTATATGGGCCCGTATACAAACGAATATCCATCCATCCATCCATTCGTCTGTCCCTACCACCAACGAGAGTTGTATGAACGACCGAGTGGAACGTTCTCTGCTGCCGTTGTTGCTGCTGGTTCAGGGTACATACAATTTTTCACCAACAACAACAACAGCAACCACAAAATTGTTTATATTCTTGTATGTATTAAAATACACAGGATATTTGATGTTGTTGCTGTTTTAGTTGTTGTTCATGTCTGCGTTTTTTTGTTTGTTTTGCGGGTACATACGAACATACATACATATGTACATAGGTATATACTAAACAGATCTTGTAGTAGATTCTACTATATAGTAGAAAGATATCTATATAATTGTAAAATGGATGTGCCAGGCAGGATAACAATAGTGTCCTTAAATCCGGTTGCAGGAATGGTACCTATTTTAAGAGCATAGACAAGGAATTACCTTTTATTAAAAACAAAAAAAGGTTAACTGTTTCCTCTGGGAACAGGTAAATCTTTATAGAGGGTGAAGTGAGGAGAGGTGCTGGAAAATTTGAGATAATTTCCATATGAAACGATGTGGCCTGTTTTAAACGAAAATGTTGTGTCCTTTTCAAATGGAAATATGTCATATTTTCCATATGGAAATGTTATATTTTAAATTTTTTTCATGGGAAAAGTCGAGGTTCATGTCACAGACAAATATGACATATTTCTCATACGTAAAGATGACATCTTTTCGATACTATTAATCGCTTTAATCGAAAAAAAGGAAAATATTAAATTATTGTCATAGGAAATTATCTATGCCTAGGAAAGGATATTATTTGTTTCATTAAAAATTGTAACATATTTTTCTATGACAGATGATATATTTTTCAAACAAAATTAAGAGACTGTTTTGTTATCGAAAAAGTTGTGGATCTATAGAAACAGAGTAACTCCTTTCTACAAACTGAAAAATCTGTATATTTTTAATGTTTGGATGCAAATATAATCAAGTTTGTAGCTTGTCGCAAATATAGTGTAAAATAATTGGTTTTCCATTACATCCCATGAAGGAATTGGGGAGAGTTTCTCACAACCAGTGAGCTGTGCGCTTTCTAGTTTTTTTAATCACACTGATTGGGACCTCCAGTTTTACACCGATTCCGAATGGTATTTTGAGAAGCTTTTTCATGGCTAAATACTCGATAGTGTCGCCGTCACTATGCGAGGTGACCGCCGCCGAAAGAAATTTAAGATGGTCAGAACAGGAATGGAACCCAGGATCTCATATACAAGATGCGCGCACATCAACCATTGAACCACCGACGGCCACCGAAAATATAGTATACTTGTGTCCAAACATATTGTGTTTGCTTTTCAATATTACATGTTGGAGACACAATCATTAATAGATTATAATAAATGTTTTTGTGACCCAAATGTGGCTTTGTAGAAAACTGATGAAAACAAAAACGTGAAAGACAAAAAAGTAACAAAAAAATTTTAAAATTTTTTAAATTTAAATATAAAATTTTCATAGAAAAATTTAAAATATTTCTCATTCAACAAGAAAAGATATTTTTCATAGAAAAAGATTAGAAATTTTGCTTAAAAAGAGATGAGATATTTTTTATACAAAAATATAAAATATATTTTATAGAATAAGATGAGATCTGTTTTAATTGAAAAAGACGAGACCTGTTTGTAGAAATCAATGGATATTTTTCATAGCAGAAGATGAAATCCTTTTCATTGAAAAATCTGAGATGTCTTTCATAGAAAAAATTTAAATCATTTTCATAAAACAAGACGAGATATTTAGAAAAAGATGAGATATTTTTTTATAGAAAAAAAATATTTTTCGGAGAAAAGGATGAAATCCGAAATATGAGATGCCTTTCATAGAAAAATGTAAACTCTATTTCATGAAACAAGACGAGATATTTCTCATAGAAAAGGAATAGTCATTTCGAATAGAAAAAGATGAGATTTTTTTTATAGAAAAATATGAGATCTCTCGTATAGAAAAAGATAAGTTCTTTTTTGGTGAAAAAGATGAGATCTTTTTTATAGAAAAAAAAATAGTTTTCATAGCAAAATATGAAATTTTTTCATAGAATAGAAAGAGAAGTCATGTCTTTCATAGAACAATTTAAAATCTTTTGCATGAAATAACACGAGATATTTTTCATAGAAAAAGGTTAGACATTTCGAATAGAAAAATATGAGATACTTTTTTATAGAAAAATATGAGATCTCTCTTATTGGGAAAGATAAGATATGACTTTTTATAGAAAAAATAGACATTTTTCATAGAAAGACATGAAATATTTTTCATAGAAAAATATGAGATGTCTTTCATAGAAAAATTTAAAATCTTTTTCATGAAACAACACGAGATATTTTTCATACAAAAAGGTTAGACATGTCGAATAGAAAAAGATGAGATACTTTTTTTTATAGAAAAATATGAGATCTCTTTTATAGAAAAAGATAAGATCTTTTCTGGTGAAAAGATGAGACCTTTTTTATGGAAAAAATAAATATTTTTTATAAAAAAAGATAAAATTCTTTTCATAGAAAAATATGTGATGTCTTTCATAGAAAAATTAAATCTTTTTCATGAAACAAGACGACATATTTTTCCTGGAAAAGGAATAGACATTTCGAATAGAAAAATGTGAAATATTTTTTTATAGAAAAATATAAGATCGCTCTTAGAGAAAACGATAAGATATATTTATAGAAAAAGATGAGATGTGTTTTATAGAGAAAAATGGGTATCTTTCGTATAAAAATATGAGATCCCTCTTATTGGAAAAGAGAAGATATGACTTTTTTATAGAAAAAAATAGAAATTTTTCATAGAAAGAGATGAAATCCTTTCCATAGAAAAATATGAGATGTCTTTCATAGAAAAATTTAAAATCTTTTTCATGAAATAAGACGTGATATTTTTCATAGAAAAAGATTACACATTTCGAATAGAAATTGACGAGATAAGTTTTTATAGAAAAATGTGAGATTTCTCTTATAGAAAAAGATAAGATAAGGCTTTTTATAGAAAGAAATAGACAGTTTTCATAGAAAAATATGAAATTCTTTTCGTAGAATAGAATGAGATGTCTTTCATAGAAAAATTTAAAATGTTTTTCATGAAACAAGACGACATATTTTTCATGGAAAAGAATTAAACATTTCGAATACAAAAGGATGAGATATTTTTTTTATAGAAAAAGATGAGATCTTTATAAAAGAAAAATATGAGATTTTTTAATAGAAAAACATGAAATCTTTTTAATAGAAAAATATGAAATCTTTTTAATACAAAAATATAAAATCTTTTTAATAGAAAAAATATGAGATCATTTTATGGAAAAAAAATTGATATTATTCATAGAAAAATATGAGATGTTTTTCATAGAAAAATTTAAACGCTATTTCCTGAAACATGATGAGATATATTTCATAGAAAAATATTAAACATTTATAAAAGAAAAATATGAGATATTTTTCATAGAAGAATATAAGATTTTCATAGAAAAATATAAAATCTTTTCAGAGACAAATATGAAATCTCTGTAATAGAAAATATGAGATATTTAAAAAAAATATCTTTTTCATAGAAAATATGAGAGGAGTTTCATAAAAAAAGATAAGATTTTTTTCATAGAAAAAGCTGTGATATTTTTCGTAGAAAAAGACGAGATATTCCTCACAGAAAACGAAGTGAGTTTTCTCCAAAAAAGATGTGATTTTTTTTATAGAAAATGTGATGATTTTCATCAGAAAATATCATGAAATCTTTCCAATCTCTGTCATAAAAAAGGATGTGATCTTTGTTAATATAGCAAAAGATGCCATATTTTGTATAGAAAAATTTGTGATGTTTTCCACAGAAAAGGAAGTGATATTTTTCATAGAAAAAGCTGTGATATTTTTCGTAGAAAAAAGACGAGATATTCCTCACAGAATAAGATGTGAGTTTTCTTCAAAAAATATGTAATTTTTTTCATAGAAAATTCGATGTTTTACGTGGAAAAGATGTAATATTTTTTTTATCAAAGAAAGTTGTGATCTTTTTCAACCAAAAGTATATGATCATTGGAAAAAAATTGACATTTTTGTAAGAGAAAATATTTGGTTTTTTTCAAAAACAAAAATATTACATAGAAAAATCTAAACATTTTACGTAAAACATATTTGAATCTTTTCATATTCTCAAAATTTCCGTTTTGAAACGCTAGGATTCCTTATAAGGGAAGTCATGATCTTATCAGTGGTAAAATTCGTACTTTTTAATTAGAAACAAATTTACATCCTGGTTGGAAATGAAACAACTATACTTTTCTACTGTGTAATATTAAAGTTTTCGTAGGAACAATTATTTGAACTATTCTATACAGATATTTTTTTGATTTTATGGGGGAATGAAAATCGTTTCTATAGGAAGAGGCCATGAATATCAAAACTTTAAACGGAACACCATTTCAGTAATAAAATATCAAGCGTCTTATTGTTCCAAAATGTTTATTGAAAACAATTGGATAATTTATGTAAAAATTTTCCATTCAAAAATATCAATATTTTCTATAGAAAAACAACGCGAAATATTTTTGAGAAAAAATAACATATTTTTTTACAGAAGAGTGTTAGACATTATCCACATGCAATTTGAAGAGACTTTCTATTGGAAATATATACAAAGTTTCAGTTGCTAAACTCACAATTCTGTAACATATCTCTGTAAAATCTAATTGTATTTTTAAATTAATAAATATTTGGAATTGAATTGATGTATACAGCTTTTGTTAGGGAAATGTAACGTATACTCCATTACAAAATGTAAACTATGCATACAAATGTTTACAAATTGAAATAAACATATGTATATAATGTCGCATTTAGCCCGCAGTTTATCGCGGTCAGGTTAGCGATAACCTTGTTCTATAATCTTTGCCGTTTACACCACCAAAGTGGGCATTTAATTGGTATTTCAGTTGGCAACACCGTGCTTAGACCAACACCGCATCGAGACAAAATTATTGAAGACGGCGGCACAACAACAAAAAATATATTGGCGGCTCTTGATTTTGCCAGTTTTGTAAACATTTGGGACATTTTTGAAATAACTGAACCTTTAAAATTAGATCGGTCGGTCAGATCGGGGCAGTCGATAAATTCGGCTCACATTTGAAGCCAATAAGTGCTAATTATATTTGAGGAAGGCTTGAGCGAAAATAAAAATGTTGGGGGTGGTCAAACAGTTGATTTTTTGTGTATGTTTTTATTATGGTTGCATTTTTTAGAAATTAATATACACCAGTATAAACTTGGATTAAAAATTAAACTTTAGATTTTACAGATTAAAATTGTATGAGTAGTCTTCTGGGTTAGCGTGGGTTAACGGAGTTAGCCTTCGAAATGAGTTAATCTTGGTCGGTGTAAATGCCGCATAATACTCGAAAGTGTCACGTGACAAATCTCTCTTTTAAAAACGGCTTTAATGCAAAAACTTTTTATAGAAATTTCAGCTTATTCCAATTTTTTTTTATAGTAAAGGTAATTAATGATCTTGGGTACAATAAATTTTTTCCGTTAGAAAATGAATAAAAATATTCCTTAAAATGAAACTGTGTTCTATAGTTCATTAAACATACGTTGCCAAATGAAACAAGTTTACTTTCTATAAATAAATTAAATTCCACAAAAAAAAAATTAGATTCTAGTTTTATTTTAATAATAAACTGTGTTTTTTTTAATACAGAGTTGTATTTGTGTTATAAAGGTTAACGATTGCCGCAACATTTCTGTGATTTCAAAGATAACTGCGACTTAACTCATTTATATGCAAAATGAAGTAAGAAATGTCATCATACTAAAATAATTAACTGCTCATAAGATTTATGAATTCTACAAAACAAAAAGTACTCGAGTGTCTACTTCATCATCTCTGGCACGAATATATTTGTATTCTCATCGCGATTTTCTTGAAAAGTAAATGGTTAAGTGCAAGTAACTTTTTGTATATTTGTAGGGATGTATGCAGCATTTATTTATATACAAATTCAAGCATGTACATACATTTATCTACACATCTATGTATGTATGTATATATGTATAAATATTTAGATATTTCGTTCATTTACTCAATCAACCCCCAAAAAGTTCAAGAAACCCTACTTGAGTCAGTCAGTTGTAAGTTCGTTTCTACGTTCCTACGTTCATTCATGTTTCATTCAAGTTCCATTTCAAGTCTGGTCCCACCTCTGAATGCAATTATTGTTGTGGCAGTTACTGGCTGCTTGTGTCGTCAGCACAGGGAGTGGTGTACATGTGGTTGGATCAATGAATGATTATTGTTTGGGGTGGTGAATGGTGGGTGGGGTGTGTTGGTATTTTAGAGGAGAGATTTTATTTTGGGGTTAAAAACATATTAACCTTTTGGCGGATTTTGACCTTTATTAATGTGAAAAATCCCCCAAAACAAAAATAAAACTTTGTTTGACAATTCCATGTTTGTTGTATTGTTTTGTTTTGTTTGCGAGGATGTAAAGGTTTTTGACATCGACATCGTCTCGTTTGACTGACGACTACTTGACAACGTATTACGTTTTAGCCGAGCTATTGACACTTTTAAAGGTTGCAGTAAAAGGTGTTGCTGCTGCTGTTGTTGTTGCTGATAATTTTCCGCTTTTGTTGTTGTTTTGCATTACCTCATTAATAAATATTTTTCTTTCTGGTTTTTTGTTTATTTGACAAATGAGTTTATTTACATGCTGGTTATATTTTCCTTTGGCATTAAGATGAATTAACTCTTAAAATACATTTTAGTATGGGAATTTCTACTATTTTCACCTGGGACTGAACTTTTCTATATGTTTTCATTAATCTAGTATACAGAGTTGCATTTCGTAATCATTTTGGTTCCCGTTCAAATCCCTATGAAATTGCGTTGCCTCAGCAGTTCAATTACTTCATTGCCCCGCATAGGTCGTTGTACAGTTCATTTTGCGGGGTGGTTGGAGGAGGTTATTGCTTGGGTATTTTTTTTTTTTTTGCTTTTTTTGAAAGGTTATTGTAGTATGAACTTTTAAGGTCATTTCGTGAATATTGTGAAATGCAAAGAACCCATGTGTTGCGATATTGTTATTGTTTTTGTTTTTACTTTTAGCTAACAAAAGGTCAATAACACATGAAATACAATTTTATACGTAATTAGAACGTGTTTCATTTTGGCCAAGATTAAATTTGCAACTTGTGCTTTAATATAATCTGGTAATTGAAATTCTAAACAAGAAAAAAAAATTAAAAATATGACAGAGTTTAAATACTGCAAGCCAGTAATTTTTGAACAGTTTCTGTTATACAGTTTGAAATGAAATTGTTGTACAGTAAAATTACACCAAATTGGGAAAGTGTTTAAAATTTAATTTCGTTGAAATTACCTAAAAATGCAAATAAAATTTTATTAAATAAATTCGTATTAAATAAATCTTTAAAGGGTAGTACGCAGAAGAACCTGCATTTCAGGTGGCGTACGTAAAAAAAACCAACCTGAATTTCAGGTTCGGAAATTTTCAGTCGTCTTTCTGTTTGAAAAGAAATGCAAACGGAATTTTTGACATTTCCAGTTGTTGCAAACACATATTTACACATTTATTTCTCCGTGTAGAGAAAAATTAAAATTGTTCAACCTGAAATTCAGGTTCAGCTGCGTACTGAGCTCAAGTCTTCATTTCAGCCCCATAGTCAGTTCATATGAAATTTTCATTCCCATAAGAAATACGCATAGAAAAAATGAACTGAAACACGCAGGCACTCTCTTTATATCTTTCTCTATGGAAATAATATCGAAAATTTCGTGAACTTAAAATTTCGTTCACTTTTCACTTGCAAACACCACTATTTCGTAAGCAAACACCACAACAGGGTTGTTATGTCAAAGATATTTCGCACGTAGACAATTCGCTACCTAAGAACAACAAGTTTCTAACTGACAATTTTTGATAAATCCTGTAATTGATTTTGCCTACGAAATTTTCGCAAAGAGCTGAGTACCAAGCAAATGAAAAGTGAGCGAATTTAGTTGTTTAGATCCTCGTTATGTTTAACGTTGTAATTTCCTTTAAGGCTATAAGAGATCATGTTTTCTCCGGTTTAGTGAAAAAAATGTAAATGCTGCGGGTGGGATTCGAACTCACATTCGCTGGACGGTCGTTTCGATGTTTGTTTTTTCGGTTCGGTTCATGAAATGTTAGTTATTTTTTACACAAGTATTTCTTATAGCAACGAAAATTTCATAAAAACTAAATACCGGGCTTTACCTTGCAAATATATCATGAATAATTGCCGTTCATACTCCAATTTTGTTTAGACGCATGTGGAGTTACTGTTGTTTTGTTTGTCAAATCAATCAAAATGTTAAAATTTCGATTCCAAACAATTATCAAACCATTGATTTCATACGAAAGAACTTTGGCATAACAACTCTGTACTTCATTTTGCTTACGCAATTTTTGTCAAGACCTGCGTAAAGCCCCGTGTTCAGTTATTGCGAAATTTTCATAAGAAATTTTGTCATTTATCTCTAAACGGAAAATTTTGTTACAGAGAGTTACCACATATCTTTGATATAACTTGCAAATATTTCATTAATTTTTCATCTTTGCACACCATTTTATTTGTAACGCGTGTGTTATTACTTTTGTTTACTAAAACAATCGAAATGTCAAAATTTCGGTCCCAAACAAGTATGAAACAATTGTTTTCGTACGAATTAACTTCGGCGTAACAACCCTGTAATTGATTTTGCATACGAAATTTTCGCAAAGAGCTGATTACCGAGCAAATGAAAAGTGAGCGAAATTTTCGGTTCATGAAATATTTGTTATTTTTTATACACGTATTTCTTATGGCAACGAAAATTTCGTAAAAACTAAATAACGGGCTTTACCATGGAAATATATGATGAATAATTGCTGTTTGAACTCAAATTTTGTTTAGACACATGTGGAGTTACAATTGTTTGTCAAATCAATCAAAATGTTAAAATTCCGGTTCCAAAGGCACTTTGGTATAACAACCCTGTAATTGAAATTTTCGCAAAGTTGACCGCTACTGCAATTTTAAAATTCTAGTTGAAATTTAAAATACATCAATTGAAATTTAAAACAAAATATCAATTAAAAATTAGAAGACATCAATTGAAATTTAGATAAATATCAATTACATTTTAAGAAACATCAACTGCAATGCAAGCAACAATTGAAATTTAAAGCACATCAAATGAAATTTTGAAAAACATCAATTACATTTTAAGAAACATCAATTGAAATTTTGAAGACTTCAACTGAAATTTAAAAGACAACAATTGCAATTTAAAATTTGTCAGTTAAAATTCAAAAATCATTAACCGGTTTTATATTTGGGATCATACATTTCAATTGATGCCTTTTAAAATTCAATTGATGTCTTCTATATTTCAATTGGTGCCATTTAAATGTCAGCTGATGTGTTTTCAATTGCAATTTATGTCTTTTACAATTCAATTGATGTCTTTTAACTGAGGTACTTTAAATTTCATGTGGAATTTTTAAATTGCAGTTGATGTCTTTTTAACTGCAATTGATTCTTTTGTAAATTTTAATTGGAAATGGTGTTGTAAATTTTTATTACAATACATTTTCACCTATCCTGTCACGTATCTATGCCACCGTCTGAGCTATTTCACAATTTTACATTGAAACGTCGACGTATAAAATAGTCTCTTATCAATTCAGGAAAAGATTTGCAAATGTGATTAACATTACATTGTATGAAATGATTTATTTCTCAATCTCATCAGACCGACCCGTTAATTTAATTCTAATCTCAAGTGTTAAATATGCAATATGTGAATGCAATGTGAGGTTGATGAGGATGTGTATGACGACAAATGTAAGTTAGACGTAAAATGTAAAATGACATTTATTTCTTATCAAAATTCAATTAAATAAAAAAACAAAAATGCAATATAATTTCTAAATGAGAGACACGCGAAACAGACTTCATCACACATCGATCGAAAAGATATGGCTATAACAAATCTTTCGGAGGCTAAACCAGCGTAATACGACGTTTATATAGATTACACATTATCGGGATTAACGCTTTATCGGGATGAACGGTGTTATTTTTCTTATTGAATTTGACATTCGCAATCCTACTAAAGCCTCGTATTCAGATCTTGCGAAATTTTCGTACGAAATTTTGTCATTTATCTCCAAAATATCTTGTTGTTTTTGGTATTTACCTTTCAAATATTCCATATTTTATTTTTAAAACATGTTGAAACATGTTTGTTGACCTTATCGAAATGTCAAAATTACGGAACCAAACAATTGTTTTCCTACGAAATACCTTTGACATAAAAGCCCTGTAATTGATTTTGCTTACGGAATGTTCGCCAAGAGCTGTGTTCCGTGCTGAGTTCTTACGAAGTTTCCATAAGAGATTTTTGTCATTTATCTCTGATTTTCCTTGAAAATATTCCATGAATTCCTCTTCGCAATCCAGTTTATTTTTAACGCATGTGGTGTTTCTTTACTCTGTTACTCGGTTAAAATAATTGAAATGTTAAAATCCCGGTCCCAAACAATTGTTTTCGTACGAAATAACTTTGGAATAACAACCCTGGAATTGATTTTGCTAACAGAATTATCGCTGAGAACTAAGTACCAAGCAAATGAAAAGTGAGTGTAATCTTCGGTTCACGAAATTTTCGTTACGTCTTATGAGATGCGGAAATTTCACAAGAATTGAATACGGGGCTTTATCGGGATGAACGTTGTTATTTTTCTTATAGAATTGTAATCCACCTAAAGAAATTTTCATAAGAAATTTTATTTTGCAAATATTTCATGAATATTGAGAAGCTTTTCATGGCTAAGTACTCGATAGTGTCACCATCACCAAGCGAGGTGACTGTAGTCGAAAGAAAATGTAAAATGGTCTGAGTAGGGATCGAACCCACGTCCGCATGTACAAGAGTCGCGCACACTAACCATTGCACCACCGACGGCCACTCCTATAATTTGTGAAAATGATTGAAATTTCAAAACTCCGGTCCCAAACAGTTGTTTCGTACGATATAGCTTACGGAATTTTCACCCAAAGCGAAATTTTTGCTTCACGAAATTGTCGTTATTTTTTATACACCTACTTTTCTAATGCGAACGAAAATTTCACAAGAACTGAATACGGGGCTTGGCTTAATGATCTAATTTGCGTCGGTGTAAACGTCGCATAAGAGTTTTGTTTGGCAAACCCATATTATGAATAATCGAGTTAAATGAATGCGCAACGCAAAACAGCTGTCCCAAGCGTTAAGGCCCAAACAACCATTTATGTTAAAAGGACTTTTGTTGTTCCATGCTAAACTTATTTTTAGACCAGTTTATATGGAGAGCTAAGCAATTTTAAGCGGCTCCCCATATAAAGTCGTCGAAATATGAGTTTAGTGGGAAATAAAAAACACGCTTAATTTTGACGTACACAGATGAACGTGACGTTTTCAGCGTATTTTCCAAACCCGGTCTTTGAGTTTCGGGGCATTCAATAAGCGTGTTTTTTTATTTCCCGCTAAGCTAATATTTCGACGACTTTGTATGGGGAGCCGCTTAAAATCGCTTAATTTCGCTTAGCTTCCCATAAAAAGTGGTCGACAAATTAGTTTACCGGGGAATAAAAAAACAGGCCTTATATTTCCGTTTTAGTTTATATTATTCGATGTTCAATATGTTAGGTCATTTAATAATTTTTCCCGATTCAAGATCAATTCCTAGCAAAAAGTACTAAAAATTTAAAAATTTATATATTTTAGTTTTGCTAATTTTGATTTGTTATTTACAATAAATAATAATCGCTCCGATTAACGACTAACCGGCGTTAGATGTTAACGTTATCGGCCGGGTAAATTTTAAGTATACATTGAGAAAATAAAATTATGCTAACCGGTACTTTAGGGTTACGATAAAAGATAACCGGACATTGAGAAAGTGGCCCTAAGAGAATTTGGCACTCTTCAAAGCAGCTGATCGTATTTTTGTTGGAAATCGTATTGTAACGTGACGTATTGTACAGAATATTACCCGTTTCTGTCAATGTCACGAATTTTTCCTATTTTAAACAGTTTTCTAAGTCAATTACGATGTGATACGATTTCCGCTGGTTGGCAACACAATAATCCATAAACTAGATGAGAAAAAACAGCTACAGCGTCACCAACGACCCGTTCGCCAATGGTTGGGAATTTATCGTTATGCTACGTTTATGCTTTCAAATTCGTTATCTTTGATCAATTTTATTCAAATAGAACTTTATAAATATGGAGTTTGTGAGAGAATTTTATAAATGAGGAGATTCTCGTGTATATCTGTTTGAATATTTTAACTTGCTAACTTTGCACACAGAGTTGTATTTACATTTCAAACAACTAAAGTCTGTTGCAAACCAAATATTGTTTTTAAAATTAAACAAAAAAAACTTTTCAAGAAATTTGTATGCAATACCAGTTGAGAAGTGTCAAATAACGAAGATAATTAACATTAGATTTATGAAATCAACACAAAAACAAAATCAATACTTAACGCTTGCATTGAAGATTTGCCGCTTCGACAATTTCGTCATCGTAGCCAAATTTAAAATGCAGAATTTTTATATTATTTTTTTTTTGCAGCAAAGTGTTTAAATACTCGTACTGACTATCAGATAATCAGTTAATAAAATCTATAAATGTTATAATAAAACGAACACACAAAAACAACTGTTATTATGTGATAATGAAAGAAAAAGTTTTATGAATTTATATACAATATTTAATAATATATTATGAGAATGATTCAATGTGTGAATTTTTTATTTTTTTATATTTTTTGGGGGGGATTTTTGCAGTCTTGGCGGCGTCAGCATTATCGAATAAGAGGAAGAAAAAGTGCCAACGATCGCATGAAGAGACCACAGTGGCTGACTGACAGACTGACTGGTTCGGTTCTATATCATAATTATTATTCAAAAGCGTTGCGGTGGTCCCAACATACTACCACCATCCGCTACATGTGCATGTACATACACATCCATACATACATATTTCATTCTAAGAATCTACTGATTAAATGCGTTGCAGACTTCAAAAGAAATTTAAATTTTGTCATTTCCTTTTTAAAGAATAAATCAGAATTCACAAATATTGGGGAATATCAAAACCACGTAACGAATTTGTAATAGACCCCCGGGGGGGTGGGTGTATGTATTTACGAGTATCAATCTAAGAGATTTATGTGAAATATTTGTCAATTATAGTGAAAGTGACTGAAAGCAAAAAATGATTTTGCAATTAAACTAGATAATGCCAAATGCGAAATGAATTCGATGGAATTGAAAAAACTGAATGGCCTCCAAAATTATTTTGTCAGTTGAGAAAATCACTTGATAATTTCTCAATTCAACAACAGCTGATAGATAGACAGTTTCGTTTGAGTGAAAAACAAAACATAGAATATACTTGTAAACTCAAGTGCTCCAGACAAAATGTGTTATCTGCAAACAATCACAATCTTCTCCTTCTTCTTCTTCTTGAGTAAAAAGAAAAACAGAATATTCTTGGAAAATCAATTGTTCCAGACAAAATTTATTATCTGAAACCCCTCGCAATCTTCTCCTTTTGACATTTGACAACAGCACCTGACATTCCTTTAATGTAAAATCTAAATATTTGGTGTTTTATTTTTTTAGTTAAAACAAAATCTATTTTACTTGAACTAAAATATTCTTAAACTAATTGTTTCGCGAGTTATATATTTAACAATACAATCGTTTAGACATTTGACAAAATTACTTGACAATTTGTCATTTTAAAAACAGCTGATTGACGTGTGTTCGTTAAGTTCCATCATAGTGATCAAGTTTACATATATTTTGACTAATTATTTTCTATTAAAATATTTTGTACTAGAAAATATTTGTTCTGGAAACAGTTAATGATTAGAAAACATAACCTAATTGAAAAAATCAATGAGTGTTCGAACTCACGGTCGATGTGTTAACACCTTTTTGTTACACGGTACCTGT
Source organism: Phaonia tiefii (assembly GCA_963931995.1). Lineage (NCBI taxonomy): Eukaryota > Metazoa > Arthropoda > Insecta > Diptera > Muscidae > Phaonia > Phaonia tiefii. The sequence continues at coordinate 198,098,820 of OZ008371.1, forward strand.
TCGATTTCTAGGAACACATTAGTAAATGCTACATTGGAAAATAAAAAAAAGAATAGTTTTTGAGCTGAAGGCTCTTTTGCTATTGCACTTTAATTTTTCTTACATCTGCTTTAATATTAGATGTAATATTGTTAAAATAAATAAAGCAATATTTAGGCTCACTGAAATAAGTGTTTTTGTTTTGTCATATACAGAGGACGACAAAAAGTATTGAATAGTGTAGAGAACATATTGCACTCTTTTTCTGCTCTCATGTAGAGAGTCTGAGTAAAAGAGCATAAACGAGTCTTATTCTCTTTATAGAATATTTCAATATAAATGCACCATTTCGACAATGTTGTTACATAAAACAATACAACAAGCATAAATGTTTCAAAAGGCATCAACGTTTCACATCAAAATTATGAATGGACCAAGTTATGACAAAAAGAGAGTAATACGTTTTGAATCAGTCGACAGATGTCGCCAGTGCTTTCGAGTCATACAATTCGTCCCATGTGTTCTCTATACTATTCAATACTCTTTGGTGACGACAACCTAATTGTTTGTTCACTGTCGCTACATCAATATCATCATACTTATTTTCAGGCATAGACTATTGTTGTACAACAACTACGTATGTGATGCTAACGCTGTGTGTTGTTAGCATGTGTTCACTTTGATAGATTGCCCTACCCGCGCCTGTAGATGTTAACACATCAAAAACGGAAACACACAAAAATGCAAGGGAAAATATTTAATATAAACTTGCACAAATAAGTTGTCAAGAGAAATTGTACTATACATTTTTACGGCCTGTTTTCATAAATCGAATTTGAACGAACTAAAACTAAAACAGAATTTTATGGGTCAAATGAGGTAATTCCCTTATACAGCATTCGCACTGGCATCGATTTTATTGATTTTGCAACTTTTTTTGATTTTAAGTAGAAATAAAGAAAACTTCCTTGATTTCCCATACGTTTTGACAAACCTCAAATCGGGTACTTTTCTTATATGGCTCAGAATTAGGGAAAAATGCTTGATTTGTTTTATGCAACGCTGTTTTATCACACCATCAAGACGCATTGATGTGGTGGTACTACTAGAATAGCCGAGTTATTTACTTTTGTCACTTCTTAGGTATTTCTTGTTTCTCAAACATATATTTTTTATACATTTTTGGTTTCTTTTATTTGTGCTGAATTTGATTGGGGAAAAATACCACACACAGCAATATGCTTATTGTTGTAGGCTTGGTGTGTTTGTTGTCGTAGTAACACTACCTCATCAATGCGCCTTGACTTTCAATCAAATGAAAAGGCCTAACAACCCTGTAATTGATTTTGCTTACGAAATTTTTGTAGAGCACTGAGTACCAGTACAAACGAAAAGTGAACGAATTTTTTGCTATTTTTTTATAGACGTACTTCTTTATGGCAACGAAAATTTCATAAAAACTGAATACCGGGCTTAAAGATATAAGAGTCCATATCAATACTAATATATGTACATGTACATATTGTCTAAGGTCATGTTAAAAATTCGGTCCCAAACAAGTATCAACAATTGTTTTCGTACGAAATAACTTTGGAATAACAACCCTGTTTTATTCGTCAAATTTTCGCATAGAGCTAAATACCCAGCATTTGAAAAGTGATCGAAATTTTCGGATCACGAAATCTGCGATTTTTTTATACATGTAATTCTTATGGAAACGAAATTTTCGCATAGAACTGAATACCAAGCAAATTAAAACTAAGCGAAATTTTCGGTTTACGAAAACTTTGATGTTTTTATACATGTACTTGTTATGAAAACGAAAATTTTATAAGAGTTGTCTAAGGTCATGTTCACATTGTAATTTTGTCTGTTATGTCTGTTGCGATTTCGTTTAGCCAAACGTGTGTTTGCCTATACAAAAGTCATCTGCTTTTTTACTTGAAATCTCAACATTTTAGATTTCACTCGGAATGCGAAGAGAACTCCAAACAGCTGTTTTACGAAATAAGAAAATCTCATGTGATTTGGACAATGTTAATAGTAGAAGATTGTTAACTATGTATTGTTAACTAAAAATTTACTTCCAGAAAAACAGTTTTTTTAACTAAGTTCAACAGTTAACAATCTTCTACTTTTGACATCGTCAGAATCACATGACATTTGTTTATTTCAAAAAACATGCTGTCTGTTAGCCAAACATCTGTTTGCCTATACAAAAGCCAGATGTTTTTTTACTTGAAATCTCAAAATTTTAGATTTCTTAATAAAAGTGTGGATTTAACTCAGATTGTGAACGTAACTTAATACAATACAAGATCTCCAAACAGCTGTTTTTTTTAAATAAGAAAATGTCATGTGATTTTGTCAATATCAAAAGTAGAAGATTCAAACTGTTTTACTAATCCTCTCACACTTCCTTCACACGCCTTCGTTACTGTCTCTGATTTTTCAAAGGTAGGAAAATCTGCAAACGATTTGAAGTGAGTGGACAATTCGGTGAAGTTTCGTTGTAATTTGCGAAAAAGATTTTTTTATTCGTAGATTTTGGTAAATAATATTGAATTCACGCGAAAAGGCACTGACGGCGGTTGCTTGAGAGAGTCTTTATAATTGTTTGGATGAATACGTTTCTTCTCTTCTTTGACAACTAATACATATTCTTACTCTTATCTGGTGTAAACGCAGGGTTATACAAAGGTGATAGAAACTCCATAGATGGTGAAATATATGTATGTGGTGGATTTGAAAGTCAAGGGAAATTTTCCAGATAGCGCATCAATGGTGGAAATGGGCAAATATCGCTAGAAACAAGAACTATTGGAGAAATTATTTAACCGAGCGTTTTTGCCTTTTGTATTGTCAAAAAATAATTTTGATTACCATTCATAACCTATATTTAAATTTCAAATTCAAACAGAATCGAAATAAAAATGATTTTTGAGTGCTTTTTCGTCGTATCAGAGTGAAAAATGGTCGTACGGAACCAGCATTTGCCATCTGGTGAAAATGGTGAATAGTCGAATACATATCTATGGTCTTTCTAACATCTTTGGGTTACATAGAAGATGACAATTATAGATTTCTCTTGTAGACAATTTGACAATATTTGTAGACAATATTTTTTGAATTTAACATTGACTTAAGTGGCCTTGAAAAATACCAACAGTATTTTTTTAGTTGGCAGCACCTTTTTCGAAAAATGTCAGTAACAAACTTGGCAGCATATTTTTGCATTATGCATATGTCAGAATGATACATAGCAATAGGTATACTTATATATAGAAATGGATCCTGCTTTATCTTTCTTCCAATTCCATTTACAATGGATGCCAACACAACTGTGTATAAAAATTATTTGGCTACATTTAAAATTGACACCTTGTGACATATTACAAGCTGGCAACATCGTCTCATGTTAAGGAAAATGTAACGGGCCGACATTTTACTCAAAAGCGTAAAAATTGCTTAGTTTTCAATAGAAAATAAGGGGAAATGAAAGGCATTGCCATCTTAAATGAAAATGACTTCAGCAAGAGTATGGCTTCCAGGGCACTGGGCTAAAATTAGTCAAAAAATGATAATAAAACATTGATAACCCGCCATGTTATCGTGATACCGATAATATAAAGTATTATATTCAGTAGATTTTTTTTTGTAAATAAAGTTGTGTTTGCTCAACCTTTTTCTCAATTTTGTCAGTAATCAAATCAGTGCTTTACTGTTGTTTTTTTTTGCTATGAAGATCTACAATCCAACCAACATAAATACAACTCTGCTGTTATAATCTACTTCCTTAAAGTAGTGATTTTAATTTTGATTTTAATACAAAGTTCTTGTTGTGGCAACTCTGCTTACAACAATTCCTCATTATTTTTTTAATATCTAATTATATTCAAGGCAACGACAATTGCACAAAGACGCTCACCGTATACAACTCACTTAGATGTTAGGCGACTTCCATTCCACCATTCTCGGCAGCTGAAGTTGCTCGCTTGAATGGCCCCAGTATGTTATTATACTTATATATTAAAGTTTTATAACATAAATATTATATTTTTTTCCTTAAAACCACTGAAGGTTATCTCATAACTATCGAAGGCTATGATGTGATGTTTTTCGTTGCAACTCAAGATGTTTGTGATTTCTGATTCTCGCTCGCTCTCTAATGCTTCCACTATACGGAATTTCCTATAACCGGGCAATGACGAGGCCACCATGTACATATGGATGTGTGTGTTTTGTGGTGTGATGGTTGCCGCTGATGGTGACGCCGCCACCGACACCACCACCGCCATTTACATGGTGAGGGTTAAGACCTCCATTCACACTAATTTATCCTCGATGCATTTTACACGAACTCATAAATAGATTTGCAATGAGTCAGCTCCTCTGTCCGCCACTCAGTTAGTACGAGAACTGAGCATTCTGTTGTTAAACTTTTTTACGATACAGATTAACAAAATATTCTGGAAACCATAGCAACCATCATTACACTATCCACACATTAGTACGTACGTTCCATTGACATTAATGCATACTATGGCGGGATCGTAGTAGAATGGGTGTGAAAATTCAGAGGATGTTTGTTTGGATTTCGAAAGAATCCCGTGCAAAAAAATAAAATGAAAAAGAAAACTCAACATTGCCATATTCTACACAGTGGATATGATTCACTGTTTACATTTCGACGACATTACATGGGTGTTTAGGGGGGAGAGTTATAATAGTTACAGCCATGACTGTTAGTTAGAGTAGTCACCGAAAGTTCACAGACACTTGCAGACAGACGTACGGACAGACTGGCAGACAGTTTTTAGTACTCTCCTCGGTGCGTTTTTATTGTGTTTTTACTTGTTTTCCTTTTTTCAATTTATTTTCTTCATTCCCTACATTTTCTCCGTCTTGTGGGGAGTTTAATTTGATATTGAGTTTTATTTTCAGTTTTTTTTTCGGGAAGGAAACAGAAAACGCACAAGCAGTTTAAGCTTTAAATGTCAGCGATTCTTAATCCAGTGGGCGGACTTTTTGGGTTATTGTAAAAACATTAAATATAATTTAACAGTCTTATTCATAAAAAGTTATGAGAGGTTTGATTTATCATACAAAAATCGTCTCTCAAACCTCTCATAACTTTTTATGAATAAGGCCGTAATACAGCATTCGCACTGGCATCGATTTTCTTGATTTTGCCACTTTTGTTGATTTCAGGCAGAAATCAAGAAAATTTACGTGATTTCCCATACGTTTTGACAGACGACAAATCGGTTATTTTTTCTTATTTGTCTAGGAATCAGGGAAAATATGCTTGATTTTTGATTTATGCAACGCTGTTTTATCTCATACTACGAACGAATAGTACGTTTGTTTACAACCATTTCAATCACGGCGCATCGATGTGGTGGTACCACTAGAATACCCGACTTATTTATTTATCGCATTTCTTAGGTATTTATTGTTTCTCAGACATATTTTTTTATACTTTTTTATTTACTTTTATTCCTGGAATACCTTTGTGCTGAATTTGATTGTGGAAAAATCCCAGACAAAGCAAAATGCCTATTATTGTCGGCTTGGTGTGTTTGTATCGTAGTTGCAACTACCTCGTCAATACGCTTTGACTTTCAATCATATCAAGAAAAATCCCAATGCGAACACTTCGGATTTTGTTAGGACATTTGATACGAAATCGGGGAAATATTATGTAGTGCGAATAAGTTTTTAAAGAAAATTGTTATTAAAATTTACTAACTTTTGAAGCAAGATTTTGATATTCGAGGTCCCGAAATCTGTGAAGTTTTTTTTATTGAATAGTTAAGATCATGACTTACTACCCTAGATAGCCGTTGGATTATTTTTGAGCGAAATTGGACAGCGTTCTCTTCTACTTCAAGATAATAATATGTTTGTCACTGCAAACTGAAATACAACCCTGATCGCAAAGACAATATTAATGTCATGAGCAAGAATGACAGACCAGTCAAATTTTCTGCTATTAATTTCACTCACGACTCAGACGATTAGTTGTGCCGGGGGTTTCTATGGCACAGCTGATCGAAAAAGTACTAGGCCGATGATGGAGAATGAGAGAGCAAAGCAGGCAGGAACTAATTTTAAATAGTGTTTGTTGATACTAATGATAGCTAAATTATGTTTTATGCTGTTTGCATTGAACGAAAATACAAATTTCCTTTGATTTCTGTCCGTTTTATGTCCAACGAAAGTGTAAAATTGGTAAAATACACCAGCAAATAAAACTCTATGAAATGGCCTACTAGCTCGTCGCCATGAAGAGAGTAATGGAAACACTTAAGTATTACTCTATGGTTGTGCACACGCGTGTAATTTGGCAGATTGTTGAACTAGGTAGGATAGTGAATCCCAGCCTTTAGCCATATATAGGCTTAGCAATTTCATCCTCTTGGCTGTGTCCGAAAAGAGTTCCGATGTTTCGACACCATATTCCCGAATTCAAACCTATTGCTATCATTTACTTGTAGAAAACAATGTATGGATTTTACAAATTTTAACTTCCGATAACTCAATATCTAAGCCAGTTATCGAAGTTTTGTGTAATAGGTTTCGCCATTTTTCGGGTTTTCATAAGAAAATACGTGATTACATCGCAACATTTCCATGCTGGCATCGTATTCAGCTCTAATGAAATTTTCGCTCCATTGCAAAAATTTCGTAAGCAAAATCAATTAACGCAGTGGCTTAACGGGCTAGACGCTGCTGAAGATGATGCTTCACAAACATCGAAACGATCGTCCAGCGAATGTGAGTTCGAATCCCACCCGCGGCATTTAAATTTTTTTCACTGACCGGAGAAAACATGATCTCTTAGCCTTAAAGGAAATTACAACTTCAATTACAGGGTTGTTATGCCAAAGTTAATTCTTACGAAAACAATTCTCTTGGGACCAGAATTTTGAAATTTCGATTATTCTGATAAACAAAAGTAACACCCAAAGCAATCATAACAAAATGTATTAAGAAGAGGAATTATTCACGAAATATTTACAAGATAAATCAGAGAGAGATGGTAACTCTGCAACAACAATTTCCGTGTAAAGCCCCGGTATTCAGTTTTTGAAAAATTTTCGTTGCCATAAGAAGTACGTGTATAAAAAATAACAAAAATTTCATGAACCGAAAATATCGCTCACGTTTCATTTGCTTGGTACTCAGTTCTTTGCGAAAATTTCGTGGGAAAAATCAAGTACAGGGCTGTTACGCCGAATTTATTTCGTACGAAAACAATTGTTTGATAATTGTTTGTGACCGGAATTTTGACATTTCAATTATTTTAGTAAACAAAAGTAATACCACATGCGTTAAAAATAGAATGGAGTGCAACGATGAATTATTAATAAAATATTTCAGAGATATGTGGTAACTCTCTGCAACAAATATTTTCGATCAGAGATAAATGGCAAAATTTCTTACGAAAATTTCGCAAGAACTGAATACGAGGCTTAAGCTTACATAAACAAAAACGCTACAGACGATTTGAAAATGATTTATTGTTAAACACAATATCATTAAAGTGAATAAAATTTGTGATGAGTAGTAAAAATAATTTAAATCCATTGTATAATATTATTATAATTGTATAATAATATTGTATTATAATATAATATTATTATAATATTATCTGTGTCTAAACATTCAAACAAATTGCAGAAAGACACTCAAAGATATACGACGCAGAGAGGAGAAAATCAACTGAATCTGAAAAAATTTCGATTAGACACTAGAGGGCTTTTCGTCGTCATCGGAAGCGTGTTTGGTCTCTACAGCCAAGTATTCAGTTCTCGTGAAATTTTCATAAGAAATTTTGTCATTTATCACTAAACGGAATTTGTTGTTGCAGAGAGTTACCACGTATCTTTGATTTACCTTGCAAATATTTCATTAATAATTCCTTTTCGAACTCCATTTTATTTGTAACCGGTCCGGTCCGGTCCCAAACAATTATCAAATAATTGAATTATCAAATAATTGTTTTCGTACGAAATAACTTAGGCATAACAACCCTGTAATTGATTTTGCTTACCAAATTTTCGCACAGAGGTAAGTCCAAGCAAATATATATTTTATCCACGTACTTTTCATGGCAAGAAATATTTCATAAAAACTGAATAAAGTCAGGTATTCGCGTTTTAAGACATCACTGTTTTGGCTTCTTTCAACAGAATTGTGTTCAGAGTTCAGTTACACTGTGCGTAATTTTTTGAGTCATGAAAATAGAGTCATGGAAAAGACAAAAAAAAAAAGACCCGTGTCTCCCAGTTTTGCCTAAAGTCATCCACATTTTTTATGGGCCCCCAAAGATTTGGGGCCTCAGTGACAGTTTTGCACAAAAGTGATCATTTTGTCAGGCTCATATCTTGCAAACCGTTCGGAATTTTGATTTACTTTCTGAGGGAAAGTTGTAGCTCTTGTCATTAAAAATCTTATTTTGTGTGCTGCGTCCCTTATTGCACTGTGTTATCGTAAATACTTTTGTAAATAAAATATAATAAAATCAAACTAAAGCCCTGAACACATTGCAATCTAACAGCCGATTTCACCATGTGCAGTTATCCTACAGTTAGAGCTAACGAATAGTTTTAGCTGTCAGTTTGAATGGAATTTATAATTTTTAACTGTCAGTCAGCTTTAACTTTTTGACTTGATATTTCGTTTTTTTTAATAAAATATTCAGTTCTCGAAATATTAAAATTAGAAAATCCAACTGCAATGTGAATGCGCATCTTTTTTCCAATATGATGATAATAGGCCAATATGATGATCATTTTCGAAACCCTTGCTAATGTAATTTTTCGAACACTTTATATGGGGAGCTAAGCGATTTTAAGCGGCTCCCCATGTTAGTTTAGCAGAGGATAAACAAACCGGCCTAATATTCTAATTTAGCTAAAGCCCTGAACACACTGCTGTCGAAATCTCGTGCTTGGAGATTTCGTTTAATCAAACATCTGCTTTTCAATACAATAATCAGCTGTTCATTTACTTGAGATCTCCAAATGAGAGAATCTCGCAGCAGTGTGAATGTAGTATAAATCTATATATGAAATCATTGTAAAATTATCTATCGGGTAAACGCGTCAGCCCAGCTGATTTGTGAATTTTTCATCTTTTCCGTCGGTAAGCTGTCTAATTCGATTTTGTTTCTCCTTGTTTGATAATAAAATACAAAGAATTTCAACCAAAATGCAATTTAATAGCATAGACTTTGTATCAAGTAAGACAATCTTATTAAATTTTTCACATTTTGTGTACATAGTGGTTTTCATTATTCAGCTAATTTTGACAGCTTAACGACGGAATTGCTAATGCGACTACCTAATAGATAATTCTACCATGTTTGAAATCATAGATTTTAACAAACCATGTGTTGCTCTCTTGAAAACACGAAAGTTTGAAAAAGTGAAGTGAGATTTCTTCGTGTCAACGTAAACAGGGTGTCATGAAGATTCGTGCTTTATTATTATTTTGAAGACAGGGTTGTTGTTTTGTTCCCCACAGCTCCTACACCCTACAGAATTGTGTTTATCCCAACACAGAGTTGAATAAAAAATTAGTTAAGTTTTTTCATGTGATACCTTAGTGGGGTCAAGCAGCAACAGATGGGGAAACTCTGAATTCAATTGAAAAACTTCTTGTGCAACTTTGACAAGGGAGTGGAATGGAGTATCTAATAAAAATCTATATATCTATAAGTGTATGCAAGTGAGTGTGTATGTGGATGTATATTTAAACGTATACAATTATTATGTATACATACGAGTAGATATGTACATATTTATATATGTAAATGTTTATGTAAATGTGTATAAATGCACAAATGTTTATTAAGCTTGTTATTAAAAGTATTATTATTTGTTATATTTAGTGTGGGTGGGTTTGGTATTTCTCTTTTTTTGTGTGTTGTTGTTGTATTTTTTAATTTCTGAGTACTTACTTGAGTTGCATCTGAATACGGGGTACTTGAGTTCAAGTTAACCCTTTGTGAGCCAAAGACAACACTTTGCAGTTGTTGCTGTAAATGCTGCTGCTGTTGCATTTGATGATGATGTTGCTGTTGTTGCTGCTGCTGCTGTTGGTGTTGTTGCTGTTGTTGTTGTTGCTGCTGCTGCTGTTGTGATAGTTCCATTTTAAAGCTAGTGATTGTTGTTGCGGGCGTATTCGAAAAATCTTGAGAATTTTGAAAATTTTTAAAATTCATAAAATTTAAATTATTTTCAAAATTGATATTGATTTGATTGCTCTCATCACCATCAGCAACTGTTGCCGCCGTTCGATGGCTAAGAGGACTAGCTGATGCACTGCTGCTGCTCGCCGTGTTGGAGCTGATTGAGGTCCTGATGTTGCTGTTGTTGTTGTTGTTAATAATGTTGGCGTTTAGACTGGCAATAAGACTACTACTGTTGTTAGTGTTGCTGCTGCTAGCGCTACTTGTCGAGCTAAGGGTGCTTATGATACTGCTGTTACTGTTGCTGTTGTTGTGAATGTTGTTAATAAATATCGTGTTATTGTTGACAGTGCTGGCGCTGTTATTGTTGTTGTTATTGTTGCTGCTGTGTTTGTTGCTGGCGTTTTTGTTAGTGGCCTTTTTACATATGTTAGCAGCTGTAAATGATTGTGTTGCTGGTGCAGTTGCTGCTTTTGTTCTCGTTGTTGCTGTAGTAATTCCAGCATGAGTAATATTTGGCGTCGCCACCGCTGAAGTTTTTTTCAATTTACGTTGTTTCACAGTTTTTGTTGTTTTTGCTGCAGTTGTTGTTTTTGTTGTTGTTGCTGTTATTTGCTGTATACTTTCCTTATAATCGTTTAAAAATTCCTCCTCTTCTCGTTGCACCACTTCAGCTTCGTGTAATGAAGCGAAGATTTCTACTTCTGCTGCTTCTTGCACGTCCTCCTCTTCTTCTTTGATCCTATGTATAAGATCCTCCCCCTCTTCTTCTTCTTGGTAGGGTTTTAAAAAATGGCGCTGCTGGTGTTGGTGAGGATTTTGATTGTGATTGCGATTGTGCTCGTGCTCGTGATGGTGTTGGTGATCTTCTACCTCTTCAATGATGTCTTTAAAATCCTCTTCGATTAATTCCTCAATCAATGACTGTTCCAAATCTCCAATCATATAGGGATTTATTGTGATTTCGTGTGATGGTTCGGGAAGTGAATGATGGTGTGGATGGGATAAGTCGTCTTCGTCTTTAAACTCATTCACAGTTGATTCACAAATCATTGTTGTATTCAAGCGTATCATTGGCGGGTTCACAGAGGGATTAAAATCGAACTAAGGGGATTTCTTCGATAATCTCTAAGGGGTTGTAAAGGTTATAATACCAAATTTCCTTTATTATTTTCAATAATTATATTAAGGAAAATTATAACAATCATTTTTACTTGGCAATAGAAACAGAGTAAAAGGTTGTGCTTACAACAGCTGATTGATTTCCTTTGGCCAAAGTTAATTTCAGTACAAATTTAATTATTTTCCGAGATCATGTGATTTTCCACTCCTTTGCTTCAATTTAATTTTGAAGAAATCTTAACTTTTCGTCTCTATGATTTAATCTCTTTATAATAATTTCGGTGTGTTTTTTGTTTTTGTTAAAACTTTATAGTTTCTAGTTTCCTTCTTCTTAAGTTGCTTATCAAATCACAGTTCAGTTGCTTCTTTTCCAAATATGTCAATGGCAGACACTTGTTTGTCAAGATTTCTCGTTAATCTCGTCAAGATTATTTGCTAATCTCGCTATTATTTATCAAATTTTGAGCTGTTTCCTTCTAGATTTAACGAAATGCTATTTCGTTTCGTTTTTGTTTTCAATCACAGTTAATTTCCTTGCATCCAAATTTTAGTTTTACAGTTGATTTTGTTTATGTTTTTAAAAAATACAGAGTTGATTTTTTTTATTCCAAATTAAAATAGTTTACAATCGATTTCTTACTCGCTCACTCATACATTTACATACTTTACGTAGCAATACAATCACAGTTCCGTTCCTTTCAGTTTTGTTTTAAAAAATATGTTTTATGTAAATATTTTTGTGTTTCAGAGTTGTTTTGTTTAGCATTAAATTTTTTTCTTAGCTAAAATAATTTTTCGAAATTAATCACAGTTCAGTTACTTATTAATTTTCTTAAATTTTCAGTGATTTTATTTTTGTCACTTTTTATTTTAAAGCAGATCAGAGTTGTGTTTTTGTTTTCCTTTTGAGTTGGAGGAATTGTTGATTATCTTAGTAGTAGACACGAAAATGATGTGTTTGGTGGAATTGGTAGTGGGGAAGATGATGGGTTCTTATATGGTAGTTTTTATTATGTAGGTTTAAATTTTAGTTTTTGTAGAATATTATAGATTTTCTTGAAACTTTTTTTTTAGAGTTTTGTTAGAAATTTTTTGATTTTTCTCGATATTCCGTGAAATGTTGAGATCTGTTTTTAACTTTTCTTGCAAATATTGAGTTAGTTTGTATTTACTTTTTATTTTTGTTGAAATTTAAAAATCTTTTGGCATTCTTGATAAATGTAGAGATTTATTTTAAATCTTAGCGATTTTCTCAGGATTTTATTTTATACCTTTGTGTGTTTCGGAGAAACTTGACGTTTATTTGTCGTTTTGTTGGCAGAGACGTTTTGTTTTTTGTAACAGGAAGTAAGTTTTAGTATTTCTTTATCTTTTAGGAAATCCCTTTCAAATCTTCTTAACAGATGTTGTCAAAGAATGTAGAATGTTGCCAGCTATTTTTTGACTGCTTCTTCTTGTTGCTAATTCCACCAAAAGTTTACTCGTTATAGTATCAACAAAGTGTTTCTGTTTAAGTTTGTCAGTTAACTGTGGATTACAGTATGGGAGATCTTATGCTTCTTCTTGTTGGTAATTCACAAATTTTTTCTTGTAATTTCAGTAAATCTTGTTTAAATCTTCCTAAATTTTTTAAATATTTTTAACAGATGGAGCTTTGATAGAAAATTGAAAGATGTTGTAGGATTTTTGTGAATGCTTCTCTTGTTGGCAATTAACAAATAATTTTTGTCCTTTTTTTCTCGAAATCTAGCTCAATGATCATTGGGTTTTAGAGCTCCTTCTTGTTGGCAATTCACAAATTATTTTTTTCTTAATTTTTGAAAATTTAGATCAATTTTTTTAGCAGTTGATGCTTTTCACACAATTTAAGATTGTTCGTCCTTTTTTTAGGTTTACGATTTTTGTAAATCTCTATTTTGGAAAATATTATTAGAGTTCGTTTGCAGATGGCTCTGGAGTTTTATATCACAAATCTCTCGTTTTAATTTTAATTGTATTTGGAAGAGATTGTCACTACACTTCTTGTTAGGAAACTAGTTTCCAATTATGTTACACAAATGGCGCTTTTGCATGAAATGTGAAGTGTTTTAAGGAGTTTTTACACAGATGGCGCTTTAGGTCTTTAGTATTTTTTAAGAACTTAAGTTTAGGAAATTTAAGTTCAATATTGAGTTTTTTAAAGACGATTTCAGTTTTTTATTTGCTGTTTTTTTGCAATAATATTGCTAGGAAATCGAATTTTGTGTTAATCTTTCAAAGTTTATCGGGATTTTGGCGATTATTTTTGTTGATTGTTGTAGTTACTTTTACCGATGTTTTTGCTATTATTTTTATATATTCTTATCTATCAGCCTTTCATCACGTTGTCGTTGACTTCGCTTTGGGTTTCCTTTTTGTTGTTGCTGTTTTATGCTGATTAAGCAGCAGAATAAACGCGAAATATTAGAGATCCCCTTTTGTGTTCCAGAAACAACCGCAAGCAGTAGAGTAGTGTGAGCTTAGCTTAGCTTTGCCTAGCTGGCTATAAAAGTCTCCTTGGCAGTGTCAGTTATGGAACAGAAATTGAATTGAAAAACTTTTCAAATAGTTGTTGTTTCTGGTGGTAGTTGTTGCTGTTGGGGTTGTATATACTGTGTGTATATGTAGTGTGGTGCAGTGCTATACAACAGCATGAGTAATATAATTTAAAGTTGAGTCAGACCCAGAGGAGTTGAATATATTTATATATTGAAATTTATATATATATGTATATATATAAATGTGGATGTGTAGGTATATAAAACGTTGTTGATTTGTGTTGTTTTCCTGGTTTTTAGTTGTTGTAACGTTGCAGTTTTGTTTTTTTTTTTATGAATTTTTTCAAAGACTATACTGATATATGTATATAAGAGTTTTGTTTCAGCTAATGTTGTTTTAGATTGATTTTCGATTTGTTGTTATCTTTCTTGTTGTTGTTCCTGAGGTAGTTGGTTTATTTATTGTTGTTGTTGTTGTATATTTTGTTTAATAAAAATTAGATATTTATCTACTGCTAAATAGAATCTTGAATTGTTTTATATCTCCTCCTGTTGTTTTTCGATTTGTATTTTTTATTTTTCAGCTGTTAACTATTATACGCTATCTAATGTATAAGACCCATGGATGGTTAGATGGCTGGCTGGCTGGGTTGGTGGTAATATATAAAGGTGGTCTTGGTCTGATATTGGTCGTGGTCTTGGTGGTGTGTCTGTTGTTGCTAGTGTTTCTAAGCTCCCCACAAACGCTCGGCTTATTAGTGGTATTATAAAGTTGCTGGCTGCACTTCAGCTGTTGGACTGAATGACACACAGACTGACTGACTGACAGACTGATGACTGAGAGGTATGAACACAATGTGAAATGAAAAAAAAAACGAATTCAAATCGTATTTGAAACGATTTCAAGGTGAATCCAAAATAATGTTACTATTTTCGTTCAGACTCTTCGCATACGAGACAATACAAAACGTACGATTTCAATTCATTTATATGCTTAATGTTTGAATAGGAAACTATTTTTTTTTTTACACAGAAAAAAATAAAACTTTGTTGCTGCTGCTGCTGGATTTTTTTCTCCAATTTTTATAAAAACTCACGTTTTGTTGTTTATTAATATTATTATATGTTGTTTTTGTTTTTTTCTTCTACTTTTGTAACTTGTGTGTACGCTTGATTATTATGCTCAACTTTTGTTATAATTTTTAATTATTATTTTTTATTTATTTTTTGTTGAATATTTTTTCTTCAAGTCTAATGTTGTAATAGTTGTTTGTTAGTTAGCTAGCGAGCGAATTGCTTATAATGTAGTTTTCATTTATTTTTCCTCTCTCTCTCTCTCTCTCTCTCTTTTGTCACACCGAAATAAAAAGCTATCAAATGTAGTTTACAAGGTTTTTGATTTATTTTGTATTGTAGTTTTTCACTTGGCTTATTTTTTTGATATTATAATCACATATAAAATATAATTAAATGTATTATTAAATTAAAAGTGAGTTTTTTTTATGCAGTTACATTTATTTTTCACTTGAGGTAGTTGTTTAGCAATATTTGTTAATATCCACGCAAATGTTTTGAAAATCAGTTTATAAGTTGGGTTTCTTTACAACAACTTCATCAGCTGTTCTAAAATATATTTTTTGTATTTATATTTGTTTAATTTTAAAGATCCTTGAGAAAATTGTTAAAGTTTATTTTGTTTTTTGAAGATCCTTGAGAGTTGTTTGAAAAAACTGAGCAATATATGCGATTTTTTCAAAACGTTGTATTTTGTAATATTAAATGTTCTTTTTTTGATGATCCTGGAGAATATTATATTTGTTAAATTTTAAATTTTTTCTGTGGAAAAAATATATCGATTAACTTTTTAAAATTATCGACTTTTTGTTTGAAAATTATCGACTGTTTACGATAAAAACAGAGATTTTTGGTTAAAATTTTAAGATTTTTCAATTTATCGATTAATTAATTAATTATCAATTGTTAAAAAGAATTGGATGTGTTGATAAAATGTTATTGTAGCAAGTTTTTGCTTAAATATTATAGATCAATATTTAAATTATCGATTCTTTTAATATATCGATTTTTATAATATATTAAGTATTCTACAATCTTCGATTGAAATTCTTCTTATTATTGAAACGAGCTTAAGATCATTTATAAATAATGCTTATTTATTTCCAATATTTCGTCTCCACATTGGGCGACTTCTTCAGGGAAAAATTATTATTATAACAATGTGGAGACGAAATATTGGAAATAAATAAGCATTATTTATAAATGATCTTAAGCTCGTTTCAATAATAATAAGAATTTTTTTCGATTTTTTGTTAAAGCAATATCGACTTATTGATAAAAAGTTTTACAATAAAAAATCGACTTCATTTTGACGAAAACATCGACTTTTGGTTTAAATGTTAAGCTTTTTCAAGTTATCGATTTTTTTTAAATCAACAACTGTTAAAATGCATCGTATTTTTTGATAAAATGTCTTTTTAACAGGATTTTGCTTAATATTTCTAGATATTTAAATTATCGATTCTTTTAAGTTATCGATTTTTTGTTAGAAAGATATCGGGTTTTTTGATCAAATGTTTTGCAATAAAAAATCGATTTATTTTTGGCAAAATAGACTAACGATTATAGATCTATATATTGTAGATCTATAGATTAAACTCTACAGATTTGTCAAGCTATCGATTTTTTTAAATTACCTATTTTTTGTTAAAAAGCTATCGGATTTTTGATAAAGTGATTTTTTAACAAGTTAACAAAGTTTTCTTCAAATATTATACATATATAAATTATCTATTTTATTTATTTAAAAGTTATCGGGTTTTTAATAAAATGTTCCTTTACAATTCGATTTATTTAAAAATCATCGTATTGTTAAAAATCGATTTTTTGTTAAAATGTTATACATTTTTCAAGTGTTTGTTAAAATGCTAGCCGATTTTTAACAAGTTTTTTGACAATTTTACGAGATCTGGTTTATATAATAGATATGTATTTAAATTATCGATTTTTTAAAGTGTTTGGTAAAAAGACATCGGGCGTATTGATAAAATGCTTTACATAAAAAATCGATTTCTTTTTGGCAAAACCATCGGTTTATTGTTTAAATGTTATAGATTGTTGAAGTTATCGATTTTTTAAGATTATCGATTTTTAGTTAAAAAGCTATCGGATTTTTTAATAAAATTTTTTTTAACAAGTTAACGAGTTTTGGTTTAATTATTATAGTTAATTAAGTTATCGATTTTGTATTACAAAGCAATCGGATTTTTTGATAAAATGTTTTTAACTAGTTTTTGCTACATGCTCTAGATATTTAAATTATCCTGTTTTTAAGTTATCGATTATTTTATTATAAACATATCGGGTTTTTTGATAAAATATTTTTCAATAAAAAATCGATTTCTTTTTGACAAAACCGTCGGTTTATTGTTTAAATGTTATAGATTTTTTAACTGATCGATTTTTTAAACTATCGATTTTTGGTTAAAAAGATATAGGATTGTTAAATTAGAACGAGACTTTGTTTAAGTATTATATATATTTAAAATATCTATTTTTGTTTAAATGTTATCGGTTTTTTGATCAAATTTTCTTTTTCCAATTATTTAAAAATCATCGATTTCTGAATGACAAAAACATCGATTTTTTTTTTGTTAAACTGTTATAGATATTACAAGTTCTAGTCTTTTTTTAAACGATCGTTACGGAGTGTTAATTAAAATGTTTTCTTTTTAATAAATTTGCGAATTTATTTTAATATATTACAGGTTTTTAAATTATCGATTTGTTTCTAGTTACCAATTTTCCGTTCAAAATCTATCGCGTTTTTTGAAAAAATTTTGTTTTTACAAATATATCTATGTTTTGTTTAAAAACGAATCTGTTCTTTTTGACAAAAACATCGATTTTTTTGAGTAAATGTTGAAGATTTTTCGAGTTATCGCAAATTTTTCCTCACTTATCGTTTTTTTGTTTACAAGTTACCGGATTTTTTTATAAAATGTGTTTTTAACAAATTAGCGAGTTTTTAGTTAAGTATTATAGATATATTAATTATTGTTTTTTAACTATCGATTTTTTTAAATAGTTATCGCGGTTTTAGATGGATTTCCTTGTCAAAATGTAGATCTTTTAAATAACATAATTTTTTTTTTTAAAACTTACGATTGTTTTGTATAAAAAGTTATCAATTATTTAATTAAAATGATATCTATTTTTGTAACTAAAATTTATCGGTTTTTTTAATGTTATCGCTTTTTAAAAAAATATCGAGTTGTTTAATTACAAGTTTTTAAAGATACGGATTTTTTAATGTTATTGAAGCTTTATTAAAAATGTATCTAGAGTGCTTTCAATGTTATCGTTTTATAATTTATCGATGTTTTGCGTGAAACGGTATCGATAAACTATAGCTTTTTTGGGTAAAAACTAGTCCAATTTTTGTTTAAATTTTTTAGATTTTTCTAAAATCCATCTATTTTTTGTTTAAAGGTTATAGATTTTGATGATATAACGAAATCGAGTAACTTTTCTAAAGCGAGCCACAGACTTGTCATTCATGAGCATGAGCTTGGTCGACAACTTTTTATCTGACTGATGAATTTTAAAAAAAATTACCAAAAATTTTTGTGAACATGATAGTGATGCGAACAGCTTCGATTATATTCTTATTTTGTAACAAGAGGGCGGCAAACCGACAATAAACATCAACGACAGCTGATGTTCATGCTCATGAATGACAACTCTGTGGTTCGCTTAAAGGTATCAATGTTTTGTTTAACGCTTTTTGATTTTTTATAAAAAAAACTCATCGATTTTTTTTGTTAAAATGTTATCGTTTTCTGAAAGTAATCGATTTTCTAAAATGTTACTAATTTTTTAAAAGGATCGATTTTTTACATTTTATAAATTTTTTGTTAAAAACTTCGGTTTTTATAAAGAGATTGATTTCTTGTTAAAATGTTATCAAATTTCTAAAGAAATCGATTTATTCAAACTTTAACGAATTTGTTTAAAAAGTTTTCGATTTTTAAATTAAAAGATAGACTTTTTACGTTATCTTTTTTAAGTTATTGATTTTTTCATGTCATCGATGCTTTATCAGAAAATAATATATTTCTTAAAAAAAAGTTAAAACTTTGTTTAAAGTTTCTGACTTTTTTAAAGTTATCTATTACTTTAAAATAATATCCATGATTTATTAAAAAGTTATCGACTTTATTAATGTTAGCAATGCTTTAGTAAAAACATCGATATTTCCAATTCCGCTGGTGAATTTTTTATTAAAAAACTATAATTTTTTTAATAAAAAGTAATTTATTTAATTTAGTTTTAATTTATTTAATCTAATCGGTTCACCATAAGGACCAAAAACATATTGTTACATATTGACAGGCATTCTTATCATTAAACAGAGGATATAGACAAGAAAGCAAAAATTTAGGTAACCGATTTTTTTGATAAAAAAATTTTGTTTATATCTTATTGAATTTGTTAAAGTTATCGATTTTTTTTATTTGAAAAAAACTTCTTTTCTGAAAATTATATATCTATCAATAGATGAAATGAAAAATTATCCGATTTTTTGAAAGCTATCGATATTTTGGTAAAATGTTATCGATAGTTTTAAATCTCATAGTTAAATTTGTTGTTAACAAATTATGGTTTTTGTTTTGTCAAAAACGATCGATATATTTTTTGAAGTTATCGATTATTTTCAAACAATATCAATGTTCTGTTAAAAAGTTATCGATATATCAATTCCCACTGTGGCGTGTTTATAATTGTAACAACTTTTATACACAAGTTTCACTTTCACTTCAAAGCAAAAATGTTACCTATTTAAAGAAAAAAAATTGTTTTTCTTATTAAATGTTTTTTCGTTTTATAAAACTATAATTTTTATTAAAGTTTAAAGCTTTTTAAATGTTTATTATATTTTGTCTGATGACTTTCTCTTTGATTACACTAACACTGTTGTTGAGGGTTGGGTTTAATTTTGTTTCTTTAAAATTATTTTTTTTCAAATTTAAATTATTTGTCACATAATTTATATTTAAAGTTAAATTTGTAAATATATGTATTATTTGTTTATTTTGATTTCATATTACTTTGTTTAAATTGTGTATTTTCCAAATCAGCTTTTTGGGTTTTTTTTCTTTATCAAATGAATTTTTTTCAAAATATTTTTTAAAATAATTTCTTTATAAAATATTTTTTCAACTTTTTTATTGTTGGAATTAATTTCTTGTTTTAATTATTTTTTTAAACACTTTTTCAAAGTATTTTTTGTTTTAAATAATTTTGTTTTAGATTGTATTTTTGTTTCTCAAATTACCTTCTTTTCAAATTGAATTTGCTTTTGTTTAAATTTAATTTGTGTTCAAATAACGCTTTTTTAATTTTAATCACACTTTGAGTTGGCAACTTTGTTGTTTTCTTCTTATCTCACTTTTCATGTTTCTAAACTAGTTTGTTTCCAAAATTTGGAGTTTTTTATCTCTTAGAAGACACATTTATCCTGATGAGGGGTTTTATATTTGATGTTAAGGTTTCACTTTTAAAAAGTTTTTTTTTATTATAATTTTTTTTATTAAAATTTCAAGCCTTTTCCAGTAGAATCATAAAGATAATCAGCATAGTTTTTCGGAAATTCTGCAATAGAACAAAAATAGAAAGAAATAAATTAATTATTTGTTAAATTAGCAATAAAAATAAATAAAAACAAAAATGTATATTTGCTAATGTTTAGAAATAATTATAATCTGAAGGATGTAAATCAAATTTATAATTTTAAAAGTCATGAAATTTCAAAACCTTTCGAAAAATCAAAAAAAAAAATAAAATTTATTTTAATTTTTATTTAAGAGTTTTCATCTTAATATAATATCTATAAGATTTGAAATCAAATCTTGAAAAACAAATTAAAGTGGAAATAATATGCAACAAAAGTTTTCAAAATTAGATTAAATTTCTGGTGATCAATGTTAATTCAAGAGATATCATCGAATAGAGCGATTCACGGAGGGAGGATTGGATCTCTTCTCTTCAATTTGCCAGAAATCATACGATCATTCTGCTTTCCATTTACACTATCAGCTTTGGAGAATACACAAAATCTGTCTGTTACGAAATACATGTCTTTATTATCGTTTTCCTTTTTTGCTCGTTTCAATTCAAAAGCAACCCTGATCACGTAATATTTTGAGAAAAATTAAAAAATTAAATAAATCTAACAAACCTGTCACATCTCATTTCTGCAAATCGTTCTGCTCAAGTTTAGACTATTTCATTCGCTCTCCGCAAATGAACATTTTGAAATATCCAACGACATCTCTAATAGTCTAATATGGGTTTAAGCGGCTTTTGAAAATACAGCTTAATTTGTTGTCTTAAGCAGAAAAAAAGGTGCCACTATGCGAAATTAAGCAAAATGATGTTAGGATATCATCTGTTGTGACTTAAAGATAAGAAGAATACAATATTGCGTGGGTTAGAAAAAGACGAATATATGTCTATAAACTAGCCTTAATGCGGCATTTACACAGACAGAGATAAGAGCCTAAGGAGGATTACAAATGTCAAAATCCATAAGACAAAAACCCCAATAATCCCAAGAATGCGATAATTTAGTTTTCTGTAAACGTTGGCAAACAAATGTTTTTTGGAACTTTATACATAAAATGCTGCCGTATTTCTGAGAACTGACAATTATCGCTAGTCCGTTGTTTGTTTTGATTACAAGCAAACAAGCGTTAATCACTTCCTTTTAACAAAAACACACCTAATTATTTCAAATGCTAGACTTTATCATTAAATGTTCCAAGTTAAGTTTAAAAAGAAAGATTCTGAATCCTCTCTCTTCACGGAATAGACTTTAAATAAACAAAACCAGAAATAACTTTCTATAATAAAGTATACGCTACTCACTCAGAGCTAATTGATCTAACTACACAAATCAAAAATTGAAAAACATTAGAACAGAAATGTGGTATTTTTTTCGGTGTAATCTCATTCCAAATCGAACGACGTCTAAACTCCTTCATTATATCTACCTCATTTTGATCATTACTCTAAGGGATATTGAACTGGTTCAGAACCGTGGTGAAACCCAGTATTCAGATTTTATGAAATTTTCGTTGCCCTACAAATTACGTGTATAAAAAATAACGAAAATTTCAAGAACCGAAAATTTCCTTCGCTTTTCATTTGATTGGTACTCAGCTCTTTGCGTAAATTCCGTAGGCAAAATCAATTCCAGGGTTGTTACGCCAAAGTTATTTCGTACGACAACAATTGTTTGATAAAATTGTTTGGGAGCGGAATTTTGACATTTTGACAATTTTAACAACCAGAAGTAACACCGCACACGTTAAAAATAAAATGGAGTGTGGCTAGAGGAATTATAAATGAAATACTTGCAAGGTAAATCAAAGATAAGTGGTAATTTTTCGTAACAAAATTTTCCGATTAGATATAAATTGCAAAATTTTTTACGAAAATTTCCCAAGAACTGACTGCGGGACTCGAACAAGTACCGGTGCTAGGTCTGAAAATAATGTGTGTTCGGAAATTTCGTTAGCATAATCAATTACAGGGTTGTTATGCCAGGTTCTTTCCGTACGCAATTTTCACATTTCGATTACTTTAACAAAGAAAAGTAGCACCGCATGCATTGAAAATAAAACAGAGTGCGATGAGCAACTATTCATGAAAATTTTGTAGGGTAAACCTGAGAGATGTGGCAACTCTTTGCATCAAAAATTGCCCTATAGAAATAAATTAAAAAATGTATTAAGAAAATTTCACAAAAACTGAATACAGGTCTTAACAATTACCAAACAATTGTTTTCGTGCGAAATAACTTTGGATTAACAACCCTGTAATTGATTGAATACAGCGCTTACTTGTTTGAGATCGGAATTTTGAGTTTGCAGTTATTTTAACAAACAAAAGTAAGACCACGTGAGTTAAGCCCGCTATTCAGTTTTATGAAATTTTCGTTGCCGTAAGAAGTACGTGTATAAAAAGTAACGAAAATTTCGCTCATTTTTCATTTGCTTGATACTATGCTCTTGGCGAAAATTCCGTGAGAAAAATCAAGTACAGGGTTGATACGCCAAACTTATTTCGTACGAAAACAATTATTTGATAATTGTTAGGCTACCGGAATTTTGACAATTTGATTAACAAATAAACAAATAAAAGTAACACTACGTGCGTTGCAAATAAAATGGAGTGCAAAGATGGTATTATTAAAAAAAATTATAAAAATTAATGAAATGCAAAGTAAATCAAAGATAGGTGGTTGCATAAAAACTCTCCGTTTGGAGATAAATGACAAAAAGTTCTTACGAAAATTTCGCAAAAACTGAATACTGGAGTTTACCAGGTAACAGTTTGAAATTTAGTTAAATTTTTTTTAAGGAAATCATGGAAAAATATGTAAGGTAGAAGCAGTAGGAAATACAGGTGTTCTGTTTTTATTTCAAGAGGCGACCTTGTCAAATTCAGCTGATTCTCAAGATGTACTTATTTCAAGTTATAGCGGGAGGAGTTGTTATAATTTTCGGCAACAACCACAAGGACAAGAACATATTTAATCTGCTGTTCTAACGCTTCCACCTGTAATAGATACATCTTCGTAAGAAATTTTGTCATTTACTCCTAAAGCATCGCAATCAGATCTTGCGAAATTTTCGTAAGAAATTTTGTCACTTATTTGTAAACAGGAAAATTTCGTTGTGGAAAGTTACCACCTATCTCTGATTTACCTTAAAAATATTTAATTCATAATTCCTCTACGCACTCCATTTGATTTTTAACGCATGTGGTATTACTTTTGGCTTTTAAAATAATCTACACGTCAAAATTCCGTTCCCAAACTATTATCAAACAATTGTTTTCGTACGAAATAAGATTTCGCCCCGGAAATTTTACCAAAGAGCTGAATGCCAAGCAAATGAGAAGTGAGCAAAATTTTCCGTTCATGAAATTTTAGTTATTTTTTGTATAGCCCCGTATTCAGTTCTTGCGAAATTTTCGTAAGAAATTTTGTCATTTATCTCTAAACGGAAAATTCTGTTGCAGAGTGTTACCACCTAACTTTGATTTACCTTGCAAATATTTCATTAATAATTTCTCTTCGCACTCTATTTTATTTTTAGCTCACGTGTTGTTACTTTTGGTTGTTAAAATAATCAGCACGTCAAAAGTCCGGTCCCAAACAATGTTCAAACAATTGTTTTCGTAAGAAATAAGTTTGGCGCAACAACCCTGTACTTGATTTTGCCCACGAAATTTTCCCAGAGCTGAGTACCAAGCAAATGAGAAGTGAGCGAAATTTCATGAAATTTTCGTTATTTTTTCTATGCAAGTAATGGCAACGAAAATTTCATAAAAAGAAAACTTTCAGTTCAGTGATTTATATTTTAGATTAGAAAGTTCTTTAAATAATTTCTAGATTCTTACTTTCTTTTTTTCTTGAATTTTTCCAAGTTTTATAAAAAAAATCTTTATAAATTCTAATTATGGTGTCGATATTCAAGTATCTTTTTTTTAAAGATTGTATTTTTTTTCATGGGAGGAATGTTTGAAATGTTGCCTATATTGTTATTGTCTTTTAAATTATTGGCATAAAACTATTTTAGCAGCAAAATTAGATCTGCACCAAAATTTCACCAAAGGTAAACTTTCTGCGCTGAGTTGAAAAAAAAGTTTTTTTTTTCGCGCTAGGTCCAACTTTATGAGATATAAGCCTTTAAAGCTTGAGTATATAATCGGTTATACCTCAGGTATTTATCATCGGCTCTGCTTGAAATATGTATCATTACAAAGCCCTTGTGGAACTCTACAACTCTGTATATAAATATATTTCCTTTTATTAACCCATTGAGGGCTCATTTAAAAAATATTTTTTAACCTCACTTTTTTGGTTTAATTAACTTTTTGTTCTTGTCTTTTTTCGTTGTTGTTGTTGTCTTTAATTTCTGTTGTCCTTTGTTGTAGTCTTTACGCACCAAAATAAAAAAATTATTTCTAAAAACTCGCGCGATATTTCTGATTTTGAAACACATCGAGTTAAGGTAAAGAGGGAATTTGAACCCCCCCCGCTCTGCCTGAGCCCGCCGGATGGCCGGTCGACTGGGTGGAATATAAATTTAACGATTTATGAAATTTATTTCATCAGCATCAGATAATAAATGACTGAGTTTGCGCGATTATACATTCAAGCTTTGGAGATCTATATTTCGGAAAATATGGACTTCCGCAAACTTTTTTTTGTAAATTCGCATTTAATGCTCTACCGGGCAAAAAAAAACAGCAAAAATCCAATTTTATGGCTAAAAGAAATTTGCTCCCGATTTTATCTCAGCAAGTTATATTTTGAAATTTATTTCAAATTATTTTTAAGAAAACCTTCGGTTCAGTCTTTTACATATAAGATACCAAAGTTCTTTTAAACAGATCTAGATTTTTCTTGAATTTTTCCAGCATTTACAAAAACTGTTTATAAAAATATTTTATGAAATGGAATCTTTAGTCTTTATGTTTTGGAATTCCAATTATTGTTTCGATATTCAAGTACATGTTTTTTTAAAGATTGTATTTTATTCGTAGGAGGAATTTTTGAAATATTTTTTATTTATTGTTCTTTAAAAAATTTTCAGTTTTTAATTTCATTTTTTTTTAATTTTTCCACGTTTTACAAAAAATTGTTTATAAAACATTTTTTGAAATCGAATCTTTAGTTTTTTCGGAACAAGTCTAGTTGGGCCCAAAATTCAGATTTTTTTTATTTTTTTTTTGGGGTCGTAAAACACGTTACTTTAAGCTAAAATGTAAAAAAATGTATGTCGGAAACCTATATTTCCGGAGTTATGGACCTCCAAAGTTCGGATATATGGGGGGTACTACATACGATTAGAAAATTGCCGTTAGTGATTGGTTTGGTCGCTGTTTTGTATAGTATAGGTCAAAATAATTATTGAAAAAAATTAAATGAATATTTTCGATAACTGGCTTAGATATCGAGATATGGGATAAAATTTTTTTTTTTTTTAAACCAAAATTAAAGAAATGTGAAAAAATGGGAACTACGATGCTCGTACCATGTGGTAGACCTTTTTGAAAATCGTTAAATTTATATTCAAGCAGGGGGGTTCAAATTCCCTCTGTACCTTAAGTCGATGTGTGTCAAAATCAGAAAAGAAAAAAATTCTGCGCTTTCACTCTT
Source organism: Phaonia tiefii (assembly GCA_963931995.1). Taxonomy (NCBI): domain Eukaryota; kingdom Metazoa; phylum Arthropoda; class Insecta; order Diptera; family Muscidae; genus Phaonia; species Phaonia tiefii. Next base: position 198,124,888 of record OZ008371.1, read on the forward strand.
AATTTCTGGGGATTTTAGAGGGCTACAAAGACAAATAAAGTGTCATATTTTAGCTGCAGGGCCCAACTTTCTGACGGCATTGTCAAATTAGCACCTTCACATCGGCAATATTGTGAGATAATAGCCGTTTTCAGAAAAAGTAGGATTATAAAAGTCGAATATCATGAATTGGCTCGCAATGGGTTAATGAATCGTGGATATAAATATGCAGTTTTAAAGACATTTTTATAGGCTTTCCAACGGTACCCATATTGTTCCGATCCGTCCGAAAATGTAGAAGATATTGAAGGTTATATGTTCAAACTTTGGGGGCCCGTAATCCGGGAAATATGGGCCGCCGACAAAAAAAATTTTTTCAACTTTTCTTTGGATAAAAAGTTGTATCCATTGTAGTAATTTTGTGCTATTACGAGAGTTTGGGCTGTGCGGGACATAAGCCGTTTTTTCATTTTGGAATTCCAATTGTTGTTTCGATATTCAAGTACTACGTGTTTTTTTAAATATTGGATTTTTTTCGTAGCAGGAAAGTTTGGAATATTAACTACATTTTAAGGGATTCTTTTTAGTTTAGAATCCCGACCTTTTTTTAATGATTTTTCAGATATTTTTTCGAACTTTGTTCTTGTACATATTTTTTTTATCAGTTTTTCTGTTTGTACATGCGAATGTTTAATCTTTTGCTTTTAATTTTGTGTTTAGTTTTTATTGTGTTTTTTGTGGGTTACTATTTGTTCATTACTATTATTATAATAATTATTTAAACTTTTCAAGTTTTGTTTTGTGTTTCTGCATTTTGGTTTCGCTTTTTTTTCTTGATTTTTGATTTCGTTGCTGTTTTGAGTTGTTGGCAGCTGATAATTTTCTGTTCTTGTTGGGTCTCTACCAGTCCTCATTCATCTTCCTGTCACGTCCCTCAGACGGACTATCCACTCACTCACTCACTCACTTACGACACGGACGGATATTTCAATTTATATGTTTATAATAAAAATAGATTTTTTTTTTAAATTTTTGTTATTATTATTTTTTATATAATAAAATTGTAAACATTTGTTATACAGCAGAGTTTATTGTAAAGAAAAGAAGTTTTGTTTAGAACAAGTGATTTAGTTGGGAAATTTTCGTATTCATAAAATTGTAAAACTCATTGGTCCGGTCCGGTTTCGAGGGCAGTAAATTAGAGATTTATCTGTGGTTGGGGTTTGAAATTTCTTCAAAATCATATCATCAAATTTAACATTGATTGGAGGTTGTGTTATATACATTTTACATAGTGCCTGCCTGCATACATATGTATTCTGTATATTCAAATACATTCACACGTTTGTAATTATTTCGTTTTTTTTTCATATTTTTTTTCTTGGTGTTCGATTTTTGTATATAAAACTGCACTGCACTGCACTGAGCGTGTGTGTGTGTTTGGGTTGGTTGTCTTTTTTTCTGGTTATTTCACAGCTGTTTCTTTTAGTTTTTGTTTTTTTTTTGTGTGCTGGTGTTATCGTTGTTGCTGTTGTTATTGTTTTTGTAGTTGTAGTTCTTGTGGGTTTTTATTATATACAAATCATTCACATACATATGTACAAATTCAGTAGTTGCTGTTGTTGCAGTTTATAAGTTAATTTGCTAACCAATGCAGTTTTTCTCCTCTTAAACACGAAATTGTTAAACAATTTTATTCATGCGATATTTTTATCGATAAATTTATTAACCATTTATGTATTTTTTTTATAAATTTCAAAGAACTTCCTTTTAAAATATTCATAAATTCAAATTTTTCTTGGCTTGTAAAATTTTCAAAACATTTTCTAATTTGTAATTTTAATTTTTCATTTAAACTTTGATTTGCAATTTACACTACTAACATTTTTCCAATGTCGTTGTTGTTGCTGGTAGAAATTTTTGTTAAATGGTGCTTGCGGGCGTTTTGCTGAATTTGTAGTGCTTGCTGGCTGGCTGGCTGAACGAACGTCGGTCGTCTGGCTTGCTTAATAAAATTTCTTGGTTTGGTTGTGTTTGCTGTTTCGTGTTGTGTTGTGTTCTGTTGTGGATATCTTGACTGTTTCAAAACTAATAAAATAATGATCAACACTGTTGGCAGTTAGCTGCAGTATACCAGTAGGAGAGTCAAGTCTATACTATAATAATAATAACAACGAGCGAACCAGCAAACGAACAAATGAACGAAGGAGCAGCAGCAGCAGCAACAGCAACAACAGCCAGAGCCAGAGCAAAAGCAAGAGCAGCCACAAACAGCAGTTGTATACAACATTTTGTTTTTGTCTCACAAATACAAAACAAAACACAAACGATGAAAACAACAATAAAAATTCATCTGCTGGATGGCTATCGCTGTTGTTGTTGTTGTGTGTAATGACAACGACACCAGTTAACATGTGTGTGTGTGTGAGTCAATCGTTGAGGACTGTGTGGTGGGCTTGTTTCCAGAGAGTGGAGCTGACCTGATGTTATCGGCGACGGCGGCTGAATCAATTATTGGTCGGCGGCGTGCGCAGTCTGAAATACTTGATTTTTTTTATATTTGCTGCTCTCTAGAGGGAGAATACCATAGAGTAAATCTTAGTAGAGAAAATATTTGGCTCATCTGACGTTTCCTTTTACACTCTTCGTGATGCGGTCGGTGTGATAGAGAGATGTTTGACGAAAAGTGGCATACACCAGGTGGAATTACAATAACTTCTGAGTTTTTTCATGTCATTTTGGTGCAAAAATGTGAAATTTAAATGTGTTTTAAACTTTTTTATTGACTGTTATTGTTAGCAGACATTTGTGTTGTATTTAACACAACAATTTTAACACACAAAACGAAATGCCGTTGTTATTTTGTTCGTTGTTTTGAACCATTGCCTCTATCTGGTATTAAAATAAATAAATGGTTTCCCTTTACATCCCATGAAGGGACCGGGGAGCACTACCCACAATCACTGAGCTGTGCGCTTTCCAGTTTTTCACTCACTGATTGGGACCTACAGTTTTACACCGATTACGAACGGTATTTTGAGAAGCTTTTTCATGGCTATTTACTCGATAGTGTCGCCGTCACTATGCGAGGTGATCGCCGCCGAAAGAAATTTTTTTTGAAGGTGGTCAGAGCAGGGTTCGAACCCAGGATCTCATGTACAAGAGCCGCGCACACTAACCATTGCACCACCGACGGCCACTCTATCTGGCATTAGTGAAGCAATTCTTTTCAACAGCAATCATAAATATCACACCAGGCCAACTGTCATAAATTTGGTGGGAGAACTATTTGATCTAAGGGTTTTTCAACAGAGACGCTACAAAAGTAAATCGATAGGGACAGCAAACGACGGCATATTTTATCCCGCTCTTTTGACATTTCTCGTCAGTAAGGTTTGCCATTTCATCATGGAAAGATGTACGAGCCAACAACGAGTCGAAATTATTAAAATTTACTACCGAAATTTGGAGTCAGTATGACTCAACTTTAAGAGGCCACCTTTAAGAGGCCTCAACAATCAGCGATGAGGCTCATTTCTGGCTGAATGGCTTCGTCAATAAGCAAAATATGCGTTATTGGTCAGACAGCAATCCACACGTAATCCATGAGTCATCATTGCATACCGAAAAAACTACGGTTTGGTGCGGTTTATGAGCCGTAGGCGTCATTGCGCCGTACTTCTTTCGTGATGATCAAGACCGGCACATTACTGTGAATGCGAATCGCTACCGTTCAATGATAACTGAATATTTTTGGCCCCAATTGGATAATATGGACTTGGAGGACATGTGGTTCCAACAGGATGGCGCCACAAGCCACACAGCGAATGCCACAATCAATTTATTGGAAACCAAGTTTGGTGAACGTGTTATCTCACGAAATGGCCCAGTCTATTGGCCGCATCGGTCGTGCAATTTGACGCCGTTAGATTATTTCCTGTGGGGCTACGTCAAGTCTATGGTCTATGCCAACAAGCCAGCGACGATTGATGAACTTCGTACGAATATCGAACGTGAAATTGCAGCAGTATCGGCCGATTTATGCTTGAAACCCGTCGAAAATTGGGTTCAGCGTCTGAACTTCTGCAAGCGTGCCCGTGGTGGCCATGCAAAAGAAATCGAGTTCCATACATGATGGCATCGAACGTACTTTCACAGGAATAAAGAATTTCATTGGTATCTAAAACCGGTTTTGTTGTATGTATTTTGTAGCGCTCTTATTGAAAAACCCGTTAGTATAAGTATTAATCTATGGAGAGTACCCAGCGGCTTATGTCCAGCACAGCCCAACCTCTCGTAATAGCACCAAATTACTACAATGGACACAACTTTTAATCCAAAGAAAAGTTGACAAATTTTTTTTTTTCGGCGGCCCATATTTCCCGGATTACGGGCCCCCAAAGTTTGAACATATAACCTTCAATATCTTCTAAATTTTCAGACGGACCGGTCCAATGTGGTTATCGTTGGAAAGCTTATGAACATGTCGTTAAAACTGGGTACCTATATCCACGAATCATTAACCCATGGCGAGCCAATTCATGATATTCAACTTTTATAACGCTACTTTTTCTGAAAAAAGGCTATTATCTCAGAATATTGCTAATGTGAAGGTGCTAATTTTACAATGCTGTTAGAAAGGTGGGCCCTGCAGCTAAAATATGACACTTTATCTGTGTTGGTAACATTTTAAAATCCCGAGATTATCTTTGGGCTCCTTTCATTTAATATTATGTCGCGAGAATTTTTGAGTAAGCCTCGGTATGTATGGGCACAGACTGCAATTGGACTAAGTTGACCAAAGAGTTTAGGTGCTGGACTAGTGGGGCGCTCAGTATGCCATGCGTTTAAGCCGGGCTGGTAACTCGTCGGACGGGGGGATCTTTCCACTTCCTAACATCAACAGTCTGCCACAGAACAATAAATACACTGAGGCTTACTCAAAAATTCTCACGACATAAAATTAAAAGAAAAGGAGCCCAAAGATAATCATCATTAGTAGATACATTATGTCATGTGTGACAGTAGGCGTCAACGTGGATATGACACCTTTCGACTCACGCTGTAAATCTTCGAGGCCCCACGTTGGGCGCCATTATGTCATATGGGCACAGACTGCAATTAGACTAAGTTGATTAAAGAGTTTAAGTGTTGGACTAGTGGGGCGCTCAGTATGCCATGCGTTTAAGCCGGGCTGGCAACTCGCCGGACGAGGGCGAGTTTTCTTATTTTGCTACACATTGACTTAAGGTACGGAGGGAATTTGAATCCCCCTGAAAGAGCCCGGCCGACTAGGTGGAATATAAATTTAACGATTTTCAACGTCTACCACACGGTACGAGCAACGTAGGTCCCATTTCCTCACATTCTTTACTTTTTCTTTAATTGTGGTTTTATAAAAAAAAGACTTTTTATCTTATCAAAAATTTTGATTTAATATTTTTCAATTATTTTGATCTGTATTATACAAAACAGCGACCAAACCAATCACTAAAGGCAATTTTCTAAACGTAATACCCCCATATAGCCGAACTTTGGAGGCCCATAACTTCGAAAATATCGGTTTCCGACAAACTTTTTTATCATTTTAGCTTAAAGTGACGTGTTTTACAACCCAAAAAAAAAAGAAAAAATCGGAATTTTGGGCCCAACTGGACTTGCTCCAAAATCATTTTCGTATTCCGGAAGCTTCCGTCGTCGGTATAAAATGTTACCCGAAACCAATAACTCCCAACACCACGAAAGCAATACTTCTGGAAGTTAATATTGCAGTATTCCCAGATAATCACTATGAAGACAATTTAGAGATATCTCTAGAATAGCATATGGAAAATAGAAAGACGACATCGCCAGATAAACTCCCAGAAGATAAAAACAGACTATCAGGTATGTGATGGAAATCGATCGGTTTAAATCAAATACGATTTGATACAATACTGATAATGAATAATGATGAATGTGATTATTTCTATGTCGAACAAATACCAGTGACGAATGCATTTCATCCGATCTAAGCCAAGTATCAGCGGCTAATTTCCAGTATGTGCGACGATAGTATCGTTGGCGGCGCAGAATTGAAAATATTACGGCTCCAATTTCTGTATGTTTTCTCCAAATACAAACATCCGCAACAACTACGTTTTACATATATGTATGTATGTGTACGCCTTGTAAATGCACACAATCAAAGTGAGAAATCAAAACAAAACACAAAATGCTCATACAAACACACGGGGGAATCGTACCACTCAGTGCACAGAACGCAAGAGTTCTCCCCCACACATATGCATTCTCTCTCTTGCGCCACCAACACTAAAGCATGAGTCAGGATTGCCATTCGTTTATTTATTAAAATAATTTGCAATAGATTTTAGCGTTTAAATCCAAACTTAACCAAAAAAAAAATTTGTTATGGGCGAGGTAGAACACATCATTTTAAGCAAAAATGTTGGGAAGAATTCCTAAAAAAAATTCGAAAAGATTGAACATATAATCTTCATCTTCTAAATTAAAATATGGGTATGGCAAGAAAATAATAATTTTCATACATATGTACATACAGTACACTAACCTGTTACGAATCAATCCATGATATTCGACTTCTATATCCCTTCATTTTTGGGGAACATCTCTGTTATCTCAGAGAAAGTGCCCATGCAAAGGTACTTATTTGCAAAGGTTATTAAATAGGTGGGACCTGCAGCTGACACATCACATCTTGTTTATCTTCATAGTCCCTTGAACACCCGAGATATTATAGGGTATAAGTTGAACTAAAAATTTAATTTAGAAAAAAATAATTTATATAAATTGCGCGATTTTGTAAAATAATTTTTCCAAAAATAAAAATTAAAAAAAAAGTATTGTACATTTTATAGAAAATATTACAAAGAAATATGTGAAATTGATTATTATGGTGGATGGTTGGGAATATATGTAGCTACCTCAATATCATCAGCTCCCTTCTCCACAAGTATTTAGGTATATCATCACACATTATAGGGCTAAACAAAACTCAACTTAGCGAGAATTGTCTCAACACTCCTACTGGTGCGAAAACTTACTTACTTACTTACTTTTCCGGTCACGAATAACCCCGAGGGGTCAGGGACTTTACAAAACGAAGATAACACATTTCGCCAAGCAGTTCGACCTTCTGCCCTATCCCCCCACTTGGCAATACCAAGTGTACGCAGGGATTCGTCAACCCGATCCCCCCAGCGGAGTCTTGGTCTTCCTATTTTTCGCCTTCTCTTGAGTTCGGTTTCGAAATCCCCTTGTGCTGGATCGCCCTCATCCATTTTATTTAATTTTTGTTGCCTGGTTTCTGATTTTTCTAAGAAAATTTAATTCGTTTGGGAAATTAAAAAAATATTAACATATCTGTTGAAATTCAACACTCGATGTCTCGGCAACAAAGCGTGTTAAGATACCGACGTAGAGCACTCAAAAATTTGAGAATTATCTATAGTTTTCCCAGAGTCAGATTTTTACTGACGTCATTTAGAACTCCAGTAGGGGTCTTAAGTGAATAGAAGATTCATTCAAGGCGACGAGACTATGGAAAGTATCGGTGTCAAGTAGCATGTCGATAGGGTACCTGAAGTACTCTTCGGGACTGTTGATAACCTGCAGTGGAGATTTCTTCAATCTCCTTGTTGACTCTCTGAAAAAGGAAATCATACTCACCAGTTGCTATGGAATTTCAATCATACAGAGAGAGAGAGAGAGAGCACTGCATGAACTTCCCAATAGAACTTTACGCGAATACTTCGGAAAATATATACAGATTCTGAATGATACCAAAAAAAAAAACAACTCCACACATCATCGCATACTTTGTATATAGACTTCACATGCACTTACGAAGATGACAAATTTGTGTTCATCTCTAATTCAACTTCATACATCTTCACATACTTTGTTTACCGAAAAAGTGTACATTGACCAAGCTTAAAATTTTTGGTGCGATTTCATGATCATTTTGATTGGATATTATACTTATACTTGTTAGCATACATTGTTTATTGAAAACGTGGACAGTAATAATGTATTTATTCGTTATAAACCGTTAGGTTGGTTGATTGTATATTCTATTCTATTCTCAGGAGTGGTTGCTAAATGTAAGGGTGTGCACGGGTTTTATGAAAATATATACATAAATAACACGTAAACAGTTGGAAGTTTCTAAAGTAAATTTGTAAGTGTCTAATTTTTATTTAGTTCTACTTTTTTCTCAATATACTTACGAGGCGGATCAATAAGTCCGTGAATTTTCAAACTTCCCTCATAGTTATATGAAATGCAACACTGCTCCCATCAAGTACCACCTGTTAATAGACTACTGTCAAATTTTGAGCAAGTTCCGTCATTTACTTTGCGTTTAACAGCTGTTCAAAACATACAACCTCGTGCATCTTTTTAAAAATTGAATTTCGAGTGCTCATTAAACATTATTTTTTTGCGAAAAAAAAATCGTCAATCAAACCAAGGAAAAGCTTGATAAATACTATGGGGGCTCTGCACTATCGATTTCAATGGTAAAAAAAAGTGGTTTACTGACTTTCGTTGTGGTCGCACAAGTAAAAATGACGCTGAACGTTCTGAATGGTCAATTGAGGTCAATACACCCGAAACTGTCGAAAAAATCCACAATATGGTGTTGTCCGATCGAAGAGTAAAAGTGCGTGAGATTGTTGCTCCCATAGGCATTCCATATGGCTGTGCGGTTTCGATTTTAAATGATCAGTTGGGTTTAAAAAAGCTGTCTGCAAGATGGGTGCCGCGTTTGCCCTCAATTGACCATAAACGTATTCGTCTGACAACTTCAAAGGATTGTTTGGAGTTGTTTAATCGCATTTAATTTAAGAGTTAATATTTAAGAGTTTCCATTACTCTCTTCGATGCCTCTTCATGTAGGTAGTAGGCAATTTCATAGAGTTTTATTTGCTGTTGTATTTTACCAATTTTACACTTTCGTTGGACATAAAACGGACAGAAATCAAAGGGAATGCGCATTTTCGTTCAATGCAAACAACATAAAACATAATTTAGCTGTCATTAGTATCAACAAGCAATATTTAAAATTAGTTTCTGTCTTCTTTGCTCTCTCATTCTCCATCATCGGCCTAGTACCTTATCGATCAGCTGTGCCATAGAATCCCCCTGGGTGAACCGGCTCCGACGAAGGCCAAGGTAAGTTTGTCGGGCAATAAGGTGATGACAACAATTTTTTTGGTATGCACGCGGGATAATCCACATCGATTACCTTCAAAAGGGAAAACAATAAACGGCGAATATTATGTCAACTTATTGGACTGATTTAACGAGGATTTAAAAAACACGACCCCATATGGCCAAGAAAAAAGTTATTTTTCATCAAGATAATGCACGGGTGCACACGTGTGTAGTCTCGATGACAAAATTCTATGAATTCGGCTCCGAATTGGTAACTCATCGTGGCCGTCGGTGGTGCAATGGTTAGTGTGCGCGGCTCTTGTACATGAGATCCTGGGTTCGAACCCGGCTCTGACCACCTTAAAAATTTCTTTCGGCGGCGGTCACCTCGCATAGTGACGGCGACACTATCGAGTATCTAGCCATGAAAAAGCTTCTCAAATTACCGTTCGGAAACGGTGTAAAACTGAAGGTCCCAATCAGTGAGTGATAACTGGAAAGCGCACAGCTCAGTACTTGTGAGAAGTTCTCCCCAGTCCCTTCATGGGATGTAATGGGAAACCATTTATTTTTTATTTATTGGTACCTCATCGGCAATATTCTCCGGATTTAGCCCCCAGTGACTATTTCCTATTTCCAAACCTATACGTTATACGTGTGTATACGTAGACGGTAGGAGGATGTCTCGTTCTAACTATTTAGAGACCTGGGAGAATTATCCCACACATTCGTAGATACGACCTTGAGATTCTTGGAGTAAACCATATTGTTCTCCTAGAAGAATATTCTTCCATTTCTTTATGATTAGAAAAATGTAAATTATTAGAAAAATGTAAACAGTTAGAAAAATGTAAACAGCCGGCACCAGGATTTGAACTCACTTTGGCGGACGATCGTTTCGAAGTATGTGACTCTTCTCATCAGCGCCTTAGCGTTCTAGGCCAGTGACCGTATTGCTCACATTGTAACTAATTACAGTTGTCGTCGTCGGGCTTTAACTCCTCTTACTATCTCTCGTGTGAACGGCTTTATTCCATTATGAAAACGTTTTTCTTTCTTACTTACACGCACTTGTGCTGAAAATAGTTCTCCGTTTGTCAAAATTGACTAATACGTCTAAGTGAGTCGTTTGCACCGAGTAATATTATCAACAGTGTGCACTAGTTGATTTTTGTGCTAACGAGTTCCGTGAACTACTTGGAAAACATATAGAGAATGAGAGGGATCTTTAATTTTAACAATTTGCGTGTTAATTGGGATCTACACAAATAACTTTACTCTAACACTTCATTACATTTTGATTTTGTTCACTGAAAATCCCTTTTTTAAATCGATTTAGTTGGCAAAATTTACTCCCAGTTGATGTGTTTTGTACTTTTGGCTAGGCACGCGGCAGCAAAAGTATGAAAATCACACCACGCAACCCAGTCACCTATCATCCCCTTTTCTTCTTTGACAGCGTCTCCCCTTTTCGTTCTCCAAGTACTAACTTGATCAGCTGTCTCATCGATACCCCTTGGTCGTTGGTCAACTGCCAACAACTCCTAATCTAACTTAAACCTTTGAAAATATGAAACAGTAGCTGATTAAATGCTATAAAACTGCAAAAATGTTCATATGACAACTTCTATGTTTTCGCACTTTATTGTTGCCAGCACTGATACACAAAAAATACTATCCCGGTAACCCTGTCACGAATATGCACTCAAAACCAAAAAAAATATCCTAACTACCATCATTATTACTACGAAACCATATCAATAGCCAAAAGATATGCAGGCGTCAAACTCAGCTGACTAACCTGACAGATACACGAAGAGAACATACGAAATGTCTTTGACAGAGTCATTGGTCTAACGACCTAAACAAACTCATATCCCTATGCCACGAAAAACCCAGAACGTCTGATTGTCTATCAAAATACCTTATCTTCTTCAACTACACCGACACCACCTAAGAACGAAGGGAAAAGTACGAGACCGATTGTAGATAATTTTGTACCTCTCTACCTATTACCCATTAATATTTGCTATCACTGCGATAGGTACGAAACAGAAAAACGCTATCGTACGCTATCAATTGGTGGCTTGTGTGTGAGTGTTTCCGCGATTCGCGTGTATCCATCTCATCCACGCTGTGTAAACAAATATTTTTTGTGGTGAACTCATAGCACGAGGAGTAAAGAATAATTGTGTTAGGGTAAATGTTTGCTGGCAATTGAACTTGCATTTTAGTAGGTCGTCACGTATTTTAACACTCTTCAAGGTTATCGATTGAAGATCGAAAGGATAAACAAATTCCATTTTGAAAATCTATATTTATTAATCTTTCCACATTTTGTGTAAATGGAAAAATTATGGTTTATTTATAATTATTACTTGAAAAATATTTGATTTATGTCCATATATTTTAGTACATACCTCTAAAAATATCCAAAATATGCGGTAAAGAGATTGCCCTTTTGATAATTATTGAACTTCGCTGATTTCTTGGTAGGACATCTTATACTGCATTCACAATGCAGCAGGATTCTCTCATTTGCAGATTTCCAGTAAATTAACAGCTGATTATTGTATTGGAAAACAGATGTTTGGTTAAACGAAATCTGTTTGTTCAGAGTATTACCCTACGTTTACACTAGACAAGACAATTGAGAATATGTACAAGGTGTATCAAAAGAAGTCTTCCGATGTTGTTTGTCTTTAATTTTTTTTTTAAATGAAAAACTTCGATTCTGTTTTTTGATTATGTTTATTTGAACCTTTAGAATTTTATTGGTTAAGTTGAGAAGATGATATCGGTTAAATGGGCGCCGTCACAATTGATTACCATACGGGCTCGTTTTATGGCATTTTTGTTCATAATGATTTAAAAATCATAATGAGCGATGAGGCTCATTTCCACCTCAGCGGGTACGTGAACAAGCAAAACCATCGCTTCTGGGGCACCGAAAATCGACGAGTGATGCACGAGGAGTTATTACACCCGCTCAAAGTGACTGCATGGTGCGCTGTTCACGCTGGTCCATTTTTTTTTTCGAAAACGCCGCTGGTCAAACGACAACAGTGGACGGTGCGCGCTGTAGGGCAATGTTAACCGACTGATATTCTGAAGGCGGCGTTCCCGGGTCGCCCCATCTCTCGTTTTGGCGATTTGCACTGGCCCGCAAGATCGCCCGATTTAACCGTTCCAGACTTTTTTGTGTGAGGTTTTGTGAAGTCCCGTGTTTACGTGAACAAGCCCGAGACCCTGGAAGCCCTCAAGCACAACATTCGACAGGAGTGCGAGAATCTGTCGCCCGAAGTTCTCACGGAAGTGATGACAAATGCCATAAAACGAGCCCGTATGGTAATCAATTGTGACGGCCCCCATTTAACCGATATCATATTCTCAACTTAACCAATAAAATTCTAAAGGATCAAATAAACATAATCAAAAACTGAATCGAAGTTTTTCATTTAGAAAAAAATGAGAGCCAAACAACATCGGATGACTTCTTTTGAAACACTTTGTATTTGTTTGCAAATTTACTGTCGTCGAAAAATAAGAGACAGTAGTTATAAAAAAAATCAATGAGTGTTCAAACTTACGGGCGATGTATTAACACCTTTTTGTTACAAGGTACCTGTTCGATTTCAGAAAATGTTACATTGGTAAATAAAAAAAGAATAGTTTTTGTGCTGAAGGCTCTTTTGCTATTGCACTTTCTTTTTTCTTACATCGCTTTAAAATTAGATGTAATATTTTTAAAATAAATAAAGCAATATTTAGCTCACTGAAATAATTGTTTTTGTTTTGTCATTAACAGAGCGACGACAAAAAGTATTGAATAGTATAGAGAACTTATTGCACTCTTTTTCCGCTCTCATGTAGAGAGTCTGAGTAAAAGAGCATAAATGAGTCTTATTCCCTTTATAGAATATTTCAATATAAGTGCACGATTTGGACAATGTTAGTACATAAAACAATACAAAAAGCATAAATGTTTCAAAAGGCATCAATGTTTCACTTCAAAATTATGAATGGACCAAGTTATGAAAAAAAAGAGAGTACTACGTTTCGAATCATTCGCCAGATGACGCCAGTGCTTTAGAGTCATACAATTCGTTCCATGAGTTCTCTATACTATTCAATACTCTTTGGCGACGACGACCTACTTGTTTTGTTCGCCGTCGCTACATCAATACCATCATACTTATTTTCAGGCAGAGACTATTGTTGTACAACAGCCACGTATGTGATGCTAACGCTGTGTGTTGTTTCATTTTTATGTTCACTTTGCTAGATTGCCCAACCCGTGCCTATAGATGTTAACACATCAAAAACGATTGTATTGCTATTGTCTGTGCAAAACTGTCTCGTGTATACGCCGAGTTAGCATTGGTTCCAATTGACAATAGTGGGTTGCATTTCACCAGCGACTTTATTTTAACTTCTTTCATTGAGTTGACCTGCATTTGTAATATACAATGTAACTCTCTGAATATCATTCGAGCTAGAATGGCAAAGCAGCTGTGGTGATTGTTATATAAAAACAAGACGAGCGAGTTACTGAAACTCGAACATAATCCAACTTCCTATGGAAATTTGAGGTTCTCTCGGAAATACACTGAAAAAAACAAATTATTACCCCTGCAACTAGTTTTAATAAAAACGATTGGTAAATGGTTTCCCATTACATCCCATGAAGAAATTTGGGAGATATTCTAACAACCAGTGAGCTGTGCGCTTTGTAGTTTTTTATACTCACTGATTGGGATCTACAGTTTTTACACCGATTCCGAACGGTATTTTGTGAAGCCTTTTCAGGGCTAAATACTCGATAGTGTCGCCGCCATTATGGGAGGTGATCGCTGCCGAAAGAAATTTAAGGTGGTCAGGGCAGGGATCGAACCCTTGATCTCATGTACAAGAGCCGCGCCACATACCATTTCACCACCAGCGGCCACTGTATACAATTCATCGCTGCAATGTAAAAAAAAATGCATTGCAGCTGCGAACAGTTAGGTTGATGCTGGCAGTTGATGACTTACCCACTACATTGTGATAACACGGGCTAATGAAATTCCTGTGGATCCCATTCGTTCTGCAGTTTACTGGAATGTCGAGGTCAGGAATACTGATTTTGACGGCTGACTGCTGGACTCTTATTCCTCTACCAGCGGTCAAAGCTAACATTTCCCCCTTATACATGATACAATGATCAGGTAGTCTACCAGAAGGGGACAATCCTAGTTGCCTACAATATATTTCATACCTTACCTGCGCATTCATTTTCAACCCATCCGTGTAGAAATTCACAAAGTCATCTATACCAGAAACTCCTTTATTCATGGAATCCCTATCAGATATAAGGGTGTGCTATTTCCGGCCAAATAATACACGATGAAAAACAACGGCACTAGCAACATATTGCAAGAACCATGTACATGTTTGCAAGCATTGTTTTCATGAATTGAAGAAATGTTGCTTTTTTGTTTCGTTGTTCTCTGTCACGTTTTTGCTTTCAGCAGATTTCAATAAACAAAGCCACATCACAAAATCGTATATTATAACCTATTGAACGCTATGTCTCCAACATTCAATATTCAATAGCAAACACGATGTGTTTGGACTCAAGTATACCATATTTGCGACAAGCTACAAACAAGTTACACTATTTGCATTCATACAACAAGGAAACACAGAGTTTTTCAGCGTGTAGTTCGAGCAGTCGGTACATTTCGAGTCGGGAATCTTGTCACAGATATGCAGACTATGTTGGGAATAGGGAGAGATCACTTTTCTGCTTTAATTGTCCAAAGAGACTTCAATATAGATGAGGGTGTTGAATATATACAGGACGATGGCGTCGTCTGCCGCCCTTGTAGCCAAAGTCAAGTTTGAACTGCAATTTCCCGGGTTAAGAACAACAAAGCCGCTGATGCTGATGGACTACCGGCTGACCTGTTTACGGCTGGCGGAAAAAAGTTGGAAAGGTACATGATGCATCAGCTCATATGCAAAATCTGGCTAGACGAATGCATGGCCGATGATTGTAGTCTCAGCATACTGTGGCCCGTTTCAAAAAAAAGCGGACCGAGTATAAGTGCAAACTATCGTGAAATATGCCTTTTATCCATTGCATACAGGTCCTCTCGCACGTAATGTGTGAAAGACTAAAGTCGTTTGTTGCAGATCTGATTGGACATTATCAGTGTGGATTTATGCCTGGAAAGTCAACTAAAAAAAAAAGTTTCCCATTACATCCCATGAAAAGATTGGGTAGAGCTTCTCACAATCAGTAAATTGTGCGCTTCCTAGTTGTACATTCACTGATTGGAACCTACAGTTTTACACCGGTTCCGAACTGTATTTTAGAAGTTTACTAAGCGAGGTGACCGTCGTCGACAGAAATGTAAGGTGGTCTGAGCAGGGATCGAACCCACATTCTCATGTACAAGAGCCGCGCACACTAACCATTGCACCACCGACGGCCACTACCGATGCTCAGAACGAATTGTTGTGAATACCGGTAATTCGTATTTAACGACCTCTAATTCAGTTGTGTTGACCTCTATTGTGGTTGTGACAACCTCTTAATTCGGTGGTGACAACATCTAAATTGGGTTGTGAAAACCTCTAAATTTGGTTGTGACAACCTCTAAATTCGGTTCCCCCAACCAAACTTTTCTTTGGTTGTAGAAACTCGAAACTGTGTCTACCATTTCGACGACGACACAAGATCGAACCCACATTCTCATGTACGACGACCACAGGAGAGAAAGTCAACTATCGACCTGATATTCACGTTACGACAAATCCTGGGGAAAACTCATGAAAATTAAAACGACACCTGTAGATTATAAGGCTTCTTTCGATAGCCCGATACGGGGAAAACTGTACCAAGCTATGTTGGAGCTTGGCATTACTGCTAAGCTGACACGCCTTTGTGCAATGACACGGCCCCACACGAAATCCTCAGTAAAGATTGGTAAAGATCTCACCGAACCATTTAGTACGAGGCGAGGCCTTACGCAGGGCGACATCCTATCATGCGATCTCTTCAACATATTAATTGAGATCATCGTGAGAAAAGCTGCAATCAGCACGAATAAATCTATCAGCAGCAAAAGTCAAATGCTACTCGCGTATGCTCATGACTTAGACATGATTGTTCGATATTTGAGAGAAGTTACTGCAGCATTTTCTAGAATTGAGAAGGAATCAGCAAAAGTGGGTTTGACAGTAAACGAGGGCAAGATAAAAGTAATGTTATCGACAAGTAGAACATCCATCCGATTGGTTAACACTGATAGTCGCTATAATTTCGAGGTAGTGAACGAATTTATTTACCTAGGATCTGCCGTGTACTAAAGCAATAACGCCAGTCTAGAAATCAAATGGAGGATTGTGCTTGCAAACAGGTGATATTTCGGAATAAGCAAGCACTTCAGAGATAAGATCCTCTCTCAAGAAACGAAGATCCAACTATATCAGACTCTCATACAACTTGTCTTGCTTTATGGCGCAGAATTCTGGGTTATATCGGATGCACTGGAAGTCTTCGAGAGAAAAAAGCTTCGAAAAATATATGGTCCCATTTGGCCGTCTGTGGGGCAATGATTAGTGTGCGCGCCTCTTGTAAATAAGATCCTGGGATTGATCCCTGCTCTGACCACCTTAAATTTCTCTCGCCGGCGGATACCTCGCATAGTGACGAGTATTTAGCCGTGAAAAAGCTTCCCAAAATACCGTTCGGGATCGGAGTAAAAACTGTATGGCCCAATCAGTGAGTATAAAACTAGAAAGCGCACAGTTCACTGGGGTGAAAAGCTCTCCCCAATTCCTTCATGGCATGTAATGGGAAACCATTTGTTGTTTTTATTATAGAGAAAGGTGAGTATAGACGGCGGCTAAACCTCGAGCTGTATAATCTGTATCCTGACATCAACGTAGTTGTGCGTATCAAAATAGCGCGTTTACGGTGGCTAGGCCATGCCAGTACAATGGATCAGAATGAACCAGTGCTAATGTTTTACGAAGACGTACTCGAAGGACATCGACAAATAGAACGACCAAGATTTCGCTGGAGGGAACAGGTGCAATAATAAGTGTGTTTTGTTTACCCCGCTAAAGTTAATAATAGCTTAATTTGTACGGGACAGCTAAGCGATATTAAGTGGCATTTCAATTTTCCACTTAAATTCCGACTTGAGCAATGACAATGTTGCCACATGTTCAATTTCAAGAAGTGGCAACAAAAAGCCATCTTAGATACATTTTGTTATCATTTCTTGTGAATGAAAATGTTATCAAGGAGAGACTCAAAAGCAGAAATTTGCAAAATGTCTTATACATTTTTAGTTCATTAAAATTATTTTATTTAATGGAAGACTACTTGGACTTTTATATCTCTAAATTTGAAGGATAGATTTTTATTTGCGATTGAAAACAAAATTGGAAATAAATTGTTCACAACAACGCGCGGTAAATGTTATACATACTGAACATGCTGGAATTATCTATCAGGTATAGTCGTTTAAACAGGTGATGTAATGTTTTCCATGTCATTTTTCGTTTCACTTGTCAAAATCATATGTATTTTGATTTTATACTTGTTTGTATTCTTGTATTGTTGGTATAAATTTGTGTAGAGTTTGACAACTGAAACGAATGAACGAAAATAAAATGTATATTGTTGCTGCTTACAATTACAACATGTGCTGCTATCATGTATTCGATGGCACTGTGTGGGCACGTGTTGCCATATCGATTTTTTTTCACCCCTTACAGCAAATGTTGCCACATTTCGTAGTATTAAGTGTGGATCGTTTTATTTGGAAAGTCGTAGAGTCTAAACATAATCAAACACGCTACAGACGACGACGTTTTTTCTTCATAGGTATCTTATGGCAGGGGAAAAACGTGGCGGAAATCCGCTGCGGCTGACGACTCGCCGTTAGAATAGAATCTTTTCTAATGTCTTGGCGGCGCTCTCACGAAATCTCTTAATTGAGAGAATGAAGTTGCCACATGTTCAAGAAAATCATAAGAGAAACCAACACATATATACGATGGTACGTAAAGGAAGGGTTAAAAATAATTTATTGTTAAACACAATACAATAAAAGTGAATACATTTTTAAATACAGTAAAAACAATTTTATTCCTATACAACTATAATATTTATTTCAAACAAATTCCAGAAAAGAGCCGCAAAAATTTACGACGCAGAGAGAAAAAATCAACCGAAGTCGCCAGACGCTCTCTCTCCCATTTCGTTTAGACGCTAGAGATTTTTTCCGTCGTCGTCTGCAGCGTGTCTGGTTCTGTTTGGACTCGTAAGTGGCGATAGCTGAATGGAATAAAAAAACCGCCATATTGTCTGCGAGAGCATGGTGTTACCAACTGGAGGAGAAAAGCTGAAGATCGAGCCGGTTGGAGAAAGAGGTTATCCTCATGTTGTAAGGTAAGGGTTGTTTGAGGCCACTGAAGTAAGTTATCCAGTTTCACATTACACCAGCTGCGTCTGGCCCAGTTTTCAACACGTGTAAGGTTCAATTTCATTAAACGTCGTTGAACTTTGATATCCTTAAAGTGCTATCAGGTTTTAATGTTTAATAACTCCTGTCAAAATTATGCAAGACACAGCTCACATTGATACCACTGTATCTGGATATGCCTTTAAGACTATCAAGTTTTGATTCCTTCCTGAATTTCATCACTGTGTGCCACATGTTATACTACGAGTAATATACCAGGTAAACTGGTTACATTCCAAATGATAATCGTAACTTCTTCTGTGCCTTGTTTAGTTGTAGTATCGGGGTTTAAGTACTAAATTATCGAAAAGTGGAAGGGTTATTGAACCACTTTAGTTCGAACTTCTTAAAATTTCCAAGCATTAAATAAAGGTATGGCAATGTTGATTTAATCATTTTGTTAAAATTTCAAATCTATTTCCTGACATCCCCACCCCAATTCCAAAGTTGAAGTTCTGTTGCGAAAATAAGTAAGTTCTATATCATCGCTTATCTGGGACAAATAATGCTAACGTGTCTTTTTCCAAATTTATTGACATTATATTTCTTTAGATAAGATCTAATATTTAAGTGATTCATTTGCAGTGGAAAATCAACTAGAAATGTGTTTATTTCATTCTAGACTGTGTTCGTTCTCAAGAGCATTTCGTGAAATTAGCAAATACGAAATATTTGTTGGTAGAAGTTGTTGAACTTGAAATATTCAAGGAATATTGTGTATACGAAAATATTAATTTAAAAAACAATTTATATTAGAAATAAAGAATTATCTTTAGTTAATTACGTATCTAAAGAGAATTTCAAGAATTTTGTGAAATTGATTTCATCGTGGATGGGAATTAACAACTGCACATACTTTTTGCTGCACCCCATGATGAACAGCTGTTTTTGGATGTAGTCAGGGGTTCCATTCGCAACTGTGTGTCGTGTGGTGCCAATGAAGAGTAATCAATTTGTATCATCTCGTGTTAGACGTTATACATTCTGCAACAGCAACAATGGAATAAGACAAATTTTGGTTTAACATTTTGTTTCCTTTCTTCCTTGGCAGATAGTGAAACATGATTATCGAAGATATTCAGCTGCAGGGTCTTATAAAATCCAATTTGATTAACCTTTCACCCGGCGCAATTTTAGGTTATTTATATGATATATAATAAGTGTGTTATTTTACCCCGCTGAAGTTAATTATAGCTTAATTTGTCCGGGACATCTAAGCGATATTAGGTGACATTTCAGTTTCACACTTAAATTCCGACTTGAGCAATGACAACGTTGCCACATATTCAATTTCAAGAAATGGCAACAAAAACTTATCTTATAGCTCATTCGCACTGCAAAATATTTTCCTGATTTCGTATCAAATGTCTTAACAAAATCTGAAGTGTTCGCATTGGGGTTTTCCTGATTTGATTGAAAGTTAAGGCGTATTGACGAGGTAGTGTTACTACGAAACAAACACACCAACCCAACATCAATAGGCATTTTGCTTTGTCTGGTATTTTTTCACAATCTGTTTCAGCACAAATGTATTCCAGGAATAAAATTAAACAAAAAAGTACAAAAATATATGTTTGAGAAACAATAAATACCTAAAAAATGCGATAAATAACTAAGTCGGGTATTCTAGTGGTACCACCACTCCGATGCCCCGTGACGGAAATGGTTGTAAACAAACGTACTATTCGTTCGTAGTGTGAGATAAAACAGCGTTGCATAAACCAAATCAAGCATTTTTTTTCCTGATTCCTAGACAAATAAGAAAAATACCCGATTTGTCGTGTGTCAAAACGTAAGGGAAATCAAGCAAATTTTCTTGATTTCTGCTTGAAATCAACAAAAGTGGCAAAATCAAGAAAATTGATGCCAGTGCGAATGCAGTATTAGATCATTCTTGCGAATGAAAATGTTTTAAGATCATTACAATTATTTTGTTTAATCGAACACTACGTATACTTTTATATCTCTAAGTTAGAAGGATAGACTTTTATTTCCGATAGAAAACAAAATTGGAAATAAATTCTTCACAATAACGCTCGGTAAATGTTATACATATTGATCATGGTAGAATAATCTACCAGGTATAGTCGTTTAAACAGGTGATGACATTTTTTCCGTGTCATTTTTCGCTTCACTTGTCAAAATCATATGTATTTTGCATTTATACATTTTTGTATTGTTGGTATATATTTGTGTAGAGTTTGACAACTTAATCGAGTGAACGAAAATAAAATGTTTGTTGTTGCTGCTTACAACTACAACAACATCTGCTGCTACCATGTATTTTTGGCACTGGCTACAAACGTGTTGCCATATCGCATTTTTTTCACCCATTACAGCAAATGTTGCCACATTTCGTAGTATTAAGTGTGGATCGTTTTATTTGGAAAGTCGTAAGTGGCGATAGCTTAATGGAATAAGAAAACAGCCCTAATGTATCGTCGGTTTACAAGTGAAATCTACTAAGTCAATTATTGATTATTTTTAGTTGAGTCCACCAAGCCCTTGTACTCAATGTCTTCTACATGCTGTTGCTCAATAGGGGTATAGTAAGGGATTCTCTGACCGAACTGTCAAATTCTTAAATCTTTAAATGACTGAGTAGGAAAGGTAATAAATACAATACAAATCTTTAATTTCAATTTTTTACATTGACTTATGTAATTTCACTTGTAAGTCTTAATTCAGGAGATTATTTTCTGACTTCGCCCTTACCGGCGCCACATGCTCAGAACGAATTGTTGTGAATACCGCTAATTCGTATTTGACGACCTCTAATTCAGTTGTGTTGACCAGTAGTGTGGTTGTGACAACCTCTTAATTCGGTTGTGACAACCTCCACATTCGGTGATGACAACATCACAATTTGGTTGTGACAACTTCTAACTTCGGTTCCCTCAACCAAACTTTTCTGTGGTTGTAGACCAGTGGTAACCAACCCATAGCCTCGCGAGGCAGACAATAATCGTATTTTTCACACACACACGATCGGCAACTCGCATGTACACAACAACTATGTTTGATTCGAAGCATCAGTCTATGCCTGTACGTTTACGACCGCACACAAGCACATAATAATAATAATACGTTTGTGTGCGTGCGTTCGGTTTTACCCACCGCTGTTGTAGACACTCGAAACGGTGTCTACCATTTCGACGACGACACAAGATCTATTATAGATGTTGAGGTGGGAAGAATCTATTATCCTCTCTTCTTGGTTGACAGCAGGGCACTTAAAAGGCAGTTTGACACCTCCATGAAGTTTTGAATATAAGAAATTTTATATTCAAAGGCCTATCAACAAAAGCTCACTCTCCTGCTGCGGCAGAATAATCCCCCCCTCCCGAAGACCCACAAGCGCAGTGGAAGCACATCTCCCTGTCTTTGGAAACCACTGCAAGGAACGAACTTGGCTATCAAAAACCGCAGAAGGATAAGCCATGGTAGGACAAAGAATGTCGCATTGCAACTGATGAAAAAAAACGCTGCACGTATAGCAACGAAACAGTCAGTTACAACGCGTGCTCCGAATAAGCGATACAAGAGGCTGAGAAGTGGAGGGAAAACCAACTATTTAGGAGAACAAATTGCAGTGGGAGCAGAGAGGGAATAGGTTGCCCTCTTGCAAAGCCGAGAATGGGAATCTGGTCACAGATT
Organism: Phaonia tiefii; assembly: GCA_963931995.1. Taxonomy (NCBI): domain Eukaryota; kingdom Metazoa; phylum Arthropoda; class Insecta; order Diptera; family Muscidae; genus Phaonia; species Phaonia tiefii. Next base: position 198,147,225 of record OZ008371.1, read on the forward strand.
AGCAGTGTCTGCTTAAAACGTGGAGAGACAGCCCACTTTTCAGCACTATTCCACCCAGATTCTTCCACTGAAGATTAGAAGGTAATGATTGTGAAACCCAGTGTAGAATGAATCCCCTCCCCCCCCCCCCCTAGACAGGACGTGATTAGAAAGGTAATCTCCCGCCTTAAGAATAATAAAGCCGCTGGGATGGATTTGCTACATCCAGAGAACAAATTGATTGAAAAGAGGTTGTAGCAACAGCAAATTCAGCTGATACCATCGAATTGCGGTTGCCACAACCGAATTGAAGTTGTGATGACCGAATTTAGTCGTCACAACTAAAATTCGGTTGAAGCAATCTCGTTTCATAATTGATTCGTTTGTGACAACTGGATCGTGAATTATATTCGTTTTGTCAACCAAATTTTCTAATATTTCGGTTGGAGCAACCGAATTTGGAAATAATTCGGATGCAGCAACCGAAATTGGTAGCAAATTCGGTTGGAGTAACCGAATGTGGCATCAATTCAGGTGCAACAACCGAATTTGACATTAATTCGGTTGTCACCACTGAATTTGGTATCAATTCGGTCGCAATAACTGAATAAACCCTTAAGTCGGTTGCAACGACCGAATTCAGGGTCAATTCGGTTGCTGTAACCGAATTTTTCATGAATTCTGTAGGTACAACCGAATTTAATTTTCAATTCGGTTACCACAACATAATTCTATGTATTTAAAACTTGACGTTTAAAATTCTACAAACAAATATTATATTAAAAGAAGTTAAAGAAAGTATAATTGTTCTCGCAACGGCGATATCAAGATTTTTTTTTTTGGTTATTAAGAAAGGTAAGTAAATATATTGTAATTATGGTTTTAGTATTAAATCGTTGTATTTTGCAGAGAATGTCCAAGCAGATATCAAGAGTTTTGAAGCTTTTCAAAGTCAGTCGTTTGAGAAATGCTGCAATCATGTGTGTACGAAACGGTTTAGGACCGAAATCAACGCTTATATTTGCGCAAAGATATATGGGATGCTGAAGATTTCCTCTGGACTTTCCTCTTGGTGGTGGCTGGTAGAGCTTTGATTGGCAAAACCGATGATATCTGGCATCAAGGGCTACCAAAATTTACGCTCTTTTTTTAAGAGCCTATTCATCACCACGTTTCTCAACTGCTTTCAAGATTGTTGCACTGAGAGACAACTTTTCCGCAGTAATGACATTGTTCCGTTTTTCTTTTAGTCTACTTTAAAAAGTTCCTAAAAAAGTTTTTATCAAAAACTAGTTCTTTAGGGTTAGTTGGTTGGTTGAAAAGGCTGCAAGACAGCACGCTGTCTAGCACACTTAGGCTAAAGAAACCCATTGTTATACCTGCAGTTTACTCTATAGCAACTATTGACTAGTCGTCTAGCCAAATTGCCCTTTCAATGAGTTTGTCTATAAGACCTACAGGAATATCCTGTAGGGCTACGGTGCTAACTTAATGTGTTCCGAATATGCTACTTCTCAGTCCTGCCAGAGCAGGGCAATCCAAGAGAAGGTGTTTCGTCGTTTCCTCGTCCTCTTCCATGCAGAGTTTCTATGTCCCAATCTTAGGGCGTGTTTTCCTACAAGACAATGTCCCGTAAGTGTTCCTATCATTGTGGATAACCTGCCTCTCGGCAAGTTAAGTAGTTGCCTAGCCCTTTTCCTGTCCACCTGTGGCCAGAGGACCCTGCCTTGTTTGCAAGTTGAAGTAAGTCTTCACTTGTCCTTGAACATATTATCGGCCCACTGCCTGATCTGCAAACGGCAGGTAGAGATTGGCATACTAACACCTGCTTTGCCGGAAGTACCTGTGCTGTAGTACCCTGCCTAGCTAACGCATCCGCTACGCAATTGCCTGGAATGTCGCTGTGTCCCGGTACCCAGATGAGTCTGATTTATAAACGCCATAATTTGGAAAAATATCGATTTTTTCGCGATTTTTGACAAAGTTGCAAAGTCGCTCGAGGTCACAAATTTGGATTACCCATTAGGCCAACATCGTAAACAAGTCTGCAAAAAACAACAGAACTACCGGATTTGACGCATACTACCCCATACTTTCCAATGTTACTGGCTTATAAGGTGAATTATTCCGTGTCGTCTCAAGAAATAAGACCTTTAAGCCTCGTATTCAGTTCTTGCGAAAATTTCGTTAGAAATTTTTCATTTATATCCAAACGGAAAATGGCGTTGCGGAGAGTTAGCACCTATCTTTGATTTACCTTACAAATAGTTCCTATTCGCACTCCATTTTATTTTTAAGGCATGTGGTTTTGCATTTGTTCAAAACTCCGGTCCCAAACAATTGTTTTCGTACGAAATAACTTTGGCGTAACAACCCTGTACTTGGTTTTGCCTACGAAATGTTCGCAAAGAGCTGAGTACAACGCAAATGAATTTTCGGTTCGTAAAATTTTCGTTATTTTTTATACTCGTATGTACATATGTACTTCTTACGGAAGCGAAATTTTCATAAACACTGAATACCGGACTTTATTCATTAGAAATTAGGAGAGATTTGATAGACGATTTTTAATACAACAAACGTCTCTAATAAGACTGTAGGTATGTACATATTTAATTTTTTCAACGTGAATATATTTCCCCTGTTTTCCGGGAAAATTACTCTAGACTGACGTTTAATCTAGTGCGATTTGTTAGTGACAAGATGTCTGCCAATTCCACTTTTATAACTGTATTTTGTTTTTAGTTGTTGTTTGTTTTATAACATTCTACTAAAACACTTGGTTGGGTTGGTGGTGGACTGCCATAACAATTCTACGTGTTGCAACCAGTCGTCGGTCGATTGGACACGTGAGCCTCTCTATCATCAGACGTCATGGGCAAGTATTATAATGGACGGCGAGAGATAAGACCGCAATCATTTTATGATGCGAATTAATAAGTATATTTTTTTTTCTTTTTAATTTTCTTTATTTTTTTTCTTCTCTTCAATGCAAAATAGGTCAAGATGAGAGGAGGGGCTGCGGTTTGACAAAGTCTGACAATTGTTAATAATTTCAAATATAAAATTAAACTAATGCGTAGATGTTTTGTAGTGTTAATTTCTTGAAATTATAAAAGTTCGCACTGCACACAGCAGATGTCTTTGATTAATTAAACACTATAGTATAGATATTCATGCAGTCAGTCGCACAGATGTGTTACAGCTGTATTGCAATAATTACAATCGTACCGATGGACGCACATACTCGTGCATATGAAATGTATGTAGGTACCTATACATACATATTTATAAATGCGATTTTATAGGTCTTAACCTAAACTATATAAACTCGCTGCTCTTATCTTTGCGCTGTGGAAAACGCGATTACAATTATATAAGTACATAGTTGGTTCTATCTATGATAGTGAAATGTGAAGTGCTACTATGAACACAAAACCACAGTGTAGGTCAGTAGTTGTGGTCGCTTGTGTTGTCTTTTTCAGTTAAGGTAAAATATTACATTCATACATACTTATCTCTTTAGGCACGTGTGTGCGTGTGTAGTTGCTATCAACACCAATTCCTAAAATACAAGAGTCAGACTTAAGTGACAACATTTCCAATTGGGTTTGATGGAACGTTAAGCGTTCATTGCGCTTTGTTTATTTGTATATCAAGTAGTGTGATGCTATTACTGGTGTTGTTGTTGTTGTTGCCAGAACTACACTCGTGTATACACCACGAAGCCATCCATGCCCATTCTTATCCATCAGTTCGTCAGTCACTGTGTGTTTCATTTTCATTACCTCCTCCTACCTACATCCAACAATTGCAAATAACGTTAAGCAACAACTACAATGCAATAATTGTAAACACAAAATACGACGACGGCTGTTTTTTGTGTGTTTGCTCTCAATCAGCTGTTTTTGAGAGTATTAATCATATGTTTTCCCACAAGTCATGCTAATACACAGTCGTATATTTACGTTCGACCATATGTGCGATGTTTGTTTCTGTGTGTACATGGCAAAGAGAGAGAAACACAGAGAGAGAGAGAGAGAAATTAAATAATAAAAAGTGCAAGTATCTATGAGAGCCTTTTCTGGTTTGTTTTGATTTGCTAAGTTGTTGTTAGATTGTGTATTTATGAGAACGAGAGGATTTCTTTAATTTGTGTTGTTATTTGTATCTATGGGTGTGAAATTCGTATGATGTAGCAGAGTTGCCAATATTCGATTTTTTTTTGTCATTGATATATAATGTAAATAATAAAACAGTTTCTGCTAACAAGTCTGGAACAAATTTTACTTTACAGCCTTTTCACATTAGCGTACATTTTGTGGGAACGCATGGAAGATGTTGACAAAATGAAACATGCGTTCACACTTGCAACATCTTCCATCTGTCATCTTCTAATATTCATTTATTAATAGTGGTATTCATGCAAACAAGAAAACCTAGAACTTTTGCTCAGCGTAAGTTTGCCCCGAAGCGTTTCATGAGGCACCAAATTAAGTTGCTCAGTGTATCTATGCAGCAATTGTCAAAAAAGGCTGATAAAGTAAATAAACAAAGTAAAATTAAAAGTATATGTTTTACCTATTCCCGTATTTTATATTTTTCACATAAATCAAAAACCCTCTCTTTTTTTCAATACAAAATTATTGACATTGAAATGTCAAAAGTTTACACGTTTCTTTTTCCAGGTTTGCTCAGCACATTTGCATCGAAAACTTTCCACTTTTGTGCAATTCGCTTTGTATGGGAAATTTGTTTGTTTTGACGTTTGCTGTGAAAGTTTACGATGTTTTCGAGTTTACGAGGTTCTTTCGAGCTTCCATGAAGACCACTAATATGCCAGATTGCTGTAGCGAAATGTTTGTGATCAAAAATTACCGGAACTAAAATGGTTGAGGAAATATTTTATATTGTATTGTCTATTGGGGCCCAGGAGTCGAAAGAATTAAAAATAACATTCGTCAAACGTTTATTTTTTTAACATTTCATATTTAGTACAATGCAATTGTTTTCCTGCATTTATTTCGTCAAGATGTATTTATATTAGGTGGTGTTATTGCGACAATAGCTGTTTTATATTTGTTTGGTGTCATACCACTGCCAAAGCAAATTTGGTAGCAATTGCAATACAAGTACACAAAAAAGGAATACATATCAGATTAACAGTCAGCTGAGGCAAAGATTTGAAAACATTTAAATCAGCTGTTCTAGCGCGACCACCTGATTTAAATACATCTTTTGTTTTGTTTTTTTTGAATTTCTCTAATTTTTTCTGCAAATTCAATTTTGTTCTAGTGATGGACTTAAAATTATCGAATGAATTGGGTTGAAACGTAATGAGATGGAACATTTTTCAAAGATGTTGAGCTCACCAATTTGTATGGGGAAATGTTAATATCTTAGGCAAATTGATTGAAGATGTAAGATGTGGCCTAGTGTGAAAAAGCTATTACGAGCATAGCTCGAATTGTTTAATATTTATTTTTTTAAATTTGAAGAAAAAGAAGAAAACTGCTTCAGCCAATTCTCCACTTCCTGAGGTATGGGCTTCCACAGTTCGGATATAACGGGTTTTTCAACAGAGACGTTACAAAAGTAAATCGATAGGGACAGCAAACGGCGCCATATTTTTTCCCGCTCTTTTGACATTTCTCTTCAGTAAGGTTTGCATTTCATCATGGAAAGATATACAAGCCAACAACGAGTCGAAATTATTAAAATTTACTACCGAAATTTGGAGTCAGTGGCCTCAACTTTAAGAGCGCTACGTCCATTTTATGGTCGTCATAATCGTCTTACCAGATCAACAATTGAGCGTCTAGTGGAAAAATTTGAATCCACAGGCACAGTACAAAATGTTCCCGTGCCAGTCGAGAATATTGCGGCCGCTGAGGCTTCAGTTCAAGAAAGCGCAAAATGTGTCTCTCACACGTCGTTCTCAAGCGTTGGGCATCTCTGTGACGTCGTTGTGGCGAATTTTGCGAAAATATCTTGGCCTACATCCTTACAAGATCAAATTGACACAAGAATTGAAGCCGCTTGACCACCATAAGCGTCGTATGTTCGTGAATTGGGCTGAGCAACAACTTGAAAATGATTCGGATTTTCATCGGAAAATCATCTTCAGCGATGAGGCGCATTTCTGGCTGAATGGCTTCGTCAATAAGCAAAATATGCGTTATTGGTCAGACAGCAATCCACACGTAATCCATGAGTCATCATTGCATCCCGAAAAAATTACGGTTTGGTGCGGGTTATGGGCCGGCGGCGTCATTGGGCCGTACTTCTTCCGTGATGATCAAGACCGGCACATTACTGTGAATGCGAATCGCTACCGTTCAATGATAACCGAATATTTTTGGCCCCAATTGGATAATATGGACTTGGAGGACATGTGGTTCCAGCAGGACGGCGCCACAAGCCACACAGCGATTGCCACAATCAATTTATTGCGATTTGACGCCGTTAGATTAATTCCTGTGGGGCTACGTCAAGTCTATGGTCTATGCCAACAAGCCAGCGACGATTGATGAACTTCGTACGAATATCGAACGCGAAATTGCAGCAGTATCGGCCGATTTATGCTTGAAAACCGTCGAAAATTGGGTTCAGCGTCTGGACTTCTGCAAGCGTGTCCGTGGTGGCCATGCAAAAGAAATCGAGTTCCATACATAATGGCATCGAACGTATTTTCACGGGAAGAAAGAATTTCATTGGTATCTAAAACCGGATTTGTTTTATTTTAAAAAAAAACTTTTGTAGCGCTCTTATTGAAAAACCCTTTATGTACATTCATATGTATATGTATGTATACAGTCATGGACACTAAATTAGCACGAAACTACTCCTGAGTTTGATGTAGCATTTTTTTAATCTTTTTGACTATATAGAGCAATTATTATAGTCTGCACTATTGCAGCAGAGCATCAAACTTCTGTCAAACTAATTTTTATTGCATTTACACCGACCAATATTAACGCATTTCGAAGGTTAACTCCGTTAACCCACGCTAACCCAGAAGATTACTCATACAATTTTCATCTGTAAATCTGAAGTTTAATTTGTAACCTCATTTTAAACTGGTGTACAATTTGATGCAACACTGCTAATTACCAAAAAAATGCAACCATAATAAATACATACAAAAAAAATCAACTGTTTGACAGACGGAAGCCGATCAAAAATTTTTCGATGCGTCGCCGCTACCAAAAAAATTTCGAAGCACACGCCGCCGCCGATATAATTGGCTCTTATTGATTTATAATGTGAGCCGATTTTATCAACTGTCCCAATTTGACCGATTGAACCAATTTTAAAGTTTCAGTTATTTCAAAAATATCCTAAATTTGTACAAAACTGACAAAATCAATAGCCGCCAATTTAATTTTTTTGTTGTGCCGCGGGGTTTCCAACTGAAATGCAAATTTAATCTCGAATTGGGTGGTGTCAACGGCAAAGATTAGAGAACAAGTTTATGGCTAAACTGGCCGCTATACACTGCTGCCTAAATGCGACATAAATTAGCACAACGTGAGCGGAACAGTCATAAAAAGTTTTGAGGTGCGTATTTTATGCCCAACGGTAAAATTTCTCTAAACTTTTCCTAAAAATGAGACGGGGAAGCGCATTATATTCAAAACGTGTAGTGAAGGCAAAAAGCCAAGTGAAATTTAAAAATTCTTAACCGATCTAGAAAACTTGTCTACATTTTTACTTATGCCATTACAACTAATAAAAGTTGTATAATGGAAAACAAACAAAAAAAAAAGAACGCACGTACCAAAAAAAACAACTGAAGCAGTGGACCAAGCTATTTTCCGGATGTCGACGAAGGACACTTTTCTGATATCACGCGATATTGCGAACGAAATTAATTCTCAATTTGGATTAACTTTATCAGACAGGGTCATCCGAAGACGCCCGAATTGCGCTCAACTGTTTGGGTGCGCAAGCCGAATGAAGCCACATCTATCAAGGAAAAATATTGCTAAGCGTTTATTGTTTGCTCGCACCCACAATTCTAAAGCCCTCTTATTCTGGAAAAAACAATTTTGGAGTGATGAGCGTAAGGCCAATTAATTGTCTGGACCGGATGGTAGATTATTTGCTCATCGACTTAAACGACAGGTATTGAATCCACGCTACACTCAGAAACCCGTGTAGCATGGTGGAGGAAGCATCATGGAGTGGGGATATGCGTGAAGCATGGTGGAGGAAGCATGATTGAGTGGGGATCATTTTCATGGCGGGGTGTGGGCCACATTGTGAAAATGTATGAACAAAATTAACCGTTACCAGTATTTGGGCATTCTTAAGAACAAAATGGAACCTTATGCTTTTGAACACATGGCAGTTTCATTCACATCCATGCACGACCATGACCCCAAGCACACATCGAAGCTTGTAAAGGAGTGGGTTTCGAAGGAAAGCATCCCCGTTTTAGACCGGCCGGGTAAAAGTCCCGACTTGAACCCGATAGAAAACCTCTGGAACGATGTGAAATGTGATATTTCTCTACATAACTATAAAACTTAGATGATCTTTGGATTGGAATACAAAATTGCGTTGCCAGAGTTTGATTCAAAGCATGGGCCGTAGATTGCAAGCGGTATTTGAAAATAAAGCTTACACTACCATATCTACATACATATCTCTGATAACCTCTCAACTAAATATTTCATAAATATTTCCTCTTCGTACTCCACATTTATTTCTATGCATACTTTTGTTTGTAAAAATAAACGAAATGTCAAAATTTGGATCGCAAACAATTGTATTCGTACAAAATAATTTTGTCCCCGCAACCCTGTAATTGTTTTTATTCACAAAATTTTCTAATAGAACAAATTAGAATAGAGTATTTTATTCTCTCAATAATTTTAACTTCATAGATTTGGTTGCATGTAAACGTTGGATGTTGCAACTCATGGCTTCAATATTACCAGATAGAGGCAATTATACACAACCTCCAACAAAGCAACAACAACCGAATTTCGTGTTTTTGTGGCAAAATAGTTGTGTTAAATACAACACAAATGTATACCAACGATAAAAGTCAACAAAAAAGTGCAAAATACATTTAAATTTCACAGTTTTATAACAAAACGAAATGAAAAAGGAAAGTCAACAGTTTCAGTAACTCCACCGGGTGTAAGTTAATTTTCGTCAATATCTATCATTGCACAAACCTATGGTGAAGAGTGTGAAATAAACGTCAGATGAGAGAAATGGATTCTCTAGTCTAATTTCTTCCACTGAGTACTGAGTACCAAGCAAATGTAGTGAGCTAAAGTTGAGATTCGCGAAATTTGCCATATTTCTATATCCTCACCCATATTAGAACCTTAGTATCTTTGGAAGAAATTCGTATTAGGACTTTTTAAAACGATTGACTCATGTCCGTTTGTCTGTCAGGCTGGTCAACACGAATAACTATTACGCTGGTTTCATAGCCGGCGCAATCGTTAAAAACAATCCTTTTAAAGCGAGCCACAGATTTGTCAGTCTTGAGCATGAGCTTGGTCGATAACTTTTTATCTGACTGATGAATTTGAGCAAACATTACCAAAATATTTTGTGTACATGTTAGTGATGCGAACAACTTCGATTACAATTTTATTTGGCATCAAGAAGGACGGTAAACGGAAAATAAACATCAGCGATAGCTGATGTTCATGGTTTTGAATGACGAGTCTGTGGTTCGCTTAAAACATTAATTTTTGATAACTCATCGAGATATCTAAAGTGAACCACACATTAGTCAGTTTTGAGCATGAGCACGCTCAAAGTTGATAGTGTGTTCTTTAGCTTGTCAAACTGATATCAGTTTACCAAAAAATTTTGCCAACAATATAGTGATGGAAACAGCACCGATATAGTTTTTATATGTCATCGAAATTAGGGATGCGTAATTTTATGAAAATTTAGGACAACAATATTTTGTTTCATTAAATATGTATTTATGTATTTCTAACGAAATTCAGACAAGATACATTTTTGTCCAGGGGACGCAGAAGACAATTTTGCTTTTATAATAAATTGGTCCGATTGACAAATTTCTTGAATACGTCGGGAATACGTAAAAAATATCTCAGGAATACACGTTTTTACTATATCCAGATGACACATTTCTGTCAGAATATAATTGTCAGAATTACACGTTTTGTTTCAATTAAATCAAATTGCCAGTATTTTACTGACCATCAAAAGGATAAAAAGTCTACGAATTTGTTACAGTCATATCCTATTGGCAGGAAACCACCCCTTCAATCATGAAGTATAGAAGCGATCGCATTTTTCATTTAGGCATAAATCCCTATTATATTTCACGTTCATTTGTTCACTTTATTTTCTTAGACATTTTCGATTTCTTCCTGTATGGTGCGCTTAAAGGTGAAATGTTGGAAAATCTAGAATTTTTTCTCTCAATAAAATATTTTTTAGAAAAAATCAATATTGTGTTTTTTTGTGGAAAACGTAAAACAAACTGGGATAAATAGATTAACACAATTTTTCCATAGTTCACTTAGTTATTTAATTATCGGAAGTTGACATTTGGAAAACCGATAATTTGCTCTCTAATACAATACTTGTGTTTTTCATAATGAAATTTTTTACCAAAATTGCCGAATACCAAGCGGGACTAAACAAACTGAAATTAGAGTAAAATATAAAAAATAGTTTCTCATTACATCCCACGAAGGGATTGGGAAGAGCTTCTCACAACCAGTGAGCTGTGCGAATTCTAGTTTTACACTCACTTGATTCGGACCTAAAGTTTTACTCCGTTTCCGAACGGAATTTTTGAGAAGCTAGTTCATGGCTAAATACTCGATAGTGTCGCCGTCACGAAGTGAGGTGACCGCCGACGGTCTGAGCAGAGATCGAACCCACGTACTCATGTACAAGAGCCGCGCAATCTGCCATTGCACCACCGACGGCAAAATCGATAATGTATTTTTTATAGAAACTCAACGAAATAAGCTTAAAAAGAATTAACCACAATATTTCGGTAACTCACTTAATTATCGATGTATCGAAAGCTAACATTTGGAAAATCGATAATTTTCCTCTCAATAATATTTTTTTCTGTATTAATGGAATTTGTTGTGGGAATCCAAAAAAACAAGAAAACCAAAAATTAATAATATTGTTCGATATCTCGATTATTTTTCTCTAACTAAATACAGCGTAACTTATCATAGAACAGAAAATCCCTTGCCTATTTGAATGTTTACCAAGCTACAAATCTCATTTCAAGTACATTTTAAACTTAAACTTTTAATATCTCGATAACTAAGTAAGTTCTTGATTTTTTGATTTGATTTTTAAAACGATCCAAAGACTTGTCATTCATGAGCATGAACATCAGCTATCGTTGATGTTTATTGGCGGTTTATCGCCCTTGTGGATACCAAATAAGAATGTAATCGAAGTGTTTCGCATCACTAGCATGTTTACAAAATTTGTTGGTATTATTTTTTTAAAATTATCAGCCAGATAAAAAGTTATCGACCAAGTTCGTGCTCATGAATGACGAGTCTGTTTTTCGCTTAATACTTTTTCTTCTATTTCTTTAAGTTTTGTATATATTCTCAAGCTTCCACTTCTTAATTTTCTTAATTTGCATTGACCACTGTTTATTTTAAAATTCCCGTCTGTGCCCTGGCAACTCTGGTGATTTCAACTACATATGGTTGTTGGTATATTCAGTAAGAGTGGTTGTAGAAAGTAAACAACCGAATGACGAAGCATTTCAAAGTGGATTTTAGACGTCTCAAATGCATTTGTAGAAATGCAGGCAACCAGCAGCAATCACATTCTCATGCATATACAGACTGGTTCGTTCACAAATGTTCTTCCTCTACTTCACCTCGTTCGAAATCTCAAAGTGACCGACGGACAGACCAATACAGCGAAAATAAAAAAAATCCTTCAAAATGTTGTTGTTGCTGTAAATGTATGCCCGATTATGATGAAGACCATCTATTTCCGTGAGTTTCTTAAATGTTGAAATGCTTAGAATGCATTTTTATTCTCTCACTTGCATCGCATCGCAACACATTCATGCATGGCAAAAAGTCAAAAATCGAAAACGAAATTAGTAACAGCAGAAAATCCCAATTTGTAAATGATTTCCATTTGTTTACATAGTACAAACACTCCGTATGAGGTGAATAGTTTCGCAGAAAGTTGTACTTTGCCAAAAACCTGTGTGAAACGGCGTTATTAATATTAAATTTTGGGAAAATGAATTGTAACCTTTTATTATAGATTTGCAAATTTTTTCAAGATTTTTCATTTCTACAGATTCATTTATATCATTTTCGAAAAAAAAATTTTTGCTACATACAGTGGAGGTCATGCAATTAGAAACGATGTAATCAAAGTTACATTTCTTTTCCCAAATTTCTTATAAAGTGTCTCTCTTTCTGGCAACTCCAGTTATATTCTCACTCTAGTGCTACATATATATTAAGTGTGTTTTTTTTGCCCCACTAAAGTTAATTATAGCTTAATTTGTACGGGACAGCTAAGCGATATTAAGTGGCATTTCGATTTCCCACTTAAATTCCGACTTGAGCAATGACAATGTTGCCACATGTTAAATTTCAACAAATGGCAACAAGAGTTATCTTATATAAATTTTGTTATCATTTCTTGCGAATGAAAATGTTATCAAGGAGAGACTCCAAAGCAGAAATTTGCAAAATGTCTTATACATTTTAAGTTCATTAAAATTATTTTGTTTAATCGAACACTACGTATACTTTAATATCTCTAAGTTTGAAGGATAGACTTTTATTTCCGATAAAAAACAAAATTGGAAATAAATTCTTCACAATAACGCTCGGTAAACATTATACATATTGACCATGGTAGAATAATCTACCAGGTATAGTCGTTTAAACAGGTGATGCCATTTTTTCCATGTCATTTTTCGTTTCACTTGTCAAAATCATATGTATTTTGTTTTTATCCTTTTTTGTATTCTTGTATTGTTGTTATATATTTGTGTAGAGTTTGACAACTGACACGAATGAACGAAATATGTCTGTTGTTGCTGCTTACAATTACAACAACATCTGCTGCTACCATGTGTTTGTTGGCACTGGCTACAAACGTGTTGCCATATCGCATTTTTTTCACCCATTACAGCAAATGTTGCCACATTGGGTAGTATTAGGTGTGGATCGTTTTATTTGGAAAGTCATAAGTGGCGAAAGCTTAAGGGAATAAAAAACAGCCTTATTGTTGAATGTCTAAATACTCGTACACTCCGGTTCGATTATTTCAATGCACTAAAAATTCCATATTCAATTCCATGTCATTTTTCGTTTCACTTGTCAAAATCATATGTATTTTGTTTTTATCCTTTTTTGTATTCTTGTATTGTTGTTATATATTTGTGTAGAGTTTGACAACTGACACGAATGAACGAAATATGTCTGTTGTTGCTGCTTACAATTACAACAACATCTGCTGCTACCATGTGTTTGTTGGCACTGGCTACAAACGTGTTGCCGTATCGTATTCTTTTCACCCATTACAGCAAATGTTGCCACATTGGGTAGTATTAGGTGTGGATCGTTTTATTTGGAAAGTCATAAGTGGCGATAGCGTAAGGGAATAAAAAACAGCCTTATTGTTGAATGTCTAAATACTCGTACACTCCGGTTCGATTATTTCAATGCACTAAAAATTCCATATTCAGCAGCCTGTAACTTTTGCAATTTGTAACCGATTGCAGAATTTTAAAATGGAAATGGAAGCTAAACATCTTGTGATATAAAAAACATCATGACAATAGTGGGTTCTTAACTAAATAACTTTTTTTTAGCAATTTATACAAAAAGTCCAAAAATGTGATATTTTTATGGTTCACTTGAATAAAGGCACTTTATTATTTTTTTTATTATTTTTAAAGTAAGCGATGCTTTTTTGTAGGGAGCGTTTGTTTATTACAATTTATTACACCTTAATCATTTTCCGAGTCAAAATGGCAAAACAAATAATATTAAATCAATCGGAAAAACTAAAATCGCTGTTTACCGTTCCGAAGGATATTCTAACCGAGCAATAGCTAAAAAAATTGGACGGAGCCCAACAGTTGTCGACAATTATATCATGAACCCCGAGCGGTATGGAAACAATTTTAAAGGAAGGGTTTCATTGTTTCATGTTTCATTATCTACGTATGAGAAAAGAAAAATCATCGAAATTGCTTCTAATTCTGCCTTATCCTTGTCAGGGAAGGGAGCAAGTTATCAGTACGCAGAGTAATTAAGAGCTGTGAGTATCTAAAAATACCTGAAATTACAAAAAAGCTACCACCTAATGCTCCTCGTAAGGAAAAGCGGCTTCAATTCGCAAGAGACTACATGGTATGGGATGTGTAGCAAAGGGGTCATGTAAATGGCTGGAGAACCGTTGTATTTACGGTTGAGAATAAGTTTAATTTGGATGGGCCTGATGGCTACAACTATTATTTCCATGATCTGCGCAAAGAAACGCGTCTTTTGAACCGACATCACTGCCGAGAGGGCGGCGTTATGGTGTGGGGTGCTATTACGTACTATGGCACCATCGAAATGCTAAAAGGCCTGGTGCAAGCTATAAAATATTATAGGAATCGGCATTTCCGAAGTGCAGTGAAATATTTGGTCCCATATCTTGGATATTTTAATAGGATAATGTCCCTATACACAACGCCAGAGTGGTAAAGAAGTTCATTGCAAATCAAAATGTTAATATTCTTGACTGGCCACCCTATTCGCCAGATCTAAACATTATCGCAAATGTCTGGGGTTGGTTATCTCGTAAGGTCTATGAAGGAGGTAGACAATTTTCTGACAAGCAGTCACTAATGCAGGTCATTAAAGATGCTTGGAATTCAATTTCGTTGGATTTCATAAATTCTCTTTATCTCTCAATGAAAACCCGTATATTTGAAGTTATTAAAAACAAAGGGGGTTGTAACCCTTATTAATAGTTCTTAAATAAAGTAAAATAAATTTTAAAAAAATAAAAAGAACTGTTTTTCATAAAAATTAGTTAAAATGCCTTTATTCAAGTGAACCAAAAAAAATAGCACATTTTTGGACTTTTTTATAAAATGCTCAAAAAAGTTCTTTAGTTAAGAAACCACTATTGTCATGGTTTTGTTTTTTTAAATCTCAAGATGTAAAATTGTGCAATCGGTTACAAATTGCAAAAGATACAGGCTGCTGAATATGGAATTTTTAGTGACTTTAAATAAGTGAACCGGAGTGTAAATAGCAACCTCGTATTAAAATATTCTCGAAAATGCAACTGAACCATTTTGACAGCAAATATGTCCGTTTCATAGATATTCCAGCAAGAAAACGATCCTAAGCGTACTTCCCGAGTTGTGAAGAAATGGTTTATGGATACGCATACCAATGTTTTCGCCTGGCCACGAACCCCAGGTAATATAGTAGTGACGAATATTTTCGAAATATTAAGGCAGTTTGGGGAATCGATACCATCCTAGTGATGCTGGACTTTGGTAGAAAGTTTACCACCCTACCACCTTACAAAGTATTAAACGTCTTTGTATTATTTTATTATAGGTTTTCTGTAAAATTGGCAATAAAATATTGTTTTTGTCGTCATTTCTAATTGCATGACCTTCGACTTTTAGAGATCTATTGGAAAATGTAGTCTCCACTTTTCAGGAATATATGTAGCTAGTTATCGAAATATTTGCCGAAAGTATAGCAATAAGTGAGTCTTACAATACTGGATATTTCAAACTTTAATCTTGAAACTTTTTTTTAAATTTTTGTTTTATGGAAGTAATTCTGTTACACAATACAAATTCCAAAGTGACGTTTCTAATTGTATGACCACCACTGTATACATATGTATTTTCTTATTAATTTCATATCTCTCTTATAATTCAGCCGAGATATATACAAATTTACATTACGCGTTTTTTGTGGTCATATTCATTTGAACTGCAGTGTTTTTATAGTGGAACCACAAGTATTTGCATCTAGTATCTGGTTGTTTGTTTTGATTTTGAAATTTGTTGTTTTGCTTTACTACTAACTACTGACTCTGTAGTGTTATTTTTGTTCTCTCTATTTTTTGACTCCACGTCTGTCTGCCCTCTCTCATTTTAACTGTGTTGGCGTTAGTTACTCTTCTGGTTGCTTATGTTGTTGTAGTTGTTACTGTAGTTGTTGTTGCTTATGATATTATTTTGGGTTTGTTTGTTTATATGTAAACATAAACAACTTTTATCATCATCATATGTTCAAGTTGTGTTTCTGGTTTCTGGCGTTGCTGGGTTGCTGCTGATATTTAGTAGTGGTAGTAGTAGTATTAGTTGGAAATCAACTTAGCACCAATAACAACAACAACAATAATCGTAATAAAAACTACACCAACAGAAAACGGCACAAAATCAGGTTCAAAAGTTATCGGGTGTTTAGAACTATAAGTGTAGTGCATTCGTATGTGTGTGTGGATTTGTGTACACACTTACTTACACATGCCCAAAATTGATAACGACCACAAAAAAAAAAAAAACAGATGATAAAGCACAGTGGTGTAGGAGGCCCATTTAAAGTTGAAAATGTGAAACTATATTTGTAATTTTCTGTTATGCACTATCTGTTATGTGAAGGTCAATTGGTAGAATATGAAGCATTGGATTAAGGGCTTCAGCTGGACACGTCCTCATTGTCCCTGTTATGCCAATGCAAGCTGATTCTCTGTACTCTATACAACAGTTCCATGGTGGACGTCTTCCCCGCGACAGGGCACCATACCATTGATCCATAGGATAGTATAGGTTTGTTTATACTAGTGTATATCCATATCACAATTTCGGCTTCCGAACATTTTCCAATAAGCGTAGTACGCAACGGTTGCTTTCTGGGCGCGGTGCTCTATGTTACGCATCCAGGATAGTTTAGGGTCTAGAATCACGCCCAACTACTTTACGTGAGTTGATAGTGAAATCTCTACTCCACTTAGCCGAGGAGGATTAAATTTTGATATCTTGGTCTTCGTGGGAAAAAGCATGACCTCAGTTTTCCTAGGATTCACTCGAAGACCACTCCCAGTGGTCTATTCATTAAGTGATTTCAAGGCCCCATTCATGATCAACACGGATGAGAACAAACCAGACACCATTATTAGACACCATATTAACGAAAGTAGAGGAGAGATGACTCCACCCTGAGGAGTTCCCATATTCACTCGCTTTGATGACTCATTGTTGCCCATAGAGGCGTTGATAATTCTGCATTGCCACTATCCAACTCTTGGGGAATGTTTCCACGCTTAGATCTTCATGTGATTCTTATATAGCCGCTGAGCTCACGTTATTGAATGCACCCTCTATATCCAAGAAGGCCTCGAGGGTATATTGTTTGTTTTCCAAGGACCTCTCAATAGTTCTGACGACTTCGTGCAGGGTTGTATTGGTTGAGCGGCCTTTTAGATATGCATGACATTTTGGGCGATCCATCCATTTCCACGCGGATGTATGCACGAATTAGCCTTTCTATTCAGAAGAAACGATGAGAGGCTGACCGGCCTGAAATCCTTTGCGCTCTTATGACTCCAACTCTTTGGTAAGTAGTTAAGAGTCGGGCAAGATCGGAATATGATACAGAGCCAAGGCTTAATTATGACCTCCGCGCTTTGCAGCATTTTTGGTATAATACCATCTGGGCCAGGAGATTTATATGGTGAGAAGCTATTGATAGCCCGACATATCCAGTCTGGACTGATTATATCCTCTTTACCGTTAGTATGTGAGTATTGGGTTTATAATGTTCACACTTCCCTGGATATGTTCTCGCAGTCTGGGAAGTGTGTTTTCAATAATAGCGATCAGCTGAACTATTTTGTATCAGATGTATGTAACTCGCGCAACCATTTGAAATCCCGTAAAACTCTACAGATCTTAATGTAATTTTGAGGTTATAACTTTATTTCGTCCAACGCCAGGCACCTACTTAAAAAGTTCCATTTTGCCACACCCATTTTCTTACTTCCCATAAAGGAGCTGTGGGTCATCTCGTACAGCGAACCAAACCCCCCTTAAAACACTACAGATCTTAATGTAAAAAGACAACGAATTTAATGTTGTTATTCCCGTGTCCTTTGTTTTTGTGTGTGTCCTTTCAAATGCAACTCTGATCGCATAAATATTTAAAGAAGATACAAAAGAGAAATCTAACAGATCTATAAAGTTTGTTTTCCTGCAAATCGTTGTTCTGAAATTTCACTATTCCATTCGCTTTACGAAATTGACAATTTTGATATAACCAACGATTGCTCTAATAGTCTAATACATCTAAGTCTAACCCAGAAGATTGCTCATACATTTTTACCCTCTTATTCATAAATGGTTGTTAGAGGTTTAAGATACGGTTTTTGTATGATAAACTGTCTTTCAAACCTTTCACAACTTTTTATGAATAAGGCAAATCTGTAGAAACTGAAGTTTAATTGTTAACCTCATTTTAAATTGGTGTACATTTTGGTGCAATAATAAAAGCATACACAAAAATTCAACTGTTTGACAGATGGAAGTCGATCGAAAATTTCCCGAAGCGTCGCCGCCTCCAAACACCCCTTGAAGCTAACGCTGCCGCCGATATAAATGGCTCTTATTGGTATCAACTGTGAGCCGATTTTATCGACTAGCCCGATTTGACTAACTGATCCAATTTTAAAGGTTCAGTTATTTCAAAACATCCCAACTTTGCATAAAACCAATACCCGCCAACTTAATGTTTTTGTTGTGCCGCCGTCTTCGATAATTGTGTCTCGGCGCGAAGTTTGTCGAAGCAAGGAGTTGCCAACTGAAATGCGTTATAACATGATCTTAAGATGTCAATATTAGATTTACGGCCCTATTCTGTGTATGTGGTAACAATCAAATTGTAACCACAAAATTGTTACAAAGTTGTCACCATTGTTTGTATCTGGTATTCTGGCTACACAGTGACAACAAAAAATTCACCTCGTAACAAATAATTCACCTCACAATAACAGGTTGTCAAAAGCAGTGACAAAAAAACAAAAACATATGGTTTTCTGCACAAAATGAACGCGGTAAAAATAGGAAGAGTAGGTATTTAATATATTTATGTTTTATTGAATTAAAATTAATACAATATTATTTAGGGAATTTGAGCGCACCGCAAAGGCACAGCTGGAATGCTATATTGCCTTCCTCAAGGAACATCCAGAGATGCTAAGCGGAAAGAATACTCGTGCACATCCACGCCATATAGAAGAAGATATTTACTATAGCGCCAAGTCTGATCTACATACAAATTTCACCACCGACAAAAGTTTCTGCGCTGAGTTCAAAAAGTTGATTTTCCCTAAGCGGTCGGTCCAACTTCTTGAGATATACGCATTTAAAGCTTGAGTATATAATCGTTCATATCTCCGGGATTTATAATCCGATCTGGTTGAAATGGGAATCCATTACAAAGGTCTTTCTAAGCTTTATAAATCAGTGCATAAACATATTTATTTTTATTAGCCCATAGGGGAGCTAATTAAAAATACGTTTTTTAACCCCACTTTTCTGCTAACATTTTTTTTCTTATTCTTTAAACGAGCTTAAGATCTTTTATTTGTTTTGCTTATTTATCTCCAATATTTCGTCTCCACATTGGGCGACTTCTTCAGGGAACAAATATTAAATAATATAAAACAATTCAAACAACTCAATATCATAAATTTTTCCTTTCAAAAAAGAGCGGGAAATAAAAAATTTTCTTTGTCAATATGAAAAAATATCTCATAAAACATAAGTAAGAATGCACTTAAAGACAAAAAAAATGAACAAAATTATGAAATATTAACTTAAATACTGAAAATATCTATCTTATTTAACATTAATGTAATTACCCTAGTTCCTATTAACTAAATGTTTGTAATTCTGAGCAATATTTGCTATGTCTGTTTTATAGTTAATCCTTTGTGTTAATGAAACCTTCATGATTTGTAACATTTCTAATGTATATATGTATATGTTTGTAACTGTTTTGTGTGTTCAAAATTGATGTATTGCGGAAATCAGGTCAATGATTCAAATTACTGCAGTGTAATGATAATGCGGTTTTTTGTGTAGAAGTGGTTTTATTGTATTTCTGATCGGATTTGTGTCCTGCAATTCTAGTCTTTAGTCTATTTTTTGTTGTACCTACGTATACCATATTGCAATTTGTATTATCCTTACCCTTACACGGTATCGTATAAACTAAATTGGACCTTTAAAATTTATCTATTCTATCCTTTGTTCTGCTGAATAATGAACCTAAAGTATTATATGTTCTGTGTGCCACTGAATATTTCTTATCATCAACAATTTTAGATTTTTCTAATCTTTCAGATATAAGAGGTACATAACTTACAGTTTTATAAGTTTTCGGCTCAGTAACCGTTCTCATATTCATGCTTTTCCGGCTTTTATACTGTCTTATTAATTTACAGATAAGTTGCATTGGGTAACTATTGCCATTCAGAATATTTTTAATCCTTTCAATATTAATTCCGTGAAAATCTGTATCGCTAATATTCAAAACTCTCTCAATAAGATTTCTAGCAGAATTGATTATGATCCTCTTTGGATGTTTAGAAAAATAGTTAATAATCCTTCTAGATGCTGTGGGCTTCTGATACCAATCCATTTTTAGATTATTATCATTTCTTATTATTAGTGTATCTAAATAAGGAATTTTTGAATTATATTCCTCCTCAATTGTAAATTTTATATCGTTATGAAATGAATTAAATGTTACCAAAATATTATTACTTGCACTTTCCGAAATAATGCAGGAAAAATCAAATAAAAGATCTTAAGCTCGTTTAAAGAATATGAATAATTTCAATTGAAGATCGTGGATAACTTTGTATATTTATTTGTTTTCAAAAATATTCCCTATTATACAAATTTTTTGACAGGGTTCGATAATACACAAGACCTTAGCCTTTTTTAAAGGTATATTACTCAATACCCCTTGAAAGACCGGAGATACTTACATTAAAAGTTTTGTAATACTTTTCGCGCTTTTTCAATCTTTCTAACACAAAATCAAGTTCTTTCTTCTTTCTGCTCCATTTCCAGAGGATAAAGTAACAAAAGTCCTTCCTTCATTTAAGTATGCCCCCTTGTCGTTTTGGTACAAAATATATTATTAATTTTTCCCGTATACAGTTTTATTGTTTACTTGCTGAATTTATAAAATGATTTTGTATCAACTTCCAGGCAAATAAAACAGCTGTCACGCGCTGTTACCTCCTCTTTGACAGGTAACAATTTTTTGTTACTTTTGTCACCAAAAAAATGTGTCAGAAAACCGATATGTGTCAAATAGTAACCGTAGTGACTTTTGTAACCCTGCCAGAATAGGGCTCTTAGTGTAATTTCGTGTATTCAAAGTTTGTTATTTAAATTCAGCTGAGTCTTATGAAATTTAAACATTATTTTCTTTCGAAAGATAGATGACTTTCAAACCACTGTACTACAACGGCGACATTAGTATTGTAATATCAACAGACTGGACAGACAGACGCTCACCCAGCCAGAGTCACTGTGGAAGTCAGTCCGCTACGTTTCATATCATATGGTAGGTAGGTAGAGGTATGAGCCAACAACAAAACTCGTTCAAAAGTAACTCTGAGTAACCACGAAAACCCAGAGATACAAACGGACCCATCCAAACAAACCTCGACTAACTGACCGACCCATCCATCCACTCACACACACGCGCTCACACACATGCAGTGAATCCCCAATGATACTTTCGTCGAATAGGTTTTTAATAAAAACCAAATGTTTTGAATTGTCAGCTGGTCGATAGTATACAAAAGCAACAATAACAACGGCAAATATAAATATCTACATATGTATGTACATACAAACCATATGTTTACATACTGTTGTGGTACATAATATATATGTACGTACATAAATATAAACATAGTACTACGTTGGTAAGTACATAATGTACTATGTAAGTATGTACATACATGCAGATGGACGAATGTGAACAAAAGTTGTGCTTCATACTGTGTGTGGATGGATGGACGGATGGATGTTTGTAGTTTTTGTAGTTTGGCCGTTTGATCTCATTTACTTTACATACGAGAACATCCCCAGCCGTCCAACCATCTATCCATCTACACATTGGATGGGACAGATAGCTGCTGCTGGTGGATTTTTGTTAATAGCGATAGCGATGAAAATGACGACGACGACGACGACGATAAAGATGATGATCTGCTGCTCTTGCTCTTAGTTTGCACTTTTCTTAAGCTGCTGCTGTTGCTCCTATTGATGCTGCTCATATGGTGCGAATCGTAATGTGTGATGAATGCGTGGATTCCTTTGCGCCTGTATCAGTTTCTGCTGAATACCTATATATGTATGTAGATACAGTTAAGGTCAAAATACTAGCACTGTTACTAATAAACAGGGTTCGCCTTAAGTGCAGAGCCAACGGTTAATATGTCAGCTCCCGACTCACGGTCGGGCTCGCACATTTTAATATGTCGGCCTAGTTGCGAGACGTGAACCAAAGTCCAACCTGTCTACTCGCGAGACGGTACGCAAATTTGAGAGCCAGCTCGCGAGCTGAAAGTCAACAGATTGAATTACCCTTAGAAGGTAGATGAAGCGACATTAGTGGTCAAAAATTACATGATACAGGCTCGATCGACCCGCAGAGAGCTGAACTCTGGTTACCGTCTGATCCATAATGGGTGGCTGCAATATAAATCCTAGTAGTAGGCAAAATGCAAAACCCCGGTGGGATGGTCGTGCCAAACGCCACCATTTATGATGTTAATAAAAATACAAAAGCGGAGGAGAAAAGCATAACACCCTATTTATTGAAGACGCCCCTTATAAACGCTATAAGGATCTCGATTTACACGCTGAAAAAAAAACTGCTGCAGCAACATATTGCTTGAACCATGTACATTAGGGTGTCGCATCAATAAAAATATGTTTGCTCAAGCTTTATTTGAAAGCGTATACGGTGAAGTATTTTTAAGATTTTTTTTCAGATTTTTCGGGTGTGTCTTAGAGGTCGCGCAAGTCGAATTTCCCCCAGAAATCGGGTATTCCGGGCGTTTTTTGAATTGTACTTCAAACTCGGTTAATAACCATGATTTTCTTAGTTTGTAAGTCAACATTTTTAAAGCTAACCGTCCAATCTTTTATTGTATCGGGGTTTTCAATAAGAGCGCTACAAAAGTTTTTTAAATAAAACAAAACCGGTTTTATATACCAATGAAATTCTTTATTCCTGCGAAAGTACGTTCGATGCCATTTGGAACCCGATTTCTTTTGCATGGCCATCACGGGCACGCTTGCAGAAGTCCAGACGCTGAACCCAATTTTCGACGGTTTTCAAGCATAAATCGGCCGATACTGCTGCAATTTCACTTTCGATATTCGTACGAAGTTCATCACTCGTCTCTGGCTTGTTGGCATAGACCATAGACTTGACGTAGCCCCACAGGAAATAATCTAACGGCGTCAAATCGCACGACCGAGGCGGCTAATCGACTAGGCCATTTCGTGAGATAACACGTTCACCAAACTTGGTTTCCAATAAATTGATTCTGACATTCGCTGTGTGGCTTGTGGCGCCGTCCTGTAGGAACCACATGTCCTCCAAGTCCATATTATCCAATTGGGGCCAAAAGTATTCGGGTATCATTGAACGGTAGCGATTCGCATTCACAGTAATGTAGCGGTCTTGATCATCAGGGAAGAAGTACGGCCCAATGACGCCGCCGCCAATAAACCACACCAAACCGTATTTTTTTCGGGACACAATGTTTACTCATGGATTACGTGTGGATTGCTGTCTGACCAATAACGCATATTTTGCTTATTGACGAAGCCATTCAGCCAGGAATGAAATTCAGAAATTGGATGTAGCGCTCTTAAAGTTGAGGCCACTGACTCCAAATTTCGGTAGTAAATTTTAATAATTTCGACTCGTTGTTGGCTCGTATATCTTTCCATGATGAAATGGCAAACCTTACTGAAGAGAAATGTCAAAAGAGCGGCAAAAAATATGGCGTCGTTTGCTGTCTCTATTGATTTACTTTTATAGCGTCTCTGTTGAAACCCCCTTTATATGCACTAACCACCAATTTTGGCAATGATTTTCCTCAATAAGGTACCACGTATTAATTGCTTTCGTAAATTTTGGCTAAATTGTGTAAATAACGCTTTATATCTTTTAAAATTCCTATAAAAATTTAAAAAAACTAATGATGCACTTTAAAAGACGTATAAATTCCAAGCAATTTTGTATACAAAAATATTTTGAATTTGCGGTCACTGTTCCAGAGTTATACCATTGTAAAGCCTTTTACCCATTGTATGAAACTAATAATATTATAATCTGTTTGCTATTTTTGCATCGGATTTGCTTTAAATTTCCATGAAAATTGAAAATACTAATGATGCACTTTAAAAGATGGGTAAATTCCAAGAAATTTTGTAAAAAAAACTTTTTAATTTGCAGTTACTGTTCCAGAGTTATGCCACTTTAAAACTCTTTACCCTTTGTACTTTGTATGAACCTAAGAACAATCGTGTTTTGGTTACAAGCAAGCGATTGTCGCTTGATAAGTTGCAAAGGAAACGGCAATTTAGCGATAAGTAATTTTATTCAAAAATATGAATAAGGGTTGAAAACTGTAAAAGATGTCAAAAAAATTTGTTTTTAAACTTAGCGAAAATGATTCTCGTCGCTAAGTTCTCGCAAGTCTTCGCTAAGTGCAAAACGAGCGAATATATAAGCAAGCGGTGTAACCAAAACACGTTTGATATTATAAACTGTTTTTTCTTTTTTCATCGGATTTGCTTTAGACATTGTATTAAAAAAATTAAAAAATTAAAAAAAAATTAAAAATTAAACGTTGCCAAAAATGTGCCCGGCAACATATTTCAGGGACCATATATATGATTGCTTGGAAACATATATATGTTTCCTGCAATATGTTGCTGGGGCCGTTTTTTTCAGCGTTTAACTCTTTGTCGTTACTTAGCGCATGTAGATATTTTCATGAATACAGAGTTTAAAGCAAATCCGATGAAAATTGGCAAATAGTTTATATTATTATTAGTTTCATACAACGGGTAAAGAGTTTTAACATGGCATAACTCTGGAACAGTAATTGCAAATTCAAAATGTTTTCTACAAACTTGCTTGGCATTTATCCGTCTTTTAAAGTGCATCTCATTAGTGTTTTAAATTTTCATAGAAATTTAAAGCAAATCCGATGCAAAAATGGCAAACAGTTTATAATATTTTTATATTCATACAATAGGTAAAAGGTTTCAAAATGGTATAACTTTGGAACAGTAACAGAAAATTAAAAATTTTTTTCTACAAAATTGCTTGGAATTTATCCGTCTTTTAGAATGTATCATTAGTTTTTTAAAGTTGCATATACATATATTTTAAAAGTTATAAACCGTTACTAACAAAATTAATCCAAAATTTACGAAAAAATTTAAAACGTGGTACCTTACTGAGCAAAATCATTGTCAAAACTGGTGGTTTATGCATATACAATAAAATTTTGAACGTTTTGCTTTAAAAATGTTAACTTACAGACTAAGAAAATCGTGGTTATTGACCGAGTTTAAAGTAAAATTCAAAAAACGTGTCGGAATACCTGATTTTTGTTGGAAATTCGACTTGTGCGACCTCTCAACCTCTTCCGATAAATTTGAAAAAAATCTCAAAAATACTTTAGCCTATAAGCTATCCAATCAAGGTTGAGCAACCATGAAAATCTAAAAATAAAATTTTTTTGGGACACCCTAATATACATGCACTGTTTTCATGAATTAAAGGTCTGCTGCTTTTTTATTTCTTTGTTGTCTGTCACGTTTTTGTTTTCAATAGTTTTCAACAAACCAAGCCACGTTTTCTGGTTCACAAAAACACCATTGTGTCTCCACCATGTAATGTTGAATAGCAAACAAATATGTTTAGACGCAAATATACTATAATTGCGACAAGGTTCAAACACGTTAAATTTGCATCCAAACTACAACAAAACACAGATTTTTTTTCAGAGTGTGCGGATATGCACTTACACAGATCCCACGCTAGTATTTTTCTGGCAGATATTATCGAAAATGTAATGGACAAGACCTGGCTGTGCAAGGAGGAAGAACTCCCAGCAACCAAATGAGTCCGCAATGTTCCGCCATAGGACTTTCACACTGTGCTCTAACGCTTCTAGTGAGGATCCGAAAGGAGTCCCAAAGGAGCATATCCGCCGGAGAAAAAAGCAAGCTCAAAATATATGAAAAAAGTGCACCCTAGGAACACCTTAAACGAGTGTTTTAGAGTCTCTACATGCCCATTTAGATAACAGGCAACGTCTCCGTGCGGACTCCTATAAAGGAGTGGTTTTGGAGTCCCAGAAAACTCATTCAGATAACCCGTAAAGACTCCGCACGGACTCCTTTATCCTTTCTGATAATGGTGTCCTAAAATCATCCGCAAACCAACCAGAATGAGTGTTTCGTATTGCTTTTCCCAAATGCACCCAAATAAATGGTTTCCCATTACATCCCATGAAGGAATTGGTGAAAGCTTCTCACAACCAGTCAGTGAGCTGTGCGCTTTCTAGTTTTATACTCACTGATTGGGACCTACAGTTTTCACATCGATTCCGAACGGTATTTTTAGAAGCTTTTTCCATGGCTAAGTACTCCATAGTGTCGCGCCGTTACTATGCGAGGTGACCGCCGGCGAAAGGTGGTCAGAGCGGGGATCTATACCAGGATCTTATTTACAAGAGGCGCGCACACTACGCATTGCACCACCGACGGCCACAAATGCTCCCTAGTTTATAATTAATAAAAAACATGAGACATCTTCAATATCCTCTGCAATGCAATCTGTTTTTCTTTTTTTGATTTTGTATTCTCTTTACATAATTTTTTAATATTTCTTCCGGTTATTTTGGAGGATATTCTTATGATTCAACGATCCTGAAACAATCCGATGCGGACCATTTTCGGATGCCCCTTATAAGTGTACTCCGCAAACACTCCTTTGAGGAGCTCTCCGTATTTGGCTGGCTGGGCAGTGACATCTGCAAGGCGGCGCAGAAGTTTTCACCGCATGACCTTTGGTTGTAGGTTACACGAATTTGGCGCACAAGAGCTAATAACTGATGCACTGTCTGCACTTTTGTAAGAGAACATCTTCAAGTTTTTCACCAAAATTATCTTTAAACCCCGAAAATTAATACCCAATTGCATGGCACGCAGTCTAGCCGATACTCTGGGGTCCTTTGCGACATCTTGAGCCTCAGTCGCGATTGTCTCAGGAGAACGGCTGCTCCGGGACCGGTTAGACCTGCCAGCGTCTCGTGTTGTCCCATACTATTCAAGACGAGTGAATAAACGCCATAGTGTTTGCCCAATTGGTGACGGACGAACGGGAAATTCAAGCTGCGCCAACACAACCAACTAATTGAAACAACTATTCCCCATTCTACAGGAGTATAGCTATCCATATCTAGATGACGTGTATTTTGTATCTGCTTGCTTCACAAATGTCAAAGCAGATTTGACATTTGCCGCCATTTGCAAAAATTATAGCATCTTACGATATGGTGACAACTTTTGTGCCACCTTGTCCTATAAGAAAAAGTCGTTTCGTATTACAACCCATAGAGGGATTGTGGAAAGCTTCTCACAAACAGTGAGCTGCGCAATTTCTAGTTTTGTACTCACTGATTGGGACTGATACAGTTTTACACCGGACTATTGTGTATGTAGGAGACAATATATGGTGGCGCAATGGTTTATGTGCGCGCCTCTTGTACATGAGGTCCTGGGTTCGTTCCCTGCTCTGACCACCTTAAATTTTTTTCGGCGGCGGTCACCTCGCATAGTGACGGCGACACTATCTGTGAAAAAACTTCTCAAAATACCGTTCGGAACCGGTGTAAAACTGTGGACCCAATCAGGGAGTGTAAAACTAGAAAGCGCACAGTTCACAAGCGACAAGCTCTCCCCAATTCCTTCATAGGATGTAATGGGATGGGATGTACTTATTTTGTTCGAACTCCTTGGTTATCTCATTTAGAGATGCAAGCTGTTGTGGTATCTCCAGATCAGTTGAGTAGGTCCTGATCAGAAGTCAAAGGATCAGGTAGATCAATTGCTAATTGATACAAGAGCTCAAAGTTGTTGTAGAACATAGCAACAGTGAACCACTGTTCACTAGGATTATTATGCACACATGTGCCTTACTGGCAACTTTTATCTGTCATATGTCTGATTTAACACCAAACAGGATTTTGCGTTTGCCAGTATTGTTAGTATTGTTTGTTTTGAATTTAGAGACTTTCTGTCGCTGACCTATTTTCCGTGATCCTTTAACTCCAGAGGAATGTTAAAATCTAAACTCAAACCAAATTATGGTGTCTTAATACTCGTCCTTCTCCAACCTTATCAAAACTTGGATTGGTAACTATCTCAAAGAGAGACAAACATTTGTAGAGTTGAGAACCCAGAAATTTCGATATCACAAGATAAAAGAGGAGGATTGTCACCCATGTTCTTCAACATTTATCTTGCGAAGCTTCTTGCACCGCTCATGGAGTTAGTAACTATTATGTCGTACGTCGATGATTTCACGATCATCTCTTCAGGCGTAAACGTATATGACTTCCAGCAGGAAGTGAATTTGTATTTATCACCGTCAAAGCCTTTAGTGACCCTTTTGTCTTCCTAGTCCAAAGAAGTAAGGAGAGAGCTCCAGAGGAATGTTAAAATCTAAACTCAAACAAAATTAAGTTGTCTTAATACTCGTCCTTCTCCAACCTTATCAAACCTTGGATTGGTGACTATCTCAAAAGGAGACAAACATTTGTAGAGTTGAGAGCCCAGAAATTCCGATATCGCAAAACAAAATAGGAGGATTGTCACCCGTGCTCTTCAACATTTATCTTGCGAAACTTCTTGCACCGCTCATGGAGTATTATGTCGTACGTCGATGATTTCACGATCATTTCCTCGGGCGTAAACGTATATGACCTCCAGCAGGAAGTGAATTTACATTTATCACCGTCAAAGCCTTTAGTGACCTTTTTGACTTCCTAGTCCAAAGAAGTAAGGAGAGAGCTCGACATTTCTGTCAATGGGGGGTTTATACCCACAGCCCGTACCACCAAAAAACCCTGGGAGTTATTTCGGTAATCTGCTTACTTTTTCAAAACACGCACAACACATTGGGAAAAGAGTCCATACCCGAATCAAGATCGTAAATGTCATTGCGAGAACAACGTGGCGCAAGTAAAAGGAGGCAACTATAGTGACTTATAAGTCGCTCGGTCTTCAACTATGGCTCCCCAGTAAGGACCTCATTCCTAAGTGACACCCAATGGAAAGGTCTGCAGGGGAACAAAAATAGTGCACTTCGAATCACACAAATGACGAATGTGGGTCACCTGTTCATATCTGTAACCGTCCTGAGAGGTCTACTGATTTGCGGCCGGTAGGCTGTGTGGCAGACCCATAGAGGTGACACTATTTCTCCAGCTCCCCACCATCGCCATCTTCAGTGACATATAGGGAAACACTCTGATAATTTTAGTTTTTTTATCTTCCAGGTCACAATGTGTGTTAACAGTCAATCTGTTACAACAACAACCAGAGTAAAACGCACCCTCTCCCCCGACTTTGAAGTGCTACTATTATTTTGACCACAGCTGTACAACACATAATATTTATGCCACCAACAGACCTGCTTGCGGGCATATACTACGTAGTATTGTTTGAGGCAGTGCAGTTTTTGTAAAGTAGGGTAGGATCTCTTAGATTGTTCGTTTTTCTTTTTGTTTCCGTTCTTTCTATAGAATTCATCGTCGTCTTATTGCCTTTTCTCGCACTAGATTGAAAGTGTAAATATGTACATATGTATGTATGTGTACCTATATATTGTTTACAGTACAATATACACCATATGTGTGCATCCATGATTTGGTTACACTCAAAAAAAAACCCCCCACGAATGCCTGTGTCACAAATGAAGGGTTGCTAATTAAATGGTGTCACAATGAAGTCCATGTCACAATGACATTTTTGACGTCCTATGTTCTTCTTGAACCTTTTATTTAAACTTTGTTTTGTAAAATTGTTGTATATTGTTATTTTGTTTAAATACATTAAGAACATATAGGTATACATATATATAATGAAGTCGTCATTTGTGCTGTTGTTGTAAAGGCCAGTGTATCAAGGAATAGAATAGTTACCGGGTAACTGCTCGATTCTCGTCTGTGTGCCCGAATAAAAGTACATGATTTTATTTAAATATAAAATGCATATTTTTGACCGAGTTTCGTTTAAAGTCCCGAATTCAGATCTTTATCTCTAAACGGAAAATGTTGTTTCGGAGAGTTACCACCTACCTCTGACTTAACTTGCAAACATTTCATTTATAATTCCTCTACGCACTTCGTTTTATTTTTAGCGCATGTGTTGTTACTTCTGGTTGCTAAAATGATCGCAATGCCAGATTTCCGGTGCCAAACAATTTTTTTCGTACGAAATATCTTTGGCGTAACAGCCCTGTAATTGATTTTGCCTACGAAATTTTCACAAACAACTGAGTATCAAGCAAATGGAAAGTGAGCAAAATTTTCGGTTCATGAAATTTTAGTTATTTTTAATACACTTACATATCGAATTTTCCAATAGGTACTTGACAACTTTGAATTTAATTTGTGAATGCACTATTTCACTGATCATCCAACTGTTACTTTCCTTTTTTTCAGTAAACTCCACATTTTCATCATGGTAAAGTACACGAACGAACAACGTATGCAAATTATAAAAATTTACTACCGAAATTCGGAGTCGGTGACTCTAGTTGACAAGCAATATCAAGTTTAGAGCAAAAATTTGAGGCTACATATTCATTGTGTGCTGCTGCCGTGCCAGTGAGACAACGGGTTGGTCCAAGGGACGAAAATATCGTTGCCGTTCAGGCGTCCGTAGCAAACGATCCAAATCAGTGAATTCCCATCGCCAAAGATTTTTTTACATAAATACATTTTACACTAAAGTATTGCATAAATACATTTGTATATACATAGTACTGCACTCGTTAAACGGGTACACTGAAACGTCAGTGATAGCACCCAAAACGGTTCGTTTAATGACGAACACAAATTTTCACCAACGACTCAACACTGAAGTTCTTGATTCGAGAGAATATATTAAACATTGCAAGAGAGAACTCAGAGAGATAAGAGATTGTCTCGAGAAGTGAGCAGGTTTTCGAGAAGCGAGCAAGTATTCGAAAAGTGAGCAAGTTTTCGAGTAGTTATGATTTGTTCTGTGTATATACACACATTGTATACAGTTATAATTGTTGTTTTTTTACTTTGAAATAGAATAGAATAGTAGAATTAAGTGCTTAATCATAACATTTTAAAAACATTTCTATTAATTGAATTTTTGTATTTAAATTAAATTATCAATGTACAATTGTAAATATAAATGAATTTTGAAAGATAAGAATTGAATTTTTTTATAGACATAAAAAGCTAAGGCTAAAGTTAGAAATCATAGTTTTTAATATTCTTTTCAAAGAAAAACGGTACAAAATAAATGGTTTTTGGAATTAATATTAACTCGTTTGTTTTCTTTGCATATACTGTCAGACATACTGATCTTGATATACATATTTACATAAATACATTTATTTTTTCTATTCTCTTTGTTCGACCATAAATTGCTCAATTACTTCACTCGCTGTCTGCTTTAACGGGTACACTATTTTCGAGTCTTTGGTTCTCGATTACTTTTGTCTTACAAGTCATTTGTCACTTAAATCAAACACTTCAGTGCGGTTGTGTTTGTTTTTACTCTGATTTGCTCTCACCCAAGAAAGTAGCGGAACTTCAGTTTTCTATTTAAAACACGTTTAGTAAGTGCAGTGAAGTTATTGAATGTGTGTCGCTGTTCTCGAATACCAAACAACGGTTCCCATGCAATGGTTTAGTTTACACCCATACAAGATCAAGCTGGCTCAAGAATTGACGCCGATGGACCATTTGACGCGACGTACGTTCTCCGATTGGGCTCTGGAGAAGATGCGCCAAGATGATGAATTTCATCGCAAAATAATCTGCAATGACGAAGCTCATTTTTGGCTCAATGGGTTCGTCAATAAGCAAAATATGCGTTATTGAATCACCATTTCATCCATAAAAAATAACTGTTTGGTGCGGTCTGCATGCCGGCGGCGACATTGGGCCATGTTTTTCTTCGATAATAACGATCGTCACGTTACTGTGAATGGCGATCACTATCGCTCCATGATTACCGATTATTTTTGGCCCGAATTGGAAAACATGGACTTGGATGACATGTGGATTCAACAGGACAGTGCCACAAGCCACACAGAACACGTTAAACTCGATTTATTGAAGAGTAAGTTTGGTGAGCGTGTTATCTCAAGAAATGGACCAGTCATTTGGCCGCCTCGTTCGTGCGATTTAACGCCTCTATACTTTTTTCTTTGGGGCTACGTCCAATAATTGGTCTATCCCAACAAGCCGACGACTTTGGAAGAACTCAGAGCCAACATTGAACGCGAAATAGCGGCCGAAATGTGTGACCGAGTCATCTACAATTGGTTCCAACGCATCGAACACTGCCGACGTGCCCGCGGTGGCCATATAAACGAAGTCGAGTTCCATTCATAAATGTTTTGATTGTATTTCAAGTCGATCATAAAGTTTTGGAAATATCTCAAATGGTTTGCGTTTTATTTAAAAAAAAGTTGTCAAGTCCTTATTGGAAAACCCTTTATTTATTTACTCAAACAACCCAGATGGGCCAGGGGCCTTAGAATATGAAGATAACATGTTTCTCCAACTGGCTTGATTTTCAGCTTTTCTCCTCCAGTTGGGAGTTGAGCTTAAGGAAATCCACTTAACAAAGCAGTGAAGCACTTGCGATTTATTACTGAAATGCAACAAAAATGATCCATTTTTGAAACGTGTTGTTACCGAAGATGAACAATTGATTCTCTACAACAATGTCAATCGAAAGAGATCCTGGTCCAAGCACGATGAACGTGCTCAAAATTCATCAACGACTTAACTGCACCAAAAAAGGTTACGTTGTCCATTTGGTGGGATTTTAAGGGAGTAATTTATTTGGAATTGCTTCCTAAAATCCAAACCAAAAATTCTAACGTATATTGCCAGCAATTGGCGAACCTTGATGGGGCACAGAAAGAAACACGACCTGAATTGATAAATCGCAAAGGCGTGGGTTTCCATCAAGACAACGATAGGCCTCACATACATATCTTTGCAGACTCGGCAAAAGATATAAGTGATGCCACATCCACCCTATATTCCTGAACCGGCATTTCATCTATTACGGAGTCTGCAAAACTTTTTGAAGGGAAAATCCTCCAATACCGTAGAGGACCTATACACCGAGTTGTTCGAGTATATTTGTGGGACGGACCAGCCATTCTATTAATAAGGGATCAAAACATTGACTGAACGATGACAGAAGGTCACTGAACAAAATGGCGCCAATATTCTAGATTAAAGTTAATTATTTGAATGTAATAATTGCAAATTCAGCGAACCACAACAGACTTGTCATTCATAAGCATGAACATCAGCTATCGTTGATGTTAATTGTCGGCTTACCGCCCATGTAAGAATGTAATCGAAGTTGTTCGCATCACTATCAGTTCACAAATTTTTTTCAAATTCATCAGTCAGACAAATAGTTATCGACCCAGCTCATCCGTCAATAGAAACATGGAGAAATAGAAAAGAGTTTCTATCCCACTCTTTACGTACTCTCGATTACGACGAGGTAGTAGGCCATTTCATCGAGTTCGAGTTGCTGTTGTATGTTACTCTTGGGTTGGACATAAAATGGGCAGAAATAAAAGGGAATGCGCATTTTCGGTCGATGCAACCAACATAAAACATAAGTTAGCTGTTATTAGAATCAGTCAAACACTATTTAGACTTAGTTTGCTGCATGGTTGGCTTCTGGTTACTTATCACTCTCTCGCTTATCCACCCAGATTTCTATCAATTTCCTACTTACAGCTGTGTCATGGATACCCCCTGATAGAAAACAATAGAGGATTAACCGACAATACTTTAAACAAAGTCACGCACTGTCGTATTCAAAGAGTCATCGCCTGACCACATATGTGTTTAGAAAGCGTTACCAAAAGAGAAAGAACACAAAACCCCTGGGTGGAGAGTCATCGTATGAACGTCGAATGTAACGATAATCATACAGATCTCAGCGTTATGGCTAACGGGTTTTTCAATAAGAGCCCTACAAAAGTTTTTTTTAAATAAAACAAAACCGGTATTAGATACCAATGAAATTCTTTATTCCTGTGAAAGTACGTTCGATGCCATTATGTGTGGAACTCGATTTCTTTTGCATGGCCACCACGGGCACGCTTGCAGAAGTCCAGACGCTGAACCCAATTTACGACGGGTTTCAAGCATAAATCGGCCGATACTGCTGCAATTTCACGTTCGATATTCGTACGAAGTTCATCAATCATCGCTGGCTTGTTACAATAGACCATAGACTTGACGTAGCCCCACAGGAAATAATCTAACGGCGTCAAATCGCACAACCGAGGCGGCCAATCGACTGGATAACACGTTCACCAAACTTGGTTTCCAATAAATTGATTGTGGTATTCGCTGTGTGGCTTGTGGCGCCGTCCTGTTGGAACCACATGTCCTCCAAGTCCATATTATCCCATTGGGGCCAAAAATATTCGGTTAACATTGAACGGTAGCGATTCGCATTCACAGTAATGTGCCGGTCTTGATCATCACGGAAGAAGTACGGCCCAATGACGCCGCTGGCCCATAAACCACACCAAACTGTAATTTTTTCGGGATGCAATGATGACTCATGGATTACGTGTGGAGTGCTGTCTGACCAATAACGCATATTTTGCTTTTTGACAAAGCCATTCAGCCATATATTGGACGTAGCGCTCTTAAAGTTGAGGCCGCTGACTCCAAATTTCGGTAGTAAATTTTAATAATTTCGACTCGTTGTTGGCTCGTACACCTTTCCATGATGAAGTGGCAAACCTTACTGAAGAGAAATGTCAAAAGAGCGGAAAAATATGGCGTCGTTTGCTGTCCCTATCGATTTACTTTTGTAGCGTCTCTGTTGAAAAACCAGCTAGAAATTTTTTAAATTTTTTCATAATTTAAATTTAAAATATAATACTAATAGGCTTTTTTAAAAAATTATTATATTTTTGGTATGACATTTATGAATGAAACACATATAATAATACATACCATAGAAGCTTTTATTCGCTCAATAAATTAAACGTCATAGGTACGATGGAGCGTAAACATTGGATGGTGGAAAATATGGGTTCAATAATACCAGATGGTGGCAATAGTATACAGCGATCCACAAACGAACAACAACCGAATTTCGTGTTTTTGTGACAAACTAGTTGTGGTAAATACAATACAAATGTATACCAAAGATAAAAGTCAACAAAAACTGCAAAATACATTTAAATTTTTCAGTTCTACACCAAAACGACAGGAAAAAGTTAAGTGAACATATTTTGTAACTCCACCTGGTGTAAGGTAATTTTAAATTTAATTGTTCTCATTTCCACAAACCTACGATGAGAGTGTGAAATGAAACGTCAGATGAGAGAATAAGTTTATCTACGTATGTATTATTCTATGATGAAACACAACATCGTTCAAATGGTTTCCACGACTTGCTTTACAGTACTTCATTCGATCTACCCAATTCTTCAGTACATTTCCGATTCCGTTATCGTGAACGACAGCGTCGATTTGGTGGTTTAAGACCCAAATCGAGTCATAAAACCCAAAACCGTCGGCTAAAATAGCATCTTGTCCAAAACGAATTTCATGAAACGCAACATTTTATTTTGGATTAAATGACATTTTGAGCACATACAACGTCATATTGCCCAAAATCCGGAATGTTATATCGCACAAAACGATTACGACATAAAGCTCAAATCGGAATATTTTTTGGGCGAAATGACATTCTCCAAGGTGTGGGTACTGAAATGAAAGGATTTCGAAAAGTGCCGAAATAAGGAACAGAGGTATCTCATTTTGTCAAGAATTGTATTACTCATCATATGCAATCCAAACAAAAAATCACAATTCTTGTCAAAATGCGATACTTTCACTAAATTGTGAATAAAAGCGAAACGCGCTCATCGATTTTTATGATCCATGCCTCATTTTGTTTATATGTCATATGACATTAGGATGAACTAATTAAACTTTATACTTTTTTGCCGTTTCTTATGTTTCTTGTTTTCTTTTAATAATGAAAATTTGAATTTTTTACGCAAACAAATATTTTTTTCACCATTATTTTTTTGATAACTCAAAACCGTTGACTACATTCAGAAACAGTCTAGAAAGGGATTAAAGATATCATAATTCTAAATTTTTCTAAATTTATTTGATCAAAATCGGACACGTCGTTCTCGAGTAATGATGACATACGTATATGTACATACAAATTACCATTTTTAAGATACAAAGTGGTCTTTATGTCCGACTTTGGTGACTAGACACGTTCAGACTCATGGTTGAAAGACAAGGTTGTATCGTTAGAACAGCTGATTTGATTTTTTTCATTTGACGCACTTGGAAAATGTCAAATTTGTTTTCATTTGTTGGTTATAGTTGTTTACAGACGCGGAATTAAACAACAGACGCGAATACGAGTTAGAGTTTAACACCGGGAAAAACCAATTCAACTGCAGCATCAAACAATTTCAATTATTAATTTCAATCTTCATTAATTTGGCAAATATTTCTTTCCAATTATATCACAACTGATTCAAAAATTCACATTTTGTTTACATTTTTATCAGCTGAGTTTGACAGAAGCCAAGTGCGATTTTGCACATGATTACACACATATTTACTGCTACTACCGTGATTAGTGTGCCCTGTTCAGACTGCTTTAACATGTTTATGTTGTTCAGCTGTACCGTGGCTGCAATTTGGGCAAATATTGTGAGTGAAAAATTTGAAGTTCCTTGAAGTTATCCTGGAAAAAGTGAAAAAAACATTTTTCAAAAAAAGAGCGGCAAATCAGAAAATTGGAAAAATCTATGTTTTTAAAAATCAGTAGACTTGCCTCTAACCGATACAATTTACTGGAACGTTAATATAATTTGCGACTACAACAGTGTAATTTGTCACTTCTCTTCGAAATAATGGGGGTTTCAAATTTGAAATTTTACATAGCCCACCCGTTATTTAAACTTCACTACCGAGATAGGTACACAGAAAAAAATAATTTTTCAATTCAATAAAAATATTTGAAAATGCAAACAAAATAGTAACTGAAAATCCTGTGATGAAAAAAATCACATATCAGCTACCATATTTGTAGGTTGTTTATTGAAAAAATATTATTTTTCAATCGATGAAAAATTTCACCCATCTACGAAAATATTTGTACGTTATATATTAAAAATATTTTCGTTTTTAGTCGATGAAGATTTTCACATATTAATAAACTAAATTGTATTTTTAGAAATTTTGTTTATTTAAAAAAAAAAATTAAACAGCCGCGGTAGGATTCGAACTTCCATCCACTGGAAGATCGTTTCGATGTTTGTGACACAGCGTCTTTTCGGGCAGCGTTAGCCCGTTATGCCACCGACTGCCTGTAGAAACTTATGTCCAACTGAAGTTATGTGGTTGTTCGTATCGTATTTACTTTGTTAAATATTGGGGTATTTCCTACGAATTTTTTTGGTTGGAACCATTTATCGATTTTCATTTCAATATTTGAGTAGTAAAGGGTGTCCCAAAATTCACGCAACATTTGAATTGAATAGAAAACAAAGTTTTTATTCTTCTTATGGTAATATTTTTATTGAATCGTAAAGTACATAGGATAGGGTTATTTATGGAATAAAAAATCTGGCAAATGGCCTCCACGGCTTTTCATACACATACGTATTCGTTTGTCGAAATTTTCCATGACTTTTCTGCATAAATCTGGTCGAATTTCGTTGATGCAACGATGAATCTCCTCCTTTAAAGCACGAGTGGTTGTGGGCTTGTTAACATAGAACTGTGATTTTAAAAAACCTCATAAAAAAAATTTAATGGTTTTAGATCACACGATCTTGGGGGCCAGTTCTGGTCACCAAATCGAGAAATCACGCGACCTGGAAATGTCTCTTGCAGTAATTGAAGAGTTTCACGAGCTGTATGACATGTGGCACCGTCTTGTTGAAACCAAATATTGGCCACATCAGTTTCATTCAATTTCGGCAAAAAAAACTGTGTTATCATGTCGCGATATCGAACACCAGTAACACCAGAACACCAGTAATTGCGACCGCAAAACTGTCATTACTTTTGAAATATTGTTCAATAATGAAGACACGCTCTTCTATCGTGTAATTTGCCATTTTTATTAACCCTGAACTGTCAGCTGTTTTTTTTAGGGTTGCCAACTCTTTCTACGTCGATAGCAGCAAATTTAAATGTTGCGTAAATTTAGGTACACCCTGAAAAATGTAATTGAGTGCTGAGATTTTTCACGTACTAATTGTTTTGTTAAAATTTTACAGTCGTTTTTTTTTCTGTGTAGTCGAAACGGTCCTTTCGATTCCGAAAATAGTTTACGTTTTAATGGTTTCTAGGGGGATTGGATAAAAGTTTAAAAAAAACGCCAAGATAGGAATTTGCTAAAATACAAATATTGCCATAACTCGGAAACAAATCAACCAATAGGGAAAATAAAGTCGGATTGACCATTTTAGAGGCATCTACCAACACATGTCTTCAACACCACAACAACCCTTTTTTTTTTGCAAATTCGCTAAAATGTAGATGTCTAAGTTGAAATTTGGAAGACGGCTCGTGAGCCGACATGTTGTTAAACTTTAACCCCAGGCTCGCGAATAGCCAGCGATCACCTTCATACTTTTTCAACCTACTAGGTCACCGGGTCAATTTCTGTCTCTTCTAGGTTTGATTTTTTTTATAGAATTGTATATTTAGCCCCTTGATTTAGAGCCATACCAACTGTTTCTACAACGATCCACATAAAATGATATTCTGGGGCTAATTATGTAAGAAACTTTATCGAATTCATTAACGTTTTGTCGGTAGTGAAGTTTTATGCAGGGGTTTCGATGACACAGCTGGTCGACCTTCTAGCTGCAATTTTGATAAAGGACAGAATGTGAGAGAGAGTGATCGATAGGCGAATTGAAAAAAATTACTTTCAATTTGACTAATGACTTTTAAAATAACTGTATATTCAATAAATTAGTTTTGATTTGAAGACACAGCAATTTTCTTTATTTTTATTTGTATTACGTCACTAGAAATTATTTCTATTAGCTTACTGAAGTAATTGTTTTTGTTTTGTCATAAACAGAGCGACCACAAAATGTATTGAATAGTATAGAGGACTTATTGCACTCTTTTTCCGCTCTCATGTAGAGAGTCTGAGTAAAAGAGCATAAACGAGTCTTATTCTCTTTATAGAATATTCCAAAATAAATGCATCATTTCGGCAATGATATTACATAAAACAATACACAAAGCATAAATATTTCAAAAGGCATGAATGTTTCACATCAAAATTATGAATGGCCCAAGTTATAACAGTGAGTTTTGAGTCAGACAATTCGTTCTCTATACTTACTTTACCTTTATTGACTATATTACAACCTCATGAGGTCAGACGTCTTACACATATTCATTAAACAAACAAATTAAACAAATTTCAACATATTCTTCAACTGGCTCTATCCTTTGCCTTTTCTCGCCAGTTGGTAACACCAAGGATATGGAGGGATTCTTCTGCCTGGCCTTCCCAGCGGAGTCTTGGTCGTCCTCTTTTCCTGCTTCCATCGGGTACGTTATCACTAGTTCATTGAATCATTGCAGCTTAACAGTTCATATGAGCTGTGAACTAAAGAGCTCATTTTAGTTCAACTTATAGTTTCCGTTCAATCGCCGAATGATCTGATTTTTGCAGATTTCTAAAGTGTTTCCGATACTGTGATATTTATTTATACTAAATTACCCTATTGAAGATCGACTTAACGATTGGGTTATTCCGTCTCTGAAATATTGGTGTTCACGTAATATTTTTATATTTTGGAATAAATGTGGTGATTAGCGCTGTAGTTATTGTGTACAAGCCGGTTACATATCCATTCCACAAAGATTGCAACATTAGGCACCTTTGTGCAAATTGAGTGAGACAAAGAGAGCATAAGCTAGAATATGGCGGAGAGAACTGCACAACTGAAATACCAGAAACTGCTTAAACAAGTGAACTACTGAAACAAAAGAGCGGAACAGTGTGAACTAGTTCATCTAGTTCACAAAAGTGGATCGTTCAATTGAACTCACCATTTCCAATTGAAATTTGAAAAAAATCAATTGAAATTTAAAAATTCTATTTGAAATTTAAAATACATACATCAATTGAAATTTAAAAGACATCAATTGAAATTTGAAACACATCAATTGAAATTTGGAATACATCAATTGAAATTTGAAATACATCAATTGAAATTTGAAACACATCAATTGATATTTAAAGCACATCAATTGAAATTTAAAACACATCAATTGAAATTTGAAATACACCAATTGAAATTTAGAAATCTAATTCATAAAATAGGTTAATAATTTTTAAATTTCAAGTGACGAATTTTAAATTTCAATTGATGTCTTTCAAATTTCAATTGATGTCTTTCAAATTTCAATTGATGTGTTTCAAATTTCAACTGATGTCATTCAAATTTCAATTGATGTCTCTCAAATTTCAATTGATGTTTTTTAAATTTCAATTGATGTATTTCAAATAGAATTTTTAAATTTCAATTGATGTATTTCAAATTTCAAATAGAATTTTCAAATTTCAATTGATATTTTTCAAAATTAAATTGATATTTTTCAAATTTCAATTGGAAATGGTGTAGTTCGTTCGTGAACTACACAACTCTACTCTATACTATTCAATACTCTTTATCGACGACGACCTGTTTGTTTGTTCGCTGCCGCTACATCAATACCATCAAACGTATTTTCAGGCAGATACTATTGTTGTACAACAACCACGTATGTGATGCTAACGCTGTGTGTTGTTTGCATGTGTTCACTTTGATAGATCGCCCTACCCGTGCCTATAGATGTTAACACATCAAAAAAATCGAATCAAAAATGTCGTTAGCCCAGTGACTTTCGACGAGAATTGGGTGGAATTGAAACACTCATGTCTTCTTTTAGTATTTCTCCTTGGTTTTATGAATGTGTGTATTACAAATGGCAGATGGACTGTTATTATCGATATATATAGTATTGTTTGGACAATTATCGTCATCCAAAATTAGGCCCCTCAGTCAATACAACAATGTCCGTCTGACTGTCTATTACTTGTGCTAAAGTATTAGGAAATCCCCTATATTGTGGTGATAAACTTCATAAGCGCGTCCGTCATCGCCTAATGATAGATTTATCTATCTATTTAAGCTGCCATAGCGATGATATATCGTATCTTCCTGATAAGCATTTAGTGTCAAGATAAAGCTTAAAATAATAATGTTACTCCTCCTCTCCACTTAGGGGATGATCGACCAAGGAAATATTTCGTTCATAATTTTTACTTCGAGTGTATAACACATGTGTTACAACGTTGGATACTTTGGATACGTAGACGCAGTAGTAGGTCGGTCTGTTACGAGATCTCCTCTAAATATTTAGTTCGTACCCCAATTGTGGTGATGGTAGTGGTGGTGGTGTTATTCTTGGTGTTGTTGTGAATATAATTACAACAAAATGTACATAAATACTATTATGTAGATATGTATATATGTACATACATACATCCATATATAGATATGTATACAAATATGTAATGTTTATATAGCTGCAAATGTCTGATATGGATACTTAAAAGTTTATTTTATTTATTTATTTTTTACATACAAACGATTTCTTTTTTCTCTGATGATTTGGATTTTGTTGCTGTTGTTGTTATTATTCTTCACAACTCACAAGAGTCCGTGTTTGTATAACGGGGTTTCTCAATCTTTTTTGTTGCGAATCCTCCGGCATTTTTGGAATAACGATCCAGATACATATGGATGTGTGCAATAGCTCAGGAAATTGTTGGCCATTTAAATTTTCTAATTGATGAATTTTGAATAATATTCGCAAGTTTTATCGTTAAATTTAAAGTTGTATAATCTCCTATTATTTTAGCGACTTTTGATTTCTAAATTTTCCATTTAGTAGAATTTTAATTAGTAAAGCCCGGTATTTGGTTTTAATGAAATGTTCGTTGCCATAAGAATATGATGTACATAATAATAACGAGAATTTCTTGATCCGAAAATTTCGTTAACTTTTCACTTGCCTGGTTCTCAGTTCTCAGCGAAAATTCCAATGACAGCAAAATCAATGACAGGGTTGTTTAGTCAAAATTATTTGTTACGAAAGCAATCTATATATATGTATATAAGAATAACGTTACTGACTGACTGACTGACTCAACATCGCCCAGCCCGAACCGCTAGAGCTAGGAACTTGCAATTTGGCGTGGAGGTCTATCCTCTAGCGCTGACGTCCGCTAAGACGGGATTTTTGGAAATTCCTACGGGGAGGGCCAACAAGCGGAAAAGTCTCTCCCATGGCGGCCTGCCCAAACACCTTTGGCTAAAATGCTGAAATGTTCAATATTTGTTAATTCGGATATGCCATCACTCCCTGGTATGGTACTATTTGCAGTTTAGCCCAGAATCTTGGTAAATTAGCGAGTAAACGGGGGGAAAGTTTAAAAAGTTCTAGCTGAAAAGCCCGACATCGATAACGAAGTATTTGTTTGGGACCTGATTTTTAACATTTCGATTATAAATAAAGTTTTAAACTTAATAACATATTCATACAAGAAAATCTCTTTTAA
This sequence comes from Phaonia tiefii, assembly GCA_963931995.1. Classification (NCBI taxonomy): domain Eukaryota; kingdom Metazoa; phylum Arthropoda; class Insecta; order Diptera; family Muscidae; genus Phaonia; species Phaonia tiefii. The sequence continues at coordinate 198,190,273 of OZ008371.1, forward strand.
ATTTGAATATGATTTTCGGAAATAAATCGGTTTAATCGAATTTGAGTAAACTTTCCAATTTTATATTAGACACGCATTCCAAATTGGAATATGATTTAAATTTTAATTCAAATTTGAAACGTCATTGTCAAATGCAAATGGACTTGAGTTTTAAACATGAATAAGTAACCTGGTTATAATCTAGTGATATCAAACTCAGCAAATTTTCTTGATGATACTATGAGTTTGGTTTCAATTTTATAAATGGATAATTCCAAAATATTTCGAAACAGTCCATGACCCGATTCTTATTGAATTGTATGCAATTTGGACAGAAGTTTCTCCTCGTCAAAATTCAAAGTAGTTTTTGTTTTATGGTTCGTTAAAGTAGGTATTGTATGGCACTTTCTGATAAAAGGACCTGACTTAAAAATGGTATAACTTTGGAATGCGTTAATGTATTTCAAAACGTTGGATATCATTTTAAAGCTTAAAAAAAGAGCAGTCATGTTGTTGTGGTTCAATGATATTGAAAACTCCAATCTATCCTCTATCGTTGAATATCCCGGCATAACGTATCTTTAATTTTTGATTTCCCCCACCAAAAGGAAAGTCCATCGTTTTCTCTACATCATAGCCAAATTTCCAAATGGGATCTCTGTGGGATCAGTAGATACAAGAGGTTTGGTAAAGACTGCTCGAGTTTTGCTGTTTTAGTTTAAATTTTTCAAGTAGTGACTACGTATAATACAGTGATGCAAAAAAGCCTAAAGTAGAAATACATGGGAAGTGAGAGTATTTTTCTTGTTGGTATTGTCGAGTGAAACAAGAATCTGCTTGTGAAATTTCCCAAACACCCCCAAAATCTTGAAAACCGGTTAAAAACCCGGTTTTACGTACGTTTGCGCACTTATAAGCCTGCAAGTTAGTTGGTTATCAACCTATTTTCACTTTCTCACCGGATTTAAAAATAAACTTAGGCCTTTCAAACGATATATTATTTAAAAAAATATGAGAAGTCTGTGTGTATTTGTCCAGCAAACAGATATTTTTAAATTTTTTCGCCATTTTTCAACTTCGGCGATGATTTCACACATTATTTTATAAGGAAACCATACTACTCTTGAATTTACTCAAAAGGGGAATTTCCTAATGAGTAAAACGCAACTTTGTTTTTAAAAATCCAGTATTAATTGACTGAGTTATTGAAGTTTTTATTAAAAGAAATATTTTGCAAAAATGCCTGCACATCGTTTTTTGTGTTCTTTTTATGCTCTTTCTCTTTACTAAAGCTGGTAAAATTTTTAAAAACTAAGGATGGTTTTAATAAAAACTTCAAGAACTAATCTAAAAGAACTAATTTTATACCAATCAAAAGTGGTCGGGTTCGAAAATACTGATTTCTGTGTCGATTATTTTTGGAATTACCTAAATGGTTCTGACCAAGTTAGCTAGCGTAGTACAAAATTTCAGGGGGTACCGATGAGTCAGCTGTTCAATTTAGTACTTGGAGAACAGATAGAGAATATGGTTTCAAAGAAGAAATGGTGATAGCAGACTGGAATTCAGCAAAAATGTTTTCACTTTTGTTTTGATTTTTTCATTCGTGGCGCGTTCTTAATTTCGGGTAGTTTTGTGAAATATTGTATTAAAAAAGTGGCAAAAAGTGATCAAATTAACAAAAAATATAAAAGAAATTAGATGCAATACGGTTATTCGGTGGAAGTTAAACAGATAACTGACTGACAACCCTGTTTTATGTTTTCTCACAGTGCTTGTGATGTAAAAACAAGATGAACAATAACCGATTGACCGAATTAATTTTTTCTTATTTTTATATACATCACAATGTCAACAAAAGTTCATTTTGGTTAAAAATTATAAAAATTGGAACGAAACTATTTGGTTGCTTAGCAGTATAATGTGACCTACAAACGTTGCAAATATACACAGAATAATTCCACGTGTTTATATCGCATAAATATTTAAGTACGGCACTGGGGAAATGTAAAAAATTATTTCATTTGTGTATTAATGCGAATAAAATGGCCTTAAAGTAGGGTTAAACGTTCAACAAAAATGGCGACGTTAGAGCACTCTTAACAGAGGAATTTTTCGATTATGAATACAATTTTTGGGCTTTACCTTCTTAAACCTTTAACAACCCTATGACAGCTTTTTATGAATAAGGCCGTATATATTTCCCAAGTATTCCACGGAACTCGTTAGTACAAAAACGAACTAGTGCACACTCTTAAAGTATTACTCGGTGCAAAATTTCAAAGTTGAATTATTTCCAAATAATATTTTCGAATTTAAATCGGTTTAGTCCGAAGTACTTAAAGTACTTAAATTTATAACCGCTTTCTTAAAAAACAGTGTTTTCCAACAAATTCAAAACCGGTCTTTAAAAACATTTCGGGTTTTTGGGCACTCTGTAAGTAATTATTAGCATTAAGTAACAGCTGACTGCTGTGACTAATGATGGGTGACAGGTATGGGAACTATCGGAAATTGGAAAAGCTGTTTATAATCTCGTGATAACAAACTCAGTAAATTTTCTTGATGATACCATGAGTTTGGTTTCACTTTTTAAAATAGGCGTTATAGCGCTGTATTCAGTGTTTATGACATTTTTGTTGCCTTCAGAAGTATGTACGTGTATAAAAAATACCGAAAATTTCGTTCACTTTTCATTTGCTTACTACTCAGCTCTTTGCGAAAATTTCGGAAGCAAAATCACTGGATTGTTACGCCAAAGTTATTGCGTGCGAAAACATTTCTTTGACAATTGTTTGGGACCGGAAATTTAACATTTTGATAATGCTAACAACCAGAAGTAACACCACCACATGGGTTAAAAATAAAATGAGACTGCATAGAGCATACATGGGTTTTTTTTAATTTGCATTGGATTTTAATTTGCATTACGTTATCTAATGCAAATGCAAACGAATTACCATTGATCAGGCAATGCAAATTACCTTTGTTCTCAAAGACAATTGCAAAACTTTGAATTTCCATTTGTTCAGGCAATGCAAATGCAGGTTGTGGAATTGGATGCCAATTGTAATGAAACATAGTACTGCTTTTTGTTTTACTGTTGGCAATGCTGTTTTTAAAGTATTTTATATGTAGAGGTTTGTTGCTTCGATATGTATTACCTCATAGTACTTTCAAATTCATAAACCTGTAGTGTATAAAATATTTGAAAACCAAAAGTGCCAATATGAAGGAAATGCTTTGAAAATAAGTACAATTGCCAAGGGTACTGCATTTTTTTTGAATTTGCATTTCAAAAGTTAATTCAAATTAAACTACAAATTATAATTGTCATATAATTAATTTGCCGCATGTATGGCGTAGAGGCATTGTAAATGAAATATTTGCAAGGTAAATCAAATATAGATGGTAACTCTCCGCAACAAAATTTTCCGCTTAGAGATAAATGACGAAATTTCTTACGATTAAACGATAACCTGTTTTCGTTTTGTAAAATGTTATCACTACTTTAGTTCTCTCTTTTAACGATCTTTAAGCCCCTTATTCAGTTCTTGCAAAATTTACATTCCGTATACGCGTATAAAAAAATAACGACAATTTCGGAAACCAAAAACTTCGCTCACTTTTCATTTGCTAGCTAATCACTCAGCTCTTTGCCAACATTTCGTAAGCAAAATCAATTACAGGGTCGTTATAAATAAAATGTATTCCCATTACATCCCATGCAGGGACTGGGGAGAGCTTCCCACAACTAGTAGGCTGTGCGGTTTCCAGTTTTATACTTACTAATCCGGAACTACAGTGTTACACAGGTTACGAACTGTATTTTGAACAGCTTTTTCAATGGCCAATAGTCGATAATGTCGCCGTCACCAAGCGAGGTGAATGTTGTCGAAAAAAAATTTAAGGTGCACAGAGTAGGGTCGAACCCACGTTCTCCTGTACTATAGCACATTCGACATTGCAGCAACGACAGGGTTGTTATACCAAAGTTATTTGGTATGAAAGCAATTGTTTGAAAATTGTTTGGGACCGTAATTTTGATATTTGGTTAATTGATAAACAAAAAAAAAATTAAATGGAGTTGGAAGATGAATTATTAATGAAATATTTCGAAGTTAAAATCCCGTATTCAGTTCTTGCGAAATTGTTCATTTGCTTTATATTCAGCTCATAACGAAAACTTTGAAACCAAATCCAATTACAGGGTTGTTACGCCAAAGTTATTTTGTACGAAAACATTTATTTGATAATTGTTTGGAACCGGAATTTTGAAATTTCGATAATCTTAATAACCACGAGTAAAACCACATGCATTAAAAATAAAACGGAGTGCGTGGAGGAATTATACGATAAATGAAATATTTGCAAGATAAATCAGAGATAGGTGGTAACGTCCAGCGAATGTGAGTTCGAATCCCACCCACGGCATTTACATTTTTTTCACTAAACGGAGAAAACATGGTCTCTTAGCCTTAAAGGAAATTACAACTTTAAACATAACGAGGATCTAAGACAACTAAAAAGTTTGAATCATATGGTAGGGCCAAACCAAAACAGAACGAGACAACTACAATTAGAATAGTTCGTTCTATAAATAGAACTTTCAAAAACTTCTGCATCGGAAAGCAATGTGTAAGTAGCGACAAACAATCACTCTGCACAATCAATAATAAATGTCTTCGGTTAGTGACTTGTGTAAATACACACCGCAGTGGCTTAACGGGCTAGACGCTGCTGAAGATGGTGCTTCACAAACATCGAAACGATCGTCCAGCGAATGTGAGTTCGAATCCCACCCGCGGCATTTACATTTTTTTCACTAACCGTAGAAAACATAAAGGAAATTACAACAAAATTCTCCGTTTAGATATAAATGACGACATTTTTTACGAAAATTTCGCAAGAACTGAATAAAGAGCTTAAAACTTTAACGATAACGAGTTTTCGTTTTGTAAAATGTTATCACTACTTTAGTCATCTCCTTTGTCGATATTCAGGTTCCGTATTCAGTTCTTGCGAAATATGCATTCCCGTAAGAAGTACAGGGTGGAGCGCGGTAATTTGCTTTTTTGCACTAAAGGCTGTGGTGGCACTGTTCGTCCAAGAGAGTGGAGACTGTGCGTGGCTTATAGTGGCTGACGGGAGATTTGTATTCGTCTGCCTTTCAGTTGCCATCATGCATTGGACACGTGAGGAGAGGTCATTTTGTGTTGAAGCGTATTTTCCAAATGCGCACTCGATCATTGCAGTGCAGCGTGTGTGTAACAGCGGGTGTGTAAACAAACAAAATATGCGGTGCTGGAGTGAAACAAACCCCAGTGAACTACACCAGAGACCTCTACATTCGGACCGTGTCACTGTGTGGTGCGCCATATCACGAGTAGGCATCATTGGCCTTTACTTTTTCCAGGATAACCGTCTTGCCGTATCTGTGAACTCCGAACGGTACTAGACTATGATACAGGATTTTTTTCAGCCGGCTCTTGAGGCAATGCAATTAGAGGATACATAGTCCCAACAGGATGGTGCCACTGCACACACAGCGAGGGTTACCATGAATTGGTTGAGGCAAATGTTTCCTGGAGGGCTTATCTCTTTTAGGGATGATGTGAACTGGCCGGCACGCTCACCAGACTTAGCACCATGTGATTTTTCCTTTGGGGTTACCTGAAGTCGAAGGTGTATATCAACCGTCCGAACACCTTGGAAGACCTAATTAACAATATTGAGGTTGAAATTGGCGGAATACCAGTCGACATGCTTGTTAGAGTTCATGAAAACTTCAGAAAACGTATGCAGCAGTGGGTGGATAGCAAAGATCGACATTTGCCAGATACACTATTTAATTTTATTTCATTAAAATATAAAATAAATTTTTCTAAGGTTCATAATTTTTGTATTTCATTCTCAAATAAGCAATTACCGCGCTCCACCCTGTAGTCACTTTGAAATCACTTTTAAATTGCTTGCAACTCACTCAGCTCTTGAGCAAAAAGGTCGTAAGCCAAACCAGTTACAGGGTTGTTATAAACAAAATTTCTTTCCATTAGATCGGTGCAATGGTTAGTGTGCGCGGCTCTTGTACATGAGATCCTGGGTTCGAACCCGGCTCTGACCACCTTCAAATTTTCTTTCGGCGGCGGTCACCTCGCATAGTGACGCCGACACTATCGAGTATCTAGCCATGAAAAAGCTTCTCAAAATACCGTTCGGAATCGGCGTAAAACTGTAGGTCCTAATCAGTGAGTGAAAACTGGAAAGCGCACAGCTCAGTGATTGTGAGAAGTTCATGGGATGTAATGGGAAACCATTTATTTATTTATTTAGATCCCAATTGTTTGGGACAGGAATTAAGACATTCGATTAATTGACAAACAAAGGTAACACCACATGCGTTGGAAATGAGATGAGTTATATATGAAATATTCGCAAGGTCAAGTCCCGTATTCAGTTCTTGCGAAGTGTTCTTTGAATTTTCGTGACCAAAATCAGTTACAGGGTTGTTATGCCAAAGTTATTTCGCACGAAAACAATTGTTTGGGAACGAATTTTATAAGTTATAAATAGGATGGAGTGCGTACATGAATCATAAATGAAATAATTGCAACGTAAATTCCAGATAGGTGGTAACTCTCCGCAACGAAATTTTCTTAGGAAAAATTCGCAAGAACTGAATACGGAGCTTAAACCAGAAATATGTGGTAACTGTTTGCAACAAATATTTCCGTTTAGAGATAAATTACAGAATTTCTTACGAATATTTCGCAAGAACTGAGTACGGGGCTTAGGGCATACATTTCATTAATGGGACCATTAATTTGGTTGAATTAATATCGGTTTTGTATAATTTCCTTACTTTTTTTGTTATCTCTTTCCAAAATTGTAGGGGCTTAAAAAGCTAAATGTGAGATTTTTGCAATAATGATCGCCGCTGATGCCTGAGCCCCACATTCAGAAACACGCCGTCATACACAACAGAAATTATATGAAGAAACCATTAGGTTCTCATAACGCTGCAGATATTCAAAAATAATAATGTCAATTCAAGTAATCGGAGGGGACATAATTTATCGCTCCACTCGCAGCACTGGTGTATATGGGATGATGAATACGAGTGAGTCCATGCATACGTAGAAGTGTGTGTTCTTGAGGGTTTATCTGTGTGTCCTACTATTATTTTTTTTGTCTTTCGCTTTTAAGAAAATATGCCGTTCCAAAAGATATAAATCATGTCGAAATCATTTTCAAACCGAGAAATAACGAAATAAAACGCAACACCACCATGAAATTTCTTCGAAATTCGAATATTTCAAGAAACAGAAATGGGCAATTATGTATGACTAACACAGCACACAGAATTGAGACTCGAGTCGAGCTGCTGGTGGAATCAGAGCGTGGATACGATACACCCACACACTGATAAAAACACAGATTGCCTTAGCTAAGATTGCTCACACGTACTCGTGCATTGGCGTTATGAACTTTGTATAGCACCAGGCAAGGGCAAAGGTCAACCAACAGCATTGATAGGACATTGCTTTGCCGCATGGTATTTACGTACATACTTGGTAGTTTTATGACTTTTTACACCATCATCATCTTTCTACGTCTACGTCTACGTCTTCGTCTTCGTTTTCCTTTCCATTTACACTTCCAGTTTCAGTTAGCATCTCGCACTATTCCTCAAAAAGTACTTAGGTGGCTCCTACAATATGGTGGTCACCATCTCCCATAATTTTGTGTTATCTTTCTCATTTATATTCCTTTGGCTTATTTCGACATTTATGAGTTATACATTTTCACAAGTGAAGGAACGCACTTGAGTCGCACTATTTTCTGAGGGTTCAAAAATGTCCCGAAAAGTCATTGAACGCTTACGAAGTTGTAGGTTTTTTGTTTTCTTTTTGACAGCACAATTTGATGATAATGCAATTGGGGATGATTTAATACGATAAATCCCCAAACCACACATGTCCCACAAATAAACGCTGCAGCTAATTGGGATTTTATGATTTGAAACAAGGAGAGAAAGAGAGACAGCAAATACAATTGATAAGTTCCGGAAAGAAAAAAGGTCAAAGACGCCATAGACCCATAAAACCACCAATAAATTACGAAATTATTGACCTTTCTAATTACACTCGTATACCAAAACGTCATACCCGTAAAGATAATACACTCGTAACACTAAAGAACAAATATGTGTTCACTTGCTTGGTCACTAAACCTGCAATAAAAGCATCTGATAAAATGTATAGAATCTAAGCTTTCGAATTCAAGTGTTCCCCCATTTTTAAGAGAATTGTGATAAGAATTTTAAGAACTATTGTAAAATATTCAGGGACTATATTGCTTAATAAATTAACCCTAATGGGTTAATGCATTTGTTTGTTTAAAGCGGATCAACAAAGCCTTTGCTATGTATGATACTTTGGCATAAATTTACTTTAGCACCAATTCTGTGAACTTCACCAAAAATTTCACCACCGAAAAAAGCTTCTGCGCTGAGTTGCCCCCGCGATCGGTGCAACTTCTTGAGATAGAGGTCTATAAAGCTTGAGTATATAATCGCTCATATTTCAGCTATTTATAATCCGATTGAAATGGGTATCATTACAAAGGTCTAACTCTCTCTAAACTCTATAAATCTGTGTATAAACCTATTTATTATTATTAACCCATTGGGGGCTAAAAACTATTTTTTCGACCTCACTGTTTTGAAAAAATATATTTTTTTCTAAAAAATATCCCATTATACTTATTTTTTGGTAGACTCCGATAACATACAAAACTTTATACTTTTTTAAAGTATAATATTCACCAATAACCCTTCAAAGACCAAAGATATTTATGTTTTCAAATTTTGAAATACAATACGCGTCTTTTTTCATATCTCAGTTATTTTTAATTCGATTGAAGTGAATATCATTACAAAGGTCTAACCCTCTCTAAACTCTATAATTTTGTGTATAAATATATTTATTTTTATTAGCCCATTGGGGGCTAAATAAAAAAAAAAACATTTTTTTTAACCTCACTTTTTTGACAAAAATTAATTTTTTTTTCAAAAAAAAGCTCCATTATACTTATTTGTTGGTAGACTCCGATAATAGACAAAACTTTAAACTCTTTTTGAAAGTATAATATTCATTAATTACCCTTCAAAGACCATAGATATTTACGTTAAAAATTTTGAAATACATTGCGCGTCTTTTTTCACTAAAATTAAGAAAATATTTATAAAATAGCTCGCGATGTAACACAAAAATACTATGACGAAGCATCACCCACCCCAGAGGAGAAAATCCCTAAGCTCGGTCAAAACACTATGCCGAAGCCGCGAAGCCGGTGTTGGACCCACTCTGGAGGAGACAATTTCTAAGCCCGTCCGAAGGCCCTTAACGCCGAAAGCTTTTTTAACACAAAAACGTTATGAAGAAGCCGCGAGGATGGTGCTGGACCTACACCAGAGAAGAAAATCTGTTATTCCGAAAGCTTTATAAAACAAAAATACCAACAACTTTAATATCTCTGGTGTTTATAGGGTTATTGGTGAATAATATACCTGTAAAAAAGGTTAAGGTCTAATCTATTATCGGAGCCTACTAAAAAGTAAGTAATAATAGGGCTTCGTTTTTTAAAAATACATTGTTATCAAAAAACTGAGACTAAAAAATCGTTTCTTTTAATTAGCCCCCAATGGGCTAATAAAAATAAATATGTTTTTAGACAAATTTATAGAGTTTAGAAAGATCTTTGTATTGATACCCATTTTTACCACATCAAATAATAAATGGCTGACTTATGCCCGAATATATAAGTACATTCAAGCTTTGGAGGCCTATATTTCGGAAATGATGGACTAACGCCTTTTATTTTATCACCGTTTAATGCCCTTTCAGGCAGAAACGTAAATAATATAAAAACATGTTTATACTGCACTCGAAATCTAGATTTCGTGGCCTAATCATCATACACAAATCAGCTGTTCCTGTGAATGAAATCTAGACAATCGAGATTTCGGTTGCAGCATAAACGCGGTATAAGGCATTTAGTGCTAAAGCAAATTTTCTCCGCAAATTTTTAATTTTTGCTGTGCCAAACGGTATCTTTCTTGAAAATAGTAAATCTTGACAGCTTCATCATAAGAAAAAGGCTTAAAGCCCCGTACTCAGTTCTCGTGAAATTTTCGTAAGAAATTTTGTCATTTATCTCTAAACGGAAAATTTTGTTACGGAGAGTTACTACATATCTTTGATTTACCATGCAAATGTTTCATTAGTAATTCATCTCTTCATTCTATTTTATATTTAACGCCTGTGTTATTATTTTTGTTTACTAAAATAATCGAAATGTCAAAATTCTGGTCCCAAACAATTATCATACAATTGTTTTCGTACAAAATAACTTTGGCGTAACAACCCTGTACTTGATTCTGCCTACGAAATCTTATGAAAGAGCTGAGTGCCAAGCAAATGAAAAATGAGCGCAAGTTTCGGTTCAAGAAATTTTCGTTATTGTTTATACAATGAAAATTTCATAATAACTGAATACCGGGCTTAAGACGCTATCGAAATATAATTTTGCACAATGAAAACTTTTAGAAAATATTTACAAGTGCTGTTAGAAATTCTTTTGTAAATGTGATCTTTACAATCCGTGAATATTTTCTTTCTGCAACATATCTTCCAATTTGCTAGAAAATTTCTTCCAAATTGCTCTCAAATTTCTCCCTCTTTGGTTTGTTTACAAATAACTGAGCCACAGAGCTACAAGTTGACATAAAAAGTTGGTGGTGGCGCAACTTCGTGTCAAAAATACACCTAGTCCCATGGGCTAGTGAAATGTTATTCACCACGCAAATATCATATGTTTAATAACCTGTTAATTAGAGGCCGATTGGCACAGGCTCTTATTTAATATCACAAGAAGATTATCAATATGTTTGTTCAAAATAGGGTTAATTTCTTAATATCCTTCTTTAATAGAGTTGTTTGTTATAAAGCTGACGACACCAATTATCGGTGATGACAACTTTTTCTCTAGTCCGTCAAATGTTGAATTCGGATTAATTCCTTAAGCTTGACATCACTGGGTAATTTAAGTAGATGCCACTGGTTACCATTTTGTTTTTGGACATCAATCGCTAGTTTTTTTAGCTTGCCTTCAATGGGTTAATTAAGTAGTGTGTTTTAAGCCGACTTCGATAGTTGATATTCAACAGAGCCATATACTTTACAAAAGTCATAACAATATTATCGACTGTTTATTTTGCAAACATTGAATTAATTTCTTCAACTTGTCAACAAGGGGTTAATGTACATATTTGTTTGTTTTATTTAGCATTTTTTTTATTTTACATTTTCTGCCGAAACGATTTACATAGTTTTTTTTTGATTATCGTGCCCTGTGACCCCTTATAATAGCTACGCCGCAAAAAATTGGACCAACAATAACTTTTTTTGTAAATATTTTCACTTGACATGCCTATCCGTCAAATGGCTCCCACGTTTCTGACGACAGACCATTAGTCTTTTCATGAAATTTTCCACGACTGTTTCACACAGATGTGGCTGTATCTCCGGTTCCAATCAATTACACTGTGAGACAAAATAAGATTTTTTCAAAATGATGGGGATCTGTCAACGGTTTCTGGTAGTAAGGTCTAAAACCAATATACGTGTATCGGCGTTTTGCCAGATCTGATCAGAATTTTTTTTTAGGGCGGTTCAAAGTTTTCGCCCCTCGGAACTTTCCTGCAACATATCGGCATGCAAAATTGTGTGTTCCTTACTTCCGAGGTACAAAATATGTTCAGAAGTTTTATAGAAAAGATTCAGATAAACATTTTTGTGAAACAAATTAACCCTCTAACTGTCACGTATAACCATAATTTTTACTTTATTTTTGAAAACTCGGAAAAAAACTGCTCCAAAATGACGGGGGGCGTGGTCAAAATGTTCTACAAAAATTATTGCCGTAAAATTTCACTATTTGTGTCTTAACACTCCAAAACACAAAAATTAGCCCATGTCCTAGATAAAAGATGAAATATGACAAAATGCATTATAATATGCGGACTATTTTTAAAGGAAACGGCAAAATGACAAAATTCATTATTAACCCTTAGAAAGCAGTTAGTTTTTGCTTATTATCTACTACTTGGGCTAAGATTTGTGTTTTGGAGGTTCGGACACATATAGTGATATTTTATGGCGATAATTTTTGTAGAACATTTTGACCACGCCCCCCGTCATTTTGAAGCAGTTTTTTGCAAGTTAAAAAAAAAAGTAAAAATTATGGTTATACGTGACAGTTAGAGGGTTAATTTGTTCCACAAAAATGTTTATCTGAATCTTTTCTATAAAACTTCTGAACATATTTTGTACCTCAGAAGTAAGGAACACATAATTTTGCATGCCGATACGTTGCAGGAAAGTTCCGAGGAGCGGAAACTTTGACCGGCTCTAAAAAAAATTCTGATCAGATACACGTATATTTTTTTAGACTTTTCTACCAGAAACCGTTGACAGAACCCCATAATTTTTTTTGGCGTCGCACAGTGTTATCAAACAATTATTTTCGTACGAAATACGTTTTGCATAACAACCCTGTAATTGAGTTTGCTTGTGAAATTTTTCGCACAGAGCTGAGAACCATTAAATACAAAGTGAGCGAAATTTTCGGTTCACGATATTTTTGTTATTCATTTGTACACGTACTACTAAAAATTGAATACGGGGCTTTACACCACAGGCGTGAAAACGAAAATGAAGTACGAAAAACCTATGTTGGTAGACTATTTGTAAAGTGTAAATAAAATAGTGTTCGGAACCGAAGTAAAACTGTAGGTCCCAATCAGTGAGGGTAAAACTAGGAAGCACACAGCTCACTGGTTGTGAGAAGCCCCCCAATTGGAAATTTTGTCTTGAAGACATTGCCAGTAGTATTTCCTTAGGATGAAATACAGTAGTATTTCCAGTAGGTGATGACAATTTCTATAAGACATCTTCTTGACATGTCAGTAGTTTTGACTTAGGTGACATAAATTGTGAAGGGGCTGACAATCTATTTAAGATCGTCCTATTGATTTGTCAGCACTTTGTCATGGCTGACTCTTATTACGACCAATTCTGAATGTCATTTGTCAACTGCAATTAATGTGTGTGGATTTTCAAATTTTTCAAAAACTTCAAACTGAAAGTTTTTTTTTATTTATTTGTAGTTATGAAATATATGCCATACGTTTTCAGAATTTATATCAAAATATTGGAAATTTGTTAGAAGAATATGCTAAGTTTCAGAGCATTATAATTGTGTATGTATGTCTCACTTCTTGTCATCTTATCTTTCAGACTTTATTTAATATCGTGCCACAGAACAGATAAACGCCATATTAAAGACGTCTTGAGTAGCTGGCCCACTGATGAATGGTTACTCAAGACGTCTTGTGTACATGTCATAAGGTGATCACCACTGTCGACAAACTGGGGAAAATTCCTGCAGACTTTTGAGTAAATGTATGAAAATGTCAGGAGGTGTCATGTCGTTTTTTGTATGGGAGCGGGTCGAAAAGTAAGCAGCGACTCTGACATGTCAGTTCTTTGGCATTGATGATGTCTATACGAAATTTCCAACTGGGTCTACCCAATCCCTTCATGGAATGTAATGGGAAACCATGTTTAATGTTTTGACCTGGAGTCAAATACGGTCACATTATGACCTGAATCGTGCACTAAACTTGATATGCATTCACAGGAAAGATATTTCTATGCTAGTAGTTGTGATCACTGGACAGACTCGCGTCTAGACTTGGAATCTCAACATATGTTTACTGCAGGGGATTTAGAAGGCATATGGTACTGCCCGGTCTTTTTATGAGTAGGAGACAGTATCTAGGATTACACTTCATGTTGGGTCTAATAGACATTGAGAGAGTTAAGCTGTTTCCTCTTAGGAACTATTTAGGAGAGTAATACTTGGTTCAACAGGCGCTATTGTATGTCAGTTCTTCAATAACATCCTGGTATATCGGGATGAGGTATCGCATGGCTTCAACACCCCTTAACCACACAAGGTTAATTTACAGGTTCAAAGATGCAGACGGAACATGACGTCCCGTGTTATCAGAACGGACCTCATTAGACTTAGTTTGTCAAAAGCCTTTCTACCTAACCTAACCGACACTAGGTTGAATAAACTGTATATGAAATATCAGTTAGCCCCAGTATTTTAAACATCAAAGCAAAGCACGTAATACTTTATAGTTTTCTCTAAAACTTTTTAAATTTTCATATTAAAATCAATCTCAAATATAAAACGAATAGTTATCCATTTCGATATAATAGTCAAAACCTGTTATTAACCGGTTTTTACACCTCGGTTTAACCGAATACACTCAGCTCATTGCGAGAATTTCGTAACCAAATCAATTACAGGGTTGTTATGCTGAAGTTTCTTCGTACGAAATCTTTTGTTCGATAAGTGCTTGTTATCGAAATTTTAGCATTTCGATTATTTTGATAAACAAAAGTTACACCACATGGGTTAAAATTAAAATGCAGAACGAAGAGGAATTATTCATGAAATATTTACATGACAAATGAGATATAAGTGGTAATTCAAACATTTCCGTGAAGAGATAAATAGCGACATGTCTTACGACATTGGACATGGAACTGTTCGTGGAGGTGGAAAGTTTCTGATAGCCATTCACTTGCCAGTGGCCAGAAATGATTTCTTCAATAGGCATTCCAAGCAGCTCACTACTTCCACGCAGTATGTCCTGGGCAATGACTTTATTGGAAACCTCCGGTAGCTAACTATAGTGAGAAGATGAAACAAATAAGCAGCGTGATTACTTATGCGATCACTGTCATGTCTTACGTTTAGTAGGTGACTGATGTCACTGAAGCTCATCAAGCTATCGGGAATATTCTTTTGTCCTTCGAACATATGGCCCAACGGCGGATAGAAAACCAAATGAAGAAAATCCAGGTTCGACATATTGCATCCTCGTCAGCGTCTGATTCATAATGGGTGGCTGCAATCAAATATCCTGGCAGTAGGTAAAATGCGAAAAACCGGTGGACTGGGTTTGCCTCCCGCCACCGTTCATAATGGTAGTGAAAAGACAAAAACGAAAGGGAACACATAAACAACCCCTAATTGTTGACGACCCCTGCAAACGTTATAAGGACCACGATTTACGGATATGCACTTGGAATGTGAGAACTCTATATAGATCCGGTGCAAGTCTTCAATTGGCAGATGTCCTCGAAAGTTATAAGGCTGACATTACCGCTATCCAGGAAATGCGATGGACAGGGCATGACTGCACAAGAAAAAGATACTGCGACAAATACTACAGCTTCCATGAGAAAAAACATGCATTTAGTTGCGGATTTGAAGTTGGCAAAAGTCTGCGACATCTAGTCTCTAGGTTCAATCATGTGAGTGAACGTACAGTCACAATCTGCATAAAAGCGAAATGTCTTTATATTTTCCTAATTTGCGTGCATGTCCCGACAGAAGAGGAAGATGATGATACAGGAGACAAACTGTCTTATTCATAAAAGGTTGTAAGAGATTTGAGAGACGTTGTTTGCATGATAAGTCGCCTCTCAAACCTCTCATAACTTTTTATAAATAAGGGCGATATTCTACGAGCGCCTAGAGGAAACGTGTGACCTTTGGCCTGGCCATTATATTAAGATTGTACTAGGAGATTTTAATGCCAAAGTAGGTAGGGAGAATGTGTTTCATCCAACTATTGGCAATTTCATTGTACATGCTGACAGTTCCCACAACGGTATGAGACTGATTGACTTTGCGGCGGAAAAAAACATGGCCATTAGTGGTACAAGATTCCAGTATAAAGACATCCAAAAGGCTACTTGGGTATCTTCTGATGAAAGAACGAAGAACCAAATTAATCACGTGGTAATTGATGGAAGGCACTCATCCAATGTAATGGACGTACGAGTGATCAGAGGAGCTAAGATCGATTCTGATCCCTACCTGGTAGCGGCAAAAGTTCGCACAAGATTAACTAGAGTGAAAATCGTACGAAATCAGACGCAGTGAAAGCTAGACATCGGAAAGCTGCAATTACCAGAGGTAGCCACAGCCTACTCAAGGAAGCTCTCGCAACTTTTGGCTCAGAACCCATACCCTCCCGATGATGATCTTGAAGCGCAGTGGAAACCCATTTCCGACTCTATGAAAACTGCCGCAACAACGGTACTTGGTTTCGAAAAACCGTTTCGCAACAAACCATGGTAAGATGAAGAATGTCGCATAGCAAATGATGAAAAGATCGCTGCACATATGGTAATGCTTCAGGCAATTGCAATGCGAGCTGCGACTGAGCGGTGTAGGGAAAAAGAAAGGTGGTAAACCGAATCTTTAAGCGTAAGAAACGTTAATGGAGAAAGGGCGAGAGTGAGAAAATTGAGACATACAGAACGACGAACGACGTTCGAAAATTCTACCAAAAAATCAAAAACAGAATTAATGGACCCCTTCTGTCAAGACAAGGGCGGAAATGTCACCGCAGATCTGCAGAGCATGTTGGGAATATGGAGTGATCATTTCTCCGCGCTACTGGTGCCTGAGATATGACAAACGACGATGGGACAATCGATCACAATTTGGACGACGACGTCGATTGCCCCCTCCTAACCAAGACGGGATCAGAACAGCTGTTGCCCGACTTAAGAACAACAAAGCCACGGGTGCCGATTGATTACCGGCGGAGCTATTTAAGGCTGGCGGCGATGAGCTGATAAGGTGCATGCATCATCTTATTAGCAAAATTTGGTTAGATCAATGCATGCCAGGCGATTGGAATCTCAGTCTACTATGTCCTATATTTAAAAAATTTGACTCGAGTCTCTGTGCCAACTATCGTGGAATAAGCCTTTTATCTATAGCATATAAGGTTCTATCAAGTATAATGTGCGAAAAACAAACAACAATTATCGCTGACCTGATTGGACCTTTAAGCCTGCAAAATCGACAACTGACCAGATTTTCACGCTACGCCAAATCCTGGAGAAGTCCCACGTAAAACAAATTGTTCGAGACCGGATAAGTAAGTAAGTCTTACGAAAATTCCGCAAGAGCTGAATACCGTGCTTAAAGAAGTGACGGAGTGGTAATATTGCCCGAAAACAACAGCTGATTTCTTTTTAATTAGTTTCTGCTTGTTAACTGACATTCTGTTGATTATATTTATCAATGACTTCAAGTGAAAAATGCATCATTTTATTAACAGCCCTATTCTGTGTATGTGGTAACAATCAAATTGTAACCACAAAATTGTTACAAAGGTGTCAAAATTGTTTGTCTCTGGTATTCTGGCTACACAGTGACAACAAAAAATTCACCTCGTAACAAATAATTCACCTCACAATAACAGGTTGTCCAAAGCAGTGACAAAATAACAAATACATATGGTTTTCTGCACAAAATGAACGCGGTAAAAAAGGAAAAGTAGGTATTTAATATATTTATGTTTTATTGAATTAAAATAAATACAATATTATTTAGGGAATTTGAGCGCACCGCAAAGGCACAGCTGGAACGCTATATTGCCTTCCTCAAGGAACATCAAGAGATGCTAAGCGGAAAGAATACTCGTGCACATCCACGCCATATAGAAGAAGATATTTACTTTAGCGCCAACTCTCTGATCTAAATCAAAATTTCACCACCGACAAAAGCTTCTGCGCTGAGTTCAAAAAGTAGTTTTCCCCCCACGGTCGGTCCAACTTCTTGAGATATAGGCATTTAAAGCTTGAGTATATAATCGTTCGTATCTCCCGGATTTATAATCCGATCTGGTTAAAATGGGTATCATTACAAAGGTCTTTCTAAGCTTTATAAATCAGTGCATAAACATATTTATTTTTATTAGCCCATAGTGGAGCTAATTAAAAAAATGCCCCATTATATTTATTTTTTGGCAGGTTTCGATAATACACACGACCTTGGCCTTTTTTAAAGTTAGATATTTACGTTAAAAGTTAACGGAGATATTTACGTTAAAAGTTGTGTAATACTTTTCGCGCTTTTTCAATATTTCTAACACAAAATCAAGTTCTTGCTTCTTTCTGCTCCATTTCCCTAGGACAAAGTAACAAAAGTCCTTCCTTCATTTAATTATGCCCTCTTGTCGTTTTGGTACAAAATATATTATTAATTTTTCCCGTATACACTTTTATTGTTTACTTGCAGAATTTATAAAATGATTTTGTATCAACTTTCCGGCAAATAAAACAGCTGTCACGCGCTGTTACCTCTTCTTTGGCAGGTAACAATTTTTTGTTACTTTTGTCACCAAAAAAATGTGTCAGAAAACCGATATGTGACAATTGTCACATTGCTGTCAAATAGTAACCGTGGTGACTTTTGTAACCCTGCCAGAATAGGGCTGTAAATGGTGAGTTCAATTTTCTAAATATGTAACCCTTTGTGAGGTCACTAATTTTTTTTCTTAACTTCTTACAGTTACGAAATCGCAGCTATTATCGCAATAACCGTGAAAAATCAAAATACGAGTCACTCTTTAACATATGTATGTTATAATATATTACAATTTCTTATTACTTTATAGTCAGTGATTAATAATAACAACACGACGACTTATTAATAAGCAATTATTTTATGATAATCTTGTTGGAAATATAGAAGAAGAAGCAGAAGAGGAGGAAAAAACCAACCTATGTACATCTCCCTTACAATTGACACTTGTCATATTTATGTACACGTATAGCTGGCCGAGACGCAGTGGACAGGTGGAAAAGAGAAGAGGCGGGAAACTACAGAAATTGAAACAGGTAAAAACTGCATATTCATACGATTCATACAGACATTCATACGTTGGGGGTACAAAGTCGGTGAGTAGAGCCGTGATCTGTTCTAGTTGCTTGGCACTAACAACTAACCGTGCTAAATGCGATTCTACCCATAATGATCACCCATGGAACTAGTGCGCTGGTGCGGTAGTGCGGCTGTCCACTGGTACGTGGTACGCGGAACGTGTATGTTGTGCACTTTTAATGCTTAAATGCGACAAAATTGATTTTAATGAAAAATCACGAACATTTCATTTCATTGCATTTCATATGTAAGAACGTCAAACGTTGTTGCGACCGACGTATGTACATGTGCACAATTGCATTATATGCATACACAAACATACAAAAACACATGTACGTATATTATATACCTAGTAGTATATATGTATGTATTCATATGTACATAGATATGTACATGAATATTCGTCGTAGTCTCTGGTAGTGAAATGTGTCAATTGATGACTATTTTTAGGACTATGGAACTGTTGACGGATGATCATGTACGTACGTACGTACGGATGTACGGACGAGGTGATTAACTAATGCACCACATTACTGATAACAATACGAGTACAATTCGCATTTACGTTTGTACGTACGGGCTGGCTGGCTGGCTGGGTGCATTCAAAGCTGTAATAATGTCCCTCTTTCTACTTGGCTGTTACTCAATGTCACTTAAAGCTGTGCAGAAAACTCATTCCTAAAGCCCGGTATTCAGTTTTTATGAAATTTTCGTTGCAATAGAAAGAACGTGTATAAAAATTAACGAAAATTTTATGAACCGAATAATTCGCTCACTTTTCATTTGCTTGGTATTCAGATCTTTGCGAAAATTTCGTAGGCAAACTCAAGTACAGGGTTGTTAAGCCAAAGTCATATCATTCGAAAACAATTGTTTTGGGCCTGCATTTTGACATTTCGATAATTTTAGCAAACTAAAGTAATACCACATGAGTTAAAATTTCGTACGAAAACAATTGTTTTGGGCCGGAATTTTGACATTTTATTAATTTAGCAAACTAAAGTGAGTTAAAAATAAAGTGGAGTGCGTAGGGGAATTATAAATTAAAGCCCCGTATTCAGTTCTTGCGAAATTTTGTATGAAATTTTGTCATTTATTTCTAAACGGAAAGTTTTGTTGCGGAGAGTTACCACCTATCTTGGATTTACCTTGCAATTATTTAATTTATAAATCCTCTAATTTTTTTATTTTTAATATATGCGGTGTTACTTCTGGTTGCTAAAACTATCGAAATGTCAAAATTCCGGTCACAGACAATTATCAAACAATTTGTTTGCATACAAAATAACTTTGGCATAACAACCTTGTAATTGATTTTGCAGTTTACATTGATTTGCGTAAGGAGCTGAGTACCAAGCAAATGAAAAGTGAATGAAATTTGCATTATTTTTATACTAGGGCTTATTATGAGATCGAAAATTTCATAAGAACTGAAGACGGGGCTTAAATGAGCCCCGTATTCAGTTTTTGGGAAATTTTCGTAAAAAATGTTGTCATTTGTCTCTAAACGGAAAATTTTGTTGCGGAGAGTTACCACCTATCTTTGATCTACCTTGCAGTTATTTCATTTATAATGCCTGTACGCACTCCATTTTACTTTTTACGTTTGCGGTGTTACTTTTGGTTGTTAAACCTGTCGAAATGTCATAATTCCGGTCCCAAACAATTTTCAAACAATTATTTTCGTACGAAATAACTTGGCGTAACAACCCTGCAATTGATTTTGCCTGCCAAATTTTCGCAAGTAGCAGTGAGCGAAATTTTCGTTATTTTTTATACACGTACTTCTTATGGCAACGACAATTTCATAAAAACTGAATACCGGGCTTAAGACCGTAATTTTCAAACAAACCATAAACCGAGTTGTGTTATGCGAACTATTTTTGAAATCTAAATAAAGCTGCGATTTCACTTATCGCGTTTGATAGGTTTAACATGTTTTAAGGCCACAATCAGACGATTTTTAATAAATAATGTGTAATGGGTAATCGTACCATTATCGCGGTGGGTAATGGGTAGAAGTTGCCTCTACCTAATCCCCGTGTGTAGTATGTAGATGAGCGTAACAACCCAGTTGACCGAGTCTTTGGGACATCTTAAACGATGAGTGCACGACCATATTAAATCGCTGACGACATTTCAATGACAGTCCATAACAATCGTTAACGAAATTTTCATACAAGTTAGCAACAAGTCGCACACGATTAAATGAACGACAGTGCGTTTATTGCGTCATTGACGACCCTGTGGGCGATATATTGGGAATCATATCAATAACGACATTCCTGGTGACATTTTTTTTCACATAATCACCAATGACTATGTAGGCAACATCATGATAATCTTTGACAACCAACTGACCGACATTTTTGCCAATGTAGTCAACGATGATTAGATTGACGAGGCTATATCCCATAATGTCGCAATAGAGTGCAATTATGTACAATTAAATATAAAAGTAAGTTTTATTTTGAATTATTAACATGCAATTGAAAATAAACTTCTCGCTAAGACGTTCAAGTAGAACTGATACTTTTAATTATCGATTGTTGAAACGAACTTTTTTTTAACAGTATTATGCTACAACCATACATGGGTTTTTTTTTAATTTGCATTGGGTTTTAATTTGCATTGCTTTATCTAATGCAAATGCAAAAGAATTACCATTGTTCGCAATAGCAATTAAAAATTTTGAATTTGCATTTGCTCAGGCAATGCAAAGGCAGGTTGTGGAATCGGATGTCAATTGAAATGAAATGTGGGAATGCTTTTAATTGTTTTGAATTTGTTGGACTGCTGCCAATTCTGTTTATAAAGTATTTTATATGTAGAGGTTTGTGGCTGTGATAGGCATTGCCTCGTAGTACTTTCAAATTCATAAACCTGTACTGTACAAAATATTTGAAAACCATAATTGCCAGATGTGAAGGAAATGCTTTGAAAATAAGTACAATTGCCAATGGTATTGAAATTTTTTTTGAATTTGCATTTCGAAAGGTAATTCAAATTAAATTACAAATTATAATTGTCATATAACTAATTTGCCCCAGGTATGGCTACAACCCAGTATTATCAACTATATTGGCTACTTTTGCTTTGGTTTGTGTCTAGACTAACATAGGTTGGGAAATTTTATGTTTAATGGAAAGTTTCCAATATTTAGTTATATTGTAGTTTTGAACCCAATAAAAAGTAAATTTGGAAAAGCCAAATTGAAAGAAGTTTAAAAAAAGAAAATTTTTTTTAATAAGTGTCTTTCTTAAAAAAAGTAAATTTTCCCCAAAAAATAATACCTATTCATATTCTTAAACAAAGTACCTTTTCTTAAAAAAATAATATTTTTTAAATAAGTACCTTTTCTTAAAAAAGTAAATTTTTTGACAACAAATTACCTTTTCTTAAAAAACTACCTTTACTTTAAAGAGTACATTTTTTGTGAAATAAAATAACTTTTCTTGAGATAAGTACCTACTTTTAAAAATGTACCTATTCTTGAAAAAAAAGGACCAATTCTAAAAAGAATTAACATTTCTTAAAAATAACATTTTCTTCAAAAAAAATACCTTATTTAAAAAAACCTTTTCTTAAAAAAATCCTTTTCTTAAAACTAAATTTTCTTTAAAATAAGTAGTTTTCCTTTCTTTTCTTGAAATAAGTAGCTTTTCTGAAAATAAGTACATTTTCTTAAAAAAATTACGTTTTCCTAAAAAGAGTACCACTTCTTATAAATAGTACCTTTTCATAAAAAAAAACATTAGCTTTTAATAAAAGAAGTACCTCTCTCTAAAAAAAGGACCTTTTCGCGAAAATATAATACATATTCTTACAAAAAGGACCTAAAAATACACTTAAAAAAATACCTTCACCAAAAAAAATATTGTTCCTAAAAAAAGTTTATCATTTTACAAAAAGTATCTTCTCTTAAAGATCCATTTAGATTATAGTATTTTTCAACGGGCGCCTTAGGCGTGTTGGAACTGACTAATACATAATATATAGCGACAGGAACTTCGTTCCAACCGGGTGTCCCCTGACATATCATGTAATTTATTCTTCTCTTGTTTTGTACAAGTTATTGTGTCAAGATCATAGACTAATACATACATAGATACTTTTACTCGCTCAATAAATTAAACGTCATAGGTACGGTGGAAAGTAAACATTGGATGGTGGAAAACATGGGTTCAATAATACCAGATAGAGGCAATAGTAAATAATGTCCAACAAAGGAACAACAACCGAATTTCGTGTTTTTGTGGCAAACTAGTTGAGTTAAATACAATACAAATGTATACCAACGATAAAAGTCAACAAAAAAGTGCAAAATATATTTAAATTTTTCAGTTCTACACCAAAACGACATGAAAAAGTTAAGTGAACATATTTTGTAACTCCACCTGGTGTAAGTTAATTTTAAATTTAATTTCTCTCATTTCCACAAACCTACGATGAAGAGTGAGAAATGAAACGTCAGATGAGAGAATAAATGTATCTATGTATGTATTAGTCTATGGTCAAGATAGTTTTTGTCATAGAGGAATTTAGTATAGACACATTAATTCTCTCAATAAATTAAACGTCATAGATATGGTGGCAAGTGAACATTGGATGATGGAAAACATGGGTTCAATAATACCAGATAGAGGCAATAGTCCACAACGTCCAATAAAGGAACAACAACCGAATTTCGTGTCTTTGTGGCAAAATAGTTGTATTAAATACAATACAAATGTAGACCAAAGATAAAAGTCAACAAAAAAGTGCATTGCATACATTTAAATTTCACAGCTCTATACGAAACGAAATAAAAAAGATAAGTCAACACTTCTTATAGCTCCACCTGCTGTAAGTTATTTTTCGTTGAATTTCTCTCATTTCCACAAACCTACGACGAAGAGTATGAAAGGAAACGTCAGTTGACAGAATTAATTCGTCTATACTGAATTTGTCTATGGTTTTTGTTCATATTTCGTCCGGTTGTTGTGTTTCCTCACATTTCGTTTGAGAGTAACGTTATATTGTTTCTGATGGGTGACAACCTAAATATATTATCGCCCACCATGTCGTCAATAGAGTGCGATGCTATTTTGTACGCGACGAGCAAAATATTTCGTCTTGCAGCTGGTCGTTAACGACAATTTCCATTACAACTTCATCAATGATAGTTTAAGCGACAAGACTCGTGAGCGACAATAATGAAAATATGTAGCAGAAATCGTTGACGGCTACTTCGCCTAGGACGATTTTGCCAACTGGGAATTTCCCCAAGGCGATAAGTATTGGTTGCACATACTTATGTGGGTAAATACGAACCCATAGATTGCAGCTTGTCACGTATTATACAGATTTATTATTGTGTGAAAATTTATCATTTATTTTCTTTGACGGTTAGTTTTGTTGTCGACCAAAATTCACTTCCAATTTCTCCCTCTTCCCACCCATCTAAAACTCATTCAAAATTACATTTACAATTCAACTGCGACTCGTGATTTCATTTCAATTTATTTATTTTAAACAATTTGAAAATAATTTCTATAATACCACTCTATGTAAACCGGTAGAAGTGAATACGATACTTGTCGTATAAATCAAAACGGGTTAAAAAAATGCATACTAATGCAATTTGTTAGCATAAATAAGGAACTGATGTGAAAATGTGAAATACTACACTTAAAGAAATTGTGTAAATAATAATTTAAAAAAAAATATCTCTATAAAAACCAAATATTTTTATACAACAGTATCATCGTTTCTTCAATTAACTACCACAATTGGAAATATTTTACATTTTATAAATTGTTTTTTTTTTTTAAACACAGAACCTCATGTCAAATTTATTTTTATCAGTGTAATCTCATTAGAATGCTGTGATTAATGAGATCGTTTCGCAGCTTATGTGAGTACACACAGGCCACAAACTTCCCTAATACGTCTCAAAGACTCTCGTAACATTCAAATGAGAGAAAATTGCACAATCAGAATAAAGATTATAAATTCATTCAATCAAATTAGGTCAGATAATAAATACCACTGTTGGACACTTGAGTAGTTAATACTGCCAGATTGCTATGATTTCAAATTGATGTGTTTCGGTTTTCTTTGAATGGAATTTCACTTTTAACGATCGGGATGTTGAAGAGGGAACAATCCAACAAACTAGACAAAAGCAGAACGATAAAAATTCAAATAATTGACAGATCTGAGTATAGACTAACTATAGTACGAGTAGAATATGAATAAGAGGGACATGTCGCACCATCTTGTACAGTTTCAAAACATTTTGAATGACCCCTGATTTGATTTTTTTCCTTCACAAGTTTTCCGATGACATTTCCGTCTATTGAATTTTGTTAACGTCGTACATTTAACAACAGTTCGAATCCACTTCCTATAGAAAGTATGAAAATCATCATCATTGATTAACCATAACTCTAATTCTCACACAAGTTCATTTGAAAGTAAAATTTCTATTTCAATATTTGCCATTTTTGGTTGATTTTGCGTAGCAGCATTTTGTATTTTCCAAACGATCACTACGAAACGAGCGAAATCTCAAACGTTGATTGTGAACAGCTTAGCTGTAAATTAACTCATGACTTGATTTAGCCATATTGGGAAATGACAACAAATTAATTATCCAAAGATCGTTGGGATCATAGAATAAATTATATACATAAAGTATATATATGTATGTATGTATACATGAATAGAACTGTCAACGCATATAGGAATGTAAGAGAATTGTACATATATGTAATACAACACTGACCGATACTCTTATGTATTTGATAACATAAAAAAATTCAACAGTTTTGAAAAATATATTTTAAAATTGATAAAAGTATTTTCTGAAGCTACAACAATTTTAAAAATTAAATAATAAAATAAGTCGATAACTATCTTAGTTTAAAAAAAATCGATAACTCTTGATAACTAAATTGAACCACAGACCTGTCATTCATGAGCATGAGCTTGCTCGATAACTTTTTGTATGGCTGATAAAATTGGAAAAGTTTTTCCAAAAAATTGTGTAAACATGCTATAGATGCGAACAACTTCGATTACATTCTATTTGGTATCAAGAAGTCGATAACTATCATATTTTAATAAAAATCGATAACACTTGATAACCAAAGCGAACCACAGATCTGTCATTCATGAGCGAGAGCTTGCTCGATAACTTTTTATCTGGCTGAAAATTTTAAAAATTTTACCAAAAAATGTTGCAAACATGATATAGATGCGAACAACTTCGATTACATTCTATTTCGTATCAAGAAGTCGATAACTATCATATTTTAATAAAAATCGATAACTCTTGATAACTAAAGCGAACCACTGACCTGTCATTTATGAGCAACAGCTTGGTCGATAACTTTTTATCTGGCTGATGAAATTGGAAAAGTTTTACCAAACAATTTTGTAAACATGATAGTGACGCGAACAACTTCGATTACATTCTTATTTGGTATCAAGAAGGGCGGTAAAGCGACAATAAACATCAACGATAGCTGATGTTCAAGCTCATCAATGACAAGTCTGTGGTTCGTTTATTTCTTACTAGTTTTAACACAGTTACAGCCTTTACTCCAGAAAAACGACAGCCTAGCGTTTTATCGAAAATTTGTATTCAATTTGTTTTGCTTATAAAAATTCAAAAACTTTAAGAAAAGAAAATCTAAAGCCCGGTATTTAGTTTTTATGAAATTGTCGGTGCCATAAGAAGTACGTGTGTAAAAAATATCGAAAATTTCGTGAACCGAAAATTTCGCTCACTGTTCATTTGCTTGGTAGTCAGCTCTTTGCCGAAATTTCGTAGGCAAAATCAATTACAGGGTTGTTACGCCAAAGTTATTTCGTTCGAATTTTGGGATTTTGATAATTTTAACAACCACAAGTAACACCACAAATATATTGCGTAGAGGAATTCTAAATGCAATATTTCCAAGATAAATCAAAGATAGGTGGTAACTCTCTGCAGCAAAATTTCCCGTTTAGAGATAAATCACAAAATTTCGTACAAAAATTTCGCAACAACTGAATACGGGGCTTAAACTGGTATCTAACTCTTCGAACTATAACATTAAACGAATTACCTTCACTGTTGTGTGTTCAAAACCTACAACAGGTAGCCAGGGTTACCTTTACCATTTAAAGCTTTTAGCGTAGAATGTACATGACACAATTCTATCGATTTTTTTAATATCAACTACCCATTTAAAAAAACATTAAACAAAAGGAGATTTTGCAAATTTCCACTTCATCGTCGGATATTTTTAAACCGAAGTAAATTATCTAAAGCGAACCACAGACGTGTCATTCATGAGCATGAGCTTTGTCGATAACTGGCTGATGAATTTGAAATAATGTTACCTAAATATTACATTGTAATTTGGCATCAAGAAGAGCGGTAAACTGACATAAAACATCATTCATGCTCGTGAATGATAAGTTTGTGGTTCGTATAAAGTTCAATATCCGATACCTCTAAAGCGAAGTTCACATTAACAGATTTATGTGACGAAAAATCTGATCTGGCGGAAATCGGAGAAGTTAACACCAGTCGTCAGATAAATCGATTGGTTTTGAAAACTGATTGATGGTTTTGCTCTTATTGATAAAAGCTAATGAACAACCGGAGAGGAAAAGGCAAAACAACTAAAAAAATACATCGGATTTTAAAATTTTAATGTGAAAAGACAAAAAGAATTGTGTGTGTGTAAACAGATGTCTTACACATATTAATTAAACAAACAAATAAACAAATTTTAACATATTTCTCCAACTGGTTCTATCCTTCGCTCTTTTCTCGCCAGTTGGTAACACCCAGGATACGGAGGGATTCTACAGCCTAGTCTTTCCATCGGAGTCTTGGTCGTCCCCTTTTTCTGCTTCTATCGGGTATGTTATCGAAAACCTTTCACACTGGCTCGTCTTTATCCATTCCGATAACATGTCCTAGCCAACGCCATTTGCCTAATTTGCAAAATAAAGCTTGTATGGGAAATATTTTATATTTTTTTAAATTTTGACAACCTATAACTTCTACAATACGAGTTTTTAAGTCAGGGCTGATACGCCAATCAATTTGTATATGTCTTTCGGTAAGATGCTTGTACTCCGGTTGCGTTTGCAGGATTTCGTTTCATTTTGCTGAATAAAAAACTAAGTACATATATATTTTATCGATGCAAACCACTATTCCTCCCGCCACCGTTATATTGACAATGAAAATACACAAGGAAACTAAAGAACGAGGAAACCCCCCAACTGTTGACGACCCTCGGAAACGTTATAAGGACCACGATTTAAGGATATGTACCTGGAATGTGCGAACGCTATACAGGACGGGCGCCACTTTCCAACTGGCGGATGTCCTCAGAAAATATAAAGCTGACATCACAGCGATCTTGGAAACTGCTGCCATGAGCGAAAGCACGAATTCGGGTGCGGATTTATAGTTGGCAAGAGACTGCGACACCTAGTTTCAAGGTTCAACCCAGTGAGTGACCGCATAGCCACAATTCGCATCAAAGAGAAATATTTCACCATCTCGTTAATTTGTGTGCACGCACCGACAGAGGATAAAGATGATGAGGTCAAAGAAATATGTTATGGGCGTCTGGAGGGAGTATACGACCACTGTCCTGACCACGACATTAAGATTATTCTAGGTGATTTTAATGCCAAATTAGGAAAGGAAAGTGTCTTTCGACCAACCATCGGCAATCACAGTCTACAGGATACCATCTCCGATAATGAAATAACACTGATAGACTTCGCCGCTGTAGAGAACACGGTAGTTATTAGCACACGATTCCAGCAAAAAACTATTCATAAGGTGACTGGGATATCTTCTGATCAGCGGCCGAAGGACCATATTGATCACTTGGTAATGGATGGCAGGCACTCTTTTAGTGCAATGCATGTACGTGTGATTCGAGGTGCTCATGTCGACTCGGATCATTACCTGGTGGCTGTGAAAGTTCGCACAAGACTGAGCAGGGCGAAAAACGTACGAAGCCGAACACAGGAAAAACTGGATATTGACGAGCTACGAATATCGGAGATGTCAATGTCCTATCGACAGAAGCTCTCTCTCCTGCTAGCGCAGAATACCCCCCCTCCCGAAGACCCAGATGCGCAGTGGAAGCACATCTCCCATTCTTTGGAAATCGCTGCAATGGCTGAACTCGGTTATCAGGAACCGCGGAAGGATAAGCCATGGTACGACGAAGAATGTCGCATTGCAACTGATGAAAAAGACGCTGCACGTATGGCAACGGAACAGTCAGTTACAACGCGTGCTGGGAGTGACCGGTTCAAGAGGCTCAGAAGGGAGGAAAACCACCTATTTAGGCGAAAAAATTGGCAGTGGGAGCAGAGAGAGAGTGAAAGACCGAAATGTGCAGGATAAATGGTGAATCCCGAAAGTTTTTTCAGAGGGTAAGAAGATCGATCAACGGGCCTAAGAATGGGCTGCCCTCCTGGAAGGACGAGAATGGGAATCTGGTGACTGATAAGCAATGTGTGCTCAAAATGTGGAGAGACCACTTTTCAGCACTACTCCACTCAGATTCTTCCACTGAAGATCAGCAGGTAATGATAGTGGATGATTGTGTAGATCGATACATACCATCTTTTTGTCGATTACAAAGCTGCTTTCGATAGCCCCATACGGGGAAAATTGTACGAAGCTATATCTGAACTTGGGCTTCCGGCAAAACTGATCCGCCTCTCTAGCATGACGCTGACCAACACCAAATCAGCAGTGTAGTTGGAGAAAGACCTCACCGAATCATTCTGTACCAAGCGAGTACTAAACAAGGCGACACATTCTTGTGCAATCTCTTCAACATTTTAATTGGAAAACGCTGCGGTGAATACGAAAAAGGCCATTAACACGAAAAGCCATATGTTGATGGCATAGGCTGACGCCATAGACATTATTGGACGAAATTTGCGGGAGGTTACTGCAGTATTTTCAAGAATCGAAAAGGAATCAGCGAAGGTGGGTCTTGCTGTTAATGAGGGCAAGACAAAATTGATGGTGTCAACGACTAGAGAAACCTCTCGACTTGGTGCGCACTTGAACGTGGACAACCGATTTAATTTTGAAGTGGTAGATGAATTTGTCTACCTTGGATCCGCCATGAACAAGGACAACAACGTCAACCTGGAGATAGATAGGAGAATTGTGCTTGCAAATAGATGTTATTTTGGGCTCAGCAAGCACTTTAGGAACAAAGCCCTCTCTCGACGGACAAAAGTCCAGCTATATCAGACTCTCATTTTACATGTCCTGACATATGACTCCGAAACTTGGATCATATCGCAAGCGGATGAAAAACACCTGGAAGTATACGATAGGATACTTCTCCGTAAAATATATGGTCTTGTTGGGGGAAACGGCGGGTACCGACGTCGCTGGAACCCAGAGCTATATAATCTATATTCTGATGTGGACATAGCTAGGCGGATCAAATTGACCATGTAAGGCCATGTTACCAGAATAGATGAAGATGAGCCAGCGCGAAAGGTTTTCGATAACGTACCCGATGGAAGCAGGAACAGAAGAATACCGACTGGCGAGAAAAGGCAAAAGATAGACACAGTTGGAATAATATGTTCAAATATTTTTAATTTGTTTAATTAATATGTGTAAGACGTCTGACCTCATGAGGTTGTCAAATAGTCAATAAAAGTAAAGTATATTTTATCGTACATATAGGAAATACTTCTTGGTAAATTTTGATAACCTGTAACTCCTAAAATACGATATTCTGAGCAATCAACTAAATACCAATCGATTTGCAGATGTGTTGCGACAAGATCGATGATTTCATGATTTTGCACTGGATTTCGTTTCGTTTTGCTGAATGGAATAGTTAGTATATATTTTGGTCAAACATATAAGAGATATTTCATATTTTATTACACTTTTGACACCCTATAACTCCTATAATACAAGTTTCTAGCCCAGGACCGAAATACTTCTCTATTTGTCCATGTCTCCAGGTATTTCGACTGTTCTTAGAGAATTTCGTTTCGATTTGCTGAATATATCTATTCGACGTTTATGTTGTACATTTTTCTTCAATAATTGGCCAAGCTTGAGATTCAAAATACGAGGGTTGAATTTTATGCTTCGGGATTAGAGAACAAAAACAAATATTAATCATCGAAAATCACTTTATTGTTTTTCAAAATATTCCCCATGAAGATTTATAGACTTTTGCATGCGTTTGAACCAATTGTCGAAACCCTTCTTCCACTCTGATTGAGGTACCTCCAAAACATGCATTCTGAATGCAGCAACCGCTTCTTCAGATGTCGAAAAACGTTGACCTCTCAGTTTGTTTTTTACGTACGGGAATAAAAAGAAGTCATTCGGTGCCAAGTCAGGACTATACGGCGGATGACCCATCAAATCGATGTTTTGGGTGCTCAAAAATGCAGTTGTTTCAGCCGATGTGTGAGAGCTCGCATTGTCGTGGTGAAGAGTGATCCGTCTTGGGCGGTTGGTTTTCCTGATTTCTTGGAAGATAACTGGCAAACAAGTGGTTGTATACCACTCAGAATTCAGTGGTCTGCGTTGTTCTAGTGGTACGGTTGCGACATGTCCGGTTTTTCCGAAAAAAACAGGCGACCATTTGCTTGGAAGTGCTTCGGGTGCGAACAACTTTTGCTGGATTTGACTCATCTTGAAACACCCATACAGTTGACTGCTGTTTACTTTCGGGTTCATGCGCGTAAATCCAGGATTCATCACCTGTCACGATGTCCTAGACGTGTTTCGAAGCACCGCAATCGTATTTTTGGTGCATTTCTTTCGACCAAGCGACACGAGCCTTTTTTTGAGCGATTGACAACTTGTGTGGGATGTTTATGCAATATTGAATGAATGCTTGTCCCACTAATGCCTAAGGTTGTCTCAATCTCACGATAGGTCACATGACGATCTTGCAAAATCAGTTCGCGCGCAGCATCAATGGTTTTCGGAACAACAGCTGATTTTTGACGACCTTCACGAAATTCGTCTTGGAGTGAACTACGACCACAATTGAATTCACCATACCATCGGTAAACACTGGTCCTTGATGGAGCTTCATCGCCAAAAATTGAATTAAGTTCAACCATGCACTGTTGCTGAGTTAATCCACGTCGAAAGTTGTAAAAAATGATCTCACGAAAATGTTCCCGATTTAATTCCATTTTTGGGCAGAGATGAATCTTCTAAGTTACTGTAAACAACACAAATAGCGCTCGTATGTCAAAACGTTCTGAGTACGCATAACCTCAAAAATGTCCAACTTTACGATAGAGCTGTCAGTTGCCAGATTGCAACACTAGGGTTGCCAAATCCCGAAACATGAAATTCAACCTCGTAACTGATGGCAAAATATTGACAAAAATATGTATTTATGTCGGACGATGTTACGGTATTTTCCTATATACTTTAGCTTTAAAACTATTGCAGTTGTTGCCACTTGATCTGAACATATGTGCATAGTAGCTCATGTACATATGTATATTAATAAAAGATTGGAGACATAGTATTTAGAGTTGCAATTTTTTTTGTTTTTTTTTTTGTTGATTTTTCTGTTTTCATTCTAATGACATTCAGTATTTTATTACATGTGTACAGTTACAATAACACTTAAAAGTAGTTGCTGTAGTTCTATAGTTTCTATTTAGTAGATACAAGTAGTAGAGATAGATTTACATTTACGATATATTTTGTGTGTGTGTGTGTTGTTGTTGCTAGTTTAGATTCTATACATTTTTGTTTTATTTTATATTTTATTTTTTTTCATATTAAATATGTTATACATACATACAATATATAAATACGATATAGTAGATTTTATTTATGTCATATATGATTCCCAGCGTCATGGTCGTCAACGTCAATGGGGCTGGTAATGGTAGTGGGGTGGTGACAAATCCATTTGGATCATTTATTAAAAAGGGTCATCTATTCACCATCACCAACGTCATCGACATGTTTTGAATTGTCATACATATGTCAGTTTGCTTCTTTTTTTGTTTTGTTTTGCTGTCATAAATTGATAAGATTTGTTTGCATTCTCCCGCTCTCTGCTCTCGCTCTCGCTCTTCGTAAGTTTGATAAGTTTGCCATTTTGCACATTTTGTCCCTATAGTCTGTGATGTTTTTAACAATTTGTATGTACTAATATTTATTATTATAAATAATAATAATAATATGTAATATGTAATTATAGTTAGATAAATAAAGCTGTATGGTTTTTGTTTGTTGATTTGTGGTTGGTTGTAAGTTGTTGTTGTTGGTAGGTTAAGTTGTGTGAGATTCCTGCCGTCGCCACCTTCTAACTTTGAACCCTTACAAAGTGCTCGCCTGCTCATGGGGTATATTATTGAGACCCACATCGGGATTACGCCAATGATAATTGGGTGGTCCTTGTGTAAAGCAATATTTCATATTTAAAGGTTCATCATTCTCCACGTAGTACATTAAGTAAAAATTACACATTTCATCTTTGTTGGTGGCACTGAAAGAAGAGTACAAAAAATGTTTGTAAGTAAATCATATAACTATCTATCATCACTCAATTTTGTTTTGATATAACACGTTGAAATAAGGCTATAATAGACTTAAATAAATTTGTTGAAAATCCTTCAAATATCCTACATGAGATAAAATAAATATTTTTCCATTGCCGTCCCATGAAGGAATGGGGGAAAGGGGAAGGAAATGGTGAGGAATCAGTGAACTATGCACATTCTAGATTTACACTCACTGATTGGCGCCTATTATTTTACATCCGTTTCGAACGGGATTTTTGAGAAATATTTTCGTGGTTAAATATTCGACAGTATCGCAAGCGAGGTCAACGCCGTCGAAAGAACTTCCTTGTAGAGATGAGCGATATTTTAGGAGCGGTGATTTAATAACCGTGATTGAGAACTCACCGGTAACTGCACTGACCACATGTGTAAGTAGCCGTTACTTTCAATGTCGCTCCAGCACTGTTGTCGTTCTTTCAGCGTTGTCGATCTTATATTGCTACAGTTCTTTCACTGTTATCGTTCCTTTGAAAGGTGGAAGCACTTTAACAATAAATACAAGCTAAATATAAATGAACTTATACAAAAATTAAATCAGCTGTTCTAGTGCTTCCACATTTTAAATACATTTTGATTGCTGTTCTATCTGTATGTCTGTTTGATTTTCACTGTTTAGTGTCGTGGGATCATGGCAGATAGAACAAATGATATGATATTTCTATAACGCTCTCATATAGAATTGAATGATACCCAACGATGATATTTACACACCTATTCTGTGAATGTGGTAACAATCAAATTGTAACCACAAATTTGTTACAAACCTGTCACCATTGTTTGTATCTGGTATTCTGGCAACACGGTGACAACGAAAAATTCACCTCGTAACAAATAATTCACCTCACAATAACAGGTTCTCAAAAGAAGGGACAACAAAACAACAACATATGGTTTTCTGCACAAAATGAACGCGGTAAAAAAAGAAAATTAAATATTTAATGTATTTATGATTTATTGAATTAAAATTAATACATTATTATTTAGGGAATTCGAGCGCACCGCAAAGGCACAGCTGGAATTTTATATTGCCTTTCTCAAGCAACATCCAGGGATGCTAAGCGGAAAGAATACACCTGCGCTTCCGCGCCAAATAGAAGACGAAATTTACTTTAGCGCCAACTCTCTGATCTACATCAAAATTTCACCACTGACGAAAGCTTCGGCGCTGAGTTCAAAAAGATGGTTTCCCCCCGCGGTCGATCCAACTTCTTGAGATATAGGCCTTTAAAGCTTGAGTATATAATCGATCGTATCTCCGGTATTTATAATCCGATCTGGTTGAAATGTGTATCATTATAAAGGTCTTTCTAAGCTCTATAAATCAGTGCGTAAATGTATTTATTTTTATTAACCCATTGGGGAGCTAATTAAAAAAAAAGTTTTTTAACCTCACTTTTCTGCTAAAAATTAATTTTTTTTCAAACAAAATCCGCCATTAAACTTATTTTTTGGCAGGTTCCGATAAAAGACAAGATCTTAGCCTCTTTTAAAGGTATTTTAATTACCAATATTCCTTCAAAAACCGGAGATATTTACGTTAAAAATTTTGTAATACATACAAAACCTAATTCTTTCTCCTTTCTGCTCCATTTCCATAGCACAAAGTAACAAAAGTCCTTCCTCCATTTAATTATGGCCTCTTGTCGTTTTGGTACAAAATATATTATAAATTTTTCGCGTATACAGTTTTATTTTTTACTTGCAGAATTTATAAAATGTTTTTGTATCAACTTTCCGGCAAATAAAACAGTTGTTACGCGCTGTTACCTCCTCTTTGACAGGTAACAGTTTTTGTTAATTTTGTCACCAAAAAAATGTGTCAGAATACCGATTTGTGACAATTGTCACATTGCTGTCAAATAGTAACCGTGGTGACTTTTGTAACCCTGCCAGAATAAGGCTGTTAACGAACTCAAATGAATGACAAAAAAAAAACAAAACGTTGAATTTTTAAACATAAATCATATATTTCATCATTTCCCTTATGGGAATTTTTATTCGGTCTGTTTTCTAGTACTTACAAATTTATTCAAGCTCAAGACCTTTTTAAATAATATAAAGTTATTATCTTTATATTACTTTCAAAAAAGTCGAGCATAAAAATGTTCCAATAATACCAAGGCTGTCTGTATAGCTATTTCGGATCTTGCCAAGATCTTCATCAGCAGACGTTTTTGGTATGTTTTTGGTGAATTCTTCAAAAATATATATCCAGAAACACTCATCATATTAATGAGAATTCCTTCATATACTCGTTTGAAGAATACCAAGCACTACCATTGGAACACCTTCATGCACAACTCTTTTTATCATGCCGTAAAACCATCGGTTTTAATCAGATATGATTTGTTTTTGTTATGTCATTACAATGGTAATGGTATGAAGATCTTGGCAAGATCCGAAATAGCTATACAGACAGCCTTGGTATTATTGGAACATTTTTATGCTCGACTTTTTTGAAAGTAATATAAAGATAATAACTTTATATTATTTAAAAAGGTCTTGAGCTTGAATAAATTTGTAAGTACATAAATCATATATTTATTCAAAAAAATTATCTAATTAAATATAAAAGGTTATCCATTTCGTGGTTTCAAAAGTATAGGGCTGGAATTCGACATCTGTCAAACTAAGTTGTTAAACCAATTTTTTATTTTCAGTTGAAAGTCTGACATTGACGAAAGTGGATCGCTTGACTATCACACAACGCATAAAAATTATTAACACCTACTACAAAAATGGTGATTCTGGCACAGCCACATACCATTAGACTTTTTTTTGTGGGGCTACGCGAAAGACCGTGTTTATGCAGATAAACCTTTAACTCTTGAGCACTTAAGAACCAACATTCGTCAAGTTATGGCTGAGATACCACCCAATATGTGTCAAAAAGTGTTCGAAAATTACCTCAAAAGAATCAATGCTTGCAACACTTCGTGTGGTGGTCATTTAAATGATGTAGTGAGTGTTTCACACATAATGTCAACGTTCAAACTTTATAATAAAAAACACTGCAAAAAAGAAATATCATGAAAAAAAATATTTTATATGTCTTTTATTTACGTTTACTTTTGATACCGTAAAATGGATAACCCTTTATATGTATCAAATATACATATCGTTAGCTAAAATGCAAAAAGGCGTAAGTAACCGAAAATACAAAATCGAGTTTTTGATTGATTGTTATGAATGCCATTAAACTACACGTATTGAACAAATTTTACACTTCTGCGATAAAAAATCTGTCTGTGTGCTTAAAGTGAAATTAGAAATAACTTCGTTAAAAATATTTTCATTTTACAAAGTTGTTTGCTTCTCCTGCGTGGCCGTCAGTGGCGCAATGGGTAGTGTGCGCGCCTCTTGTACTTGAGATCCTGGGTTCGATCCCTGCTCTGACCACCTTAAACTTTCTTTCGACGGCGGTCACCTCGCATAGTGACGGCGACACTATCGAGTATTTAGCCATGAAAATGCTTCTCGGTTCGGAACCGGTGTAAAACTGTAGGTCCCAATCAGTGAGTATAAAACTAGAAAGCGCACAGCTCACTGGTTGTGAGAAGCTCTCCCCGATTCCTTCATGGGATGTAATGGGAAACCATTAATTTATTTTTTTTTGCTTCTCCTGCAAAATTATATTTTTGTTAGTTACACCTTTTTGGATTTTAGCTAACGATATGTATTATTATTTGATTTATAAATAGATTTTTTTGTATTGTTATTTATTTTGATCACGGTCACTGTTAAAAAGAACGGTGATTTACAAATCACGTTCACTGAGAACGTCGTCCCTTAAAAATCACTGGATCGCTCATCTCTACGCCGTTGTATTCGAACAAAGTCGTTCACACGAGAGAGATAAAGGAGAGAAACCCCGACGAAAACTACTATTAGTGACAATGTAAATACGACGGTCACTTGCCTAGAACGCTAAAGCGCTGATGAGCAGAGCCACATACTTCAAAAAGGATCGTCAGCCAACGTGACTTCCTATCCTGGTACCGACTTTTTATAGTTTTTCTAATTGCAGAATAAACCCTGATCTGTTTCGATTAAAGGAGTTTTGACCTGACGTATAAGTATAGATGGTGCCAGTAGTTTAGTGGAAACCTTACAAAAGGCCCCACGTTGTTTAGAATTTGATTTCAGCCATCAAAAGTAAACGATCTCAGTGAATTTGTAATCATGGAAAAATTTGGTCAGTGAGTGTTGTGTAATTCAATATTTCCATTTGAAAGGTCTCAGTCCAAGCAATATTAAAGCCGTGCTAGACTCTACTCTGCCGGACTCTGCTCCTTCGTCTACGACTGTACAATATGAGTAGCGAGGCCGTACGAGCTGCCAAGACGAACACCGCAGTGGTCGACCAATGGAGGAGTCCACGCCAGACACGGTTAAGAAAATCCACAAAATGGTATTGGATGATCGTCGGCTGAAGGTGAGTGAGCTAACTGAAATGATAGGCAATTCAAAAAGTGCTATACTTCATAAACTATTGACCGAAGATAAGAATGTTGTGCCCAAGATGGGTGCCGCGCTTGCTTTCAATAGAGCAAATCCAGTGTCGTGACATGGGTCCCACCACTTCACATCTGAGACAAAGTAACAGTGAAAGCGGTGGACTGGAATGGGAGAATCGTGTCCAAAGAAGGCGAAGACGGTTCCATCGGCAGCAAGGTCATGGCGTCTGTTTTGTTGGGATGCACATGACATAATTTTTATTGATTATCTTCAGAAAAGAAAATCTATCAACGGCGAATATTATGCTAATTTATTGCAGCGTTTAAGTGATGAAATCGTGGAAAAAGGCCGCATTTGGCGAAAAAGAAAGTGTTGTTTCATCAAGGCAATGCTCCAGTTCTATTTCCAAACTTAAAGACATGGCACGTAGGCCACAGATTTGCCAACAATGAAGAGGCGGAGTCTGCGGTTGATGGCTATTTTAAGGAGTTAGACAGTTCTTACTGTAAACAGGGTAACGAAGCTATTAGCTTTGTTCATTTAGTTTCCCAGTAAAAATTTGCAAGAAACTACTTTTGAGAGAGAAATCTCGATTTTACTCTCTTTATAAAAACTTGCACATAAAGTACGCGAACGACTTCCGGTAAAATTATGCAAGGAAACAGCTGATGTAATTTTATCCACTGCTACATACATTTTGGTTTGCATTTAGTTACATTATGTATCTATTACCACAGTTGTCCAATTATGACGTCGTTGGTTCACCAAAATTTGCTGAATGCCGCTGCACATTATTGCTTTCCGTTTTCGTTCTAAATTTCAGTGATCTTTTAAATAAAATATTAAACTACTCATTTATAGTTATTTCTGCCGTTGTTTCACTTTTATTTGTTTACATAAAATAGCTGATTTCAAACAGCACAATTTTTGTTGGCTAAAATATCTCCAACCAAAATTTGTAATATTTCTAACATCGAAGTGTCAACATTTTCGCTCTCTAACTCTCATTTACTGGACTTTTGGAGTAATCGAACCATAGACTAATACTTATAGTAGACCTAATAGTTCTCTCACCAAATTGATGACATTTGGGCTGGTGTGATATTTACGTTCGATGTTGAAAAGAATTGCTTTACTAATACCAGATAGAGGCATCGGTTCAAAACAACGAACAAAATAACAACAACGGCATTTCGTTTTGTGTGTTAAAATTATTGTATTAAATATAACACAAATGTATGCTAACAATAACAGTCAATAAAAAAGTTTAAATCACATTTAAATTTCACAGTTTTTCACCTAAACGTCATGAAAAATTAAAGCACGTAGTTCTTGTAATTCCACCTGGTGTATATCACTTTTCGTCAAACATCTCTCTATCACACCGACCGCATCAAGAAGAGTGTGAAAGGAAACGTCAGATGAGCCAAATGTTCTCTCTAGTATGATTTACTCTATGAATCGAACACGATTAAGTAAAAATTTGCACAAATTGAATTGAATATCGCTGGAAAATGTATATCGAGCTAAAAGGATATTAATTTTTCCCAACTTGTTTGTGTCTTCTTTGTTATTTCGGCTAGTTTTGGGACTCCCTCGAATTTAAGGAATATTTGCAGACCGAATCGATCGAACATAATGAAAAGCAAGAATCAGAAATCGGACCAGGGATCAAACTCACGTTCTCATGTAACTCAAATCAACACGCTATAATAATGGATAAAATACGAAAACCGAAAAAAAGTTGATATTGTGGTATGTACTTATATACAATGGACCATAACTTCTATATTTATCAATGAATTTTCTTCAGACACGATTTATTTTCTTTACTAAGAACCAAGTTATATGAAAAATTAGTGACAGAAATTTTTTCATTTTGTTTTTGGTCTTGTTCGGAAAATTTTTTTCTTGTAAACAAAATATTTGGTCTAACTTTTTACCCACTGCATTTAAACTACTGTACTGATTTTAAAACTATGTTCCAAACTTATCTTAAACTTGAGATTATATTGGGCCTAATTTAATATTCATATCTATATCAAAATATAGTCAAAATATTGAAACAACGAATAGAATACTTAAAAAAACTATTTCTTTCGAATTAGAGAGCGGGACGCATTAAAAAAAATTAGTCACAGCTTTAGAACAAAATGGCAGTCAAATATTATAATTTGGTTCCTAGCGAATATTTGTGAATATTTTAGGAAACCCAAAAATTAAATTTAAAAAATGTAATAAAGATTTTTGCTATCTTGCTCAGTAATCGAGTCAACAGACGTTAACATTTAAAAAATACCTGATGAATTTAAAAAAAATAGATAAAAATCTTAAATTTGTTTTCAGAAACATTTGCATTTATTTTACGCAAACACACATCGATAATTTGTTAAGTTATCGAGTAATCGGAAGTATAAATTTGGAAAATCGATAAGAAACAAAATAAAGATACATATTTTAAACAACTTCATTATGCCTATATTACACTACCAGATCAAATTTTACCATTTCCGGAGAGGAAAATGTAATGAAACGCTTTCAAAACTGGAGAGAAATTTCCACTATTAATTTTGGAGAATGACAAAAGTGACACAGGAAATGCAACAGTTATAAAATTTAGACTGGAGAAAAAACGAAAATTCATCAGGGATGAGTTTCATTTATTCGGACTTTTTCTTGGTACTTTTCAATTTTATTATACAAACTCAAGACTATTCTATATTTCTATTAAAAGATATATAGTTATTTTATAAAAGTAGTTTTGCAAAATGCATTCTCATGATTCCTGGTAAACCGTATAGCCATATCCGATGTAGCCAAAGATCTTCATCAGCGGTTGTTTGGAATGATCTTATTGAAAAAATTATCAAACTAAGTGCAAACGAAACCGCAATCGGTACTCAAGGGCCAATACGATATAAATAATTCGCAGCCTTCTTGGGAAACTAAGGGTAGGCTGGCTAGAGTGGGTGGTATTTTTCAAACTATTGGGAAGATGATTAAATTCTGAAGAACCAATGTGCTCAATGCGTTGTTTTGTCATTTCTAATCTACACTTTTGTAAGTGCAAATTTGAGCTATTCTTAGTAGTGAAAGCAGTTTGATTTCTGACGAACTCTATTGAATGTTGACCATTATTTTGCAGGTATTTAAACATGAAGATAAGAACTTGGATTTTATAAAACCCATATATTGGTAAAATAGTTGTGGATATATCTTTGTACTAAGAGAGAGTTGAGTACATCAAAGGCAGATTATAAACAATTTTCAGTGCTTTGTTCTGTGATCTTGGTAAGGATTTAAGTACAGTGCTCTTTTTAGAAGCATACACCATTGCCAAATAATTGAAGTGACTATGTACAAGGCCATTGTATATTAATATCTTCGTTCTCTCATCAAATATGTTTTTTAACTTATAAAGCATTCCAATTACAGGAGCTATTTTTCCCCTTATATACTGCATATGCATATATTCCACGATAAGTTATTCTGCATGTGTATCCATAAATATTTCAATAAACTTGACTCGTAGACATCCTTTTCACCAATCACAACACAAAAGGTTTCATGGTTCCTTGAACAATAAGGCCTAAATTTCAATGGCTTAGTTTTTTCCGCATTCAAACACAATTTATTTACTCTAGCATTTTGCTCTATCTGATTGTAGTTCTCATATAGCGGTTAAGCTTTTCGATCTTGTTTTTTGTTCATATATTCGGAATATTTTTTATTACTATCTTACCCAATCTCCGTTATCCTTTGCCGATGACTCTCCATTGTACATCTCGCCGCTATGAAGTCTCCCCTAACAATGGGCTCACTATTCTCCACTGGATAGAACATTTGTGGTGTCAAAGGATCACGTTTCCCCAGCAGTGCCCAGTGATGCATACCACGATCATCGGAACGTACTCGATAACCGGATACCACTTTTCCCAAACTGTGCGTATGAGTTCGATAAGCAATAGGGTGTATCGTTTTGTTTTCACTTATCTCACAGGCAGTTTCCATATGTTCCACAGACATGGGTGGTATCATGCCAGCAGTGCCCATCAATAAAACGCCAGCCAATTTGTTCATACTGAGAAATCGAATCATACGTTATGATTTTGTATTTGGAAAATTTACACGAACTTACGGTTTCTCTGTGTATCTTATGAAAACCCCCGAATCATCTGTGCTGCCATCTGTTGGTTAATAATTTAGAAAATGTAAATCCTTCGTTTTTTTTTTTGTAAAGATTAGTTTTTCTTGGAGTTACCTTGGAATTTTGTTATAGTGGCATAATGCACCTGCAGCACTATGTATTTAATGGGTGAATTATTTCCCACTTTGAAACCCACTCCTTCGGGAAGTTCCAGTTTTGGGGCATCTCTTGCCCAGGCATATAAAATCTATAAATGGATTGTAAATTAATTGTGTTTCAAATTGTTGTTGCTGTTGTTATTTCTGGATTTTTTTTAATTTACCTGGGAATGTGATTGAACGCCACAGGGACTTGCAGTTTCCTCTGTGGTCTTTTTGGCCATTTCACCACAATTCCTGAAATTGATAGAAATGGAATTATAACCGCACTTTCATATAAAAATATTTTTATTATTCAATTAGAATACTGTGTTATTAAAAGGTAGCCATTGGCCATCGGTGACCCAATGGCGACTTTTTCACAGGAAAACGTGGGTTAGATTTCTGCTCTGACCACCTAACATTTCTTTCACTTCTCTAAGTGACGGTGATATTATTAACTAATTAGAACAATAAACCGACCAAAACCCCCTTTCGTAACCGGTGTAAAATTGTAGGTCCCAATCAGTTAGGGTAAAACTATAAAGCGCATAGCTCACTGATTGTGAGAAGCTCTCTGCTGTCCCTTAATGGAATGTAATGGAATAATATTTAATAATATAATTATATTCAAAAATTAAATTGTTCGAGCGTTTGGTCGTTTTTAAATAATATTTGTTTTTATCTTTCTGAACTTGTCGAAATATTTATTTTATTTGCACAACTTTATTACAATCAAATCGCGTTGCTTACTTTCCGGCGGTTAATCACAAACTGAACTCAAAATGCCAAAAGCCTCAGGTATTTACATAGATAAAGGAAATAATAGATATAGCTCGACCATTGTCAACTTTGTTCACTTGGTGCTGTCTTGTACTACTGTCACTTTCACTGAAGTTTCC
Organism: Phaonia tiefii; assembly: GCA_963931995.1. Classification (NCBI taxonomy): domain Eukaryota; kingdom Metazoa; phylum Arthropoda; class Insecta; order Diptera; family Muscidae; genus Phaonia; species Phaonia tiefii. Next base: position 198,233,397 of record OZ008371.1, read on the forward strand.
CATAATTCTGATTGACGTTTATACCGCGTTTATGCTGCAACGGAAATCTCGATTGTTTAGATTTCATTCACAGGAACAGCTGATTTGTGTATGGAAAATCAGATGTTTAGGCCACGAAATCTAGATATCTCTAGATTTCGAGTGCAGTATAAACATGTTTTTATTCAAAATTGTGGGAAATTTTTGTGAAAGTAATTTAAACAATGGACAATGTGACAAAATTTATGTGATTTTTCGTGATAGCATTTGTTTCTTATATAAGAAACTATTTCAAAGCATTGAGGCCGGTGTTGGGATATCAATAGGAGAAAACCCGTAAGACCGCCCAAAGATGAATATCCCGGAACGCCTTTTTAATCTAAAAACTTCCCCGCCCAAAAACTGTAACAACTTCTGTGGTTGCAGATGCCAAAACCGTTAGAGTATCTGACAACTCTCAACAAGGAATGGTAGCTGAACCGGAGGAAGGACCAATTTGTTAGGACATAGACGGTGGTGGCATGGCTTTGCAATTCGATGGCTATCAGATATTCTACTTTAAGTAACGTTTTGTATTCTTGATATTTTTGGTGAAATATATATTTTCTTTTGATATGAAATTTTATATTTTTATTGTCATATTTTTTGACTTTTTTTGGGAACAAAAAAAAATCCCATTTATTGCTTTCAACGACATCTAGAAAATTACCCACTACACTAAAATTTTCCCAATACTTGTGCTTCATCTATTTGTTTCCCTTATCTATGGTTTTTATACCAGTTGTACTTCTCGCCGCAAGAGGTTCTACTAGCTTCTAGATTATTCTTCCCGGTTCCAGAACCTGTAGTATAACAGTTTTCAAAATAATGTACTTAAAGCCGAACCGTCAACTGGTTTGTAGTATGGGTATACTTTCAGGCGCAGCATTAATCGCCCTGTTATTTACATAATGTTAGTCTGCTCATTAAGAGTAAGTTAAAACTTTTACTTAATCGTAACTATATTATTCTATAAATTTTTAATAATAATATAAATAATATTTAATATTTATATTTTATATTTATTAATTTGTCACATGTCTGGGAAGGTGGTGATGCATGCTGAAAAACTGTATTTTTTCCTGTTTGGATGCAAATATAACGTGTGTTTGGAACTTGTCGCAAATATAGTCTACTTGTGGTCAAACACATTGTACTCAATATTACATGCTTGAGACACAATGATTAATATGTTACAAAACATATGTTTGTGGCCCCAAATACAGATTTCTTTGTGACACAAATACAGCTGCGTTTGGTGCAATGTTTAGTAAAATTTTTTGGCCGCTATGCTCTGTCGAGAGTAAAATAATAAAAGAGGGGTAAAGAGAGATTGTTCTCAGGATAAGTTAATGTTATTCATAGAGTAATACTTAAGAGTTTCCATTGCTCTCTTCGATTCCTCTTCATGACGAAGAGGTAGTAGGCCATTTCATAGAGTTTTATTTGCTGCTGTATTTTGCCAATTTTACACTTTTGTTACATATAAAATGGACATAAATCAAAGGGAATGCGTATTTTCGTTCAATGCAAACAACATAAAATATAATTTAGCTGTCATTAGTATCAATAAACACTATTTAAAATTAGTTCCTGTCTTCTTTGCTCTCTCATTCTCCATAATCAGCCTCATAGACCAATAAATTAAACGTCATAGGTACGGTAGAAAGTAAGCATTGGATGGTGGAAAACATGGGTTCAATAATACCAGATAGAGGCAATAGTAAACAACGTGTGTTGTGCTAAACACAATACAAATGTATAGCAGCGATAAAAGTCAACAAAAAAGTGCAAAATACATTTAAATTTTTCAGTTCTACACCAAAACGACATGAAAAAGTTAAGTGAACATATTTTGTAACTCCACCTGGTGTAAGTTAATTTTAAATTTAATTGCTCTCATTTCCACAAACCTACGACGAAGAGTGTGAAATGAAACGTCAGATGAGACAATAATAGTATCTATGTATGTATTGGGCTATGATCAGCCTAGTACATTTTCGATCAGCTGTGCCATAGAAACCCCCTGTGTTATTGCAAGTGTATAATTCTATTTTTGCTTTATTCTTTCAGTCAGTGATTCATAAATATTCCTGAATGCTTGTGTAAATTAAATGAGTGTTTCTTAAATCGACTGATATGTTGCGTTTTAGTTTCATTAACTCTGTCGTCAATCGTTCGTTTTGGGAGGAAACACATGAATGCTTCGACGTAAGTATATGGATGTTTGGGATGAAACACGCGTACGGCTACACGTAAAAGCGTATATCTTTGCAAGCAGTCGTGCTAATGGTTGCATTTAAATATAGTTGAGTTTAGGACTCGCAAATATATGAATAATTGGAGTGTGTTCAAAACTTGTAGGTATAAGAATAATTGGAGTGAGTACACGTTTTTTTCAGAATGCATTCGAGAGAATACGTTACAGAGGCCGGTTTTTTAGGGTATGGTAAACTGGAGAAATAGCTTCACCTACAAAGCTCTGATATGAGAGCAGATATATATGAACAGGCCAGGCATAGGTCAACTACACGCTGAAAAAACACACCAGCAACATATTGCAGGAACCATGTATTTGTTAGCAGAGCTTGTGTTCATGAATTGAAAATCTGCTGCGTTTTTGATTCTTTGTTGATTGATTCTTATGTTTTCAGTAGTTGCAAACAAACAAAGCCACATTTGGGTCACAAAAACATATATGTATTATATCCCATTAATCATTGTGTCACCAACATGTAACATTTAATAGCAAACACAATGTGTTTGGGCACAAGAATACTATATTTGCGCCAAGCTACAAACACATTATATTTGCATCCAAACAACAAAAAATATCAATTTTTCAGCGTGTATGCCAGCGATAATTGTTGAAGGGTATAATTAGCTATTCAATATTGAACTACATCCAGCCCTCAATTGTGTTATAAATGTTCTAGTGGATCTGAATAGAAACCTCTCCTTCGCCGAAGTAGTTCAACTGACAATTGCCCAACGTCAGATGGTATAAGGTTCTGGAAGTCTCTAGGTACTAATGTCTGATGTCTCTACGAATGTGGATTCTGCATGAAAATATGATAGTTGGAGTAACTAGTCCAACAACATACGTTCAGAAACTGTCTAGTAAACAACACGGTATGTTGCTACAATGAGAGTATCCTGACACGTCATTTGGACGCATCTGGTTTGGGTACTGGGTGCACTGTGCGACCTGTTGTAGACTCGCTGTAAATCTCACCACTCCATGTCAATGGGGCAAAGCCAACTCCAGGCTGGTTTTGTGAAAGAGATTTCAGTTAACTGAAGATATGAATAAAATGGCTTGGCGAATTTTGGGAAAAAAAACTCCAACGTGATACCACTGTGAGACGGGGTAGTATTATTAAGGACTAAGCAACTTATATGCTTGTATGCAGTCCCAATAGTTTAATTTTCCTTGGCCCAAGAGGTTGCTGCAAAGGACCTTGTTTCTAGAATGAACCTTTATTCTTTACACATATGACATGATTAGATAAGGTAAGAAGGTCGTCAAATACAATCCCAAAAATTGTCGAATATTGCTCCTACCATCGACAGAAACAGTGAGTACTCCCATTACATGTCGATGATACAATTAAACACCGTTCCTACAGGAAGTTAGTAATGGTGGTCAGATATTGAACAATGTTGACGCCTGATGTGGTAATCGTGCAATCACGTTGTTGTAGCCTATGTTCTCATCCCGTATCGGGGAGGTTGCAGTCCTTGGGCAGGGCGTAATTCCCCGAGTCGATCCCGGGGCATAGATCCGACTGCTTTGAGGTCCATTGCAACTACTTGTGGTGGACCAGGTAGTTCAGGAATAATAGTCCTCTTTGTGACACACCAAGATGACCTGAAGCAGGACCGCGTAATCGACCATATCAAGAGCTATGTGACCTCTGTGCGTTCAAAATGTCAGCAGTGATTGATCTTAATGGTGATTCGAATGGTTATTTCATAGAGCGCAGTCATTGTAATATGCGCTTTCCTGAAGCCCACCAAAAGGGCATTCCATGAAGAGATATTGTGAATTTTATTGTTGCCTGTTGTTTCCTAAGAGATGCTAGGGCTTACAAAACTAATCGCATACAAGCTAGTTGTTTTTCGTTACTAACTGTCTAATCGCACAATTCGCAGTCACTTCACTTGGCATTTTTAACGTCACATAATAAACAAACTAAGTACTTGTTGTAAAATTTTAGTACCTTTTTATGTGTAAATGAACAAAAGGAGTACATATTTTAACAAAAATCATACATCAGGTTCTTTATGTATTCAAGGGATGCTGTCGAAAAATGAGGTGAATGTGAAAGTGACTTATATGATCAGTCTCTAAATGTATGCCTTATACTCACCACACCGTATTACTAGATCCCGGTTCACCACATCCATAAACTAACATGTGATGCGCTGTATTCATGGTTGCATTCGGTTCATACCCCACTAGAAATTGTAAATATTCAAAGGATTAGAAGTGTAATTGATGCAATATCAACTCTCGATACTCACCTATATAGTAACTTTTAGAGAAATCCACCTTTATCGGTGTACAAAGATAAAGTTCAGGCTGAAAAATATAAGCAAAATTGTATTATTTAAGCTATTAAAATCATTTATTAAGAAAAGGTTAAAATGTACTAATATGGACAAGATTTGATATATTGAGCGTAATTGCGTTACAAGTTAGCGATGGCTTGCTAGTTATCGATGATTATCGATAGCTTGCTAGGTACGTTAAACTTTCGATAATTTGGAGCCATATACAATCGTCTTGCTCTAACACATGGTTTGTAGTCATTCTAACAAATGTGTGTTTTCTTCTTCTTATCCTTTGATTCACGATAACGATATCTAAAGTAATTTTGCTGAATTTTTCATACCAGCAACTTTGTTCCTGTTTAGGACAGAAACGTAAGCGGTAATGATAAGTTCCGCTTAATATCCCTTAGCTCCTCATACAAAATAGGTAGTAATCTAAACAAGCGGTGTATCCAAAACACGACTGTCGAGTATGGCCAAACAAAAGTATTATTTTTAATATTAGGCTTATCAAATTAGATCCTAGGTGGGGCGTTAAACTGCAGTTACACCTACCAAGATTATCGTGTTTTCGGAATTATAAATGTCAAACTCCATAAGAAAAATCGTCGATAATCCGCGAAAATGAGATAATCTTGCTAGGTGTAAATGTCGCTTCAGTTTAGGTTAGAAAGATCAAAGATCAAGAAGATCAAGACTTCAAAATACCGAAGTGGAAAAAATACTCTCTCAAAATTTTGAAACTATATTTTTCTGTTCCCATAGTGTATAGCGCGTTTACACGCACTCTTTTATCATGATAACGTCGAGAGTAATATTCTACGGAATAAATGTGTTTACATGCATTTTTACTCGATCTAGTTTTGAAATTTTTGTATTTCATGATGGCTTTATGGAATTATACCAGGTGATGACAGGAGGATTTGTATGTATTAGTATCATACAATTCTGTCTGTCAGTAATATTTTCTATTTCTTTATTTAGCATAAAACTATTTTAGCAGCAAAATCATATCTGCACCAAAATTTCACCAACGGTAAAGCCTTTTGTGCTGAGTTGAAAAATAAGTTTTTTTTCGCGCTAGGTCCAACTTCTTGAGATATACGCCTTTAACGCTTGAGCATATAATCGGTCATAGCTCAAGTATTTAACATCGGATCTGCTTGAAATATGTATCATTACAAATTCCTTGTGGAACTCTACAATTCTGTATATACAGGGTATTTCAAAAGTGACTACCCTATTGGAAGATGCTCTTATTTTTGCAAATAGCCGCCAATGTCAAATCTGTTTTGACATTTGTGGACTAGACAGATGTAGAATACAAGTAAACAAGCCATGGAGCGATACACTCCCCAAGGAGGCGGAATAATCGTGTCTATTTTTGTGCGTAACAATTCGTCTGTGGTGTTGGCGCAGCACGAATACCGTCGCCGATTCCCCGGCCCTCCGACACCGACGGATTGCGCCATTTGGCCACTAATCTTCAAGAGTATGGGACCACACAAGACGTTGCCAGGAGTCGCCAGCCCCGGAGCGCCCGTTCTGCCGAGAATATCGCCGCTGTTGCCGAGGATGTCGAGCTGTCGCCGGAAACATCGACCAGACGCCGTGCCTCGCAATTAGCCATCAGCCGGTCGTCCCTATGGCGAATTTTGGTCAAAGACCTGCGCATGTTCCCATACAAAGTCCAGTCCGTGCATCAGCTGCTGCCTGTCGACCGCCAAACGCGTGTAACCTACGCCCAAGCCATCCACAATCTCGTGGACGAAGTGGACGATTTTCCCACCAAAATCATAATGAGCGATGAGGCTCATTTCCACCTCAGCGGGTACGTGAACAAGCAAAACTATCGCTTCTGGAGCACCGAAAATCCACGAGTGATGCACGAGGAGCCAGTAAACCCGCTCAAAGTGACTGCATGGTGCGTTGTTCACGCTGGAGGAGTCATCGGGCCATTTTTTTCGAGAACGCCCCGACAACAGTGGACGGTGCGCGCTATAGGGTCATGTTAACCGACTTTTTTTTGCCGCAATTCGATGAATTAGGACTGGAGGACATGTGGTTCCAACAGGACGTAGCAACGGCACACACTGCGCGAGCCACAACCGATATTCTGAAGGCGGCGTTCCCGGGTCGCCTCATCTCTCGTTTTGGCGATTTGCACTGGCCCGCAAGATTGCCCGATTTAGCTGTTCCATCTTTTTTTGTGGGGTTTGTTGAAGTCCCGTGTTTACGTGAACAAGCCCGAGAACCTTGAAGCCCTCAAGGTCAACATTCGACACGAGTGCGAGAATCTGTCGCCCGAAGTTCTCGCCGAAGCGATGAAAAATGCCATAAAACGAGCCCGTATGATACTCAATTGTGACGGCGCCCATTTCACCGATATCATCTTCTCAACTTAACCAATAAAATTCTAAAGGTTGAAATAAACATAATCAAAAAACACAATCGAAGTTTTTCATTTAGAAAAAAAAATGAGAGCCAAACAACATCGGATGACTTCTTTTGAAACACCTTGTAATTATATTTCCTTTTATTAATCCGTTGAGGGCCCTATAAAAAAATGTTTTTAACCTCACTTTTTTGGTTTAATCAACTTGTTGTTCTTGTCTTTTGGCTTTGTTGTCTTTTGTCGTTGTTGTTGTTGTCTTTTATTTCTGTTGTCCTTTGTTGTAGTTTTTACAAAAACGAAAAAATCCAATTTGGCTGCTAAAAGAAATTTGCTACCTTTATTGATTTATAAAAATAACTTTGTATTTAATTAACGACATACATATTTATGTGGAAATTATTTGTAATTTCTTGAAATTTTGTACATACATATTTAGAAAAATAAAAAATTAAAGTAAAATCAGCTGGTCTTTTACCACTACCTTTTATATAAATCATTTTGTATGTGTTGTCATTAATGTACATGTTCAGTGAAGTACGTTTCCTTTATATTCCCGTTTCAGGTTCACACCGTCTCATACTGAAATTGTGTATACAACTCTGCGGTTGAAATGATTTGTGACATGATAATAACATTATCGAGATAAATTTACTCGATCCGGGATACAAAAAATGTATGAGAAATCACACGAAAATAGTGTGATTTATCGATTATCTGTAAGATCGATTACACACAAATATATTTTTTTTACAAAATACACAAGGAATCGAAACTTCAACGCTAGGTAGGGGAATATACATAACTACCCTCGTATAAAAAACGTGATCAACGTTACCGTGATCAGCTCTTCAAGTCCCATCTTTTGAGACCCCCTTCCGGTTTTCAGTACACCCTAATGTATACGTACGTGCCCTCAAAGTGAAGTGCCCAATTTGCACACCCATACATTTACTAGATTTCAATTCGATCCGCTTCATTAATCGTATTAGGTATGAATATTAATTCGTACTACTCTAGCTAACAGAATAAAATAAATAAATTTTTCTAATTAAAAATGATATTTGTTTTTTGTTTGAATAATAGACAATAGATAAAATGACACTCTTTGCCATGACTAACTCCAAACTCCGTGACAAGATCATCATTAGATATTGAGATACATTGCGTGAATTGCTAATATCGGTAGATCGTCCATTCGTGAACGTACAAATGTCAAAATAAGCATGTACAGGGTGGCACAAAATATTTTAGCGTTCTATGGCAAAGATATTCCGGTATGTGATGAAAATCGATCAAGCAAAAATCGAATTTGATTTGATAATTCAAACGAATATTTTGTCAAAATTATTAATATTGTAAAATTTAAATCTTTATCTTCATTCTATTAAACAATGGAAAAACAAAAATAAGTTAATTGATCTCATTTATATTGCACAAATAACATCATTATGATGTCAAATCGATTTCGATTTAAAACGATCGATTTCCATCACATACCCGAGTATAACTTTTGAATTGGCGGCAACTGTCAGTTTTGTTTTGATATTTTTAGAAGTAAACAGATAAGTACAGAATACATGTCGATTGCCCAAGAACGTGGAATGATATTGACTATCTGTTTGCGGAATTAGTCAACAGCAGCCAATAACTCCAGCCTCGAATAGACTGGATCAACGAGTAACAGAAAAAAATTACAGCAGACAGTTGTCCGAGGCCTTCGGCCACGGACTGTCCCTGCAGGCTGTGTCAGAGACACGGCCATTAAGTTTAACGTAGAATACGCCATCCGATAAGACAGAAAACATATATAACAATAAATTCATTTGCTTATATTATTTATCATTTATTGTTATATATGTTTTCTGTCTTATCGGATGGCGTATTCTACGTTAAACTTAATGGCCGTGTCTCTGACACAGCCTGCAGGGACAGTCCGTGGCCGAAGGCCTCGGACAACTGTCTGCTGTAATTTTTATATTTACAAACGGCATTTGATTCAAGTCCGTTTAAAAAAAAAAATATTACGTTCAATTTTTTTAAACTTAATTTAATTTATGTATTTTAATTAATATTTTTATTGAAATAAGTTCTGCGAATGTTGAGAGGGCCGCCCTAATATTAAAAAAGGTTTACCTTATCGAGTCTTCGCATTAGCATTCGAGCGTTGTGTGAAAGCTTTACGCTTTACAATTCAAAATTAATGTTACAACAGCTTTATTGACGCTTTCGCAAAAAAGCTTTATTACGTTAGCTTACTGTTTGTTTCACTTTTTACTAGATAGATGTTGCCAAGCAACATTAGCTTGCTGTTCGTTTCACTTTTTACTAGATACATGTTCCTAAGCAATGTTGAGCAACCAAAAACACTCAACCAAACACCACACATATGTTTGAGTGTACGTGTTTAAACAATTTTCATTTGAGAAATTAAAATACCAGAAATATATCAACCAATATGAAATGTATATCAAACGAAAGATAACATCTTCATTTACCTACAAAAAAAATTTTAAAAAAATTCATCTAGCCGTTTCCTCAAATTCAATGAAATAAAGATTACAACAATATAAACCTGACATGACTCCTCATACCGTAAGGTAAGACGTATTCTACGTCAAAAGCAGAAGAACTTCAATTCATGGAAACAATGCTTGCAAACATATACATGGTTCCAGTAGTATGATGCTGAGACGGTTTTTTCAGCGTGTAGGTGTCAAATCGGGCACGTAAGCGGATGACCCATCAAATCACTGATTTTGCTGGTCAAATATGGGTTTGTTTGAGCGGATGTGTGAGAACTGGCATTGTCGTGATGGAAAATGATTCTTCCTTGGGGGGGTAGTTTTCCTTAGTTCACCAAAAAGTTCTGCAAACAAATAATTGTATCGGAACGTTGCAACATGACCAGTTATGTCAAAGAGCAGACTAGCTTTTGGTTTGAAGTGCTTCGTGCTCGAACAACCTTTGTTGGATTTGGTTCAGGTTGGAAGACCTATACAGTCGATTGCTGTTTAGTCTCAGGTTCATATGCATAGATCCATGATTCTTCGCCTCTCCTGATCTTATAGACGTATTGTGAAGCACCTCCAACGAAATTTGTCAACATTTCCTTGCACCAATCAACAATTAAATTTATTATTCGGGTTCGAGTTCTCCCAGTACTGCATAATCGGTATATAATTATTTAAGTTCATCAATGCACTCTTCTCTTGAAAATCCACGTAGAAATTTGTGACAAAATAATCGCACAAAAATGTTTACAAGTTAATACCATTTCTTGACTAAGATGCATTTTTTGAGTCACTGAAAACCCTAGAAATAATGCTCTCACGTCAACATGCGTCGAGTACTGTTATGTCGCCTTTAGACCGAAGTTTATCGCGGACAGGGTAGCGATAACCCTGTTCTCTATAACCCTTGGGCCGTTTCCACCACCCAATTTGAGAATAAATTAATCTTTCAGGTGATAACTTTGTACTTATACCAATTTGGAGCAACACCGTGCCTAGACCAAATTATTAAAAATTAAATTGGGGACTCTTGGTTTGGAAATAACTGAACCTTTAAAATTGGATCAGTCGGTCAAATAGGGTGAGTCGGTAACATCGGCTCACATTTTAAATCGATCAGAGCCAATTATATCGGCGACGGCGTGAGCTTCAAAATATTTTTGGTGGCGCCGACGCGTCGGAAAATTTTCAATCGGCTTCCGTCTGCCAAACAGTTGATTTTTTGTTTATGTATGTAGGGTTGCATTATTTTGGTAATTACCAGTGTTGCACCAAATTGTATACTGGTTTAAAATGAGGTTAAACATTAAAGTTCAGTTTTTACAGATTAAAATTGTATGAGTAATCTTCCGGATTAGCCTGGGTTAACGGAGTTAACCTTCAACATGCGCTGATTTTGGTCGGTGGAAATGGTGAATTAAGCCCCGTATTCAGTTCTTGCGAAATTTTGTAATTTATCTCGAACTGAAAAATTTGTTCCGGAGAGTTGTGGTGCTAAAATTATCGAAATATTGAAATTTCGGTCCCAAATAATGGTTTTCGTGCGAAGTATCTTCGCCGTAACAATTCTGTCATTGAGTGGAAAGTGAGCGAAGTTTTCGGTTCATGAAATTTTTGTTCTTTTTTATACACGTACTTCTTCTGGCTACGAAAATTTCATAAAAACTGAATACCGGGATTTGAGCTAAAAACTGTAACACGTACCAATGGCGTTGCCAGATTGCAGCTGGCAACACTTAAGAAATAAGAAATATAAATGGCAACCCTAATATAAATTGAATACTGTCTAATTCTTATATATTTTACAACTAACACTTATCCAATCTAGGGACTTCGTAACTCTTGAGCGAACCACAGACTTGATAACTTTTTATCTGGCTGACGAATTTGAAAAAATATTAAAAACAAATTTTGTGAATATGATAGAGATGAGAACAACTTCACTAACATTTTTTGGTAACAAGAAGGTCGGTAAACCGACAGTTTCACATGGGTTTCGAATGGTATTTAGCCTTTTCAGGGCTAATTACTTGAAAGTGTCGCCGTCGCTAAGCGAGGTGATCGTGTTTGAAATAAATGTAAGGTGTTCAGAGCAGGGATCGAACCCGCGCCCGCATACAAAAGTCGCACACACTACCCTTGCATTTCATGCGGACCACACACTTGTGGCCGTCGGTCGTGCAATGGTAGTGTGCGTGGCTCCTGTGCATGAGAACGTGGGTTCGATCCCTGCTCTGACCACCTTCAATTTCTTTCGACGGCGCTCATCTTGCTTAGTGACGGCCACACTATCGAGTATTTAGCCATGAAAAAGCTTCTCAAAATACCGTTCGGAACCGGTGTAAGACTGTCTAGAAATAAGTGTAGAACTAGAAGTGACTAGTGAGCATAGAACTAGAACGCGCACAGCTCACTGGTTTGTGAGAAGCTCCCCTAATCCCTTCATTGGATGTAAGGGGAAACCAATTTTTTAACGTTTGTCAATCATGAGCATGAGCTTTGGTTATGGGTGGTGACATTTGCTGTCAATTTAACGTCAATCCCGAAACAAAAAAGAATGGAATTGTTGTTGTTCACACAATAGATAAAGAAAAAACTAGATATTGTTCTATCTTTTTGTAACTCTCATTGAAGTTTCTCATAATATTCATTGACGTTTATTACATGGCGAGAAATTTTTTACGTACTATAAAAGTATGTCGTTACCATAGTGTAATCTCATACTAGAGAGAATATTTGGCTCATCTGACGTTTCCTTTCACACTCTTCGTGATGCGGTCGGTGTGATAGAGAGATGTTTGACGAAAAGTGACATACACCAGGTGGAATTACAATAACTTCATGCTTTAATTTTTCATGTCGTTTTGGTGAAAAACTGTGAAATTTAAATGTGGTTTAAACTTTTTTATTAACTGTTACTGTTAGCATACATTTGTGTTGTATTTAACACAATAATTTTAGCACACAAAACGAAATGCCGTTGTTGTTATTTTGTTCGTTGTTTTGAACCGATGCCTCTATCTGGTATTAGTAAAGCAATTCTTTTCAACATCAAACGTAAATATCACACCAGGCCAAATGTCATAAATTTGGTGAGAGAACTATTAGGTATACATAATGATACCAACTACTCTGATTTAATCAGGAGTAGTTCTGATTTTGGCTCCGAGATACTGATTAAAACTGATACTGAATTCAGTACTCTGATTTTTTCGGGCATACTGATTTTTTCAGTACTTCGATTTAACGACAATTTCGTTTTGAAATTTTCACTTTTAAGTGATTGAACACCATTGAACGCGTTCGTGTGTACTACGCAACCATGGTACAATTATCTACATGGTTGTAGCAGCACTTTCGTTATGTCAAACACCAGAGCGAACACACAAACGAACAAAGCAAAGTAACCTAGTTTGACATAACGAAAGTCTGACACAAAGCAGTCAGCTGTGCTCCTGACTTCACCTGGTATAGATGCAACTTGTACGCAACGCAACTATCTTTGACAGTAGACGGTCGCCGCCATCGTATTCATGTGTCACATTTCTCTTGGTTCAATTCTTCCATACGATTCGATTCGTTTTGTTACTTTCAATTTGTGTTTTGGATATAAAATTTTGCATCGCCATCGATTGGTATGGCACCAAAACGTGGAAAATGTGTGTTAAACGCGGATCTCGAAAAGAAATATCCGTTTTTGCAGAAAGCACAAAACAAAACGAATAGTGATGTTTACTGCAGAACGTGCAAATCGGAATTTACCATAGCGAATGGTGGCAAAGCGGACATCGAGAAGCACGTGAAGACAACGAAACATATCAAGGCAGTACAGGCAGCATCGTCGAGCCGAAATGTGGCTGATTTCTTCCAAACAAAATCTGTCAACACGAAATTGGCAGCGATTGAAGGTGTTTGGGCCTACCACACCATTAAAGAAAACCATAGTTTTATTTCATCGGACTGCGCATCGAAACTCTTCCGCACGTGCTTCGAGATTCGACCGTTTCACTGCGCGCGCACCAAGTGCGAGGCGATTGCCACCAATGTCTTTGCACCGTATTCACGGAACGTTTTGAAAAACGAATTGTCGAACCAACGATATGTTTCCTTGACGACGGACGCTTCGAATCATGGAAATGTGAAAATGATGCCAGTGGTTCCGCGTTATTTTGTTCCGACCGTTGGAGTCCAAGTCAAATTGCTGAAGTTCTCATCCCAAAAAGGCGAAACATCGGATATTATCGAAAAATTGTTAAAGCAGAGTGCCGAGGACTACGGGATCACCGACAAAATTGTGGGTTTTTGTGGCGACAACTGCCCGACTAATTTCGGTAACAGCGCTCGAGGTGGATGCAACAACGTTTATTATCGTTTAAAACAATGGAAGCCGGAAATGATTGGCATTGGATGCGCCGGACATATCGTACATAACGCATTGAAATCTGCGTGCGACCAGCTGCCGATTGATATCGAGTGCATTGTCGTGCTGAAAGCGATTTGCGATCTCACAAATACGGAATTCAAGCAGTTGTTGGGCTACGCGAAAACGCGGTTTTTGGCACTTGGACCTGCCATTGGTTCCATTTTGAATTTGTTCGAGCCGCTGAAGTGTTATTTCAGTGAGAAGTCCAACTGTCCACGTGTCATAAAAGAATTCTTCGATACGCCCCTATCACGGCTGTGGTTGTTGTTTGCGAAAGAACAGGTACACAAAACGTAATGAATTTAAGTGATTGATTGAATGGCGCTCAATGTATTTTTTTATTGGTCTCTTTCTTTCGTTAGGCTGAATGCTGCCGTCAAACTGTTCTTAATATTGAAGGAGACAATGTCTCAGCGGTTGACGTGTACCATCAGTTGGATTTATTGAAAGGCCAGATGATACTTCGGAAGGATGAACATTATTTTCATCCTGACACCGAAACTGAACTGGACAGACTCGTTGAAAATGGCCAGCAGAACCGAGAACTGATTGAAGCATTTTTCCATGATTTCTTCGGTAATTTTCCATAATTCGGATTCTACCTTTCACATTTTGACACGTATGTTTTGTTTCGATTTTCCAGATAATATACTCCAGTATCTGGCCGAGTGGACTAGCCATTTCGAAATATTTCAAGATTTCTCCTGGGTTTCTTTGGAATCATTCCCAGATTGGGCTACAGCGAAAAAGGCGATTCGTGTGGTCGAAAAGAACGGAGCATTCGATATGGCAACACACTCGTCAGCCGTATTCGAGCAATTCGGGTGTGCCAAAAACTTCTGCTCAGATGATAAAATTGCGCAATGGAACAAAGACAAAGTTGCAACCGATAAGCGCTGGGTGGAGCTCTTTCAGCACCTGCAGGCGAAAAATGTTCCTTTCAATGAACTCGCCACGATCATTGAATTCGCTCTTTTCTTTCCGGGAACGTCAGCTCCAAAATTTGGAAAGTGGAATCGTCGCGTCTCCAAATGTCCACTTTGGATTCGATTTTGCAAGTCAAATGCAACATGGGCTGAAATTGCATTAACTTCTTCCACTTTTTGAAGAGCGAGCCGGAATTGCTTCGCCAAATTTCGGCGCAAGAGAAATACGATTTCAAAAGAGTGGCCGCCACCACCAAAACAACCAGCACCGCCACAATCGCCAGAGTTGAAGACAGTCCAATGTCGGTGCAACTTGCCGAATCAGACTAATCGTTTTGAATTTACATGTTTACTTCAGTAATATCGAAATAAATCTTGATTTTTTTTTAGCGTAATCCTATACTGAATTATACTCAATTTTTCTATTGGATGATATACTGAATTATCCTGATTTTTCGAGTCGGCCGAGTTCTGATATACAGATTTTTTGTCACGGAGAGTTGGTATCATTAGGTATACACCAGAGAATGTCGATAAGTACCATTTAGAATACACTTACAAGTATTATTCGCAAAACAAATACAAATACATACAAGTAATAGACGAAACGCATACAATACTCTACATATTTCTGCCAACGATAACTTAAGTAGCTACAAGTGCTAACATTCGATGGGTAGTACATAAGTACAATTGCGAGTTAGGGTTGTTGTTGGGCGCTTGTTAAACGAAAACACTTGTGTGTGTTAGATTATACAGAAGTATACAAAATCACTTGTGTGTGTTAGGTTATACAGAAGTATACAAAAACACTTGTGTCTGTTAGGTACTTAATACCCACTGGGTATGAGTAAAAAATTGGTTGCTGTGTAAAGGAACGCTGTTGTACGGTGAAATTATGTGGAAATATGTATGTATGTATGTAAGTATATACATTTACAAAGTGTGGAAAAGTGAATAATAGAACTAGAAAATATTGAAAATTAGCGCACTGGTTTTTAATTAACATTTGAATATTGGGGCTTATGCAACAAGACCTGGCAATGCATTGTTTTGACGTAGTTTAGTGACGTTATTAAAAAATCGACAACAAAAATTAATCTCATTCTGGTCCTCAAACAAAATAAAATTGAATTAAAAAATTATTATTTTCGATGGGTTTGGTATTAAGGACCATTCAAGCCATTCAACATTTCTCAGTTTCTCACTAAATCAACTACATTTTTCCGTTTCCACAGCACTTGCTGTATACTTATAAATACTTGTGTGTACCCATACTTATAACACGACTCTGTATACAAATTATGAAAAAATACTTCAGTACATGTGTGTACAATCTTCTTTAGATGTATTCTGGAGAAGAGAGCGAATAGGAGTGGATGTGTAGAGAAAATTTTCCTTATAAGTATAGAGTACACACATAAATTGTACAAAGCAAATATGTGGTGGTATGTATTCTGCGTGTTAAAAATTTGGGTACACACAAGTATGAAAATTCTGTATACGTACTTGGGTATACTTTTGCAACGAGTACTTATTGCTATTCTCTGGTATACACTATAAGTATTAGTCTATGGTCGTTACCCACTTTTAAATTCTAATGTATTTTGATTATGTGCTTTTTGTTTATTGTTGGTATTCGTTTGTGTTGAATTTGACAGCATCGGTCCTCCAAACAAAAATAAAATGCCTGCTGATGTTGGCACCTACTACTATCACCCATTCTAAATACAGTTTGAAAATATCCCACTGAACGAGAAATTTCCCACAACATGAGCGATATCTAGTTATTTCCTTTATCTATGGTTCACATCACTATCTTTCTCGCAAACAATTTTGGTAAGCTTTATTCAATTTATGAGCCAGGGAAAAGGTTATCGACAACGCTCATCATGCTCACGGCGGATAAAATTATAAAGTGAACCACGTACTTGTCATTCATGAGCATGAGCCTGGTCGATAACTTTTTATCCGACTGATGTATCGGGTTTTTCAATAAGAGCGCTACAAAAGTTTTTTTTAAATAAAACAAAACCGGTTTTATATACCAATGAAATTCTTTATTCCTGTGAAAGTACGTTCGATGACATTATGTATGGAACTCGATTTCTTTTGCATGGCCACCACGGGCACGCTTGCAGAAGTCCAGACGCTGAACCCAATTTTCGACGGTTTTCAAGCATAAATCGGCCGATACTGCTGCAATTTCACGTTCGATATTCGTATGAAGTTCATCAATCGTCGCTGGCTTGTTGGCATAGACCATAGACTTGACGTAGCCCCATAGGAAATAATCTAACGGCGTCAAATCGCACGACCGAGGCGGCCAATCGACTGGGCCATTTCGTGAGATAACACGTTCACCAAACTTGGTTTCCAATAAATTGATTGTGGCATTCGCTGTGTGGCTTGTGGCGCCGTCCTGTTTGAACCACATGTCCTCCAAGTCCATATTATCCAATTGGGGCCAAAAATATTCGGTTATCATTGAACGGTAGCGATTCGCATTCACAGTAATGTGCCGGTCTTGATCATCACCGAAGAAGTACGGCCCAATGACGCCGCCGGCCCATAAACCGCACCAAACCGTAATTTTTTCGGGATGCAATGATGACTCGTGGATTACGTGTGGATTGCTGTCTGACCAATAACGCATATTTTGCTTATTGACGAAGCCATTCAGCCAGAAATGAGCCTCATCGCTGTTTGTTGAAGCCTCTTAAAGTTGAGGCCACTGACTCCAAATTTTGGTAGTAAATTTTAATAATTTCGACTCGTTGTTGGCTCGTATATCTTTCCATGATGAAATGGCAAACCTTACTGAAGAGAGATGTCAAAAGAGCGGGAAAAAATATGGCGTCGTTTGCTGTCCCTATCGATTTAATCTTGTAGCGTCTCTGTTGAAAAACCCTTTATTTGAAAAAATATTACCAAAAACTTTTGTGAACGTTATAGTGATGCGAACAACTTCGATTACATTCTTATTTGGTATCAGGAATGGCGGTAAACCGACCATAAACATCACCGATAGCTGATGTTCATGCGTATGAATGACAAGTATGTGGTTGGCTTAAGTCTATGGCGCACTTTACCAACGGCATCAGTTATCGTTCAAATTTGTTATCGCTTTTTTCCGCCATTTTCGATACCAAATAGAAATCGTATAAGCTGTTTTGTTGGCAGCACAATCGATTTCATGAGCCAGGTAACAAGTTATCAACCAAGCTTTTGCTTCATTCAGTGGCCCGATTTGGTTAACGATACCCGCATTTAAGCCGGTAATTCTTCTTGGACCAGAGGCGCTTATGTTAAAGCGACAGCCGCTTCTCTGTTATTCGAAATTAGTGAAATTTGCAAATCTATTTTTTAACTTTCAAGTGCCACCATTTGCAAATGCATCTTTAAAACTGATAGCTTGTTTACTTTGCCGATAAGAAATCGGAATCCCCCGCTTTAAAGCGCAAACATCTGTTTCTATAATTACTGCTTAAACAAAAATAATCTATAAACTCATCGTTAAAGCAAAATCGAGATGAGAGACGATTTACTCTCTCTCGCCCTCTCTCATTGTTGCAAAATGTGTGACCTTTAACGTTAATCATAATAATCACAGTACAACAACGACGTAGCGCAATTACAGACGTTGAATGGGAATTGGTCATTTCATCCCGAAAATCCCTATGCATAAAACACCCACACAACAATAATAATTCCTTCTTGGCTCACAAAACCCACACACACACAACAATAATAATTCCTTCTTGGCTCACAAAACCCACACACACACACACCATCTACTCTTTTTGTGCGGTGGTGGGTACACACACAAAATTCATATTACCCAGGTATCGGCGGGAGGTTTTAAGTTGTGATTCGTGGGTAGTAGCAGGCGCTTGAGCGGTGGGTGGTGGGTAGGGACGGCATATAGCGTAGGTGTCAATTCTATTCGTACACGAAATGCGTATGTTTTGTTGTTGCTAACATAATGACTCTACTACTTGTCCTATAAGTACGATATTTCATACTAAAGTTCTATATGTACACATATGGAAATTGCACGTAGCCTGGTGTATTCACTTTCACGCAAACTGCCACCTGTTAAATTGTTAGCCTACGCTCAATTACACTTGTTTGTGGGCACAAAACAATTAAATTTCCTCTTCATGCTTAAGGCAAAATCAAAACACTTGAACAATTTTTGTGATTAGTAGGCCGTGTTTTTTTTTCCACCACTTACAGTTTTTGGTCGGACATTTGGCATCAAAAAGGGAAATCGACCCACTTCATCGCTGCTGAGCTGCTCCTGCAGTTGCTGATTATAAATTGAATTGTATTCGGCATTATCAAGTAATCCATATGTTAAATGTGGCAACTGTAGACAACAAGCGACACTTGCCAATAATGTCAACACTTGTAGCCTCTGTAGATTCATCATCCCTGAGTAAAATGCCATGGTATTTTGGTAGTAGTGTTTTTCCTCTATTAGCTGTTTCTTGGTTAAGGTTTATTTTTAAGTAACGTTTGCTTTGACACACTTGGTTTTTGGTTGCTTAATTTATCGGCTATAAGCTAGAAATGCTTAAAACTCTTTTTCTTTTTTTGTGTATAAAAAAACAAAACAATTAACAAGAATTGACGGGGATTTTTTTGGGTTATTTTGCCAGTTTCTAAAAATTGTTGGTTTACATCTAAGAAATATGTGTATTTATTGTTCTGTTCCGTTCTACTCTCCGCACGTTCGTGGTCGTTCGCGTTTTGTGGTGTTGTGTCGTCGTCGTGGATTCAATGAGCTGGGCTCTTTATATTGTGGCTACGTGCGATAATCAACTGTGATGTTGAAAAATCTAGTGAAACGCATTGAAATCTGAAACTGTTAAACAAATTATTCTCATCTTAAATTCGCGTATGAATGAGATGGAATTGGAACACCATACACTCAGCCACACACAACATATGACAATGAATACTACAGCTATGTGCCACAGAGAGAGAGAAAGAGTTGAAATGAAACAACCTATACAGGTTGTTGTTGATGGCCTACGACAACTGGCTATAAATACATCAGCTGTTTAGTGAAAAAAGTAACTAAACCAGTTCCGTTTCCGTTTGTCATCGTTTATATTTTTAAACCGATAGACGGGGAATTCACGCTGTGTGTGTGGCATCGTAGCAACAAAAGCCTTGTCGAGTGATGGCATTTGTAGTTTTTTTTTCGGTTTGAACAAAAAAAAAAGACATCAATTGAAATTTAAAACACATCAATTGAAATTTAAAACAAATCAATTGTAATTTAAAATACACCAATTGAAATTTAAAAATCTAATACATAAAATCTGTTAATAACACTGAGCAACAACGATTTTGTCCTAAGCACGCCACTATGTTTTTTCGGATGTAGTTTGGTCTAAAACATGAAAAAAAATATCTATTAAATAATGCATTTAACGATTTATTTTAAACTATAATTTTAGTAGATACTATTATAAAATGCCACTAGCTTTTATATCTGAACATATCAGTAATATTCAAACTACTTCACCGTATATATCACCCGCAGTGTACAAATGTAAAATGAGTCAAAAATAGCAATTTTGTAACCACCAATCCACAGCTTACCACAACTATACAGTATATACGATTTTGTATCGTAAGTGAGGAAAACTGCATATATGGGTAAATTCAATAAAATTGTAGTAAAATCCGCATTTATAAACGGCTTTTCTCCATTTATGTCTCAAAAATTTCGTTGGAGTATAGTACACGTACCTAATATTTTTGTAGATTTTTAAAGTCGATTTTACTATTTTTCCGTGATTTTTGAATGTCGAAGAAATTTATTTATTATTATTTTTCTAAATTGTGCTCAAACGGTTTGATCAAGTGAAGAATGTATTAGAAAATTATTATGGGTATTCAATAATCTTTCGATTGTTACCTTAAACTAAATATTCGGAGCATCCGTTCACAAGATATGGGCTAAAGAGCAAACAAACTAGGGTAAATTGGATTTTAACCCTTTAAAATTCAGTAGCGTGACAGATATTTTTTTAATATTTTTGTTTTCATGTTTTGGACCAAACTACATCCGAAAACCATAGTGGCGTTCTTAGGACAAAAGATTTTTTTAATTTGTTGCTCAGTGTAATTTTTAAATTTCAAGTGACGAATTTTAATTTTCAATTGATGTCTTTCAAATATCAATTGATGTCTTTTAAATTTCAATTGATGCGTTTTATATTTCAAATGATGTCTTTTAAATTTCAATTGATGTGTTTCAAATTTCAATTGATGTATTTTAAAATTCAATTGATGTTTTTCAAATTTCAATTGATGTATTTCAAATTTAAAATAGAATTTTCAAATTTCAATTGATGTATTTCAAATTTCAAGTAGAATTTTTAAATTTCAATTGATTTTTTTTCAAATTTCAATTGGAAATGGTGTAGAACAAACTTCTGAAGTAACTACTTGCATATTTTCCTGTACACACAGAGAGAGATTCGTTGTCACTGCTAAAGGGTGGTCCAACCAAAACGCACGATGTTAATTGCAAACAAAACAAAAAGTTTTCTGAGAATTATCTTTTATTTTTTGGAACGACGTTCCTTATCGCACGTTGCAGGATGGGGCTAAATGACAAAATTGCAAACAACTTTTTTTAACCGTATTATGCTATAACCCAGAATACAACCCAGTATTATTGCATACTTTTAGGATTTCGTTGTTTAGTGCCTGAAATTTGTACCAATTCGTTTTGTCATTTTATTTTATTGCTTACTTATTTTTATTGACTATTTTACAACCTCAACATATTCTTCCAACTGGCTCTATCCTTCGCCTTTCCTCGCCAGTTGGTAACACCAAGGATACGGAGGGATTCTTCTGCCTGGTCTTTCCAGCGGTCGTCCTCTTTTTTCTGCTTCCATCGGTTACGTTATCGAAAACCTTTCGCGCTGGCTCATCTTCATTCATTCTGACAACATAGCCTAACCAACGCAATTGACCTAATTTGATTCGCCTAACTATATCCACGTACGAATATAGACTATATAGCTCTGCGTTTCATCGACGTCGGTACTCGCCGTTTACCCCAACAGAACCATATATTCTACGGAGAATTTTTCTCTCGAAAACTCCCAGGTATATTTCATCCGCTTGCGATATGATCCAAGTTTCGGAGCCATATGCCAAGACAGGTAAAATGAGAGCCTGATATAGCTGGATTTTTGTCCGTCGAGAGAGGGCTTTGTCCCCAAACTGCTTGCTGAGCCCAAAATAGCATATATTTGCAAGCACAATTCTCCTATCTATCTCCAGGCCCTGGAGTATTTTTAATAGACATCTGTCTTGCATTTGTACAGTTTTATAAATTCAATTTGTTCAAATCAATTTAAATTACATAAATATCGTATTATTTATATACTAAAATCTACGGTCTAATTAAATATACTTTTTTTTTATAAATCAATAATTAATCAATTAAAAAATACAACTCTGAGATATAAATTAAAAACTCATCTCAAAGCACTGCAACAATGTGAGAACGCATGATGAAAAGAAGAACATGGTGGACAAATTCTCGCTGTTCTTGTTGTTGGAATTATAGGCCTTTCAGTGATGTTGGTACTTAGGGATCTTCGATCGATACTAATTCGCACATGTGAATTGCAGAATTGAGTTTGTATATATACGATTAATGATCAAGCGATGGTATCAATTCAGGCACAGTAGTTAGGCATCTGATGATGAACTTGTCACGGAGTTCGAAACTAGTCATGGCGGTGAGTGTGTGTTGAACTGAATTGTCTATTATTTCCAACAAAAACTAACCATTTTTCAATTAGAAAAATGTTCATGACTTTCTCATACATTAACCAAAAAAATCTAAATCCACCTCAATTTTTTGGTTTTTGACGTTAGTGCAATATCTTTATGCGATATGTTAATATTGTGTCTAAAATAACCGACATTGAACGTTGTACTTTTTACTGCTTTAATATTTTCCGTCTGTATATATGATATATTATGTTCAAAAAAGATAAGTATTTGTCCAGGTACACCCCTAGATATTTAATATTGTGTTTGTTCTCAATGGTCATTTTCGAAAGGTTTGATTTGATTCCATAGTTTCCAATTCCATTTTTCGTCGTTATTACATTTTCCTACTGGTGCCCGAAATACAATAGTCTCACACTTGTTACTGTTTATTTTTAAATGGCAACCAAGGGCATATTCCTCGACCATGTTGAATGAGCTTTGAAGTCCTTCATTAATATTAGATATTGTCTTATCAGCATGGTAAATAACAATATCATCAGCGAATGCCGAATAGGTTGATTATTATTGTTTTCATCGAAATCCTTATACTCGTATGAATGTATTTGTTCTAGAATGTAATCTAGTTAGAAAGGGTTTTTCAATAAGAGCGCTAAAAACCGGTTTTAGATAACAATGAAATTCTTCATTCCTGTGAAAGTACGTTCGATGCCATTATGTATGGAACTCGATTTCTTTTGCATGGCCACCACGGGCACGCTTGCAGAAATCCAGACGCTGAACTCAATTTTCGACGGTTTTCAAGCATAAATCGGCCGATACTGCTGCAATTTCACGTTCGATATTTGTACGAAGTTCACCAATCCTCGCTGGCTTGTTGGCATAGACCATAGATTTGACGTAGCCCCATAGGAAATAATCTAACGGCGTCAAATCGCACGACCGAGGCGGCTAATCGACTGGGCCATTTCGTGAGATAACACGTCCACCAAACTTGGTTTCCAATAAATTGATTGTGGCATTCGCTGTGTGGCTTGTGGCGCCGTCCTGTTGGAACCACATGTCCTCCAAGTCCATATTATCCAATTGGGGCCAAAAATATTCGGTTACCATTGAACGGTAACGATTCGCATTCACAGTAATGTGCCGGTCTTGATCATCACGGAAGAAGTACGGCCCAATGACGCCGCCGGCCCATAAACCGCACCAAACCGTAATTTTTTCGGGATGCAATGATGACTCATGGATTACGTGTGTATTGCTGTCTGACCAATAACGCATATTTTGCTTATTGACGAAGCCATTCAGCCAGAAATGAGCCTCATCACTGATTGTTGAGGCCTCTTAAAGTTGAGGCCACTCACTCCAAATTTCGGTAATAAATTTTAATAATTTCGACTCGTTGTTGGATCGTATATCTTTCCATGATGAAATGGCAAGCCTTACTGAAGATAAATGTCAAAAGAGCGGGAAAAAATATGGCGTAGTTTGCTGTCCCTATCGATTTACTTTTGTAGCGTCTCTGTTGAAAAACCCGTTATATATATCTATTTCATCGTTCGTTAAATTTCGATAGTTCGGTATAACTGTTTCTAACTTGATTTTCTGCATTACCACCTTCTCAAACTTTTTCCAGTTTGTCCTTTTAAAGTTAAATTTGAACGTTGTCCCCTAATTCAAAGTTGTCATAACATTCCACTGAGTTGTGGTCGCTATTAAAGACGTGCAATATTAGAACTGGAAGTATTGTCAAAGCAAATATACCATATATATCTCTGTTACTATGGGTATAAACGGGAGAATGAGTGTAACAGATATTGTATGGTTTTGCTTTTACACACTCACTTTACTCGTGAAGAGAGGAAGAGTTACATCTTGTTTTGTATTGAGTGCAAAATGTATTTGTTTGTTGACCTCAAGTAACTTATGTACCTCAAATATTTTTCAAATATTGGTGGTACAACAAGTGAATTCTGCAGACGTGAATTTTTGTATATTTTTTATAATATCGTATAATTTATATTAAACTCTTGAAATTTTTTTATTTGCCTTGAATGCTTGAACTATTTTATGTTACTAAACAGACTGAACTGTATTTTGTACCTGGTGTACTTTATTGTTGTACAACAGTATTGTTGTACAACGAATTTTAATAATAGTTTTAGATTGTATTACTAGAAACACTAATTTACAAGATCATAGGGTTTTGATTAACCAGTTATGTTGCGAAAATACACCAAAATGTACAAATGTGGCAGAACAAAATTTCACTCCGATTTATTGACATGGCACAATAAGTTACTTGTTGTACCCACTTGAAGAATATCTGTTGTATTTCTTTGCGCAAATTAAAGACAAACAAATGTTGTGCTCTCGTTCTCTCTGTACTCACTCACATCCAATAGAATAGAGAGAATAACAATACCCACTTGTATCAGAACCCCTAAATCACTCATCTGTATACACTCACTGATGATGTCACACAGAAACTGGTGTGTTTAGATCTAACTGTGCATGTGTTTAGTCGCTATCGTAATCCAATATTATGAGGCAGTTTGACATTTCGTTGACTCTCAGTGTATTTAGCCTGGAATCCGTTATGTATAAATCGTGGTATGAGCCCGATATAGGAAAGCATGGTGCTACAGAAGCGTAAAGCTTGCATCTGAATTCTATTTCGTTTTCCGACAACCATTCTTTTAGGCTATTGCCTTTTGCGTTTTCAACAGTATTACCCCATTCTGTGTCCTTGTAGTTCAAGTCTCCCGCTAGTAATTATTTGAATTTTGAAGATTCATAGAATCAAATAGTTTTTGCAAGTTTGCTCGTACTGAATTTATATTGCCGGCCGGATAGTACGCATATCTAATAACTAAAAAGTTGTTGCAGTCATCTGGTATCTTCTTCAATAATTGTTCCGGTTCAAGATCAATTTCTATGAAAAAGTACTTTTATAACAAAAAGTAAATTTTCATTGAATATGTTCTTAAAATAATAATGTGAAATTGATTATTATGGTGAAAATATTCCCATAGCTATTTCAATGCCCACATTTTTAAGATCGAATAATAAAACGATTGTGTTTAAAAGTCTCACTTCACCTCAATTTATGGTAATACTAGTAAAATAAAAAAATACATGCAATTCCGAAACTAGTGCGATGAGATATATCAACTGGGTATTATTCTTCTTGACGGTTACAGTAAAATATACAAGGACTTTAATAACCTTATTTTGATTTTCAACCGTTGCTTTTGTTCAAAGCTTCTGGGTCTATACGGCGTAAAATGTTAATATATAACTCACCATATTTTTCAGTGGATGATATCTATGTACTCGTACTTCATTGTTTTTTTTCACAAATTTGTTCCTCACTTTCTGTTTAAATAAATAGTTTTCCTGAAAAGTCCTCGCGTAATATGGTTATGAAAAACCGCTTAAAGACAAACCATGGTACGATGAGGAGTGTTGCTTGACAAGTGATGAAAAGAACCCTGCACGTATGACGATGCTTCAGTCAGTTGCGATGCGACACGCGACGGAGCAGTATGAGGAAAGAGGAAACCCGTTTGATTAAGAAGAAAAAGTGGTAGTGGAGAATGCACGAGAGTGATTGAATTGAATCTTACAGAAAGAAGAATGAGGCCCGTAAAGTTTACGGAAAAGTTCAAAGCCAAACCAATTGCCATGGATCAGGGTCCCCTTTTTGTAGTGATACGGAAGGGAATCTTATCGCAGATGTGCAGCAGATTATGTTGGAAATATAGGTAGATAACTATCTGCTTTACTTGTCCCAGGAGTCTTCAATATAGAAGAGGGCGTTGTGCACATACAGGACGATAGCGTCGATTGCCCCCTCCTAGCCAAAGCGAAGTTAGAACTGCAAGTACCCGGCTTAAAAACAACAAAGCCGCTAGTGCTGATGGTCTACCAGCTGAGCTACCGGCCGGCTGGCGGCTATGAGTTGGAAAGGTGCATGCATCAGCTCATAAGCAACATCTTGGTAGACGAACTAATTACCGTCCAGATATTTACATTACGACAAATCCTGCCCAAAACCCACAAAAAACACATCGACACATACCACCTATTTGGAGATTACAAGGCTTCCTTCGATAGCCCGATATGGGGAAAACTGTACCAAGCTATGTCGAAGCTTGGTATTCGTGCTAATCTGACACGACTTTGTAGAATTACTTACTTTACTTTTATTGAAAATATTACAACCTCATGAGGTCAGACGTCTTACACATATTAATTAAACAAACAAATTAAACAAATTTCAACATATTCTTCCAACTGGCTCTATCCTTCGCCTTTTCTCGCCAGTTGGTAACACCAAGGATACGGAGGGATTCTTCTGCCTGGTCTTTCCAACGGAGTCTTGGTCGTCCTCTTTTCCTGCTTCCATCGGGTACGTTATCAAAAATCTTTAGCGCTGGCTCATCTTCATCCATTCTGATAACATGGCCTAGCCAACGCAATTGGCCCACTTTGATTCGTCTAGCTATGTCCATGTCAGAATAGAGATTATATAGCTCTGCGTACCAGCGACGTCAGTACCCGCCGTTTTCCCTAACAGGACCATATATTTTACGGAGTATTTTTCTCTCGAAAACTCCCAGGTGTTCTTCATCCGCTTGCGATATGACCCAAGTTTCGGAGCCATATGTCAAGACAGTGAAAATGAGAGTCTGATATAGCTGGACTTTTGTCCGTCGAGAGAGGGCTTTGTTCCTAAACTGCTTGCTGAGCCCAAAATAACATCTATTTGCAAGCACAATTCCCCTATCTATCTCCAGGTTGACGTTGTTGTCCTTGTTCACGGCGGATCCAAGGTAGACAAATTCATCTACCACTTCAAAATTAAATCGGTTGTCAACGTTCACGTGCGGACCAAGTTGAGAGGTTTCTCTAGTCGTTGACACCATCAATTTTGTTTTGCCCTCATTAACAGCAAGACCCACCTTCGCTGATTCCTTTTCGATTCTTGAGAATACTGCAGTAACCTCTCGTAAATTTCGCCCAATGATGTCTACGTCGTCAGCATACGCCAGCAACATATGGCTTTTCGTGTTAATGGTCTTGTTCGTATTTACTGCAGCCTTTCTCCATTAAGATGTTGAAGAGTTTGCACGAAAGTATGTCGCCTTGTCTAAGTCCTCGCTTGGTACAGAATGGTTCAGTGAGGTCTTTCCCCACTGTCACTGCTGATTTGGTGTTGGTCAGTGTCATTCTACAGAGGCGAATCAGTTTTGCCGCAATACCAAGTTCAGACATAGCTTCGTACAGCTTTCCTCGTATGGGGCTATCGAAGGCAGCTTTGTAATCGATAAAAAGGTGGTATGTATCGATTTGCTCTCCGTGGGTCTTTTCCAGGATTTGGCGTAGCGTGAATATTTGGTCAGTTGTGGACTTGCCTGGTCTAAAACCACACTGATAAGGTCCAATCAGGTTTTCAATAATTGGCTTTAGTCTTTCACATAATACGCTCGACAAGACCTTATACGCGATGGATAAAAGACTGATGCCGCGATAGTTGGAACAGACACACGGAACACCCTTTTTGAATACAGGACATAACACACAGAGACTGCAATCGTCGGGCATAGATTCCCCCAGCCATATACCGCATATCAGTTGATCAGTCCTTCGCCACCTGCCCCAAAAAGTTCAGCGGGTAGGCCATCCGCACCAGCGGCTTTATTATCCTTCAGGCGGGAGATCGCCGTTCTATACTATCTTCCACTTCCAATCTATACTATCTTCCACTATCATTACCTCCTGATCTTCAGTGGAAGAATCTGAGTGGAGTAGTGCTGAAAAGTGGTCTCACCACATTTTGAGCACACACTGCTTCTCAGTCACCAGATTTCCATTCTCGTCCTTGCAGGAGGGCAGCCCATTATTAGGCCCGTTGATCGATCTTCTTACCCTCTGGAAAAACTTTCGGGATTCACCATTCATCCTCCACATTTCGGTTCTTTCACTCTCTCTCTGCTCCCACTGCCATTATAGTTGGTTTTCCTCCCTTCCCAGCTTCTCGCACCGCTCACTCGCAGCACGCGTTGAAACTGACTGTTTCGGTGCCATTCGTGCAGCGTCTTTTTCATCAGTTGCAATGCGACATTCTTCGTCGTACCATGGCTTATCCTTCCGCGGTTTTTGATAGCCAAGTTCAGTCATTGCAGCGATTTCCAAAGAATGGGAGATGTGCTTCCGCTGTGCATCTGGGTCTTCGGGAGGGGGGGTATTCTGCTCTAGCAGGAGAGAGAGTTTCTGTCGATAGGACATTGATATCTCCGGTATTTGTAGCTTGTCAATATCCAGCTTTTCCCGTGTTCGGCTTCGTACGTTTATCGCCCTGCTCAATCTCGTGCGAACTTTCGCCGCCATCAGGTAATGATCCGAGTCGATATTGGCACCTCGAATCACACGTACATCCATTATACTAGAAGAGTGCCTGCCACTTATTACCAAGTGATCAATCTGGTTCTTCGTCCGTTGATCAGGAGATATCCAGGTCGCCTTATGAATGCCCTTATGCTGGAATCGTGTGTTACTAACTACCATGTTCTTTGCAGCGGCGAAGTCTATCAGTCTTATTCCATTATCGGAGGTGGTATCATGTAGGCTGTGATTACCGATGGTTGGTCGAAAGACACTTTCCTTTCCTAATTTGGCATTAAAATCGCCTAGAATAATCTTAATGTCGTGGTCAGGGCAGCGTTCACATACCTCCACCAGGCGCACATAAAATGTTTCTTTGACCTCATTATCTTTATCCTCTGTCGGTGCGTGCACACAAATTAACGAGATGTTAAAATATTTCGCTTTGATGCGAATTGTGGCTATGAGGTCACTCACTGGCTTGAACCTTGAAACTAGGTGTCGCAGTCTCTTGCCTACTATAAATCCGCACCCAAATTCGTGCCTACGCTCATGGCAGCTGTAGTAAATATCGAAGTCTCTCCCTCCGGTGCAACCATATCCTGTCCATCGCATTTGCTGGATCGCTGTGATGTCAGCTTTATATTTTCCGAGGACACCCGCCAGTTGGAAAGTGGCACCAGTCCTGTATAACGTTCGAACATTTCAGGTACATATCCTTAAATCGTGGTCCTTATAGCGTTTTTTTTACACTGGCCAACACTAAATCCTCAGTAAAGATTGGTAAAGATCTCACCGAACCATTTAGTACGAGGCGAGGTCTCAGGAAGGGCGACACGCTATCATACGATCTCTTCCATAAATTACTCGAGATCATCGTAAGAAAAGCTGCAGTCAACACGAATAAAACGAACAGCAGCAAAAGTCACATGCTGCCCGCGATTCCAGATGATTTGGACATCATTGGGCGAAATTTGCTAGAAGTTACTGCATTATTTTCGAGAATTGAGAATGAATCAGGAAAAGTGGGTGTGGCAGTAAATGAGGACAGGATCAAATTAATGGTTTCGAGAAGCAGAACATCCACCCGCTTGGATGAGAGAGTGGTCGTTGAAAACCGTTATAATTTCGAAGTAGTGAACGGTACTCCCGTGAACAGTAGCAATAACGTCAGCCTGGAAATCAAGCGGAGAATTGTGCTTGCAAACTGTTGCTATTTCTGGCTAAGGTCCTGTCTCTAGAGACGAAGATCCAACTATCTCACACTCCCACACAACCTGTCTTGCTTTATGGCGCAGAATCCTGGGTCACATCGTATGCTGATGAAACATCACTGGGAGCCTTCGAGATAAAAATGCTCCGAAAAATATAGTGTCCTACAATAGACAAATGGCGAGTATCGACGACGGATGATTCATCTGAATCTGTAGCCCGACATCGACGTAATTACGCGTCTCAAAATATTCTGTTTACGCTGGCTAGGCCATATCAGTTCACAAAAAAAAGCCCTCATCAGATCTATGAACTCCTTCATCATTTTGATGAAACATTTCCACATTTTCCATCCTACTACACATTTCATTGAATTGATGAAAAACTTTTCATCAATCTTTCAACCATATTTCATCAATAGTTTATGTTGATTCGACGACAACGTTACATCAGATTAATGTAAATTTTTCATCAATTTGATATAAGTTTCTCATCAAGTTGAAGTACAGTTTTCACCAGTTTGGTTGTAAATTATTCATCATCTTGCTGTACATTTGTCGTCAATTAAGGCTGTCATCAATTTGATGTAAGTTTGTCATAAATTTGATGTAAATTTGTCATCAATTTGATGTAAATTGGTCATAACTTTGATGTAAATTGTTTGTTAATGTCTAGCCAAACTCTTTTGTTTATTTTTCATTGTAAAAAATACATAATAACAGGGTTTAAGAGAACATAGAAAATGTTCATAGCGTGAATATTGTTTTCTGTCCATTGCACTATTTTCTATTATGTATTTATTTAAAATTTTCTACTAGATTTTTCATTTCCCTTTATTTTTTTAATACTCCCTCTAATTATTAGTGCTAAATTCCAGTGATGAAGATTGATGTAAAAAAGAGCACAATCAATCTTCAAACTGAACAACCTTTCATTAATTTGATGAAATTTGGCATCAATTCAATGAAGAACAATTGATGAACATTAATCATCGATTTGATGTAAAGATTTTCTTTCAGTGTAGAATGGATCGGAATGAACCACTGCGAAAGGTATTCGAAAACGTACTCGAAGGACATGGAAATATAGGACGCCCAAGAGTTCGCTGGAAAGACCTGGTGCAAGTATGCCTGCGACAGCTTGGTGTTACCACCTGGAGGAGAAGAGCTGACAATCGAGCCGGTAGGAGAAACATGTTATCCCTAACTTCTAAGGCCACGTAAGTAAGTAAGTACTATCGTCACAGTGCTGTCATGTAGAATTTGTATCTTTATCAATATACTGCAGTGGAACAAATGCATGTTTGTATAGTCATGGTCATGGTTATATACTCGATAGTGTGGTCATCTCAAGCGAGGTAAAAGCCGTCGAAAGAACGCCGTTGTATTCGAATGGATCCGTTCACACGAGAGAGAGAAAAATGAGAGAGACCCCGACGACGACAACAACAGTTATTTGTGGCAATGTAAACAAGCTGGTCACTGGCATATAAAGCTAAACCGAACCACAAACTTGTCACCCATGAGCATGAGCTTGGTTGATAACTTTTTATCTGACCGATGAACTTGAAAAAATATTAGCAAAAAATCTTGCGAACATGATAGTGATGAGAACAACTTTGATTACATTCTTATTTGGTATCAAGAAGGACAATAAACATCTACGATTGCTGATGTCCATGCTCATGAACGACAAGTCTGTGGTTCGATTAACTTTTAGGATGATAGCTTAAGAATAAGTTATTGGTTTGATCCACCCTATTAAATTATCGATATTTTGGATGGACAGCTAAACAATTATTGAGGGCACTTAGGTTTTTCGATGGTGCCGTCATGTAAAATATAAAAATATATATTTTCAAAATGGTACAATTAAGCTCTCCCAAATTCAGTGAGTGAAAACTGGAAAGCGCACAGCTCAGTGATTGTGAGAAGTTCTCCCCAGTCCCTTCATGGGATGTAATGGGAAACCATTTATTTATTTATTTTTAAATTCCTACATGGGATGTAACGGGAAACCATTTTTTTATAATTCCATTTTGAAGGAAGCGCACAACATGAACACATGTGATAAAAAAAAAAGTAACTTAGATTCTGCTCCGTTTGAAATATCTGGAAAATGCTGCCAAGTTTCCGTCTATTAAGCAAAAAGCATTTTAGTTGGCAGCTGATAATCAAAATAGCTTAATAACATAGAATACAAGATTCCTACAAAAATAGTATTGGCATCGTTCACTGCTGACGATCTCGAGCCAGCGTCTGCAAAACAATAACCGCAATTATCCAGAGGTCGAACTAGTTCATGATCCAGTAACTAGTTCCAATGCCACTAGTTTGTGAAATTGCAAAATTGGTCTGGACCTGCTCCACAACTAGTTTCAAAGTAGGAGAAAGGAAACAATTTCTCCAAACACAATGACTTCAGCAATTTTAATTTCTACAGTTATTTCTATAGAGACGCACTAGTGCTATTCTACAGTAAGACCAAATCCTAACTAGTACGAGTACTTTCTTCCTACTACAATTCTAAAACACATTCAACCTTTTCTTCTTTGTTTTTAAATAAATATTTATTAAATAAAATAAATATACAACTTAGTTTCTTTTGTTTAATCTTTTTTAAAAAATTAATTAATTTGAATTTTCTAAAAATATATAATTTCTTAAATTTGCAGACCAATGTTTTCAACAAATTCTTCTTCTTCTACTTCATAATTTTCATTGGTTTTTGTTTTAATTAAAATATAATTTCTCTATGCAAATTTTTCCATTTTTTTTTTTAATTTGAGAAAAAAAATATCGTTTCGTTTTTATGAATGACGTGTTCAAGTGAGTTGGTGGCGTAATCGTTTTCAATGAAATTGCTGAGAAATGTTGTTATTGGTGGAGGGGTTTGTTTTTTTATAGAAATATAGTGGTGATGGTTTCACGATAAATAAATAAATTATTTAGTTATGTATAATAATGCATTTGTTGATGATAGCTTGTGTTGTTTAGTATGTGGTAAAGAGTTCTTCTTGTATGCTATTCGATCGGAGGAGTTGAGATGGTGTGGGACCACCTTCGTATGAGATTTTCGGTGCATCATGGGAGGATTTCTGTGAATGATATTCATCGGAGAATTCCTGAAAAATAAATACAAGTTTAATTAAAATCAAGTTATTGGAAGAGTTGCAGTCGTTTGTTTCCACCTTGAGACGGTTTCCTAAGAATAGAGCTCTCTCGCGTTTCTTAACCATATAATCGGAGGCCATGAGCCACCTATGTTCTTGACAGTCTTCGGTGTAAGGACGTTTGCTGTAACGAAAATAAGCGCGTTAGATTTATATTATTCATACCACGTCAGTCACAAGCTATCAACTTACTGTGGATGACGCTTGAACAAAAACATGATAAATCTTGTTGCTTCTGGTGTTACTTCACTGAAGAGATTCTCGAATCTATAGCGCACAAAGCTGATATTCTGTTTTGTCTCATGCTCATCTGCCCCTCTGAATGGGCTTGTACCGGACAGCAGCAAATAGGTTAGCACCGCCACTGACCAGACATCTGTTTGTGGGAACACGGGCTCGTCCATAACCATTTCTGGTGCTTGGAAGTCCAACAAACCACAGGGTTGTACTTCCACGCCCAATTTGGTGACCTTCTTGGCGCTGCCGAAATCGATCAATTTCACTTGAATGGAGCGCACCGAAGCCATAACCACATTGTCGGGTTGGATATTCAAGTGACAGTAGCCACGCCAGTGCAGGTATTGCAATGCGTCAAGTAGTTGCACCACTACTGTGGCTACCATTTGTTCAGAGTATTGGTGACGACTACTGAAATAGGTTAATACATCGGCGCCCTGCAACTTCTCCATGATGAAAATGGCAACTGGTACATTCAAGGGCTTGTAGGCTGCAAACAGAGCTGGGATGCGTTCATGTCTAAGAGTTTTAAAGTTGTCAAATTCGCCTACGATGTCCTCTTCATTTTGTTCTGAAACTTCGAAAATCTTGGCAACCACTACAGCGTCACTAGATTTCTGGATACCCTTGACAATGGTGCTGAATTCACCACGAGCAATTTCGGAAATGAAGCTGTACTTCTCGTTAACTGAATGGTCAGTCACCCAGTTGGGGGGTTCGCGTTCACAGTGATAATCAGTGTGGACGCGCTCCTCTTCGGGCATGATCTCATGGCCGTTCTCTGTCATCTGTTGCAAGTGCTTCATGGCTTTGGTGATGTGAATCTTGGGGGCATCGTGACCAGATGTGGCTGCGCTGATGGGAATGCCCATTTCACTCCAGCCAATGCGGTTTCTGGAAGCCAATCTGAATTGATATTGTGTATTGGGATTAAGATCATGTACCAAGTAAAATTCGTGGTCAATGTTGTCCGCAATTGTGGTCCAGGCGTCGGCATCAGCTCGTTTGTACTGCAAACTATAGCATAGAACAGAAGTGTGGCCATCATCACGAGGTTGTTTCCAACGCAACAGAATCTCAGTTGCGCTAGCAGCGGAAATTTCCGGCGAATCTGGAGCGTCGGGCAGCGTGGCGATCACAACACGACATCTAGCTACAGTCTGCCCAACCTTATTACGAGCTACTGCCTTATAAACGCCGACATCGAATTGCATGGCGGGCTCGAATCGTAAGATCGAGCGACCATCCTCATCCGTGTGGAACTTAATGCGACTGCTCTCACTCAGAACCATATCGTTTTTGAACCATTGAACACTGGGCTTGGGATCACCTACGGCAAAACAGTGAACATGGGCGGGGTGGCCCTCGGTAATTGCCAAAGCTTGAGGTTTCTCGCGGAAGAAGGGTGGGTATCCCTCACGCCTGCTCTCAATCATGGCCTCAGCCTCAGTGTATTCATCGAGACGGGGACCCAATTCAGTGCGCAATCTGCGCATAGTGTACGAGTCTTGTGAAGTGTACATACTGATGCGACTGCGGGTGCGCTCGTCGTCGATTTCTTCATCCATAATATCCGTGAAGCGACGACGTTCGCGAATGATGGGCAAAGACCAATCCAAGCTTTCGTTGATGGCAAAAGAGGGGGATCTTCTGTGCGCTACTTTCATGTACTCACGCAAGCGCACAGGGAAACTCACATCACGCAACTGTAGAAGGTAAGTATCTGGACCATATTGATAGCTGAAAGGGAAGATAATGATTAGTAAATTCGTGAATATAATTTTAAGACGATGACGCCAGCGGTTTCTGTAAGCAGCGACGCAAATTTTCCTGTGCAGGAATTTTAAACTTTACTATGGACCGGGGAACTTTTAATATAGAGAAGTGGAACATTATGATGCTCATCGTCTTATTTTCGATGTGAAGATGGATAGGTTGTACTTTCCCTCTATATTGAAAGATTCCCCATATATTACAGTATTTACAATGTTACTATTACTATTCAAGCGCAGAATCATTCGCTGTAGCCGTTGAAGCAGAGCGGAACCTATATAATTGCATTAATATTGTTGCGCCTTAAAGTACTAAATCATGTGAAGTTCTGTACACGAATACAAACTGGGAATACTTACTGGCTCTCTGATTGTATAATACCCAACTCATAATCAGGATGCAAGAATTTCGAATATGTCTCAGCGCGTTTGCTACGAATTCTTGGTTCAGGTGTACGCTCTGGAGTAGGTTCTGGTGTGTAACACAAACCGGGTGGATAAACCATTTTCGAGGGATGGGTCCAGCAGCCACTTAAACGCCTGCGTCTGAAATGATGCTTGCACGAGGCATTGGCGTACCAATCCCTGAAGTCATTGTAGTAGTTTCTCAAACGATCGGTGTTGATGCGATATTCATCGTCGGACACCTTGCGGTCCAACATAAAGAACCAGGGATGTCTCAAAGCGGTCTTTACATCCATACGCTCCTCGGGACTGTATATCAAAAGGCGTTTGATAAAGTCACGGCCATCATCGGAGATATGAGTCCAAATCGAATCGCTAAAGTCCCAATGACCTTCCTTAATTCGTTGCAAAGTCTCACGATCATTAGCGCCACGGAATGGATTGTGACCGGAGAGCAAGACGTAAGTGATAACGCCCACAGTCCACATGTCGTGGGAGTAGCTAACACCCTCCCTGTTGACAACTTCGGGGGAGACGTATTCAGGCATGCCATAGTCCAATGTGGTCAAGGCGTGTGTATGGATACGGCGAGAAAGGCCAAAATCTGAGATTTTCAAGAAATCTCCACCCACAACGGAAATCAAAAGATCTTTAATCTGGCAAGTAAAGGAAAAATAAATAATAACGTTTATTCCCGGTTATATAAAGAGTCCACCTACCGTCAAACCCATGTGACCCATGCCGGCATCATGCATGTGTTCTAGACCCCACAATACTTGTCTCACATAGAAGGCAATATCGCGTTCCCTGAAATAATCCCTTCTCAACAGATTGTCGCGCACCAATTCACCACCGCCAGCCAATTCCATGATCAGGGTAACATTGCGATCCAGATCATAAGCATCGTGAAGACGAATCAAGTTCTTGTGGTTCAACATATTCATCATTTCCAATTCGTTCAACATGAATGGTTTCAAGTCGGGTTTGCCGTACATAATCTTGGCAGCGTAACTGTCGCCGCTGTGTCTCTCCACAGCGTGGTAAGTAATACCCTGGGTGCCACGACCCAATTCATCGCCGATATCGTATTTATCCTCGAAGCGTGTTGTCTTCGGGCGTACATATGGATGTCTGCCATATGTATGGAAGATATACTGATCTTCACTGTCCTCGATATGAACCATGACCGAGGTGCTCACAGAACCGGCTACGTTACGGGCACTGATGGAATAAAGTCCAGCGTCCTTAATGATGGTGTCACTGAGGGACAGGATATGTACGTTGGGTTCGATAAAACGAAATTTGATACGTGTTGACTCTGCCAATGGTTGCCAGTCCTTGTACCAGCGGATTTCTGGATAAGGCACGCCCACAACATGGGCTTCGATGCGACCATTCTTGCGTGACATAATGAAGGTTTCATCGGGACGTTTCGTGAAGCGGGGGTACTCGGCAATTTCCAAACGGACTCGTTGGCGGGCTTCACCATGTTCATTGGTGGCAACGGCTTCATACCAGCCGACATCACGGTCCAGCATTCTGCGGATTGAGAGGGAAATTAGGACACTATAACTTTTGGGTCTCCCCCAAACACTTACTTATTGACAAATAAGGTAGCTTGGCCGTTACGAGTGTAACTGTAATCAAATCTACCGCCAGGTTCGATCAACATGTCATCGAAGTAATATGTCATCTTGGGCTTAGGATATCCATAAACGAACCACATCAGTTCGGAGTTATGCCCCTTTACGCCATAGCTAATATCATTTTCGCGGCGCAGGAATCTGTAAAATAGACACAGTAACAATAAAATGCCCAAATATACTAGAGTTAATAGACTTACTGTGGGGCTTGAGCCATACCATCATGGGGTGGACATTCAATATCAAAGTCCTTAGGGAAGTAAGGTGAGGTCTCGGGTCTAAAGTCCACACCAGGCGACAAGTAGGTGTAGGTCTTGGCTGGTTCAGGAACCAATTTGGATCTAGAATTAATACCATTTTATAAAGTTATACTTTTCTGAGATTACAAATGCCTCGTATTACCTATAGGTTTGTACGTATGGACTAGGATCACTAACGCCAAACTTATTCTCTACTCTCACTCTGAATCTGTAATCCCTTAAGGGTTCCAAATCCTTAATATTACAGGCACAATTACGAACGCCTGTGCGTACTGTATGCCAGTCACCCTCGGGCATATCCATCATTTCCACTTGGTAGGTAACGGGATAACGCGGGATTGAAGGAACTGAAGGTTTCCAGGCCAACTGCAAGTTGTGATCGCTCATCTTCAAAATGACAGGAGCCTCAGCAAGGGGCGTAGGAGCACCAGTATGTTTGTACTTATTGTAATCACGATACTGATCACCTAGGGGAGTTTGAGCAGGACCATCAAAGGCTAGAACAATAACAAACATGTTTCTATCAATAGTTCATTCAATGTGTTGTTCCAGCAATTACTTACTGTCAAACAACAGTTCAGCTTCACACTGGTCGTCTCCGTGGGGATTGAAGACACGGCAGCTGTAACGACCTACATCAGATTGATCTACATTCTTAATGGACAGACGCATTAAGCCATTTCCTTCTGTTACAATGTTAATTCTATCGGTGGGGAATAATTTTTGTCCATTCTTGAACCATTCAACTTCGGGTTTAGGATACCCAGTAGCCATGGCAGTGAATTTGGCATCCATTCCGGCATAAATGTCGCAATCGCCGATTTTCTTAAGGAATACCGGAGGTTCGGAGCGTGTATGTTTCTTACTGAATTCAGGAAATAGAACGATATCTCAATGTGTCACCTCTATAAGAATCTGGTGTACAAAATACTTACATTTCATTAACAATATCCAAGCGCCCTTGGGTAATGTCCTTGCCTTCGCGGTTGCTGGCAATACATTTGTAGACACCCTTGTCTCCATCGCCACAGTCTCGGACAGTCAACGTATGATGGTCACCATCGTGCTTGATATAGTACTTGTCATCATCTTCGATGGGTTTTTCGTTAAAATACCATTGGAGCTCAGGATATGGAACGCCAGATACGGTTACCGTAATCTTGGCATCACCACCGTATACTTGCTGCTGATCAGCGATCTTTTGTGTGAATACAGGCTTCTTGTACACCTTCCTGACGTTGGCATTCGATTTGGAAGTGTCTTCACCCAAAGGATTCGCCAACAAACAACTGTACACGCCGGAATCGGAGGTTTCGGCCGGATTGATTATCAAACCTACATGTTTGCCATCACAAGTCATAAGAATACGTTCACTGGGCTGCAATGGAACGCCATCCTTACTCCATATGGTCTCAGGCATGGGGTTGCCCACGAATGGTGCCGAAAGAGACAATTCTTGACCTTCGTCGGCATTTGCATCGCGCAAGGATGAAACAAAGCTTGGCGGTTCTTCGGCGGCATTCTCATCGGTGATTGGAGCCACATACAATTTAGCCTTGGATGCAGCACTTCCCTTAGGGTTGGTAGCGATAACCTCGTACAAACCAGAATCTGCCACAGAGGGTTTTTCGATAATCATGCTATAAGTGTGATCGGGATTTTCGAGAATAGCGCAATGTTTGTCTTGGGGCAACAATTCTTGGCCATTGTGGAACCATTTAACTTCGGGCTGAGGGTTAGCAACAATTTTGACATCCATTTTGACGGGGAATCCTTCGATACTTCTTGAATCTTGCAATTCAGCCACAAATTCAGGTTTAGTTTCTTTGGGAACAACTTGGATTTTGGCAACACCCTTGAGTTCACCTTCCTTGTTGCTAATCACACACTTATAGATACCAGCATCATGAGGAGTGGTCGCGTCGATGCTAAACATTAAAGAGAATTA
This sequence comes from Phaonia tiefii, assembly GCA_963931995.1. Classification (NCBI taxonomy): domain Eukaryota; kingdom Metazoa; phylum Arthropoda; class Insecta; order Diptera; family Muscidae; genus Phaonia; species Phaonia tiefii. The sequence continues at coordinate 198,273,041 of OZ008371.1, forward strand.
AAGAAAAGTTAAGGATTGGAGTGTTGGAGCCGAAACTTGTGGAAAATCTTACGCAATGCCGATTTGTCCATTGGGGTTGTTAATGAAATTGATCTCTTTGCTGGGACGTAGTTGGACCTCATCTTTATACCACTTGATTTCGGGAGCAGGGAATCCAACGACATGGGCGTCAAGTTTCAAAGGTTCTCCCACAGTGATCTTTTGATCTTCAATGTTCTTAACAAATGTTGGGCTCAAAGGTTTAGCTGAAGTAGAAAATTAAGTATTACTAAATTTTACCAACTGGGGTTACAGCAAAAAGGACGTACGATTAACTGCTACGGCGCACAAGGCCACCTTCTTGCCATTCTCATTGGTGATGGCCAATTTGTAGGCGCCAGAATCATTTGGAGCACATTCCTCAATCTCCAACTTGACAACACCTTGTGGTGTAGTAGTGATTTTGATGCTGCAATGGAGAAGAGTTTTATTTGATTATTTTGCTTACTACTTCCTTCAGTATCTTACTGTTCAGTGGGTTTGACTTCTTCATTATCCTTGAACCATTGAATAACCGGCAAAGGACTGCCATCGACAACACATTGCAGAACTAATGGTTCACCTTGGCACACTTCCTTAGTGGGCTCCAAGTTCTTAACGAAAGAGGGCGACATGGCAAGCATGGTAAGTTTGAAAGGCCCTTCGGTAGTACCGATGGCATTGGTAGCCACAGCGGCGTACTGGAAAAGAGAAAAAGTATTTCAATAAATTGTTTCAAGATAAATCGAAAATATCCTACCTTGGCTATGTCGGCCAACTTGAAGTGGCAAACCGTCAGTTCCCCAGAAACTATATCGTTGGCTTGCTTGGCTTCTTTGACAATGTACAAAGGTTCACCGTCCTTGTCCTTAGCCTTAATATCAAGAGGTTTGCCATCCTTCAACCAGTGAAGCTCAGGCTCTGGAATGCCATGGACCTCGACTTTGGTAGTTACTGGATGATAATCATGCACAACTTGTTCTTCGGGCAGAACAATAAATGTAGGTTTCTCAACTACAAAACAAAGATATTTTAGTTATGGAATGAAGAAGGAGACACTTCTCATTGATGCACATACCACGCACGTTCAGCTTAAAGTCCTGCGTGGTTGTACCCTCATTGTTCACAGCCGTCAAAGTATAAGTTCCACCATCATTGGGTCCCACGCTTTGGAATACCAAACGATATTTTTCACCCTCCACATCGGCAATAACTTCACAGTTCTCCTTGTTGCACAAATTCTCATTGCCACGGCTCCAGGTCACCTTGGGTTTGGGATTGGCTTTGACCACCACGTCATAGCATACAGTTTGATCGGGCAAACAACTTTGGTCCTTAAGGCCAATGATCTCCGGTTTAGACAAAACATCGGCCCAACAACTGGTAGCTATTTGGCCATATTTATTTTCCAGTTGGAGTTCATAGCGCCCATTATCCTCGTGAACAGCTTAAAATGTCAAGTATTTTTAATAAAATTCCCGGGTTATTGAGATTGGGGTACTTACTTTGATCAATGATCACGGCACAAGTGTATTCCACCAAGCCATGTTCCAATTCCTTTTTGCTTACGCTCAATTTCACGTGATCATTGCTCTGAATGGGCTGGCCATCTTTAAGCCACACAATTTTAGGTTCTGGATCAGCAGTGAAGATCACAGGCAAATTGAGTGGTTTGCCTTTGTGGGTGCTGATGTCGGAAAGTCCCTTCTTGACAATTGGCTTGCGGTATTCCGCCACGCCTAAGAGTAGAGGGGAAACATGTTAAACAACTGCTGATTACTTACAAGAGTTAATGAAAACCAACCCGACAAGCTGAGCACGCCTTGGTGCATCTTTTCACCACACTTATTCTTAATTACCACTTTGTAGGTACCAGCATCTTCAAGTTTAAGAGATTTCTTTTCCAAACGATATTTCTCCTGAAATATAGAAAGTTTTGGCAGCACGTTTAGGACTTAGACAAGGATAAGGAATATCAAAATATAACCAATTGACGTCGCAGTGCAGACCTCAGGGCCAGACCTCGACTTTGAAGTCAAAGTAAAGCATATTGATTGAAGATTTAAAGCAAACCCATAAAGGACCGTTAAATTCAGCCTAGGTAAATTTAAGGCTTGCCCCTTTATTGTCGTGACAAGACTTTTGAACACAGGGGTTCGAGTATCTTCTTAAATTTTTACTCGTACTCACCCCTTCTACAACAAGAGCCGTATTGCCATCTGGTTTAATCTCCTTGCCATCTTTATACCAAATAGCTTCTGGCTTGGGGATGCCATGGGCAATGACTTCATATTTAAGAGGCACTGACTCAAAGCTTTGTTTCTCAAAGATGTCCACGTGATCAATTTCAGGTTGGGCTGAATGGAAGACGACACAAGTTATTATAATTCATCTCAGCCACAAAAAATCATGGAAAACTTACTCAAAATATTAACCTGACACTTGGACACACTTTCGCCCACTAGATTTTTGGCTCTAACCTCGTAGACACCTGTATCTGGAGTCTTCAACAAATTTAAGGTCATGCTATATTCCTCATAACGTTTCGAGTCATGAATGATCTTAATGCGAGCATCGGCCGAACATTCCTGGCCGTCTTTGTACCATTTAACGGTAGCCTCGGGTTCAGAGTAAATTTCGGTCTCCAAGGTCAATGTCTTGCCCTCTTCCAAATCAATATCCTTCAATTGTTTCTTAATCTTTGGTTTACCTGGGGAAAAACATTTGTTAAAAATAGAGTTTGGAATTGATTTGTAACTCAGACTTACAATTCACCGTGACCACACACTCGTTTTGCAATTTGCCGTAATCATTCATGATGACCACACTGTAGGTGCCCTGTAGAGCTACGGTCACCTCTTTCATTATCAATTTGTAGTCGCCGCCATCTTCTTGGCGTCTGAACTCATTGCGTTTTTCATCAATCTCAATGCCATCGATGTACCACCTGATGCCCGGTTTGGGATATGCATCTACGGCCACATTAAGTGTTACGTCCGTATCTCCCTCGGTGACAATGATATTCTTAAGGCTCTTGGTGATTTCGGGCGTACACTTGATCAACAGGTTAGTCTTGCAGGTGGTGGAACCATGTTCATTTTCCGCTTTCACCGAGTACTCGGCAGCATCCACCCTGGTCACACCTGTGATCTTGAGAGTGTAGGCGTTGCCATCACAGGAAACGGAGTATTTGGTATTTTTCAAATTAATTTCCTTGCCGTCCTGGTACCAAGTCAGTTTTGCCTCTGGGAATGCATCAATGCGGCAGGTCATGATGACGGTTTCCTTCTCACCATGGATGTATTCCTCCTCCAGCGACTTGACAAACACTGGCTTAGAGTGGACGGTACAATTCCAGTATTCCGAAGTCTGGCTTAAATCATTAGTCGCTCTCAACGAGTAGTTGCCAGATTGAGACAATTTTATTTCTTGTATCTCAATGAGTACCTTCTCGGTACTCCTTGCAATAGAGGTGGTGGAGAACTTGATGTTCTTCTCCTCGGTTATGTCCTTGCCATTTTGAGTTAGGTTCAAAATGGGTGTGGGATAACCCTCCACCTCTACTTCAATCTTCACCGTTTCCTTGACATGGCAAACGATATCCTTCACCTTCTTAATCTTTGGTGGCGCCTTGACAACCAAATTTATTTGAGAGGTGTCTTCGCCCAACTCATTCATGGCATGAATGGTATAGACACCGGCGTCATCGGTAGTGGCGTTCTTAATCAACAACGACATGCTTTCATCACTCTCGTACAGAAACTTGTGACGTTCATCGATCTCAATGACTTCACCCTCGTGTTTGACCTGTACTGCAGGCTTGGGGAAACCCTTGCATTGCATTTCCAATATGGCAGTACCTCCAACATGAGTATTGGCCTCTCGGTGCTCAATAACAAGTGTCGGCTTTTCAGGTTCCCTGAGCAGAGTCTGCACAGAACCTTGCACCGAGAGTTCAGCACTGCATGAGATATTACCAGTAGAGGTTTGTGCAACACAAGTGTAAATACCAGCATCTTCGGGCTTGACATGTTGGAACACCAAGGCCAATGAATCTTCGTCATCACCGAACAACACTCTGAAACGCTCCTCGGGATCGAACTCGACACCGTTGCGTTTCCAGTTGAAAATGGGCTTTTCACCGGGTTGTAAAATTTGGCCAGCCAATGAACCGAAGGGATTTTTGTCCTCTATCAAAGATGAAATAGGAAAATAGTTGAGATTTTGAGCGGCAAAAGAAGCTCCTACGCACTTACCCACAGTTGTGACTTGAGCTTCACAGAAAGCTTCACCAAATTTATTGGTGGCCTTACACATGTAAGTGCCCGCATCCTCCTTGAACACCTCATTGATGACCAATTCATAGTAGCCCAAGTAGTCTTTCTCACGTACGATATGAATACGATCAGTCTCGGCTACTTCTTGGCCATCCTTAAAGCTGCAAAGGAGAGAGATACGATTATTAAACCATTCATTTAATGGTAACAACATATTGCTTTTCCAAACTTACAAAACTAGATGGGGCTTGGGATCACCCATAATTTTGATCAAGAAGCGGAACATGGTGTTCTCCAACATTTCCGCATCTTTAAGGCTGACAAGGAAAATGGGTGGTACATTGGTTTTGCTTTCATCATGTTCAACGGCTAGAAGAGAAAGGGTAAGCTAAGATAAAACTGACAAGTATCTTCAGGATTTTAGGTGTCGCTACCTTGGCCCACGGCCAATTGGGCGGTACATGTTGTAACATCAGCACCAGTGCTGGCTTTGGCAGTATACGCGCCTGAATCGCGTTCACTGAAAGAATAAATTTCATTTAAATTTTCGAGTAACAGATATCGGGTTGATTATTTTTGTGGCGTGGCCAGTCATACCTGCAGTTTCTAATGTCCAAACGATAAGAATTCATTGGAGCTTCAGTTTGTACTATGCGATCGGCTAATACGTCATTCAGTAGTTGGTTATCTTTCATCCAAACCACTAAGCCGGGTTTCTCTTTGTATTGTATCTCGAAATGGGCGGGTTCGCCAGCTAAAATTATGGGAATTTGAGGATAAAAGGGAAAAAAGCAAAGACAACCATTAAACGGGATACACAGTGGAAAATTCTGATCTCTACTGCACTACAGCACTACATTTTTGTCTTTTTTTTGGAAAAAGATTGAATTTTTTTGATTTGAATAACCACTTACGTTGAACCTGCGCGCATCTTAGCATACGGATGACGACAGGTTTCTCTATCGATTTGGGTGCACGGCCCTCCATCGCTAATGATGTGGTGGAGCGTGCTCCGGTGGTTCTAACGGATGTGACGGATTGACGGGAATAAGGGCGATCTTCTAATTGACTTTCTGGGCGTAGTGTACTTGTGCTGCCAACTAAAACATTTCTTGGTGGCTTTAGTGCATCTACATCAGCGAGACTATCATATGAGGTTCCTCTCGAAAAATCGCGTGGTCTACTGCCTTCGATACCAATCGATCGATCGATCGATCAATTCCAAGATCAAATCAGTAAACCAGGCAATCAATCAATTAACCAAACAATCAATCAATCACATACACAGCAGCAATAGCATAAGCCAGGACAACATGGTCGTAACGCACATGGCCGAGGTGTATAATGCGAATGATGATAGCCGTGGTGGAGGTGGATTTGGTGCAGTGGTGGCAATATGATTTAGCAGCAAATGTGTGTAGCGCGAGGGAGGTACCAAAAGTAATAAGGAAAATAATAGAGAAAATAAAAGCTTTATGTTAGATTAAATTTTGAATAAAATTATTTACAAAGTTTTTGATATCTAGAAAGATGACATGACAAAGCACCACACAGTGTTCAAACGTAGGCGTAACTATCAGTTATCGTCATCAATATGGTTACTGTTTTTCCTGCAACATACAGAAACATGCAAACATTCGCGCTTGCATTCGTTCATAATTTCGAGAAAAACGATAACAACAATAACGATAACAGCGATACTCATGCCCATGTTAGGTCCAATATATGGCGTCCTTGAGAGATTTTGATGGTACAAACATACAGGTTAATAACACATATCGATCGAAAGTTTCATTTCTGTAGGCGAAGATTTTGAAACACACACAAAAGATGATGATACTCAAGTAGAGAAAATGGGTATAGATCAGTTCAAGAATACAGAATGGAGTAACAGCTAAGGCTTTACGTACATACAAACGCTCACTGATTTTATACTAAGATTGCATAAGAAACTACATAGAAATTTCACACAAAAGCCCTGGAAAATAATGGCAATTGCCATAAATGTAACACAAATGACCGAACAATTTTAAGTTTCCTACACTGACACACACAAAAATACACGTAGATTTCAACAGACACCGTACGTTGCACTGTCGTTTAGGTTGCACGCGCCTTAACGATTGTAACATTAAAATGCTTTAGATTATATTGCCATAACAGTATCGTGATTTTCCAATGTTATTTTTCGATTATGTTTAGACGATATCGATATTTGATATTTTCTAACGGGCTCTACAAATATTAAGTTCCAAAATTTCAAATTTACCGAATTTTTTTAATAATTAACCTTAAACTTTATGGATTTCGCTTCAGGTTGATTACTAAAAATCGTTTATGTGACAAACTGTTGCCCACGATTAAAATTTGTTTGTTTTTTTAGAAGCTATCGATATTTTCTAATGGACTCTGTAAATATTAAGTTCCACATTTTAAAAGTAATCGAATTTTTTAGTAATTAATCTAAAATTTGTGCATTTTGCTTCAGGTTGCTTACTAAAAATCTTTTATGTGATAAAATGTAACACACGATTAAAATTTGCCAGTGTGAACTCTTGTTGTCCAACAATATTCATTATGCAATTCATTTATCGATAACTTACTTCAGACAAATCTGTCAGATAATTGTGATAGTGTACCCGACTCTTAAAACTACATGGTCGTTGACAGACAGTGTTGCATCGATAATTGTGTTGTATCGATAACTGTCAAATAATATTTACTTATTGTTATGGCAAAAGATTTCCAAGTATCAAAAAATACTAAGTTGTCAAGTCATGAATTTTGGAAGTTCTCAAATTATCAGTACTTAATTTCTTAAACAATCATGACGAAGAACATGACAAAGTTTAGAATTTGTTTATTTATCTGACATTGAGCATTGTAGTAAATTCTTATGTTATCGAACTTTTATCGTATCTAACAATCATGCTGAAAACTTTGACAGAAACAAAAATGGTAAAACTGTTGGCTACAGCTTTGTTTACGCTGTGAGTGATGCTTTGAGTTTGACAGTTCGGTTTCTACAAATCATCTTTCTGAATATTTAACACCAGCTGTTTAGACCAATAGTTGTGATTTCAAATCTAAAAGAAATAATAGTTTAACCTATGTTCCGGTTAACGCGATTTCGCGGCTTTCTGGACTTCATTTCCATAAACAGCTGATTTTTGTACAGCAAAACATATGTTTGGTGGGTCGAAAACATTGTAATCACAGTACAACCGGAACGCCGCTTTAGATTACAAATCATGCGGCAATTAAAATGTAAACCCAAATTATATAAAACGCAACGCACGACATCTGTTCATCATGGAATTTTAAAAATTCGTTGGTTTTCAAATCGATATGGCTCTAACAGACACATTGACAGAACAATTTCAAAACAATGACACAACTTGACAGCTGACACAAAATGTGGCTTACTGTCGTAGCGTTTCCTCGACGAAACCGATAGATAATCCTCAGTTCTGGACACACTATGCTCACGGGTTGGAGCTCCACTGTATACGGATTCCGGATAATCGTCATCGTAATCACTCAAACGCGATGGTTCCTCGACAATTTCATAAATCGGACGTTTGTGCCTAATTGGAGGTGTAAAAATGTGAATAAAATCCCTAGCGGACGCTTTATTCACCGTGTCCACGGCATATTTCGTTGAATCTTTAGACTTTAAGACCGATGTCTTAATAGATCGAATTTTTTTCTTGGCCGTTCGTAAAGAATTGTCAAAACTGTCAGTTTCATAGATACCCTCTAGGAAATTGGACGATTTCATTTCCAAGGCCTCATTGTGGACCACAACGCGTGGTATAAGGGTAATGGGCGGCGGCGGAAGTGGTCGTGTTTTGACAATTAGAACTTCAATAGATGTTTCGTATGAAATGCGCGGTAATGGTTGGAAGAAGCCAGGCATGCGCACATAATTAGGCGGCAATGGGGGTAGGGGTGGATCCGAGCCATCATGAAAGCCATCACGACTCTGTTGTATGCTATAAAGGCGATTATTCCATTGCATAAGCGAAGCATTATCTCTAATTGTATAGACATTTTGTTGACCACCAGTGCCCCCAGAGGTTTGCTCACCTCCGGCGGTCTGGCGTAGCGATTCCTGGTAGCCAACGATGTCTTCAAGCTCTATGGTCTTGTGTTTGGGTATATTATCTTGTGTTACTGTAATACGTGGAACTACCGCCAAAGTTTCAGGCATTAAAGCGGGATTTTGTTCAGGCATTTCGATCTTACCAAGATTTTCTGACGCGCTTATGTCCTCGGCGACCGCAGAAGTTTGAGTTACTTCCGCTACGTGTTTAGTTGAGGCAACTGAAGTCGAAGTCGAAGTATCGACGGTAGCTGTAGAGGAAACGTGTGTCTCTTCTACTTTAGCAGAAGTTTTTTGTATATCGGTGGATTGTGCAACTTCCTTTGTAGTTTTTACCGTTGATTCTAAAGATTTACCTGATGACTCCAATGGAGCCGACTTCTTTTCAATTGATTTTTTCTTGGCAGGATCTAATTTAGGTTCCGGTGATTTTACAGAAGTGTGTTCAGATTTAACTTGTGATTCCTGTGTTACTTTAGGCTCGGGTGATTTTATGGGAGATGCCTTGGGTGAAGTTTGAACAGGTTTAACTTTAGTTTCTTGTATAGCTGAAGTTTCAGCTTTGGATGGTTCTCCCTTTGTTGCGGGCTGAGTTGATTTGTCCTGCGATTCTTGGGATTTAAGCTCAGGTGATTTCACTTGAGATTCTGGTGATTTGATGGGGGATACTTTAGTCTGGGCTCTCGAATCTTCAGTTTTAGGTTCAGGTGATTTGGTTGGGGTTTCTTTTGCGTTAGCTTGAGTTGGTTTGACTGGTGATTCTTGAAGTTTAGGTTCAGGCGATTTAATGGGGGATTCTTTGGACGCTGCTTGGGTTGGTTTTACTTGCGCTTCAGGAACTTTAGGTTCTGGGAATTTAATGGGAGATTCCTTGGGAGCCGCTTCAGTTGGTTTTACTTCAGCTTCCGAAGATTTAGGTTCTGGTGATTTTGTGAGAGCTTCCTTGGGCTCCGCTTTAGATGATTTAACTGAAGTTTCTTGAGGTATAGGTTCAGTTGATTTGATGGGGGATTCCTTGGAAGCCGCTTGTGTTGATTTTACTTGAGCTTCCGAAATTTTAGGTTCTGGTGATTTTATGGGAGATTCCTTGGACTCCGATTTAGTTACTTTAACTGGAGTTTCTTGAGGTTTAGCTTCTGAGACCTGAATAGGAGTTTCCTTGACAGTCGCTTTAACATCAGCTTCAGGCTGTTTAGTTTCCTGCGACGCAATATGCGATTCGTTGGCAGTTGTTTTAACGGAACCCTCTTGAGGTATGGGCTCTGGTAATTTATGGGGGGATTCCTTTAAGGCCCCTTGAGTTGATGATACTTCTGCTCCCTGGGATTTCAATTCAACTTTAGGTTCTGGTGATTTTGGTTTAACTTGAGTTTTTTGCACCTGAGGTTCAACTTTTGGTTCTGACGATTGTTTGGGCGGTGATTTCTTAACTGATTCTCTTTTGAATTCCGGACTAGTGAACTTCTTTGGCGGTGTAGCTTTTACAGGAGGTTCCTGTTGCCTGTTGGCGCCTGTATCTGACTTTCTTTCAGTTTTGGTTTCGCGAGAAGCTGAGATATCGGATTGATTTTGCTGCTCGACTATATTGTTATTGTGGACGACCACTTTTTGTTTTTCTTCCAACTTCTGAGATTGTGTGGTGGTCTTTACATCATTGCCATTCGATTTTTGGGTTATCTTGGTCTGGACAACTTCCGATCTTTGTTGTACCTCCGATTGTTGAGTGCTTTGCTGGTTGGTAACCACTGATTTCTGCACAGATTTATAACTTTCCAACTTGGTTTTATTATATTTTTCTATAGATTCCTGTTCCAAACGCAATAGCTCTTGATATTCCGCCTGGTAACGTTCCTTTTGCTCTTTGGTCAAAAAATGATCTTTAGCAACATCCGAAGCCTTGACACTTTTGTCAGGACTGTAAGCCTCTGCTTTTTGGGGAAGACTTAGTGTGGTATCCTGTAATGTCTGTGAAGAGTCGATGCGTAAATCATCGGCTTTATGTTCCTGCCAGGTGACTTCCTTGTCAATGTGGCTACAAATCTCCGTATACCATTTCGATCTCAATTCCTTGTCGTCATTATGGGGCTTTAGGCAAATTGGCAGATTGTGCGAATCTTTAGCATTTGGCTTTGAGGTGAATTTAATGAGATTCTGTTCGGGAACTTCTTCAACCAGACACTCGGGTATTTTAATGATATCCTGCAGCACAAATATTGAGCGTTTTTCGCTAAGCTTGCGAACTTTGCAGATCAAGATGCGCGATTTAAACAGAAACAAATAACGCTCATGGGCTTTATTGCTATCCTTGTCGATAACAGTCCACCAGTCGTGTAACAGCAGACGTCCAATCTTACTGATATTTCCACGATATCCTTCGATGCTATTCAGAAATGCGCTATCATATGCACGGCTGGGGACACTAAGCATTAACTCTAAAGCCTTTTGGATATCTTTGATATTTTCTTTTAAGCTCAGTGAGAATTTAAGCAGATCCTGTGAAGTAAAACAAAGTTCGAATTTTCGATTTTTTTTTCTCTTCTGGTATTTTATGGTCAGGATAACGTGTTCATGGGTGATTGAGTGGACGGGTGGGTGGTTGGTTGGTTTCTAAAAAGCTTAATACTCTTTTGGTGACAGGGTGTGTATTTGAGCGTAGTTACAAATACGTGATGAAAGGGACGAGTGCCTTTTGTGTATGGTGGGAATTTGGACTATTGAGAGGTGTAAAGCTAAGTGTGTGGTGGGCGTGTGTGCAAGTGGGTGTGTGGGTGTGTGTGTGTGGCGTGGTGTGGTGTGGGTAAGTATTATATCGATCAAGCTTTAAAGCAACTAACTCATCTACCAAAGTTTAGTATTTTTGTTCGATAACAAGTGTAAAATTATAAAGCGAAATTCCACAAAAAGTGATCAAATATTCTAAATTTCCGAAATATATATTGTTTGACTAATGTAGGGATCTGATGTTGTACCAAGTATGTTTGTTGTTATACTATATACATAGTCGTATACATATGTATGTATATGTGAGATATGAAGGTTTGTTTATGTAAATACAATACTATTGTTGATGTAAACATACATGTGTGGAAAATGTTTCAAGTTTACAAAAATATTTCAAATACAATGTAATTATACTAACCTTTAATAAAAGATGATAATCGTTAATTCGTTGTATGGGTAATTTAAGATGTTCACTTAATGATTTTTCGTCGTTATATTTATTCGAAATTTCCTATAAAAACACAACAATTTTCAAATAATAATTTATTAAAATTTTGTTATTAAATAAGATTTCAATATAACTACATAGTATGAAATTCTGCATCAAAACTCAATTTTATTTTGTTTTCTGAATAATGAACATGTGTTGCATCGTGCTACTATTTAAAAATAAAAATTTTTAATTTTATTTCAAATCATTGACAATTTATTGTCAAATAGTGGTGACAATGTGTTTGAATAACACCCACATTTTTTGTGCTGAAAGTGTTAAAATTATAATTAATATTTTTTTGTTGTATTATGTGTTTTGTTTAAATTTTACGATTGCGTTACACCCACCGGTCTGCCCAAAAAAAAAAAGCAAACGTCAATTAATTCCACCTCTATTATTCATTTCGCATTTCTTTCAATATATTGCTTTGTGTATAATTTTCGTTTATAGTTTCGTTATAATAGATGGAATTTGTTCCCGATGAATATTTTATGTATAAAATTTTTAATACATTTTCATTTAATATTTCGTAGATGTTTTTTCTTCCGGTGTATTAACACTTCTCTCAACTGATGATTCAGTTTTGGCGGTATTGAAATCTAGAAGTTTCTTTCGAAAGTGATAAAAAAAATTCATTCATGTTTGTGAACATAAAAATACAATTTATTTATAGGAATTTAAATTTAATCATTGTTTATTTATATATTTTTCAATTATTTATGTTCTATTTTTATTTGATTTTATTTACCATTTGGAAATTCTCAAATTTTTAAAGTATTCACTAATACAATCTAACAAATCAAACAACATTTTGACCGGAATTGGGTTGTAATTAAAGTTATTCATAGGTCTGTCTGCGTACTTTTCCCGTAACAAATATCCAGTAACTATTTTGGGGAGAGGAAGCCAGATTTGAGTGCCCCAATATATAAAGTCAAAACAGTACGCAAACGACATCCAGTAAAAACTTGCAAGAAATAAGAACTTTTGTATGTAAACAGCTGATTTACAATATGAACATTGGAAGAACTATCTAACGCAGTTCGAATAAAACATTACAAATCACCAAAATTGTCTTATTTTTTAAAGGAAATAGTTAAAGGTTAATTACAGAGCATTAAGGCCATCTTTTGTCTTAAAAAATAAAATTCCAGTGATTAATTTATTCTTTTGTATTCTTTCTAGTTTTTAATTGTGTTTGTTTACACAAAACAAATGTTTTACAACACATGTTCGAACTTGCAAATTCTTACTGGCAAAAATTTCTCCAGTATCGGTCTCCTCAAGTTTACCCTATTTCACTCGCTTTTCGCAAATGAAAGTTTTGACAAATCCAACGATTTCTCTCATAGTCTAACACGGCATTTACTCCACACCAAACAACCAAGACGACCGGTATTAAGTTTTTAAGCCGCCGTAATTTTTTACTATTTAAAGCCGCCGCTAAAGATCATTGTTTATAAGGGTCTGTGTCAATCGGTATCAAAGTACTACGGTGAAAGAACATTTGTTATGGTGAGAAAACTTTGACAATATAAAATTTTGACAGCTTCATCATAAGAAAAAGTCTTAAGACGCAATTGAAATATAATTTTTCGCAATGAATATTTTTAAAAATATTTGCCTACGCTTTTACCAATTATTATGCGATTGTGATCTTTACAATCCATGAATATTTTCATTCTGCAAAATTTCTTCCAAATTGCTAGAAAATTTCATTAAAATTCCTACCAAATTTCTTCGTCTTTCTTTGTTTTGTTTACAAATATATGATGAACAGAGTTACAAGTCGACATAAAAATTGTCAGCGGCGCCAGACAAAAATTTCGAACGGCGTTGGATTAAATCGATGATTAAAAACAATTTTTGAAAGAAAATTATGTTATTACAAAATATGAATATGCATGTAAATGCTAAAAAACTGGCAAATATATTTACTAAAATTGATTGTGTCATCGTAAACCAAAGTAGTATCTAAAAAATTTCGGCGGCGCCACACCGCAATAAAAATATTGGCGTCGCCGGCAGTTTCGCTTTACACAACCTGTTTGTCCGCTGGTGTGTTTTTGTTAAACGTCAAAAATGTCCATCCACTTGTCACAAATTTACGTAGCCCTAATGGCGGCTACTCACGTTACAACCGTTGTACAACCGGTTGTAAGAGAGTGTTGGGGCTTTTTGCTATACACGCTACAATCTCCGAACCAACCTTTGAACCAATCTCATTTATAAAATATTTTTCGTGTGTAAAGATGATCGCGGACGTTGTCCCTTTACTTGTTGTAAATGAAATTTTGGACGAAGAAGAAGAACAAAAACATGTTTTTATAAAGTTCAATAAAATCCCGCATTTCCTCGCAGTCTTCCATTTGATTTTTTGAATTTGGTTCTAATACACGCGATTTTAAATTGAAGTGAACGATGTTACTCTCACAACAATAAAATTAAAGTGAAGAAAAAACAAAGAGGTTGTATGACATGCATACACACGCTACAACAGTTGGACAAACATCAGCAAAAAATCAAAAAATTTTGATTTTCATACAACGGTTGTACCATCAAACCACCAAAATGTTGTACAACCGGTTGTAGCGTGTGTAGCCTGCATAAGGGCTAGTGAAATATCATTCACCACACAAATGTCATATTTTTACTAACCTGTGCAATTGGATACCGATTGGCACAGGCTCTAGTTATCATTTTCTCTAGAAACATTCGATGTATATACATATGCTTGGTGTGTTGAACATCGAAACCACAAAAATCGGTGAAAACGCTTTATTGCAATTAACCGTGTGCCGGTTGTTTAAAAAAAAGTTATCTTCGAATAAAGCGAAACCGGCTATCCGGGTGTTACTCAATTTGTGTTGCATATCCTTACAAAATTTGAAAACTAAACAAAAAAATGTATAATTTTCAAATATTAATGCCTTTTTTGGATTAAGTAACATGATATTTATTTATTGTCAACTATAATTTTATAGATTGAATAAGTTCTATATAAAATTTTAAACAATTTTTTTTTTAAATTCAAGATGATTTTTATAATTTGAATAACAATTAAATAATTTTAATTAGTATAGGAATTAATTCCTTACACATTAATTGATTTTCATAAATGAAAACTTCATTTAAATTCGAACATAATTTTTAAATTTACACAAATTTAATGTGAATATGAATTAAACTTGTACATTTTTAGATGTAATTAAAAAAGCGTTGTAAATTGGACTAGTATTTGCATTGGAATTAAAAACTTAAACGTGTTATTCAAATTTAACTACAGCTGAGAACTTTTATATTTACGCATCAATTCAACTCACTTCAGTTTAATTAAATTCAGTACACTTTTAATTGAATTCAACTCAACTTAACTCAATTCAATTCAATTCATTGCCAGTCAATTCAAATCAGCACAATTCAATTCAATTTAATTCAATTCCATTCAATTTTATTTCATTACATTTTATTTAATTCAATTCAAATCAAATCAATTCAATTTAATTCAATTCAATTCCATTCAATTCAATTCAATTTCATTCAGTTCAATTAAATTTAATTTAATTTCATTTAATTCAATCCAATTCATTTCAATTCAATTCAATACAATTCAATTCAATTCAATTCAATTCAATTAAATTAAATTCAATTCAATTCAATTCAATTCAATTCAATTCAATTCAATTCAATTCAATTTAATTCAATTCAGTTCAATTCAAGTCAATTTAATACAAATCCATTCAATTCGATTCAATTCATTTCAAAGAAATTCAATTCACTTCCATTCAATTCAATTCAATGCAATCAATTCAAATCAATTCAATTTAATTCAATTCAGTTCAATTCAAGTCAATTTATTTCAGTTCAATTCAATTCAATTCAATTCAATTTAATTAAATTCAATTAAAATCAACTCAATCCAATTTAATTCAATACAACGCAATTCAAATCAATTCAATTCAGTTTAATCCAATTCAACTCAATTCAATTCAATTAATTTCATTTCAATTCAATGCAATTCAATTAAATTCAATGCTATACAGTTTAATTAAATTTATTTCAATTTAGTTCAATTCAATTCAGTTAAATTTAATTTCATTTAATTCAGTTCAGTTCAATCTAATTCAGTTCTACTCAATTCAATTCAATTAAATTTAATTCAACCAATTCAAATAAATTCAATTCAATTCAATTCAGTTCAATTCCATTCAACTTAATTCAATTCAATTCATATCAATGCAATTCAATTTAATTCAATTCAATTCATGTCAATTCAATTCAATTCACGTCAATTTAATTTAATGCAATTCAATTCAATGCAATTCAATTCAATTCAACTCATCTCAATCCAATTCAATTCAACTCATCTCAATCCAATTTAATTCAATTGAACTCAATTCAATTCAATTCAATTCAATCAATTCAAATCAATTCAAGTTAATTTAATTCAAATCCATTCAGTTCAGTGCAATTCAATTAAATTCACTTCCATTAAATTCAATTTAATTCATCTCAATTCAATTCAATTTAATTCAGATCAATTCAATTCAATGCAATTCAGTTCAGTTCAATTTAATTTAATTTAATTCAATTCAATTCAATTCAGTTTAATTCAGTTCAGTTCAGTTCAATACAAGCCTATTCAATTCTATTTGGCGAAACAAGCTCGAAAAAGGACTAAGGTTAAAAAAAATAGGCCCACGAATGGGTTGATTAATGCCCAAGTTTTTTCCAACCATTTATATGAACTGATGAGTTCGTAAAAAAATACGAATGAGTTCGTAAAAATATATTACGTCATGAAGGCGCAACAGAATTCATGTCTGTAATTGAAATCATTTTCCCATTACGCTTTTTTGTCCGATGACTGCGAATATTCGTCTGTGTACCTAGATGTGTATTCACGAAATTTTAAATATGAGTACGTACGTTCATTTTGACATCTTCGTATTCCGGGGTTTATTTTTCCTGGTTGTGTTTGCGTACTGCAATGAAATCGTTACCGTTCGTCTTGTACAGTAAGTGATAACATATGTATGCATGTGTATAGGCAGTTACTATGGAATGTATTAGTGTACGTAAGGCTGGTTGAATGCAAGTGTGTTTGATTGTTTACCTTAATTTATATTTTCGCTATGAATTCTTTTTTGGGTCTATCCATTTTTAATACACTTTTGTAGTTTTTAGTATTTTCGACACAGAAAAGGTTGCTGATCGGAATATTAACATTCACTTCCAACAAAGTTTGTCACGACGAAAATGATGTCTTGTAGTTCAGGATAGAGTGGGGTGGGTGTTTTGAATCACTATTTTCTGAACTGTTGGTCAGAGTTTTCAAATCACAGCTTCCTGTTCTCTGTTAAAAAGTTCGGAGCAAATTTCTTTTAGCAGCAAAATTGGAGTTTTTTCGTTTTTTAAATGCGGATTTAGAAAAAAGAGAAAAAAGTTTGCGGAAGTCCATATTTTCCGAAATATAGGTCTCCGAAGCTTGAATGTATAATCGCGCATAACTCTGCCATTTATTATCCGATCCTGATGAAATAAATTTCATAAATCGTTAAATTTATATTCCAACTAGTCGCTCCGCCGTCCGGCCGGGCTCAGGCGGGGGGATCAAATTCCCTCTGTAGCTGAAGTCGATGTGTGACAAAATCAGAAAAATCGCGCGAGTTTTTAGAAATAATTTTTTTATTTTGGTGTGTAAAAACTACAACAAAGGACAACAGAAATAAAAGACAACAACAATATCGACAAAAGACAACAATACCAAAAGACAAGAACAACAAGTTGATTAAACCAAAAAAGTGAGGTTAAAAAACAGTTTTTTAAATGAGCCCTCAATGGGTTAATAAACGGAAATATATTTATCAACAGAGTTATAGAGTTTCACAAGGGCTTTGTAATGATACATATTTCAACCAGATCCGATGATAAATACCTGAGATATGACCGATTATATACTCAAGCTTTAAAGGCCTATATCTCAACAAGTTGGACATAGCGCAAAAAACAAAACTTATTTTTCAACTCAGCGCAAAAGCTTTTACTGTTGGTGAAATTTTGGTGCAGATCTGATTTTGCTGTTAAATAAGTTTTATGCCAAAAGTTCATCCATCAAAGGATTCCCAAATTTCTCTATGAGTTGTAAAGTTATGTGGCTCATTTTTGGCAGCAATTCGTCCTCAAGGATAATTTAAAATCCCTATGCATAATAGCAATGCAATGTTTATCCTAAATCCCCAAGTTCATCTAAAACCCCTTACAGCGGTGGAACACTTTAATATTGTTACATATATATTTCTCAAATTCTATATCCTCAATCTTCGAAAAACAACTGAAAATGTTTTTGAATTCAAATTATTGACGTTAATACTTGTGGGGCGCTCACACATGTGTGATCGTTAATCAAGACAAATTGAAATTTCTATCATAACTTTTTCGAATTTTCTTTATTTTTAGAATACAAACTTTGACTGTCATTCAAAGACATTTGAACAGACATTTGTGTATACGATACATCTAAACACACAATTGTATATGGACTGGATATATAAAATAAAGATTTGACGACATTTGGAAAAATTCCATTATGGCTGTTTATACGAGTAATAAAAATATCCATTTAGATTTTGTGCGTCTTGTTCATCACATCAAGGACTATCAGCTGGACAAGCTCATTCACAGGAGGTTATTTATCTGTCGAAAGAGGGAGAGAGAGAAAGATGTAGGGGTAGGGGAGAGTGAAGGCTTCCATCTAGAAGCCATAAACGCCTCTGTGTTTAGCAAAAGACTAAATGGTTTTATTATTCTTCGCTATTATCATTAAGTATAGTATACAACCACTAGTACGTATAGTCATATAATTATGTGACAATGATTAATATTTGAAATTAAATTTTATTTTACAAAATACATATATGAATTATTGCGGTAGGTCTTGCTTGTGTTTGAATAGTGAAACCATCCATCCATCCACTATATATGTAGGTCAAGGAGGTTGTGAACTATCTTTGTATTTACAATTAGTAGCCATACACACATTAGTTCGGTTAGGGGTCTCACAAAACAAGGATAAGAGAATGATATGCAAACTGTTGAAACTAAAATATATGATTTGTTTAGAATTTAGACTTGAATTCTGTTATAAAATTAAATGAATGATTTAAACTTGAAAAAAATTGCAACAGGATTCAAATTCTTTTTTATTCGCTACCGAATTCAAATTTTAAACGAGTTACAGCATAAAACAATAACTTCGAATAGATTTTGAATTAAAAGTTAATAAAGAAATAAAACTAAAATTCCGTTTAATATTAATACATCTTTTTTATAGATTTACGGTCTTGTACATTAAAAGTTATGAGAGGTTGGAGTAACGATTTTTCATACAAAACAAGTCTCTCAAATCGCTCACAACTTTTTATTAATAAGGCGCTTAATTTTTGAAACTGCAATAACTCACCCATAGGGATGGTGGTACACGCTGAAAAATATGTCATCTTTTGATGTTTGGATTCAAATATAACATGTGTTTCGAGCTTATCGCAAATATAATATACTTCTGCCCAAACGCATTGTGTTTGCTATTCAATCTTACATGTTGCAGATTAATATGTTATAACATGTGTGTTTGCGACCCAAATATATCTGTGTTTGTGATATAAATACAGCCGTGGTTGTTGCACTGTTTATGCTCTCTCGAGAGCAAGAGAATAAAAGAGGGACACCGAGTGTGTATATCTTGTAAGTGTGTATCTATATTTTTGCATTATTCTCTCAGTAAGTGATTCGTAAATATTCCTGAATGTGCGTGCAAATTGCAGATAAAGTCAGTGTTTCTTATTTTGGCTGATGTATTACATTTTAATTTCATGTATTCAGTCGTCAGTCGTAAATGGTTCGTCGGACAGAGGAAAGAAACTGGAGAGGGCAACAACGTGAATCCCTTTTTCTGCCCGAGCCTCTTCTGAAAAACGCATAGTTGAAACCTTCTGAAGACAAAAACGTGAGAGACAACAAAGAAAGGAGAAACAACAAAGCAGCAGATTCAAAACAAACAAAATAATGCATTTAATATAATCTTTTAATTTTTTGTATTAATTATTTATATAAGTCAAAGAACGCAATTTTTAAATCTGGCAACATTCGAAGTGGCATTGTTTGACATTTGAACAATTGTTATTGTTTGCTAGTAGAAGGTACGAGGTTAGTAAATATGGAGCGCTACACGAATGAAGGGAGTTCGTTAATTGGGTATTGGAGAGACAACATGAAAATGCTGATTTTGCCGCTAAAATCATCTTCAGTGACGAGGCCCATTTCCATCTTGATGGCTTCGTCAATAGGCAGAATTGTCGCATTTGGGGTGAGGAAAATCCTCGAGTGATTCACGAGAAGCAAATGTAGCCTAGATCGTGCGATTTAACACCATTAGATTTTTTTCTTTGGGGTTTTGCGACACCACAAAAAATTATGGGGTTCTGTCAACGCATTCTGGTAGAAAGGTCTAAAAAAAATATACGTGTATCGGCGTTTTTCCAGATCTGATAAGAATTTTTGATGTGTTAACATCTATAGCGGCGTATAGGAACTAAATCTATCAAAGTCAACACATGCAAACAACACACAGACAGG
This sequence comes from Phaonia tiefii, assembly GCA_963931995.1. Classification (NCBI taxonomy): domain Eukaryota; kingdom Metazoa; phylum Arthropoda; class Insecta; order Diptera; family Muscidae; genus Phaonia; species Phaonia tiefii. The sequence continues at coordinate 198,293,289 of OZ008371.1, forward strand.
TTTTCTGCTGCTGCTAAAACCACATTTTCTGCGACTACGAAAGAGAATAATGACGTGTTAAACAAAAATGAGCGAGCAAGAGAGCAATGAAAGAGTGGTGTGGCATGGGTGAGGCAAACGAAATTGTGTCTATAGCGTATGTATTAACATTAAATGTACATGTGTCTGTTGCTGTTGTTGAACGGAGATATAAAGCATAGCCACGCAAAATTTCATTTGCAGTCGACGGTATGGTAACACACTAATACGTCAGCTACTTCGTTCAAAGTATGTGTGATGTTGTGTGTTTCGCTGTTTCGTTGCTGTTGATATGGCAAACATGTGGTTATGTGACACACGTCTACGTCAGCTACTTCGGACAAAGTATGTGTGATGTTGTGTGTTTGGTTGTTTCGTTGTTGTTGCTATGGCCAAACAAACCGAGTCATTTGATGTTCAGCATAGCCCGGTGTATACAAAAACAAGTAGAAACGGTGTTAAGTTCGGCCGGGCCGAAGCTTTTATTTTCCAATGTAACATTTACCAATGTATTCATAGAAATCGAACAGGTACTGTGTAACAAAAAAGTGTTAACACATCGCCCGTGAGTTCGAACACTCATTGGATTTTTTTTAGGGCGGGTCAAAGTTTCCGCCCCTCGGAACTTTCCTACAACATATTGTGTGTTCCTTACTTCGGAGGTGCAAAAAGATTCAGATAAACATTTTTGTGGAACAAATTAAGTTAATCTAAGTGTCACGTATAACCATAATTTTTACTTTTTTTTGAAAACTCGCAAAAAAAAACTGCTCCAAATTGACGGAGGGCGTGGACAAAATGTTCTACAGAAATGATCGCCATAAAATTTCACTATATGTGTCCGAACACTCTAAAACACAAATTTTAGCCCAAGTGGTAGATAATAAGCAAAACCTTACTGCCTTCTAAGGGTTAATAATGAATTTTGTCATTTTGCTGTTTCCATTAAAAATAGTCCACATAATATAATGAATTTTGTCATATTTCATCTTTTATCTAGCACATCTTTTATCTCTGAACGAAATTCGTTTTAGGAGTTTTTTAAGTCGATTGTCCGGGTGTCTGGCTGGTCCACACGACAACTGTCGTAAATATTTATTGATCGCAATGAAATTTTGTCGGTGGCTATTATTTGCCCAAACTTAGTTTGGGATTTAAAATGGGCGTTTTGACCACGCCCCTTCTGCTGCCACCCATACAAATCGAAACATTTAGTACAAAATTATATTTATTCTAAAACCAATTTCATACCTCCCATACAAAAGTTGGTCGTATTTCAGGTTGGGCGAGTCGATATCTGCAGTAAACCACAATTGATCTTAATAAAATTCGGTAGGGATCAATATTTTTTGCAAAAGCTACTGTGTAGTAAAAAATTAACAACTCCGCCATGCCCAATTTTGTTCCTCCCACACTAATATTGGGCGGACAATAGATTGGGAGTCACAAAAATTCCCAAACACCGCTTAGGATCCTGACTAAGTTGGGTATTAAATAATATTTAGCGTAATGTCAATCTGCTATTGAACATGATCACATTTGCCACGCCCACTCGTTTAACGTAAGGGTGAATATAGGCGTTTTTTAACAGAACTCGTACACAATGGATGACTTAGGGTGAGGGTATATTTAAGACGGTTCACCCGACTGAAATTTATGTACTAGTTTTTTTTTAACGCCAAAATTAGAAAATCGCTACAATTTAAAACGACTATAACTCGGAATCGGTGCGTTCAAAAATTATTATGTTTGCGACTGGACGCACTGTTTCCGAATAATATCCATGTTTTTATTTTATTTTATTTTTATTTTTATTTTGGAAAACAAAATGTTTCTTTGCGTGTATGAAGTAGAGGTGTGCCCGTGATTAACTTTTCGCTCACGATCACGCACGACCACTCGCCACATTTTAATACCCAACGTTAGTTAACAATCGTTTCTATCTTTAAATATTATTCATATTTATTGTTAAACACTAATTTGTTTGTTGAAAAATTGGTACCTTTTTCAAACACACTAGAAGAAAGAATGTGCGTATTGAAGAGAATGTAGCCGCTGTAAACAAAAGTGTGGAAGAAGATCCAAATTTATTGATTCGTCGTCAGTCGCAAGAATTTTCCGTCCAATACGTGGAAAATTTTGCGCAAAATCTTGGCTTACACCCGTATAAGATCCAGCTGGTGCATGAATTAAAGCCACGAGAGCGTCAAACGTTCTTTCGCCGATTGGATTCATGGAAACATTACTATCATTAATTGAAGATCTGCTAACTTTTTGTGTCTCGCTTTTGTTTTCAGCAGATTTCCACAAACAAAGCCACACTTGGGTCACAAACACATATATTATAACTTATTAATCATTGTTTTTAAAATTTGTAACATTTAATAGCAAACACTGTGTTTTTGGACACAAGTATAGTATATTTGCGACAGGCTACAAATACGTTATATTTGCATTCAAACAACGAAAAAGTACATATTTTTCATCGTGTAGAGCAGTTGGAAACTGACCTGATGTTTCATCGCAAAATTGTGTTCAACGATGAGGCTCATTTTTGGCTCAACTGGTTTGTTAATAAACAAAATTGCCGCACATGGAGTGAGACCAATCCAAAACAGTCCCTACAGACTCCATTACATCCAGAAAAATTCACAGTTTGTGCGGTTTATATGCTGGAAATATGATCGAACCCTATTTCGTCAAAAATTTAGCCGGAGCTCACGTTGCGGTCAATGAAGATCGTTATCGCACAATTTGTAATGATTTTCTGTTTGAAAATATCGATGAAATTTATCCGTGCGACATGTGGTTTCAATGGGATGGTGCTACGTGCCATATGGCGATCGAAACTATCGATTTATTGGGATCAAAATTTGGCGATAAGTTGATTTCGAGAAATGGACCTGTCAATTAGCCTCCAAATGTTGCACTTTCTCACAACTGTTTGCACCCTTTTGCTTTTATCATGTTTTTATTACCTCGCTTAACTAAACTATTCGACCAGTGTATGTGGAAACTTTAGCGATATAAAGCAATTTTAAGCGACTCTACGTACAAACTGGTCGAATATGTGCCTATACAATTGGTATTTTTGGTTATTCCCGCTGAACTAAAATTTCGACCACTTTGTTTAAGAAGGTACGCGAATCGAACTGAAGCCGCTTAAATTAGCTTTGCGCCCCCACAAAAGGTAGAACAACTAGCGAGGACAAATAACACAAGCAAAATGACAGAAAGTTTGCCCTTTTATCGGGCAACATTCTGCCCCGTCACTCGCTTAGAGGGCAGAAAATTTAAAATTTGTTGCACTTTTTGAGTGCAACATTCTCAGAAACGAACACAAAACCTTGAAGCGGGGTTGCACTTTTTTCACAATCGAACACAAAAAGGCACCTTTAGGGTAAAGGGTAGTTCCTAAACTAGAAGGTGTGAAAACATGCATGCACTCTTTGGAATCATATTGTAGGAATCAAATCTCTGACGACAATGAATCCAATTTCGCTTTAGTTGGAAGGAAATACAGAACACCCCCCCCCCCACAAACATTTAAATACTTTAATTCATTTTATATGAAAATTGCGATGAATTTTCTTTGAAAGACTTTTCCATGCCGCTATTTTCAAAACAAAACCATCGTGTAAATAATTTTGTAATTGCGATCATTAATTTCATAATTCTGACATTTGTCCTAAATTCAATGTAATATGTTTTGTTTTTGCAAATATACTTTATATAAATTTGAAAACATCTAAAACACTTGTCACTTAATGATCATGTACAACATTTGTACGATTTTAATTGAAAAATATAGCCACATGTCAACCTTCTTACATACTCGTATAATGAAAAATTATCTTATACTATATATGTACGATATAGGAATACATCAAATCATTTCGAAGATTGAGAAAAACGATTTGTATCTATCGGAACTCATTTCGTTTCCGGTTGAATGACAGAGGAGGAGTGCAACTATTTGTCGTACTGCATGTTAGCCGTTTCTTGGCAAAACATTTCCTTTTCACTAAGACATTTTAGCATATTTTGCAACAAACTATTATGAGATGTTGGCGATCTTTTGGGTTGGATTTCATGTGGCGCTGGTTGCTCCATGGCCTTCGTTAGATAACCGCTGCCTATCTAAAAATATTTACATAAACTTTCGGTTTGACTTGTTATTATGTTTGTCTTTCAATCTTTTTGTTATTTTGGCTTTTTGGTTTCTTCAAATAAACATTTTAGTGTTTCTTATATGTGTTTTTGTTAAATAAATAAACTAAATTTTAGAAAATAAAATTTCGTCAAAATTGCGATGCCAGATTTGAAATTATATGTATTTGTCTTCGAACGAGAATTGCAATAAATTAACGAAAGCTTTTTCAATTGTATATTCAAAAAATATTTAGAAAAAAAAACAATCTGTTGAATACGAGAGTACTCGCCGCGCTCATGCACACCGGAAAAAGGGGAGGGCAGACGTGCGAAATGTTATAATTTTCTTTTTGGCAGACGTCAAACCCATAAACTACTATATCAAGTTTTCAAAGAAATCAAATCGTTGGTATCGAGTTGTTTGCGGTTTTGTCTGCAATTTAGTTTTCAACATTTTTATTAATTGACTGTGCGACCAGAGGCGTCTCGTACATTAAGTTAGTGAGGAGGGGCTTGGAAAATAAAGGCACGATATAGCCAAGAAATGTGGGGCTTTTGATATAAATGAAAATCGTTTCGAAAATCATTCTCTTTAAGTAAACGATTATCCTCGTCCATATATATAGTGTATTTTTTTCGATAGAACTTACGAAAGGGTTAGCTGTCAAACGAACTCTCATACTGCGCTCTCTGTTTGACATTTCTGATCAGCGTATTCTGGCAAATCATCATGAATAGATTCACGGTTGAGTGGCTGTCGGTGGCACGCCTCTTGTACATAAGATCCTGGGTTCGATCCCTGCTCTGACCACTTCGCATAGTGACGGCGACACTATCGAGTATTTCGCCATCAAAAAACTTCTCAAAGTATGCTTCGGATCCGGTGTAAAACTTTATGTCCCAATCAGTGAGTATAAAACTAGAAAGTGCACAGCTCACTGGTTGTGAGAAGTTCTCCTGAATTCCTTCTTGGAATGTAATGGGGACCATTTATTTTGTTTAAGATTCATGCTTGAACAATACTACCAAATTATCCAAATCTACTGTGAAAATCAGTCGTCGATTCGCGCAAGTTAGAGACGACTTCGAGATTTTTATATCGCACATAATCGTCCATCTGAGCAAGCCATCCGTGGAACTGTGGATAGATTCCATACCACATACTCTCTAAGTGATGCAATAACACCAACAAGTCGAAGGAATGAGCTTATTGAAGAGAATATCGCCGCTGTAAACGAAAGTGTGGAACAAGATCCAAATTTATGGATTCGTCGTCGGTCGCAGGACTTTGAGGCTGTCCGTCCACTGCGTCCGTTTTGCGCAAAAAACTTGGCCTACACCTATATAAGACCCATCTGGGGCAGGAATTAAAGCCACGAGAGCATCATATGCGTCGTTCTTTCACCCACTAAAAAATGGCCCCAGCAACATATTGCATGGAAACATATATATGTTTAGAAACATAACTTTCATTAATTGCAAATCTGCTGCCTTTTTGTGGCTGATGTCTGTCACGATTGTGTTTTCAGCAGATTTCCACAAACAAAGCCACACTTGGGTCACAAACACATATATTATAACTTGTTAATCATTGTGTCTCAAACATGTAATATTGAATAGCAAACAGTGTATGTTTAGACACAAATATACTATATTTGCGACAGGTTACAAACACGTTATATTTGCATTCAAACAACGAAAAAGTACATATTTTTCAGGGTGTAGGGCATTTGGAAACTGACCAAATGTTTCATCGCAAAATTGTGTTCAGCGATGAGACTCATTTTTGGCTTAACGGGTTTGTTAACTAACAAAATTGCCGCATATGGAGTGTGAGGAATCCACAACAGACCCTACAGACTCCATTACATCCTGAAAAATGCGCTGTTTGGTGCAATTTAAAATTAAGCCGGAGTTCGCCTTACAGTCAATGAAGATCGTTTCCGCACCATGATCAATGATTTTTTGTTCCAAAATATGAATGACATTGATCCGGACGAGATGAGGTTTCAAAAGGATAGCGCTATGTTCCAAACGGCGACCGCAAACATCGATTTATTGAAATCAAAGTTTGGCGATAAATTCATTTCGAGAAATGAATCTGTCAATTGACCTCCAAGGCCGTACGATTTGACACCTCTCGACTATTTACAGTGGGGCTACACGTGAGTTCACTAGTTTGTGCTGATAAACCAGCAACAATTTGCACCTTGTAAGCCGCATTAGTTCGTGTAATTTGCGACATACGGCCGGTAATGCTTGTAAAAGTAACCCAAAATTGGACGTCCAAAATGCGATTCCACCGCGGTGGTTATATGCCCGAAATCATTCTCAAATGTTAATTTGTTTAGGATTCAAAATAAAATTATTGTGTTATTTTTTACAATTTCAATTTCTATCGGGATTAAAAAAAGGTTTTTTTTTGTATAGAAAATACTTTGGATTCTGAAAATCTTTTGTCTAGAGATTAGTTTAAGGACTGGACAAACATACAAATTGATTAGAACTTGTTTGACTCTGGAGAATAAAATGCCAGTTTACTTTATAGATTCTTATCTCATTAGATCCTTAGAAATGGTCTTATAGACACCCTTCATATTCTGTGGAGTTTTTAAAAACAATCCTCAGAATATAATACTTCTTCTTTAGGAAATACGCTAGATTCTTAGAACATTTTTCTTGAGAAACACCCTAAGATTCTAAAGAGTTTTTTATAATTAGACATAAAAATGGGTTAAAACTTATTTTGAAAACTCGTATCGAATAATAATTTAAATTTTAAATTACTATTTGTTTCAATATTTACCAGATTCCGAAAGGAATCTGTTTATAAGTACAAAAAATTAAAAAAAAAAATTGTAAATTGTACAAAGTAAGTCATTGGTGTACCATTGCACATTTAAGGTCCGAATTGTACCACAAATCGTTCAATTGTACCAACTTTCGCATCCCTGACGCACTTGCCTCTGTTGCGAAAAACACATGAAACTATATTCCTCTCTTTCTCTCTTCCGTAATGTCAATTTAGAAAATGCCAACTTTTTCCACTGCGTGAATGGTGAATTTTGGTAGCTTCCCTTCAGAAGAAATGAGTAGCGCAGCAGTAGTCTTGCAGTACTCGCAAAGCGATTAGGACTACTCTCACTTCATTTCCCCGTTAATGCTTTCAAGTGACGATTTTAACATTGGGTTGTCATACGAAAACAATCAGTCGCCTTGTGAATAGTCTCGCAGTACAGACATTGCGATGCCTTAGGGATGAGTGTCGCGGTGGTAGAGTGTTCGCCTAGTAAACAGGAGGTCGCGGGTTCGAATCCCGCTGGAGGCAATTTTTTGTTGTTTTTTTTTAGAAAAAGTAATAAAAAACGTATTTTTTAATTCTTGTTGTTTTTATTTATGTTAAATACATAACATACATATAAAAAAATTAAAAAAAGGTACTTCATTGGGGTTTAAAAAAATTAAGATATATCATACGTACATAATTAATATTGTTGCAAACAAACAGGCACTTGTTGCAAACAAACAGGCACACTTATCAAACACTCTTCTTTCATAATTAACTTTTTCTTTTGCTACTCTTCGTTGAAAAGTGCGTTTATTCATTTTGATGTATATTGTTTTAACGTACTTGTATATTTATTTTAATGTACCGACACGATTTTTCGCAATCACAAAAATTTTTCAGAGCACAACAAGTTTTCACATGAATTTCACAACCAAACAAATAATTATTGTCATTTATTGACAATGTTACCAACTTCTGTATATGTTAACAGAGTTGCCAGCTTAAAAACCAAGTACTGCTTTTGCGTGTAGTCTTGCTGTACTCGCCGCCGCTCTATAAATCGTAGCCGTTGCGACTACTGACTTTGACAATAGTGCAGGACCACTCACCAGGCCGTCAATACCTCTACCATCTTCTGCAGGGTTTGTATGGAACGCATACAATCAATATTCATAAAACACCAATACCATAGTGAAATGACGTATAGAAACGCCAACTCTCTCAGTAAATTGATGACATTACTCTATGACCAATACGGTCTATCTGAATTTTGGCAATTTATCTACCTATTTTTAAGGTTCAAAAGTAACCGATTTTATCTACCTATTTTTATAGTTCAAAGTAACCGATTTTAGTTTCACATTAATAAGATTAAAGATGTAGACATAAGTGGTGATTTTAATGTATAAGTATAGAATAAAAAAAACTCTTTTAATGCAATTTTGTCATTCAGAGGTGATCATCGTTTCTTAGTTAAATTGTGGTTAAACATCGAATCTTGGGTTTCAGTCAATAGTTAACAATCATTTAAACACCTAATGTTGATTAGTTAACTTGTAGTCAGAACCATATGATTTTAACAATCATATTACTGTTTATCAATATGAGAAATGCAAGATCGTTAAATTGTTGTGACTACATAGTTTTTCATACATTTTTATTAAAATTACTTCGATTTTATTCATTTATTTCTTATTTTACATAATTTCATTTTGGATATTCCTTATTGTTGTTTTGGTATTTACGTCAAAACAGATGTTTTGCCCATAACAATGCAAGGGTTGCCATAATCATTCACTATATGACCGCTGACGATAACTTGGCAGTGAAATCTAATTATCTTTCAAGTACGTTTAAGTAATTAAGTAATAACTAACCAATTAAAAACTGGGCGTTACGGCCATTATCACAATGCCTGGCTAGAGCTAACAAACAGTTATAATTTTTAAATTCCATACAAACTAGCAGCTGTAACTTTTATTTAATTAAACTAACTTTATTTAAACTTTAACTGTAGGATGACTTGAGCTGGTGATAATATCGTAAAGGTTAAGGTATGATCAGTGCGTCGTTTATTTAAAAAATTTGGCTCACTAATGGCCAGTTTTTCAGTTAGTGGTGATCTACGTTTCTTAGTTAAATTGTGGTTAAACATCGAATTGTGTTTTACAGTCAACGCTTAACAATGATTTAACCACTCAATGTTGACTGGTTAACTTGTAGTCAAAACCATATGATTTTGATAATCACATTACTGTTTATCAATATGGGAACTTGAAGAACTCTGAGCCTAGATCATTAAATTGTTGCGCCTACATAGTTTTTTTTTTAAAGTTTTGTTAAAATGACTTCGATTTTATTCATTTATTTAATATTTTACATAATTCCATTTGGGTTTTCCCAGGGGGTTTCGATGACACAGCTGATCGACCTCCTAGCTACAAGTTGGGAACAGTACCTCGTTTCTCTAGTTCTCGAATCGAAAAAGTTTTCACCTTAAGCATGAAACAAATAATTCCATCGTTTCTCGATTTGTGAGTAAAAAGTGTTTCTGTATATCAATGCGAAAAGAGGCAACCCTGATGACGTTTTTATTGGAGTATTCCAAGAAAGCTGTCAAGTAATACAAAAATATAAACAAACAAAATAAGCTACTGCGAAAAAGAACAACAAACAGAAGTTATTTTAAGAGATTTCCACTGCTTCTTACAATTTGTGTTGGAATTTAACACTCCAAATTGTCTCTTGCAAATTCTAAACTAGTTGACATATATTCAACTATATTTTCTTTTTGCTTTTTTGATTTTTCTGTAATATTTAGGACAAATTACATAAGAAAATGGTATAATTCTCGGCTTCTCAATTTAAAATATTAATTCTTAATTTCTTAAAAGCCTTTTAGTAGAAACAATATCAAAATCTCGCACCGTTTTAATTTGTGAGTATTTTTGACGTTTAAAATTTAAAGTTTTTCGTCTCCCTACTTTTTAGAAATACTTTTTCTCGCATTTTTCCAATAAGCATGAAAAGAAAACAGTACCTGACAGAAAGTTTTCGCAAAGCAAACGTTGTAGAAACAGTCACATGTGAGAAGCGAGTTTTTGTACCGATTCGTAGCGTTTTTGTTTCAATTCACATGTTTCATGTGAAAACTTTTTCGATTCGAGAACTACAGAAACGACGTACAGCATAGAATGTGAAAGAGAAAATTTGATTTTATATAATCATATGACTTTTAAAATGGCATTATATGCAATAAAGTAATTTTCATTTGTTTTGGTATTCAGCACAAAACAAATGTTTTATCCAATAGAATCATAGAGAAATACACAAGAGTTTCTATCTCTGTCTTTACGTACTCTCGATGACGATACGTCGTCGTAGGCCACTTCAGCGAGTTCGAGTTGTTGTGGAATTTTACTCTTTGGTTGGACATAAAATGGAAAGAAATAAAAGGGAATACGAATTTTCGTTCGATACAACGCAAACGATGCAATCATTCGTAAAACTTAGTTTGATGCATGATGTGCTTCTGGTTTCTTATGGTTTTCTCGTCTATCCACTCTCTTTTCTATCAATTTCCTACTATTGTACATAGTCTATCAGCTGTGTCATGGATACCCCCTGATAAGAATGCAAGGGTTGCCATAAGCGTTTACAATATGACGGCTTACTTTAACTTGCCACTGAAAAACAAAATGCTAAGTTAACCCCTAATTGCCTTTTAATTACGATTAAATAGTTCGGCAGGTAACTACCCACTTAAAAGCTGTGTTTATCTCAATGTCTGGCTAGAGCTCACTAATATACAAACTAACTAATTCCATACAAACTGACAGCTGAAACTTTAACTGTAGGATAACTTGAGTTGGTCATAATGGGGGTTAAAGTCTGATCAGTGCGTCTTTAAACGAAACAAGTTGGCTCACTAACAGTGCGAACCTCGTGTTTACGAGTATATCTTTCAATTACGATTTGATCTTTCAATTTGGCAGCGCCAGAAGAGAGATCAAACGGGTTGCTGTTAAAGAAAACTTCGGCGATAAGGAAATTATTGCTGAATTGAGCTTGGGAGCAGGGTTGCGTCGTGTTCAACAAATAATGAAACGCGACTTGCAACTGTCATATGGGAAAAAGTATGCAAAACTTAGTCTCCTGCCAAGACACGAATTAGCCAGATTTAAATTCGCTGAAATATACACATTTTTGGATGAGCGGTGATATTTTCCGATGAAAAAAATTAAATTTGGATGGACCTGATAGCTCGGACAAATATTGGCGTTCCAGAGATTTTTCCAAAATTATGTCTCAGCGGCGAAATTTTGCCGATGGCTCCCTTATGGTTTGGTCAGGTATGAGTTATAGAAGAACCACTCCAATAATGTTTCGTTTCCACAAAAATTGAATGCGAGTATTATATGCGACTATTGGATGTCGTCTTAGTTAATTCTGGAGAGGAAATTTGTGTTCCAGAATTTATCATCCAGCAGGACAACGCAACAGTACATCGGTCTAAGAAAACTCCAAAGTCTCTGGAGTCCAGAAATAATACAAACTCTCGACTGGCCTGCACTTAGTTCTGATCCCTATCCGATCGAGAACCTCTGGTCTATTTACCTGCCCAAGTTTACCGCCCAGGACTCCACTTGAAGAATGTCAAGGATCGAAGAGTAGCAATACCAGAAAATGGAAGATAACTGATGTTGCGCATATTCATTCGTTGATAAACTCAATGCCAAGATGCTTAGTAGAAGGTTTTAGCGATAATGGAGATCAAATGTGTTACGAAACTTTTTAGAATATTTAAATAAATCTTTTGCCTTTATAAATATTTCGCACTAGTAATTAGTTTATTTTTGTTGATTCACCGTGAAGAAATCATATTCATAGTACATATTTTTGCTGAATAGTATTCAATTTTGAAAGGACTAATACACTATAAAATAAAAACTTGAAAATTCCTCACAACATTTGGAAAAAACAAAAAATGGTGTTGCCTTTATATTTATTTCGCGGGGTGTAACAACCAAAATAACCAATAGTTTTAGTTTTAACCAATAGTGATTCAATATCCGGAGCGAATGAGCACCTCTTAATACCTTAAAACAAATAACGTGTGTCCATACGATTCTGGCAAATAACAACAATTATAAACAATTTAAATTTTTTTCATTAGAGATCCTAGAAACAATATAAGTCCTATTTAACAAATATAATCTAAACTATGAAGTGGCTAACCGTGCGTATAAGTTATTGATGTTATTTTAAATATTTAGTAATCATACAACCTAGTGGCCACACCATTTACATATTTTCTTAAAAATATACAATACTAGCTGACCCGGCAGACGTTGTCCTGCAAATTTTGTTCAAATACCGTTAGCAGGAGCAGAAATAATGGATTTTTAATTTGTGGTTTGTATGGGAGGTACCACGTCCCTTTGTCCAATTGCAGCGAAGAGTAAATCTAAACCACCCAGGGCTCCACCCAAACGCATACAAAACAAATTTATTCAAATCGATCCAGAAGTTTAGGAGGAGTTCAGTCACAAACACACGTGCAGTAGAATTATATATATAAAGATTATATTACTTGGCGGTCTTAAAGAACCCAAGAAAAGGAAAGAAACTAGAATATATCTTTTTGAATTAGAAAAAATTCATACTGCTCTAGCTAACTGGTCAAAAACAGATTTCAAAATGCAAAATAGTTTAGATTTTGTACAAAATAAACGACAATTCAGGAAGTTACACTTCACTGTCTTGCCACGGAGCTTTGAACTCCGTCACAAGTTCAGCATCAGATATCTAACTACTGTGCCGGAATCCGTACTATCGCTGGATAATCAATTCGTACATATAAGGATGTCTTAAAAGTCACGCAGGCTTGAATTGTTACTGCATTGTTGTTACCGGGATATATGGCACGTGGCATCGTCTTGCTGAAACCAAATGTCGTCCACATCCATGTTAAGAAATTTTGAAACAACAAAACTCGATTGTCATATCGCAATAATGCACCATTAACTGTTATGGCTCAACCTGCCACATGATCGAAGAAGACTGGTTCTATGCTGGCTCCTGCACAAAATTCGTACCAACTAATGACACGTTGTTGGTGAATTTGCCTCTCAACAATCACACGTGCAGTTGCAGAACCACAAATGCGACAATTCTGACGATTATCGAAGCCATCAAGATGGAATTGAGCCTCATTGCTGAAGGTCCCTTCGAAATCGCTTCATTATTTGTATTTCTCAAGAATTTAGAGTTCCATTTTTAATAGTCATGACCTGTCAGCTCTCACGTTGTCTGATTTTGTTCAACAACAACTCATTAATTGCGTGAATTTTCGGACACCCACAGACTCCGAGTGAAAGTTACTTATGCGATGTTTGGGTCGATCGAATATCCCGAAGAATTGACACTGATAGTAATTTTTAATGTAAACTTCGGTTATTGACAAGTGCGATCACACACTGCGGTGGATTAACGGGTTAGACGCTGTTGAGGATGATGCTTCAGAAACAATAGACCAGCGAATGTGGCCCGCGTAATTTAAATTTTTTTCACTAACCGGAGATAGCATGATCTCTTAGCCTTAAAGAAAATTTCAACTTTAAAAATAACTTTATCTAACTATAAAAAAATAAATGGTTTCCCATTACATCCCATGAAGGAATCGGGGAGAGCTTCTCACAACCTAGTTGTATAATCACTGATTGGTACCTACAGTTTTACACAGGTTCCGAACGGTATTTTTCAGAAGCATTTTCATGGCTAAATATTCGATAGTGTCGTCGTCACTATGCGAGGTGACCGCCGTTAAGGTGGTCAGAGCAGGGATCGAGCTCAGAATCTCAAGTACAAGCGGCGCGCACACTAACCATTGCACCACCGACGGCCACTTGATCTCACTAAGATAACTAAAATTGAATCTTAAACTTTTTTAAACTGGTCCAAGGAAGTTCTACAGAAATGAATCACAATATCCTAAAAGCAAGGTTTCATACAAATGTCCAACTGTATTATGCTGTGACGAACGTTGAGTATAAGTAATAAGTATTCCTTCCAAAATATTTAGTAATCATACGACATACTGGAGCGCCCAATATCTTTTCATAAAAGATGAAATGTTTATTTCATAGTTTGCAATTAAACCCAGAGAAACGATAAAAAAACCCAAATATGTTGTTGTTTAAAACGTTTTAAGTGATTTAAACCTGAACGTGTTTCGACGTCATACTGACTTCCTTCAAATATTAAATAACGTATCTTTCTCATAGAGAAATTGGGAGATGTATACCATTTAGAATGGTTTCTTTTCTTTAAGTTAGTAATCCCACAGGATTCTAAAGAATACAATTACAGTATCCTAAAATCAAAGCTTAAGTATTATTATTATAATAAGTATTATTTCCAAAATATTTAGTAATTATACGACACACTGGCGCGCCCAATATCTTTTCTTACAAAAAATACAATATTTATTTCATAGTTAGCGCTTAAATCTCTAGAAAGGATAAAAACTAAAATTTTTTGTTATTTAAAATGTTTTAAATCATTTAAACCTTAACGTGTTTAGGCATCAAAATATTTCCCTAAAAATACTAAATAACTGATCTTTTTTCTAGAGAAATTGGGGACGAGTTTATCATTTAAAATTTCGTATTTTGTTTAAATTTGTAATACTGTAAACTTCTAAGTCAAACAATCACAATAGGTTAAGAAACCAAAGCTTAACTCAAATTGACAAATAAATTATGACATGACGATCGTTGCGTATAAGTAATAATAATTATAATTATTCAAATATTTAGTACTCATACAGTATACTGGCGCGCCCAAAATATTTTCCTCAAATAATGTAATACTTATTGCACTTAAACCCTGGAAAGGATTATAAACTACAGTTTGTTGTTGTTTGAAATATTTTAAACCTAAACGTGATTGGTGTCATAATGGCTTCTTTCAAAGTACTAAATAATTGATCATTCTCCTTGAGACCTTGGAACATGTATACAATTTAGAATTGTGTCTTTTGTTTAAGTTGGTAATCATAGGAGTTTCTAAAGTAAACAATTACAATATTCTAAAACAAAGACTGACATTAACCGTAAACTGTACTACGATGTAACTGACAAACCTTGCCTAACCCCCATTAGTACCATCTCAAGTCATTCTACAGTTAAACACATCTAAAAGTTTTAAATGTCAGTTTGTACAGAATGTAAAAATTATACCTGTTAGTTAGCTGTAACCAGACATTGTGATAATGGCCCTAAAAGTAATAAGAATTATTTACAAATATTTAGTACTCATACGACATACTGGCGCGCCTAATGTCTTTTCTTATAAAAAATACAATATTTATTTCATAGCTTGTGCTTAAGCCCCTAGAAAGGCTACAATTTGTTGTCGTTTAAAAGGTTTTAAGTGATGTAAACCTGAACATGTTTGGTGTCATAATGTCTTCCTTCAAATTGATAATTTTCCTACAAAGATTGGGGCCGTGGATATCATTTAGAATTGTTTGTTTTGTTTAAATTTGCAATCCTAGAACGTTGTAAAGCAAACAATCACAATAGCCTGAAAACAATGGCATAAAGAACTATGATGCAACCAACGTTGCGTATACGTGATAAATAGTGTTCTAAGATATTTAGTACTCATACGCTGTACTGGCCCACCCAATTTGTATTGTTAAAACAATACAATACTTATTAAATACTTTGTGCTTAAACCCCTAGAAAATGATAGAAAAAAGCTTTATATTTACTTTAAATATTTTAGAAAATGTTACTCATATGGAATCCCTAACGTATTCGCCGACATACGGGTGGGTATGTGATGGAAATCAATCGATTTAAATCGAAAACGATTTGACATAATAATGATGTTCTTTTGAGCAAATAATGGATATCAAAAAAATTATTCCTCTTTTACTGCCATTAAATAAAGTATATACAGGGTGATTCAGGAAGTTCCGGACAAATTTCTCCAGCGTATTCCTTGGCTCATTTCATGAAGAAAAGTCCACTAGGACCATGTCCTAAAATTCAAGGGTGCGAAATGGCTGTGGGTTCAAAATTTTTGGATTGATGGTCGGAGGGTAGTAGGGTAAAGTTGCTAACTTCTGAGCCAGTGGTCGCATTGGAAAGGTCTTTAAGAGGCCTTTCAGAATCATTAAAAATTAGTAGGAAAAAGTCAAATCGCCGAGATACAGAGCTTTCAAAACGTTAAGACTTCTGGGCTTCGTTTAGGTCATTTTGGAAAGGTAAGTTACCTGCCATCTGGCTGAGCAAATTGAGGTTATGTGCATTTTTTTCCGAAAGCTCTGTATCTCGGCGATTTGACTTTTTTCTACTTTTTTTTATTGATTCTGAAAAGCCTCTTAAAGACCTTTCCAACAAGCCCAAACACAAAATCCGACCACTGGCTCAGAAGTTAGCAACTTTACCCTACTACCCTCCGACCGCCAATCCGAAAATTTAGAACCCGCTGCCATTTCGCACCCTTGCATTTTCGGACATTGTCCTAGTGGACTTTTCTTCATGAAATGAGCCAAGGAATTTGTCCGGAACTTCCTGAATCACCCTGTATATAAAATATTTGGTCCCCATTATTCGGAATTATGCCAATAAAATTCGTTGAAATGTCAAATCGTATTCGATTTTGACTTGATCAATTTTCATCACATGCCCGATAATGTTTTTCAAATACTTCTGGCAAACCAATCAGGGAATTAAATTAAAATTAAAAAGATTAAAAGGAACATGTACAGCATTAAAATTAATTAATTTGTTTTATATTTAAATTCCCACACAAATTCGAAATTTATGTTAAAATGTCGGTTTCATCTGGAAACCATTTAGTTATAGTATCAAGCATTTGTATATCAGCTGTATCAAATCGTGAAACGATACATTTTAGTTTCAAAAGCGATCAATGTACCAAATTTTGTCGAAATAGTTAATGGAGCCGATAGTACTAATCATGGTTGGTGCAATTTGTGTAGGGACTATAACAAAACGTGGACCGATACCGCCTACAATCTGAATAATCAGCCCTGGTCGTAGAAAATCTTATGCATAAAAATTTTTTGAAGCCGGTCAATATTTGATACCTCGTAAACCAGGCTAGCTACTGGTTGTCAAATTTTGTATGATTTGTATGTGGCCCGATATGGCCCTTTCTCACAAACGATCGGCATGAACTAACAAAAGCCTTTTATACTTATATATGACCGCTATATCAAAACATGAACCACTGTGGCTCATTTTCAAAATCTATTATCGTCGATTAATATGTATAACCTCTGGAGCCGGTAGTGTCAATCGTTGGCAGCAGATTTATATACATAAGTACTATATCAAAAAAATTACCAATAAGAGGATTCACTATGATTCGTTCCTTGGTGGGTGTAGGGTATAAATATACGAAGTTCAGTAAAAACAGTGAGACAAACAATCTATTTTACCACAATGTAGTAACTTCATACACACATTAGCAATCACTCAGTGTACAAGACGAACTGCAACGATTTCCTTACAAACTAATTCACTACAACGTAGTAACTTCATACATACACATTCGCAATCACTCACTGTACAAGACGAACGGCAACGATTCATTACAAACCGATTCACTACAACGTAGTAACTTCATACATACACATTCGCAATCACTCACTGTACAAGACGAACTGCAACGATTTCATTACGGTATCAACAAAGAAAGCAAGAGATAGCAGAATCTACAAATTAAATCCTCATAAACTTACACAAATGTTTAAAAAATATCAGCAGGGTTGCCACTAATTTCATTGAAATTACAATTTAACACATTTCAATGTAATTTATTGTAAAATCCAAAATTTAATTTAATGTTTAAATATAAATCATGTTGCGATAACTGTAACTATATCATTTTATCAATAAAAACCTATAACAAAATAGTTAAATTGCTAACATTCATTAAATTTCAATATAAAATGAATACAATATAAATTTGGTAAATTTTTAGTGCCAATTTTTGTCGTTAATATGTTACAGAATTGCGTTTCTTTAGTGAATTATTTATTTCAAATTTTGAAAATGAAGGTTTAGTTTCCAATATCTAATAAACTATTAAATTCAGGTCAAACTGAAACTTTGCCAATTTTTCTAGGAAATTAGACAATTGATTGCTTGTGACCACCCTAGTGGACACTTGTTATCCTACGAATCAGATGACTTCATGTGGTATTAAAACTTTTTCGGCCTTCTTCATGAAAAGTTAGGAAAGGTTTGAGAGACGATTTATCATACAAAAAAAGTCTCTCAAATCTCTCACAACTTTTTATGAATCAGACAGTTTGATTCGTAACTCTATTTGCTTCAGGAAATATTATATTGAATTGTTTAATAATACGGCAAACTTGCGGTGCGTATGAGTAATTAATATTTATTACTCATACAATTTATTACTCATACCACCTGGTGTTCCCACTAAATAAACGGTGGGCGAAAATTCACGCATGATTTGAATTTGCTGCCATGTGTG
The DNA here is from genome assembly GCA_963931995.1 of Phaonia tiefii. NCBI lineage: Eukaryota > Metazoa > Arthropoda > Insecta > Diptera > Muscidae > Phaonia > Phaonia tiefii. The sequence continues at coordinate 198,311,791 of OZ008371.1, forward strand.
TGTTAAAGTGCTGTTGTTGAAGAACAAAAAGGCAGCGTGACAGCTGACAGTTTAGGGCTATAAAAAGTTTATCTCTAAATTAAAAAACAACGCGATTTGATTGTTGAGAAATACTTTTAAAAAAAATTTTAAAAAATAAAAATTTTACAAAATAATTAAGGCTTTTCGAACAAAACCATCTTCAGCATTGACGCTGATTTTCATCTTGATGGTTATTCGCATTTGGTGTCGCATTTGGTGTCCAAAAAATCTTCATGGGATTGTTGTGATACAAGAGAATTAACAACTTGTTATTGTTTAGTTTAGATTTTGGGCTAACGGCATCATCGACACATTTCTCTTCGAAAATGTGAATGGTTACTGGTTAAAGAGTTAATGGTATTTATTACCGTGATTTGATAATTCAGATATTTGAGCCTAAATTGAAAGATATGGTAGTGGTCGGCATGTTCTTCCAACATTATGGCGCCACATGCCAAACAACCCCAGAAACAATTAAATTACTGCGTCAGTTATTTTCTATTTGTGTAATTGCTCAACTTGAAGATAAGGTTTTGCCACCCACATCATAGGATTTAACGTTGTTTGACTTTTCTCTCAGCTGTACAAATTTGACGTCATTTGCTCTTCCCTTTTCTCAAAAACTTCCTGTATAAAAGTGTCTATTATTCAGAGTTTTCATACATTCTTTTAACTTTAAATTTTGAGGTTGTCAGAACGTAATTAGTGGCCATCACAGCCCAATCAGAGGTTCTCTCAACCGAATTAGGTCAGAGGTTGTCTCAACCGAATAGAGATTGGCACAGCTGTGTTAGAGGTAGTAACAGCCGCATTAGAGGTTGTCACAACCAAATTGGAGGTTGTCACAACCGAATTAAAGGTTGTTATAAGCGAATAGAGGTTGCCAAAACCGATTTAGAGGTTGTCATAACCGAATTAGAAGTTGTCACAACCGAATTATAGGTTGTCACAACCGAATTATAGGTTGTCATAACCGAAATATAGATTGTCACAACCAAATTAGAGATTGTTACAGCTGTGTTAGAGGTTTTCACCGCCGAATTGGACGTTGTTACGACAGAATTGTAGGTTGTCACAGCCTAATCGGAGGTTGTCACACCCGATTTTGAGATTGTTCCAACCGAATTGGAGGTTGTCACAGCCGAATAGGAGGTTGTCGCAACCAACTTAGAGGTTGTGACAGCTGTGTTAGTGGTTTTCACAGCCGAATTGGACCTAATTGGAGGTTGTCACACCCGATTTAGAGGTTATTACAACCGAATTGGAGGTTGTCACAGCCTTATTAGAGGTTGTCACAACCGACTTAGTGGTTGTTACAATCATAACCGAATAATAGTTGTCACAACCGAATTATAGGTTGTCAAAACCGACTTAGAGATTGTCACAGCTAACGTTGTTACGACAGAATTGTAGGTTGTTACAGCCTAATTGGAGGTTGTTTCAACCGAATTGGAGGTTGTCACAGCCGAATAGGAGGTTGTCGCAACCGACTTAGATTTTGTCGCAACCGACTAAGAGGTTGTCACAGCCGGTTGGGAGGTTGTTACAACCGAATTGGAGGTTGTCACAACCGAAATAGACATTGTCACAGTCGAGCTATCGGCTGTCACAACCGAATTGGAAGTTGTCACAACCGAAATTAGATAGAATCGAATTTAGACTGAATTTTGACATTTTTGTCTATTAGTTTAGTAATGATTTATTTTCCTGTAGTCTCATAAATAATTACAAAGCGAAGAAATGATTTATATGGGATAACCTTTAGGGTAAAATTTATTTTCGACCATTTTTAGAGAGTCCCAGCCATCACGGTCACCGCAGCAATTCTGACGTGTTATGTCTGTTGATTTAGGTCCTAAACCGTTCGACGATGGCTGCTCAAACAACCGACCGACCAAACGAGCGACCTTCAAAAACTTCAGAACTGTTGGCATCTGCATGTTCTGCACGCTGATACATGTGGACACTTTCTGTAAATTAATAGTGGTATTCATGTAAACGGCAAAACTCGGAATCCCCGGAAAATTCCACAGAAAATGTCAAAACAAAATAAAAATGTTCTCATATAAAACGACCTGTTCGACCTGTTCAACGTTTCGTTTTCGAGTTTTGCTCAGCGAAATTGACTCGAAATTTTTCTACATTTGCGCAAGTCGTTTTGTATTTGAAAAAAAATTTCTTTTGAGGTTTTCTGTGCAATATTTCGAGTTTCCGAGGCTCTTGCACGTTTACATGAATACCACTAATATGTTTTAACGAAAAATCTATAACTACAATATTTTTACTTGCATTCCTCAAAGAGCACAAACAAATCTTGTTATCACCGCAACAGCAACAGTGGTACATTACGAGTATTTCACTGGTTTAATACAATATTTGTATTTTTTCAAGTTTCAAATATGTACAATTATACAAATTTAGTTGTCTTAGATCCTCGTCATATTTAAAGTTGTAATTATGTTGTGGTAACTGAATTGGCTCGGTTGTCCCAACAGAATTCGTGAAAAAATCGATTACAGCAACCGAATTGACCCCCAATTCGGTCGTTGCAACCGGCTTAAGGCCAAATACGGTTATTGCGACCGAATTGATACCAAATTCAATAGTTGCATTCGAATTGATGTCAAATTCGGTTGGTGCGCTTGAATTGATGCCACATTCGGTTGCTGCAACCGAATTTGTTACCGATTTCGGTTCTTGCATCCAAATTAATTCCAAATTCGGTTGTTGCAACCAAAATTATAACAAATTTAGTCGCCAAAACGAATATGGTTAATGATTCAATTGTCATAACCGAATTAATTATGAAACGAGGTTGCTTCAAACGAATTTCAGTGGTGGGAACTAAATTCAGTCGTGACAACCTCAATTCGGTTGTGGCAACCTCAATTATGTGGTGGTAACAGCTGAATTGACGGTTGCTTCAACCTCTTTTCAAACCATTTCTTTTCTGTGTGTAGAAAAACATTTGTTGTAAAATTTTGAAAATGTTTGTAAAATTTTGAAATTCTTTGTAGAAATTTTTAAATTTTTGTAAAATTTTGAAATTTTTTGTAGAAATTTTTAAATTTTTGTAAATTTTTTTTTTTTTAAAACTTTTTTAAAAATTTTTGTGAACTTTGTAAATGTTGAGTTATTAGTCATTTATAGTTGCGATGCAATATCTGTAACATAAAACTGACTAGGTGAATCTTGATAGTGACAGATTTCTCCAGATCAAGTAGTTTGGACAAGTTCACATTTAAGCCTTTTAAAATCAACGGCAAGAATGGCCCCTACTTCATTGTTTTTGCTGCAGTGTTATTTACATTGTGCGCTGTCAAATATCTTACAGTTTTGATAACTTAAGAATTTTGTAATGTAAACACAAGCGTATTGAAACCTTGAAATAGATTTATTGCAATGTTAACATGACATTTCTGAGTTGACAGATTAATGTTTTAGACTTTAATGTTTACTATAGACTAACTATCAAAATGCCGCTGTTTCTTACATATTTCTACAATTTGTTACAGTAAATGATATAATTTATGATCTTTATAAAATGACATTGACATTTCGTGTCTTCTCTTTTGGGTCTCCCGCCCCCCAAAACTATAAACGCCCTTGTTTACTAAATCATTTTTTTATTTTTTTTAGGCGAGAATACCAATTCAAACAAAAAATATGGCATCTTTATGATAAATTTTAATTGTTGTTTTTACTGTTGAGTTTTATTTTTTGAACAAAACTCTTGGCCTAGAATAATCATTTTCACATCTGAATATAGTGGGCGTTTGTAGAAATACAGCGGGCAAATAAAATCGGCCGTTATTTCGGCAAAAAAAAATAAATAAAAAAAAGATGTAGAAAAAAAGTATATAGAAATTTTTATACATACGAATTTGAAAAGTTTTGAAATATGTTCTATATGTAACCGGGGGAAATTTATCCAAAATATCGTCAAGTTTTTATGGAATATATGTATATATTTTTTTAGATTTGATCAAAAACGTTCACTAGATTTAACTCATTTTTTTTATAAAAGTCCATTGAAAAAAAGTCCATTGCTTTATCGAAGAAGTTATTAAGAATTTATATTTGAATTTCAAATTTCAATTTAGTGATTGACAGTAACAGAGTTGTTTTACATTATCAAATAGCTGACGTGCCTCACATGTCTATGTATTGAGTGAGAGTATTGCAATTTATAGGTTTTCGTTGGTGGTTTTGCAAATAATATTTTTGCGTTATTATTTTTCTTGCTTTTGGGTACTTTTTTTTGACTATCACTGTAACTCACTTTTTGTAAAGGATTCTGCGAGAATTAACAAATTTACACAGATTTTTTTATTTGTTTTTTTTTTGTGTTAAAAAAAGATCGATTTATTCTTAAAATTCTCTGATTTCAAATGAATTTATATAATGCTTTTTCTTTTACTTTCTTGATTCCGATATATATGTATATATATATATGTATATATATCTAGATTTTTTTCACTTCTTTAAACACACTCTGTATGACTGCTGATCTTTAATACATATATATCATAATATATATATATATTTTTTTTAGCTTTGTCTTATATACTCTTGGAATATCAGATATATATCTGTAAGATTTTGAAAATTTCAATTATATATACTACATATATATAAACACCTAAGAGTTATATCCACCACGTTAGAGCGATCCACAGAGACACAGTATTTGTTTCAACGCGACACGTACGAACACCAGAACGTCTAAAGAGTGACTGAATCGCTCCGTCGAAACTTTCAGAAAAAGCTTCTTCAAAACGGTCGGTCCTTCTCGGGCCATCGTCTGTCTGTCCGCCCGTGTTTTCGTCGTTGGCGGTGGTGGTGGTGTTTTCTTTTTCTTTTCTTTTTTTTTGATTTTTCTTTGCTGTCGGTGGAAATCTAAATATAAATATTATGTCTTTAGCTCTATTTTAAATAATTATTGAAGAACTGAATCTGAACTGAAGCAGCCAAGAATGTGATATTTCTTCGTCAATGTTTCAGTGTTTTTTGTCGTTTATTTTTTTTTTTTCATTTTGTCGCAAATGTGTTTGAAAAACAAATATTTCTCTTACGCGTGCAGCATAAAATAAACAACGGCCCAAAGGGATTTTTGAAAATTTTTGTTATTTTCTTTTGAGAAAGATTTTCATTTTTCATTCAAAAACTTTGGCGACACAAGTGCCATGTGACATCGGCCAATGTGCAAGGAAAAAAGCTTTTAATTGTTTAACAAATTACAATTTAACATTTAAAGCTGTTTTTTTTTTAAATATTGTATTTTTTTTTTGTTAGTGCAACAAGTGTTTTTAGTACATCGGGCTAAGAATCGCCAGAAATTGTGTGTACATACGATACGTTCTGGTCTATTCATATCGAGAAGATTATAAATCGAATTAAGTCAAATGGGGGTAATTACACGGGACGACAAATACCAAATTATAAAAAATTAAATAAACCTTTAGCGTTCAATTACCTACTGACATTTTCATTAAAACAAAATATATATGTGACGCGCAAAATAGAAAGGGACCTAAGGGTAAAAACCGGTTTTGTTCAGGAGAGCCATTTTAAAGATTTAAATACGTGTGTCTTTGGTGTACCATCACTGAGCGTGTTGGTATTGGTGTCATTTGAAAGCGACACATCTCATGACGTCACGAACGTGTTGGTCAACCTTGAAAACGCACTTAGATCGTCCCTACCTCTTGTTTTGTGTACAGTAATCCCTCGAGTTACGTCCTCTCTATTTACGTCGTTTCGATTTACGTCGTTAAAATTGTTGTTCCTTCTAAATTCGATTTACGTCGCCTCGTGTGAATTGAAACTTACATTGCAAACTGGGGAAATCCCGTTGTTAAATGTATGTATACATACATACTCGCATTCAATTTCGTTTTCATTTGTGTGTGTATCTGCGTATCAACAAGTTGAAATACAATGAGCTCCAAACGTAAAACTAATAAAATTTCTGAACCTCGGTTAAAAAGAAACCGAAATGTTATATCAATAAAAACATAATTAGAAGTTATTCGCCGTCATGATAGTGGTGAAAAGGCGTTTAATATTGCCAGTACGATGGGTCTTCCACCAACCACAGCAAGAACTATAATCAAAAATGCCAGTGAAATTCGTGCAAGTGCAACTGCAGCTGGAACTTTTTCTCTCGGAACCACCACTAAAAGGAGACGGGTTTTGATGGAACAAATGGAAAAGGCACTAACTGTGTGGATAAAAGATTTAGTCGAAAAGAATATTCCAATAACAACATTAGTTATTCAAAGTAAGGCTATAAATTTGTTCAACGATCTTAAAGCTAAATCTGCTCAAAATGAAGAATCGAGTGATTTTACTTTCAACGCCAGTGGTGGATGGCTAGAGAAATTTAAGAAAAGAGCAAGACTTCATAACATAAAAGTCGTCGGTGAATCTGCAAGCGCAGACCATGAAGCAGCCAAAAGTTTTCCGGAAAAGCTAAAGCAAATAATTGCTGAAGGAGTGTTCAATGTAGACGAGACTGGGAGTCTGGAAGCGAATGCCAGGAAGAACCTTTATATCGAAAGAGGAAAGATTTGCAGCAGGGCCAAAAGTTTCGAAGGATAGGCTTACGCTTCTCTTTGGAGGTAATGCTGCCGGGGACTTTAAGGTTAAGCCTTTGTAAGTTTATAAATCTGACTCTCCAAGGGCTATGAAGAATATTTGCAAACAAAATCTCCCAGTGATTTGGAAGTCGAACAAAAAAGCTTGGATCACTGCTAAGTTATTTGACGAGTGGTTTAAGGAGCACTTTTGCCCTGAAGTTAATAAATATTGTGAACAAAATAATATGTCCCACAAAGCACTACTACTAATCGATAACCTGGCCACTCCATCAGTTTGGATCACATTAGCGATGACGTAAAAATTGTATTTTTACCTCCAAATACTACATCCCTTATCCAACCTATGGATCAGGGCATTATCGCCGCATTTAAGAAATACTATTTACGACGAAGTTTTAGAAGCCTTATTGACGCAATTGACACACCAGGAGGCCAAACTGATCAAAATATCAACATCATTAGACAATTTTGGAAAAATTATGATATCTTGCAAGCAGTGGACAACATAAAAAAAGCTGGGAAGAAGTTTCTGCATCAACAATGAAAAATGGATGGAAAAACGTATGGCCTGAATGCACTACTGATGGCGGCAATGACTTTAACTTGAACGAGATAAACACAGAAATTGTAAACCTGGCCCAAAGTTTAGGATTTTCAGAAATAGAAGAATCCGATATTGTTGATGTTCTGAACCAAGGGGATGAACCATTAACAAACTCGGAGCTATTTGCATTGACAAATCTATCAAATCAATGTTATAGTGATGAAATGGGCTCTAATGTAGAAACTTGCACGAAGAGTTCAGAAATACCACTGAAGAAATTAAAGGAGGCCTTTGACTTCATTAATAAGGCTATGGAAATTTTTGAAGAATTTGATAAAGACGAAGAGAGAATTGAGACAACAAAAATATCAATGAACACGAGTCTTAAATATTACAGAGATCTGTACGAACAGAAAAAGTTGTCCTTGCCTCAGAAGTGAATTGACTCATTTTTCAAACAAGTTTCTTCGGAAACGCCTGCATTGCGCCAGGAACAGGCACAGCGCTCTTCTTCAGACGAAGATATCGAAATGATGATTTCTGAAATTGTATGTTCATCCAATAATTCTGATAATTAATATGAACATATGTCCTTATATTTATGTATGAATTTTTATAACTTTTATTAATTTATTATTTTACCTTTAATTATTTATATTTACTTTTTAATATATGTATGTACATATGAATTGTCTTTTCTTTTTTTAAATTTGTTGAATTGTCTTCTTTTTTTAAATATGTTAATAAATTGAACTTGCTCAAAGTATGGAGAATCTAAAATTCGATTTACGTCGTTTCGATTTACGTCGCCATTTTCCGGTACCAATCATGACGTAAATCGAGGGATTACTGTAGTTGGTTTTTACTGTTTTCTACCTAGCGCGCTGTTTCCATGAGTTTGATATCAATTTTGCTCGCGTTTTTTCGAATCCAGCTTTATTTTCTGAACTTATTAATTGTGAATTATAATAAATACTCATTTATAATTCTTTTAAATCGTGAATATCACTCTGTTAGTACGAACATATTTTCACATAACCTTAATATGTTATTCGCGAAAATACTTTAAAACTGATAACATTCTTACTGTTTGTTTTAGGATGAAATGGTGGACGAATTCGAAGAAGTAGATTTACTTTATCGCTTCCCTGATGATGAGGATGATGACGATCACTTCTCAGAATTATCCGATAGTGACTCTGAAGATGATACCGATAATATGTACCTTGATAAATCTGATCTTGATTTACGCGTAGAAAAGGTACTTGCTCGACTGTATGGTTCAAAAATACCTCCGTGTTGTTCAAATCAATGCAATGAAGTGATCCCTAAGAAGATGGCTGTGGATTTTCGTACGTCTTTCATGAATTTAGATAAGGAATTACCAAGATTTAATTATTCTCGCACATCTGGCTGCTCACCGTGACGATGCAATGCTCAGGTCAAAAGTTGGTGATCGATCGCGAGCTATGAAGAAACGGTACAATCAGATATATTATTTTCGAAGTTTGCCGATATGCCATGATATGTACTTCTTCCTGTATACAATGGGAATTAAACGCTACAAAAATCTAATCGAACATTACGACAAAATTGGTGTTTATCCACGCGAACATGGCATGACGAATAAAATTAATCGTACACATGCTTTAACTACTTTGGAAAAAAAAGAAATTGTTTCATTTATCTGCCGTTTTGTTGAAACTGTTGCTATCACTTTACCCGGACGTCAACCAAATCATCGTGATTATCGTTTATTGAAACTTCCAACTACTGAAAGTAAGACTTCTCTTTACACTAGATACACCAACAGCGTCGAATCGGCTGGTAAAATCGTAAAACTTCGTACTTTCCAAACGCTGTGGAAGAAATATTGTCCCCACATCCTCACTATGAAGCCGGCATACGATTTCTGAGAATTGTGTCGAAATCTTGCAAAAGATGCTGTTAATACAGTAAATGTTACTGAAGTTGAAAAAGAAGCAGCATTGAAGGTGTATTCTGATCATTTGCAATCTGCCAGCACTCAGCGAGAGTACTAGAACGACTTGCGAACATTAGTCAAGCCTGATCCAAATGCCATGTATCCAGGTATTCCAGAGGAGGATTTTCTAGTAATATCTATGGATTATGCTCAAAACGTTAGCTTTCCGTCGGGTCCACAGCAAATACGAACTGCATACTTTAAACCAGATCGCAAAATAGCAATTTTCGGAATTACAAACGAACGTCAAAATGTTCAACACATCTTCTGTATTGACGAAAGCGATTCCATTGGAAAAGGTCCGAATTCAGTAATATCAATGCTTGATTACTACCTACGAGAAGTGCATTCAACTAAAAAATTAGTGATATTCTCTGATAACTGTGTTTCACAAAATAAAAACAATGCGATGATACGATATTTACAACACCTGTCGATACTTCCAGATGTGAGTCAGTTGAATTGAACTTTTTGTTAACCGGACATACAAAGTTTTCACCTGATCGTTTATTCGGAGTTGTCCAATCAAAATATGCCCAAACTAATGTCGACTGCTTCATGGATGTAAGTAGTTGATTGTGTTAGTAAATCATCTCGTAATGGATTTAATGTTCCTGTACCTATTCGACTTCCAAACTCCAGTGAGCCTGTTGTTGAGTGGAGAAAATGGGACGAATACTTCTCCACTAAATATAAAACTTGAATTGGAATATCGAAGTATCATCACTTTGTATTTATTGCTCAGTCACCAGTGCAATGTAAACTGTTTGCGAAATCAGCCAGCATAAATGAAAACATACATCTGAGTAACAATACCAGTTTCGATGACAAACCAATAATAATTCCGTAAAGAGATCCGGGGTTTATGTTTTGACGATTCAAAAAAAAGATTCGGTTGCTCCTCTTCCTTTGGTCTCTGGAAATGGAAACGAAGAGGAGGATTCGGAGGCAGTGGACAATCCTCAAGAAGTGGAGCCAGCAGACGTTAAGAAGAAATCGAAAACAAAATAAAGGACCGGTACCGTCAAGTTCTAAGGAACCAATTCGCAAGAATCGTCGATTAAAATGACTTTTCTATTTTTTTACATTGTTCATAAGGAAAAAAACAAATTTCTTGTAATTTCGTAAAATCAAGTTATTTTGTTAATTTAGTAGGGGAAAAAATGAAAATAAATAAATTTTACCATTAGGTCCCTTTCTATTTGCGCTTAGAATCGTCGACTTCACTTTCATAAAACGCGCATATCTCTGGAAGGGAACACTTTTGGGGCATGGGATCGGTCTCATTCGATGCTCAGATGTTGTCCACATCAAAAAAAAAAAAGTGAAAATTGATTTTTTTACCCTTAGGTCTCTTTCTCTATGCGCTGTCACATATATTATGATTTCATATCTAAAAATGCATATAAAGAAAAAAATGGTGTCCCAGAACATCCTATGAAGGGATTTGGGGAGAGCTTCTCACAATCAGTGAGATGTGCGCTTTCTAGTTTTACACTCACTGATTGGGACCTACAGTTTTACACCGTTTCCGAACGGTATTCTGAGAAGCATTTTCATGGCTAAGTACTCGATAGTGTCGCCAGCACTAAGCGAGGTGACCGTCGTCGAAAGAAATGTAAGGTGGTCTGAGCTGGGATCGAATCCACGTTCTCATGTACACACTAGCCATTGCACCACCGACGGTTCATATAAACATATGAATTAAATTCATATTTCAAACCATTTCGTTGTTTGTATGTCATATTCACAAACAAATGAAACTTCAATACACAATAAATATTGTTAAAATAATATGAGTTTTCATTCAAACTCATAAATCTCTCGAAAAAATTGTACATTTATGAAATGTCAAACCTTTTCCACACAAATTTGAAATTTGAATTTGAATTTCTAAGAAATACGGTAGTCGATGCGTAATTTGTAATGCCTACTAATATTTTTTACATTGCTGCAAACATACAGCAATGAGACACACTAAGCGAAAAAGGAAAACAAAATAAATAAATTCGTGTTACTTTTCATTAAAATGGAGCCAAATGTTTTTTTATACTTCTCATCATCAGAATCGGAAGATGAGTCCAATATTGCTATTATTAGAATAAGTATTCGTGACAAAAGCAATCTTGTTTCATAGCCAGAAGTTGAGTAAGTACACACAGGAAAAAGATTAGTTGGAAATCAATTCAGGCATTGGAAATTCCATGATAAAGTCTATATTATGATCAGAATTCGTAATTGTCTAACATCAGAATTATTTGTCGATGTTATTGATAGATTAAAAATCGGTCTTACTAAATACAACTTCCTACTACCGAACTTTAGTTGCATTAACCAATTTGAGTATTTCAAAGACCTCATTCAGCTGTAATGGAAGATACAACTAATAAAAAGTACAATATTATAATTTGTGTTCAAATATTAGTTACTGTAATCATCATTTTGTTTCTGTTACAAAAACACTTGTTATAAAGTTATGTAGTCGATTTTTCAAAAGAGGCTTTGTTGTTAAAGATAAACTCATATACGTAAAAACTCATCAAAATATGAAAAACGCTGAAATAAAAAATGGATATAACTCGGAGAAAAATGTATATAACTTATTTCAAAAATTTTAGTTTAACGGATTTTAAGTGATGCCGTATGAGAGAGGCATATTTATTGATTTTGCGGTTGGACGCACCGTCTCCGAGTTATATGTAGCTATTTTTTTATTTTAGCGATTTATTTATTTTGGCGATTTTTAGAGAAAAAAAGTCCATACGAATTGGAAAAACCCTTAGAAAGCAGAAACAATTAAATATATAGTTCGATTGAACGCTCCGTTTGCGAAATATATACATAATGGCGGTTTAGCATTTTTTTTCGAAAAAATTTAGATTTAGCGATTTGTTAAAAAAAAAGTATTGCCGTGGTAAAGACATCCATTGCATAGGGCCTCCTCTGGAAGTAAAAAATTTAATATTTTTGCGATTGGACGCACCGTTTCCGAGTTATAGCTATTTTTTATTTTAGCGATTTTCTTATTTTGGCGATTTTTTGAATAAAAATATTATTTCATGCGAATGGGGAAAGTTTGTTAGAAACCCTTAGAAACCCGTAAAAATTTGTTATTTTTTGATTTGGACGCTCCGTTTTCGAGATATTGAATTTTTTACACATTTTCGATCAAAAATTGGCACGAAATACCAACCCTATTTAAAAGTAATAATAATTTTGTTTATATTCAAAAATAAAAAATACACAATTTTAATAAAAAGTAATTTTTTTAACTTTTTATTCTACAAAATTCATAATGGGTTAAAGCATCACCAAATAGTTGTGACAGGCTATGCGAATAATCGCCCAAGTCAAAATCGCCCAAAACGAACAAAGCCCCAAAATTTTTGAGCGTTTTTTCATTAAGAAAAAATACCCAAAAAAAGAGGTAAAATCGCCCAAAAATTTAAGAACATTCTCCCAAAAATATAAATCCAATTTATGAACAAACGCCCACTATTTTGTGGTGATTGTTCATAATGATAAATCGCCCAAGACTGTAGCGACAACTGCCCTATTAAGAAAAAGGGCGAATTTACATTTTTAAAAATTTGGGCGATCATTCATCATGATTCATGAACAAACACAAAAAAAATCAAAAATACCAAAACGCCCAAACATGATGAACAATCGCCCAATTTGTTTCCCATATTTTTTAGGCAATTGTTCATATTTGGGTTTTGGGCGATTTTCACTTGGGCGATTATTCGCATAGCCGGGTAGAACACACGATTCTAAGTAAAAAATGTTAAATGGAAAAGTTAGAGGGAATCCCTGTTTTAGGATTATGGGTCTCCTAAGTTCGGGCTTTTTGTGGCACGATTTTTTTTGACGATTATTAAGTTTTCTGGGACGGAGCCAGGGAGAGGAATATCTCTGTTTCAAATTTTGGATTTCGGAATTTTTTGATTTTTGGAAATTTTTTGGACCTGTGGGTTCCAATAGGTCCGGCCGACAAAAAAATTTTGGGTTTTTGAAATCGCCTTATTTTGCTCGATTTTCGTTTTTTTTAATGGCGCGGGATTCTGCATTTCAGCCTTTTATTTGTTTCTTATTTATTCCTTATCTCATACTGGCACTCATATATTGTGTCACAGCTACTGTACATAAATACACAAATAATACATAAATACATATGTACATTTATACAAATCGTACCTACATATGTATATATTATCCTTTAACCAAATTAATGAATCGTTCAAAATTAATGAAATGGTACATTATATTAAAGAAAGATGTTTCATTATGTTTCATATTTCATTTAGAAAAAATATTTTAAAATTCAATAAAATGAGTGTAATGTAAAGGATGGCCTATTTAATAGATTCTACTTTACAATGTCGATAAAATGTCTGCAATTTTTCTCTATAGTTTCCCATATTTACATGAAAAACATATTACATTCCATCAATGTAAAAGGTTTCTTAGCATTAATGACGGTCCATAAATTCAAAAACTGCAGCAATGAAGGAGTTCATTGAAGTAATGTAACATTTCATAGCATCAAAGAAACTTTTCATTGCATCAATGTAAACCCATTAATGTAACCCATTCATTGATGATATGAAGTGCTTTTCTTTCAGTGTATGAGTGGGACAAGTGAAACGAAAAATAACGTGAAACGAAAAATGATGTGGCATATTAAATCACTTGTTTAAACGACTATACCTGATAGATAATTCTACCACTATAAATATGTATAACATTAACCGCACGTTGTTGTGAAAATTTTAATCCAATTTTGTTTTCAATCGGAAATAAAAATATATCCTTTAAATTTAGAGATATAAACATACACCATAAATCAATAAAAGCCCATAGATGGTGAAATGTAAGTGGTGGATTTGAAAGTAAAGGGGAATTTTCTAAATGGCGCCGGAGTGGTGGATAAGGGCAAATTTCGCTGGAAACAAAAACTATTGAAAAATCTATATGTCCATGCTTTTTTGCATTTCGTCTTGTCAACAAATCGCAAAAGCGATATGCTTTTCGATTATTTATATTCTGTTTTCAAATTAAACAACCAAATCGAAATAAAATAGATGTTTGAGTTTTTTTTGTAGCATCCGAGTGAAAAATGGTCGTACGAAAACAGCATGTGCTCTCTGGTGAAAATGGTGATTAAGCAAATAAATCATCTATGGTTTTTATTTATCTATGCATATACATTCCATTAAATAAAATAATTTAAATAAACTCTGCAAATTCCTGTTTTTGAGTCTCTCCGTCTTGATAACATTTGCAATCACAAGAAATGATAAGAAAATTTATCTAAGATAATTTTTTGTTGCCATTTCTTGAAGTTGAACATGTGGCAATATTGTCATTGCTCAAGTCGGAATTTAAATGGGAAATTGAAATGACGCTTAATATCGCTTAGGTGCCCCGTACAAATTAAGCTATAATTAACTTTAACGGGGTTTAAAAAAACACACTTATTAATTGACATCATCGCGAGAAAAGCTGCAGTTAACACGAATAAAACTATCAGTAGCTAAAGACGCATGCTGCACGCGTATGCTGATGATTTAGACATCATTGGGTGAAATCAACGAGAAGTTACTGCAGTATTTTCGAGAATTGAGAAGGACTCAGCAAAAGTGGGTTTGGCAGTAAACGAGGACAAGATTAATGGTTTCGACAAGCAGAACATCCACCCGATTGGGTGAAAGGGTGAACTTTGATAACCGATATAATTTCCAGTTAGTGGACCAATTCATTTACCTCGGATCTGCCGTAAATCAAATGGCGAGATAGGAGCCTCTCAAGAGATAAAAAGATCTAACTCTATCTGATACAATCTGTCTTGCCTTATGGCGCAGAACTCTGGATCATATCGCATGCTGAAGAAACATCCAAAACATGCTCCGAAAAATATATAGTCCTATAACACTATAGGACGAGTGTCGACGACGGATGAACCACGAGAGGTATAATCTAGGCTACGCCATGTCAGTAGAATGGATGAGAATGAACCAGTGCGAAAGGTATTTCTAGACGTACTCGAAGGACACCGAAAAATAGAATGAGCCAGACTTCGCTCAAAATTACCAATTTGAAAAAAGAATCAATGAGTGTTCGAACTCACGGGCGATGTGTTAGCACCTTTTTATTTAAAAAAAAAAGAATGGGTTTTGTGCTGAAAGCTCTTTTGCTATTGCACTTTTCTTTTTCGTACATCTGCTTTAACATTAGATGCAATATTATTAAAATAAATAAAGCAATATTTAGCGCACTGAAATAATTGTTATTGTTTTGTCACAAACGGAGCGACGACTACCTGCTTGTTTGAATGCTGGTATACAACTGAATAAAAAACAATTTTAACTCACTGAAATAATTGTTTTTGTTTTGTCATAAACAGAGCGACGACAAAAGTATTGAATAGTATAGAGAACTTATTGCATTCATTTTCCGCTCTCATGTAGAGAGTCTGAGTAAAAGAGCATAAACGAGTCTTATTCTCCTTATAGAATATTTCAATATATATATATACCATTTCGGCAATGTTATTACATAAAACAATACAAAAAGCATTAATATTTCAAAAGGTATCAAAGTTTCACATCAAAATTATGAATGGACCAAGAGTTATGACAAAAAGAGAGTAATATGTTTTGAATCATTCACCAGATGTCGGCAGTGCTTTTGAGTCATACAATTCGATCCATGAGTTCTCTGTACTATCTCTATACTATACTACATCAATACCATCATACTTATTTTAAGGCAGAGACTACTGCTGTACAACAACCACGTATGTGATGCTAACGCCGTGTGTTGTTTGCATGTGTTCACTTTGATAGATTGTCGTACCCCTGCCTATCGATGTTAACATATCAAAAATTATTATATGCAAGAGCTTGGTGTTACCAACTGGGGGAGAAAAGCTGACGATCGAGCCGGTTGAACAATCATGTCCCTTGACCCCTCTGGGTTGTTTGAGACCACCTAAGTAAGCACGTAATATGTGGATCAATGTGTGGAATTTTAATGGAGATAAGTCATAAAGGACGGAGCGAGAGTGGAATGTGTAGAAAACTTAAACTTAGGTCTTGGAAACATTTCTACGGAGGTATTGAACACGCGTCTAGAACATCCAGACTGCCCAAAGTCCTCTCGACTACTCATTTTTCTCTGGCATATCTGAAACAACAAATCGGGCGGTGGTCGTCATCGACTGATGAATTGTTAAACATCCTGCCTAAAAACATACTTTCTAAGAAACTGGTCCGAAGACCTAAGGTCAAACTCACCGAACAACCAGGAAATGTCGTGACTAATGAAACACTACACTGAGGTATAGGAAGTTTTGAGCCCTCAAATCACGTGAACTTGACGGCATGGCACCAATGGAATTATAAAGTGGTCTACACAATTTGGCTCCGTGTTTCTGAAACTGTATACGACCTGCATCAAACTATCCAATATTACCGTTAGATGGAGAGCGTTCCTCCCAGACGACATCGTCATGAGTTGTCCAGGGGCGTGGGGTCTTCGAAGTCCATTAGGTGCGAACATAAGTAGCTCCAAGTTGTCGAAGACTTCGAAAATTTGTGTTTGTTTGGTTTTTTGGAACAATATAAAGTATAGCTCTGAGCATACCTTTGACGAATTTTCATATCAGATTTTGAGGTAATTTTTAAAGATCGACAATGTGCTTCCACTCCGCTTCAGAAACTTCGCGAGTAGGTGCGATCGGCGCTTGTAATTGAGAGAGTTCATATTCGAGTTTTATTTAATTTCATACCGACAATGAACATTTTTCATTGAATCGATGGAGAATATGTCATTAAACTTATTAAACTTTTAATGAAGCTGTTTGTAAATATGTACATATGTATAAAATGATGTCACTGCTTTACAAATTTTAACTGTGGAAAAATACCAAGAAAGCCACACGCCTAGATAAGTTCAATGGGACCTCCTAAACACTAAAAACGTTGTAATTTTTGTAGAGCTCAACCGAAAAGTCCGATGGAGATAAGTGCCATATCGTTGGAAAGATAATTGAATGCCCTTTCCGTCGATATGCCGTAAATTTCTATCTGATAAGAAATGGCTGAGTTATGTCACCTCAAAGTTAAAAATTTGCCTTTCTTTTACGTTTTTTTCAAAATTTTTCATTTTTATTTCGTTTTTTTTCTACGTTATAGTGAAGATGCGGAATGTTTTATTTTATATAGTTTATTTAATTACCAACATTTTAAGCGTAATTTGAACAAAACCAGTGTAAACCAGTGTAATTACAACGAAACAAATTGTTTTCAGTGTACAAAAATATTATAATTTTATTTATTGATATCTCATTTTCGTTTCCAAATTGCTCAAGTCTAGGAGATCCTAGAATAATCTGAAGGGGGAATTTAGACCAGAAGTCTAACATTTTTCAGCAGTTCTTTACAGTCTGAAAGATTTACATTTACAGCTCTATTCTGGCAGGGTTACAAAAGTCACCACGGTTACTATTTAACAGCAATGTGACAATTGTCACATACATATCGGTATTCTGACACATTTTTTTGGTGACAAAAGTAACAAAAATTGTTACCTGCCAAAGTGGAGGTAACAGCGCGCGACAGCTGTTTTATTTGCCGGAAAGTTGAAATTCTGCAAGTAAACAATAAAACTTTATACGGGAAAAAATAATAATATATTTTGTACCAAAACGACAAGAGGGCATAATTAAATGAAGGAAGGACTTCTGTTACTTTGTCCTATGGAAATGGAGCAGAAAGAGGAAAGAACTTGATTTTGTGTCAGAAAGATAGAAAAAGCGCGAAAAGTATTACAAAACTTTTATCGTAAATATCTCCGGTCTTTCAAGGGATATTGAGTAATATACCTTTAAAAAAGGCTAAGGTCTTGTATATTATCGAAACCTGCCAAAAAATAAGTATAATAGAGTATTTTTTTTGAAAAAAAAAGTAAATTTTTAGCAGCTCCCCTATGGGCTAATAAAAATAAATATGTTTATGCACTGACTTATAGAGCTTAGAAAGACCTTTGTAATGATTCCCATTTCAACCAGATCGGATTATAAATCCCGGAGATACGAACAATTATATACTCAAGCTTTAAATGCCTATATCTCAAGAAGTTGGACCGACCGCGTGGGGAAAAACTACTTTTTAATCCCAACGCAGAAGATTTTGTCGGTGGTGAAATTTTGATGTAGATCAGAGAGTTGGCGCTAAAGTAAATTTCTTCTTCTATATGGCGCGGATGTGCAGGAGTATTATTTCCGCTTAGCATCTCTGGATGTTCCTTGAGGAAGGCAATATAGCATTCCAGCTGTGCCTTTGCGGTGCGCTCAAATTCCTTAAATATTAATTTTATTTTAATTCCTTAAATCAAATTCCTTAAATGTTAATTTTATATTAATTATAATTCAATAAAACATAAATATATTAAATACCTACTCCTCCTTTTTTTACCGTGTTCATTTTGTGCAGAAAACCATATGTTTTTTTTTTGTCACTGCTTTTGGCAACCTGTTATTGTGAGGTGAATTATTTGTTACGAGGTGAATTTTTTGTTGTCACTGTGTAGCCAGAATATCAGATACAATTTGATTGTTACCACATACACAGAATAGGGCTGTTAATGTGTTACCCAGTGTTTAATATTTTTTTTAAATATTTGTTTTCTTAATTTAAAAAATGTTGTCTAACTTTCGTAAAATAGTGCTCAATTAATGTGTACAAATTGCAATATTTTCGGTTGGTTAAGATGATTTGGGTTGACCCCGCAAACAAATTTAAGTTCTAAGGCCCACAATTCTATAAAAGCCATGCATGCATACATACGAGTACATATGTACAACAATTTGTAAATTGTATGAATAATCCCACATAAATCTCCCACAACTATGATGAAATCTTTGCATTTTCTCACCAAAAGCTCTAAAGATCACTAAACTTTTGATTCTCAAAGCTTTTTTTTCGCCAATTTACTTGCTCACTAAACGGAAATGAAAGCTTTGTTTCACCACGCTCCTAAACGCATCAACCACTTCAATAAATCTTAAAAATAACACTGGAATAAAACGAAACAAAATTATTCAGCACAAGCACAGATAGATACGAGTATTTGTATGTAGTTTTTCCTGGAGGATCAATAAATTTCCAATTCCAATTGTCCGTAAAAAATGTGGGTGGGAGGAGCAAAAACGTAAGAGTGCATATGGCCATGATCGAATACCGTCAAAAGAAACATTTTGTTTATTTACTTTACAAACTTATTAGGAATACAACAAAATGTATACGAAAAGGTAATAAAGAAATACAAAGAAAAACATTCAAGTTTCAAAGAATTTTCAATATCATTGAGATAATTCAATACGTCACCAGCTACTTTTAGGGAGTATCATTAAATTAATTTGAAAACCAAAGGGAACATAATAAATTTTCAACAAAAAACTATTTTCTAGGTCAAATCTTTGGTTTCAATTAGGAGAACGTTTGCTTAATTTGGTGTAACAAACTATCAAATCTTTCCTCCTCGCCCCCTCGAGAAAATTAGGTGAACTTGAACTTGGGGATGAACGAAAATTTCACATAGAAAATGTGAAATGAAACCAAATGAAATTAGAACATCAGAAAATTGCAGGTGCATGTGGCTGTGGATCATGATGATGAAGATGATGATGACGGTACGATGAATATGATCACGATCATGATGATGACGAGGAGACTCGAAATTTTCTCTAGGAAGGAGGTGATGCACCCCAAGTATATATGTACATATGTATATTGTAGGTGATGCAGGGTGATCTTAAAAATATTTACAGAATTTCTATTTCTATTTATAAATCATAGAGAGATACATTTGAAAGTTGTTTTGAGTTTCTTAAATGAAATGACAAATGTGCGTGTGCACGTTACAGTGAGACAAACAGACCGACATCTGTTGCAATATAGACTGGTTTAATTTACCTGAAAGAATGTAAAGGCTTCTTTGTTCGATGCTAAATATTCTTGTGCTACGGGTTCAGTTTTACAATACTTGACGTGCATATCGAAATCTCTTTCCAATCGGAGAAACGTCTTGACCACCATATTCGGTTTATCGACATTATATTTGACGCCATCGATGAAAACCCTTTTTTGAGAAAATTTCAGAAAATTAGTTTAAAATATACAGGCAAATGGCAAGTAATGGTTGGCGTTGAGGTGTCGGGTGTCTTTACAATGAAAGCGTCTGGCGTTAGCGAAATTTCGAAGTTCTTACATTCTCCTAATATTATAATAAAGATCACGTGCGGGAATTGGGTCGCACCCAAATCGCAATGTATTTTGTAATTCTATACGTAACAAAATACGTTACGATTTCGGTGCGGTGCAATTTACCCACGGCAAACGTATTGGTTTGGGGTGTGCTGTCCAAATTTCATGATATCATACTTTTTAAAAATAATCACGGCTGCTGATTTTTGATACGAAATACTTTGCCGTTTTCAATTGAAATTCAGAAAATATCAATTGAAATTCAGTGAACTTAAATTGAAATTCAGAGAATATCAATTAAAATGCAGAAACATACAGAAACAAATCATTTGAAATTCTAAAAATATCAATTGAAATTCAGAAAATATAAATTGTAATTCAAAAAAATGTCAATTGAAGTTTTATCTCGTTATATACATTGGTCCAAAATTCTATTGACATTTTCTGAACAGCATTTGATGTTTTCCGAATTTCAATTGATATTTTCTGAATTTTAATTGATGTTTCTGAATATCAATAGAAATTCGGAATTTCCAATAGAAATTAAGAAACGATCAAATGATATCCAGAATTTCCATTCAATATTCAGAAAATACCAGTTGAAATTTAGAATTTATATTTGAAAATCAGAAAATATCAATAGAAATTCAGAAAACATCAATTGAAATTCAGTAAACTTACATTGAAATTCAGAGAATATCAATGGAAATGCAGAAACATGCAGAAACAAATCATTTGAAATTCTGAAAATATCAATTGAAATAGAGAAAATACAAAAATACAATATAAATTATAATACAAAAAATTTCAATTGCAATTTTATCTCGTTATATACATTTGTCTGAAATTCTATTGATATTTTCTAAACATCATTTGATGTTTTCTGAATTTCAATTGTTAGTTTCTGAATTTTAATTTAAATTCGGAATTTCCAAAAGAAATTAAGAAACGATCAAATGATATCCAGAATTTCCATTCGATATTCAGAAACTACCAGTTGAAATTTAGAATCTATATTGAAAATCAAAAAATATTACTTGAAATTCCGAAAACATCAATTGAAATTCAGTAAACTTAAATTGAAATTCAGAGAATATCAATCGAAATACAGAAACAAATGATTTGAAATTCTGAAAATATCAATTGAAATTCGGAAAACATCAATAGAAATCTAAAAAATATCAATTGAAATTCAGAAAATATAGATTGTAATTCAAGAGAATTTCAATAGAAGTTTTATCTCGTTATATACATTTGTCTGAAATTGTATTGACATTTTCTGAACATCATTTGATGTATTCTGAATTTCAATTGATGTTTTCTGAATTTCCGTTCCCAATTTCTAAATTTGGTTTGATGTTTGCTGAATTTCAATTGATATTTTCTGAACTTCAATTAATGTTTCCTGAATTTCAATTCATATTTTCTGAAAA
Organism: Phaonia tiefii; assembly: GCA_963931995.1. Classification (NCBI taxonomy): domain Eukaryota; kingdom Metazoa; phylum Arthropoda; class Insecta; order Diptera; family Muscidae; genus Phaonia; species Phaonia tiefii. The sequence goes on from OZ008371.1 coordinate 198,333,645, forward strand.
TCACTTAATATTTCCTAAATTTCAATAGAACATTCTGAATTTGTAGTGATATTTTCCGCGTTTGAATTAGAAAATCTTAAATTAAATTGATCATTTCTGAATCTCAAGCGATATTTTCTGAATTACCATTTTAAAATTTGTACTTTATCTCCTGCACCTGAATTCGGTAGTTAATTTATCAAAAGTCATAAAATTTCAATACAATATTTCAGAATTTTGTCAAGCTAACTACCGAGTTTTATAGTTAAAAAGTTAAGCGAACCACAGACTTGTCATTCATGAGCATGACCTTGGTCGATAAATTTTGATCTGGCTGATGAATTTGAAAAAGTATTACCAACAAATTTGGTAAACACGATAGTGATGCGAATAACTTCGATGACATTCTTACTTGGTATCAAGGGGGACATTAGACAGACAATAAACATCAACTATAGCTGATGCTCATGAATGACAAGTCTATGGTTCGCTTTACTCAATTCCGGTGCTAGCCACATTCACAAAAAAAAATTAGTAATAGGAAAAAATCTTATTTTATTTATCGAAAAAATAAAATTTTAATATCTCCAAAAAAATACAAAACAGGAATTTAAATATAAACCGGAGCACAGACTTGTCATTTCAGAGCATGAAATTAGTCGATAACTTTATATCTACCATATAGAATCGAATCAAAAATACTAAAAGTTGTTCCAAGCATGATAGTGATGTGAACAACATAGATTACATAAGTATTTGACATCGGAATGGTGGTAAAACGATAATATTGATCAACGATAACCGATGCTCATGCTCATGATTGATACATGTGTGGAAATGTAAAAAAAAGTTCTTACCGAAATTTTTGGAAAAATTTAAAACAGATGTATGGAAAAACTGCGAAGAAAGAATTGCAATGTAATCAAAATATGGAAATAAACCAATAAACCCAATTTTCAATGTAATCGAAAATAAAATTTCTCAGCGCTGTTAACGAATAATTGTAAACAAGTCTTCAAAATGAACCAAACACGTATTTAAACGTTATCGATATTTAGGGCTAATAAGTAATCGAAATAATGTTGAAAATAATATCGATATTTAAAATCGAAATGAAAAAATTAAGACATGATAAAACTCTTTTCGTCATTTTCGAAACATTTTCAATACAAGTCTTCAAAGTGTACTAAACACTTATTTAAATGTAAACGTAACGAAAAACAGTCATATTGGAATTAATAAAAAAATGTAGGGTGGTATTCTATAAGTCGTGAATCAGTTACTTCGCGTTACTTTTGTCGTTTTGGTAGTTTATAAAACGTTACAGCTGTTCGGTGACTACCTGCGTTGAGTTACGTTATTTAATGGGTAGTTTATAAAACGCAGCGCAACGTTTTTGATCACTTTAGCTTTCAAATTGAACACGCCACAGTTCTTCGCGTTAGTTGAAGAAATTACAAATTTAAAGAAAAATGTCGATCGAGAATAGGCAGATGGAAGTATTTTGCATTTCAAGTAGTTGCCAATTTTGGTTGAAATACATTCGACGGATAGAGCTGAAACTTTTTTTTTTTAATAATTTACGTTTACGCACTGAAACTATTACATTTACGTACTGAAACTATTATAATTATAACTATTATAATTATATATTTAATTATAGATGATGTTGACAATAATAAACAAAAGAACCAATACATTACAATCAATCAAAATGGCACGTGTTTTTGAAAAGACAACTAATTTAATATAGATGGGGAAATTTATTGAACATTGAACCCCAAAATAACATAGGTTTTTCACACATTTTATGTGAATATTGTTGGTATTTGCAGTATTATAAATAATAGCAATCTTAAAATCTTTTGATCTACTGAAATAGAGCTACATTTTTTAATCTTTTTCATTCTGAGCATTTCACTCAAGATAACATTTTCTAATCTATAATTGATTATTTTCGTTGGGCAACTCTATAAACCGCATATGTCAGTGAAAGCTTTCGTCAACAAACGCAAGCGCAAAGTGATATATAAACTACCATTTTTTGACTTTGGCGTTCGCGTTAGCTTTTGCGTTTACGTTCACTTTCGGGACTTTTAGAATACTACCCAAAGTCTTCAAAAGTATAAACACGAATTTGAATGTCGCCGAAATAAAGCAAAAAAAAATATGTTATCGAAAACAATTGTTTCAGAAAGGTACTAAACGCGATTTTGTATGTAATGGCAAATATTTAAACAAATGTAATCGAAATGTAAAATAATATGTTACTGGAAAAATACTCGAAACATTTGAAACAAAAGTCTTCAAAAATGGTTAAATACAATTTTTAATGTAATCGAAATATGAAAAATATAGATAATCAAAAAAAAAATTGGGGAATTTCAGGGACCACACGTTTGTCAATCATAAGCATGAGCAATAATTATATCAAGAATGCCATCGCTGTGGTTCACATCACTGACCTGCTTGCACATAATTTTGATAATCTTTGTTTTATTTTATGAGTTATCGATAAATCTCAAACCCATGACAGACAAGTCTATGGTGCGCTTTAAGGAATCTCAAGTTTTCAAGAGCAACATAACACGAATTTCAATTCAATCGAAAAAATAACTTTTAAGGAAAATGGAAAATTTTAAACTAAAAAAATTCAAAATATTCTTTAACATCTGTAGTGTCCAAAGCGGAGTGTTGGTTATCGGTAACAATTATTGCAATTTTAAGGCCAATACCAAAGCGAAACAAAAATTAAATCGGTGTTGTTACCAATACTAACTTGCTTACAAATAAATTTAAATTTTATGAGCCAGCGAAAAAGTTATCGACAAACCTCATGTTCATGACGTACAAGTCTGTGTTCAACTTGAGTCTAACATTTCCCCTCATACGTTCTATAATAAATCACTCGTTACGTACAACAAGACGTATGTATGTATTGAACCAAATCGCCAGACGCCGTCATTGTGAAGACACCGCAAAGCAAAAGTGGAATTAAAGCAAAATGTACATGCGAAAATGTGAACGATATGCAATTTAAATGTAATCGAAATGTTGGTAAAAGAAAAGAAAACAACTTACATATTATGAAATTCTGCTATTTGTTGGAAATTGCCAAATATGATATCCTTACTATCACGCACTGTCCTGGGTGCCGCCGCACCATCTATGGCCTTAATATAACGATCGACTACATTTTGTAAATCTCTACCATATTCCTCCTCAGTATCTAAAAGTTCTCGTATAACGGCCCTAAAATTGAACAGAGAAAAAAATATGAAACGAGAAATAAAAAGACGTATTAATTACACTGTGAAAAATTTCCATGGAAATGGTAGAAATTTTCGCGAAAAATGTGTGGTGAAATGAATAAGTGAAATTATACATACTTCTTTTGAAATTCGGCATTATCTTTATCGTTGCCATTCAACATAGACGATACGGAACTATCATCTAAAATATTCCTAGGCACCCAACCCTCTTTGGCATTATCGCCGAAGACGCGTACCAACCATTTAGCAGTCGAATCGGTTTCAGTTACAGTTCTATTTAGGGTGATACAAATGGTGAAGGAGAAAAAGCGATTTAGTTTAAAATGATAAGATGGAAAGTGCGACAATTTCTAAAATGCTATACATACTTTTTGACACTCTCTGTAGTTTCAGTGGAGGTTTTTATAACTTCAACAATATCACCCCGTTGCAAAGTAACAGAATCCGTTGATTCTGCCTTGAAATCCTGATTAACAACTAATATGTCAAATGCCTGTAAAAAGTGTATAGGATTAATAGACAGTTCTGCAGAGCTGTATTTTCTCTCCCCAAACAAAACCATAATAATGTTCATTAACTATTTCGAAATGTTTGCAATGCTTAGAAAGGGTATGGCGTTTTATTATCATAAACTTTATTCAAGGGTCTCACATCACTTTCACTTAATTTTCCAATATTTTAATCACATGAATTAATCACATATTATCTTTTGATTAATCGATAGCGAGATTAATCAGTTAATCGTATAATCAAAAATTCTGATTAATCAAAACTCTGATTACTCAATTAATTTGAATATTGATTAATCACATTTGAATAATTGTGTTCACCATTCAAATAATTTTTGGAAAAACATACAAGTATATAGATTCTATACTTACACAAACAAAAGAAACATTTGAAAAGTTTGGCTAAAGTAGGTTTTTGAAAAAATTCAAATTGAGAAATCCTAAAAACATGAATTGATCAATTATTAAAATTTTTGATTAATCGATTTTTAGTTTAATCAATTAATATTTATTAATCAAAATGGAGATTAATCCATTAATCGTAAATATGATTAATCAACATGTATGATTAAACAATTATTCGATTAATTAGGATAGCGATTAATCAGGTTGCCTGATTAATCTATTATTCTTACATCCCTAATATAAATCTTTAGGTGGTTTTACACGACATGTATTTTACATATCGCATGTCACTTTTGCAGATGAAAAATTTATGCATGTCGTGTGAACGCTATCAAGCATGCCATATGAACAATGCATCATGCCATACATATGGCAATTTTTGAAATAGGGCGCGTTCTATTTTTGTTTGTAAAACCGTATCGCATCAGCTGGTTTTTGATAAACAACAAAGCGTTTAAGGAAGGAGAACAATTTCAAGGAGTGGTAACATTAAATTGAAATGGATAAACAACAAGGAAAGGTAAGTAATTTATTAACAATTCTAAATAAAAGTATTAATGAGTGCGTTATTCTGTTTTGTGATATGACAACATCAGCTGTTAATGACAAGCAGAGGTTATGCCATATGGTTTACATGGGCACGTTTAAATACAACAAATTAAAGCCGTGTTTTTTTTATTATTTTTGACAGGCATTCGAAAAACAGACGAGTCGAAAAAGTGACATGCGATATGTTAAGTATATATCGTGTTAAATCACCTTTAGCAGTTGGGTATCTGCGTTGAGAAACGCCGCTGTATTTCACTGTATTTCATATAACGCGCCCGTGGCATAATTCAACACGGGAGGAATTTATGTGAATGTGTGACAAATATGTGTAAAGATTTTCAAAATTAATAAATAATCAAATAAATATAAGTATAAGTTAATCAAACGAGAATATATTCCACTGCACGTTTAGTTTTTAATCCACAGATATTTATGAATATACATATGTTTCATTTCAAAACTAATGGAAGAATTAGTTATCGTCAGTTTACTGCGTAATGTACAAAATACACGTCCCGTCGGCGAATTTCAATTTGCTCGACTTGAAATCGAGCCAATTTCATCGAAGAGTTGATCGTAATCAGCTCTCATGAAATTTTAGGTCCTATAAGAAGTACGTGTGTAAGAAAACGAAAATTTAGTCCATTTTTATTTGATTGATTTATTATTCTATGCGAAAATGTCGTGTACTACCTCTATTACAGGGTTGTTCTGTCAATGATATTTCGTACGATGATTCTATGCGGAAATTTCGTGTACTAACTGTATTACAGGGTTCTTATGCCAATGATATTTCGTACGAAAACAATTGTTTGGGACCAGAATTTTGTCATTTGATTATTTCAACAAACAAAAGTAATACCACATGCATTAAAACAAAAATGGAGTTAACTTTGTGTAGCAACAATTTTTGTGGATACATTATCGAAATGGATAAAATCTCGAAATCGCGGTATATCTGAACGCCGCTTTATACAACTACCGGCAATTATTGCGAGGGTAGCAAGTTTAAAAACAGTCGAGCAAAATAAGAACAAACAGTAAATAAGCATATTGAGAATACAGTAAATAAGTATATCGAGAGTACAGTGTTGTGTATCCGCTGTTCGATGAAAATCGCAGAGTCAGCTCTACTCAACTGATGCGAACAGCTGTTGCTCTCTCTTAATATCTTAATCACTGATGTACACAATAACGGCGTGCATTAAGGTCCAATTAGTCTCGACGGTTGACGGTTGACGTTCTACTTAATATTGCGCGGTTAGTCATGACGTTTAGGCGGTAGAAAGACAAAACAAAACCAAAAAAACTGATCGAAGGGCATTTGTACAAAATATAATTTGCATGCATGAGTTTTGTGTTAAAAAGTGATTGTGTAAAATAAAAAAATGAAAAATAAAAAGAAAATTGTGGTTGCCGTGTAATTGTGTATTGCCGCGCACAAAATGTCGAAGTAAAAGCAATAACAATAACAGCTGATCGATCTTGAAGGCTGACGGTTGACGGTTGATTCTGCAACCTGCAAAAGTCTAAAGTCGTAATCCGTCAATTTTAGTTGTCTCTCTCTAACACACGCAAAATGCAACCCCAACTCAAACAGCTGATCGCTTACCGTTAACCGTCAAAACTAATTGGACCTTTATTTAAGTTACCAACTCCCAACTGACACCATATCCAACAGATTTTGTACAGTTTGTGTAACCTGACCAACTGGTTGTGACCAACAAGCGGGATACTATGAGTTTTTTAGATTTTATTTAGATTTAAATGAAAAATTAAATAACGTATTTAATTAAATTAAGACTAAATATATAAAATAAATCATTTTATTTTGTAGATAATAATTTGACCTGTTTTCGCGATCACTTTGTATGGGGAGCTAAGCGATATTAAACGACTTTAAGCATCTCCCAATACAAACTCGTCGTAAAATTAGTTTAGCAGGAAATAAAACAACACGCTTATTTTGTTATTTTAGATTCAAGTCGTGATGGTGAGGCGCAATCGCTTAAAAAGCGATATAATCCGGGACAGTTGGCATTCTAAGTTTGTGTATATAGCACATTAGGATCTGTTAATATTTTTGCCGACCAACAGTATAACAGAAACGTAATCTACGGCAAATTTTATGAAAATGTTCCCAAGAAACCATGGTTCTAAAATCAAAATCGAGCCAGCGATTTTTCACTTAAAAATTTCTATACATATTGGCGTAAAAAATCGACCCAGAAGCCCTGCTTTTGAAACTTGATACTGTTCGATTTCGATGAAATTTCACTCATATATTCTAATCATTTGCTGCCTTTCCAAGGACGTTTATTTTAGGTCTCCCCACGGTTCATGTTTTATAGCTGTGTTAGCGTGGTCATCAGCAGCATTTCTGTGAAGAGATACCTGTGTTAATGTTAGAATAACTTTTGAATGCGATATTAGATTTGGCGTTTGTATTTGTATTCCTAAAGAGAAGGTTAAAACCTATCAGTCGATACCTTGATCGTTACAATCTCAAAAGTTATTAAAATTTATTCTAACATTACACAAAAATGCTGCAGATTACCAACTTTACACAGCTGTAAAACATGAACCGTGGAGAGTTTCGACCTAAAATAAACGACATTGTTACGGCAGCAACGAGTAGAATCTATATGTGAAATCGAAGAGTATCAAGTTTTAAAAGTATGGCTTTTGGGTCGATTTGTTACGCTAATATGTATAGAAATTTTCAAGTGAAAAATCTTGGGCTCGATTTTTATTTTAGAATAAGATCAACATTACACATGGAATTTTACAAACCTCTATACAAGAAATTGTTTGTGAAATATCGACGAAACTGATAAATGTGCCAATTCTCATTCAATTTGGTAAAAAATTTCATATTTTGTATTAAAAAAAATATTAAGAACACAAATGTTAGTAAATCTTAATTTGTTGCTGGCAAATGATGATACGAAAAAATATGAGTGGTAAAAGCGTTTCCGCGTGTACGGTATTCAGTGTTTATGAAATTTTCGTTGCCATAAGAAATATGTGTATAAAAAATAACGAAAGTTTCATGACCCCATTCGGAATCGGTTTGAAACTGTAGGTCCCAATCAGTAAGTGAAAACTGGAAAGCACACAGCTCAGTGATTGTGAGAAGTTCTCCCCGGTCCCTTCATGGGATGTAATGGGAAACCATTTTTTTTTAGTTCCAAATTCTGGCATAAATACAAACTGTATCAAAACTGTCATTAGCCCAGTGAGTTTCGACGAGAATTTGGTGGAACTGAAACACTCATGCACTCTTTATATATTACTCTATGGTGCCACCTACATAGGTATCTCTGATTTATGAACCATTAAATTTCAACATTTTGGTACCAAAAAAACTATTAAACAATGGTTTTCGTAGGAAATAACTTCGGCACAGCATCCCTGTAATTGATGTTGTTTACGAAGCAATTGAAAAGCGTGCAAAATAATCGGTTCGCAAAATTTTCGTTATTTTTATACACGTACTTATTATAGGAACGATAATTTCAAAAGACCTGAATACAGGGCATTGTACTTCAAAATTTAAAAAAAACACACATTTCAACGGCGACGGTGGCACTTTATTTAGTCAGTTTTGTACGAAATTGGGATTATTTTAGGAATTGAAACTGTAAAATCGGCTTACAATGCGAGTCTTCGGTCTTTACAGATTAAACTTGCATTGCGGATGTTTATGGAAATGAATTCCCGAAAACTACGAAATCGTGAATTACCTGAGCATAGCTTCAGATTAACTCACTAAGAGTTATGTAAGAAGGCTCTAAATGGATGTTTCAGTTGCCAAAGGGATTAAAGCCATCACAAACCTGTAGAAACTGAATTTTCCAGTGTGTTTTAAAATTCCTCGGCAATTATAAATTCAAACTAACATTATACATTAGTTTAACCTACAGACACTAATATATCAAAATTTTGGAAAAGTGAAGTTAATCAATTTGGCCTCTGAACCCCTCAAATGTTAAAGGGGTCGTCGGAAATAGTGAATGTTTAGAGCGGACTCTTTGACACATGTGTCAACAAGTGTTTCACATTTTTTGACTTAAGTGTTGCCAAGTTCCTAATACTTTTAATATACTATCGACTAAGATGATATTATGTTTCGGACTATTAAACGTCAGCATATAGGCGAAAAAATATTTAAACAAAACAAATATATGGCGCCAAAGAAAAAAACTAAAAGTTGTGTTTTGTGCAACCACAACGCTTTTTGTGTTAACGCACCCATACGTGGCACACACATCACAGTGTTCTGCACCAAAACAAATGAGTGCCAACAAAAAACAAAATGTGTTATTTACTAACAAGCCAAATCTTTTGATCATTTCACGTTCAATTACTGGATGTTACCTTGAAGAAAATCAAAATTATAAATTCATAAATCTTAAAACCAAAACAAACATAGTGAAGGTTAATTTCATTTGAAATGCAAAATGATAAAAAGAAACCAAAAAATAAAAATAATTTTAAAAACATGTTATGTATAAAAAAAATACAGTGTAAAACAGGCAAGAGAAACTTGGTTTCTCTTCAATTTCCTGAAAGTAAGAGAAAACGACAAAAATAATGGGTGAAAAACGAAAGCAAGCAAAACGCGAAAGTGCTAAAAAGTCAACTCATCTGTCAACAGTTTTCCGACGCCATGATTAAAATTGACAATATATTGCTAACGAGCATTAACATTTTTTCGCAATATAAACAACACAAGAACGGTCGATAGTACGAGTATGATTATATGCACTAAGTGAAATATATAAATAAGTATAAATGTTAACGTACATTGTATGTACATATGTATGTTTAGTATGTGCAATATATATGTACATCTAGACTGTTCGTTCTATCTGCAAGACAAACGATGTTTTCACATTTCTGCTTTTCCTTCACCCCATCAGCAAACGGATTCTTAAATTTTGAATTTTATTTACACATTTCACTTTTTTTCCTACATTTTACTCCCTCCTAGTTTTCGTGAAGAATGCAGGAATTTCTTCAAGTTCTTTTTCTTTTACTTTCAGCTTTTTCGCACACTGTGTCATTGGTTCAAAGTAAGAAAAAATAAAAATGAATTAAAATAAAACAATATAAATGTAAAGAAACTGATAAATAAATTTAATAGCAAAACAATTGGTTTAAAGAAAATAATTTAAATTTAGTTTAGCTTAACGAACAACAACCAAAGTAACGAATCACTAAATTAATTTAGAAACAATTTTGCGCAAGATGAATTTAAATTGAAATTACTACACTAAGAAAAATTTGAATGTTAAAGATCGACGCAATGTTATACTGTGTCACCACTAAATAAAAATTTGGAAGTTATAAGGCATCTCCAACGGATGATTACGAACAGTTTTTGTAATTTTGCCGAAATTAGATAAAATTTCCCATACAAAGTCGAAATTTTAAATTTGCTCATTTCATAGAATTTGGCATTGAAATGAGCATGAAAAATAAATTCTTAGACACCCTGTGTAGCGTTTCCAGTGCTTAATCCCAGTACTCAGATACGATTGACTTTCAGGTTTCCATATAAAGTCTATGTAAAAGAAACTGGTTGTTATTTTACATAGAAATTAATAAGGAAACCTGAAATTCAGTTGCAGCTGAGTCCTTCGCTTAAATCCTGGTACGTAGATTTTATAAAATATTCGTTGCCAGAAGAAGTACGTGTATAAAAATAACTAAAATTTCGTGAACCAAAAATTTCGACCACTTTTCATTTGCTTGGTACTCAGCTCTTTTTGAAAATTTCGTAAGCAAAATCAAGTACAGGGTTGTTGCGCCAAAGTTATTTCGTACGAATATAAATATTTGATAATTGTTAGGCTACCGGAATTTTGAAATTTCGATCATTTTAACAACCACTAGTAACACCACATGCTTTTAAAATAAAATGGAGTGTGTAGAGAAATTACAAACGATACTTGCAAGGTAAATCAGAGATAGGTGGAGACTGAAAGAAAGTTACCACCTATCTCTGATTCAACTTGCAAACATTTTATGAATAATTCCTCTTCGGATTCCATATTATTTTAGAACCATGTGCTGTTACTTTTGTATGTCAAAATTATCGAAGTATCTGTCTATTATCGAATAACTTTGGCAAATCAAACGTAATATTCACAAAGGGCTGAGTACCAAGCAAATAAAAAGTGTGCGAAATTTTATTTGTATGGGTGTTTTTTATAGAGTGATACAACTTTGAGTTGGCATCACTGCTTTATTTGACCACCCATTTAACAGCTGATAGTTTCTTTTTGTTTAGTTTGCTTTGACATTTCATTATGAATCGACTTACACCAGAGCAACGCGTGCAAATTGTGGAAATTTTTCGGCGATTGGGCTGAAGCACAAATTGATATTGATTTTGAATTTCCATTCAAAATTTTATTTTCCGATAAAGCCCATTTTTGGTTGAATGGGTACGTAAATAAACAGAATTGTCGCATTTGGAGTGAGGAGAATCCACAAGTTTTTGTCAAAGCACCATCACATCCACAGAAAATTACTGTTTGGTGCGCTTTATGAGCTGGCGGAGTCATTGGCCCATATGTCTTCAAAAACGATGATGGTCAGAATGTTACTGTCAATAATGAACGGTATAGGAACATGATTCGAAGTTTTTCGTACCTCAATTAGCTGGCATTAATCTTGCTGATATGTGGTTCCAACAGGACGTAGCCACATGCCACACAGCGGACGCTACAATTGATTTACTCAAGGAAACTTTTGACGAAAAAATTATTTCACGAAATGGCCCAATTAATTGGCCCCCAAGATCGTGTGATTTAATCCCATTGGATTATTTTCTTTGGGATTATGTAAAGTCACTTGTGTACATCGATAAACCACAAACAATTGAACACCTGGAAATCAACATTCGAAGAGTTATCGGCGAGATACGGCCGGAAATGCTGCGCAAAGTTTGTGAAAATTGGTGTTCCAGATTGCGCCTTGTACACGCCAGCCGTGGCGGCCACATGGCCGAAATCATATTTAAACTTTAATGTCGTAAAATTTTCTATCCAAAAAAGACCGTTTCATTGATATCAAAAATATATTACTATGTTTTATTATGATTCAAACTTGTATCACTCTATAAAAAAACACCCGATATATGTACATATAACTTCCAATGGGTACGAATTTTCATTTGAGCTGAATACATGGCTTCAAGCATAGAATTGAAATGTCACTGAAAGTCTGTATCTCAAACCGTCCTTCATGTATACCGCGATTTAAGTTTTTTCGAGATTTAAACCTACCAAACATATGTTTTGACGTACAAAAATCATCTGTACCTAGTTCTCTAGTTCTCGAATCGAAAAAGTTTTCACATTAAGCATGAAACAAAAAACAGCCGACAGTTGTCCGAGGCCTTCGGCCACGGACTGTCCCTGCAGGCTGTGTCAGAGACACGGCCATTAAGTTTAACGTACAATACGCCATCCGATAAGACAGAAAACATACATATATAACAATAAATGATAAATAACATAAGCAAATGAATTTTTTTATTTGATAGTTACTTTTGATAATATACATAAGCTTATGGTAGGAAAAATAGGATAAATATGTTTTTAAATTAACAGAGTAAGGATAAATGATAAATAACAGACGCAAATCAATTTGATTTTTATTTTAATTTACTAAACGTCAACTGTCAGCTGCTGTCAAACAGCATCAAGCAGCATTGTTATTTTGCTTACTTGGCAGCACTTTCATTTAACATAAAAATGTATGAATTAATTTTTTCATATATTTTTTATAATTATATATCCATGTTAAATTCAAATTCACATTTAACATTTTGTTTCACTTAAATACATAAGTAAATATACGAAATTTCAATATTTCATCAATCAAAACAACAGCCGAAGGTTTGTGTCCACACTGAAACAGCAGCATAGTTTGTGTTCACGCTACAAACTCAAACACTCAACCAAACACCACACCATAGAGTAAATTTATAGTAGAGCCGCCATTTGTCTCATCTGACGTTTCCTTTCACACTCTTCGTGATGCGGTCGGTGTGATAGAGAGATGTTTGACGAAAAGTGATATACACCAGGTGGAATTACAATAACTTCTTGCTTTAATTTTTCATGCCATTTTGGTGAAAAACTGAAATTTAAATGTGTTTTAAACTTTTTTATTGACTGTTATTGTTAGCATACATTTGTGTTGTATTTAACACATTAATTTTAACACACAAAACGAACTGCCGTTGTTGTTATTTTGTTCGTTGTTTTGGACCATTGCCTCTATCTGGTATTAGTAAAGCAATTCTTTTCAACATCAAACGTATACATCACACGAGGACAAATGTCAGAAATTTGGTGAGTGAAAGATTTTCTCTACCCATATTTACTCTATGCACCACACATATGTTTGAGTGTATGTGTTTAAACAATTTTCATTTGAGAAATTTAAATATTAGGAAGATATTAACCAATATGAAATGTATATCAAACGAAAGATAACATCTTCATTTACCTACAAATAAATTCTTAAAAAAAGTTATCTCGCCGTTTCCTCATAATCAATGAAATAAAGATTACAACAATAACAATCTGACATGACTCCCTATACCTTAAGGTAAGACGTATTCTACGCCAAAAAATTCCATCGTTTCTCGATTTGTGAGTAAAAAGTGTCTCTGTATATCAATGCGAAAAGAGGCAACACTGATGACGTATTTATTGGAATATTCCAAGAAAGCTGTCAAGTAATACAAAAATATAAACAAACAAAATAAGCTACTGCGAAAAAGAACAACAAACAGTGCCCTGTTTCTGTAGTTCTCGAATCGAAAAAGTTTTCACATTAAACATGAAACAAAAAATTCCATCGTTTCTCGATTTGTGAGTAAAAAGTGTTTCTGTATATCAATGCGAAAAGAGGCAACACTGATGACCTTTTTATTGGAATATTCCAAGAAAGCTGTCAAGTAATACAAAAAATATAAACAAACAAAATAAGCTATTGTGAAAAAGAACAACAAACAGAAGTTTTTTGACGGGATTCCCACTGCTCCTTACAATTGGTGTTGGAATTTCACCCTCCAGATTGTCTCTTGCAAATTCTAAAGTAGATGACATGCATTCAACTATATTTTCTTTTTTCTGTTTTGATTTTTCTGTAATATTTAGGACAAATTAATTGAAATACATAACAAAATGGTATAATTCTAGCCTTCTCTATTTAATATATAAATTCTTAATTTCCTAAAAGCCTTTTTGTAGAAACAACATTAAAATCTCGCACCGTTTTAATTTGTGAGTATTTTTGACGTTTCAAATTTAAAATTTTTCGACCCCCTAGTTTTTAGAAACACATTTTCTCGCATTTTTCCAATAAGCATGAAAAAACAGTACGCGACAGAAAGTTTTCGCAAAACAAATGTTGTAGAAACAGTCACATGTGAGAAGCGAGTTTTTATACCGATTCGTAGCGTTTTTGTTTCAATTCACATATGTGAAAACTTTTTCGATTCGAGAACTACAGAAACGAGGTACTGGTTATGGAAATGAAATCGCGGTATACTTATACTTATACATGAACATATCTTTAGGTATTGTCGAAATTTCAAATTTCGATATTGCAATTGAAATAACAACTTATATTTCTAATAACACTATTACTAATTCTGTTCCTACAAGGTTTTGTTAGAATTTTATAATTTATTTTATGTCTTAATCCTTATTCTTTTTGCAAACGAAAAATTGGTCAGCTCTACCGATCTGTAGATCCCAGGAAAGTCCATATTTCCTGGCTACAATACCAGGTGAATATCGTCAAAACCCTCGTTAAATGATCTGCAGTGCGAACAAGGTCGTACATGATTTCGGAGCGAATGCAGTTAATTTATTTTTAATTTTGTATGGAAAAAATTGTAATCACATCATAGTGTTAATCATGATATGTGGTGACGCAGGATAAAGGGGAAACAATGAGGCCCGCATGTTATACCTTCAATTTCAGGTTGACAAATTTTCATTTTGAATATGATTTTCAGGATGAGAAATATACATTTATGTACCTCTACACGGGAAAATAAATGTGCATATAGTAGTGATCCTGTTGCATGTAACTATTATCAAACATTATTTATCACTCATTTTTTAATTTAATTAATTTTTGTTTGAGGTAACAACCCTGTAATAGACAGAAAATATCAACCATGATAAAATAAGTAAGGTAACCTCGTTAGAACAGCTGATTTCAACATTTTTCTTGCTTAGGTGTTTCTCTTATGTCAAATTCACATGCAATTTGTTTTTGTCCCGTTTTGTTTACTTTTACAGTAGATACCTAAAACCTACAGCAAACCTAAAATTCGGGTTCAGCTCCGTACAATGCTTAGAGCCCCGTATTGAGCTCTACCGAAATTTTGTAAGCAATTTTGTTATTTACCCTTACACGGAAATGATAAATAACAACCCTGTAATATATTTTGGTATCGAAATTTTCGCAAAGAGCTGAATGCCTAGCAAATGAAGAGTTATCCAAGTTTATGGTTCACGAAATATTCCTTAACATGTACTTCTTATGGGAACGAAAATTTCATAAGAACATAAAATATAAAGTATACATTTTAAACATGTATTTAATTTATGCTTCAGCTCCAGGAGAAGGGTTAACAGTGGTCGACGCTGTTTCTAAATAACACTGTTCTATAGGAAAGAAGTAGCTGAAGGGATTTTTTTATATATTTGATGGGCAATTCTCGTTCCAAACCAGCGCGTAACAAGTGTATAGTTGTTTTGAAACACTTAAGGAAAAATTTTTTTACCAGGTGTCTCACATTTTGTGACATACTCGTACTACCGGACGTTCTTCCATCTTTTGGACAATAAATAAAAACGTCTCTATATTTTTGCCTAATATATTATCAAATTTAAGAGATTTTTTCAATAACTTAATCGTGCAGGCGTTGGATGAACAGATGTTGAACATTCATATTAAAATTTGGATATAAATTATTTTATTCTAAATTTTAAGGTAAATAACCCTAGGATACGTTGTTTTAAATGCGGCGACCCCTACTGAGCTTTAATTTGAAAATTTTATAATTTTTTGTCAAATATGTACAGCTGATTATTGTTATGGTTTTGTATGACAGCTGATTTGTCCATAATCTCTAAACTGCTCTATTAACTTTTATATGTCAAAATAAATGTTGATTTTAAATAGAAGGCAGTTGTTCGAGTGGTATTCTGTTTATTTCGAAGTCAATTGAGAATTAGACTAATTCGGAGCCGAACACATTTTTTAGTTATTATTGTTTTCCTTTCAGTTTCGATGCGATTATGCTTGACCTTCACCTCCAGTCTTTTCAGCTATTATTATCAGTTGATTTCAAATTATTTGCTCAGAGTACTTTTTAATCATTTTTATTTCACATACTTCGATTTAATTAGAATATTCTTTGTTTAACGTTCTGAATTTCATTTAAATGCTTGCACTGTGTAAATATTGTATGAGTATTTAAAATTATAGTCATTTTTTCACTGTATTTTTAATTCGATTTTTAAGTCAAACATGATTTGTTTCATGTGCAATTAGAGCAACATTTAAGCCATGTTCGGGGACACCGCGATTTCGCAATGTCAATTCCATAAACAGCTGATTTCTGTTCTGTAAAACATATGTTTGGTGGGTTGAAATCTCGATAACTTAAAATCCTCGGTATACCTCATGGTAGAATTATCTATCGGGTAAACGCGTCAGCCCAGATGATTTGAGGTTTTTTCAGGTTTTCCGTGGGTAAGCTGTCAAATTTGGTTTTGTTTCTGTTTGTTAATAAAATTCAAAAAATTTCAATCAAAATGCAATTTATAGCATAGACTTTGTATCAAGTAAGGCAAACTTATTAAGTTTTTCACATTTTGTGTACATAGTGTTTTTCATTATTCAGCTAATTTTGACAGCTTAAGCACGGAATTTCTAATGCGACCACCTAATAAATAATTCTACCATGATATACCTGAACGCCGCTTTATAGCTCATTCACACTGCAAAATATTTTCCGGATTTCGTATTAAATGTCCTAACAAACTCCGAAGTACGGCATTGCGATTTTTCCTGATTTGATTGAAAGTCAAGGCGCATTGACGAGGCAGTGTTACTGCGACAACAAACACAGCAAGCCTGCAACAATAAGCATTTTGCAGTGTCTGGTGTTTTTCCACAATCAAATTCAGCACAAATGTATTCCAAAAATAAAAGAAAACAAAAAAGTATAAAAAATATGTTTGAGAAACAAATAAAATACCTAAGAAATTACAAAAGTAAAAAACTTGGCTATTCCAGTAGTACCACCTCATCAATGCGCCTTGATTAAAATGGTTCTAAACAAACGTACTATTCGTGCGTAGTGTGAGATAAAACAGCGTTGCATAAAGCAAATCAAGCATTTTTTTCCTGATTCGCAGGAAAATAAGAAAAAATACCCGATTTGTCTTCTGTCAAAACGTATGGGAAATGAAGCAAGTTTTCCAGATTTCTGCTTAGAATCAACAAAGGCGGCAAAATCAAGAAAAACTATGCCAGTGCGAATGCTGTATTAGGTATAACGTTATCGAGATTAGGGGTTACACGTTCAATTTTTGCCTTTCAAGTTGCAACTTGACCATCGACTTGATATCAATTTTCCCTGTCAATTCGTGTGGCAATTTGGCGATGAAATTAAACAGCTGATCACAGACGTTGTAAATAATTGGTCGTGAATGTTCGTAAATGTAAAGACTGTGCAGCACTAAAACGATGAATAGACCTTTATAAAAGCGATGAAGTTCAATGATATATGAATCTTTCGTGATATCGATGGAATGATTTAAAAATAAATGGAAGATGTGAAGTACAAATATATACTGTTAGTGATGCTAGAAATTAAAGTTGTTTCCTTGACGACGCCATCTTGAAAATAAAATTGAGTATCAATTTGCTTGCTGCCTATGTCACAGCTGCCAATTCAAATGAATTTTGACAAGCAGTATGTGTGATCAACTTGAAAGCAAACTCTTGAACGTGTAACAGCAGTGTTAACGATTTCTATTGGAAATGTCATTAATTTCTTGATTTAATATTTATTTAGGGTAAACGGAGCATAAGTTATCTGATTTGTAGGCTTTTAGTACTGAATTGCTTATTGTATTTTTTAAATATTTTCACTTTACAATAAATGTATATATTCAATATATGCCGATATTCCAATAAACACATTTTAGAATTCTTCCAAAATCCCTCATAATTTTTTTTTTTAGAGTTCCAGAAAATATTTTTTTATTTTATTTAGTTATTGCTTCAATATAGTAGGTTTTTTCAAAGTCTATTGCCACTTTTAGGTGTATTTTTCACATTTTTAAAAAACCTTTTTTGTTTTGTTTTTAGATGTTTATATTTAATTATTTTATTTAAGTTTTAATGTAATAAACAATCATTATTACTATTTACTTTAACGCGTAAACTAATAATCAAATCAAATTTATTTTCTTCCGATATATTTTTTTAAATAATTATGTTTAAATCCGCTTCACCTCAGCTCCTCAGCAATTGCAAACATTTCACCACCGCACACTCATTTTCTTAGAGTGTATGCGCGTAATATTAAACTGCACGTTAAAATTCTTTTGACATTTGGGTGTGATTCCTTCCCAGTTTTAGCGAAGTTTTTTTCTTCTTCTTAAATAGCACTCACCGTTTCCATTTTATTTTCACTAAAAAAATTTGTCGTTATGTGTCGAAATGCTATATATTTTCTTTACATTTCATATTTTATTTTACGCAATTCATAAATTTCATAAATTCACTAAAAATAAAAAATAAATAGGAAGAAGAAGAAGAAAAAATCAAAATTAATATTCAGTTTAAAACAACACCAATACAACAGTTGTGTAAATGTATATAAGTATTTATTTTGTATTTTGCAAATATTCCGTTAGGTTTTTGTACTATTTTTACGAATTTTTTTATTTTATCAAATATTCCGAGAAATTATGTAACTTTTATTTGAAAATTTTCATTAGCATTTAATGCTTAATTTAATTCCAACAGGGTAAGAAATTTGTTGAAAGGTCGTTATATATTTTTCGTTTTTTTTTTTTTAATTTTTTGAATATTTTTCACTTTTACACTTGACGAGCGAGTTGAGTTGTTCTTTTATTCGTTCGTTCACGTCGTAATGTGATGATTTTTGTTGTCAAGCTTTATGAATAATTGAATTGTTGCAAATTCTGTGTAAATCCTTTATGAATTTGAAAATTTCTTCGTCAGCCGTTTTTCTTTTGCTGACTGGTTGGTGGCTGCTGATGATTGTGTATATCCGAGCTGGCGAGAAACAATCAGAACCGAAAAGTACCCACTGAACATAGAACGGCGACGACGAAGACAACTATGACTGTGACTACGACCAACCCACAATAGATGCGAATTCTGAAATCTGTCCACGACAAGTGATTAAATGTGAATTGTGAAAATTGCGAATTTTTCTGTGCCACTCGAGCACTCGAACACTTCGATTGATTCGATTCACCACTGATTGATATTTTTGATCACAATTGTTTTGCGACCGCTTTGTTGTATTTTTTTTTCACGAATTTCCTTTTCGCTGTAGATCGATCAATCTCTGTGCTCTCGAGTGTTTGGACGCGATTTGTCTGCTGCTGTCTCAGTTCAGAAATAGAGGAAAATATCGGAAAATCGTCAACCCGTTGCTACTGTAAATCACCCAACGACATGAACGACACGCAACCCGTATTACAATAAAAACACAACAAATACAGCGCGGTGTTGTGCCTGCCTGTCGAGTTAAGTCGGTCGATATTTTTTTACGAAATTTTCAGATATTTATAGCTTCAATATAAGAATGTATGAATGTATGTATATGCACATGTCCTATCTGTTGTTTCTATTTATTTGTTGTACTTTTCTTTTAGCCACTGTTGGCTGCTTTGTATTAGACGTTTTGGTAGTGCAAAGACGAATGCAAGTACCTGCTACCACGTCCAATAATACATGAGTCCAATTCTCAGTTGTGCTCAACATAAGTGGTTTTTCAAATTCTGATATTGAAGTACAGTATAAATTTGACAGTTCACTGGTTGTGGCCATAGAATAATACATACGTAGATAAACTTATTCTCTCATCTGACGTTTCATTTCACACTCTTCATCGTAGGTTTGTGGAAATGAGAGCAATTAAATTTAAAATTACCTTACACCAGGTGGAGTTACCATATATGTTCAATTAACTTTTTCCTGTCGTTTTGGTGTAGAACTGAAAAATTTAAATATATTTTGCACTGTTTTGTTGACTTTTATCGTTGCTATACATTTGTATTGTATTTAACACAACTAGTTTGCCACAAAAACACGAAATTCGGTTGTTGTTCCTTTGTTGATCGCTGTATACTATTGCCACTATCTGGTATTACTGAACCCATATTTTCCACCATCCAATGTTTACTTTCCATCGTACCTATGACGTTTAATTTATTAAGCGACTAAAAGCTTCTATGGTATGTATTAATCTATGGGTTGTGAGAAGCTCTCCCTAATTCCTTCATGGAATGTAATGGGAAACCATTTATTTATTTATTTATAAATTTGAATAAGTTCTATGATTTCTCATAAAAAAAAATGGTGTCCCATAACATCTCATGAAGGGACTGAAGAGAGCTTCTCGCAACCAGTGAGCTGCGCGCTTTCTAGTTTTACACTCACTGATTGTGACATACAGTTTTCCACCTGTTCCGAACGGTATTTTGAGAAGCTTTTCATGGCTAAGTACTCGCTAGTGTCGCCATCACTAAGCGAGGTGTCCGTCGTCGAAGGAAATGTAAGGAGGTCTGAGCAGGGATCGAACCCATGTTCTCACGTACTAGGGCGGCGCACACTAACCATTTCACAACCGACGGCCAGATTTTTCGTAGGTACCACAAAAAAACCTCTTATTTGCAAGCAATCAAGTTTTGAGAATGTTACCAATGCCCTACACATCTTCCCAATGTATTTTGGTAAACCCCAGGTCCGGATTCGATAAGAATATTTACCAAAGAATTCGCTTTCTACAATTATATTGCCCACCTCTGAGCTTCACAAATACACGTCTGTTCTGGGTTTCACGTAATATTTAAAGTGGAATGTTTTCTGGTATTCACTTGTAAATGAAAGGCGAATGCTCTGATGAAATCATGCTTCCAGTGGAACTGGAACAAGAAAAGTCAAGGATTATCGATAGACCTTTACTCCGCTGAGCCACGCCGGCGCCGTATTTTGATTTTTTTTTTGGCGTTTTAATCTTCCATATAATCGATCAATAAATGGCATTGTTCGAGCATAGAGTAATACTTAAGAGTTTCCATTACTCTCTTCGATGCCTCTTCATGACGACGAGGTAGTAGGCCATTTCATAGAGTTTTATTTGTTGCTGTATTTTATTAATTTTACACTTTCGTTGGACATAAAACGGACAGAAATCAAAGGGAATGTGTATTTTCGGTTAATGCAAACAACATAAAACATAATTTAGCCGTCATTAGTATCGGTGGTGCAATGGTTACTGTGCGCGCCTCTTGTACATGAGATCCTGGGTTCGATACCTGCTCTGACCACCTTAAAATTCTTTCGACGGCGGTCACCTCGCATTGTGACGGCGACACTATCGAGTATTTAGCCATGAAAAGGCTTCTCAAAATACCGTTCGGAACCGGTGTAAAACTGTAGGTCCCAACCAGTGAGTATAAATCTAGAAAGCGCACCGCTTACTGGTTGTGAGAAGCTCTCCCCAATTCCTTCATGGGATGTAATGGGAAACTATTTATTTATTTATTTATAGTATCAATAAACACTATTTAAAATTAGTTCCTGTCTTCTTTGGTCTCTCATTCTCCATCATTTCCCTAGTACCATTTCGATCAGATGTGCCGTAGAATCCCCCTGGTTCGAGTTGCTTTGGTAATTTACTCTTTGGTTGTCATAATACGGACAGAAATAACAGGGAATGCAAACAGCATAAAACATAATTTAGCTGTCATTAGTATCAATCAAACACTTTTAAACTTAGTTTGCTGCATGGTCTGTAAAAAAGTTTAGCGCGAGCTGAATTGATTGACTTGTGATTTGTGTGACACTAATACATTGACATGTCATGCATGTTGTTACCATAGACTAATACTTATAGTAGACCCACTAGTTCTCCCACCAAATTTATGGCATTTGGCCTGGTGTGATATTTACGTTTGATGTTGAAAAGAATTGCTTTACTAATACCAGATAGAGGCAATGGTTCAAAACAACGAACAAAATAACAACAACGGCATTTCGTTTTGTGTGTTAAAATTATTGTGTTAAATACAACCCAAATGTATGCTAACAATAACAGTCAATAAAAAAGTGTAAAACACATTTAAATTTCACAGTTTTTCACCAAAACGACATGAAAAATTAAAGCATGAAGTTTTTGTAATTCCACCTGGTGTATGTCACTTTTCGTCAAAAATCTCTCTATCACACCGACCGCATCATGAAGAGTGGGAAAGGAAACGTCAGATGAGCCAAATATTTTCTCTACTAAGATTTAATGTATGTTGTTACTACTTGATATATGTACATAGGAATTCGACGGCAATGTTACGTTCGACTCAAGTAAATCAATCCAACGTGTTCGAACATGAATCGTTTTACTTGAGTGTTTGCATGGTACATACGACCACTCATCCAAGACTGTATGGATGACATTTTGTCGCCCACACTGAATTTATGTTATTCTTACATTTGATTTGCGTGCGCACGGTTATAATTAAAAAAAGGGAAAAGGGAGAATATTGATGTTCAAATTATCGCACTTAATTATTTTTTACTTGTTTTCTTAAAATATGTACCTTTTCTTTAAAAAAGTATTTTTACTTAACAAAAGTACCTTTTCCTAAAAAGAAGTACTTTTTCTTAAAAATTATATTTTCTTAAAAAACATTCCTTTTCCTGAATAATCAGCTTTTTCTTAAAAAAGTAAATTCTCTAAAAAAAACCCCTTTTCTTATAGAAAGTCATTTGCTTACATTTTTATAAAATAAAAGCAAAACAGTCACATCCATACATAGACTGCTGGTACAACACGTATCACAACACAGTTCAACACAATCGTTGGGTAGTCATAGCATCGTATGATGCGACGGTTGCGTCGCAATGACTACTATGAGTAGGTTTACGTGTAGACATGGCATGGCCCGAACTGCTGCTGGCGTCGGCCTTACTCACACAGCATAACATTTTGCACGATGAATTAAATGAACCGAAACATGCACTTGTGCTAGCCCTTAGTCTGTAATCTGTATGTCTTCTTTGGTCTCTCATTCTACATCATTTCCCTAGTGGCTTTTCGATTAGCTGTGCCATAGAAACCCCCTGGCCAGACGAAATTCCACACGCTACAACACAAACAGGGAGCCACATTCCCTAACAGGATACAACACACATTACAACTATAATAGCAGCAGGTAAAATTTCCTGCATTTTTTGAGAAGTGACCGACTGGCTAAGAGATATAAGTTCGGCAATCTTTGGACATGGGACTGTCCGTGGAGGTGGAAAGTTTCTGATAGCCATTGACTTGGGAGTGGCCAGAAACGATTTCTTCATTGGGCAGTCCGAAACCTCCGTGAGCTAGCTAGAGTGAGAAGGCGAAAATAAATGAGCAGCCTGATTTGGTTATGCGATCACTGATGTGTCTCAGGCTTAGTAGGTGACTGATGTCACTGAAGCTCATCAAGCTATCGGGCATATTCTTTTGTCCTTTAGAAGGCGGATGAGCCAAACATATGGGCCAACGGCGGATAGAAACCAAAAGAAGAAAATCCAGGTTCGACATATTGCATCCTGGTCAGTGTCTGATCCATAATGGGCGCCTGCAATCAAATATCCTGGCAGTAGGTAAAATGCAAAAACCCGGTGGACTGTTTTTGCCTCCCGTCACCGTTCATAATGGCAGTAAAAATACAATAACGAAAGAGAAAAGATAAACAACCGCTATTTGTTGACAACCCCCGCAAACGTTATAAGGACCACGATTTACGGATATGCACTTAGAATGTAAGAACTCTATATAGATCCGGTGTAAGTCTCCAACTGGCAGATGTCCTCGAAAGTTATAAGGCTGACATTACCGCTATCCAGGAATTGCGATGGACAGGACATGGCTGCACAAGAAAAAGAAACTGCGACAAATACTACAGTTTCCAGAAGAAAAAACATGAATTTGGTTGCGGATTTGTAGTTGGCAAAATACTGCGACATCTAGTCTCTAGGTTCAATCCTGTTAGTATGACTCTGATTGACTTTGCCGCGGCAAAAAAAATGGTCATTAGTGGTACAAGATTCCAGCATAAAGACATACACAAGGCTACTTGGGTATCCCCTGATCAAAGAACGAAGAACCAAATTGATCACGTGGTAATTGATGGAAGGCAATTATCCAGTGTAATGGACGTACAGGTGATCAGAGGAGCTAACATCGATTCTGATCTCTACCTGGTAGCAGCAAAGTTTCGCACAAGATTAAGTAGAGCGAACATCGTACGAAACCAGACGCAGAGGAAGCAGGACATCGGAAAGCTGCAATTACCAGAGGTAGCCACAGCCTACTCAAGGAAGCTCTCGCAACTTTTGGCGCAGAACCCACCCCCTCCCTATAACGATCCTGAAGCGCAGTGGAAACCCACTTCCGACTCTATAAAAACTGCCGCAACAACCGTACTTGGTTTTGAAACACCGCTTCGCAACAAACCATGGTACGATGAAGAGTGTCGCATTGCAAATGACGGAAAGAACGCCGCATGCATGGCAATGCTTCAGTCAATTGCAACGCAAGCTACGACTGAGCGGTATAGAGAGAAAAGAAAGGAGGTAAACAGTCTCTTTATGCGTAAGAAAGGACAGTGGAGAAAGCGCGAGAGTGAGAAAATTGAGTCATACAGAAGGGAGAACGAAGTCCGAAAATTCTACCAAAAAGTCTATAACGGAACTAATAGACATGGTTCAGGGGCCCCCTTCTGTAAAGACAAGGACGGATATCTCATCGCAGATGTGTAGAGTATGTTGGGAATATGGAGAGATCATTTCTCTGCGCTATTGGTACCTGAGATATCCAATGACGAGACAATAAATCTAAATTTGGACGACGACGTCGATTGCCCCTTCCTAACCAAGACGAGGTCAGAACAGCTATTGCCCGGCTTAAGAACAATAAAGCCGTTGGAGCCGTTGGATTACCGGCGGAGCTGTTTAAGGCTGGCAGCGAAGAGCTGATAAGGTTCATGCATCAGCTCATTAGCAAAATTTGGTTTGATGAATGCATGCCCGGCGATTGGAGTCTCAGTGTACTATGTCCCATATTCAAAAAATGTGACCCGAGTCTCTGTGCCAACAATCGTGGAATAAGCTTTTTATCTATAGCATACAAGGTTATATCAAGCATAATGTGCGAAAGACTAAAACCAATTATCGCTGGCCTGTGTGGCTGACCTGTGTGGCTGACCAGTGTGGCTTTAGGCTTGGAAAATCGACAACCGACCAGATTTTCACGCTACGCCAAATCCTGGAGAAGACCCACGAAAAACAAATCGACACCTATTATCTATTTGTCGATTATAAGGCGGCCTTCGATAGCCCGATACGGGGGAAACTCTACGAAGCAATGTCTGAGCTTGGTATTCCTGCAAAACTCATACGCCTTTGCAGGATGGCCCTGACGAACACCAAATCCGCAGTGAAAGTTGGTAAGGATCTTATCGAACCTTTCGAAACTAAGCGAGGCCTCAGACAAGGTGACACCATATCGTGCGATCTCTTTAACATCTTAATGGAGATCATTATGAGAAAAGCTGCAGTCAACAGGAATAAAACCATCAGCAGCAAAAGTCACATGCTGCTCGCGTATGCTGATGATATAGATATCATTGGACGCACAATTAGAGAAGTTACTGCGGTGTTTTCGAGAATTGAGAAGGAGTCAGGAAAAGTGAGTCTGACGGTAAATGAGGACAGGACAAAATTAATGGTTTCAACGAACAGGGCCTCTACGCGATTTGACCAAAGCGTGTACGTTGATAACTGTTATAATTTCGAGGTGGTGGACGAATTTATATACCTCGGGTCTGCCGTAAAAAAATACAATAACGTCAGCCTTGAGATCAATCGGAGAATTGTGCTTACGAATAGATGTTATTTTGGGCTAAGCAAGCACTTTAGAGATTAAGCCATCTCTCGAGTAACAAAAGTCCAACTATGCCAGACTCTCATACAACTTGTCTTGCTTTATGGCGCAGAATCCTGGGTCTTATCGCAAGCAGATGAAACTTCTGTAGGAGTCTTCGAGAGAAAAATACTCCGAAAAATGTATGACCCTATAGTGCACAACGCGAGTATCGGCGACGCATGAACCATGAGCTGTATCAGCTATATTCCGATATTGACATAGTTAAGCGGACCAAAATAACGCGATTGCGCTGGCTAGGCCATGTCAGTAGAATGAATGAAGACGAACCAGCACGAAGGGTTTTCGAAACCGAACTCGAAGGAAGACGAAAAATAGGAAGACCAAGACTCCGCTGGAGGGATCAGGTTGACGAATCCCTGCGTACACTTGGTATTGCCAACTAGAGAGATAAGGCAAAAGATCGAACTGGTTGACGAATTATGTTATCTTCGTTTTGTAAGGTCCGTGACCCCTCGGTGTTGTTCGTCACCGGATAAGTAAGTAATGTTTGGTGTCAATGTCTTTTCGTACGGATGGTCATCACGTCCCTGGAATCAGTAGTCCTGTATTCAGTATCCCTTCACGAGATTATCCAGCAGTACAATATTCACCTCATGTGCGTGCCTGAGCACAGGGGAATGCCGGGGAACAGTAGAGCTGATGAGCAGGCCAGACTAGGGACTAGCTTACAGGTTCCACAGGACTTGGAGCGTATTGGCATGCACCTTGCGACGTGTATGATGATGCAGGTCCATCTCTCACAGATTGTGTACGCTCAAGAGAAAACTGGTCCATATTTGATATCACGAGTTCCATGAACCTTCTGTCTTTACCCAGGCCCAAGGTATCAATGCTTGACACTGTCTGATTGGTATATATGCGGCGATACTAAAAGTCAGGGTAAATGATTTCTGTAGAAACTGTAACGATGAGGAAAAGGAAGAATCCACAGAACATCTTCTTCGCACGTGTACAGCACTAGCCGGCAGAAGGAAGTGTACTATGGGATGCTACTTATTTAGGGACCTGGGAGAATTATCTCAAATAGACGTAAACAAGATCTTGTGCTTCGTGAAACTAGATGATTCTCCGGTGGGGACTAACGCTTAATCTCGTTAGCCTGTGGTATCATAATGGACAAATAAGTCTAAGCAAGTCTTTCATCGACTGCCACTAGCACCTAACCGAACCTAGCGACAGTCATGTCCAGAGCCATTTCGTAGTACTGCGACTTATTCTCGTATATTCGAGATAATACTGGTAGTGGTGACATCGCAATGAGGTTTATTTTCAACTGGAAGTGATGGCATACTTTTAGGCGTAAAATTATCAAGATAAGTGGTAATAATTTACCAAGTGGCGGTCGGTGGTGCAATGGGTAGTATGCGCGCCTCTTGTACATGGTATTCATGGCTCTGACCACCTTAAATTTCTTTCGGCGGCGGTCACCTCGCATAGTGACGGCGACACTATCAAGTATTTAGCCTTGAAAAAGCTTCTCAAACTACCGTTCGGACCTGATGTAAAACTGTAGGTCCCAATCAGTGATTATAAAAACTAGAAAGCGAATAGCTCACTGGTTGTGAGAAGCTCTTCTCAATTCATGCATGGGATGTAATGTGAAACCATTTATTATTTTTTATTATCGAGATAATCAGGTTCAAATAAAGCCAAACTGCACCGGAATTCTGAAACTTTTTAACGATAAACATCATTTTGAAATTTTGTATTGAAATTTGATGAATTTTGGCAATTTACTTTAACTACTGATTTTTATGGCATAAAAGTTTAAGGAATTCCGGTGCTGATTGTTAACATTCTAAAGTTATTTTGACATCAATTTTCGTTAAGAAAAACAGGTAAAGCATTTATCGTAACAATCTTAGTAATCTTAACACAAAATAGAGATTTATTTGAATTGGCCGAAAGGCTTAGAATTAAAGGGTTGCAGAAGTCCAGACGCTGAACCCAATTTTTGACGGTTTCCAAGAATAAATCGGCCGATACTGCTGCAATTTCACGTTCGATATTCGTACGAAGTTCATCAATCGTCGCTGGCTTGTTGGCATAGACCATAGACTTGACGTAGCCCCACAGGAAATAATCTAACGGCGTCAAATCGCACGACCGAGGCGGCCAATCGACTGGGCCATTTCGTGAGGTAACACGTTCACCAAACTTGGTTTCCAATAAATTGATTGTGGCATTCGCTGTGTGGCTTGTGGCGCCGTCCTGTTGGAACCACATGTCCTCCAAGTCCATATTATCCAATTGGGGCCAAAAATATTCGGTTATCATTGAACGGTAGCGATTCGCATTCACAGTAATGTGCCGGTCTTGATCATCACGGAAGAAGTACGGTCCAATGACGCCGCCGGCCCATAAACCGTACCAAACCGTAATTTTTTCGGGATGCAATGATGACTCATGGATTACGTGTGGATTGCTGTCTGACCAATAACGCATATTTTGCTTATTGACGAAGCCATTCAGCCAGAAATGACCCTCATCGCTGAAGATGATTTTCCGATGAAAATCCGAATCATTTTCAAGTTGTTGCTCAGCCCAATCCACGAACATACGACGCTTATGGTGGTCAAGCGGCTTCAGTTCTTACGTCAAGTTGATCTTGTTAGGATGTAGGCCAAGATCTTTTCGCAAAATTCGCCACAACGACGTCACTGAGATGCCCAACGCTTGAGAACGACATGTGAGAGACACATTTGGGATTTCTTGAACTGAAGCCTCAGCGGCAGCAATATTCTCGACACTACGGGCACTTCTTTGTCTCACTGGCACGGGAATATTTTGTACTGTGCCTGTGGATTCAAATTTTTCCACTAGACGCTCAATTGTTGATCTGGTAGGACGATTATGACGACCATAAATTGGACGTAGCGCTCTTAAAGTTGAGGCCACTGACTCCAAATTTCGGTAGTAAATTTTAATAATTTCGACTCGGTGTTGGCTCGTATATCTTTCCATGATGAAATGGCAAACCTTACTGAAGAGAAATGTCAAAAGAGCGGGAAAAAATATGGCGTCGTTTGCTGTCCCTATCGATATACTTTTGTAGCGTCTCTGTTGAAAAACCCTTTACAAGTGTAAATATAAATAAATAAATGTTTCTATTGATTTTTTTATAATTTCGTGTATCTTTTGATTTTAATATTATATACTCTAGGGTCGTTCATATCAGGACACTGATGTAGATTTTTTTTCTTAGAAATCAATCAATCTTTTTTGGATATGTAATATTTTGATTAGTGTACGTAGGGTACAAAGAGCCAACACACATTTTTACACTGTGCAGATAGTTTCTTGTTGATAAGTTCTGTGTAAAAATATTTTTTTTTTGGCGTTGTATGTCTTCTATTTTGTTTCCCAATACTTATTTTGACTAACGAGAATCTATGCCCAACAGATATGCGATTTCGACCGACCGCCTGAAAATGATATAGACCAACAATAAAAAAAAAATTATCCCTATGAAATGCTTTTAGGCAAAATCATTTGATTTAAATCCCATTATCATCTTCGTCAACATGATGATCATTGTTGTCAGAGACATCAGAATCGGTAGTAGTAACACTATATAATAGATATTTATATATGTAAATATATAGATAGTATATACATACATATGTATGTCTTCTCAGACGTACGACACAAGTCCAAGTGTCTAAATGTATTTTATTGCAAAATAATATCTCGGAACATTTATGTATATCTAAATATATACTTTTCCTTCTATATATATTTATACTGTATTGCATGTAAGGTACTATATGTCATTTACATCTTTATAATTTCAAAATAAACGAATCAAATCCTTGTAATGAAAAAAATGTCAAATTAAGAAATTGTAATCATTTTAATAAATTTTCCTAATCTTAAATTATATCTACTTGTTGTTGTCGTTAAGTTTATACATAAATATGATTATTTACAAACAAAAATGTCCCTCTACCAAATGCCCTTGTCTTCAAACGGAAGTCTTTGCGATGTGTGCAGTTCGGTATCTATAATTTTCAATGTGGACTAAGTCAATAAATGATTTCAATGTGAGGTGATATCAGTCGTGTGATTAAATACGTACGTTATTGTAAATAAATTAGCCGAGCTAACAATTCGGTACTCATTATTCTGGATTATCGACAAACAAATGATAGTATTAAATAAATAACTGGCATTATAAGAAACTAACCTCATATCTAAAATTGTGATACCCATAGTCTCCTGCTTTTAAAACTGTTTATAAATAAAATTTGGCGACAGATGCAAGCCACTTGCACAAAGTACTTAGTATGTTAGTATGTAAATCCCAAATTCTTACTTACTTATACGGTCTGGGACAACCCCAGCGGTCAGGGACCTTACAAAACTAAGATAACATATTTCGCCAACCAGTTCGATATCTTGCTTTATTTCTCCAGTTGGCAATACCAAGTGTACGCAGGGATTTGTCAACCTGATCCCTCCAGCGGAGTCTTGGTCTTCCTATTTTTCGTCTTCCTTCGAGTTCGGTTTCGAAAACCCTTCGTTCTGGTTCGTTTTCATCCATTCTACTGACATGGCCTAGTCAGCGCAATCGCGTTATTTTGATCCGCTTAACTATGTCAATGTCGGGATAAAGCTCATGCTTCATGCGTCGCCGATACTCGCCGTTGTGCACTATAGGGCCATCAATTTTTCGGAGTATTTTTCTCTCGAAGGCTCCTACAAATGTTTCATCTGCTTGCGATAGGACCCATGATTCTGCGCCATAAAGCAAGATAGGTTGAATGAGAGTCTGGTACAGCTGGACTTTTGTTACTCGAGAGACTTTCGTCACTCGCAAGCACAATTCTCCGCTTGATCTCAAGGCTGACGTTGTTGTTTTTTTTTACGGCAGATCCGAGGTATATAAATTCGTCCACTACCTCGAAGTTATAACGGTTATCAACGTTTACGCTTTGGTCTAATCGAGTGGAAGCCCGAGTGGGAGTTGAAACCATTAATTTTATCTTGTCCTCATTTACCGTCAGACCCACTTTTGCTGACGCCTTCTCAATTCTCGAAAACACCGTAGTAACTTCTCTAATTGTGCGTCCAATGATATCTATGTATATCATCGGCATACGCGAGCAGCATGTGACTTTTGCTTCTGATGGTTTGACGTATTCATGTTGTTAGTTGTGTTCGTTTACTTTCCCAACAATAATCATAGAGTAATCTCAGACTAGAGAGAATATTTAGCGCATCTGACGTTTCCTTTCACACTCTTCGTGATGCGGTCGGTGTGATAGAGAGATGTTTGACGAAAAGTAATATACACCAGGTGGAATTACAATAACTTCTTGCTTTAATTTTTCATGCCATTGTGGTGAAAAACTGTGAAATTTAAATGTGTTTTAAACTTTTTTATTGACTGTTATTGTTACCATATATTTGTGTTGTATTTAACACAATAATTTTAACACACAAAACGAAATGCCGTTGTTGTTATTTTGATCGTTGTTTTGAACCATTGCCTCTATCTGGTATTAGTAAAGCAATTCTTTTCAACATCAAACGTAAATATCACACCAGGCCAATTGTCATAAATTTGGTGGGAGAACTAGTAGATCTACTATAAGTATTAATAGCTCTGTCTGCGTACACATATTTTGCATCATTTTGTGCAAAATGTTGCAAAATCTTGCAAAATGTTGTCTGCGTACTCCAAATCTCTTGCAGCGAGAGAGCCAAAAAGAGAATTTTTTGGAAGTTAGAGAACTTGCAAAATGTTGCTGGAGAAATTTCTACTTGGAAGATTTTGCAACTAGTTTGAACAGCTGTTTTTATTTACTGTTTGAATGAAATAATTTATGTGAAATGAAAATAAAAATTTAAATGTAACAATGGCAGAGGTAAGTAGTTAGAATTGTGTTGATTTTTAACGTTTATAATAAATTATAATAAACAAAACATTTTACTTCATGCTAGAAACGTGCAAATATACAGTGCGACCGTGCGACACATATGCTAAAATTCGTTTGCTTTGTTATTTCAATTGTTTACACACCGATCAGCTGTTTTCTTGCAAGATTTCACTGGATGCTGTCTGCGTACTTTTTGAGATATTTTCAACCGAGAGAGTAAAATTGTTCTTACTCTCCCAAAAAAAGTTACTGAGCATTTGCTACTGGAAAAGTACGCAGACAGACCTAATCTATGACAATAATTTGCAAGATTGTAGTTTGAGAGAGTATGAAAGATTTTACGCTCTTCTTGAAAATTTACAGAAAAAGTAAACGAACAACTTCCAACAAAAATTTGCTAGAAAACAGCTGATGAGTTTGTGTTTGTTTTTTAATTGTGATTAAAAAATGGAAAGGAAGCCACAGTTGACTACTGATGACGTCATCGGCTCACCAGAATTTGCGGAATCGCTATGCACATCAATATTAGTCATATTAGTTACAAAT
The DNA here is from genome assembly GCA_963931995.1 of Phaonia tiefii. Taxonomy (NCBI): domain Eukaryota; kingdom Metazoa; phylum Arthropoda; class Insecta; order Diptera; family Muscidae; genus Phaonia; species Phaonia tiefii. The sequence goes on from OZ008371.1 coordinate 198,366,097, forward strand.
TGCTATAAAATATTAAAGAAATATTAAAGAAAACATGAAAAAAACAAACATGATTCTACTTACTTGTCTTTGATAATTTATTTTTCATTTGCTTTGTTTACAAAACAGCCAATTTTAAACAGCTGTTCTATCTTGCAAATTTTGGTTGGCTAAAATTTATCCAACCAAAATTTGCAAACTCAAAATTTCAAATTTACGTTCTCTAGCTCAATTTGCAGCAATTTGCAAGAATTTGCAGGTAAACGAATACACTTGTTGACTGCAGCTTTTCTCATAATGATCTCCATTAAGATGTTAAAGAGATCGCACGATAGGGTGTCGCCTTGTCTGAGGCCTCGCTTAGTTTCGAAAGGTTCGATAAGATCCTTACCAACTTTCACTGCGGATTTGGTGTTCGTCAAGGTCATCTTGCAAAAAATCCCAAATTCATGGGGGCTGAAATTATCTTTTCGGCCCTGCTCTGCATACAGAAACATTTTGAATCAGAATTTTCTTCTTTTAGAATAAAAAGTCTACAATTTTGATGTTCTTAAAACATGAAATATTTTTGTTTTGAATTGTTTGTTTTAAAAATCACAAGCCATTTGCATTTTAATTCAAAACTGATATTTTTCTTCGGAATTGTTTTACATAAACCCAAATATTCTGAAACGTTTGTTGGATTCTGTTTACAGAGGAGGACCGTTTATATGGCTTTATTTAGTGAGAATTTAAAACATGTTGGTTGGTTGGTTGTAAAGGCTGCAAGACAGCACGGTTCTCTAGCACACTTAGGCTAAAGAAGTCCATTGTGATACCTGCATTTTCCTCAATAGCAACTATTGACTAGTCGTCTAGCCAATTTGCCCTTTCAATAAATTTGTCTATAAGACCTACAGGAATATCCTGTAGCGCTACGGAGCTAACTAAATGTGTTCCGAATCCAAGAGAAGGTGTTTCGTCGTTTCCTCGTCCTCTTCCATGCAGCATCTACAGAGAATGTCCAGTAAGTTTTCCTATCATTGTGGATAACCTGCCTCTCGGCAAGTTAAGTAGTTGCCTCGTCCTCTTCCTGTCCACCTGTGGCCAGAGGACCCTGGCTTGTTTGCAAGTTGAAGAAGTAAGTCTCCACTTGTCCTTAAACATATTATCGGCTCACTGCCTGATCTGCAAACGGCAGGTAGAGATTGGCATACTAACACCATCTTTTGCCGGAAGAACCTGTGCCGTAGTGTCCTGTCTAGCTAACGCATCCGCTACGCAATTGCCTGGAATGTCGCTGTGTCCCGGTACCCAGATGAGCCTGATGTCAAAATACTCTGACATCACCCTAAGTGATGAGTGGCATTCTTTCACCATCAGGGACGTAGCAAATATGGCTTCCAGGGATTTTATGGCAGCCTGGCTGTCTGTGTAGATACATATTCTCCGGAGGGTTGTGACTCTACTTTTCAGTAGTTCAGCAACCTCCAGTACGGCGGTAATTTCCGCCTGAAATACACTACAGTGATCAGGCAGCTTGAGGGAGATATTTACATTTAGGTCCGGTGAATGGACCCCATAGCCTACTTGCTCGTCCAACTTTGATCCATCCGTGAAAAATCTGATACTACTGGTATCCCCTTCCAGTGACTTTTCCCAGGTATTCCTGTTCGGAATAGAAATCCTTAGATTTGTCGCTGGTAGAAGGTAGGGGATACAATAGTCCGTTTTTACGGGAATAGAGTTGATCCAGTGTAGTAATTCAGCGTGTCCGAAATGCCCCGATATCAAAACGCCACAATCTCTGATTCTCACCAGGGATGTAGCGGCTGCCGATTCGACCATGATATCAGGAGTACAGATGTTCAGGATAGCACTAAGTGCAGTACCTGACGTCGTGCCCATTACCCCACTGACGCTAATCAGTGCTGATCTTTGAATTGTCATCAAGGAATTCAGAATATACTTCTTTTCGAGGGACCTCCACCAAACTACGATGCCATAGAGAAGTATTGGTCTGACTATTGCCGTATAAATCCACATGGTGTTCTTAGGAAACAGTCCCCAGCGCTTTCCTATCGCCCCTTTACAGCAGTAAAGAGCAACAGACGCCTTTTTCACCCTCTCCTCCACACACGGTTTGCAAGACAGTTTTCTGTCGAGAATTATCCCCAGATACTTGAACTTTTTCGTCAACTGTAATTGCACCCCATTCAAATGCGGGAATTTTATATTTTTAAGATGGTTAAGTGATAGTCCGTTGTTAGCGGTCCAGTTCGAAATCAGACTAAGTAGGCTGATTGTACGAATGCTAAGTAAATTAAGGTTTCTACCCGTACAGATGATAGCAATATCATCGGCATAGGCAAAGAACTGCCATTCGGCCCTGTCCAATTCAAGAAGCAGTTCATTGACAGAAGTTAACCATAATAGTGGAGACAGATCCCCCCCCCTGCGGTGTCCCCCTGTTAACGTTCCTAGCAATTGTAACACCACCCCATTCAGCTTTGACGGATCTATCCACCAGAAGCTTCCCAATTAGGCGTGTCACTAAGCTGTCGACTCATAGATTCTGTTACGAAGAATCGCCGAAGGTTGAATGTTATTGAAGGCTCCCTCGAAGTCCGGGAAGCTCTCTAGAGCGAAGACCTTATTCTCAAGAGAGTTTTCTATTATGCAGAGTATAGAGTGGAGAGGCGTCTCAGTTGGCCTGCCCTTGAAATAGGCATGCTGAGAACTCGATAGTAGATTCTGTGGAAGATTACTTCGAACGTGAATGTCCAGTAACCTATCAAATGTCTTAAGAACAAAGGATGATAGACATTTGGTTTGACATGAGAGCATTTAAAACAAGTACATTAGACGGAATATATATGCTTTTGGCACCTATGTATAATAAATTTCCCATAAATGTATTGTACTAAAAACATATTTCTTTCCATTTATCATTACAATTTGCCACTTACATCACTTGACTTATATACGGATCTTGGCGTTGGCTTGGTTTTCACCACTTGCATGCAAATATCTTTATCGTACTTATGAACAATTTTGACAGCATGGAATATATCCTCTTGTCGGTCACTAGTGGGGGCCAACTAATTTAAAAACAAAAAAACTAGTGAAATATTATGACGATAGTGACGAGATGAGATGTGAGGTAGCATTAGCATTCATTAACCGAGAAATTGTAAACAAAAATATTTTTCAATTTAGTCACACTAATCCCAAAAATAAACAAAAATACTACTATACTCAAAGAACCATTAAGAAACTATCCAAAAACAAACATCTATCGACTATATGCACCTTATTATATACATATGTATGTACATATATTTGTCTATATAGAAAGAATAAAATACACCTGTGAGAGTCGACATGTATGTATGAAAGTCCTGAAAGAAACATTGAGTATAGAAGAAAATCAAAAGCAATTTAGCCTTCAGAAATTAATAAAAACCACAGATGGAGCAGAGAATCAAAGAGATTGTGGGTTGGTTAATATTTTGTTAATGGGAAATCACAAACATGCCAGTTTATTCATTTAGTCATTATACATAATTTGTCATGAACTTGTCAACAATTTTGAGAGAATTCATTAATGTGCGCAAGCAGATGAAAAACGGACTGATCCTTGTTTTACTATAACTGAATATGTATCTCAGTCATATAATGTTGTACCCAGGAACCGGGGTAGATTTTAAATTTTTAAGCATTTTTATACTGCAGTTACACCAACCAAGATTATCGCGTTTTCGGGATTATAAATGTCAAACTCCATAAGAAACCAGTACATAAGTTTCAGTCGGGTGAACCGACTTAATCATACCCTCACCATACCGTACCTCATCCATTGCGTGGGAGTTCTGTTAAAAAACGCCCATACTCAAAAGTGACCATATTCAACAGCAGATTGACGACATTGCGCTAAATACTATTGAATACCCAAATTAGATAGTTTGCCTCCCATTATTTATATGCGAGGTACAAAAATGGGCATGGCAAGTTGTTGCCAAAATTTTGATCAGTACCAAATTTTATTTATTTATTTATTTCGTCTATGGATACAATTTTATCCTTACAGACTAGCATCTTAAAATCTAAAAATTATATAATAAAAATTACTTTAATAAATTCTTTAAAATAATTTTAAAATGATGATGTGGCAAACTTAGATCTAATTGTTCAGAGTATTCTGAGGGCTTTAGTTAACGGTTCATTTAAAGCGTAATCGGTTCTATGTAAATCTATATGAAAAAATTTTACATTATTTCTAAGCCTTTATCTTTATAACTTCCAGCAAATCCTGACAATCAACAAATCCCCAAATAATCCCATGCAAGAAATTAATTGACAATACATTTCTTCTAACTTTTAAAGTTTTCATACCAATTAAGATACATTTATCCGGATATGATGGAATCAAGCTCGAATGAATTGGTGTAGAAAAATTCAAAAATGAAAGAGCAAATTTTATAAACTTTTTTTGAATTCTTTCTACACGATTAATGTGAACTTTCGCCGAAGGCGCCCATATAAACGTAGCGTATTTCAACTTAGACCTTACAAACGCAATAAATAATGTTTTTTTGGTGTAATGGTCAAAGCATTTTTCACAATTACGACGAATAAAAGCCAACATTGAATATGCTTTAGGAATTATATAGTTCAAATGATTATTAAAAGACAGTTTAACATCAAAAACAACTCCTAAATCTACAATTTCATCAACTGCTGATAAAGTACAGCCCTTAATTTTGTATTTGTATGAAGCTGATGTACTCAGAAAATTTCAAATGTATACATGTTTATATGTATGTATGTGATGTTTTGCTTTGCTTTTCACAAATTACCATTAAATGTCACCGATCTGACCAAATATGTCAAATCACTTGCCGAAGTTACTGTCGTCGAAAAATCAGAGACAGTGGCGAGGCCAGTGGCAGAAGTGTAAGTGAGGTAGTAAAATAGTGTGAATGTATTGCTACTGTCGGAACAAAACTGTCCCGTGTAAACGCCAGGTTAGAAGGATTATGTAACACTATAAACGCTGCAAATATACACACAAAAATTCCAATTGTTTATAACGCATAAATATTTAAGTACGGCACGCGTAAAGTGTAAAAAATTATTTCTTTTGTGTATTAATGCGGATAAAATAGTCTTAAAGAAGAGGTAAACTTCAACAAAAATGGCGACGTTAGAGAACTCTTAACAGACGAATTTTTCGATTATGAATACAATTTTTGGGCTTTACCTTCTTAAAGCTTTAACAAACCTATGACAACTTTTTATGAATAAGGCCGTTAGTCTCTGGTCATTAGTAGGGACTTTGTATTTCATGCATACATACATATATTGGGTAGAACGCAGCACGTGTTAATTATTTTGGTACATTTTTCTGGTTCTCAATGCCAGCAAGCACCTAAACTTCCCCTTAAGAACGCCTATATTTCTCTCCATAATATTTCTGGCCTTAGAGTGAACCATATCGTATTTTGCCTGTGGGCTTCCGCTTGCGGTCATTCGAAATGGTGTTATACTGGGTTGTCATAGAAACCATGTCGGTTTTACTAATTGTCGTTTTTGCAAACCAATATTGGTTTCATTTGGTGTCATAAAACCATGTTGGTTTTGACAATTTCGAATGTAAATAAAACCAGTGTTCGAATCAGCTGTTGCTTACATGTGTTTATAGCTGTGTTCGAGTACTTTTCCAGTAAAAATTATCAAGTAACTAGTTTTCGGAGAGTAAGAATGATTTTGCTCTCTGAGTAAAAAATATAACAAAAAGTACGCGAACGACATCCAGTAAAAACTTGCAAGAAATAAGAACTTTGTATGTAAACAGCTGATATGCAATGTACACATTGGAAGAACCAACAAACGCAATTCGAACAAAACATTACAAATCACCAAAACTGTTCTTTTTCAACAGAAATACTTAAAGATTTATAAAAAAACATTCAAAAATCACATTTTCTCTTAAAAACTAAAATTTCAATAATAAATTTATTATTTTATATTCTTTCTACGTCCTAATTTTGTTTATTTACATAAAACATATGTTTTAAAACATATGTTATTACTTGAAAATTCTTACTGGCAAAAATTTCTCCAGTAAAAACTTGCAAGTTCGCTATCATCGAACTGTCAAAATAATCTCTCTCTTGTTCTCTCGTTACTGGCTTTTTTTTGTAAACGAACACTAGCTTTGTCTGTTTACTTTTCCAGCAAGATTTATCCAGTAACTTTTTGCAGAGAGTAAAAAAAATTTTACGCTCTTTTTTTCTCTATTCCAAAAAGTAAACAGACAACATTTTGTGAAATATTAGGTCTGTCTGCGTACTTTTCCAGTAGCAAATACTCAGTAACTTTTTTTGGGAGAGTAAGAACAATTTTACTCTCTCGGTTGAAAATATATCAAAAAGTACGCAGACAGCATCCAGTGAAATCTTGGAAGAAAACAGCTGATGGGTGTGTAAACAATTGAAATAGCAAAGCAAAAGAATTTTAGCATATGTGTCGCACGGTCGCACTGTATATTTGCACGTTTCTAGCATGAAGTAAAATGTTTTGTTTATTATAATTTATTATAAACGTTAAAAATCAACACAATTCTAACTACTTACCTCTGCCATCCATTTTTTGAGGGGGCCAGAACACGTTATTTTAAGCAATAAAGTAAAATAACAAAATACGGCAAATGCATTGTTTCGGAGTTATGGTCCCCGAAATTTCGGAAGTGTGAGAGGGTAATGAGGTATAAAAGAAGTCAAAATGAACTCAAAAAATTATCAAGCATTTCTCGATAACTCGCTTAGTTATCGAATTATGGGATGTTGAAATTTTGAAAAAATATCAAATTTTTTTTTAAGTAAGGGACTTTCTCCTCTGGTCCAACACCGGCTTCGGCATAGTATTGTTGTGGTGTAAAGCTTTCAGCGTGGAAGGCTTTCGGCCAGGATAAGGGATTTTTTCCTGTGAGGTAGGTCACCGGCTTCGCAGCTTCGGCATAGTATTTTTGTGGTATAAAGCTTTATATTTTTAAAAAAAGTAAAAGAAAACAATACAAAATATTTTCAAAATTTCAACATACGGGGGTCCATAACTCCGAAACTATACATTTGCCCCGATTTTGTTATTTTACTTTTTTTGCTTAAAATAACATGTTCTATCCGATATCTATTCTATCTATTTTAATTTTTGGAGACTAAGCCGTATAGTAGACATAAGCCCTATTTTTAGGCTTTCTCCTAAAAAAAATAAAAACAAAAATGCAAAAATATATAATTTTATTAAGCAATTATTAAAATAAATCAATTTACTTACATTTTTGAAAACATTCCGGTGCAAACAAGTAACATTCCAAAAGCTCGCAAATGAAAACTGACAGCTGTTAGCTGCTTGGTTTATTTCCAATATCAAAACCAATAACATTGGTTTCTGTGACACCTAAAACCGACATAAATGCTAGTTCGAATATAAAGCCGATAACATTGGTTTTCATGACACCAAAGCATTTGCTCTTGTCGTTTTCAAAACCAATAGTGACATTGGCTTCTATGACAGCCCTGATAATATACGTTTGTAGAGGATAACCAGCATCTCCTGAGAAAATTAAAATAAAATAAATTTCCATCTTATTTTATTTTCACACAACCAAATAAGTGTAACAAATTATTAGATTAACAAATTAATCAGTTGAGTTGCCAATCACAAAAAGATAATTCTTGCCAACTATCAAAAAAAATTGACGACTGAAAACGGTAGCCTGTTGGAATACCAAATTATAATCTAATCTAGTCTACAGTATAGTCTAGCGTTCGGAATAGCCCCCTTAGTGGGGCTTCATTATTTCACCAACATTTCTTGAAATAAAAGCAAACAAGTTAACGAAAATATATACATGTGGCATCATTTATTTATTATAATGTATATTCCATTACTAACGATGGATGGGCACTAGTTTGGAATGTATCGCCACCATCATTTTTTTATAATCATTTATCTTTAATAAAATTGAGTACTCTATTAGACGGGTACGTGCATGGGACTTTAAAGCTGAAAATAAAAGTATTTTCATACAATCTAAAATCTCTTAATTTATACATTCCACAATCGTTTAATTGAACATCCGCGGTTACTACAACCACCAAAGTAATTGCAATAATTTGTCATATTATATAACCTTATATAAATGTTATATAAATTGTTAATAAATTGTTAGAATACTAGTAGCTAACAAAATAAATTCACGTAATCTCCTTTTTTTATATATTCATCATCATTAAACATTCATTATTTCAATCAAGATATGTTGGATATACATACATGTACATATTTGTTAAAATTGTAAACGAGTGACTTTGTTTCATTCTTGTTCAACTAAATTGTAAGATAAATTTTTTGCTTTTTTTTTGATACTTTATTACACATTTACAAAGTTGGACATCTTATAGATCTATAAAGATATTGGTTGTATATTTTCACTATTACAATAGCTGGTAGTAGTTGTGGATTATCTGTTTTTGGGATTTTTTCCTTGATCATCATTAATATAATAAAATATAAAGTATTATATATTTAACTTCTTCTATATAAATGTATTTTCTCTTATTAAAGTTTCTGGCAGTCAATTTAAAGAACAACAAATCGAATCAAGTAAAAGTTTTATCAAATAATTTATTGAGAAACAGCCCTAATCAGGATTGCATTTTTTGTTTACGTTGACGTTGGAAAATGGAATCAATGTTGGCAAAGACATCGCTGGACTTTCTTGCAGCATTAACACTGTAATGCAAACCTCTTAGGGCGTAGTAGTCAACCAAAGGTTTGGTTTGTTTGTGATAGGATTCTAAGCGTTTCTTCAAAGCTTCAGCATTATCGTCACTACGTCTGATCAACGGTTCACCGGTGACCTAGGGAAAATATTTAAAATGATAATTTTGATATATTCATATTAAAGCAATGATTAAATGAAATTCTTACATCATCCTTCATCGGCACTTTGGGTGGTGCAAAATCTTCGTGATAAGAACGGCCACTGGCGGTATGAATCAAACGGCCGGTGATGCGACGCACCAAAAGGCTATCATCAATAGCGAATTCAATAACAGCATCCAAACCACTCTTTCTTTTGGTCAATAGTTCATCAAGCTACCAAAAATACAGATACAAAATTGTTAGTATACAGAATTATTTGTTGTTTTTGTAACCATTTCATCATTTTTTTTCGAATAATGAAAAAACAATCCTTTATAATCTGCACAGGTGTTTTCCTTACAGTTGCTTTTTATAGCTTGGCGAAATAAAAACAACTATGTTAAACCAAATAATCGCAACAACTTTTAAAAGAGTTAAATCCAGATTATTTAATTTGTTTTAGTTGTATTTCTTGCTCTATCTTACCTTTTCAGCTTGCACAACAGTACGTGGGAAACCATCTAAAAGGAAACCATTCTTGCATTCTGCTTTATCCAAATTCTTATCGATCATATCAACGACCAGCTCATCAGACACCAATTTGCCGGCGTCCATAACTTTTTTCAATGTAGCGCCCAATTGGGAGCCGGAACTGATTTCGGCACGCAACATATCACCAGTCGATAAATGACACACGCAATATTTCTCTTTCAACATTGGAGCCTGAATGAGAAAAGGTAAGAGGCTATTAGAAAATAAAATGTCAAGAATGTGAATAATATACTAAATAATGAACATAGATTGCACCTTTTAATGGAGGAATTTTGGTCATTTGAATGTTATATTGTTTGTTTTTGTAAGGATCAAATATATCGAGAAAAATTCACTTGCTGCGTGTTATATTTTGCACTTTGTTTCCCATTAGAATAGATCAGGGGATTGGATAAAACAGCTGATAGACTCCTAGTTGGAAGTTACTTAAAATAGGCGAACAGAAAACCATGGGTCATGTCATTTTCTCAATGTCCGGTTAAAATGACTGCTTACTAATCAGTACTTTAATTTATGGGAACCATATACTGCCTGTTCAGGTTCTTCATTTCCCCATACTTCGTATAATTTAACAGGATATTAGATGTTTTGCGCTGCGCTAATATTTTGGAAATTGGGTTTGTCCTTTAAATAGCTTAGTTATTTATAAAAAGTGCGGCCATTTAATAAGCTTTTATGCACAATTTGGTATTTCCACAGAAAGGTCCGCCTTTTTGCATACCACGTCACATCCTCGTTAATTGTTTATATTTTAGGAATAGTTAGTTTTAATGGATTTCTTTTCTTTTACTAATTATAGAGCTACTTACATTCTGTGTTTAGTAAATGATGTGACCGTCGGTGGTGCAATGGTAGTGTGCGCGACTCTTGTACATGAGAACCTGCATTCTACCCCTGCTCAGAGCACCTTACATTTCTTTCAACGACGGTCACCTCGCTTAGTGACGGCGACACTATCGAGTACTTAGCCATGAAAAAGCTTCTCAAAATACCATTCTGAACCGGTGTAAAAGTGTAGGTCCCAATCAGTGAGTGTAAAACTATAAAGCGCACAGCTCAATGATTGCGAGAAGCTATCCCCTATCCCTTCATGGGATGTAATTGGGAACAATTTATTTTTATTTAGTAAAAGATTAGAAAACAATCGCACTACATGGTCCTAAAATATAAGCAATTAACTAGGGTGACGTGATGTGACATAGTGAGTACTTTCTGTGGAAATGCCCATATACAAAACAAGAGTATTTAACAAATTAACAGCAAACGAACAGTAAACAAGAAAATTGATGTTAAATTAGCGAATTATCAAATATTAAAATTGATTGTGTTATACATTGCATCTTCATTGTTACGCTCCGTTTCCACTTAGCCTGTTTAACATGTTTTGAGCCAAAGAGTAAAGTATATGACTTAGAGAATCTGTAGCCCTCACCAAAAATGTAAACAAACCAAAAATACACATGTTGGTAGGTGGAGGGACAGATTTTTACCGACAAGTTTATAGATGCTAGTCACGGAATACCAATTGTGATGTGAGATTACTAGCCGGCAGCCATTTCAATATGTTTAATTTCATATTTTAAGGAAAACAGCTGAATATCTTAAAATAGTTTCGATATACAAGCAAGTATCGGGGAAATATACAGTAATAGCCAAGACTTCAGGTTTACATTTGATACATCGGTTGGGCGTATAATCCTTTAAACGCCGGAGATATTAAAGGTAAAAGTTGTATATTTTGACATTCATGGCCGTGGTTACAGGTAAGTGTAAGATATTTCAAAATTTGTCGATCTGGGGACTTTTTTGTATAACACCTCAAAAGAAGCCTAAAATACACAATAAAAAATTTCAATAAATCGCTTGGATACCGACGTATAAGCTTTATAACACAAAAAACCATGCCGAAACCGGTGTACCTATCCCCGAGTAGAAAATCGCTAAAACCGCTCAAGCTGAAACCTTTATAACACAAAAAGGATATGCCGGAGTCGGAGTTAGACCTACCCCAGAGGATAAAATCCGGAAGCCTACGTGAATTTAAAACTTAATTTTTTTTTAACTTAAACAGAAAACCTTTTATCAATATTTGAACCACTGATACCTCGATAACTTAGAGAGTTATTGAAAGATTGTATTTAATTTGCTACTCTTAGTTTTAAACTTTCTATAAGAAACATTTTTATTACCAATTTTTCAAAATTTTAACATAAAATTGGAAAAAAATTAATTTTATCGATATTTCAATCTTCGACATCTCGATAACTATGTTTGTTATCGAACAAGTGTATTTAAATTTTTCTTTCGATTTACAATTTTCTATTAGAAACAAATATTTTCTATTGTTTTTTTTTTTTATTTTAAAGTTTAGATATCTCGATAACCAAGCGATTTATCGATTTTGTTTATTTAAAGTGCACCACAGACTTGTCCGTCATGAGCATGAGCTTTGTCGATAACTTTTCTCCTAGCTCATAAAATTGAATAAAGATTGCCAAAATTGTTTGCGATCAAGTAAGTGATGTGAATAACAAGGATTGCATTCTTGTATTGCATCGGGATTGGCAGTGAAACGGCAATAAATGTCACCGATAAGCAATGTTTATGCGGATAATTGACAAATGTAGTGTCCGCTTAATATGTTAGGCTTAATTTGAGATGTTCTACAAAAGTTTCACGGATATGAATACCAAAATATGCAACTTTAACTTGTAATATCTCCGTCGTTTAGCGAGGTTATTGTGTCAACCGATGCATCACATGGAAGCCTGAGGTCTTGGCCTTTTCCCAATATTTTCATTGATATCGAACATTTAGATACATTTTTTGAAGTAGGGTGACAAATTTAGAAATGGCTGCCGGCTGGCAACAGAGCGAGCTTTCCGACGAGATTTATACCGATCTGATCCTATGTCATAAACTGAAAATAGTCCAAAATAAAGCGGGTGGTCCAAATAAAGGTATATTTTCATATTTTGACGCTGGTAAATTGTTTGTTTCTGTACGCGGACAAAAATGATCTTAACGCTTGACAAAAGATGGGAAATATGCAAACTTATTTACAAAGTGAGTGCTGTGGTTGCCCAAATTGTGCGTTTGATTAATATAAGTTTTGGCCCAAAATGAAGAAACGCAAATTTGTGCAAAAAGTTCATGAGACTGTCTTGCTAGAGGACAACACTCATGGTCCCCGTCGTCGTACGGAGCGTACCGACGATAATATGGCTGCTGTGGCTGAAACTCAATCCAAGAATATCGACTCAACAACTCGGCATTTAACACACCAACATGATTAGAATTTTGCAGAAAGATTTCGGATTATTCGCTTAAGTTTGACTCAGGAATGGAAGCCAAACGACCATCCACTTCGTTACGGCTTCTCAGAAACTCCAATCAGACATCGAATTTGGCCGAAACTTATATAATCTGACGAGGCGCATTTTTATCTCCGCGTCTATGCCAACAAACAATATTGTCGCATCTGGGGGCCGGAAAACCTGCACGTCATTGTCAAGAAGCCAATGCATCGGCAGAGAGTGAGTTTGATATGAATTTTGGAGTGATGGCATCATTGGCCTTTTTTTCAAAATGCTGCTGGAAACGTCATTTCAGTCAACGGCGAGCGCTACAGAACCATGATTACGGACTTTTTATGGGCTGAAGTATAAGATATGAACTTGGCTAATCTTTGGTTTCAGGAGGATGGCGAACCATGTCACCCAGCTCATCAAACAATCGATCTTTTGCGGAGTATGTTCGGTAGTCGTGTTATCAGCCGTCTTGGCGATGTCAATTGGCCGCTTTGGAGCTGCGATTTGAACTTTTTGGACTTGTTATTGTGGGGCGTCGTTAAAGAACGGTGCTATGCTAATAATCTAGAAACGATCCACACCCTTAGGGTTAATATCGTCCGATCCAATCGTGAGACAGAACCAGAAACAGTCAACAAAGTCTTGGAAAATTTAACTGACAGGATGAGCTGCTGCGCCAGCCACATGAATGAAATGGTGTTCCATAAAGAATGGGAATATTTGTTACTTCTAAACAGCGTTCATTTTATTTATTTTTATTAAAAAGATATTTGTGTATGGACCACCCTGTAAAAGTCCGAACTTCGACAATAGTTAGTTTGAAAAGTGGGGTTCGATGCGGAATGTTCAAAAAGAAAGCACTCTAATCCTTCCAATGTCAGTAGACATACACTTAAGCCACTGATTCGACCGACCTGCTGTGCGCTCTCAATTTACCCTACTAAGTCACTATACCTTTCATAGGAATTCGGTGCCATTCACGAAATTCCTTAAGTTATTCTCCAGTCCATTCCCACAAGTTCGATCATGTCCTGTAATATACTGTCCGAGAGATACCTGGATCTGGTTTGTGTGAAGGTCGGGCAGGGGCAAAGGATATGCTCCATCATCCTAAATGCACGCCCTGCACTTACTATTCGCCACTAGTCCAATATGGTACAGGTGGGCCCGTAATCCTCAATCTCCCGTTAAGTCTGCCATCGTTTTGCTCATTTCAGGTTTTCTCAGTTTCAGCAAACCTCTTGTCCTCGATCCATCTTGGTCTCTCCATAAGATATTTGTCATCCTGCCTACTGTTTCATGGTTTCACGGGGCTATATGTGACGATTCCGCCCCTAGGATCGTCTTTTGGAGTTTCCTGGTTTTCGTTGTCAGGAGGTTCGTACGTTCGTTGCCGTCTATTCCACTGTGTCCCGGCACCCAGATAATTTTGTGTCCGCCGTTCATAGAATAATCGTTAATTACCTTCTTAAACTCAAGGACCATTCTAGATTTGCAATTTCCGATGGTATACAAATACGGCATCGCCTCCAAAATTTTTCATCTTGTTCTTCTTCAAATTAATTGTAATATCATACTTTTCCGAATGTGTAAGCGTTACGAACGATGTGAGATATTTATTTACCCCTATTGAAAACTTATATCTCCATCCGTAATAACACGTGTAATACGGTTTAGCAGATCTAATTATACTCGAAAAATGGTTAGTTTATCTAATTAGATATACATTTCGTCGGTATCCTGCAAAAAGGCCTTAAGTCACATAATTGTGTTTCTGAGTTATTGAAGATTTAAAGTGTATGGCCGCTGGAAAAACCGTTAAGTAGTTTTGATTTGAAAATCGATATTAAAATCTGATAGTTAAAGCATTTATAAATAAGATGATGAAGTCAATACATGTAGATCAATTTTATTTATTTAACTTTTTTATACAAAAATAAAATGAAACTTTGGAAAATATATATTTTTATGGACATGGTTTTTTATGAAAATGTGTTGTTTTTATTTTAAATTTGCTAATCTTGATCTGATTGCGAATCATCATTTATATCGGGTTCTGGGGCCTTATTTCAGGTGATTTAGCTTGTTATCCTGACTTGCAAAGATTAAGTAAATATTTGTTATTTTCATTACTTATAGGAAGGTTGCCTTTATAGATCTTTTTGATATTAATAAATTTTTAAGTAGGCTATGAAATACTTGTTTTTTCTGCTGTGTGTATTATCTTTGAATTTGAGGACTTGACCTTTGTTTTGTAGCAAAAATAGAGAAAAAGATTTGTGGACTTGGGTCATTTTTGCTCCACACATTTGGGTGTTTTTGACATAGAAAGATTTGTTTTGATACAATAACTACAAAACTACTTTAAATAGACATGGGATTTTTTTGCAGGGCATACACTATGACTTTGCGGACACTTTTGCATCATTAACTCCATTTCACAAAATATTGGACTTGAGATCTTTTTGCAAGATATCGACGATTTATCCCAGACTTTTCCTGGCCAGACATAATTGGATATAGCATGAGATATTATTAAAAGTAACGTGAGATTAGATAGTTAAATAAATTAAATAAATATTAGATCGATAAATATGAGTTCTGCTCTAATTTGAACGTATTAGACATAATCATTTTTCAGATATAATGAGAACTACATAATAAGGTCTGCAAAAAAGCATTTTTCGGATCTAATGTGATCTAATTGTCTGCTAAGATCCTTTCTACATGGGAAGATATAGTGAAGTTATATCCTTAACATAACAGGCTTTGACCAATAATGAAGGGAATTATAATCATTATTTTCTGGACTTCTATACAAAAAAAAATTACCAAATATTCAAATGTACCAGGTATCAACGAAGTTTGTTTCTATTGCCGCAACACATGCGAAAGACAACCTTTGGCCTAAGTATAAAACATTTTCAAATAATAAATAAATTTGCTTATCAATCACCAGGCGGAATCATATGAATTGTATCAACGAAGCGAAAAACCTGAAATTTTTTAATACCATAATCTTAAAACGGCAGGTGCATTGGAATATGTACCATCAATTAATAGATATGATGCCCATAATATGAGGCATATTTATTTCCATACTGATGGTGGTTGGTGTCATTGATAAATACAGTAAAGATGTATGTATACAGTTGCTGAATAGTTCACACATTACGGGACTACTTTGATTCTTAAACTTGAGAGTTTCTCCCCCTACCTTTTTTTATCAAAAGCATAGAAATACCCAATACGAACGACCTTGAACTGACCACAAAGAAGCAATACCATTATTTAGATCAGATGGAAATCCGACATGTGCCTGTCACAAAGAAAGAGGCGCCAGATTTTGGAATCCATTTCATCGTTCAATTGCAGTTCATAACATTGTACTTGGCACTTTTTCACGTTGTTATCCATTTGTTTAGTTATGTAATTGTGTTGCACTTCGCTTTCTTATTCTACCCCTCCTCAATCATTTATTCGTTTGCCACCTTTGGCCAGTAAATCACAACATTGCTCCAGACATACGACGGCACTTTGCTACTACTTACTTGCGTCCCTTTGCCAGATCCCGGTGGACCCAAGAGGATGGCATTAATTCCAATTTCAGGCTCATAACGAGATTGTGGCAATAGTTTTGCTGCGTTTGGTGCCATTTTTAACTTGGAATCTTGTGTACAATTTATCGTCGGCTGAGTAACGTGGAG
Source organism: Phaonia tiefii (assembly GCA_963931995.1). NCBI lineage: Eukaryota > Metazoa > Arthropoda > Insecta > Diptera > Muscidae > Phaonia > Phaonia tiefii. The sequence goes on from OZ008371.1 coordinate 198,382,556, forward strand.
AGTTTAGTGGAAACTGGTGAAACCAAAGCAAAAAGAAATACACGCACTCCTCTATCGTCGCTCGCGCCACACACAATCACGATAGCAACAGCAACAGAGTGGATTTTGTTTTGTGTGTTGAGTGGAATGAAACGGCAAAATTTAATAATGACGTGGAGAGGAATGAAGTGGAAATTGTATGTAGCAAAAAGGGTAAATTAAATTGAACGTCAAAAAATATTTTTTATTTTTTAAATTAAAATATTTAAATATCATATTTAATTTTACCAGGAATTTGTATATGCATTTATAGGCATCACAAATATTATTCAATGAACTAATTTTAGCGAAAAATGTTCTTTAATAATAGTTCGGTTCAAGATCAATATCTATTAAAAGTAAATTTTAATAGAAAATATTAAAAAGAAATATGTGAAATTGATTATTATGGTGGATGGTTTTGAATATAGCTATTTCAATACCCACCAAGGCATATCATCAACTCCCTTCTCCACAAGTATTTAGGTATATTTTACCATAAAAATTTTAAAGAAAATGTAGATAAATAGTTTCCCATTACATTCCATTTTCCCAATCAGAGAGGAGTTGGCTTTCTAGTTTTACGCTCACTGATCGAACTGTTTTGAGAAGCTTTTTTCATGGCTAATTACTCGATAGTGTCGGCCTCACTAAAGTGGGGTACAGACGATCATTCAAAACTGACAGTTTTGCTGAAATTGCCCTTGACTGACCGTGTGACCGTTCATTTTCATCAGTTATCAGTCAACCACAAAAAATGAGTTTGGCTCCGACTCACAAATGTCTTTTAAAATATTCACATGACTATATTTTTTTCTGCAAGTAATCCATTCTTTCACCCACTTGCTTCTCTTCTTATTTTTTGTATTTTTTTTTTCACTTAGCGCAATAAGCAACAATGCGCACCCAATTTTTTTATTATCCATCTTTGTTAAACTTTCACAGCTGAATGACGGTTTGAGCATCATTCATGAATGAATAACTGATGTCAGTTTTGACTGACAAGCATAAATGATCGTCTGTACCCCACTTAAAGGTCCAATTAGTCTTGACGGTTGACGGTAAGCGATCAGCTGTTTGAGTTGGGGTTGCATTTTGCATGTGCTAGAGAGAGACAAATAAAATAGAGGGTTTAGCTGTTATTGTTATTGCTTTTACTTCGATATTTTGTGCGTGGCAATACACAATTACACGGTAACCACAATTTTCTTTTTATTTTTAATTTTTTTATTTGACACAACCACACAAACACATGCATGCAAATTATATTTGTTACAAATGTTCTTCGATCAGTTTTTTTTTTTTTGTTTTGTCTTTCTACCGGGTAACCGTCATAATTAACGGCGCAATATTGAGTATAACGTCAACCGTCAAGACTAATTGGACCTTAAGTGAGGCGATTGTCGTCGAAAGAAATATAAGGTGGTCGGAGAAGGGATCGAACCAAAATTGTCATGTATAAAAGCCGCGCAAACTAACCATTGCTTTACCTTAAAATATATCAGAAATATTCCCACATAAAAAAAATGGTTTCTCATTACATCCCATGAAGGAATCGGGGAGAGCTTCTCACAACCAGTGAGCTGTGCGCTTTCTAGTTCTATACTCACTGATTGGGACCTACAGTTTTACACCGGTTCCGAACGGTATTTTTGAGAAGCATTTTAATGGACAAATACTCGATAGTGTCGCCGTCACTATGCGAGGTGACCGCCGTCGAAAGAATTAAGGTGGTCAGAGCAGGGATCGAACCCAGGATCTCAAGTAAAAGAGGCGCGCACACTACCCATTGCACCACCGACGGTGCACATAATAGCTGAAATTTTTTTATGAAAAATAATCAATAACACTGCAACAAAATTTAGGTTTTTGCTTTGGGGTGGACGATTTCTTAGACCGCTGTGTAGGTACTCTTTTGTTTATGGGCGTGACAAGTTTGAATTTGTTTATCCGATACTGTCCTAGATAAATTTAAACATCGAGTATAAATATTGAATTGAGCGAATTCTTGTGATAACATGTCTGCAGTGAAATGTAACAGGGATTATTTTTGTAGAATATTAAAATGCTCTATTTCAAAGTTTTAAGGGTTCTTTTCGTCCTTTGTTCAAATAGTACCAAAAATTTACACTAAAATGATCAGCTACGGATTCAGAATGATCCACGAATTTATTCCCCATTAAATTTCGTTATGGGTCGTCATAAACAAAAATTCTCTATCTTTATTTCAAATCGGAACAAACACCTGTTTCTACTAAAACCTTTTTCTGGTACATGAGATTAGTTTCAACTCAGACAATGTTTAATGATCTGTAAATCTTATCTCAACTGAAGACAATTTTCGAGACTCCACGCCCATTCTGGTACCTCCCATACAAAAGCTGTGTAGTCGTTTGGATTGTCGATGCGATAAATCGCGTAAAACACCTCTGATCTTAATGAAATTATATGTATATTGGCTTCATTTTGTCAACGCCAACCTCCCACTAAAATAAGGGTGATTTTGTCACTCCCATTCTGGTACCTTCCATACAAAACGTGGTCGGCTGTCTGTTCAATTGATGCGACATCTCCCGCAAACCTCAACCGATTTTAATAAGATTTGATACTGGGCAATGTTTTGTCAAAAACTACTTTGTAATTGAAATTCACAACTTTACCATGTCCCAAATTTAGTTGTCTTAGATCCTCGTTATGTTTAAAGTTGTAATTTCCTTCAAGGCGATAAGAGATCATGTGAGATTTCCGGTTAGTGAAAAAAATGTAAATGCCGCGGCTGGGATTCGAACTCACATTCGCTGGACGATCGCGTCGATGTTTGTGAAGCATCATCTTCAGCAGCGTCTAGCCCGTTAAGCCACTGCGGTGTGTATTTACACAAGTACCTCCCATACAAAAAATGGGAGACCTTCCTGTTAACCGACATAAACTACTTTTGAATTAAAAATTGACAACATTGCCACCCCCCTTTTTGTACCTACTACACAAAAGTTGGGTGACTTTTCGGTTGATCGTTGGCTATTCAGTTGATAATAAGATTTGCTACTGGGCAATATTTTATCAAAAGCTATTTTGTAATTAGAAATGGATAACTTTGCCACGCCCATTTTTGTACTTTATATACAAATGTTGGGCGGTCAATTGGCTGGTAATCCCAATAAATTCCCCAAAACACAGCAAATCCCAAATATATTCGGAAATATATAATATTTTTGACAATGTCACTCTGCTATTTAATAAGCACGTGGCAAATTCACCTATTCTGGTAGCTGAAAGATGGTCGACGAAAAAAAAGATAAAACTTTTTTAATCGATCTCTATGGGGACTTAGAATGAGGGTTTTCCATATATTCTTTCAATTATTACATACTGTAAATTGAAATGTAGGTCGACTATACAGCCTATGGTTTAAAAGAGTTATTTAAATTACAAACTATTTCACACACAACTTTAAAAGACTGATGTTGGCACAAAAATACAGCAGACAGTTGTCCGAGGCCTTCGGCCACGGACTGTCCCTGCAGGCTGTGTCAGAGACACGGCCATTAAGTTTAACGTAGAATACGCCATCCGATAAGACAGAAAACATATATAACAATAAATTCATTTGCTTATATTATATATCATTTATTGTTATATATGTATGTTTTCTGTCTTATCGGATGGCGTATTCTACGTTAAACTTAATGGCCGTGTCTCTGACACAGCCTGCAGGGACAGTCCGTGGCCGAAGGCCTCGGACAACTGTCTGCTGTAATTTTTATATTTACCAACGGCATTTGATTCAAGTCCGTTTAAAAAAAAATATAATGTTCAATTTTTTAAACTTAATTTAATTTATGTATTTTAATTAATATTTTTATTGAAATAAGTTCTGCGAATGTTGAGAGGGCCGCCCTAATATTAAAAAAGGTTTACCTTATCGAGTCTTCGCATTAGCATTCAAGCGTTGTGTGAAAGCTTTACGCTTTACAATTCAAAATTAATGTTACAACAGCTTTATTGAAGCTTTCGCAAAAAAGCTTTATTACGTTAGCTTACTGTTTGTTTCACTTTTTACTAGATACATGTTGCCAAGCAACATTAGCTTGCTGTTCGTTTCACTTTTTACTAGATACATGTTCCTAAGCAATGTTGAGCAACCAAAAACACTCAACCAAACACCACACATATGTTTGAGTGTATGTGTTTAAACAATTTTCATTTGAGAAATTAAAATACTAGAAATATATCAACCAATATGAAATGTATATCAAACGAAAGATAACATCTTCATTTACCTACAAAAAAAATTTTAAAAAAATTCATCTAGCCGTTTTCTCAAATTCAATGAAATAAAGATTACAACAATAAAAACCTGACATGACTCCTCATACCGTAAGGTAAGACGTATTCTACGTCAAAATATGACTGATACGACGATTCAAAAAGACCTTTGTGCTGACTTAAAATTTAGATTTTAAAACAAATAGATATTGTGTTCTAATTAAGCTATCGAAGTCATAATTTCAATGAAGCTTAATCAAATTTTTTTTTTTTTTTTTTTTTATCAAACCAACACTCAGGGGATGCCCCCCTATAAATGCAGTGCATTGTGTTGGCGAAGGAAAATTGAGGTAGTAGAGGGTGAAAAGAGGGAGTAGTGTCTGTTGATATTTGCCTTGAATGTTTGTATGTCACAATTGGTGGGAAATACACTAGCCGGAAGTTTATTCCACATACGGACTGTACGGCTGAAGAACGAATTTTCTCTATAGTGTGTAGTGCGGTCAATCGGCCACTCGATAAAAAACGGATGAGAGTTCCTGGAAAGCCTCGTACTTCGGCTAAATATCCTCACGTCCGGCATAAGTTGACGGATGTCCGAGGAACACATACCGTGGAAATATCGATAGAACAGTGACACGCAACCCACATTTCGACGATGCTCAAGGGAGGCAATAGAGTTGGATATCCTACTGTCCCCTATTAACACCGTCGCTCTCCTCTGGACACGGTCGAGAAGCTCCAAAGAAGTCCTAGGAGCACCTGCCCATATATGGGAGTTATACTCCATCTTAGGCCTGATGTAGGTGGTGTAGATATTGAGAAGATCAGATGGAGTGAAGTATTTCTTGCACCGCTTCAAAAAGCCTAGACACTTGAATGCATCTTTCGACACTTCAAATACATGTTTTGCCCAACGGACATCACATTGTATTTTCATGCCCAGAACATCAAGAGCGTCTGATTCATCAATATCCACACCGTCCATAGACAATGACGACACACCTGGGTCAGCAATACGTTTATGCGACAACAAACAACACTGGGTCTTACTCGCATTAAAATCTACTCTATTCCTTCGACCCCATTCAACAATGGACACCAGATCGCGGTCGAGTGTTTCATTCATTGTCCGGCGTTTGACTTCAATCTCTTGAAGACTTGGCCTACGATCGAATGAATAAGAATGGCAGAGATTACTGTCATCGGCAAAAGAGTAGATTGGATTCACAGTCTCACCCAGGAGATCGTCAATGAAAATAAGAAAAAGAGAAGGAGAAAGAACAGAGCCCTGTGGTACACCTGCAGTCAATTTATGCTCGTCGGATGAAACCCCATCTACAACAACTCGTATAGTGCGATCTCTGAGAAAACTCGATATAAATCGAGTGAAGTTATCACCGACACCAAAAGCAGCGAGCTTTGACAAGAGTGCATCGTGCCATACTCTGTCAAAGGCCTTGGAAATATCAAGAGCCACTACCTTACTCTCACCAAGCGGGTGGATGGATCGACTCCACTGTTCCGAAAGGAACGCCATCAGGTCTCCAGTAGATCTCATTCTACGGAAGCCATACTGCCGATCATTAAGAAGGTCATTGGACTCAAGATACTTCACTAGATGGTGGTTAACCATACTCTCCATAACCTTCGAGAGCGCAGAACAAATTGCAATTGGGCGGTAATTTGCAGGGTTACTTGCATCACCTTTTTTAGGGATTGGCTGGACATTAGCAATCTTCCAACGCGCCGGGAAGACTCCGGCACGGTATGCAAGGTTGAAAAGATTGCGCAGTGGACACGCCAGTGTCGAAGAGCACCTACTCAAGACCAGTGCAGATATGCCATCCGGGCCCGGGGATTTACCTACGACGAGATTCGCAAGAACCTTTTTAACTCCTCGCGTTCGAAAAAATATCTTGGGCATGGAACAAGATACGTAATTGATCACGGGGAGTGGTTGATTGCTATCCGGCAAGGAAGAGTTCCTTGCAAACATTTCAGCCAAGAGGTTAGCTTTATCAACCGGTTCAGTGAATGTTATGTCATCTTTAAGAAGAGTTGGGATAGAGGAAGAACTATCCTTTATTCTTCTTGCAAATGACCAAAAGTTCTTACTTCCACTAGGGAAAGAAAGAACTTTAGTACGAATACGCTGTTCGTGAAGAAACTTTTCGCGTCGAAGTACTTTGGCACACTTGGATCTTGCCGGTTTGCGTAGCAGTTCAGTATCAACGTTTTTATTAGAACGCCAGTCCCTGAACGCGTCCTCTTTGGATCTGACAGCATTCTTGCATGTCTGGTTACACCAACTTTTTTCCGATGGTTTAACCGAAATAATTTTCGTCGGAATGAATGAATTCATACCAATCAAAATTATCTTCTCGATCATTTCAGCAGCAGCATCTATGTCATTGTCCAGAAAACAAAGCTTCCAGTTAAAATGCTGATAAAAATTGTTGAGCTCAGCCCAACGTGCCTCTTCGTAGATAAAAATTGTTCGCTTCGGGACTGTGTTTGAAGCGAGACGAAGAGCTGAATACGAAAAGGACGCTGAAATGATACAGTGCGAAGGGTGCGAAGTTAAGAAGAGGTCAAGTAAATTTTGGTTGTGCCCTTGAACACACGGAATGTGCGTCGGTTCATTCACCAATTGCGTTAAGTTATTATGAGCGGCAAAGAGCTCAGCGTATTGGCCCTCCGTAGTTGTATGGCTCGAATGCATTAACCAGGAGGAATTATGGACATTGAAATCACCATCAACAACGATTTCACTGTCTGGATAATTCTTAAATTAAATATTAAATTCATTAAATATTAAATTCATTCATTAAACCTAAATTTGTTCCAACATATTACCTTGCAAACAAAAACATTATCTGTGGCACATGATGTCTATTTAGCACTAGCACCAGAGTCTGATCAGAGAACGAAGAAACTCTTCTAGTGTAATGGATGGACGTGTGATTTGAGGTGCCAATATCGACTCGGAGCATTACCTGGTGACTGCGAAAGTTCGCACGAGAGTAATTTGAGGTGCCAATATCGATTCGGAGCATTACATGGTGACTGCGAAAGTTCGCACGAGAGTGAGCAGGGCGAAAAACGTACGAAGCCAAATACGGGAAAAGCTAGAAATTGACAAGCTGCAAATATCGAAGATATCAAAGTCCTATCTACAAAAGCTCACCCTCCTGCTAGAGCAGAATACTCCCCTCCTGAGGACCCGGAAGCGCAGTGGAAGCACATCTCTTATTCTTTGGAAATCGCTGCAAGGACTGAACTTGGCTATCAAAAATCGCAGAAGGATAAGCCATAGTATGACGAAGAATGTCTCATTGCAATTGATGAAAAAGACGCTGCACGTATGGCAACGAAACAGTCAATTACAACGCGTGCTACGAATGAGCGGTACAAGAGGCTGAGAAGAGAGAAAACCCAATTAATTAGTAGGAAAAAATTACAGTGGGAGCAGAGAGAGAGAGTGAAAAGACGAAAATGTTCAGGATGAACAATGAATCCCGAAAATTTTTCCAGAGTGTAAGAAAATCGAATGACTTAAAATGTAGAGGCCACTTTTCAGCACTACTACACTCAGATTCTTAAACTGGACATCAGGAGGTAAGGTAATGAGCGTATTATGTGAAAGACTAAAACCAATTGTTTAAAACCTGATTGGACCTACCAGTGTGGTTTTACACCAGGCAATTCCACGACTGCCCAAATATTCACGCTACGCCAAATTCTGGAAAAGACCCATGAAATGCAAATCGAAGCATAACATATTTTTGTCGATTATAAAGCTGCTTTCTTTAGACCCATACGGGTAAAATTGTACGAAGCTGTGTCTGAACTTGGGATTCCGTCAAAACTAATCCGCCTCTGTAGAATGACTCTAACCTACACCAAATCAGCAGTGAAGGTGGGGAAAGACCTCACCGAACCATATTGTACCAAGCGAGGACTGAAACAAGGCGGCACACTTTCGTGCAATCTCTTCAACATCTGATATAATAATATTGAGAAAAACTGCATCGAATGTGAAAAGCCATATGTTGATGGCGTATGTTGACGACATAGACATCTTATACTTATCCGGTCACGAACAACCCCGATGGGTCAGGGACCTTACAAAACGAAGATAACATATTTCGCCAACCAGTTCGATCTTTTGGCTTATCTCTCCACTTAGCGATACAAAGTGTTCGCAGGGATTCGTCAACCTGATCCCACCAGCGGAGTCTTGGTCTTCCTATTTTTCGTCTTCCTTCGAGTTCGGTTTCGAAAATCCTTCGTGCTGGTTCGCCTTCATCCATTCTATTGATATGGCCTAGCAATCGCGTTATTTTGATGTGCTTAACTATGTCAATGTCGGGATATAGCTCATACAGCTCATGGTTCATGCGTCGCCGATACTCGCCGTTGTGCACTATAGGGCCATACATTTTTCGGAGTATTTTTCTCTCGAAGACTCCTACATATGTTTCGCCTGCGATAAAACCCAGGATTCTCCGCCATAAAGCAAGACAGGTTGTATGAGAGTCTGGTATAGTTGGACTTTTGTTACTCGAGAGAGGGCTTTATCTCTAAAGTGCTTGCTTAGCCCAAAATAACATATATTCGCAAGCACAATTCTCCGCTTGATCTCAAGGCTGAAGTTGTCGTCTCCATCCACGGCTGATCCGAGATATATAAATTCGCCTACTACCTCGAAATTATAACGGTTATCAAGTTTCACGCTTTGATCTAATCGCGTGGAGGCCCTGCTCGTTTAAACCATTAATTTTGTCCTGTCCTCATTTACCGTCAGACTCACTTTTCCTGACTCCTTCCCAATTCTCGAAAACACCGCAGTAACTTTTCTAACTGTGCGCCCAATGATATCTATATCATCAGCATACGCGAGCAGCATGTGACTTTTGCTGCTGATGGTTTTATTCATGTTGACAGCAGCTTTTCTCAGAATAATCTCTATTAAGATGTTAAAGAGATCGCACGATAGGGTGTCACCTTGTCTGAGGCCTCGCTTAGTTTCGAAAGGTTCGGTAAGATCCTTACCAACTTTCACTGCGGATTTGGTGTTCGTCAGGGTCATCCTGCAAAGGCGTATGAGTTTTGCAGGAATACCAAGCTCAGACATTGCCTCGTAGGGTTTCCCCCGTATCGGGCTATCGAAGGTCGCCTTATAATCGACAAATAGATGATAGGTGTCGATTTTTTTTTTCGTGGGTCTTCTCCAGGATTTGGCGTAGAGTGAAAATCTGGTCGGTTGTCGATTTTCCAGGCCTAAAGCCACTGGTACACTTTGCGATAGGTCACTGCAGTATTTTTAAGAATCAAAAAATAATCAGCGAAGGTTTGATTGTTTCAACGACTATACAATCCTCTCGACAACCGATTTAATTTTGAAATGGTATATGAATTTATCTACCTTGGATCCACCGTGAACAAGGACAACAACGTCAGACTGGAGATAAATAATAGAATTATGCTTGCAAATAGATGCAGACAAAAGTCCAGCTGTACCAGACTCTCATTTTACTTGTCCTGACATATGGCTCCAAAACTTGGGTCATATCGCAAACGGATGAAAAACACCTGGGACTATTCGAGAGAAAAATTCTCCGTAAAATATATGGTCCTGTTAAAGAAAACGGCGAGTACCGACGTTCTTGGAACCAAGAGCTATATAATTTATATTGTGACGTGGACATAGCTATGCGAATCAAATTAGGCTAATTGTGTTGTCATCATAATGGGCGAAGATCAGCCAGTCCGAAAGGTTTCGGATAAAGTACACGATAGAAGCAGAAAAGGCGACGACCAAGATTGTGATAGAAAAACTAGGCCGGAGAATCCCTCCGTATCCTTGGTGTTACTAACTGGCGAGAAAATGCGAAGGATGGAACCAGTTGGAGAAATATGTTAAAATTTGTTTGTTTAATTAATATGTGTAAGACATCTGACCTCATGAGGTTGTAAAATATTCAATAAAAGTAAAGTAGAGTTTGAAGTTAGCAACTGCACAAGATAAAACTTTAATTGTTGGAAACTATGTTCTTCTTGTTTGTAAAGTTTCAAAATTTTATCGGGAATAAAAAAAATAAAGTGAAGAAATCAGTGAAATTTTTGCGCAAAACTCCATTTAAATAAGGGAATTTATGCGTTTATCATAAATGGCTATTCACATGGAATTTTCACTTAATTTCTTTCACTTTATTTTTTCTGGTGAGCAGCACATTACCCGGAGAATTGTATTCGCAATAAGGTTTAATAAAGACATCAATTCTTTTTTTTATAAAGAACCTTTTAACATTGGAAGTGCACATCGATCCAAAATATTCTTTTAAATGTTCCTACTGATTGAAATATCTTCTTTTACCTTAACATTTATTTTCAAACACAACATTTGAAAACATAATACACTCATTTTATTTCAACAAAAAAGAAATTGCATTTTTTAATTTGTCAATTCAATTAAAAACTATTTTCAATACACAATTTATCAACTATGGCGCCAATTTGTATTTTATGTATCATAATACTTGTTAAAATCGTAATTTGTTGTCTTAAGAGTGTGAATAAAAATTAATTTGAAATTTTGTCTTTGTGTGGTTGTTTCTCTAATATTAATTTAAAAATTATTTTGAAATATTTGTAATAAACACACTACACAATATTAGATGGGCGTAAAGTGGTCGTTGTCTGTAAGAGAATAAAAGAAAAAATTCAACTATAAATTACATTTTTTTGCTTCAAACAATGCGATTTTTTATACCGTTTTCGTTTCAGACGGTTTGGTAATTTCTGCGGGCTGATGTTGCTTCTTCTCTTCCGCAATATTGTGCTGTAAGGCTTCAATGTACGAATTCTGACATTCTTTGCAGATATTCTTAAAGGACATTTCTATTTTTTGACTGGTTAGAGTTAGCATCGATATCTAGAGGGGGAACAATGATTGTATAAACATTTTAATTTTATGAATATTTGAATTTTAAACTTACATCCTTTTCCAAGCGTGGCACATCGTTTCCCAGATTTATAATCTTTTGTTTATATTCCGGCCAAGAATTTTCCAATGACGTTACATGTGATGTTATATTGGCACTGCGATCAAATAATTCATCCAATTTGGTCTGTAATGAGTGAAATTGTTTTATGCTTGTAAAACAATGGGATTTGTGTTTGGGAGGTCTCTTGTATTTCACATTCACCAAAAGTGTATTTGAATACATTATCGCAGAGAATTTAATACTCAGGAAAAACAGTTCTAGAGACCTTTGTGGAATTTGTATCATTTGCCAAATAAGTAAATTACTTTAAATCTAGCAAAGCTACAACAAATGATTCAAATTCACTGTACGTGTTAGTGGAATGTAGAATACACCCAGAAATACCTTGTGTTTAACTAACTCCTCCTGCATAATAATTGACTTTTGCGTTAATGTATCATTGATGAAACTATTATTGGCTTCCAATTTGTCGATTTTTCTTTGCAAATCGGATCTTAATGCTTTCAATTCTTCGGTGTAGTTAACGGGTAGGGCCATATTCTTTAAGCCGTCGCTAAAGTTGGACTGAAAAGGAAATTAATATTAAATTTATTTAATTATTGAATTTGTAAAACTTTATGTCAAATTTAAGGTTCCTTTTAGAACTAGTTAGAAACTATAATTTCTGTAACATAGAACTAGTTCTTCTCATTGCAAAGAAATGTTAAAATTAAAATAACGAAATTCTTTGGTTTTCAGAAATTGGCAAATTTCCACTACTTTGGAATTGGCTGTTTTTACTATTTCACAAGCTGGTGGAACAGCGCCTGGTTCATATTTCAATAGTTCATGAACTATTATTTTTGAACTACATCATTTCTAATTGAAATTTAAATATTCTATTTGAAATTTGAAATACATACATCAATTGAAAATTAAAAATTCTATTTGAAATTTGAAATATATCAACTGAAATTTAAAAAACATCAACTGAAATTTAAAAATTATATTTTAAATTTAATAGACATCAATTGAAAGTTTCAAAACATCAATTCAAATTTAAAATACATATACATATTGGTATTTAAATTTCAAGTAATATGTTTAAAATTTCAATTGATGTTTCAAAATATCATTTGATGTCTTTGAAATTTCAATTGATGTTTTTTAAATTTCTATTGTATTTAAAATTTCAAATATAAATATTAAATTCCAATTAATTTAAATTTCAAATACAATTTGCAAATTGCAAATGATATTTTTCAAAATTAAATTGATATTTTTCTTTTAATTTCAATTGTAAATGATGTTGTCCAACAATTTTCTTCTCCGTTACGGGAGTTATCACTATCCATACGTACTATATCTTACCTTTAAATTTTCAAACACTGTTTGCAAATCGGTTTGTTTCTCCTTCACCGCATTGTAATGATCTTTCATACTTTCAACATCCGTAGCTATAGCTTCGATTTTTGCACCAAAATCTGCTACGATTTTCTCTTCCTTTTCGTAACTTTTTTGTGCTTCTTGAGAGGTGCGATATTCACTGAAATTCTTCCATAACTCCTGTAGAGATTGATGTAGCTCCGTTAATTTCAGAGACATAGAAGTTTGATTTTTTATTAAATTTTTCGAAGTTTCATGCCAGGCTTGCAATGTATCGGGTAAAATTTGGCTGGCTGCAGAAACTGTAAGGAATAAAGACACGCAAAATAAATCTTAATACAATTCCAGAACGCATTAAATAGTATATAGACTCACCTTGTTCTACCTTTTGTCTATATTCATAGATCTGTTGTTGCAGATTGAAATTTAACCAATATGTAAACCCAACAAAAATGGACAAAGTAATGACAAACAATAGTATTCCATACAAACGAAATATCAAGTGTTTGTTGTGGCCACAATGATGAGGAGGATGTTTAACTTTGGGCTGTAAAAAAGAAGCGTTCAAGTTCATATACACACACTTAAGTTTCCTGGTACATATTGTAATGAAACTTACCCAATTGTAATCCTCCTGGTCATCTGTCGAGGCATTATTCAGCAATTTGTCTTGGGAATATAGAGCTCCTCTATTGTTGTTACAGCGTCTCATGGGTCCTCCTCCACTACTGCCACCACCACCACCTCCACCACCACTACTCTTTGTGTGACTTTGTGATAAGAGGGCATCTAAATCTCGCCGTTTTCGCATTTTCTTAATGCCATAACGTAGTGGCACCGTAACATGATGACTAGAGTCCATTTTAAACTAAATTGTTAGATTAAAATAATTAAAAACTGTTCTGGGCTTAAAACGAATGCGAGGAGTACAACCCCGTGCAGGTTGGAATATAGATTTCCTTTGTTTTATACTCCTCGAGTATTTGCTTTTTTGGTTCCTCCTCTCACAAATGATGTAAAGTAATTTTTATGAAAAACATTATTATTGATTTCTTTTCATATGTAGGTATAGAATAACACTGAGACTCTACTCTGTCAAAACCAAAGCGAGCGAATTCAGATACAACCCTTGTTGTGGCCAGTGGAGATAAAATAACTTTAGACATTTCCTCACATACCAAACGGCGAGAGAAAAAGAGCGCACCAGTGCAATTTCGGAGATTTTGCGCAATACCACCAACAGTGCCCAGTAGTTGACGATGTTGTTTTCCATACTATTTTGTTTATACATTGAATTATGTCAAATTTGTCATTGAATTCTTCTACACTTCGACAACAATAGAGGCATTAACTCTTCACACAGTAGCAGTAGCCTAACGCAATACCTCCCCATTTCTCTAGGCACACACAGACAATAATGCTCCCTTACCTACAGTAGAAGCTACTATTGAGGTGGTGGGGAGCTAACGTCATTTGATTAAACAATATGTTCTATTTCATGTTTGTGCGATTGGCTCCCCTTGGAATAATTGAAAAGACAAGTGTGGAGTTTAACTAATTATGATAGGGGTGTGGGGGGTTGGGGGGGTTTGAATAGTGGCGCAAGTGAGTATTTTGTCAATGGGGCATATGGAATTGCTGGAAGGTATGTGTAAGGAGAGTTACAAAATTCATTCATTGTAAAATCGAGTTCCTTCCTATGTTAATACGAGCATTTGGTTTATATACATTTGATTTAAGGTGTAGCTAAATATATACATATGTACATATTTACCTTCAGTTTTCAGTGTTTTATTTTTAGTTTAGAAAAATATTAACCCTAAGATAAATATACATAACAATTTGGACTACGTTTAATCTTCCCGATCCAAACGATCTTAATAAGAAATTCCCGATCCAATGGACTTAAATAAAAAATAAAACTGTTCCCATTACGTCCCATGAAGGGACTAACGCAATGACTTATGATCACAAAATTTATGAATCAATGGCCTATATTCCCATTCCAAATTCCGAAGAACTGGTTCTTCTCCATAAAAACTATTGCAGTCATTGGTTTGGAAAAAATTGTTCACTTTCTGCAACATTAAAAGTAGTTGTGAGCCAGTTGTACAATATTTGTATTACCCAGTAGGAAACGCTCGGACTAGTTAAAAAACTACTAGTTCCAGTGCCTGTAATTTGTAAACTAGCAATAACATATCATCACAACTTCCACATGGGCAGAAATCGAATGATTTCTGCCAAATTAATGACTTCACAATAATAATATCTACAGTTGTTTTTATAATGAAGAACTTGTTCTGTGCTAGAGAAATAAAAGTTCCAAACTACACCATTTCCATTTGAAATTTAAAGAAACTTAATTGAAATTTAAAAATTTTACTTGAAAATTAAAATACATCAATTGAAATTTAAAAAACGTCACTTGAAATTTAAAAGACATTAATTGAAATTTGAAACACATCAACTGAAATTTAAAAATTTTATTTGAAATTTGGAATACATCAATTGAAATTTAAAAAACATCTATTACAATTTAAAATACATCAATTGGAATTTCAAACACATCAATTGAAATTTGAAACATCTCCATTGAAATTTAAGACATCAGTTGAAATTTAAAAAACGTCAATTAAAATTTAAATATTTAATATATAAAATCGGCTAATAATTTTTAAATTTCAACTGACGAATTTTAAATTTCAATGGATGTCTTTAATAATTCATTTGATGTATTGTAAATTTCAATTGATATGTTTCAAATTTCAATTGGTTTCCCATTACATCCCATGAAGGAATTCGGAAGAGCTTCTCACAACCAGAGATCTGTGCGCTTTCTAGTTTTATACTCACTGATTGGGACCTACAGTTTTACACCGGTTCCGAACGGTATTTTGAGAAGATTTTTCATGGCTAAGTACTCGATAGTGTCGCCGTCACTAAGCGAGGTGACCGTCGTCGAAAGAAATTTTAAGGTGGTCGGAGCAGGGATCGAACCCAGGATCTCCTGTACAAGAGGCGCGCACACTACCATTACACCACCGACGGCATCTTTTAAATATCAATTCATGTATTTTAAATTTCAATTAATGTGTTTGTAATTTCAATTGATGTCTTTTGAATTTCAACTTATGTGTTTCAAATTTCAATTGATGTGTTTTAAATATCAATTAATGTCAATTAAAATATATTTTAATTAGAAATATTAAATTCAAATTGGTTTTAAATTCAATTGGTTTTAAATTTCAAATTTCAATTCATATTTTTCAAAATTAAATAAAATTTTTTTTTTATTTCACTTGGAAATTGGTTAAACCGTTTGACACTTAATACTTAATAGCCCCTACTAAATTTAATCTTCATATCTTATTTATTTTCGCCTTTTCCTCGATCTCGCACGAAAACTTTCGTTCATGTTTTATACCTTTTCAATTCTAATTCAGAAAATATGAATTTAAATTCGGCATTCCCAATTGAAATTAAGAAAGAATCAAATTAAATTCAGAACTTTCAATTGAAATTCATAAAATACCAATTGAAATTTAGAATTACTATTTGAAAATCAGAAAATGTTAAACCCAATTTACAAAAAAATCAGTTGAAATTCAGTAAACTCAAATTGAAATTCAGAAAATATCAATTAAAATTCGGAAACAAATCATTTGAAATTCTGAAAATATTAATTGAAATTCGGAAAACATCAACTAAAGTGCAGAAACTATCAATTGTAATTAAGAAAATATCAATTTAAATTCAGAAAAATGTCCATTAAGTTTCATCTCGTTATATACTTATATGTATTTACATCTGTCCGAATTTGAATTGATCATTTCTGAATATCATTTGATGTTTTCTGAGTTTTAATTGATATTTTCTGAAATTTAATTGATGTTTTCTAAATTTCAATTTATGAATTTCCATTGATGTTTCCTGATTTTTAATTGATATTTTGAGAACTTCAATTCATGTTTCCTCAATGTTAATTGATAATTTCAAATTTTCAATTGATATTTTCTGATTTTCAAATAAAAATTCTGAATTTTTATTGAATGTTTTCTGAATTTGAGTAAGAAATTCTTAAATTAAATTGATCTTTCCTGAACTTCAATTGATATTTTCTGAATTACAATTGGAAAAGGTGTAGAAAGTTAATTTGGGTTCTTTCCGCAATCGTGTAATTTCAAGTCGAATGAAAAGGAAAAATGTATCAAAACTTTTCAGCATAAATTAGGGTCAAAGACGATTAGACAACCAGAAGATGTGCGTAATTTGGCAACCCTGTTAAAAGAGAACCAATAAGAGCCAGTAATTCACTCAAACGCGTTTCTCTCTCGCGTCATAGCTTGATTATTTCCATAGAGAAATACTTAAGAGTTTCCATTACTCACGTCGTTGCCTCTTCATGACGACGAGGTAGTAGGCCATTTCATAGAGTTTTATTTGCTGCGGTATTTTACCAACTTTACACTTTTGTTGGACATAAAACGGACAGAAATCAAAGGGAATGCGTATTTTATTTTAATACAAACACAATAAAACATAATTTAGCTGTCATTATCATCAATAAACACTATTTAAAATTAGTTCCTGTCATCATCCATCATCGGCCTAGTACCTTTTCGATCAGCTGTGCCATAGAATCCCCCTGTTATTTCATAATTTTTGCATAGTGTATGTAATTTTACTTCAACATGGTTGGAATTTGTATAGTTATGTAGTTATATACAATAACACTATCAAAAGGCTGCTCGTGTATCGAAATATTCAATGAAGAGAGTAAGAGAGCGAGCAGAGAATGGCTAGGGTTTCACTCGTTTTGTTTGTTGACATTTCAGTGAAGAGAAATTTTGACTGCCCATTTTGTTTGGGTTCCTCTATTTCGAATCTGGTGTCATTTGCGAACAAATATTAAGCCTGTTTTTTTATTCCCAGCTAAATAAAGTAATTTGTCGACGACTTTGTATGGGGAACTAAGCGATTTTAAGCGGCGCTCCATACAAAGTCGTCGAATAATTAGTTTAGCAAGGAATAAAAAAACAAGCTTATTGAGTCAGTCGAACGAAAATGTCGACTTATAGTGCAGTCACACACACTACTGCAGGATTCTCACATATCAAGTAAATAATCAGCTGATTAGTGTATGCAAAAACAGATGTTTGCTTAAACGAAATCTCCAAACACGAGATTTCGATTGCAGTGTGTTGAGGTCTTAAGGACCCAATTTGACATGACATGAATGTGACACAAATACTTTGATTTTATTTATTTTAAAATTGAAATGTGTTTGGTCGTGTATAATTACCGATTTTTCGGTTAATCTATGAACCGTGGCCGTCGGTGGTGCAATGGGTAGTGTCCTGGGTTCGAACCCTGCTCTGACCACCCTAAAAATTTATTTCGGCGGCGGTCACCTCGCATAGTGACGAGTATATAGCCATGAAAAAGCTTCTCAAAATACCGTTCGGAATCGATGTAATAATCGATGAGTGAAAACTAGAAAGCGCACAGCTCAGTGATTGTAAAAAGCTCTCCCCAGTCCCTTCATGGGATGTAATGGGAAACCATTTATTTTTTATTCTGAACCGAGTCACTACTTTTTAATGTCTCTAAAATATCATTAAGAATTGATAACAGTTTAAAAAGGAATTTGTCATGTATTATTTCCTTAACTCTATTATTTTTTACTATAAGTATTTTTGTTTTTTTTTTTGTCATATGAAAATATTTTCCTCCAGGGGGTTATAGAAGTTCACGTTTAAACGTATCTGATTTTCATGGTGAAATCATTATATTTATAGTATCTTATCTTTTGTGGCTACGCCAGGGAGACGGTAGAATTGATTAACCTTTATAATCATTTATTTATATCGTAAGTGGAAAAGGATCACCATCAGCACTGAACACACAAATATGTCTGCAACGACGATATTTTTACTGAAATTTTAACTTGTATACATTACAGAACTGTAACGTTTATCATAAAAATGTTTATCCAATTTTGATTTTCTTTACATTTGTCATAAGAATGCTTAAAAGATTTATTCAATTCTGATTTTTTATACTGATCGTAAATTATAATGTCCAATCACTAGTGTTTAAACTAATTCAAATTCTGAATTTCTTTATATTTACATTTAGTTAATGTTTTTAACGCATTTTTATGTTTTTTTTTTTTAAAATTTATTACTTGGTACCAACCATTATTCTTATTATTGTTAAGTACTATTCTCTACTTTACACTCTGCTCTTTTGTTTATCAACTACTAAATTCTTTATCGCTGTTTTTCACAAAAACCGATGATTATTAAATGGTGTAAATATACTCGCTTAGCCGCCATAAAACAAACACACTTGAAACTCACTCAACGTCGCTATCGTGCAGTTTCAGTCACTAACACACACACCACACGCTCGCTCGGCCGTAATAGATCGAGACCTTATGCCGTAAGATATTAACTCGAAATAGCAGCCGTGAATTTGTTGTGTTTACCACATTGTGTGATTTGCATGGAAATTTCTGTCAATTCATTTAGTTTATTATTTAATAATTCTCTTATAAAAATAGCTATTAATGTTTACAATGAAAAATAAAATGATTTTGAAATGAAGGTAACGAAATTATTTCGCTAATTGATAAACACCTCCTGAAAAGATTAGCTTGTGATCGCGCACCTTACGTTGGAGAAAATCTTTTAAATCGTTTTGTGTAAATTCTACACCTAAGCCATTGGAGGCAAACAGCTTAAGCATTTGGTGTATACGTTCAATGGGTAAAGAATCCAAATTTGTAAGCATACCAACGATGTAGGACCAAAAGACCTTAAAACAAATGTAAAAGTATTAAAATCCTACACAATTTTTGGCAGTTTAAATTCTAACCTGTAACTCTTCCTCTCTTTGATCCGATGCACTGGCCATAGCAGACACATTGTCATCATCTTCCACAATAATCTCACTTATTGGCAATTTCTCCAATTGCGATTTAGGCAAATCATCTTCTATTAGTTTATAAACACCGGGCTGGGACTCCACTATAATACCATGGGATTGCCAAAAAGCCATACGCCTTCTCAACACAGAGGGAGGAATCTTCACCAACAAACTTAAGTCGTCCAGGGACCATTCAGCTAAACAAAAATAAAATTGAATCAAGTTATTAAATAAATTCAGATGCAAAATATAACCACCATTTCCCCATGTCTGATTATTCCAACCTAAAGAGCTAACCAACAGTTATAGCTGTCAGTTTGTATGGAATTTGTCACACCGCTAGTGGAAAAAGAACCGGAACTGTACAAGTCACGTGATAGGTTCATTACGGATAGTGACCGGTCCTAGTTCTAACATCTTTATATGGAGGGAACCTATCACTCTTACTATGATTTGTAGTCTTTGGTGTAAATTGGCAGCCCATAGATACCATATGACAAGTCGCAGAACTAGTCTGCAGGAACCTGTATTGAACCTGTCCTATTCTGTCCGTCGTAGCAATAATACATATGTATGTCCCAAATATACCAGTCACAGAAATGACATAGAACTAACATTTCAGCCCAATTGACTCGTCGTTAACACTTTCGAACTAGAGTGGTGACATATCCCCATTTCACTTATCTCGCGCCTAGTACTTTCAGACAATTGACACCACTTTTCCCGTAGGGATATAAGTGTTGGTTACCGCAATATTGAAAAACAAAATATTTAAAATAATATATACAAATCGTCACCTAAAATGCTAAAGGCCGTAACTACACTTTTTAGTTTTTAACAGGAGAAGGAATAAACGTTATAAATATTTCTTAAAAACTACTTTTTTTCCATTAATTTGTTTTTCAGAAACAAATCCATCTTTGTTCTCTAAGCTTGAATCTAAAATTTTAAATAGTCTTTAATTTATAACGTTTATTCCTTCTCCTGCAAAAAACTAAAAAGTGTAGTTACGGCTTTTTGCATTTTAGGTGACGAAATATTTAACGCTGCAGTATTGAATAAGCATTTAGTATTATAAATAAATTATAAATAATAAACTCGACGTTTGTGATTAAAAATTGATTTCATGTAATTTAACAATTTCTTATTAAATACAAAAGAAGATAATTAATTCCGCAATTGTTTGCTACATAGTTTAAAAGTAGCCTGGAGACAACATTTTAAAACCGCTAGTACCTACCCTTATTCTGAAAATGATAAATTATCACTGCTTGCGTGGGTGCCACCGTCATGTCCAATACACGTTCCCCCAATTCGATTGTAATGCTGACCTTCCCTGTAACTGTACGCCAATTTAACGTACGATTGCCTTTATATTCCTCATAAGATTTCGTATACTTTTGAAATTCATTTGCAATTTCTTCTGGCAATTCTACGCTCTCCTTATTGAATGACGGCCAAAATTGAGCTGATATTATAAACGATAGTATATCAAATTGTTTACTGTCCACATATTTCGGATCACTGTGTATATGACTATTGATACGTTTCGATTCTGTTATATCCCTTAACATAACCTCGCAATTATGCAGCAAAGACTCTCCAAATCTCAGCTTCAGCAATTCTAAATTTCTTATTTCTTTATCTGGATTAAATTCCAGTTGCGAAAGTAAACGATCTGCCAACAGATTGCGATATTCACTCATAAATAGCTCTTTGCTGCCATAGATATCCACTACCATGGATATAATGTCGGCACAACGTGATGTCTTGACGGTACGCGATTTTGCAGAGCTATCCAAACCAAAAGGATCCGGTTGCCAATTCTCCCAATTGCTAAGCTCATCATTGACATTGCCACCAGAGGCATCTTTAACAGCATCGCCCTTAGCCAATTCTTCGGAGAGATCAGTGGGTCCCTCTTCGGTTAGACTAGTGACGACACAACGTACCGTGTCACTACGTTTTCGCAAGTACTCCTTAATGGGAGCGGTGACAGTCTCTAAAATGACACCACTGCTATCCAAATAGCGTATGGCTTTAATTGCAGCCACATAGCCAGTCAATATATCCATGGTATTAACACCAGGATGCAAGATGCGGGCCTCCAACGAAGTTTTTAAAGTCTTAATAATTTGACGACGTAAATTAATCTTTTCCATGCAAATTTTCAAATCTTCAATGGCGGGTATGGAGTCCGGAAAATCTATAAAAATAACAGATCCATTAAACAGTGTGTATTTACAGTTGCCTGATCCAAACTGTTGATAGTTACCTATGATAATACTAAAAAACTGATGTATAATACTTAGGGCATAATTCTCATAAACATAGAATGTTAGTTTCACTTTTAAACTTTGTATAGCATCGGAAGTTTTACCGGACTCGATGGCTTCTGTATGCATGTCGTCTGGATTAGAATGCTTGGCGTGGAACACTTGCATCAGCCAACAGATTACAACTTCATCCAGCCACTGGTACAAAGAATTTAAAAAGCAATCAAGTTATGTTTGGTTACCCTCCCCCCTTTATAAAACCTACAGATAACAGTGACTTCAAATGACTCCTATCGAAAATGCCGTGGCATGTGTTTTTTATGTGCTCTTTTATGCGCAATTGTACCAAAAATGTCATAGACTGTCCAGCCAAACGATCCAATAGCTCTAGATCTAACAATTTCTTATTGACATCATTGATGGTTTTTAATAAAATTTGACATTGGCACTTATCTACTTCCTTATTACAACCTTTGCATGGTATACCAGATTCGTCAAGTTCTTCATAGTCTGGAGAACAAAAACATAAAAGTATATAGAGGAAGTAGAGGCGCATAAACAATGGTCCATCTTACCTTGACCCACACCCGATGACTTGTGTAGATTAAAGAAAACCCTAAATGATACACTGTAGAACGAGAACACCACATTATAGAAAGATGTTGACAATTGGGCCAATAGTGAAGCTCTTAAAAGTTCATTAAGTTTTGTCAAATTTTTCCCTTGTTCCGATTTCTTACGCGCTGCATCCAATTTCTCCAGACTAGAACGGGCACACTGGTAGTAGCCATCCAAACTCTTTACGGCATTGACGAAATTCGTAAAAAGCTCATACTGAAGCTGTAAATCATCGGCCGATTCGCCGTCGCGTTTAAATTTCGTCAGCAATTGATCATGATTGAAGCAGGACCAAAAACTGGGTGTCAATTTGTTACGTACAAAAGAGCCAACTTCCATCCATAGTATTTCAAAGATATAATCCAGGGTGTCGTTGTCGTTTGCGGACAAATCAGGAGTGTCAAGCTAGGATGAAAAGACGCTGGTTAAAGCGGAACCCACGAGTAAATCCCATTATGATCTTACACATTCTTGTAGAATTGGACAAGTCTCACTGAAGTCGGTCCAGATAATTTCCATTTTTCGTTGTTTTGCCGCAGAAAAAATCAACCCGGTGGAAATTAAAAATCTCACAGCTGAGACGATAAACAACAATAAACAAAAACATAAAACCAAACAATCAAATGGCAATCACATGTCGAATCAGAGATGGTATTGTATATAACTGGTACTATTTTTGGTACTTTCCAACTTATTTAATATATATCAAACAAAACCCGCCTATTACACAGAAAAAATAGCCATCGGTAATATTGCCTAATTTGGGTTTGGCGATTTTTTTTGTTTTAGGTCAAGAAATAGAGGCAGGCAATATTGCCAAAATCGAAAGTGCAAAACACACTACTAACGACAATGCTGAATGGGGCAGCTAAAGGTAGAATATGATTGTTATATTTTAACTGTTCCAAGCCCATAGGCGTACAATGGAAATGTAGCCACAGAAATTTGTAATGGTAAGTAATGTAATCGAGGGGATTTATGTCGAGAGACTTTTTCCCATTCAGTTTTTCCTGCAGCCTGCAAGCCCAAGCTTATGCCGGAGAGCACTCCCTTCATATGGCGCCGGAGCCGCAGCAACAAAGATGTACGACCTTAAAAAAAAGTTGTGAGGTTTGAGAGACAGTTCATCATACAAAAACGACTCACACAACTTTTAATGCATAAGGCGGATATATTCTACAATAACGTCAACAGCAACAGCGTATTATGCATCAAAATACATACAAGGGTGTTAGGTTTACATCACGTGACAATAATACAACATAACATATATATAACTTAACATTGTGATTGCTCATATATATGGGATCAAACGAGAGAAGGGAGGGGGGCGAGCCCCACTAATAGTGAAGAGTTTCCGAAAGATAGATAGACGTAGGACAGACAGAAGTACCACTCAATTATCTCCGTCGAAGTCTTCTGTGACCCTTTTTACTTCTTGGACCAAAGAAGTAAGGTGAGAGCTCGACATCTCTGTCAATGGGGGGTTTATACCTACAGTCCGTAACCCCAAAATTCTCGGAGTTATTTTCGATAATCTCCTTACATTCTCGAAGCATGCGGATCACATTAGGAGAAGAGACCACACACGCAACAAGGTCATAAAGTCCCTTTCAGGGACAACTTGGGCAAGGAGAAGGAGACAATTGTAGTGACTTATAAAGCTATAAGTCTTCAACTATGCCGTCCCGGACCTCATCCCTCAGTGAAACTCAATGGAAAAGTCTGTAGAGGATCCAAAATAGTGCACTTCGAATCGCAACCGGATGTATTATGCCGTGAGGATTTATGCCGTGCAACATACAACAACATAATGTGTTGCTGACGAGAGTTTCTTGTGGGTTTTCATCTACCCAGTCATCCCAACCGACAGAACCGATAGCAATAACCCAGAAAATGTTGTACAACACGGCGGTGTTGCCACAAATAGCTATTCTAGCTTCAGGGTCCTTAATGAACACCCACCTCGATTTCGGATGAGAGGCTTCTGCCTAGGCAGACTAGAACTATTCTGGCACAGCTTAGATCTGGTTGGATTTCTATTCTGAATACATACGGAAAAACCCGTGCCCCATTACATCCTATTGGGATTGGGGAGAGCTTCCAACAACCAGTGAGCTGTGCGCAATCTAATTGTTAACTCACTGATTGGGATCTACAGTTTTACACCGGTTCCGAATAGTATTGTAGAAGTGGACGTCGTAGAAGGAAATGTAAGGTGGCCAGAGCAAGGATCGAACGCAGTTTGTCATGCACAAGAGTCGCGCCCACTAGCTATTGCACCACCGACGGCCAACGATCATACAGATCGAGAGTAATCCCAGGCACCTTACATCAGTGACCACACTGCCTACAAATCCCTCATGACACTATTCATATTTTCAGCTGTCCTGATAGGCCTACTGCCTTGCTGCCAGTGGATCTATGGGACAGACACATGAACGTGGCACAATTTCTCCAGTTCCCACCGCCACCACCAGTGGAAACAATCTGTTACAACAAATGAAGAAATTACTGAAAATTGTATTTATATCACATGAAAGCCATCACAAGTAACATTTACTTCTGTGAAATGAAAGTGGAAACTGGCTCATGACCGAAAATTGACTTTGCATTAACCCATTGTGAGAGCACGACGAAATTAAAGATTTTTGGATCTGACTTTCTTGTTTCAGCAATTTGCATGCGTGTAGATACGAAATTATCTACACCATATTCAGATACATTTGAAAGTCACAGTAATTCCCATTTCTCCATTTAACAAAACAACAAAATAATTTTACACAGTTTACTTTTAACATTTAAATCTAAATTTTATTATTTTAATTCATTACCAATAAATCTTACACTAAATACGTAGTTTTGTTATACGATAGAACACAAAAAGTATGTATATTCATTTATAATAATAGAATTTCTTATAAAATAATGCGAATTTTCGTTTGTTTTCTTCAGATATTTATATACACGTACAAACAGAATCAAGGGTTTTCACCCAATTTACCAACAAAGATGATCATTAGAAAGAAACATTTAAAGTAAGTGGAACAACAAATTGTTTAAAAGAAAGTATTATTCAAAAATATGTACTAACTATCGGCTATGGACTATATACGGTACGATGGTTTAGAAATTCGGTCTTCTGCGCTTTCTTCTTTTTTTGCGGTGCTTTTGTTTTTGGTTTATTTTCTTGGGTTGAGGTTTATCATTCGCTTTCCCATCTTCTTGTTCGGCATACAGGCAAGCGAATCGTTGCTCATAGACTTTACGACGATGTTCTCGGTCCAATATGGGATTGAGCGTGAGAGCAACTCTTTGTATGCGTAGTTTAAAACGTTCTCGATCACGAGCGTACATTTCCCATTCACCTTTGCGGGCAGCACGATAGGCATAATCCCAGGTGCGCATAACATGTACAGTGGGTTTGGTATTGAAACGTACCTAAGCAAAGAGGAATAAATATAAATACATAAATAATTGTTATTAATCATATTATTAAAAAAAAGTTTCGTGTTCTTAAAATCCCCATAAACAAAACAGACAATTTTCTTAATTTCCACATTCTTTGGAAAAATTTGCTAATACATACATACATATGAGTGTTACTTATCCCCTTTCTCTCTCTGACGATGTAGAATGGTTAATCAACTGCGTCATCGTTATATTGAGTGTTATGCCAAAATACGATACTAAGGAAATAAACATGCAAATTCTGTGATTCATTGATAAATTTATCATATTCCATGTTCAAAAAAATGTTTGCTACTGGTGTCGCTCGCACAAAAAAATCTGTAATTGTGATATCATTCAATGAGGGAAATTCCCTTCTGTTATAGATAGATTATAAATGTACATGACAAGTGTGTTGTCCAATTCTGTTTGTATTTTGATTTGCAGTTATTTCGAATATGGTTTAGTATGACATTGAGAACATGTTGAAACTATTACAGATTGGAGCGTTAGGTGATGTAATTGTTAGTAGCAACAGAAAATTTGTTTTTGTTTCGCACCCTGATTGTGTGCAACTCAGCACATAGTAGGTAGTTGTTAACGGTCGTGATAATTAACAAAACTCGAGCAAAATACTCAAAACGAATCATTCGTAGTGTTAATTCCGGTCATTCGCAGTGGTGTTTTCTTTAGAGAAAAGAAAATAATGTTTTGAGAACGAATGCAAGGGATCATGTTTAGCCTAAAGAGGTACAAAATATGTATGATAGATAGCAGATGAAATGTTAACTACAAAAAATTACACTATAAGCTACTAAGATGCTATTATATCCAACTCCACATGTTAGCAATTTTGAGATTGCAATATTATTAGAATTGAAACACCTTAATCTTGTCACAATTAAAACTCGATTATCGTTAAAATGAAGCAGTAGCCAGCCAGAAGTATTTATTGGCCTCCAATTATTTGTATATAAGAGTGTCCCAAAATTGAAGAAAGATTGAATATAATTAAATTGTTTCTCGGGATGTATGACATGTAGCACCTTCTTAATAAAACACATGTTTCCCACATTCATTTATAGCATTGAATTTAGGAACAACAAAACTGTTTTCTCATGTCGCGATAGAGCACCATTATTATTACCCGACCAGCCGCACTTAAGAAGAAAAATGTCTCATTGATGGCCCGAGCCCAAAATTTACATCAAACTTTGATGATGTATTTTTCAATCACTCCTATATTTTCTTAACACAAATGCTACAATTCTGTCGATTAACGAAGCTGTTAAAATGAAAATCACCCTCATCGCTGAAGATGATTTCATTCGAAATCTTGCAGATTTTAAAATATTCTCAACAATGAAAATTTAGAGTTACATTTTTTATAACTCTGAACTGTCATCTGTAAAGACGTATTTTTCCTTCAACAAAATTTTACCTCTCACGTGGACTTATATTCCCGCTTTTACCGGTGTTGTCCACATTTAAATGCATCATCCCGGCTTGAATCTAAAATATATGATTATATACAAAATAAAACATTTTATTTTATAAATTTAGAGCCATTTTCTGTTAAGATTTTTCACTTTCTCTTACTCTGGATAAGTTAATAGGTTGTAAGATGTCTTACGCTGGCAACTCTGATGAAATGTATGCTATAGTTGTCAGCACTGTAAGATGTCAGCTGACTACTTTGTTGTTGTTTTTATGCACAGTAATTTATTAAAATTGTAGCGGAATATAAAAACTACACACCGCAGCAAGGACTTCGCAGTTGCCGAGGAACATTTGCTTGTTGATCTGGTGGATGAACGCAAGAAAATTTTAGAAAACCAAATACTTAAATCACAACATGAAAATAAAACAGCTGTTGTAAACAGTTGTCAGGTTTTTTTAACCGGCGTTAGACCTAAGGTCTACCGATGATACAGCTGATCATGTACTTGGAGAACTTATAGAAAATATGCGTTCAAAGATGAAACGGTGACTGGGTTGGGTTGTGCGATTTTTCTACCTTTGCAGCCGCGTGTCAAGCCAAAAGTAATTTGTTTAATTACGCCCCCCTTTTTTTTGAAGGTATTTCAAAACGGGTAATTTCTAAGGTCGCCTCGGAACCGGTTTCTGGACCGTTGTTTTAATTTTTGGGGTATTAATCCATTTTCTAATTTAGTTTTTTTTTAATTCCCGACTCTTTTGGCACAATTTTAAGAGATTTTGAAAATTATTTGTTTGAGTTGTAGTAATTAAGTTATTATGCTTTTACAACTAGCCCACTTTTCAAGTAAAATTGCATACGATGCCATAATAAACATTGAATCAAAGTTCAAAATGATGAAAGTTTTGTGGGGGTTGTTTAAATAGCATGTAATATAACTGTCGTTTGTTGTGCTCTTTCTAACAAGCTGCCTTGACAGCCTTTAAACTGACAAAGCCTTTAAACTTACAAGGCATGAGAGATTGGGCATTGTATTGGCAACAATACATTGAAACGCATATGCATGTATAGAATTGAGAATGTGGTCTAATATTGAAGATAATTTGTGTGTTGTAAATTACTCGTATCTTGGCTTATCGATATTTGTTCCCACCTGAAAATGGTGATGCCGAAGAGGGAAAATATAGTTTTGTACGAAGAAGTAAGTACACAAACTAATCACAATGATTTAAATTTGATATCTCTCTATGTACATGTGGCAAAAATTTAATCTTTTATTGTTATTTGTATTCATGTTACGAATCTTACCTTCTTCTTTTTATCGTAATTATACAGTAAAGGTGATCTTTGAGAAATCTGTAACGGGCACTTTGAGAAATCAGTAACATCTTCACCACACGCATAAAGACAAGCGTCCTCATCGTCAGTCTCATAATCTTCAACAGTGTCGTCATCACTATCGTAGTCTTCCTCGTCCTCATCATCATCGTCCTCTTCGTCGTCTCCTTTGTAGACATCATGCCTATTGTAATCCTCGTCCGTGTGAAGGAATTCAATATCATCCTCATCGTCCGCGTCATCATAGGCAAACTCTATGAGACTATCATCATCATGTTCGCTATTTGCCTCAGTACCAAATAGGCCCATTGCTGCTATAAGGTTATCACACATTTCGGATATATGGTGATGTATTGCACCATTCATTGTGGTACACATCATATAGACATGAGCATCATTTTGACTATCCGTCGTGGGCAAAGGGAAAATCCCTTCGTTGCCCGCCGTTTGTGTGGATGACTGTAATGTAGGCTTGCTTATGCGGGAGAATGTGTCAGAGCCGGTGACTGTATCTGTGGCTTTTTCTGTAGGGGAGGTGGTATCCGTGTCGCCTATGTCCACAACAATGCTGCAAAAGGACGGTTTCGAATATATGATACTGTTAACGACCACGGCGTCCTCTGTGGGAGGCGTCGCCTGTTTTGTCGTTGCCGCTTTGCACAGGTCAGCCGCCAATGATGACATCGCTGCTGCTGCAGTGTTTGTTGTCCGGCAGCCGACGCCGCCGCAGCAGCCGCTATTGTGAAAAGACGGCGGCAGCGCGGCGGTATGTGATTTCAATGCTGTCGTCCTTGACATTTTGTAAGCGTTTATGGGAAGGTGGCAGGTAGCAAGCTGTTGTTTTTCGTTTGGCATTTCTCTGGACTTTCTAATCATATGGCCTTCGACGAGAGATGCCAAGTTAGAAATTCTTTACGTTCACGGGTTCTTTGTTGCAAATAATGCGGTTGTTGTTGAGGACTATGAACACAAAATTTCTTTTTAAACAAAGAACCTTGGTGTAACTGCAACACAGATGTTGTCAATCTTTGTCTCTTCTTTTTCTTAATATTAGACTGCGTCCCTCTTATGATATAGGAAATAAAGTCGCGATCGTTGTTGTTCTTGTTGATATTGTTATTAAAGTTCTGACCTCTCAGTACAAATTGTCTACGGTTATCCACCAGATGTTGCAAGGATGCATAGCGTTTTTGTTGTACTTTGATAGCTTTCTTTGTTGTTGTTTTAGCTTTTGTTTCAGTTAATCTAGTAGAAGTAGCAGAAATCCCACATGTTGGCAGCGGGCTGTAATGGCAGCAGTGCTCCATGATTTTCATTCCGACTTCATTAATTTGAACATCATAATTGCGGAAAACAAATAACATTGGTTTTAGTCAAAGTACGAGGAGCGTATGAAAAGCTCAATGGAAAAATTTGATGATGAAAGCAAAACTACAGTAATTGCAATATTTGTGCTTTTTCCCGTGTTCTTTATTATTATTATGTTACTGTCTGTGGCTTTGTTATCAACAGTAATAACACGCACACACAAACACAAAGCACTCAAGTCAGTGTCGCTTAGTACTTTTTGTTATTTCTTTATTGTTTAAAATGATTTACCTCCTCCCTTCACGTTCTACGAATGAGTAGGGAGCAAGCCCGTGTGCATGTGTTTGCGTGGAAGGTGATTTTTCTGTTTCTTCTTCTTTTTCCGACGGTTGATTCCACCAACTGGTTTCACACAAAATAAATGTACTCTTATGTAGTGTAGCTGCTGTTGTGGGGCTGGTTGTCTAATAATACGACGTGATCTTTGTATTTATTGCAAATTATCTTTGTAATTGTTCAAGGACAAAAAGAATAGTTCCTCTTTTAATGCACTGATTTAACGAATTCAGTTAGCTCGCCTTACACTTGCTCGATATGTGGCTTAAAGTCTCTATTTTGGTTAAGATGATTAACAATTTTTCTTTATCAAGAATATTCACGGAAACTTGTACGGTCTTGGTTGTTCACTTTTTGCTTTTTTCGTTGGTAATGACGACTTTTTCATGGATTGTTGTTCGCTAGTTGAGTGTTCGTCTATGGTTGTAAATGTGTGCGAAAGAGCAGTGTTGTATTTATTTCTAGAAAATTGGCGGCGAGACAATAACTACAGGGTGTAGCTTTACGTACTACAGGGTACTTCGTAAGAGGCCAAAGTCAACGTAAATGGGTGGTGAATCAAGCAAAAAAAAACAATAGTGGTCCTCATGCAAACTCGAAAGCGCCTCGTAAACCTCGCAAACTTACGCGGCAAACATCAAAACAAAGAAATTTCCCATACAAAGCGACTTGCACAAAAGTGGAAAGTCTTCAAGTCAGATTTGCTGCGCAAACGTGGGATGGAGAACGTGCAAACTTTTGACATTTCGTTGTCAGCTGACTAGGATGGATAAATAAGGTGATAGCACCAGAACAGTAGAAAAAGTACACAGACATAATACATGCAATTGCTACTGCTACCCATAGAATAACACATACTATAGAAGAACTTATTCTCTCATCTGACGTTTCATTTCACACTCTCTCGGTAGGTCTGTGGAAATGTTTACATACACCAGGTGGAGTTACAAAATATGTTCACTTAACTATTTCCTGTCGTTTTGGTGTAGAACTGAAAAATTTAAATGTATTTTGCACTTTTTTGTTGACTTTTAACGTTGGTATTCATTTGTATTGTATTTAACACAACTAGTTTGCCACAAAAACACGAAATTCGGGTGTAGTTCCTTTGTGGATCGCTGTATACTATTGCCACCATCTGGTATTATTGAACCCATATTTTCCACCCTCCACTGTGTAATTTCCATCGTACCTATGACGTTTAATTTATTGAGCGAATAAAACCTTCTACGTATGTGTTATTCTATGCTGCTACCACCTTATGTATCCATCTTGGTCAGCTGATATGATTTTGAGCACAAATACGCTGAGCAACTTTACTTGGTGCCTCATGCAACGGTGCGAGGGAAACTTGCGCTGAGCAAAAGTTCTCGGCTTACACGTTTGCATGAATGCCGCTAATATAAAAGCGCTGTTTGTCGTAAATGTGTTCAAAATAAATACGCTCACGTAATAAATTTGACATATATTACGTTTATAAAAAAAATGGTTTCCCATTACATCCCATGAAGGGACCGGGGAGAACTTTTCACAATCACTGAGCTGTGCGCTTTCCAGTTTTCATTCACTGATTGGGACCCACAGTTTTACACCGATTCCGAACGGTAGTTTGAGAAGCTTTTTCATGGCTATTTACTCGATAGTGTCGTCGTCACTATACGAGGTGACCGCCGCCGAAAGAAATTTGAAGGTGGTCAGAGCAGGGTTCGAACCCAGGATCTGACGTACAAGAGCCGCGCACACTAACCATTGCACCACCGACGACCACATATTACGTTTATACGAGAGCATATATTGTGATGACATATCGCGATATGTCAAAATTAAGATAACTTAAAATTTGGTACCAGTAAGATCTGTACATTTCGCATCACACCTCTTTAAATGATATTCCAATTGGTGTTTAATTTAATATTTAAATGATTTAGGATCGTATTCTATAAGTTGTGAATCAGACACTTCGCGTTACTTTTGTCGTTTTGGTAATTTATAACACGTTACAGCTGTTGGGTGACTACCTACTTAGAATTACGTTATTTATATTTGGGTAGTTTATTAAACGCAGCGAAACGTTCTTTGAACTCTTCAGCTGTAAAATTGAACGCACCACAGTTCATCGCGTTGGTTGAAGAAATTACAAATTTAAAGAAAGATGTCAATCGAGGATGGGCAGATGGAAGTATTTTGCATTTCATTATTTATAAGTAGTTGCCAATTTTTGCTGAAATGCAATCATTGATCACAGAGCATTGTTTAAAAATAAGTCATAATTATATTCTTTACTCACTGAAATTCTTATTTACAATAATAAATTTAGAAATGGAAAGTTCAAATAAATAATGCGTTGCAATACTATTATAATTATATTTAAAAAATTATAGACATCAGTTGATGGTGACATTAATAAACAAAAGAACCATTACATCTTAAATACGGCCAAATGACTCGTGTTTTTGAAAAGACAACTAATTTAATATAGACTGGAAAATTTATTCGACATTGCAAAATAACATTATGTTGGTATTTTCAGTATTATAAATAATAGCAATGTTAAAATCTGTTGATCTATAGAAACACAGCTACATTTTTTAATCTTTTTCATTCTACGCATTTCTCTCAAGATAACTTTTTCTAATCTATAATTATATATTTTAGTTGATAAACTCCATAAACCCCAAATGTCAGTGAAAGCTTTCGTAAGCGGAACGCAAGCGCGAAGTGATGTATAAACTACAATTTTTTTACTTTGGCGTTCGCGTTAGCTTTTGCGTTTACGTTCACTATCGGGACTTTTAGAATACTTTACTTTACTTTTATTGACTATATTACAACCTCATGAGGTCAGACGTCTTACACATATTAATTAAACAAACAAATTAAACCTTTTTCAACATATTCTTCCAACTGGCTCTATCCTTCGCCTTTTCTCGCCAGTTGGTAACACCAAGGATACGGAGGGATTCTTCTGTCTGGTCTGTCCAGCGGAGTCTTAGTCGTCCTCTTTCCTGCTTCCATCGGGTACGTTATCAAAAATCTTTCGCGCTGGCTCATCTTCATCCATTCTGATAACATGGCCTAGCCAACGCAATTGGCACACTTTGATTCGTCTAGCTATGTCCACGTCAGAATAGAGATTATATAGCTCTGCGTTCCAGCGACGTCGGTACTCGCCGTTTTCCCTAACAGGACCCCATATTTTACGGAGAATTTTTCTCTCGAAAACTCCCAGGTGTTTTTCATCCGCTTGCGATATGACCCAAGTTTCAGAGCCATATGTCAAGACAGGTAAAATGAGAGTCTGATATAGCTGGACTTTCGTCCGTCGAGAGAGGGCTTTGTTCCTAAACTGCTTGCTGAGCCCAAAATAGCATCTATTTCCAAGCACAATTCTCCTATCTATCTCCAGGCTGACGTTGTTGTCCTTGTTCACGGCGGATCCAAGGTAGACAAATTCATCTACCACTTCAAAATTAAATCGGTTGTCAACGTTCAAGTGCGGACCAAGTCGAGAGGTTTCTCTAGTCGTTGACACCATCAATTTTGTCTTGCCCTCATTAACAGCAAGACCCACCTTCGCTGATTCCTTGTCGATTCTTGAAAATACTGAAGTAACCTCTCGCAAATTTCGCCCAATGATGTCTACATCGTCAGCATACGCCAGCAACATATGGCTTTTCGTGTTAATGGTCTTGTTCGTATTTACTGCAGCCTTTCTCATTAATATGTTGAAGAGATTGCACGAAAGTGTGTCGCCTTGTCTACGTCCTCGCTTGGTACAGAATGGTTCACTGAGGTCTTTCCCCACTTTCAGTGCTGATTTGGTTTTGGTCAGCGTCATTCTACAGAGGCGGATCAGTTTTGCCGGAATACCAAGTTCAGACATAGCTTCGTACAGTTTTCCCCGTATGGGGCTATCGAAAGCAACTTTGTAATCGACAAAAAGGTGGTATGTATCGATTTGCTTTTCGTGGGTCTTTTCCAGGATTTGGCGTAGCGTGAATATTATCAGTTGTGGACTTGCCTGGTCTAAAACCACACTGATAATTTCCAATCAGGTTTTCAATAATTGGCTTTAGTCTTTCACATAATACGCTTGACAAGACCTTATACGCGATGGATAAAAGACTGATACCGCCATAGTTGGAACAGACACACGAATCACCCTTTTTGAATACAGGACATAATACACTGAGACTCCTGCGTCGGGCATAAATTCCCCTAGCCATATACCGCATATCAGTTGATGCATGTGGGCTATCAGTCCTTCGCCACCTGCCTTAAAAAGTTCAGCGGGTAGGCCATCCGCACCAGCGGCTTTATTATTCTTCAGGCGGGAGATCGCCGTTCTAATCTCGTCTTGGTTGGGGGGATACAATCTATACTATCTTCCACTATCATTACCTCTTGATCTTCAGTGGAAGAATCTGATTGGAGTAGTGCTGAAAAGTGGTCTCTCCACATTTTGAGCACACACTGCTTCTCAGTCACCAGATTCCCATTCTCGTCCTTGCAGGAGGGCAGCCCATTATTAGGCCCGTTGGTCCATCTTCTTACCCTCTGGAAAAACTTTCGCGATTCACCATTCATCCTGCACATCTCGGTTCTTTCACTCTCTCTCTGCTCCCACTGCCATTTAGAATACTACCCTTATTTAAATTTTCATTAAACCGATTTAAATTCTAAAATCATATTCAAATTTGAAAGGGGTTTTCATGTATGAATATATTATTAAAATTAAAAGATTTATTTATAAAATAATTTTAATTTGGAAATTTGAAAAAAAAAGTTTCGAAAACTTAATTAGTTCCTAATCAATTTAAATATTCAAATCATTTTCAAATTGGAATGAAAAAATTGTTTGGAAACGTCACTTAGAACTTATTGAAGCATAACATCATACTTGAAAATTTTACGTCTTTTCGCTGTAATAGACTGCCGAAATGCGCCTGCAACAAAATTAATTTTCTGTTGCTTGCTAATCACCAATTTTCTTACAAATTGAGGTAAAAATTTTATAAATTGAATGGCAAGGATTTAAATTTAAGAGTGAAAATATTTTCTCTAGTGGCAACTATTATTATTGACTAAAAACATGACGCAACTGAGTGGTGCGAGTGGATTTTGAGTGGCGCGTGGCGATTTGAGTAGTGTGTCGATTCGCTATAAATCGTTTTGCACGTAGCCCCCTGGCGAAATAGTTTCCCGTGACTGTGAAAAATATTTGACTCTTTAAAAATTGGAGCCGACACAAAAACTACAGGGATTAGCCCATAGACGAATATAGGTATAGATACATTTATTCTCTCATCTGACGTTTCATTTTACACTATTTATTATATTATTGAGAGAATAAATGTATCTATACCTATATACGTCTATGGTACAGTGCCTTCAGTGTCAAGATGTGACTTTTGTAAAATGGTTAAGTCCGACGGAAGCTCTTCTGAAGCTACAGATATAAACCCCAAGGAAATTCTCGGGGTCCATTAAGAGCGGTCCATCAAAAAGAATTTTGAAGTTGATACGAAATGATACAATTCTTGGGTAATTCTATTCCAAGAAGATCGAATGAAATTGTTAAAAACAATGAACCTGAAACAAAATAATAAATTAATTATCCCAATCCAATTTTATCATAATGGCTTTGCAAGCAGCACAATTTTTAGGGGCATTTGGCATAATTTTTTAGTCGGTCTCTGGCAACACTGAGTATAATACCAAATATATATTCATCGGAGATAATATTTAATAATATTTATTGGTATCTTAACAAAGCACGTAGATAACATATGATTTTTTTTTGTGAAAACCAGTCCCGGTACGCTCACAGAGGTTAGTGATTTTATTTTATTTTGTTTTATTATTGATTTACTTTAGCATTTAGTTTTTAAGTGTTGATTTAGTTGTAAGTCTATTTATAGTAGATGCAACTCTACTACGTAACGTAAGGGACGGGGTATCTTATTTCAAGATACGGAACCTATTTTGCTGGTATATAGAAAGTTTGTTATATTTTATACCTTTATGCCTTTAAAATAATACATTATAGTTTTAAGTATTCTCTACTTATTGTATCATATTTTGCTTCATAAGCGGAATCTTAAAACGCGCAATAAACTTAACCTTAACCGTAGTACACAGCTGCAACTGAATTTCAGGTTTCCATATAAAATCTATGTAAAATAACAGAGAGTGAGCGATATGCGAATTGAAAAAACTGACTTTAAATTTGATTTTATTGACCCTTATGACTTCTGAAATAACTTTATATGCAATAAATTAGTTTTGAGTTGAAGAACACAATAATTTTTAATTTTCATTTGTATTACGTCCAAATTCTGGCAGGAAAAAACTGGCATAAAATAACAGTATCAAAACGATCAAAGCTGGCGTTCAAACAGTGACTTTCGACGATAATTTGGTGGAACTGATACACTCATGCATTTCTCTATGCGAAACAATTATTAACCCTTAAGAAGACACCAAGGTCTGGCCAGGCCTTTTCTGAGTTTCCATAGGTTTTTTTGGTAGTTTCGATTTTCGGATCTTTATAAAGTATAGTGTACCTTATGAAGTACATTTTCCTAAAAAAAATACCTTATCTTAAAGAAGTACCTTTGCTTAAAAAAAGTAAATTTTCATACAAAAAGTACCTTTTCTAAAAAAAGGATTTTTTTTAAATACGTTCCTTTACAACAAATTGACTTTTCTGAAAAAACTACCTTTTCTTTTACATTTTTTAAATTTTTTGTGAAACAAAATAACTTTTCTTGAGATAAGTAAGTACCTACTCTTAAAATGTACCTATTCTTGAAAAAAATGACCAATTCTAAAAAATAGCTTCTCTAAAAAAAATAAATTTTCTTTTCTTACAAAAATTCCTATTCTTAAAAATAAAATAATACATTTGATTTTCATTTCTTGACATAAGATCTTAAAAAAGAAACCTTTTCCTAAAAAGAGTGCCACTTCTTCAAAAAGTCCCTGTTCTTAAAAAAAGTACTTCTTTGTAAAAACTCTTAGGCTCTTTCTTACAGAAAGTACTTCTTCTTAAAAATAGTACATTTTCTTAAAAAAACATTAGCTTTTAATAAAAGAAGTCCCTCTCTTTAAAAAATTACCGTTTGCGGGAAATATAATTCTTACAAAAACGACCCAAAACTATACTTTAAAAAAAATACATTCTATAAAAAAAATTTTTCATTCTTTATCATTTTACAAAAAGTATCTTTTCTTAAAGATCCATTTAAATTAACGTATTGTTCAACAGGCGCCTTATTCGTGTTGGAACTAACTAGTACACAAAATAAGTATATAGCGAAAAGAACTTCGTTCCAACCGGGTGTCCCCCGACACCTCATGTAATTTTTATTCATATACTATGTGCCACCAGGGCGTGGCCAGGCCCAGTACGCAATATACGTATGTAAATGAAAATTAATGTAATTGAATAAATTTAAAAAAATACCAATTAATTTAAATTCCAGTATATAAACTGAAAATTAGCTAAAAATTAAGAATTCAGTTAAAATTTTTCTATTTCAGAAACTATATTTGGTTGCTAAACATATTTATTTTGTTCATCAGTGTGTTTTGTTTTCCACTAAATAATAAACCGTTACTTTTACGCGAATGTGACTTCGCACATTTTGTTGTTGGTTATAACTGTGGTGTCAAGCAAGAACAAAATGGTTTTACTTGAAAGCGACCCTCAATAGCAAACGCTATCAGTTGACAACACAATCTATTGCAGGTCGTGTGTACTTATATAATAAGATTGAGTGTCGTACAAAATACAGTGTTTGAAAATTAATACTGAGGTGGATATCGTTTTGGAAACTGTTCTTTTGAAACTTTTTTTTTTTTAAAGATTAGCAGAAGCCATCGCCAACAATTTGGAACTCTACGAAATGAATGAAGAATTTAAAGAACATTTTGTGGGAGACCAAGCGTCGGTTATTGAAGAAGAACTTCAGGTTGTCAATGAATTGAATGAATCAACAGACGAAGAATGATTCAGACAATGAAAACTCTAAGAATAAAGATGGAACGAAATGGTGCAAGACCCCTCCATCGCCTAGAAAGTTACTGGCTCACAATAGATTAAATTGCACAGGGTTCCATCAACCAAGGATGTTGTTCCATTGGATATTTTTAAACGTTGGATACATGGATAACCACGGTTAAGGAAGACTTGGAAAAAATTAACTGTTGAAGAAATGGATGCTTTGCTGGGTATATTGTTTTGCGGAGAAGCAAGTCATAACATCACACAGCATGCGTAAGTACTGTGGGAAACCACAAACATGCCAATATTCCGAGCAACGATGTCGCTGAAAAGGGTTCAATTGCTACTGAGATTTAATAGATTTAATAGGACAAAGCAGCTCCAATACGGGATATATGGAATTTGCTTAATTTGAACCTCAAATCTAATTATAAATCACACGAAAATGTAACAGT
Source organism: Phaonia tiefii (assembly GCA_963931995.1). NCBI lineage: Eukaryota > Metazoa > Arthropoda > Insecta > Diptera > Muscidae > Phaonia > Phaonia tiefii. The sequence continues at coordinate 198,421,378 of OZ008371.1, forward strand.
AGTTGAGCAACTTTTTCCCTTCCGAGGAAGAACAAAATTTACCCAATATATTCCTTCTAAGACAGCAAGATATGGCATCAAGTCATGGTGGGCTTGCGAAGCTAAAACGTATTTTCCCTTAGAAGGCAGTTATTATGCATGCAGGGATACTGTTGAAAACAGAGCTGAAATTTAAGGGGAAAATGAGCTAATGCGACTAGTAACGAGATATGGAGATAGATACTGGATTTATGTAAACGACTTATGAGTATCGGACTGGCTTTTGTGGGTATTCTTCGGAGTAGCAAAGCATGTATTCCCTCAGTATTTAAAAAACATCCTAAAAGAGAGATCTTATCGACACCACTTGGTTTTTGTGATAACATTGCAATGTACAGTCAAGGAAAAAAGTCTACATACATCCCTTGTTTTAGAGGTTTTAGAAAGTTTGTGAAGAAAATTTAAAAAAATGTTTATTTCAATATTTAAGGCATTAATAAATAAGTTTATTTATAAAATAAAAAAACAATTCATTTACATAATAGAAACAGTAGTAACAAAAACACTGAAAATTCATAGGAAAAAAGTCTACATACAGCCACAAAAAATATATATTATTACAAAATTTTATATATAAAAACAAAAAAAGATAACAAGGCGGTCCACCTTGGGCATCAATAACTGCTTGAAGACGACGGGGCATTGATGTCACCAAATTCTCCGTAATATCGGGTGTTATTTTAGCCCATGCACGAATAAGGGCGGTTTTAAATGTTTCACGGCTACTAATGTCATATTGTCGTACCGTACCTATTGGGTTAAGTCTGGTGACTGGGGTGGCGAATTCAGCTGTCTTGGGCATAGTAAAGAAGCCAGTCTCGAACAACGTGCGCAGTATGCTTAGGGTCGTTATCTTGTTGGAAAATCCATTGATTTCCCAGGCCTAAACTATCAACAGATGCCTTCAGATTTTGTTCCAATATATTTTTATATTGGTAGCGGTCCATATTACCCTCGACAAAAACCAAACGAACCACTGCAGATGACGCAATGGGGCCCCAAACCATAACGTTGCCACCACCATGTTTTACTGTTGGTATTATGTTCTTTGGATCAAGTGCAGTATTTGGTTTTCTCCAAACTTTGGATCGGCCATCACTTCCGAAAATGTTATACTTACTTTCGTCAGTAAATAAAACACGTTTCCAAAAGCCCATACCCTTGTCTAGATATGCTTTAGCAAAGTCAAGGCGAAGTTTGCGATTTTTCGCTGAAATTAGCGGCTTTTTGCGTGCTACTCTGCTATCGTGTAAAACGTTTATTATTGTTCGTGGAGTAACAATTATATTGGAAGACTTGGCGATGTGTTCCGCCAATTTTGGAGCACTTATTTTCGGATCCTGGTTGACTACTTTAAGAATACTGTTAACATCGCGTCTCGAAAGCTTCTTAGGTCTGCCTGAACGTGGCTTAGTTTCGGTACTATTTGTATTATTATAATTTCTAATGATCGTCTGGACAGTAGCACGACTTAATTTTACTGTCTTAGCAATTTCTCAATAAGATTTATTTTCCTTGCGGAGATTTACTACCAAATTCCGAACTGAAGTATGAATCTCTTTTCGTTTTTCCACTTTCAAGGATACAAATTGGAATAATACCTTCTTTTTTTGTCACTTTGTCCACTTAAATAATTGGTATGCTTGTAAATGTAATTAATTCAACAAAGTTAACTGTTATTTCCCTTTCTTTGTTTTCAATTTTCTATTTGATATTAGGAGTTGCCACGCTGTATGCAGACTTTTTTCCCGCTAATTATTGTGTTTTTCCCTAATAATTTCCATGTTATATTTTTTTCATATTTTTTTTTCTTCAAATAATCTTTATTTTAAATAACTAAAATATTGCAACAATATCATTTTCAATTGTCGCTACTAATTCTCTGAAACTTCAAAATCGTAGGTTGTATGTAGACTTTTTTCCTTGACTGTAAGTATTCATACGTTCCAACGAAAAACAAAGCTGGTCTTTTATTATCGACAGTTCATTATAATACAAACGTTGTTGGAGTTAACAAAAAGCCGGAATCAATTATGTACTACAGTAGAATCGCGATAATTCGTAATCGCAAGGGACCAGCAGTTTTCTACGAATTAGAGGGGCTTACGATTTATTGAGATTTCGATTTATAGACGTAAACTAAAAGAAATATACGAATTAAAGTGGTTTTTATTTCAGTTAAGTTTACATATTTCCTTATGTACTATTCTAATTTTATTTGGAAATAATGAAAATTCCAATTTTACATATAAATAATTATTTTATATAATAGTACAAAAACAATGAAAAAATTTAAATGTTAAAAAAATAAAAATCAAAAATTATGATTAAAAGAAGTCTGTTATTTTATGTTGTTTAAAGCTTTTTTCGTGTATTCGTGTATAATTACCAAGGAATCAAAAACATTATCATTGACATCATGATTTGTAAAATATAAATCAAATAACAAACTGATCAATTGAAAGCATAAACAATATCTTCGTTCAAAGTAACGGTAATACATAATATGCAGCTGATGATTTTTTCAAACCGTTATTCTAAAGAATTTTCCTTGTGCATTTCGAATTATAAGAGGTTTTAATTTATAAGAGACTTTGTATTGATCGTTCAAAAATAAAATGCGAAATATCTAGGGGACCAAAATGTATGTAAATATTACGAATTATTGGAATTTTCTCAAGGGACCGACAGTTTGTTACGAATTATAAAGATTTTCCAATTATCGGGGTACGAATTATCGCGATTCTACTGTATAATAAAACGAAATCAGGCGTAGATGTGATGAACCAAATGCTTACCAAATACACAACAAAACGTCGAAAAAATCGCTGGATCATACCCAGTGGCGGAAATCACACACATTACCTCCTCCTTTCTCTTTAACATTGCGTGAGATTGGAAGGCAAGGCCTTCCATCCCTATCTACTAGAAGGCCTTATGAAGGCCTGCAAAAAGAGTAGATTTAGAAGGACTTAAGTAAAAATAAAAATATATATATGGAAATTAGCTTCATACTTCAAGATTTATACTTTAACCAATTGTAATTCTTATAAATGATTTTTTTTAAATTCTGCAGCCACAGGAATCGAACACACGACCTTAGAACTTACAATCGGACGCTTTATCTACTGGGCTATCGGATGTTATGATTTTGCAACGACGAATTGCGAACATGTGGAAAGACAGGGTTTCATGAACAACAGCGTCTTCTGGCATTCTTTTAACAGACCTGTGGAAGCCTTATAAAATCATGCATTTCGCAGGCATTATTAAAGTAGGCATTACCAAAGAATGATTCCGCATGCCTTATTCGTGGAAGGCCTCGTAAATTCCGCCGCTGGGTAGTAAAATAACCAAGTAGTAGCAGTAGACGTTGTTGAAGGCAGCAACAACAGGCATTCAGTTTTTATTTCAATCGCTTAAGTTGTCAATCTATACACGTAAGTATACCAACAACCCGGGAATACAAAAAAAGTACAAAAACAAAGCACATATGAGTTTGACAGCTGAAAAAATTAACCAGAATGAAAAAATTAAAAACAGCTGTTCTAACGAGTTTACATGCCTTATTTTACCATGCGCTGGACATGGTAACCGCGGGATCCCGCGGGAACCCAAACTTACCCAAACGGGTTTCTTTACTCACAAATTGGGCAAATGAGAGCGATTTTTTTTCTCTTAACGTCAAAATGCGTTTCTCTTTTTACCGAACTTACCCAGACTTTTTCTTCGGGTAAGTTTGGGCAAAGTGTCAAACAATCAGCTGTTCGAAACGTCAACATAAAAACACATGTATATTTATGAAAAAATAACACAAGTGAAAAAAATATTGAATTTTAAATTTTATTAACTTGAAAAGTGATTGCTTTGGGAGTGCTTATTTAAAGAAGATGGGAAGTGTGCAAATGAACAGTGAAAATTAACATGATATGCAAGATTTGTTGTCAAGCATATGTTTTGTGTTGTGACATTTGTTTTCCGGCTAGAAAAGTGGTTTTTTGCGTTTCTTTACTTTTGGGTAATATTGAGTATGTATTTGAGAGAGAATATAGCTTTTACTCTCTTTTACCCGAACTTTACCCAAAAAGTAAAGAAACAAAGCTATTATTGATATAATGGCGCCAGCGAGTTATATAATTAGCGATGAAATTATGCCAGCAAAGGATAAAGGTGCCAGAAGAAAATTGTTGATTCAACTTTCTGAACAGCTGGTTAATCCTCAAATTGAGGAACGTAACAAAATCATTTTTGAATTTGTCTACATTTTATACCCCCAACAAAATTCCTAGTTACTTAATTTGAATTTAATGGACCGATTTTGTTAGTTTTAGTTAATGTATGAGAAATTCAAAAATCATCAGATGCCTAACTACTGTGCCTGAATTGATACCATCGTTTGATCATCAATCGTATACATATATACAAACCGAATTATGCAATTACATATGCAAATTAGTACCCTGCAGTCGACGTAGCTAACGAATCTTTAGTGATTTCCCTAACTACCAAGAATTACCACTAGCTACCTGCCAGACTACCAGCAATGCTTTCGACTAACGAATTTAACATGGGGATGAGATTGGCGGTAGCCAATTGCCATTTTGTGCATAACCTTTCACTAATGATTTCACTAACAACATGTGATGTACGAATTCACTAATACTGCTGCCATAACAAAAAGATTAATGAAGATTATCCGATGAAATCACCGGTCAGCAAAAAACAACGATTCCTCTACTCCTAATGTACCAGTTATTTCCATAATGAAAAGACGAGAACATTTTTTTATATTTATTTATTTAACAATGAAAACTTAAAATTATAATAATTCATTTAAAAACTATAATTTAAACTTTAAATAAATTCCAATAAAATATAATGAAATTCCACGCTTCGTAAAAGATAAAAAACTTAAAGATAAAATTAAAAAGAACGTCACATCTATGAGTTTTTTGTTTCTTCGCTTTTCATAAGAATATAAATTAAAAAGATGAAAAATATGTTTAATAAAAAGATAAAAAACTGAAAGGTAAAACTAAAGACGACTCTACAGCTATCAGTTGTTTGCTTCTTTATGTTGTTTCCTTGAAACAGAGGTTGCCCTTATCTCCCTTTTTTTTAAGTTGAGTAGGTCTTCTTAGTTGGTCTTCCGCCGACCCAGGGAATTTCGTGTTTATTGGTATGGATTCTGCAAAAGTGATAAAATAATCTGAAAACAATATTTTAATCTGTACGCAGTAAACATTTTCCAGTTATTTGAGACTTTATTATATTATTATATATTTATTTATTTGCTTCAAATTACACATTTTCTGACCACGAACTTCCAATTGCAACTGACGCCAACACAAGAAACTAATAGTCAAGCCAATATTTTTTTCTTGTTTATCTCCTTTGGAATAACGGTACAGCTTTTTTTTGCATTCCATACATATCCATCGTTGCAATACTTTTATCTAATGAAATCGTTAATGAGCACAAAACATTGAAATGCTTTACGGGAATTTGAGAGCAAGAATATTAATCTCTTTCATCAAGAGCAAACAAATGTGTATCGACACAAAGAAGTAAGAACAAAGTTAAGAAGTAAATCAATAGTTTGAGAGTCAAAAGGCGAACCCTTGCATAACTTGTGGCATTTGGATTCACTAGTCAATTTTTCATTAGCCAAATACCTAACGATTTTGAGTTAATTTCTACTTTTAAAACTGCAGGGTATCGATCGAAGATCCCTAAGTATCAACACACCCTGAAATGCCCATAATTCCACAACAAGAACAGACGGCTTTTTTCCACCATGTTCTTCTTTTCCTCTTGCCGACTCACATTGTTGCAGTGCGTTGAGGTGAGTTTTTACTATCAAAATTACTATATCACAGAGTTGAATTTTTCTGTGGTATAGATATGGCTAGTTGATAGCCAAAATTTCAACGACGTCCTAGGTGAAATTCTCCTGACTATTCTTTGATTTACCATGCAAATATTTCATTTACAATTCCTCTAAGCGCTCCGTTTTATTTTTAATGCATGCAGTGTTACTTTTGGTTGTTGATGTGTTAACATCTATAGGCACGGGTAGGGCTATGGTAGCATTATCTATTAGGTAGTCGCATTAGCAATTCCGTGGTTAAGCTGTCAAAATTAGGTGAATAATGAATAACACTATGTACACAAAATGTGAAAAATTTTATAAGCTTGGCTTACCGTCGGTGGTGCAATGGGTAGTGTGCGCGCCTCTTGTACAGGAGATGCTGGGTTCGATCCCTTCTCCAACCACATTAAAATTTCTTTCGACGACGGTCACCTCGCTTAGTGGCGGCGACACTATCAAGTATATAGCCATGAAAAAGCTTCTCAAAATACCGTTCGGAATCGGTGTAAAACTGTATGTCCCAATCAGTGAGTGAAAACTGGAAAGCGCACAGCTCTGTGATTGTGAGAAGTTCTCCCCGGTCCCTTCATGGGATTTAATGGGAAACCATTTATTTTATTTTTTTTTGTCTTACTTGATACAAAGTCTATGCTATTAAATTTAATTTTGATTGAAATTCTTTTAATTTCATTAACAAACAAAAATAAACAAAATCGAATTTGACAGCTTACACACGGAAAAGATGTAAAACCCACAAAGCAGCTGGACTGACGCGTTTACCCGATAGATAATTTTACCATGGGTAGGGCAATCTTGTTAACATGTATAGGCACGGGTAGTGAGTGAGTGAACACATGCAAACAACACACAGCGTTAGCATCACATACGTGGTTGTTGTACAACAATAGTCTCTGCCTAAAAATAAGTATGGTGGTATTGATGTAGCGGCAGCCAACATACAAGCAGGTCGTCGTCGTCAAAGAGTATTGAATAGTATAGAGAACTCATGGAACGAATTGTATGACTCAAAAGCACTGTCAACACCTGGCGAGTGATTCAAAACGTATTAATTACATACTCTCTTTTTGTCATAATTTGGTCCATTCATAATTTTGAAGTGAAACATTGATGCCTTTTGAAACATATATGCTTTTTGTATTGTTTTATGTAATAACATTGTCGAAAAGGTGAATTTATATTGAAATATTCTATAAAGAGAATAACTCTCGTTTATGCTTTTTTACTCAGACTCTACATGAGAGCGGAAAATGAGTGCAATAAGTTCTCTATATTATGCAATACTTTTTGTCGTCGCTCTGTTTATGACAAAACAAAAACAATTATTGCAATGAGCTAAATATTGCTTTATTTTTTTTAACAATATTATATTTAATGTGAGAAAAGAGCCTTCAGCACAAAAACTATTCCAATGTATTTTTATATTTTTCCCAATGTAACATTTACTAATGCGTTCATAGAAATCAAACAGGTACCGTGTAACAAAAATGTGTTAACATATCGCCCGTGAGTTCGAACACTCATTAATTTTTTAAAACTATCGAAATGTCAAAATTCCGGTCCCAAACAATTGTTTTCGCATGAAATAACTTTGGCGTAACAACCCTGTAATTGATTTTGCCTACGAAATTTTCGCAAAGACCTGAGTACCAAGCAAATGAAAAGTGAGCGAAATTTCCGCTCCACGAAATTTTTGTTATTACAAGAATACACTGGGGCATAACGTGTTTAATAATCTCGTATTGGGAACAACTTGCGGATTTTGGAAATTGTTCGTTATACAATTGTGCAAAAAACCACGATGGATTGTCATTTAGTCTGATAAATTCATCGTATACCTCGTATAATTTGTATATTTACGAAGTGTCAAACATTTGAAATTTGAGAAATACAAGCTATATGCAGGATTTAAGAGTGTGAATGAAACCCCGTATTATTATTTCCGTAGAAGCTATTGAAATACACGCCCCACAGATCTCATTCATCATTCTCGCATATATTGACAAGCGCGTAGTCGTATGGAAATCACTCTATTTATCAGTTAATATTTTCTTATATTATTTTATTTCGTTAAGCTGACAAAAGGTTATCATTCCCGCCATGTAGAAACAGAGACGTGTGTTCCAAGTTATGTGTACATCGACAATATAACTGATTAAATTATAGGGCATACATACATTTAGCACAGCCAAGAACAAATTGAATAATATTCCACATTGTAAATGTAATATGTCGATGTTTCATCTTTAAAACTTCAATTATGGAGACTGATAACAAGTATTCCTGCTTACCAACAACAACACAACCAGTGATATCCTCACGGAGAAATGTATCAACGCAAAGTCGTATTACATTGATGAGAAGAGTTCAGTCACACTCCATTATCAAACAATGCGATTCAACAGTGGGTCGACTGCAAGAATAAGATAAGTATGTGCTAAACTGATCGCATCTGAAAGAAAAAACATAGGCGATTTATAGACATGAAAGTCTTATTGAATATGTTAAAATGCCTTTTGTCACATTTTGAGAATAGAAGGGATTTCGTAAACTCAAACAAACCTGAAACCACCTAGGAAATACAAAGAGAGCCATATAAGAGATTACAAATAATAATTAACCAAGAAGTACTTCCAATATACTCGTAAGCATTAAAATACTACATGATCTGAACACATTTCAGTGAAACGAAATCTATATAATTGTACACTGTGAATAATTTCAAAATCCCATGGTTATTATAGTTAATTAAAGTTTAAGGTCTCGTTCACATTGCAATTGAAATTTCTTGATTCGAGATTTCTTCAGTCAAACATATGTTTTCGGAACGGTTGGGGAACGTTCCAGCCATATGAACCTCATCCCAATATTTCAGAATCTGGTTGAAGAAGAGACGTATGTACATTAGTCCCTGGTGAACCAAGTAATACTCTGCAAAAAGGTCCTCACTAGGGATGCCAAACGGGAAATCCCGAATCCCGGAATTTTTCGGGATTATTATTAATTTTGAAAAACATAAAATAAAAACAATGACAAAAGTTCAGTGGGGTGTTATTTGTTGGAAGAGTCGAAAGGTGCACCTCAAGCAAATTTCAAATTGTGCAAAAAGGGTTTAAAAACCAATGGCGGCTCTACAGAAGGTATAATAACACACCTTAATGTAAGTTAATTTTGGCATATGTATGTCTATTATACGGCTTACTCTCCAAAAATTATTGCATCGGGTAGAACATGTTATTTTAAGCAAAGAAAATAAAATAACAAAATCGGCGCAAATGCATAGTTTCGGAGTTAAGGACCTCGACATTACGGATACTTTTTCCACTAACGTATCGTGGTATAAAACAAGTCATAACAACCTCAAAAAATTATGTAACATTTTCCGATAAGTCGCTTAGTTATCGAGTTATCGGATGTTTACGTTTCTCAAACAAAAATTTAAAAATTTTTTTAAAATAATTTTTGTTTTTGATTGAGAAAAAAAATATTCGAAAAATCGCGCGATGTCTTTAAAATAATTTTTGTTTTTGGCTGAGAAACTTAAAAAAAATCGATAATTTTTCTAAATGTCAACATCCGATAACTCGATAACTAAGCGACTTATCAAAAAGTGCTACATTATTTTATGAGTTTGTTTTGAATTGTTTTATACAAAAAACTGATATCAATGGCTTTACACGGTACGTTAACGCCATAACCCTCTCATATATCCGAAATTTCGGGGTCCATAACTCCGAAACTATGCATTTGCCTCGATTTTGTTATTTTACTTTTTTGCTTAGAATAACGTATTCTACCCCTCTTGTGGTTGTTTTTGGAGTGTAAGCCGTAAAATAGACCTGTTCTCAAAAAAATTTAAAAATAGAATCCCGAATCCCGGGATCCCGGGATTTTTAAAAATCAATCCCGTTTAGCATCCCTAGTCCCCACCCATAGAAGAAGTTTTGAGCCATGCCCGTCTGTCTGTATAACTAGCTGACTGGTCAACATGGTGACTGCCGTAAACCTTTAACGACCACAATGAAATTTTGTTTTTGCCTTTTATTAAACCAAACTTAGTTTGGGATTGAAAATGTGTTCTGATCAGGGTTTAAAGTTGCTGGCGGATTTTCATTGCTAAACTGATTTATTTACTGTGCCAGCGAAAATGATCTGAACAAACTGGCATGAAAACTGGCTCAAAACATGATTTTGTCTGCAACGTTTGCGTCTTGGTTAGTAGGGGGCAATCGACGTCGTTGTCCAAATTGTGATCGATTGTCTCATCGTCATTGGATATCTCAAGTACCAGTAGCGCGGAGAAATGATCTCTCCATATTTCCAACATGCTCTGCACATCTGCAATGAGATATCCGAAATTGTCTTTACAGAAAGGGCTTTTGATTTTTTGATAGAATGTTCGGGCTTCGTTCTTCCTTCTATATGTCTCAAATTTCTCATTCTCGCGTTTTTTCCACTGCCGTTTCTTACACCTAAAGAGACGGTTTACCTCCTTTCTCTTTTCTTATACCGAACAGTCGCAGCTTGAGTTAGAATTGACTGAATCATTGCCATACGTGCATTCATTCATCGTACAAGGTAAAGTACTTGGTTTTTCAAGACCAAGTACGGTTGTTGCGCCAGTTTTTATAGAGTCGAAAATGGGTTTCCACTGCGCTTCAGGATCGTCATCGGGAGGGGTGGGTTCGGTGAGTAGGCCCTGGCTACATCTGGTAATTGCAGCTTTCCGACGTCTAGCTTCTTCTGTGTCTGGTTTCGTACGATTTTCGCTCAACTTAATCTTGTACGAAGCTTTGCAGCTTCCAGGTAGTGATCAGAATCCTTGTTGGCCCCTCTGATCGCTCGTATATCCATTACATTGCTTGAGTGCCTACCATCAATTATCACGTTCTTCGTTCTTTGATCAGGGGACACCCAAGTAGCCTTGTGAATGTCTTTATGCTAGAATCTTGTACTACTAGCGTCCATGTTTTTTTTCGGCGGCAAAGTCAATCAGTCTCATACTATTGCCCAAAATGTCAGTATTTAGACTGAAATTGATACTTAACTAGCGAAAATTGGCGAGGTCACGACGCTCTCCCATACAAAAGCTGGGCGATTAACCAATTTAACCGCTTTAATGAAAGCTGTTTCCGTTTTTTAAACTTGTTAAAGTACTCGTAAATTTACGGTTGAACCGTCTGTTCGATTTTGACTAGTAATTTAATTAGAGGCAAATTCAAATTTATTTTTGTTTCTAGCGTCATGTTCTCCGTACATCAAATTTAATGAAATTGCTAACAAAAAAGTCTAGACTAACATACTTTTGCAATAAAGGGCTTTTAAATGCCTACTTACGTTCATATTTAACATCCACACACTTCTATATACATATGTTATAATTTCTGGTTGAAAATAAGCATTATTTCAGAGTTCAATTCCGAAAAACAGCCATACATTACAGAAAAATTAAAAAAATGCTAAAGATGAGCAAGAAACGTCAAAAGTTAGCAAAAATTGCTCAAAAATGTGCTAAAAAGCATTTAGCATGTTTTTCCAGAAAAAAGTGCAGAAGCCAAAAAAAAGAAGCTAGAATTGCACTTAAAGTGCTAAACTAGCAAAACCGATCTAGGTGTAATGACTACCTACTACCTCGTCGTCATCGAGAGAACGTAAAGAGAGGGATGACGACTCTTATCTATTGGTCTGTGGTGTGAAACGAAACATTAGATGAGACGGATGTTACCTATAGGCGGAGGCTATCCAGCTGATCGACTATGTAGTAGGACATTAATAGAAAACATAGTGGATAGGCGAGAGAGCGATAAGCAACCAGAAACAGACAATGCAGCAAACTAAGTTTAAATAGTAAGCGTGTATTTTTATTTCCCGCTAAACTAATTTTTCGACGACTTTGTATGGGGAACTAAGCGATATTAAGCGATTTTAAGCGGCACTTCATACAAAGTCGTCGAAAAATTAGTTTAGCAGGGAATAAAAAAAACAAGCTTATAGCAAGCGTGTATTTTTATTTCCCGCTAAACTAATTTTTTGACGAATTTGTATGAGGAGCCGCTTAATATCGCTTAGCTTCCCATACAAAGTGGTCGAAAAATTAGTTTAGCAGGGAATAAAAAAACCAAGCCTAGTGTTTGATTGATACTAATATCTATTTCTCTATGCTACTACCTCGTCGTCATCGAGAGAACTTAAACAAAAGGGATGATAGACTCTTGTCTCGTCTATGCCCTAGGTATATTTACACTATGGTAGAGAATGTCCGAGCAAATTTGGCTGAGCAAGCATAGGAAACGAAATTTCGGGAATTTTGATACTTCGATATCATGTGTTCTGACAACATATACGCAGAGCATCTTGGTTTGGTGCCTCCTAAAACGCATTGAGTAAATGAACACTACTAATATTGTTTAGAAAAGCGCATGATATCCATATTTATGTTGCTCTATCTTTTGTTCTATTGTAATTTTTGTTTCCTCACTCTTTTTCAGGAAATTTGTTGTCACTCACTGCCACTTTCTGGCAGTGTAGCAGATAAGGCTTTTTGTTTGTGAACCAGGGGCATCATTCGACGATTTCGAACAATTGAGAACATTTCCAGTCCCGCCGAGTCAATTGAGCGCGTACATACATAAATATGTATGTAAGGCATTTTCATCTCATTTTGATTAAATCGCACACTTTGTTGTATTTTCAATATATATTTTATATATTATAGTATTTATTTTCCATTTCTTTGACGCTTGCGATTATGGGGATCTTTACTAGATTCTTTTCACCCATTGCCTATTGTAGAAGCGAGACGGTCCAAACGTATTATACAGTTTTCAGTTGTCGTTACCTTGCCGTAGAGCTCGTACCTCCTTTTAAAAAAATAAAAATGTTTTAAAACTTAATAAAAGTGCGTGGACAGAAAATAAATCATTGTAAAGAAAATTAGTCTCAATAGGAATTTAAATTTAAAAATACAAATAATCCTTTAATGTGATATAGAATATAGAACAAAGTCCACGTTGCAAAGTCCAAACCGCCTGCCATAATCTGAGATTAACTTTCTAAACTGTTCGCGTTTATCAACTCTGCAAATGTGTTTGACACAAAACTAAGCTCGCAAGCATTAAACCAATCGTTAGCGTAATGTACGTAATATCGAGTAAGGAAATTGCTAAATTGAAAAAAAAATACTGAAAATCCTATTGAAAAAAGTATTTTGTTAAAAGCATTTCTAGCAGTACGTCATTGGGATTCCAGAAATTTGTATTAAATTGTGAGAGTGGCAATAGATAACCTTTCAAGCAGTGCATCTTAATATGTTATTTTTAAATTAAATAACATATATTAATTGTGATTTGGAATATGTAGTTGGTTTGGTTTGGTACCCCATGGACACTCTCATCATCTTATCGCCACTGTTAGAACAACATTTGATTCTAATATGCGTACGATTATCATGTGGTTTAAGTGCACGATCGTCCACGGAGTGAAGCTTATCAATTTGCTAATTAGTGAAACAAATATGTGAAATATTTATTAAATTAAGTAAAACTATTTTAAATTTTAATTAATGCCAACATGCTCCCGCAGTTGAACACAATTTAACTCAGACTTAGTGTTTTAATGTCGCTGAGAGTAAAAGACAAAGAAGAATCTCTATAGTGTTGCATATAAATAAGGAACTGTGAAATGTTTGTATCTGAAATTACATATGTATTTGCCGATTAGACAGTGAAATCAAGAGCAGCCAGTGTTGTTAAAAAATAGTTTAAGTCTAATATATTGAACTTAAACTGCAAACTAAAGTATTATCAGAAAAAGTGCTTAAAATAAATTGAAAACATTAAATTACCTACATTTTTAACAAACAGCCGTACAAATTGGTCAAAATCATGTCCCGTCATAACTACCGGTTTCATTGTGCTTGTTCGAAAGCCCATTTTCAGCTACATATGATTATTTTTTTCAGTTAGTTGTCAAACCGTGTTCAGTATGAAACACTGGAAGTAAATGGTTCTTCGGAATGAGTCAACGTAGCTTTAACTCAGTTTGCAACCCTTTGTTTTTTGTTTTTAAAGCAACATATTCAGCTCTTGTGATATTCTCATTAGCAGTTTTGTAATCACTACACTGAATTTTTTGTTGCAGAGAGTTACCACCTATTTCTGATTTACATTACAAATATTGCATGCAATTCCTCTTCGTACTTCTTATTTGTTTTAACTTGCCGATTACACGAGACAGTTTTACGGGAACACTAGCAACACATTCATACCTTTTTTTTAACTAATACACCCACACTTCTGTCATTGTTTTCGTCATAGATTAATACTTATAGTAGATCTACTAGTTCTCCCACCAAATTTATGACATTTGGCCTGGTGTGATATTTACGTTTGATGTTGAAAAGAATTGCTTTACTAATACCAGATAGAGGCAATGGTTCAAAACAACGAACAAAATAACAACAACGGCATTTCGTTTTGAGTGTTAAAATTATTGTGTTAAATACAACACAAATGTATGCTAACAATAACAGTCAATAAAAAAGTTTAAAACACATTTAAATTTCACAGTTTTTCACCAAAATGCCATGAAAAATTAAAACAAGAAGTTATTGTAATTCCACCTGGTGTATATCACTTTTCGGCAAACATCTCTCTATCACACCGACCGCATCATGAAGAGTGTGAAAGGAAACGGTAGATGAGCCAAATATTCTCTCTAGTCTGAGATTACTCTATGGTTTTCGTCACTGTCCCCGATTTTTTGAAGACAATTGTCTTGTCTCGTGTAAACGCAGGGTAGAGTATGAGGTGTTACTTTTTTTGTTAAATTAATGGAAACGTCAAAATTCCGAACCCAAACAAATATTAAACAATTGTTTTCGTGCGAATTAGCTTCGGCATAACATCCTTCTTATGGAAACGAAAATTTTGAAAGAACTGAATACAGATTAGAAGAGATGAATACGGGACACAAACAAATTGTACGTTCTGCAAATTACAATTTTGTAATGACGATAAGGGTACTCATATCTCCAATCTCGGTCCTAGGGAATTTCAAAATTACACGGTATCCCGCCCTTTTCGGGAATATGTTTATTTAATTTCAGTATCTTGTCAGTATAAACATCCAAGTAATAAATATAAAATTGGTAATTGTGTTTCGTAATAGTATTCTTTATTTGTCACGGGAAGACCGCGCTGTCCAAAATTAGGCTGTACAAAATGGCTAAACATTTTCTATATTATGTGTAAATGTATATATAGTTTTAAATGGAGAATGTCAAAAAGTTGTTATCCAATATTAACGCCAGAAATGTTTATGTCAGGTGGATTATATAATTTAATGCTCCCCACAACTCGTATTGCTATCATAGGCCTGGGGGAACAATCCCAATATGACTTATTTCAATTGACATACCGGGTATATTGTGATTCTTCCCCAATCTTTAATATTTAGTGTTTGTAATGGTTTGATGTGCACATTTGACCATTAAATTTTCAAATAAATTTCCTTTTCCCATGAGAATTTGCGGCCAGTTCCCATCGACTACTGCTCGTATACCAAATTCAACTTGTCGTCTCTGGCTATCCCTGATTTTGTTCGGCTGTAAAGTCGGTTTACTGTATCGTGTGCCATAAGTGCCTTTTAAATAAAATTACAATAAATCCCAATCTTCTCTTTATTCTCGTATTATCTGTCAGATTGTCCTATACCAATGATAGAATCTAGTTGGTCAAGGTGATAAATGCCGTAAAACACAAACCATCTTAATGAAAATCGGTCGGAGTTTTGTCAAACTCCCCTTTTTCATTGAAAGTGAATGACTTTGGCTAATAGACAGGATAAATCCCATAAAACAACAGAAATTTATTTTATAAGACGTCCCCATTGGGTGCTACGAATAACACCCGATTTTGTCCCTGCGTTCTTTCTAAAATGAAATAATTTGAAAGATTGTTGACTATTTAATTATACCCTCACACATAGGGATGGGGGTATATATCAAAAATGTAACGCATAGAAGGAGCCAAATTATACCCTCAGTATCTTTGGAAGCAATTCGTTTTGGGACTTTTTAAGACGATTGACTCATGTCTGTCTGTCTGGCTGATCAACAACATAACTGCCGTAGATCTTTATCGATCACAGCGAAATCGTGGATTGGATTGGAAATCCACGATCACGCCCCTTCTGGTACCTCCCATACAAATCAACACAATTAGTACGAAATCATGTTTATTCTAAAACCTTTTTCCGGTAAATGTGATTAGCTTCAACTCAAACATTGGTTAATAATCTGTATATATCTACTTAACTGGAAAATGGGCGACGTTGCCACGCCCATTCTGGTAACCCCCATACAAAAGCTTGGTGGTCGTCCGGGTTGTCAATGCGATAAGTCGCGTGAAACACTTGCGGTCTTAATCAAAATGGGTATTTGGCTTCATGTCATCCAGTGCCAGTCACCGATTAAGACAAGGGTGATTTTGCCACGCCCATTCTGGTACCTCCCATACAACACTTGTTCTGCCGACTGGTTGTTCGGCCAGATAACACCCGTAAATCTTTACTGATCACAATGATATCTTGTTAGTGACTATTATTGGTCCTAACAAGGTTTGCGATTGAAAATGGGTATTTTGGCCACGCCCCTTCTGGTACCTCCCATACAAATCGACACATTTAGTACAAAATCATGTTTCTTCTAAAGCTTTTTTTCTGGTAGATGTGATTAGCTTCCAATCAAACTTTCGTTAATAATCTGTAAATGTCTACTTAACTGGCGAAAATTGGCGAGTTTGCCAGACCAATTTTAGTACCTCCCATACAAAAGCTTGCTACTCGTCCGGATAGTCAATGCGATAAGTCGCGTGAAACACTTCCGATCTTAATGAAATTAGGTTAGGGCAATGTTTTCCTAAAAATTAATAATTACCAACTGTACCACGCCCATTTTCGTACCTCCAATACCAAAGTAGGGCGGCTTTCCGGTTAGCCGAGTCAATATCTTCCGTATACCTCAACCGATCTTAACAAAATTTGGTACTGATCAATATTTTTTTCAAAAGCTAATGAGTAATAACAAACGAACAACTTCGCCACGCCCAATTAAATATTGGGCGGACAATTGGCTGGTAGTCACGATAACTCCCCAAAATCACTTAGGATCGTAATTAAGTTGGGTATTGAACAATATTTAGCGCAATGCCACTCTACTATTGAATATTGGCACATTTGCCACTCCCATTCGTTCAACGTAAGGGTGAATATATGTGGTTTTTTTAATAGAACTCGGTCGCAATGGATGACTTGGGTGAGGGTATATTTAACTCGGCTCACGGATTGAATTTTCTGTTCTGGTTTTAAACTAATATGAAAAATTTTCATTATAAAAACTTAAAAACAACAACAAAAAATTGCTTCAACTCTGCTGAGGAACAAACTCGGGACCTCCAGTATCTCCCGTTTTGTAGTCGGACTTACTATAATTGAACAAATAACACGTGGTGAAGCCTGGATTATAATACATATGTTGTTTTACAGTATAGGATGTCCGGCAAATGATTATTTGCAATCGAATATATTGCTAGGTTACTACATCTCTGTATACAATTTCCCAGGATTACTATGAAATCTGCTGGATTAACACACATCCCGATCACATCTGGAAAATTTGTACGTTAAATTTTATAAAGCCTGACGGACTTAATAGACAGTCAAAATTTCTCTTCACTCAAATGCCAACAAACAAAATGAGTGAAATCCTAGCCATTCTCCGCTCTCTCTCTCTTCATTGAATAGTTCAATACATGAGCAGCTTTTTGATAGGGTTTTTATATATAACTATACAAATTCCAACCATGTTGAAGTAAAATTAAATAAACTATGCAAAAAGTATGAAATAATCATGATTTGACGCGAGAGAGAAATGCGTTTGAGTGAACTTCTAGCACTTTTCGGTTCTCTTTTATCAGGGTTGCCAAATTGCGCACATCTTCTGGTTGTCTAAATACACAATGACTTATTTATCTCAATGTCTGATTATAGAACCGATTAAGTAACCGCTACATTAGTTTTTCGAAGCTATAAAGTGCCGGTTAAATGTTTTGATTGTCTAATGTATCGATTCAATTGAGTGACTGACAAATGTGTAAGTTTAGGCAACCCTTCAGAGAAGTGTATTCATAACTGAGAAATACGTGGCAGCACTTTAGCATACTGTCAGCTGTTCAGTTTATTATAGTTTGTTCATAAGAGCCTGTGCCAATCGGTATCAAAGTCCACGGGTTAATAAAAATATGATATTTACGTGGTGAATAATATTTCACTAGCCCATGGGGCTAGGTAAATTTTTGACAAGTATATGGAAATTTTTGACGTTTAACAAAAACACACCAGCGGACAAACAAGTTGTGTAAAGCAATATTTGTATTGCTATGAGTCGCCGCCGAAGTTATCTAAAATCATTTGTCACTTTTTTTGCATTTTTATATATTTTCATGCATATTTATGTTTTGTAAATTGCATTTAATTATCGGCTTGATTGATTTTTTTTTGTCCGGCGCTGCCGCCAAGTTATTATGTCGACTTGTATCTCTGTTCATCATTAATTGAACAAAGAAATACGAAGAAAATTGGTAGCATTTTGTATGAAATTTTCTAGCAATTTGGAATAAATTTTGCAAAATGAAAATACTAATGGATTGTAACGATCGTATTCGCAATAGAAAAGTAATGGCAAATATTTTCTAAAAATATTTATTCCGCAAAATTAGATATATTTCAATTAATTATATTAAGAATTGGTAAAAGTAATGGCAAATATTTTTTAAAAATATTTATTCCGCAAAATTATATTTCAATTACGTCTGAAGTCATATTCTTATGATGAAGCTGTGAAAATTTACTACGTATTGTCAAAAAAGATACCGATTGGCGCAGCAAAAATGGAAATTTTTCTCTCCATAACAAATTTTTTTCACCATAATACTTTGATACCGATTGGCACAGACTCTAAGTGTAAACAAATTACAGTATGGCAAAAATTACGGGAAAAATGCACTCTCGCGGTATTCACTTGACACTGATTTTCTTCAAACTCTTTTCCTATCGAATAAATTTTGAAAACTCTGTTGTTCATCGAGAATTTAATGTGTATTTTATTGTCAAAAAGTAAACAATTTTAATTATCACAACAGTCAAATATTATCTGCTGTTCGGGGGTTCGTTACGCTAAACAACTAATCGGTGGCCGTTTGCTGATAAGCGTTTATCGATGGTATAAACGCTAAGTTTACATTGAAAAAATTAAATTGTAATAACCAGCAGTATACGATACGATTATCGTTACAGTACATTTTAATCGGGCATAGAAATAATGGGCTTTAGTGTGTGAGTTTTTGCTGGTTTAAGAGAGAACGATCTATTTTTTTTTTTTTTTTTTTTTTTTTTTTTAAATCGAGCGAACCCATCGCCGCCACTCTTACCCGCCCCTACCGACCGAGAGGGCCACGTCCCCATAACGTGAGGACAGCGTACACATTATAGACCGGTCTATAACGGGAGAGCAAGGATTATAAGTTCACACGTTACAACCAACTACAGAAATTCTTCACCAGTTGGTATTACACTAACATAAATAAGTATAAAAGCACATCACGAGATATTAACATAAGATACTTCAATATATAATAATTACGAGCAAAACGAAAACCAAATCATAAATCAGACCAGATAGTAAGGATAAAGTAAATTAAATTTACATATGTACGTCAACGAATATACAGCACTAATGCAATCGGTTCAAATGACAAATTATGCTAGACTTTGTCGTTTCCCAACTACCTGTGAAATCAATAAACTGATATAGCTCATTAAAGTCACGACACATTCTCCTAACTGGATCAAAGGACGCATAATTCGAACGCTGAAACTCGATGTTTACGAGTTTATAGTACCTCGTGGGCCTCAATGGGACATTTATGAAAATCTTAGATAACAGAAATTCAGAACATATACATCCATCAATTATCTTCAAAACTGTAATAGAGTTTATCATGGTACGTCTACTACTAAGAGTCGGCAATCTGATCAATGCTAGTCTACTGCTATACGAAGGAAGATTATGGTTCGGGTTCCATTGAAGATTTCTCAGACAAAAAATGAGAAACTGTTTCTGGACCGATTCAATCATATTAACATACAAATTGTACTGGGGGTCCCAAACAACTGATCCATATTCGAGAATAGGGCGGACTAGTGAAGTAAAAAGATTTTTCGTAACGTAGGGATCTGAAAATTCCTTTGCCCAACGTTTAATAAAGTTCAGAACGCCATAAGCCTTGTTCACCATCGTAATTATGTGGGAGTTGAAATTCAATTTTCTGTCCAAGAGAACACCAAGATCCACAAATGAATCCACCGATTCAAGAACATTGCCACCTAAAATGTATTTTGCCGAAAATAATGATGACCTAGAGAACAGCATATGCTTACATTTCGTAAAATTAAGCTCCATCAAATTGGTCTCGCACCACGTCTGGAAAGTAGACAAATCCCTCTGAAGTAAAGTATATTGACAAGGATCCTTGTAAGAAAAATAGATCTTCACGTCATCAGCGTACATTAACAATTTAGAGTGCATTATGGAGGCGGGTAAGTCGTTAATGAATAACAAAAATAGAACCGGCCCAAGATGACTGCCCTGAGGCACCCCAGATGACACAAAAATAGATCTTGAGAATGATCGACCAAATGATACCATCTGTTCTCTGTTCATTAAATAAGAACTAATCCAATTCAGCATGTTGCAATTAAAACCCATTGCCCCTAATTTATATAATAACAAATTGTGGTTAACTTTATCAAAAGCCTTACTAAAATCGGTAAAAATCGCATCAGTTTGATCTCCATTAATAAAGCCGTCAATAATAGAAGAGGAAAACTGAAGCAAATTAGTCACGGTGGAACGACCCTTCCGAAAGCCATGTTGACATGGATCTAAAATAGAGGAAACCTGATGAGAAATTACCTCTGTGACTAACTTCTCAAAAAGTTTAGGAATGGCACTCAATTTTGCAATTCCCCTATAATTTGCAACATTTACTAAACTACCAGATTTGTGGAGAGGGATTATATAAGAGCTCTTCCACTTTGCAGGAAAATGGCCGAACTTCAACGAAGCGTTAAATAAGAGAGTCAACGGTAAGCTGAGAGAATTCGAGCAGTATTTCAACATAGAGTCCGGGATACCATCAGGACCAGCTTTATTCGAGGCTTTCAAGCTGATTAAGTTATCTAGCAACCACGAAGAATTTACGACAGGTGCATCAAACGGAATGGTAGAGCCGACAGTGTACGGGTATGATTTGGAAACATCATAGGCTCGGGTG
Source organism: Phaonia tiefii (assembly GCA_963931995.1). NCBI lineage: Eukaryota > Metazoa > Arthropoda > Insecta > Diptera > Muscidae > Phaonia > Phaonia tiefii. Next base: position 198,442,699 of record OZ008371.1, read on the forward strand.
GAATAAATAGAGGCGAAAAAATCGGCGAAACAATTAGCAATAGACTCTTCATCTGAATATTCAATACCGTTCATTTTGATCCTACAAGGTGTGGAAGACGAATTACGCTTCAAGTTAACAAATCTAAAGAATGATTTGGGGTTCCGTTTAAAATTAGCCTTCAACCTATCCAAATATAATCTGTAACTCTCACGAGATTTAGAGTTGTATCTACTCCTAGCAACAATATACCTAGCATAGTCTGCTAGCAGTCCAGATTTTTTTATACTTGTTCGAACATCTATTCCTTACATTCTTGAGACTATTTAGAGCCCTTGAGGACCATGGGGGGCCAGTATTACCCCTTATTGGCCTCTTGGGTACAGACTTAGAAATATAGCCATTAATAATATTATAGAAATCATCCAGGGCGATTTCAAATTCAAAAGAATTATCACACTGACATATACTATGCCAGTCGGTATCAAAGATAAGATTATTCAAAAGTATAAAGTTCGCACGCGAAAAGCATAGGCCAACATAGGACGAAGAGCAATTGCAACCAACCTGCATGGTATCATATGTATAATTAATTCCCAGCGTTGGATGGTAACTATCCTCAGGAGAAATTAACGGATCAATTCGAGAAATATCAAAGTTAAATGTAATATTATAATTTGATGTTAAACTATATTAAATAAAACAGAAATGGTTTCCCATTACATCACATGAAGGGATTGGGGAGAGCTTCTCACAACCTGTGGGCTGTGCGCTTTCTAGATTTATACTCCCTGATTGGGACCTACAGTTTTACACCGATTCCGAACGGTATTTTGAGAAGCTTTTTCATGGCTAAATACTCGATAGTGTCGCCGTCACTATGCGGGGTGACCGCCGCCGAAATATATTTAAGGTGGTCAGAGCAGGGATCGAATCCAGGATCTCATGTACAAGAGGAGCGCACACTGACCATTGTACCACCGACGGCCACTATATTAAGACTAACTATATTAAGAACTCGTAAAATCCTGTGCGTAATCTTCGTTTCGTTTCATATCGTAATCTGGTTTACGAAAGTGCCTTTAAATGCCAATTTGGTGATAACTTCCAAAAAAGAAAATTGTATTCCTTCAAGAAATTGTATTCCTCTATTGACTTGATATTCACAACTAGCTTCTCCTAAAGTTTGCATTAAAATACACTGTTTTTACACTTCTAAAACACGTATTCCGATACACAAAATATGCGACGATGTTTGACCAAAGAGCGATTGGAAACCTCTTTATATTTATATCATCTTTATTATTGCCAGATTTGATGCACTTTTTTTATAGTTTTACCGCTATAGGCAACTATAATACTGTATAATAACACGCCACATAGCTTTCCGTATCCCGGAAATTTGCAGAATTCCCATTCGAATTTCAGCATTTGAATTCCTCTGCCTTTGTGGAATATGAATGAATTTGTATTTAATGGAATCGGTGTCATTGAACCAAATTACAAACGTGTGTGATTTGTTATCAGACAACTTGCTAAAATAAGCTAAAAGTATCTCGACTTATTACTCGATTAAAATTAGTCTGTTTCCGAAGTGAGTGAGTGATAACCATCCTTCGGATAAGAATTTGTTTGCTCTTTTGAGTAGCAATGTCTCTTGATATTGTACATTCATTCTCTTTAGAAGAGTTGGAGTAGATTATTGTTTATTAAACCTTTTGTTTTTATCAATTTATTTTTATTTTTTCCTTTATTACAGTTTCTCAACTACTTGGAAGATTATACAGTTTTGTTTCGCGTCCATATTTTTAATGAAAAACAATGGCTTTGGGTCAACAAGATGGACATATGAAAAACATTGATGATAAACCTGAATCCGATGGACTTTTAACAAAAACAAATGACGAATTCCCGCAAAATGCAAATGGAAATGGTAAACATCAGGAGTATCTGAGTGAAGAAACACAAAAACACAAGGAGCAACAATGTGGCAATGGCACGGATAATGGCACTGTTCTCATCAAAAAATATGATCGTAGCGAGAGCACCAAGAAGACACAAAGTCTCTTCGAAATAGTCTACGAAATAATTGAAGAGAGAGACCAACGTACAAAAGAAATGGGAACATTGATACGTAAGTACCAACAATTCGTCATGTGTATATTAGAGTGTAGTAAAAAAGATTTTTTTGAAATTTCAAAACAGGGAGCTCTCAAACTGTGCTCATTTAAGAGTTAATTACGGCAATGTCAAACCCATTTAATTTGCGGGGGTACTTGTAACGGTTGAAATTTTGTTTTTGTGTTAATATATATGTCAAACAATGTGCCATTTATAAGCAGAGAAATTGTTTGTATCAGCTGTCTTGAGTTAAATATTCTTGCGGTCACCGAGGTAGCTGCTTAACGCTTATTCTCCCATCCACTCTGTTCTCTATCAAATTCCTACTACCATTTAGATCAACTGTGACATATTTTTTCTTTCACTGCCTCACATTTTTGTTAAGTTTTATGCAATAATTCTTTAAAATGTTACGATACTATTTAAAAGGGAATTCGCGAAATTTAAATGATTTTGTATGCAATACAATTTTTGTAAAACCCGTCAAAACTATGAATAAAATATATGCCTCAACAGGGATTCTGTCAACCAAACTTGTGTCGAACTCGTTCACTAGTTCTTGAACTCGTTCATTTAAGGCGCCCGGACATGACAATTACAAACATACTCGCCACATCGAACATGCGCATTATGTTCGTGAAGGTGATATCTGGTCAATCATGATGAACTATATAGTTCATGAACTGCCCAACTCTACTTTCAACAACTGTTGGGTAATTCATGAAGTATGTATGTATATACAAGTTCATTTAGGGTAACCAGGTATGATCTTCAGAACATAATCTGCATGTTCAATATAACGATTTTGTTCGTGATTGTTCTGTCCAGCCACTTTAATTTAACGAGTTCGAGATCTAGTGAAGCAGTTAGACCCAAGTCTACTTTCAACATTTTAATGGCCAGTTTTTCAGTCAGCGGTGATCTTCGTTTCTTTGTTAAATTGTGGTTAAACATCGAATTGTGTTTTTCAGTCATTGTTTAACTATGATTTAACCCACAGTGTTGGTTGGTTAACTTATTTGACAATCAAATTACTGAGTGTCAAAGGGAGAAATGAAGATTGTATAAACTACATGTTCCAGATTTGCGTATTTGTACACATACCTTGAGTCTAGAGCGATAAATTGTTGCGCCTATATAGTTTTTTTACACATTTTTGGTAAAATGACTTCGATTTTATGCATCTATTTCTTATTTTACATAATTCCATTTTGTTTGTTCCCCTTTGTTGTTTTGGTATTTATCAAAAACACACGTTGTTCCAATAAGAATACAAGGGTGGCCATATTAGTTGACAATATGGCGACTTACATTAACTCACCACTGAAAAACAAAACGCAAAGTTAACCTCTAATTAACTTAGAATTAAGATTAAGTAATACGATAGTTAACTACCCACTTAAAAACTGACCATAATTGTTCCGGAATGTAGTTTTAGTCCCATACAGTTTGAGACCCCCGAAATTCCTCCCTCCATTGCGGAAAACAATATTTTCAGTACACCCTAGCATGTTGATAGACTATAATGTGACTCCAGGGGGAATACGAAAACACGGTCAAAAACAAAACAAAACAAAAACAACAATGGACTGCAATAATATTGTATGTACAAAGTTAATAATAAAAACAACAACCAGAGGAACAACAAGACACTCATTATGGCAAAAATGTAAACAAAAACAAAACTCATAATTGTGAAAAGAAGACCGACAACAAAATATGTATGTACAAGGAAAAACTAAATTTTCTTGTATCTTTTGTTTGTTTGGTTTTCCTGTGTTAATATACTTGTGTATGTGAGTTATTTCGGATAGCGATATGCGGATGGTATTCACGTATCTATCGGATCTAGATACAGAATTCGAAAAAAACACGAATTTTTCAAATTACAGTCATTTGGTGTTCCGATGTTGGGTACTTTTCTCAAACCGGTTTTTAGGTTTGAGTTTTTAAAATTGTTTACCTACGAAAGTAAAGCGGGCCACACATTTGTCAAGCATGAGCATGGTTATCCTTGACATTTTTTTCTGTCGTTTTCACGACAATCACGACATCGAATAATTAGGCAATTACTTATGCTCACAACACTTATCTAGCTCAATTTAATAAGCCCCATACAAAATGATTGCCCGTGAATGACTAATATGACCCCTTTCACACTCGGCAAGTTACTTGCGCAAGTCAGTTTTTCAACTTTCTGAGTACAAGCAAGTCTGTACCTCAAATTTATTCCCCTAACCCGACCTTACCTCTGTCATCAACAACCCAAGACTTGGGTAAGAGACTTGCGCAAGTTACTTGCCGAGTGTGAAAGGGGTCTATGTGAACCGATTTAATTGTTGTCGATAATAGATTTTTAACACTAGGCCACATATTACATATTCAATCAATTTGCCAAAACATTTCCCCATAGAAATTTGACAATTTGTGAGCTCAACATCTTTGAAAAATGTTCCCACGCCATTTCGTTTCATTCCACCGTATTCGATAATTTTGAGTCCATCACTAGAAAAAATTTCATTACTAGAAAAAGAAAGAGAAATATACATGAGCCCATGGTACAAAGAAATGGTAGAAGCACTAGCCCAGCTGATTTGAACTTTTTTCTGGACTGAGTGTGAGTAAGTTTTTCTCTTATGTCAAAGTTTGTTTACTTTTGTTTCTCTGCAAAAATTACATAGAAACGTTTTAATTTTCCCACTTAAACACTTTCAATATATCAAATAACACTCAATCATTTTCTAAATGGCACTTTTTGCAAATTTGTTTACATTTTCATCATTTTTCTATCAGCTGACTTGACACAACACAGACACTGAACAAAAACAAATTGCCTGTTGTTTTTGGCTTGTTGTATTTGTTGTCGTACTGCATCTACCATTATATTTCTACCATGCATGAGCCGCTATTGACGCTCTCTTGATGAAGGCGAGGTAGTTAGTTAATTCATCAAGTTCGAGTTGTATTCCGTTGGACATAATACGTATATAAATAGAAGGGAATACGTATTTTCGTTCGATGCAAATAACATCAACACAATTTAGCTGTCATTAGTATCAATCAAACCCTATTTAAACTTAGTAGTAATCTCGATGTCTTCTTTGATCTCTCTCATTCTACATACGTACCTTTCGTACCTTTTCGAACAGCTGTGCCATAGAAAACAACCCTGGGTAACTGCATTGTCACTTGTCACTAAATTTGCCTAAAGACGACAACTGCGGTCATCAATCTTTCTGGGGCGTCCAGGAGCAGTTGAGGTTTTAATATTTTTCTTCTGTTTTATTCTCTGGATCGTCATATGACTTACATTAAACTTTTTTTAGCAACGTTTCTAACAGAATTATTATTTTTTAATAATTCCATGATTTCAATTACTTTAGATGCTTCCATTTTTGATCTGCACGTGGACAATAATGAGCAATCGAAGAAAAATAACAGTAAATTTATGAGCTACATGATTATGAGCTACATGGTTTCATTTGAGTTTCTGGATCTTTAAAAAGTTGAAGAGAGTGTAATATTGTAACAATGAAGAGAGGGCGTAATTGTAACATAGGGGTTTGTTTACATATTATGGCTATTTTAAACATATATGTATGTGTAATTGTTGTATATTTAAGTGTTCATTATGAAAGAGACCATATCAAAGCAAAACTCAAGAAAATGTTTTTAGCTAAAAATTAAAGTTTTGAACTAGCATTATGGGAAACCTGTTACAATTTTGCTCGTCACTGTATATATGGGTAATTGTGCGTAAATTGTAACATTGTTATAAATATTTAGAATTTCGTTTTTTTACGAATTTTTCTTGTAACAATAAAAATAATAGCAAGATGGGATAGTGTGATTTAGTGCCCTATTACACGATGAATTAATGCCTTAACGAATGTTCGCGAATTTAAAAAATGGCGAAAAAATAAAAATAATTATGTAAAGTCATTGCCGCAACATACTCCAATTAAACACCTATCTGTTCAATTATCTAATAAGTTTCGAACACTTACACTAATACTTACATTTCTAAAACAGACACAGAAAACTAAACATCGAAGGCATTGGGTGGTCCATAGTGACTAAGTTCCCTTTTCGGCCACGTAGCTAACATTTTTTCTCAGTGTATTATCTCTGCAAAATGTACACAAAACTTTAAAATAAAATATTTTCATACCTATTAAACCTCCTCCAACATCGGATTTAGAACTAAAAATGGCATGCACTACATCAGTATAACTAGATATTATTAATGCAATCATAAAAACTGATTGTGACTGTAAGTAACGTTATTGACGGTGTAATTACCCATATGTAAAAAACGTAGTACGTATTGTTGTTTAAATTTATGACGAAACTAGCTTTTAAAAAGTAATGAGTTTGTAGTTATTTGTATTTCAACGTGGATAGAGTAAATTATTTAGTTAAAAATGTACGACTAGAATTACGCTGTCGCACTGTTGGGGCAAGTGTTCCAACATTTTTATGTACTGATGTTGGAACTTCACATTCGTAATAACATTTGTTACTACATTTGAGACCATGTTTGACATTTTAAAAACGAGAAAAATCTTGTTCAGTTTACTGGAAACTCTTTCGACTTCTACATTTGACCAAGGTAATGACAAAATCTCTAACGAAAAATTTGTCAATTTTTTGAACGGATTTTTTTCCCGCAAAGTCTTTAAATTAGAACACTTCAACCTAAACCGAACTTGTTGATGAACTTGCAGTCCATTTGTCAAATGATATGTTGGTATACTGACATTTACAACATCAATTTGTATCACGGCATGTTACAAATAATTTTAAAAGCGGAATTATCATCCATGTGCTGCATTCCGATTCGTATTTATTTCACAAAGCATTTTAAATTCACAAGTATTCGAGTTTGGTGTTCTGAGATTTCACTTTTCGATTGGCCGTTTTTACACAGCTGAATTGCAAAACATATGTTTTGCTGTCAAAAATGAAAGAAGACAAAAACAAACTGAACGGTTATTGAATCTTCCCTTGACTTCTTGTCTTGTGTTTTCCCCTGAAAACACAAATAAAATATAAATTATTATTCATAAACATAAATGTTATTAAAATACTTACATTTCGTCATGCAACTTGTTTATTTCTTGCATAACAAAAACTAAATGACATATGAAAGAGTTGCCACCGTTACTCGCTTAGGCTTTGGTGAATAATTATAATTTTTACATACTTACATAAAAACATACTCGGCTTTCATTCTGTAACGTTCTTTTTTACGTTGTTTGCACTTTTGATACAGAACAAGTTAATTACTTTTCCTTTCACCATAACATTTGATTGTGGAACATTTTCACAAAATGTCTTGTGGAAATAACGTCAAGGATTCACAAAAATTCGGACCAGAACATGGCGTATATCATCTTTGTTTGTGTTTAAATAGAAAAAAAACGCTAAAACTTCCGCTAGCCGCTAAAACACATTTCCACCGCTGTGGGCATAGGTTTAGCGGGAAATCCGCCAAATTGGCAACACTGGTCCCGACTGTCATGTATGTACCCAGTAAACAATTTGTTCGGAATTCAGTTAGAAATCTGTCAGACACTCTGCACAAGTTGCCGATTCTGATGCCTATGTCGGTCAGACAACGTACAGAAAATCGTATGGGCGGTTGAATTCAGAAAGTTTCATCGGAGGAAATTCGGAAAAGTGTGCAGAGTTATGGGACAGATTTCTGTGAGAATTCTGGGGAAAATTCTGAAGGATTTTTAGACGTAGCTGAACGAAGTTGGCATAATGTCTAATTAAACATCCGATAATGGTTCGACTTTTCCGATCGTTTTCTGATACATTGTACTATTCTGAACAAACATACGAGAATGTTCCGACTTTTCGGATCATTTTCTGACCATCTGTCTTTCGTACCAATTTCGGATAGATATCTGAAAAAATTTTCGACATTTCCTGTGAATAAAATTTAAATTCTTTTATATTTTTTATTATTTTTAAACGTGTATTTAAATAGAGCAAACAAAATATTTCTCAAAAATTTACTTCATTGTAAAAAACAAATTAATTAAATTCATGATATGTTTACATTGATAGTTTTACATTGTTTTAGTCTTCCGAATCAATTTTCTGGATATTCCTTTTGTTTAACCGATCTTTGGTAGCATTAAAAAATGTCTTTATGTGACCCTCTATAGTAGATGTAGTTGTGTTAATTGAATTAACTGAAGACAACAAACAAAATGATGCAGACAAACAAAAACAACAATTCAATTCACCAAACATTTTTGGGGAATTCCCTTATTACCGCATGCTTACGGAATGAAAACAAAATCAAATAGAATAAAAAATTCCCTTCAGAGAATGTGCCGAAACGGCGCATGATTTTCGTATGGAATTTTAGAGAATGTGCAGAATCGGCTGACAGAGAATGTAAAGAAACTCGTATAAATGACTGAAGGAATTTCAGATTGTCTGCTAATTGTCTGATATAATTTAAGATAACTTACAGACGTCCGACACGTCGGAAACAATTATTTATTGGGTAGTTAAACTGCATCTTTATGTATGTATTATTTATATTGTGCGTTAAAAATTTGACTGTGATAGATTTTGGCAAAAATGTTCGTAGCCAAGGCCGGAGAGATCGGTTTTACCCTAGTTCGGTTACGAGGAATCGAACCGCATCATTAGTTTTTTGAGTGACAATTACGGTTTCATACAAATTCTTTTTTTTTAACTACATTTTTGTTTAGATTACATTGTTGTTTAGATTTTTCGATCTTGACTCACTTTGACAGCCACTAACTTCAATTTGGTTGATTGCACCGGAAAACTTTTTTTAACAAAGTTATTCCAAACGTTTTGGGCTTTAACATTTGGGAACAAAGCTTACCCCTAATTCAGAACATCGGCAGAAATGTAATTTTCCAACTTTCTTTGAGTTTTCCGTTCCGAAATTGCCAGGAATCAGATTCTTTCGGCAAATAAGAGGAAGCCTTGCTCCAAGTATCTATATTTATTGACTCATTTTCATTTTCAATATCAAATTCCATTTAATTCGCAACTTCACCTAATTTTACTTTTTCCTTCAATGAAAAAAAAACTGTTTGGATTGTTTAATTATTGGGTTTCGAACCAATGAAAAACATAAAAAAAACTATGTACAACAAAGTACAATGCAAGATGTATCTATTACAGGTGGAAGCGTTAGAACAGCTGATTCAAATTTTGTTCTTGTCGTTGTGGTCCGATGTTGTCAAATGTTGTTTATACCAATTCCAAGATGTATCTAGTACAGGTGGTAGCGTTAAACAAACAATTAAACAATTAAACAATTTATCCTGATATAACCTGAAATAAATACATCATGACAATTTCCATCAACTCAATTTGACAATGTCGGCTCCTGAAATAAAAACAAAATGCCTTCAATTCCTACCTTACTTATTTTGCCATGGTACAATGGTTGAAAAAAGTACTCTCGCCCACTTTTTTTATCAGTTACGCAGAAAAAAGTACAACGAACAAAAAAAGTACGCGTACTGTTGAAAACAGTATCCGTCTTATTCATTAAAAGTTGTGAGATGTTTGAGAGACGTTTTTTGTATGATAAACTGTCTATCAAACCTCTCATAACTTTTTGTGAATAAGGCCGTATGTCTGGCAAGCCTACATACGAGTATATTTTCTATGAACCCATAATTGTAACTCAAAATACTAATGATGCAGTTCGATTCTTTGTATCCGCCTTGTCTCAGTTTTCGACTTCCACAGTGTTATTAATTGTATGAATTGTTCGAGGACTAATTGTAAAATAAATAAAAAATAAAAATAGCCTCATTCAGGATGTGGGCTAGACCTCTGCAAACAAAATCAAACAAACCCCCCGTCTATGTTTTCTGAACTTAATTTTGGATATTATGTTTTAAGTATGTAGTTTTAAATTTAATGTTTTTTGATTCTCCTGTAAAAAACTAAAAAGTGTAGTTATGGATAGGATTGGTTTACCCAAAAGTTTAGTTTCTTTTAATATCCCGTTTAAGTTAAAATTTCATATGTTTATACACATTAATTATTTTGACTTATATTTAATTTAATTCTTAATTCTTCTTTCAGTGCTGGGCGTAATATTTCTACTACTCCTCATGAGTTTAACTGGATTTTTTGTTATGTGGTTCACAGAGTATTACAACAATAAAATGCTGGAGGTTTGTAAGAATGAATATGTATTCGAAAATATATTAATCAAATCAACATTTTTTCTATTTCAGAATATTATATTAGCGAATAATTCTGAAACTGCCAAATCATGGATGGATCCCAATCCAAAATATGATACATTACTAAAAGTTCATGTATTCAACTATACGAATATTAAAGAATATCTTGAGCACAAGGCTGATAAGATTAGAGTAGTCGATATTGGTCCATTGATCTATAAGGAGCACACGACCAAAGTCAATGTGGTATTTAATGATAATCATACAGTTACATTCCGTGTAAGTATTATTAACTGGGCTAATATTGTACTGGACTTATATTCGGTTTCAGGCAAAGTTTTTTTTCGCGCATTCTAATGTGTTAAATACTTAAAGCTGAGATTTGTTAAATTTAATTGTTTAAGTTAAACAAAAAACCAAAAATTGGTTACTAATGTAGCCGAACAACATTTCTTTAATGTACTTTATACGAAATCACTTGTTCTAAACTGTAATTAGCAAACATGTATTTGTAGATGATTAGAAATTATTGAGAGAAACAAACGTGTTTTAATCGTAATTTCTAAATTGGTGACCCACAAATATTCCACACGCGTTTTAAATCGACATATTTTGTTGCAAAATCGTACGAAACCAGACGCAGAGGAAGCTGGACATCGGAAAGCTGCAATTACCAGAGGTAGCCACAGCCTACTCAAGGAAGCTCTCGCAACTTTTGGCACAGAACCCACCCCCTCCCGATGACGATCCTGATGCGCAGTGGAAACCCATTTCCGACTCTATAAAAACTGCCGCAACAACCGTACTTGGTTTCGAAAAACCGCTTCGCAACAAACCGTGGTACGATGAAGAGTGTCGCATAGCAAATGACGAAAAGAACGCTGCACGTATGGTAATGCTTCAGTCAATTGCAACGCGAGCTGCAACTGAGCGGTATAGGGAGAAGAGAAAGGAGGTAAACCGTCTCTTTAGGCGTAAGAAACGGCAGTGGAGAAAACGCGAGAGTGAGAAAATTGAGACATACAGAAGGAAGAACGAAGCCCGAAAATTCTACCAAAAAGTTAAAAACGGAACTAATGGACATGGTTCAGGGCCCCCCTTCTGTAAAGACAAAGACGGAAATCTCGTCGCAGATGTGCAGAGCATGTTGGGAATATGGAGAGAGCATTTCTCCGCGCTACTAGTACCTGAGATATCCGATGACGATGGGACAATCGATCACAATATGGACGACGACATCGATTGCCCCCCTCCTAACCAAGACGAGGTCAGAACAGCTATTGCCCGGCTTAAGAACAACAAAGCCGCAGGAGCCGATGGATTACCGGCGGAGCTGTTTAAGGCTGGCGGCGATGAGCTGATAAGGTGCATGCATCAGCTCATTAGCAAAATTTGGTTAGATGAATGCATGCCCGGCGATCGGAGTCTCAGTGTACTATGTCCCATATTTAAAAAAGGTGACCCGAGTATTTGTGCCAACTACCGTGGAATAAGCCTTTTATCCATAGCATATAAGGTTCTATCAAGTATAATGTGCGAAAGACTAAAACCAATTATCGCTGACCTGATTGGACCATACCAGTGTGGCTTTAGGCCTGGAAAATCGACAACTGACCAGATTTTCACGCTACGCCAAATCCTGGAGAAGACACACGAAAAACAAATCGACACCTATCATCTATTTATCGATTATAAAGCAGCCTTCGATAGTCCGATACGGGAGAAACTCTATGAAGCAATGTCTGAGCTTGGTATTCCTGCAAAACTCATACGCCTTTGCAGGATGACCTTGACGAACACCAAATCCGCAGTGAAAGTTGGTAAGGATCTTACCGAACCTTTCGAAACTAAGCGAGGCCTCAGGCAAGGCGACACCCTATCGTGCGATCTCTTTAACATCTTAATGGAGATCATTATGAGAAAAGCTGCAGTCAATATGAATAAAACCATCAGCAGCAAAAGTCACATGCTGCTCGCGTATGCTGATGATATAGATATCATTGGGCGCACAATTAGAGAAGTTACTGCGGTTTTTTCGAGAATTGAGAAGGAGTCAGCAAAAGTGGGTCTGACGGTGAATGAGGACAAGACAAAATTAATGGTTTCAACGAACAGGGCCTCCACGCGATTAGACCAAAGCGTGAACGTTGATAACCGTTATAACTTCGAGGTAGTGGACGAATTTATATACCTCGGATCTGCCGTGAACAAAAACAACAACGTCAGCCTTGAGATCAAACGGAGAATTGTGCTTGCGAATAGATGTTATTTTGGGCTAAGCAAGCACTTTAGAGATAAAGCCCTCTCTCGAGTAACAAAAGTCCAGCTGTACCAGACTCTCATTCAACCTGTCTTGCTTTATGGCGCAGAATCCTGGGTCCTATCGCAAGCAGACGAAACATCTGTAGGAGTCTTCGAGAGAAAAATACTCCGAAAAATTTATGGCCCTATAGTGCACAACGGCGAGTATCGGCGACGCATGAATCATGAGCTGTATGAGCTTTATCCTGACATTGACATAGTTAAGCGGATCAAGATAACGCGATTGCGCTGGCTAGGCCATGTCAGTAGAATGGATGAAGATGAACCAGCGCGAAGACTTTTCGAAACCGAACTCGAAGGAAGACGAAAAATAGGAAGACCAAGACTCCGCTGGAGGGATCAGGTTGACGAATCCCTGCGTACACTTGGTATTGCCAACTGGAGAGATAAAGCAAAAGATCGAACTGGTTGGCGAAATATGTTATCTTCGTTTTGTAAGGTCCCTGACCCCCTGGGGTTGTCCGAGACCGGATAAGTAAGTAAGTAAGTATTTTGTTGCAGGCGTAGGGGTACAACCAAATTCGGTTTCGTTGCGAATTCCACGGTTTTGGAAGGGAAATCCGCCTGTATGGTTTGCTCAGGTAGAGTCAGAGCAATTAAAATATTTCGCCGTTTTGCCAAAATTATTTCCAATGTTTAACGATATCGTCCTTATGTATAAAAACTAACTTTGGTTTGTTATTCTTTAAGTCGTGAATCAGTCACTTGGCGTTACTTTTGTCGTTTTGGTAGTTTATAAAACGTTATAAAACTTCCCTTGTAGTTATATGAAATGCAACACTGCTTTCATCAAGTATCACCTGTTAATAGACTACTGTTAAATTTTGAGCAAGTTCCGTCAATTACTTTGCGTTTAACAGCTGTTCAAAACATACAACCTTGTCCATTTTTTTAAAAATGGAAAAAGTGAATTTCGAGTGCTCATTAAACATTATTTTTTGCGAAAAAAACCGTCAATCAAACCAAGGAAATGCTTGATAAATACTGTGGGGACTCTGCACCATAGTATAGTAATTTTGAGCAAGTTCCGTCATTTACTTTGCGTTTAACAGCTGTTCAAAACATACAACCTTGTGGATTTTTTTTAAAAATGGAAAAAGTGAATTTCGAGTGCTCATTAAACATTATTTTTTGCGAAAAAAAACCGTCAATCAAACCAAGGAAATGCTTGATAAATACTGTGGGGACTCTGCACCATAGTATAGTAATTTTGAGCAAGTTCCTTCATTTACTTTGCGTTTAACAGCTATTCAAAACATACAACCTCGTGCATTTTTTTAAAAATGGAAAAAAGGGAATTTCGAGTGCTCATTAAACATTATTTTTTGCGAAAAAACCGACAATCAAACCAAGGAAATGCTTGATAAATACTATGGGAACCCTGCACCATCGATTTCAATGGTAAAAAAGTGGTTTACTGACTTTCGTTGTGGTCGCACAAGTACAAATGACGCTGAACGTTCTGGACGGACGGTCAATACACCCGAAAATGTCGAAAAAATCCACGATATGGTGTTGGCCAATCGAATAGTAAAAGTGCGTGAGATTGTTGAAGCCATAGGCATTTCATATGGCAGTGTGGTTTCGATTTTAAATGATCAGTTGGGTTTAAGAAAGCTGTCTGCAAGATGGGTGCAGCGTTTGCTCTAAATTGACCATAAACGTAATCGTAATCAAAGGATTGGTGTATAAACTACCGTTTTTTGATTTTGGCATTCGCGTTCGCTTTTGCGTTTACGCTCACTTTCGGGACTTTTAGAATACTACCCTTTATCTTTCTAGGGTTAATAATATGAAAAGGGTGACAAAACAAGATCGATAGGAAAATTAATTTAAATAAAACAACAACGATGTGAGATATCAAGCTGATTCTGGCTTACTTTTGAAGCTACATTTATGCCAGTATGTATGGAATAGCATGTCATTCAACTGATCGCCTCGGCTTCGCTGGCAGTGATGAAAGCTGTCGGTTCAATTTTTGTTGACTCGGTCCAATATATACAGCGCTATTTCGGCAACAGAGTCTCGAATGTTGTCCTCGGGTTCATCCAAAGTGGTTGCCGTGTTGTTAAATAATGTTAAGTCGCCCAATTGATGAACGCTTGCCGTGAGATGACCCAGTCACCAAATTGTTACTTCACAACTTCGAGCATTGTGTGGCATATAGTGCCGTCGTGTTGGAACCACAGTTGGGATATATCGACGTTGTCGAGCTCTGACCACAGAAAGTTCTTTCACATGGCTCTATACCGTGTGCAATTGACGGTAGCGGTGTCTTCTTCGTCATTTCGAAAGGAATAAGGTACGATGATTCCGCCATGTAATAAACCGCACCAAACAGTTAAAGTTTTTGGATGGAGTGACACTTGGTTTAACATACATATGTGTATTGTGTTCGCTCCAATAACAGAAATTTTGCTTACCGCTGAGCCAAAAACGGGCCTCACCAGAGAAGATATTTTTTTGTCCAAAATTCGGAACTCCGGCCAACATTTCCAGCGCCAAATTAGCGCATACAACGCCGTGTATATGGTCCATAGACTAATACTTATAGTAGACTCAATAGTTCTCCCACCAAATTTATGACATTTGGCCTGGTGTGATATTTACGTTCCATGTTGAATAGAATTGCTTTACTAATACCAGATAGAGGCAATGGTTCAAAACAACGAACAAAATAACAACAACGGCATTTCGTTTTGTGTGTTAAAATTATTGTGTTAAATACAACACAAATGTATTCTAACAATAACAGTCAACAGAAAAGTGTAAAACACATTTAAATTTTACAGTTTTTCACCAAAACGACATGAAAAATTAAATCAAGAAATTATTGTAATTCCACCTGGTGCATGCCACTTTTCGTCAAACATCTCTCTATCACACCAACCGCATCACGAAGAGTGTGAAACGAAACGTCAGATGAGCCAAATATTTTCTCTACTAAGATTTACTCTATGATATGGTCGTAGGGCTTCAATTCTTGCGTCGGCACAATCTTATACGGATGTAGGCCCAACTCCAATGCCAAAACAAGCCGAGTGGGTTGACACTCTGGCGATGTCCAAATCAGCTGATCGGCGCCAGATTGACATTTCTGGGGTTTCTTCGATCCTGGCCGCTACGGCGGCTATGTCTTCTTTACTTTGTGCCAATCTCACTCTCACACTCAAACTTTCCCACAGAGCGACGAATTGCCTTCGCACTGAAGCCATGATGACGACCGCAAGTCATGTCGCAAGCTATAATATTTGTGATGTGTTAACATGCATAGGCACGGGTAGTGAGTAGGGTTGCCAGATTCAAATGGCCTTTTGTCTGGAATTTTGAATAAGTTAGCTGGATTTTATAAAAAAAATCTGGATTTCGTAAATCGAATGATTCAAAACACATTACTCTCTTTTTGTCATAACTTGGTCCATTCATAGTTTTGATGTGAAACATTGATGCCTTCTGAAACATTTATGCTTTTTGTATTGTTTTATGTAATAACATTGTCGAAATAGTGCATTTATATTGAAATATTCTATAAACAGAATAAGACTCGTTTATGCTCTTTTATTCAGACTCTCTACATGAGAGCGGAAAAAGAGTGCAATAAGTTCTCTATACTATTCAATACTTTTTGTTGTCGCTCTCTTTATGACAAAACAAAAACAATTATTTCAGTGAGCTAAATATTGCTCTATTTATTTTAACAATGTTACGTCTAATGCTAAAGCAGATGTAAGAAAAACGAAAGTGCAATAGCAAAAGAGCCTTCAGCACAAAACTATTTTTTTTTAATTTCCAATGTAACATTACTAATGTGTTCATAGAAATCGAACAGGTACCGTGTAACAAAAAGGTGTTAACACATCGCCCGTGAGTTCGAACACTCGTTTATTTTTTTTAAATAATTTCCACACCTTCGGCAGGCGTGCAACGATGCATGATGTAATGACAAACTTTACTGAATTAATTTGACAGCTTCTGAAATATAATAATTGGAAAAAGTGTCGTTACCATCTACATCTGAATTCTGTAAATTTTAAGTGATGAAAATCGGTAGGTACGAATAAATTGACAAAATTCGGAAATTTTACATTGCAATATTATGAATGTTGACAATTTACCTACCCATTTTTATCGTTAACAAGTCACAGAATTCCGGTGCTGGTCATTATTATAACTCATCCAAAACTTTGCATTATTACTTAATTTTTGTTGTTACGTATTAATTGAAGTATGATTCATATTTACTTCCGTTCCAGGATCATCGCAGTTATGAATTTTTAGCTGATAAGTCATCACATGATGAATATGTCAATGTTATCGTACCAAACGTCCCCCTGTTGGCAGCCTCTTTGGAAGTTGATAAAATTCAAAATCATTTCAAAAAGAGTTTCACTATGACAGCTGTCAGAAATGCTGGCGGAGATGTGTTTAAAAAGCTCGTAGCTAAAGATTTTCTCTGGGGCTATGAGGATAAGATTTTGTCACTGAAGAAATTTTTTTCCACTGGAGGAAGTTCGAAATTTGGTCTGTTAAAGAATGTAAGTGTTAATAAATTTCGAAAAATATTTCGCTTTAATTAAGTTCCTGTCCTTTTTCATACCACTTAGCGTAATGGCACTAGCGTTGATTCCTTACAAATCCATACCGGTGAAGATGATATCAAAAATTTTAGCATAATTACCCAATTCAATGGTAAACCTTTGCTCGACTTTTGGACCGACGACGAGTGTAATCGTATTGATGGTTCGGACCCCTCAATGTTTCCGCCACACATGGTTGAGACCAGAGAACCATTAAGTGTCTTCCTCCAGGTATTGTGCCGTAAAATTCCTTTGGTATTCGAAAAGGAAGTTACCATTTTCAACAACATCGATGCGTTGCGTTATCGAACTCCTCTCAATGTCTTTGCGAATCCCGATGCAAATCCCAACAACACTTGTTATTGTGAAAATACTCAATCCTGTTTACCTAGTGGCATCATTAATGCCACCAAATGTTATGACGATGCTCCGATTTATCCCTCCTTTCCACATTTCTTTTCGGGTGATCCCAGTATCTACAAAGACTTTGAGGGTATAGATCCCAAACAGGAGTTACATCAGACATATGCGGATGTGCATCCACGTTTTGGATTCCCAATTAGCGGTGCATCACGTATACAGATTAATTTAGCTGTCACCAAAGGAGAACTAATCCGAAGTGAGTATGAATGAGTATTGTGTCTAAAAGAGAGGGAAAGTGTCATACAAAAGATGTATATAGTCAATTGTTTGAAGGTTATTTCCACAAAAACTAAAGATTGATCATCATCATCGTGTAAATATTGATCATGCATATTAAACATTATGTCCGTGTAGGTTGTACGCCAAATGACTTGTGTAAATATTTATCAAGTGCCCATAGAAAATGTCATGAGTGCGAACATAAATCAATAAATATACTTGTAAGTATAAAATGATACTCGTAGCCGCCCTTAGGGGGACATGAAGTAAGTGTGACACACAATAGCTTGTGAAAACGAAGCCTCCATAGCACAGTGGTTTGTAAATAGGAAATTGCTTTCAATATCTCTCATAAAATCGAAGGTTGAGGTGTTGAAATGACTTGTGTGATTGTTAATATAAGATCAGATAGATTTGCGTGATTTTGAAACCAAATAGAACTAATACGGAACAGCAATCAAAATCTAATCAAGGTCTAAAATGGCGGTTTATTAAAGATAAGGTATTAATTTTTTGTGGAATATTATTTGTACATACATTTTAGGTAAGTGTACCCTACAGCAATCTGATCTACGATATGGTGTACTGAAGTAAGATTATTGCATTCTACTCATATAAAAGGTCGGGCAGTAGCATACGAGATGTTCGACGCTCTCGTCCTTTTCATCATCCCCACAGCTTCTGCAGTAATGTGCAACTGAGATTCAATATCTAGACGCATGTCTGCCTATTAAACAGTGTGATCACAGCTAGTAGCATAGAGATATCACAGCTACTAGCATAGATATATATTGCAAAGGAATGAATATCAAGTTTAGCGTACGATAACTTGGCCATACTTGCCTGGTGATCGTGCCCAGCAAAAAATGTTAAGGATTTGGGAAGCATGGCCAACCATACTAGAGCGCTTACTTGGAAGTCCTTATATGTATACTATACGAAAATACAACAAAGTAAGGTACAACATTTGTTTGTTTATTTACTCCGCTACAAATAAGTCCAGCTGGAGGTGGAATAATTTTTTCAAAATTCATCTTAAACTAAAATTTACAAATAAAAATATCTTATAAATACAATATATAAATTCAATAAATATCTTATAAATGCTAAGAAGAAAAAATAAAAATTTAAATAAAATTTTAAATATTGAGCAGGAAACAAAATGTAGTGATAAGCATAAAAAATTAAAAAATAATAAAATTGATGTAATAACAATTTAAAATAAGGAAACAAGAAACAGCAACTACATATGAAGCAGCATAGCGAAATTAAAAATAGAACAAAATTAATATAATAAAAACTTAAAATGAGGAAACAGGATACAGCAAAATCAGGAAGCAGGAACCCTGAACAAGATGAAGGAGAAGAATTCGAAATCAGGAACAAAAACACAAAGACAAGCGGGAAGGAAACAGGAACCAGCATTCGAGATACATTGATTAATAGCAAATACGTCATATGGGATATGATGTTGAGTTGGCAGTATAAATAATAGTTAAAACACCAGAGTTGCGAAGCAGGAAAAGCTACACCAATAAAATAATATGTGAAGAAAGGCAGCAGGAAATCAGGAACCAGGAGCATAAGTTAGGACATCAGAGTTACGGAGCAGGGCAAATAGCACCAATACAACCAGGAACAATACCAAATAGACGAAATAAAAAGACGCCATGATATCGAGTTGACATTATACAGGAAAACTGCAAACAACGAAATCAATAAACAACAGCAAATAATTTAACGGGACAGGACCAGTAGAAATACGGGAAACTGGAATAAGCAACATCAATAATTATCCGGAAACCAGGAACCACACCAAATAAATGTAATTAGAAGACTCCGTGATATCAAGTCAACAGGGAAACAGGCATATAGAATTCAAGAATCGTCGGAGAAATGATTCTTGCAGGAAAAAGAATTGAGGTAATAATATGCAACGACTTTATTCAATCCTAACGGCATTACAAGCGTTACATTGATTTAACGATTCGAATGATATGAACTGGCAACCATAGCATGTGTAAATTCATAAATAATATACTTTTTCACCCTGGCTAATGGTTCAAAAAACGGTAGATAAATATAAAGATCATTATAAAGAAGAAATAGAGTGCGAAATAGAGTAATTAGATCTTGAGACCGATAATTTTAAAGGAAGAAAATTTCTAGTAACGCGAGATGGTATATTAAAACGAATTTTTACTGAGCAAAAATTTTGAATCCACTTGACCGTTTATCAATTTTATAACAAACATAGATCTTAACATATATCTCCTTCGTTCAAGTGTAAGAAGGTTACTAAGTTTTAAACGGTTTTCATAAGGTGGTAAATTTTCCGATTGATTCCAGCCTAAACCACGTAAAGCAAATAAGAGAATTTTTTTCTGGATTGACTCAATTCTATCTATATACACGTTATAGTATGGGCTCCAAACTACGCATGAATACTCAAGGGAGGGCCTAACTAGACCAACAAAAAGACTTTTTGTTATATGTATGTATATGGGTCAGCAAACTCCTTAGACCACCTTTTGATGAATCCCAAAATAGATAAAGCTTTATTAATAATACTATTAATGTGGAGATGAAATCGAAGTCTCCGATCTAATACAACACCCAAGTCCATGAAAGAGTTTACTCCTTCCAAAATGTAAGATCCAACAGTATACTCACAAGGCATTATAGATGCTCGAGAGAAAGACAGATTTTTAAATTTTTTCAAGTTCAAGGACAAGAAAGTTCAAGCTAGAAAGGTCAGACTGTAATCGATTGGTGTCATCCAAGTTTTTAAATGACAAGAACAGTTTAACGTCATCAGCGTACATTAAAATCTTCGAGAACGAAATAGCTGAAGGTAAATCATTTAAATATAAAACAAACAGTAGGGGTCCTAAATGACTTCTCTGGGGAACACCAGATGTAACAAATATGTTTTTAGACAAACAACCTCTAAACATAACTCGCTGTGTACGATCTGTAAGATACGAAGATATCCACTTCAATAGACTTGGAGGAAATCCTAACTTATCTAATTTAAATACGAGGAGATCATGAACAACAGTGTCAAACACTTTACTAAAGTCAGTTTTATTTTATCAATTAGTTGTCCAATTTATTGTGCAACTTTACACGTCGCTACAGAAAATGAGATGCACCATATTAATATTCCTCAACTATTTCTAGTTAATCATAAAACGATAACAATAAAATTGTGATCTGAATTTTGTTATAACCCAACCCACCTCCACCACTTAATATGAAAATACTTATATGTACGATATCTACACAAAATCACCACCACTGATCTTTATTCGTAATCACATGATGGCTTTAATTTCGTTTGTATTTTTCCACTCATTCCAGATAAAATTCGTCGTTTTGATGATCATACCATCTTACCATTGATATGGATAGAAATCACCTCGGGCGACTTCACCGACGAAGTTATTGACACCTTGTATGCCAGTACCTTTGGCCTTAATCTTATACAGTACATTCTCAAATATGGCACTCTATTAATGTGTTTCGTGTCATTTGGTATTATTGTGTACGGTTTCTATTACTTGGCCAAGAAACGCGAGAAATATCTCATGAATAATGAGAAAATCTTAAATGCTGAACTGAGGGCACTGCATAGGATCAACTTATCATCAGCCAGTTTGTCGCAAATGCAACAGCAACATTAGCAGTAACTCACCGACATATGTATCGTGATTTGTTAATCAATCGAAATCGACATCGAATTGAATGTGAAATGCACAAATAGTGTTGCATTTTTCTTACACACAGCGCGTTTTTGGTTGCTCGTGTGTGAGCGTGTGTGCAATGTTAAGTGAAATTATATAGGTATTTGTAGTTAAGAGTTAGAAATCAGAGAATCTGCTTAATCATTCTGATTAATTACTATTATTACAATACCACCATATTTTCTTAGTTAGTAGATGTAATGACATTTTTCCAACATACTCGTTTACCATTTTTTATATTTAATCTTAAGAAGAAAAAACAAGAGCAAATAAAGGCCATTTCTTGCTAAGACAAAAAATAAAACAATGAATTTTAAAAAGTACAGTTTTATTATTATAACTCTTATTTGTGTAGCAGTTTCCTCTCCTTCTTTTACGCATCAAACCAAAAATACTATCATAGGTATCAGTACTTTAGACGACTAAGGCCGGGCCACACTGGCGTTTTCTTCTCGCGCGTTTTCAAAAGCTTTCGTAGAAGTATACACAATCAACGTATACAACTCAACGTTGAGCTTTTTTTTGCATTAGAGCTTTTGAAAACGCGCGACAAGAAAACGCCAGTGTGGCCCCGGCCTTAGCTACACGTGACATGTCACTTTAACGACCCATAAATATCGTATGTATGTATTTCCTTATGTACATATGTCAAAATGAGTGTGTACTTTTGTTTTATAATTTTTGCTTTCAAACGTACATGTGTAATTACTTGTGACATAACCTCTATTTGTCATTAACAGCTGATTTTGGTAGGTGCACTTTGTTGTTTTGCCAAAATCAGCTGATGTCAGATGCATTGGCACATGAAAATAGAACTCGCTCTAATTGAAACATTTCCATGTCTTTTACATATGGGTGTTACACATGCAATGTTTGAAGGGGATCACACAACATGTTTAAATTTTAAATAAATAAATAAATGGTTTCCCGTTACATCCCACGAGGGGATTAGGGAGAGCTTCTCCCAACCAGTGAGCTGTGCGCGTTCTAGTTTTACCCTCACTGATTGGGACCTACAGTTTTACACCGATTCCGAACGATGTGTTGAGAAGCTTTTTCATGGCTAAATACTCGACAGTGTCGCCGTCACCAAGCGAGGTAACCGCCGTCGAAAGAAATTTAAGGTGGTCAGAGTAGGGATCGAACGCACAAGAGCCGCGCACACTACCATTGCACCACGTACAGTGGGAAAAGTGACATGTAACGTGTAAAATACACGGCGTCTACTTATTGACACCCCACTAAATGCTCCTGTGCTTTTGGTTAATCTCGGGAGTTTATTAGAAGAATTAACACCAAGAAATGTAGACAGACCTAATAATGTGACTAAATCAAATTTTTCGAGATACTTGTTGAATATAAAGCCGCAGGAGCCGATGGATTACCGGCGGAGCTGTTTAAGGCTGGCGGCGATGAGCTGATAAGGTGAATGCATCAGCTCATTAGCAAAATTTGGTTAGATGAATGCATGCCCGGCGATTGGAATCTCAGTGTACTACATATGCCCCATATTTAAAAAAGGTGACCCGAGTCTCTGTGTCAACTACCGTGGAATAAGCCTTTTATCCATAGCATATAAGGTTCTATCAAGCATAATGTGCGAAAGACTAAAATCAATTATCGCTGACCTGATTGGACCATACCAGTGTGGCTTTAGGCCTGGAAAATCGACAACCGACCAGATTTTCACGCTACGCCAAATCCTGGAAAAGACCCACGAAAAACAAATCGACACCTATCATCTATTTATCGATTATAAGGCGGCCTTCGATAGTCCGATACGGGAGAAACTCTATGAAGCAATGTCTGAGCTTGGTATTATACGCCTTTGCAGGATGACCCTGACGAACACCAAATCCGCAGTGAAAGTTGGTACGGATCTTACTGAACCTTTCGAAACTAAGCGAGGCCGCATACATCGTGCGATCTCTTTAAGATCTTAATAGAGATTATTCTGAGAAAAGCTGCTGTCAACAAGAATAAAACCATCAGCAGCAAAAGTCACATGCTGCTCGCGTATGCTGATGATATAGATATCATTGAACGCACAGTTAGAGAAGTTACTGCGGTGTTTTCGAGAATTGAGAAGGAGTCAGGAAAGCAGTCAGGAAAAATGAGGACAAGACAAAATTAATGGTTTCAACGAGCAGGGCCGCCACGCGATTAGACCAAAGCCTGAACGTTGATAACCGTTGTTAAAAACAACAACGTCAGCCTTGAGATCAAGCGGAGAATTGTGCTTGCGAATATATGTTATTTTGGACTAAGCAAGCACTTTAGAGATAAAGCCATCTCTCGAGTAACAAAAGTCCAACTATGCCAGACTCTCATACAACCTCTCTTGCTTTATGGCGCAGAATCCTGGGTCTTATCGCAAGAATATGAAACATCTGTAGGAGTCTTCGAGAGAAAAATACTCCGAAAAATGTATGGCCCTATAGTTTCATAAATTCATAAAAAAGCGAAACGTGAGTTCTCGAACTCGTTACGAGTCCGTAAAAACATAAAAAAGTGAATCAATGAAATTGCGATATGGCGGATCAGTTTCGAACCCGTTACGAGTCCGTAAAATCTTAAATTTGAAATTGTAAACATCTCGTGAGGAAACAAAACTCGTAGTTCGGTAATTTTCCAAAAATATTTAATGTCGGAGATTCATATCTGAGTTGATAAAAGACAAACTTACAAAAAAAAACTAAAACGATTTAAATAAATGTTTTTATTTCTAAAAATTAATATGAAATGTAAGTGAAAAACTTTAGAGGATTGGAGGTAGAAAATATAGTTAATTACCTATTTTATATCTTTTAAGTATGAGAACGAACCCGTTTCGAATCCCCAAAAATGTATACAAGGGGATCCGTCTCGAATGCGTTTTATTTACAAAAAATTAACCCGAAACGTATTCGAATATGAAATCCGTTGCGAGTTCGAGACGGATCCGAAAAGGTAGAAAAAACGATTCGTTTTTCGAGAGGAATTTCATGCGCAAACGGATTCGTTATGTGTCTGTAACTGATGTCCGATTGTGTCAAGAAGCGAGTTCGTCTCTAATTCGTAATAGATGCATATGACACACTGGGCACGCATTCAACGGGTGATGGATTGATATCCAATAGAGTGAAACTGCTGCGAAATTTGGTCACAATGGCTGAATAGCCTTCTCGGTGGTCGATTATAACGACCATAAAATGGAAGTAACTTACGAAACACATTTTTCACAGAGCACAAATTTTGATAATAACACTCAATGATTTGCCAGCGTTGTTCGTTTGTAAGTATGTATATTCATTATGAAATGGCAAGGCAACTGAACGTTTTTGACTTTGACACATGTCACGAATCACGCGTTTACTGGCAAAACTTAACACTGGAAAACCAATCACCAAATAACCCTCTTTGGTTATCTTTTGAAGCACCGCCATTGAATTTTTTCAATATTTCCTTGCACCAATGGATACGAGACTTTTTTTGAACGATTGACAAATTATGCGGTATCCACCGCGACCCTCAAGGTTGCCACAATCTCACGGTATGTCACATGACGATCTTGCAATACTAGTTCACACACAGCATCCATAGAGTAAACGTATACCTAGGGGGAACATCTCTCTCAGTAAATTGACGACATTAGGTATTGTGTGGTATGAACGTTGCACAGAACTGATTTAATATTACCAGATTGGGACATTAGAAGAAAACATTCAACAGTAAATCAACAACAGCATTTTCTGTTTGTGTATTAAAATAGTTATCTTAAATGCAAGACAAATGTATACTAGCAATAAAAGAAACTCAAAAATATTAAAATATATTTAATTTTCACAGTTCTCTACCAAAACGACATGAAAATTTAAGTCAACCGTTCTTGTAACTCTACCTGGTGTAAGTCGAACATCTCTCTACCACACCCATAGAATAATATTTATTCGCTCAATAAATTAAACGTCATAGGTACGATGGAAAGTAAACATTGGATGGTGGAAAATATGGATTCAATAATAGCAGATAGTGGCAATAGCATACAGCGATCAACAAAGGAACAACAACCGAATTTATCTATGTATGTATTATTCTATGACCACACCGACCTCATCACAACGAGTGTGAAATGAAACGTCAGATGAGAAACATTTTCTATCTATATATGTTTAATCTATGACAGCATCGATGTTTTATCGCACACCAACCGATAAGGAACGACCTGCACGAACTGTGTCCTGAAGCGAACGTCGGCCACAATTAAATTCATTATATCAGTTTTTCACAGTATTGTAGGCATTCAAAGATTTAAGTTCATCAATGCACTCTTCTCATGATAATCCACGTCGAAAGTTGTGAAAAATAATCACACGAAAATATTCACGACTGAATTCCATTTTTTGGACTGTATTAAATTTTTCGAGTCACTGAAAAAAATAGAAATAAAGCTCGCACGTCAACACGTTGTGAGTAGCATTAAGCTAAAAGCTGTACAAAGAGAATGTACAAGTAGAGAAGAAAACACCGCCGCAGTGTGGCAACACTCGTAGAAGAGAACAAAAAACGAGTGAAGCGCCTCGATTATCTGCTCTCTCTCTCTTGCTCTCTTCGTTGAATATTTCAATACACGAACAGTTTTTTGATGATGTTACAGTAACTAAATATAGAAATTCACACCATGTTTATATAAAATTACACAAATATGAAATAATCAAGTTATAACGTGAGAGAGCAATGCGTTTGAGTGATTCGCGTCGACATATTTGGTTCTCTTCAAGGAGAGTTGCCACATTGCGGTGGTGTTGCACCTGGCAACACTAAAAATTGCCAAGGCCCGAAATATGCAATACTCGTAGATACGTATGTATATTTTTCGTTGAATTTGGTTTGTAACACGGGATATAAATTTATATATGTACGCATGGAAGGAGCCATATAAGACCCTTATTATGTTTGGACGAAGTTTGTTTTAGGTCTTTTTACGACGATTGACCCTTGGTCGTATGTCTGTATCTCTGGCTTGTAAACACGACAACTGCCGCAAATCTTTACCGATCACAATGAAAGTTTGTCAGTGACTATTATTTGTCCAAAGTTAGTTTGGGATTGAAACAACACGCTGCTTCTGGTACCTCTCATACAAATAGACACATTTCGTACAAAATCATGTTTCTTCTAAAATCATGTTTCTTCTAAAAAGCTATTTGTGATTAGCTTCAACTCAGACATTAGGTAATAATCTATAAATGTCTAGTTAATGGAGAAACTTTACGAAGTTGCCACGCCCGTTCTGGTACCTATCATACAAAAGCTGGAGGGCCGTTCAGGTTCTCAATACGATAAATTGCGTGAAACACTTCCGGTCTTAATTAAATTCGGTTTAGGTTCCATATCATCAAACGCCAGTCACCGCCTAAGACAAGGGTGATTTTGCCACGCCCATTTTGGTAACTGCCATGCAAAAGTTGTTCGTCCGGCTGGTTGTTCGGCAATCTAACTCCCGCAAAACCGAACCAATCTTTATGAAATTTGGTACTAGACAATATGTAGTCAAAATCCACTCTCCTATGTAAAATCAGTGGCTTTTCCACACCCATTCTGGTACCTCCCATACAAAAGTTGGTAGGAATTCCGGTTGATTGATATGATAACTCTCATAAACCACCACCATCGATCTTAATGAAATTCGGTACTAGGCAATGTTTTGCTAAAAACTGCAGTGTAATTTTAAAACAATAGCACGCTCATTTTCGTACCCCCATACAAAAGTTAGTCGGCTTTCTGGTTGATTGACTCTCTATCTCCCGTAAACCACAACCGATCTTAATACTGTGTACTTCACAACAAATGAACTACTTGCCCATGCCCATTTTTGTGCCTTCCAAAACCCCATAGAATACCAATTTAGTTGGGTATTATTATGTTCACGCTGCCACGAAATTGACAATTTCGGATTGAAATTGTCGAACGAAATTGAAATCGTTCACACTGGTTTTGAGCAATTTCGTTGAAAAATGACAACTGTTTGTTTACAAATATTGACATTAGTAAAATTTTAGTGCCTGGGTACAATAACCAAAATTCTGTTTGGAAATGAATGAAAACAATGAAATAAATGAATGGTACGTGAACTTTAACATGAATCACTGATTCGCCACGGTTTATAGTTTATTTTCACTAGCCTATTTCGATGTAAACTTAAAATGTCAATCTGATGAATGAGGCGGCATACAATTGTTTTGTTTTTTGTTGTAATTTTAGTAACCACGTGTTCGGTGAACAATTGATAATATCGGCTAACACTTTTAGTCGAAGCATGCTTTAAAGACGGCGGCGTGAACTTCAAAACAAATATCTACGACGGCGGCACACCAGAAAATTTTCTGTCGGCTTCGTTCTCTTGCATATGTGCAAAAAAGAGTACTAAGTTAATTTTGCTGAGTAAAAACAGCGTTGTATATTTCAAGTCAATTTCAACGAAATTGCCGTAAATATATCAATTTCGTAGTTGTCAAAATATATATGAAATTGAGCAATTTCAACTCAATTTCGGCCCAAATTGCGAAAGACTTCAATTTCGCGGCAGCGTGAACAAGGCATTATTAGATCATATTTTGCGTAATGCCACTCTCATGGTAGAATGAGAAGGTAAACTCGGTAGACAGCTGTTATCAATTTTTTCTCGTTGTTTAGTTGGCCACTTCTGTCAGATTCAAAGGGTTTGTTTCTGTTTACATTTATTTGTTGGTATACGTATGTGTTGACTTTGACATGAGGAGAGCCTAAACAAAAACAAAATGCCTGTTGTTGTTGCCCATAATTGTTGTTGTATCAACTGCAACTACTTGGTATTTTTACTATGGCCACTCTGCTATTGAATATGGGCACATATGCCACGCCCATTCGATCAACGGAAGGGTGAATATAAACGTTTTTTACTTTTTTATTTCATTGTTCAAGCTCAAGACCATTCTATATCTCTATAAATAGAGATATACTAGTCTTTTTTGAAAAAACGATGTTTTGCAAATGCAGCCTCATGATTCCTGGCAAACCGTATAGCTATTTCAGATCTCGACACAGATCTTCATCAGCGGTTTTTTGGAATGCTGCTTTTGAAAACTCATCAAACTAAATGCAATCGAAAACTCATCTGAATTGAGAATTTTCACTGTGCAAGTGTTCGAAAAATATCGCAAGCAAAACACACAAGAAAACATTTGCAAACAACTTCTTTCCATCTCCAGAGAACCTTTGGTCCCCATTAGAAATGATTTTTGTTGTTGTCTGAAAGACAACACAATGTTTATAGGCAATTGTTATTGTCTGTTGTTTCGTCGTACTGATTTAGGCTGATCTAGTAGAGGTTAACACATTACACCAGCTGATTTTGCTTTCATATGACTCTATCTGTCAAATTCAATTTATTTTGTTATTGTACTTGTTTGTTTACTTTGTTTTGTCATATGTATTTGTGTTGAAATTGACATTTAGAGTCATAGAACAAAAACAAAATCCCTGTTGTTGGTGCCCACAACAACAACAAATCCTACTGCGTTAACCTCACTGATCAGCCTTGGTCGTGCTCTACGTTCATCAGGGATGATTTCTTATTTATTCGGCCTTTTTATTGGGTTTTTAGAACTCGGACTTTTTTAATAGAACTCGGACGTAATGGATGACTTAGGGAGAGGGTATGTTTAAGTTGGTTCACCCGACTGAAATGTCTGTACTGGTTTTTTTATTGATTAAAATCTGGACAAATTTTAAATAAACTTTAATATTGTGCATATTTTTCACTTGGGTTGTTTTGCTTTATTTTACATAAAAATTTCGGAACAGAAATGTCAAGCGAGGAAAACACGCGTAACACTTGACAAAGTTTACGCCTAACGCCAATTTCAACGCGACTGATTTTATTTATTGTGTTCTTTTAGGCAACAATTCACACATCTTACTCTTTTTGACATAAAGCAATATTTCCCTTAGGGTTTTTTAACATGTTTTGGGACTGAAATCAGCTGGATCCTGTATGAAAAATCAGCTGAGTTGGGCTTAAAAACATATGCAACGTCTTAAACACGTTAAGTGGGCAAGTATCTTAAATTTGAGAATTTCAATAACAAAAAATGCAATGAAGGTGTGCTACAAGATGCAACTAGTAAAGATTACAGTTGTCCAAAACCGTTTAACCGGGTTTTTCTATTAACCGTCTGCCGGTTTTTTCTTTTTTTAAATAATTTTCGAACAAACCGTAAACCGGCTATTTGACGTCTGTTGACTGGTTTTTAGTCAATTTGCATTAATATCCTTAAAAGATTAATAATAAATAATATGATTTTCGAATTTTAATGAAATTTTGGTATTAAGAAACATGATTTCTATTTTCAAATACGATTTTATGCTTCAATAATTTCCACCGGTTTTTACCAAAATTAAAAATTCTTTAAAAATTGACTTTTTGAACAAACCGAAGACCGGTTTGTTGAAAATTTGATTTTTCGAACAAACCGAAAACCGATTGCATGGGTTAGAACAGCTATTTTAACGGTTTTCATTGTAATAGAGGTTTACGCCGATTATTTCTGCCTCGACGGCGGCTTAGTGACCTGGGTGAACCGGCTGCAGCGGTTTTTACGAAAACTGCAGCACACCCGTCTGCTGGTGTGCAGTGTTCAATTCTTACGAAATTTGACCTGCTGTTGTTATATTTGTAATGTGACCTGTAACCTTTTAGGAAAGTGGACTGGCTGTTGGTGTTGTAGCGTATGTTGTTAGCGTATGAATTGTCGTTTAACTCCTTAAGGGCGAGTTTTACACTCGTCATTTAAAAGCTCAATTTAAAAGTTCCCAGAATATTTTCATATTGAATGACATTTAAATGACAAACATGGGGCATTTAAAGTACATTTAAATGGAGAATTTTCAACTGTGAAACTGGCCATAAGTTATTTCTTGGGAAATTAAGTTGACTGTTGTTAGGAAATATTCTCATTGTGATTGTGTAATGTAAATTAGGTGTGTTGTAAATCAGCACAACGCTATGAATTGATCGATTATACGAAATATTAAACCTCTAGTGCATAGTCCCGCCTATAGACGGGGTCTACGTTAAACCCGATTTGATACATATTTTTTTAAATATTAAAACTCTGACTTTTCTGACAGTGTAGTAGAAGCTTTAAGCTACGCTTTTGATTTTTCTGGCATTCGAGTAATGTCAATTTGAAGTAACACTTTCATGCGGTTTTTATTATTTTTGCAAACACAACAATTTGTGCAGCAATTTTTGCACAACATATATAATTTTTTTCCTCAATTTCAATTTAAAAAAATACCAACTTGTAAGAAATTTTACGTTCTTTCAGCAAGTGTTTTTATTGTGGTGAAAACATTTTTAACCGGTGAGTAAATTCAAGTCCGCCTTGAGGCGCACTCTTGCATTACGGGTTCAAAACAAAAATTCATGCATTAGAGGGTTAAACAAAATGTTATACGCCACCGCCGCTTTCTACGATTTCTACGTAATCAGGCGGCGGCGCAGAAAAAAAACAACGGCGGCGGCGTAAAGGTTCAGTTTGTATGTAGTGGGTAATCTAAACTACTCATCCGATTTTAAAAATTCGTTCACCAGTAGAATGCTACGTTATTATCACTGAGTTCTATAGGCTTTATATATTTTTTATATACAGTTTTTGGTCGTCGGTGGAAGTTCTTAGATTAAAAATGCGTTCCGGCATGTTCATACTTTGGGCGGTCTTCTCTTGATATCTGTAACACCATCCACATGGTTTTGAAAAGTTCTTACATAAGAAAAAAATTGTATTATATAAAATTATTTATAGTTCTTATATAAGAAAAAAATTGTGTTATGTAAAATTATTTAAAGTTTGAAACTTTTTCATTGTTTAAATTGGTTTTTTTACAAAAATGTTCCACAATTTTGAATAAACATCAATGAGAATTATGAGAATCTTCCGTGAATCTTCAGAGCCAGTTGGTCTTGCCTACAATAACAACAACTTCTCCTGCCATAATATGTAGTAAATAAATCTTGGTGTGATGTGACCAATTATAATACTTTTCAGAGAGGTTACTATTCATGTTCCGCCATCAACAGAGTTGCTTTTACGCACATGATTTTGAATTCACCATACTGATGTATCTTGTTGCAGTTTTCAATCGCACAAAATGATTTTAAATGAAACAAATCCCTTCGAATCCATTCAAATCTTTCGAAAGCTCAGTGATAAATGTAAACATTAAAGGTTTAACTTAAAAATTTTTGAATAACAGCCAATGTAACATTTATTGTTTATTTAAAAAAATACAGTTTTACTACTACAAACTAAAAATAATGCAAATACTACAACGAAATAACAAACTATTTTTTTGTTTAAATATTTTTATATGTACAAAATGAAATTGGATTGTTTTTGTTTTGGAAAAAATATGTTTAAAGCCTTAATTATTTTTTTTTATGTTTTTTTTTGTATTGTTATTGTTTTCCTGGATCGCATTTCATATCTCTCTATTAACATTGAGTATTTGGGATGATGATAGATAGAGTTCATGCTCACACCTTCTTAGATGTTAATGCCACGCTTGGTAGCTTCACCCTTGTACTTGGCATAGTAGACACCCTCGGGATCGTATTTAGCTTGCAAGACCTTCCAGTCTTCGGCTTTATTGTCGATGATGTAACGGACAACTTTGTCGGAATTTTCTTTTTGTTTCTCGCTGCATTTGCCGCATTCAGATTGAAGCGCATCAGGCAAAGATTTCTTCAATTCACGGGCATCAGGAGTGCATTTGCCAGCATCGACCAAGCAGTTGTAGTAGTTTTTGTATAAACGATCAGATGCCAAGATTTCATCAATGTCGACATTATCGTATTTGGTGGTGTATTTGTCTTCAGCCGAAACGGCGATGGCCATGGCGGCGACAACAACAACGGCAAAGGTAATAAGTTTCATGCTGTATTAAGTCTGTAATAACACAAGAAGAAGGCGCAAAAACAACTGTCATTATTAATACACAATACAAGATACATATGCAAAAATATATCGTATGTGAATATACATATCTGTTAATTATATTGATAAATATATAACAACTACATCAATTCATATACATATGTATGAATAAAAGATATTGATTGCAAAAGTCAATCGATTAAGTTTATAATCGTATTGATAAACTAGTTCTGAAAAACGCACACAAGTTTAACCCTCAACTGAGAGTTGTTTGTGCATCACGACCAGTTATCATATGGATTAGTACTAGTTTAAACTCGCTGTGCATTTAAACGTTTTATGTCATTATCTTGCTGATTAAAAACTGGTTTGAAGACTAAAACAGTATCAATATTCAGGAAAATTTAATTTCAAATGTATTCTTGAATATGAATATTAATTGTATTTTATGATACTCGTACTATATATAGGTGATACATTTTCATTGCCGTAGTAATAACAAAAACATCTTAATTTTTGATGAGATTTCGAATGTCAACTTCAGCTGATATTGACAATAGTTGTTTTTCAAAACTCTGCTAATAGGATATTTCATTTTAAACTTAGATGTTTATAGGAAAATCATAAAATAAATAAATATTTTCCCAGTACATCCCATGCAGGGACAGGGGAGAGCTTCTGACAATCGATGAGATTTCTAGTTGTACACCCAGTGATTGGAACCTAAAAGTTGTACACCGGTTCCGAACGGTTTGTTTGAGAAACATTTACACGGCTAATTTGTCGATGTTGTCACCGTCACTAAGCGAGGTGACTGTAGTCGAATGAAAAGTAAGGTAGTCAGAGAGGGGATCGAACCGAAGATACTCATACACAGTTCCACCGATTTCAATACTAATTGTATAATCATCGTCTGTGTATCAGAAAATTACTGTATAATTTTAATTTAATAGATCAATAATAGCGTTCAGAACTTTGGTTGGTAAATTAAAATGGCAGACAGACTGCTGACCATGGCTTAATCGATTCGGATATAATTCTGAGTAGCTCGACTTATGTCATTGGTGGGTTCTCTATGTTTTGTACACAGTTCACGTACAACTTCTGAATTAGGATATCATTTGCACGCGGATATAAAGGACAATGGAATGGAAGTTGAGGTGTTATTTTAGACACATTCCAATTATATACTGATACTTGGGATATACAACTTTCAATTGTATTTAAGAAATATCTGTAAGCTAAGTGATTTGAAATATAAATTAAAAATTAAATTTATTTGACAGGCGTTTTCAAAACATTACATTTTTTTCACGCTCTGTACCGGGATCTTGTAACTTTTTCATAATCGGTAGTTGAATTGACAAAATTCGGAAAGCTTGTATTGAATTTTATTTTATCAATTTGACTTAAAAAAAATTGTTTCCCATTACATCCCATGAAGGGATTGGGTAGAGCTTCTCTCAACCAGTGAGCTGTGAGCTTTCTAGTTTTTACACCCACTGATTGGAGCCTACAGTTTTATACTGGTTCGGAACGGTATTTTGAGAAGCTTTTTCATGGCTAAATACTCGATAGTGTCGCCATCTCTAAGCGAGGTGACCGCCGCCGAAAGAAATGTAAGGTGGTCAGAGCAGGGATCCAACCCAAGTTCTCATGTACAAGAGCCGCGCACACTATCTGCTACACCACCGACGGCCACAATTTAACTACCGATTTGTATCCTTTAAGGGTAATTATCACTAAAATCGGTGGTTAAATTGTCAAAATCTAAAAATGTCAATACGAAAAATCTAATCTTTTCAATTTTACTACCGATTTTTATCGTTAAAAAGTTACAGAATTCCGGTGCTGGTTACAGCTAACAAACAGTTAACATTTTTTAATTAAATACAAACTGACAGCTACAACTATTAGTTAGCTTTAATTGTACAATAACTTGAGTTGGTGATAATGGCGGTAAAACTCACAGAATTAAGGTACAGATGTATAAAAACCAAGTACGACAATATTTTATTTTGTAAAATTTCTGTAAAATTGTATGGAATATGTAGCAGCTAAATTTGTCTAGCGTTTTCGAAATCGTGATTTAATTCACGAAAAATTCGTGAAGAAATAAGAAATTGTGTGTGATAAATTCAAAAAGGAACTTAACATTTCTGTGCATTAACTTCACAATAAATTTCAATAAAAATCCCGAAACTGAATGAGAATTATTTTCTTCTTTGTAAGGATATAGAATAATAGTCTTATTCACAAAAAGTTATGAGGGGTTTGAGAGACAGTTTATCATACAAAAAACGTCTCTCAAATATCTCATAAATTTTTATGAATAAAACAATAAGGATATAAAGTTTTGAAATGTCAAATCTTAAAGTTAACATTTGCAAACAATTCTTATAAATCTCTACATAATGTAGCACATTTCACGATTTTCTTTCGGCCATTTTAGGGTTAATTTTCAATTTGCAATAATTTCGATGGTTGTTGTTTTTTTGTTTCTTTTTTGATTTTGCCAATACTCATTTGCAACAAATATTGATTTAAATTTTTTCACAATACCACTTTTTGGAAACCAAATATTTATTGATCGACTGACTAGTAGTTAGGTAATATGAAAACACACTATGGACTGGGCCAAAACTTACAAGTTTTGTCTTGGGTTATAAAGCTATAAAAACGAAATAGCTACTAGGCGTTGTTTACTTGAAAGCTGTAGGCAAACGACTAATTTCAATTATGATTCTACCCAGCTTTTATATTACTATCCGCCAGGTACTCAATAAACGTTAAAGCTGATCGTCCGGTCATAGCTGAGCGGAGAAAAAAATCCCCACAACGCTGCATCAACTTTGAGCGGTGAGCAAATTAGACAGCAAGAGCTAAAGGTGGTCGGTCGGTGGTGGTGGGCCGGTCGGACTTTCGTGGCCGGTACTCATACTCATACTTACTCCAAGCGGCAGCATTACGTACGTTACGTTGCCGTCGTTAGTAAATAGAGGAGTTGAGTTTGTACCTTAGCGTCAGATTTGCTTGATCTCGGTTAACCTAAGATTTACAAATATATATTTGTCAATATGTACATACATACGGTACATATGTATGTACATATGTACATTTGTGCAATGTTATAATATTGTACGAATATCATGGTATCGACAATGAAACAAACAAACTCTCTACTTACGTAGCTAACGAGATGTATGTATTAATATTTTTGTTTTCAACTGAAATTGTTACTTTTTAATTCTTTTTTTTTTTAATATTACGAGTATTTTATTTGGTTAAACATTAATCAATATCTTGGTTGAATGCAATATTTAAAATTTTCCATAATGCACTGATGACGCTCAAAATCAAATAATCATATCTAGCTCTCTACAAAAAAAAAACACAAAAAAACTGTATGCAATCTGCATAATTAACCACAAATTACAATAATATCACTTATTTCTTTTATATTTTATTACCTGTGTTAAAATTAAAAATAAATAAAAACAATTAACTCACATTTGGGGTGAAGGTATAATCAATTTAATACCGAATCACGTCTTGCCGTCATTTGGTTTAATGCCAATTTATAATTTTGCTTTGTACGACAATGTTGTTTGAAATTAGAAGTTGGCGATCCTTATTGTCAATCCTGCAATTATGCTAAAATCGATCCTTGAAACTTTTGCAACTAATAAAGTATTCAAGATGTTTTGGGTTTTTTCAAATTCCTTGTAGCAAAAGCATGATTCTTTATCCTTTCTTTGCAATCACGACAACAAAATATACTTTACATAGATCTTGCTACATAAGTTAGGTTGGGTGTTGGGCGTTTCTAAAAAATACAAACTAGTCGCCCCTACAAAGTTCTTCCTTTTTTTGGGGTGAGAAAAGAACATAGAAATGTTACATTTTCTCGCAACTGTATTCTTTCGTTTCTTTATTTACGTCGCTTATCTTCAATTTTCGACCAGTATATGTATATGAACACCTAAACGATATTGAGCCATTTTAAGCGACTCTTCATACAAACTGGTCGAAAGAGGACCAATACAATTGGTATTTATTAAGCTTGTTTTTTTATTCCCTGCTAAACTAATATTTCGACGACTTTGTATGGAGCGCCGCTTAAAATCGCTTAATATCGCTTAGTTCCCCATACAAAGTCGTCGATAAATTAGTTTAGCAGGGAATAAAAAAACGAGCTTAATGTTATTCCCGCTTAACTGAAAATTCGACCACTTTGTTTGAGAAGGTAAGCGATTTTAACTGGAGCCGCTTAAATGAGCTTAGCGCCCCACACAAAAGGTAGAAAAATTAGCTTAGCGAGGACAAATAA
Source organism: Phaonia tiefii (assembly GCA_963931995.1). Lineage (NCBI taxonomy): Eukaryota > Metazoa > Arthropoda > Insecta > Diptera > Muscidae > Phaonia > Phaonia tiefii. The sequence continues at coordinate 198,479,578 of OZ008371.1, forward strand.
CAAAATCACAGAGTTTGTCATTTTATCGGACAGCATCATAGAGAAATGACGTATAGAGACGCTACACTCTCAGTAAATTGGTGGCATTTGGTGTGTTGCAAATGAGCGGTTGGATGTTGGAAAGTATTGCTTTAATAATACCAGATAGAGGCAACGACTCAAACCAACCAACAAGAAAACAGCAACGGCATTTCGTTTTGTGCGTTAACATTTTTGTGTAAATACACCACAAATATATACTTACTTACTTATCCGGTCACGAACAACCCCGAGGGGTCAGGGACCTTACAAAACGAAGATAACATATTTCGCCAACCAGTTCGTTCTTTTGCCTTATCTCTCCAGTTGGCAATACCAAGTGTACGCAGGGATTCGTCAACCTGATCCTTCCAGCGGAGTCTTGGTCTTCCTATTTTCCGTCTTCCTTCGAGTTCGGTTTCGAAGACCCTTCGTGCTGGTTCGTCTTCATCTATTCTACTGACATGGCCTAGCCAGCGCAATCGTGTTATTTTGATCCGCTTAACTATGCCAATGTCGGGACATAACTCATACATCTCATGGTTCATGCGTCGCCGATACTCGCCGTTGTGTACTATAGGGCCATAAATTTTTCGCAGTATTTTTCTCTTGAAGACTCCTACAGATGTTTCGTCAGCTTGCAATAAGACCCAGGATTCTGCGCCATAAAGCAAGACAGGTTGTATGAGAGTCTGGTAGAGTCGGACTTATCTCTAAATTGCTTCGTTAGGCCAAAATGAAATATATTCGCAAGCACAATTCTCCGCTTGATCTCAAGGCTGACATTGTTGTTGTTGTTTACGGCAGAGCCGAGGTATATAAATTCGTCCAGCACCTCGAAATTATAACGGTTATCAACGTTCACGCTTTTGTCTAATCGCGTGGAGGTCCTGCTCGTTGAAACTATTAATTTTGTCTTGCAGCATGTGACTTTTGCAGCTAATATTTTTATTCATGTTGACTGCAGCTTGTCTCATAATGATCTCCACTAAGATGTGAAACAGATCGCACGCTAAGATGTCGCCTTGCCTGAGGCCTCTCTTAGTTTCGAAAGTTTCGGTAAGATCCTTACCAACTTTCACTGCGGATTTGGTGTTCGTCAAGGCCATCCTGCTTCGTTGAATTTCTCCCGTATCGAAGGCCGCCTTATAATCGACAAATAGATGATAGATGTCGATTTGTTTTTCATGGGTCTTCACCAGGATTTGGCGTAGCGTGAAAATCTGGTCAGTTGTCTATTTTTCAGGCCTAAAGCCACACTGGTATGGTCCAATCGGGCCAAGGATGATTTTTTTTAGTCTTTCGCACTTTAAACTTGATAGAACCATATATGCTACGGATAAATGTTGGCACAGAGACTCGGGTCATCTTTTTTAAATATGGGACATGGTACACTGAGACTCCAAGCCGGGCATGCATTCATCTAACCAAATTTTGCTAATGAGCTGATGCATGCACCTTATCAGCTCATCGCCGCCAGCCTTAAACAGCTCCGCCGGTAATCAATACGTGCAGCGTTCTTTTCATCATTTGCAATGCGACACTCTTCATCGTACCATGGTTTATTGCGAAGCGGTTTTTCGAAACCAAGTACGGTTGTTGCGGCAGTTTTTATAGAGTCGGAAATGGGTTTCCACTGCGCTTTAGGATCATCATCGGGAGGGGGTGGGTTCTGTGCCAAAAGTTGCAAGAGCTTCCGTGAGTAGGCTGTGGCTACCTCTGGTAATTGCAGCTTTCCGATGTCCAGAGCTTTCTCTGCGTCTGGTTTCGTACGATTTTCGCTCTACTTAACCTTGTGCGAACCTTTCCATCAATTACCACGTGATCAATTTGATTCTTCGTTCTTTGATCAGGGCATACCCAAGTAGCCTTGTGGATGTCTTTATGTTGGAACCTCGTACCTCTAATTACCATGTTTTTTGCCGCGGCAAAGTCAATCAGTCTTATACCGTTGTCGGAAATGTCAGCATGTAGACTGTCAGCATGCCAATAGTTGGATGAAACACAATCTCCCTACCTACATTAGCATTAAAATCTCCTAGTACGATCTTAATGTCATGGTCAGGGCAGAGGTCACATGTTTCCTCTAGGCGCTCATAGAATATGTCTTTGGCATCATCTTTGTTTTCTGTCGGGACATGCACACAAATTAGAGAAATATAAAGATATTTCGCTTTTATGCGAATTGTGGCTATACGTTCACTCATAGGATTGAACCTAGACACTAGATGTCGCAGTCTTTTGCCAACTACAAATCCGCAACCAAGTTCATGTTTTTTCTCATGGCAACTGTAGAATATGTCGCAGTTTCTTTTTCTTGAGCAGCCATGCCCTGTCCATCGCATTTCCTGGATAGCGGTAATGTCAGCCTTATAACTTTCGAGGACATCTGCCAATTAGATACTTGCACTGGATCTATATAGAGTTCTTACATTCCAAGTGCATATCCGTAAATTGCTATCCTTATAACGTTTGCGGAGGTCGTCAACAAATGGGGGTTATTTGTTTTATTTTTCGTTCTTGTATATTCACTGCCATTATGAATGGTGGCGGGAGGCAAACCCAGTCCACCTGGTTTGTGCATTATACCTATGCCAGAATATTTGATTGCAGCCTCCCATTATGGATCTGACCAGGATGCAATATACCTGGATTTTCCTCTTTTGGTTTCTATCCGCCGTTGGCCCATATGTTTGGCTCATCCGCCTTCTAAGGACAAAAGAATATGCTCGATAGCTTGATGAGCTTCAGTGACATCAGTCACCTACTAAACCTGAGACATACCATCGCATAACCAATCAGGCTGCTCATTTCCTAACACCCCCAAGAAAATTCGCAGGAACTGAATACGGGAATTTATGAATCAATAACGTTTTGACTGATGCGGTGTGTTTTTAGCCGTAAGCACTGCCAATTATCTCGAAATGGAAAATTTTGTTGCGGCGAGTTATCACGTATATCTGATTTATCTTGCAAATATTCCATTAATAATTCCTCTTCGCACTCCATTTTATTTTTAACTCATGTGGTGTTAATTTTATTTGTTAAAATAATCGAAATGTTAAAATTCCGATCGCAAACAATTATCAAATAAATGTTTTCGTACGAAATAACTTTGGCATAACAACCCTGTAATTGATTTTGCTTCAGCAAAATTTTCGGTTCACGAAATTTTCGTTTTTTTATACACGTACATCTAATGGAAACGAAAATTTCGAAAGAACTGATTACGGGGTTTTAGACGTGACTTGAACTTAAATCTGTAAACTTTGTAAAATCTGTGATGATTGTCATTCGTATTAAAATTAAGCAAAGTTTTTGTTTTTAATTGTATGTCTATAATTCTTTTTTTCAATTGGAAATGGTTTTGTTTTTTTCTTTAGAAATAATATTTTATATGTATTGAACAAATCATTAATTTTCTGTCGTTAAACTTTTATAATCATATAACACGTGTGTTTCAAACCCCTTAATATCAATTGTTTTGGCTTTTTTCCTTGTACGAGTTTGTAGTATTTGTATGCCAGTACATCCAGTCAAACAAATATCTCTAATTTTTAAATATAAAGTACATATATGTATGTATATATGTAACGGGTTTTTCAATAAGAGCGCTACAAAAGTTTTTTTTAAATAAAACAAAACCGGGTTTAGATATCAATGAAATGCTTTATTCCTGTGAAAGTACGTTCGATGCCATTATGTATGGAACTCGATTTCTTTTTCATGGCCACCACGGGCATGCTTGCAGTAGTCCAGACGCTGAACCCAATTTTCGAGGGTTTTCAAGCATAAATCGGCCGATACTGCTGCAATTTCACGTTCGATATTCGTACGAAGTTCATCAATCGTCGCTGGCTTGTTGGCATAGACCATAGACTGGACGTAGCCCCACAGGAAATAATCTAACGGCGTCAAATCGCACGACCGAGGCGGCCAATCGACTGGGCCATTTCGTGAGATATCACGTTCACCAAACTTGGTTTCCAATAAATTGATTGTGGCATTCGCTGTGTGGCTTGTGGCGCCGTCCTGTTGGAACCACATGTCCTCCAAGACCATATTATCCAATTGGGGCCAAAAATATTCGGTTATCATTGAACGGTAGCGATTCGCATTCACAGTAATGTGCCGGTCTTGATCATCACGGAAGAAGTACGGCCCAATGACGCCGCCGGCCCATAAACCGCACCAAACCGTAATTTTTTCGGGATGCAATGATGACTCATGGATTACGTGTGGATTGCTGTCTGACCAATAACGCATATTTTGCTTATTGACGAAGCCATTCAGCCAGAAATGAGCCTCATCGCTGATTGTTGAGGCCTCTTAAAGTTGAGGCCACTGACTCCAAATTTCGGTAGTAAATTTTAACAATTTCGACTCGTTGTTGGCTCGTATATCTTTCCATGATGAAATGGCAAACCTTACTGAAGAGAAATGTCAAACGAGCGGGAAAAAATATGGCGTCGTTTGCTGTCCCTATCGATTTACTTTTGTAGCGTCTCTGTTGAAAACCCCTTTATATAGATATATATAACAATAGTTTTGAGATTTTATCAAAAAGCAATACTGACGTATTTTGCTACCAAATCTACTTCATCGTTCGATCACAAATAAACATATGTATACGTGGTCTATTGATAACAAACAGGGATTTTAATGGTCAATTTAATGATTGCAATTGTTATTAGAAACCATCAATTATATTTATTACTTCTTAATAAAAAAAAACAGAAGTTAAATCACATTTTAACAAAAGTGGAAATACGTGTTGATATTTTCGAGACAGTAGTACATCAATTTAAAAATTATTTAAAAAAAAACAATATTTAAAATAAAGTTGGTACCTATTATTTACCATGAAACCCTTGAGAAATATTCATGCTATCCGCCATATGAGACTTTTAGGCGAAATTTCCATGGATTTGAATGCTGATATTCATAATTCAACATCGTAAAGTTTTTCCTTTGTTAAATTTATGAAAGATCTGTCCCTTTTGAAGAAATGGAAATCAAAACCACTGACATTTATTGCATGCATATGTCAAAATCAATGTAAGTTTTTGTGTACGAGTGTTGCGAGATCGTTCGATTGTATCTTATAGTGTCACAACCACTTAAATATTTATCTAGTTAAGCCCCATATTCAATTCTTTTGAAATTTTGGTTCCCATAACAAGTATGTATGTGTATAAATAACAACAAGAATTTCTCTCCCATTTAATTTGCTTGGGTTTAAGCTCTATGCGAACATTTCTAGAACAAACTCAATTACAGGGTTGTTATTCCAAAGTTATTTCGTAGGAAACACTTGTTTGATACCGAAATTTTGACATTCGATTATTTTACCAAACAACTTTGTCTTTTATGTTGCAGACGGATAGAGAATAAGTTGGCAACAAGCAATGAAGTTATACACACCTGAAGAACCGGGAATTATTAGTCGTGTTTTGGTTACAAGCAAGCGATTATCGCTTGCTAAGTTGCAAAGATAACGGCTTTTTAGCGAGAAGTCATTTTATTCAAAAATATGAAAAATGGTTAAAAACGGTAAAAGATGTCAAAAATTTTTTGTTTTAAACTTAGCGAAAATGAACCTCCTCGCTAAGTTCTCGCTAAGTTCTCGCTAAGTCTTCGCTAAGTGCTTCATACAACACAAGGGAATATATAAGCAAGCGGTGTAACCAAAACACGCTTATTCTTACTGCGTAATTGCTCAATTTTCGGTCTGTTGTATCAACGCAGCGTGAATTTCGTCGTCGTTTTACTGGTCGTCTTACACCAAGTGCGTTTCTCGTTCCAAATATGTTTCTAACCTAAAAACGTCAAAATTGTGTATACACGGCAAATCAAGATTCAGGCGACGATTTGTTAAGAACAGATGTCGCAAAAAGTGGCTGGCCGCGTACTGCTCGTTCGGCCGAGAAATTTCATAAGAGCTGAATACAAGGCTTATATGCGTGAACAAATTACAGAGTTGTTCTGCCAAAGTTATTTCGTACTACAACAATTGTTTGATAATTGTTTGGCACCGAAATTTTGACATTTCGATTATTTTAACAAACAAAAGAGTAATTACACATGAAATGTTTGCAAGGTAAATCAGAGGTATGTAGATGGTAATTCACTGCACCAAAACTTTCCGTGTACAGATAAATTACGAAAATTTCATACGGGAAATTGAACTAGTTCTAAACCAGTCGCATGAGGACCCGTTTCTTTTCCATTTGGTCATTCTCCAATTTGCTTATTGTTTAGGATCGCCCTGCCGACTGCAGCTTGGTCCAATCGACTATTCTTTAAGACCTTGGAACCTGTACGAAAACATATGTATCTCCTCTTCACCTATTTCAGAACAAGTACTTTTACCCAATTGACATCACATTTCCCGTAGGGTGAAAACTGAGCTTTACTATAGAAATATCCAAAAGAAAATACTCACCTTCGAAGCTTAAGCTTAGTTCATACAAACCCCTTTCTAGTTAAATTTTTTCATGTTATTCTAATTCCCATTACTCACCAGTAAATACTAAATATTTATATTTGTTTAAATTGGAAAGGTAATATTTAATATCGAAACAATTTATTTGCATTGAATTGAAAAACAAAGGGCTTTCGCATAAAATCTTATGAAATATTTATGATTGGGAAAAAATTTAATGAATAAATAGAAAAACGCAATCGCTTAGAGTTATGAAATTATACTAAAACAGCATGCATATGCATGCCAATTGTGAGTAAATTTACATTTTAATTCATGTTTGCTATTTATTTTTCTCTAATAAACGAATACTAAATATTAAACTTAACTGCCATGAGATAGATAGATGGTCGCTCGGCCATTCATTTTTTTTTATCATATTTAGTTTTTATTAAAAGCGCTGATTATGTACGTAAACAAATGAATAAGTTGGAGAACACACACTTTGAAGTCATCTGATTAAAGTTTATTTTCATTCTTGGACTTGGAACGGAACACATACGAAATGTCACAGATGTCTAGAGTACGACGAATGTAAGCGAGTTCTCACTCACATGTATGAGTATAGCATGGATGAATGAATGCTGGGATACAACTCACATAGTTCATGAGAAAAATATAATATAATAAATAATACACATGTTAAATTACAGGTCGTTGAGTTTTTTGTTGTTGTATATTTCAAGCTCTTTTTTTATACGACGCAAGTATTAATTTCCTATATCTAGTATAAATTCAATAGAAAATCAATAGAATATTTTAGCAAATACACGCGAAAAGTGGTTATTTCCTTTGCCCACAGTGGGGCACACTTGCATATTGTAGTTCTACTCCTAGTATACAACTACAATTCCTGGAAATTGTATTATTTCCGAGAAAAAAATTTATCAAAAGGTGGTGGATGCTAATTATACCGAACATTAACACATTGACCAAGTGTTGTATGTCATTAAAGGTCAGGTTTCATCAGCCTAGAAAGTCGTGAGAATCGCACAATAGTTGTTTTATCAGTGCCCGATCAGGAGCCTAATCACGGCAACCGTGATCGATAACACGATCGTACCAACTCAACTTTCGTACAATCGACTTGTTTGGATCACGGCTCCCGATCGAAATTTTGTATTTAGGGTAGTATTCTAAAAGTCCCGAAAGTGAACGTAAACGCAAAAGCCAACGCGAACGCGAACTCTAAAGTCAAAAAATGGTAGTTTATATACATATCACTTCTCGCTTGCGTTTGTTTACGAAAGCTGTCCCTGACATATGCGGTTTATAGAGTTGCCCAACTAAAATAAACAATTATAGATTAGAAAAAGTTATCTTGAGTGAAATGCGCAGAATGAAAAAGATTAAAAAATTTAGCTCTATTTCAGTAGATCAACAGATTTTAAGATTGATATTATTTATAATACTGCAAATACCAATAATATTCACATAAAATGTGTAAAAACCTATGTTATTTTGGGGTTCAATGTCCAATAAATTTCCCCATCTATATTAAATTAGTTGTCTTTTCAAAAACACGTGCCATTTTGCGGTATGTATTATTTGTAATGTATTAGTTCTTTTGTTTATTATTGTCAACAATTTATTATTGTCGAACAAAAACCAATCATTTTCTATAATTTTTAAATATAATTATAATAGTTTTGCAACGCATTATTTATTTGAACGTTCCAATTCTAATTTTATTATTGTAAATAAGAATTTCAATGCGTATACAATATAATTTTGAATTATTTAAAAAAAAAAGTTTAAGCTCTATCCGTCGAATGCATTTCAGCCAATATTGGCAACTAATTACATATAAGCAATGAAATGCAAAATACTTCCATCTGCCTATCCTCGATCGACATTTTTCTTTAAATTTGTAATTTCTTCAACTAACGCGAAGAACTGTGGCGTGTTCAATTTGACAGCTAAAGTGATCAAAAACGTTGCGCTGCGTTTTATAAACTACCCATTAAATAACGTTACTCAACGTTTTATAAACTACCAAACCGACAAAAGGAACGCGAAGTGACTGATTCACGACTTATGGAATACCACCCTTAGCTTTACACTGAACATATTAGAAAATGTTCAATTAGAACATTTTCCTGACCTTGTAAGCTTGTAATATGAATTTCTAATACTTTAACTGAGAACTAATAAAATCGGTCATAGAATTCAGGTTCGGATAAACGTAACTGACACGGAAAAATACAACTCTGTGATATGGATTGAAACTCACCTCAAAGCACTGCAACAATGCGAGAACGCATGAGGAAAAGAAGAACATGGTGGAAAAAAACTGTCTGTTCTTGTGTTGGAATTATATAGGCCTTTCAGTGTGTGCTGATACTTAGGGATCTTCGATCGATACTAATTCGCATATGTGAATTGCATGATTGCGTTTGTATATATACGATTGTTGATCTACCGATGGTATCAATTCAGACACAGTATTTAGGCATCTGATGTTGAACTTGTTACGGAGTTTGAAACTAGTCATGCCAGTGAGTGTGTTTAACTGAATTGTCTATTATTTCGAACAAAAACCAACCATTTTTTCAATTAGAAAAATATTCCTGACCCTTGTAAGCTTGTTTTCTTCTTGCAGTGAATATATCTTTTTGATCATTTCAACTCAACATACTTCCGTATAATTCCAGCTGCAATAAGTTCCTCTGCTTGGCAGTTTCTTTTTTCGCAGAAGTTCCTTTGTTTGGCAGAAATTGTGGTCTATTCTTGCCTAAAGATTATTTTGATAATGCACATTAAGCTCTAAAATTATTAATTAAAACTGTAAAGTGGATTATATAACAAAATTTAACCAAATTACATTTAGTGTGTGCGTTTTTTAGCGAAAATCTATATACAACTGGCTTCTCGAACACTGCAGAACTATAGAGTGATATTTCGAATATTTTTGATTCGATAACGATTGCCGTAATACACAAATTCCACATTTCGATCAAAATCGGTCGATCACGTTAGTGGTGATTAGGCCTCAGCATTCGAAAACAATGCCAAAACATTTGGTTGTTTATTGCATAGAGTACATAATTTTTTGCCAAAAATTTTACAGAAAAAGCAAGTGTAGAAAATACTTCCGATTATCTAAACTATCCAACTATTCGTTTCTTAGTTAAACTGTGGTTAAACATCGAACTGTGTTGTTCAGTCAATGATTTAACCACCCAATGTTGGTTGGTTAAACTGTACCTGAGCCATATGTTCTTGACAATCACATTCCTGATTGCCAAAATGAGAAATGTAAGATTTTATATAATACATACGTATAAATTTGTATTAAAATGGCTTCGATTTTATGCACTTATTTCTTATTTTACATAATTCCATTCTATTTGTTCCTCTTTGTTGTTTTGACATTGTTCCCAAAACAGATGTTTTTCCAATAAGAAAACAAGGGTTGCCTTAATCGTTAACAATATGGCGGCTTACATTAACTCGGCACTGGCAAACAAAATGCAAAGTTAACCGCAAATGAACTTAGAATTAAGTACTCCGATAGTTAAATGTCCCAATTTCCGTCTCAAAAAATTGTTTTCGTATGAAAACACTTTGGCATAACAACCCTGTAATTGATTTGGTTCAAGAACTTTTCACAAAGTGAGCGAAAATTTCGTTTTTTGTGTTTATACACGTAGTACGCATGGGAATGAAAATTTCATAACAACTGAATACGGGGCTTTATCTCGAAAAGGAAATTTTTGTTGCAGAAAGTTACCACTACAGTGTCCAAAACCGGTGAATCCGGCTATTTGATGTTGGTTAGCCGGTTAATCGAGTTTTACTCAATTCGTGTTAAATGTCCTTAAAAGATTTAATAATAAATGGCATGTTATTTGAATTTTTATTAAAATTTTGTACTTAAGAAACATAAATTCTATTTTCAAATATGATTTTATGCTTCAATAAATTATAATTGACATTTGCAAACAATTTTGTTATTTGAATCGATATTCAAATTGAAATGATTTTATGACTTGAATAAGAGAATAAGAATTAATTAAGCTTATCAAAATTTGTTTTTAAATTTCAAAATTTTAATTATTTTATAAATAAATGTTTTAAGCGTAATAAGATTTTGATACAAGAAAATCTCTTCCAAATTTGATATAATGATTTTTGAATTTAGATCGGTTTAATGTGTATTTGAATAAAACGTTTAAACTTTATATTAAACATGCATTCCAAATTGGAATATGATTTAAATTTTAATTTAAAATTAAAATGTGATTGTCAAATTTAAACAGAGATATAAAATTTTGTGTTTTAAACACGAATATGTATTATATGAAATGGTCGCTAAACAAATGTATTGAAAGTGGTACATGTGTAATTTAATTTTAAAGAAAAAACCGAAAACCCCGCTTCCTCTGGATTTTACCAAAATTTAAAACCGAAAACCGGTTTCGTAAAAAACTGATTTTTCAAACAAACCGAAAACCGAGTTCTAAAAAATGGCGGATTTTGGGCAGTCTAGTTACCATTATATCTCCAATTTAATTTGCGTATATTTGACATATATATTTGGCCGTCGGTGGTGCAATGGTTAGTGTGCGCGGCTCTTGTACATGTGATCCTCGGTTCGAACCCTGCTCTGACCACCTTCAAATTTCTCTCGGCGGCCGTCACCTCGGATAGTGACGGCAACACTATCGAGTATATAGCCATGAAAAAGCTTCTCAAAATACCGTTCAGAATCGATGTAAAACTGTAGGTCCCAATCAGTGAGTGAAAACTGGAAAGCGCACAGCTCAGTGATTGTGAGAAGTTCTCCCCTGTCCCTTCATGGGATCTAATGGGAAACCATTTATTTTATTTATTTATATTTGACACATAATTCTTCTACATACTCCATTTTTGATTTTACCCATGTGGTGTCACTTTTGTTTGTCAAAATAATCGAAATGTCGGAATTTCGGTCCCTGTAATTGATATACCTGAATGGCAAGCAAATGAAAAGAGAGCGAATTTTCGGTTCACAAATTTTTCGTTATTTCCCGTATTCAGTTCTTGCGAAATTGCCGTTAGGTGTTTTGTCATTTATCTCTACTAAACGGACAATTTTGTTGCGTAGAGTTACCACATATCGAGCCATTACCGCCAAAATAATGTATCCCACACCATAATCGATTTTTGTTTTGTTATCGAAATCGATAGTTCAACATCATTTGCATCATCTGTCAAAATTTCATGGCTGTAGATTAAACCGTTATGATTTTATAACAAAAACAATTTTAATGTAAATGCATATGGTGACTTGTTTACATTTTCTTTGAACGCTTGTGTGGGATACAATTAAATTCACTTTTAAAATAAATGAAACACAAGGGAAAAAAATAAAAAAAAAACACAATTTTTTGAGACTTTAATTAAAGATAAAGCTTTAGAACAATATGTCGAAGGTATGAATTTGCTTTTTTTGCAAAATATGTTTTTGTTTTCAATTATTGGATATTTTTACAGCTCTCCCTGGTACCGTATAGCGATTCAGATGAATCTTTCGTTGATTTAAATGGTTTGGAAAGTTTAAAAGAAGTCTAAACGGAAACGTTGTTGGGAAAAGTGGCTACAGAAAGCAAAAGAGAATACCTAAAAGGCTGCAAAAAGTTAAGAAAAAAAATACGAGTGTTTTGCCCAACCCGTGCTTAAAGAAAAATGTCCAAATTCGTGTCATGATAAAATTTCTGAAGATGAAAGAGTAAGAATAAATGAAAATTTTTGGGGAATCGGCAACAAAATTAGACAGAAAGATTGGCTGTCTTCTTGTATTAAACAAGTCGATATTAAAAGGCGATATGGAGAAAGTGACAGAAAAAAGTGCAGCTTTAATTATTTTATCAATATCAATAATAGCAGTTTTAAAGTTTGTCAAAAATTTTTATTGAAAACGTTGAACATTTCACAAACGATTTTAATATCCGTAATAAAAAATAGAAGTTCGTATAAAACTTGCCTTGAAAATATAAAAAAGCCAACTGCACACAACAAATCTGAGGAAGCATATCGCTAGTAAAATCCTTTATAGAACAATTACCAGCGGTTCCTTCGCATTATTGCAGGAATAAAAGTACAAAATTATATCTACCTCAAGAATTTCGAAACATAAAAACTGTATATCAGCATTATGTAGAACATTTGAAAACTATTAATAAAGTAAATAGTCAGTTATCGTTAAGAGTATTCCGTAATATTTTTAGAAACAGTTTCAATTTAGGCTTTCATTTACCTAAAAAAGATAAATGTATCTTATACGAGAATTACAATAATTTAGACACAGAATCCAAAAAGCAATTGCATTCATCAGAAGAGTATCAAATTCATCTAAAGGACAAAGAGAAATGTAAGCAAATATTTTTGGAGGACCAAAAGCTATGCAAAGAGAATCCGGCTTATTTATGTACAAGTTTCGACTTGCAAAAGGTCTTAAATACTCCCTACGGAAAAAGTGTTACTTTGTTCTATTCTAGAAAATATTCATTCTACAATGAAAGTTTTTATGAGAGTGGTACAAGAGATGGGTTTTGTTTTTTATGCGGAGAAAAGGATGGTAAACGAGGGTGTAATGAAATTTGCACAACTGTTTTCCAATACCTTAAATTAGTCGATGAAAGAAAAACCCAGTCGATAGTCAATCTTTATTGTGATAGCTGCGCAGGACAGAACAAAAACAGAGCTATGCTTGCGACATTAACCTATTTTGTTGAAAATTCTAATTTTGTGACTAATATAAAAATCACATACTTGTTGCCTGGACACACCATGATGCCTGTTGATTCGATACATAGTACAATTGAATCGTTTATTCGGAATAGGACTATTTGAGCTCCAAGTGAGTGGTACACCATAATATCAAATGCAAGAACTAACCCAAGAAAATATAATTGTATTGAATTAACTAACAGTGATTTTAAAGACTGGAAGACATTTTCACAGGCGTAACTTCCAAATTCAGTGAAAATTCAATTTACAAAATTACGCTCTGTTACATTGGAAAAAAATATTCCAAATATTACTCTTAAATATGGCTACTTTGATGAATCTGAAACCATAAATTATGATCTAGATTCAATTCCACCATCCAGACGAAACTCCGAAATAGTTTGTGAGGGACCTACTCAATTATATGATGATATATTAAAACATTTCTTCTGCTAAATCTAAGGATTTGACAACGCTTTGCGATAGAAAAACTATACCCGTAAAATTCCAACACGAGTATTTAAATTTAAAATGGGATGGATCTGTTAAAGATTTGCTACCCGAAACCGACCAGGAAGATAGTATTTAGCGTTCTTTATATATTTGTATCTATCGTTATTCAAGTTTACAAGATTTTAATATGAATAACATTACTTTGTTAACAGAAAACTTTAAATATATGAATTACATTACTTTATTTTTGTTTTATCGAATATACTAAGAAATGTATACATTTATTTTTTTTTAAATCAAATGTAATTTAATTTAAAGGACTAAGTAAAAAAATTAAATAAAAAAAAAGGGAAGTCACTTCCTTAAAATAAATTTTTGTGTAACCCACACACTTTTTTAATAATAGGTTGCCAGAAGGAAAGCAAAAAAAATGTATCCCACAAAAACAACCATTATGATGCAAATATCTATTTAAAATTATTAAACTTAAATGTATTACACAAAAAAATATTTACATTATAAATTTTAAAATAATGGCTTTATTCAAACTGATTTAATTTAAAAAAACCTTCCCCTGTAAAATTTCGAGTTTGTGGGATACATTTTTTCGGCGGTTATGGCTTGATATCTCTGATTTATCTTGCAAATATTTCATTAATAATTCATCTTTGCATTCCATTTTATTTTTAATATGTGAATATGTATGATATGTCAAAATTTAACACAGGAAAAGCTGGATATTGATAAGCTACAAATACCGGAGATATCAATGTCCTATCGACAGAAACTCTCTCTCCTGCTGGAGCAGAATACCCCCCCTCCCGAAGACCCAGATGCGCAGTGGAAGCACATCTCCCATTCTTTGGAAATCGCTGCAATTACTGAACTTGGCTATCAAAAACCGCAGAAGGATAAGCCATGGTACGACGAAGAATATCGCATTGCAACTGATGAAAAAGACGCTGCACGTATGGCAACGAAACAGTCAGTTACAACACGTGCTGCGAGTGAGCGGTACAAGAGGTTGAGAAGGGCTGAGAAGGGTATTTAGGCGAAAAAAATTGGCAGTGGGAGCAGAGAGAGAGTGAAAGAACCGAAATGTGCAGGATGAATGGTGAATCCCGTAAGTTATTCCAGAGGGTAAGAAGATCGACCTACGGGCCTAATAATGGGCTGACCTCCTGCAAGGACGAGAATGGGAATCTGGTGACTGAGAATCAGTGTGTGCTCAAAATGTGGAGAGACCACTTTTCAGCACTACTCCACTCAGATTCTTCAACTGATGATCAGGAGGTAATGATAGTGGAAGATAGTATAGATTGTACCCCCCCCCCCCCCAACTAAGACGAGATTAGAACGGCGATCTCCCGCCTGAAGAATAATAAAGCCGCTGGTGCGGATGGCCTACCCGCTGAACTTTTTAAGGCAGGTGGCGAAGGACTGATAGCCCACATGCATCAACTGATATGCGGTATATGGCTGGGGGAATCTATGCCCGAAGACTGGAGTCTCAGTGTATTATGTCCTGTATTCAAAAAGGGTGATCCGTTTGTCTGTTCCAACTATCGCGGTATCAGTCTTTTATCCATCGCGTATAAGGTCTTGTCGAGCATATTATGTGAAAGACTAAAGCCAATTATTGAAAACCTGATTGGACCTTATCAGTGTGGATTTTAGACCAGGCAAGTCCACAACTGACCAAATATTCGCGCTACGCCAAATCCTGGAAAAGACCGATACATACCACCTTTTTGTCGATTACAAAGTTGCTTTCGATAGCCCCATACGGGGAAAACTGTACGAAGCTATGTCTGAACTTGGTATTCCGGCAAAACTGATCCGCCTCTGTAGAATGGCGCTGACCAACACCAAATCAGCAGTGAAAGTGGGGAAAGACCTCAGTGAACCATTCTGTACCAAGCGAGGACTTAGACAAGGTGACACACTTTCGTGCAATCTCTTCAACATCTTAATTTAGATAATAATGAGAAAGGCTGCAGTAAATACGAACAAGACCATTAACACGAAAAGCCATATGTTTGCTGGCGTATGCTGACGACATAGACATCATTGGGCGAAATTTGCGAGAGGTTACTGCAGTATTTTCAAGAATCGAAAAGGAGTTAGCGAAGGTGGGTCTTGCTGTTAATGAGGGCAAGACAAAATTGATGGTATCAACGACTAGAGAAACCTCTCGACTTAGTCCGCACTTGAACGTTGACAACCGATTTAATTTTGAAGTGGTAGATGAATTTGTCTACCTTGGATCCGCCGTGAACAAGGACAACAACGTCAGCCTGGAGATAGATAGGAAAATGTGCTTGCAAATAGATGTTATTTTGGGCTCAGCAAGCAGTTTAGGAACAAAGCCCTCTCTCGACGGACAAAAGTCCGTCTATGGCTCCGAAACTTGGGTCATATCGCAAGCGGATGAAAAACACCTGGGAGTTTTCGAGAGAAAAATTCTCCGTAAACTATATGGTCCTGTTAGGGAAAACGGCGAGTACTGACGTCGCTGGAACGCAGAGCTATATAATCTCTATTCTGACGTGGACATAGCTAGACGAATCAAAGTGTGCCAATTGCGTTGGCTAGGCCATGTTATCAGAATTGATGAAGATGAGCCAGGGCGAAAGATTTTTGATAACGTACCCGATGGAAGCAGGAAAAGAGGACGACCCAGACTCCGCTGGAAAGACCAGGCAGAAGAATCCCTCCGTATCCTTGGTATTACCAACTGGCGAGAAAAGGCGAAGGATAGAGCCAGTTGGAAGAATATGTTGAAATTTGTTTAATTTGTTTGTTTAATTAATATGTGTAAGACGTCTGACATCATCAGGTTGTAATATAGTCAATAAAAGTAAGTAAAGTCAAAATTGCGGTCCAAAACAATTATCAAACCATTGTTTTCGTACGAAATCGCTTTGGTGTAACAACCCTGTTATTGATTTTGCCTACGAAATTTTCGAAAGGAGCTGAATACCTAACAAATGAAAAGTGAGCGAAATTTTCGGTTCATGAAATTTTCGTTATTTTTTTGACACACATACTTCTTATGGCAACGAAAATTTCATAAACACTGAATACCTGGCTGTACACGTAAATTAGGGTGTACTGGAAACACTTTTTTGAAGTGGGAGGAGTCTCAACAGATGCGTTTTGAGTCAAACTTTATTTTATATGCGGGTACTTATATTGCCCTACTGGCCGTTGACGTTTCGATTCCTAGTGTATTTTGACAAAAAGTAAAAAACCATATTGGGCTCGAACAACAAGTCATGATGAGCAGTATTATAAAAATAAATATTCAAAATTATGGCAATGCATATTTTTCACGGCAGTATTTTGATCACGTTCCGTAATCAGCTGTTCAATTCGCATCATCCTTACCTATAAACTTCCTATGGGGACAGAAATTTCTAAAACAGTGTCTTCTTTTATATGTCATAAAACATGGTGTCCCATAACATCCCATGAAGGGATTGGGAGAGCTTCTCACAATCAGTGAGATGTGCGCTTCCAGTTTTTACACTCACTGATTGAGACCGAGGTGACCGTCGTCGAAACAAATGTAAGGTTGTCTGAGCAGGAATCGAACCCATGTTCTCATGTACAAGAGCCGCGCACACTAACAGTCTATGTCATAAAATAGATATACATATGTCTAATGTCATAAAATACTCGAAATTTTGAAACTTGTTTTTTCATGTTTCAAAATGGTCAACAAATACTGTTGTAAACAATTATAATTTACCCTAACAATATAAAAAGAGATCCTGGGAATATAGAGTTATTTTTTGATAATATAATATATTTTTTCAATTTGACCCTTCTTCGTTATGTGGGAAGTGGAATTATAGACACATATCTACAACGCAAACAATTTCCCCACTGTAGTTTTCATATGACGTCGGAAGTTGTTAGAATCTTCGATACGAAAAGGAATATTACTCATTTGTAAATAGATCAAATCGACTAAGTTATCTGATTGCCAGGTATTAATTGACAAACCAATTAACAAGTAATTTATAATAATAATCGAATGCAAGTACGGGTACGAGTACAAAGCAAAATCCACTATTGTAGTTAGCCATAGGATTTGTTGTAATACAAGTAAAATACAAAATGAATTGGTAATTTTAAACAAATAGTCATACTCTAACGCATACGACACCACTGGCTCAATAACTAAATAAATATGTACCTACATACATACGTATGTATACTCATACTCATAACAACTCGTTCTCGTACCACTGACCCCAATGGGCGATGAAGCATTTCAGATTTATCGCCTTCTAAGCGGGTATTACGACATCGTGTGTTAATGGTTTTGAACTCTATAATTGGCCCTCAACTCTTGTTTGCTGCAATTCAAAGAAAGTTCTAAGGTTCCAACGTGTTGAGTAAACAAATGAGGACCTTGAATACTAAATCTAGTACCGTGTACCAACTACACTTAGTACACGAACATGTGTTGCCGCCACCAATTACTGTTTCGACTTGGCCAAGTCAATAGAGAAGTAACTCTAGATGAGTAATGTTTTGAAATTTTGCAATTATTGTACTCTCATTTGTAGTGTTTTGTTAATTGTTTATTGAATAAGGTTAATTAAAACAATAATAACAAATGTACCTCTGAGGTAAACAATTTTCGTTAGGAAATTAATTTGTTTTCCTCCATTTTTAAAATTGTTCATATGAATTGTGAGGTAATTTACGAAGGAACTATACCCAATACAAATTTATGGAATTCCAATGTTTTATTAGAAAAATAATTTTCTTTATTTGAGCCAAACTATCTACATCGTGGCATTTTACTTTAAGTCAAATCTGGTGCACTAAATTTACGGTGTGCCCGAAATCGATATCGTTAACGTTCGTCAGATATGCTTTATGTGTGCCAATAGTACGAAATATGATATCTGTGGACTTGAGGATAGTTTTTGAAGATACTGATTTTGGAAGTATAAATTTGAAAATTTCTTCGTCATTTACTTGGCAATGTAAAGCTTTTTGTCTGTCCGGTCTTTGATCAACACTGCCTTCTGGTACCTCCCATGAAAAAATTGTATGGCCAGCTGGTTGGTCGACAAGATAACTCCGGAAGATACAGCCAGACAAGAGATGGGATAGAGGAAGAACTATCCTTTACTCTTCTTGCAAATGACCAAAAGCTCTTACTTCCTCTAGGGAAAAAAAGGACTTTAGCACGAATATGCTGTTCGTGAAGAAACTTTTCGCGTGCATTCAGCATTCTTGAAATAATTTTCGTCGGGATGAATGAATTCATACCAATCAAATTATCTTCTCGATCATCTCAGCAGCAGCATCTATGTCATTGTCCAGAAGACAAAGCATCCAGTTCAAATGCTGATAAAAGTAGTTGAGCTCAGCCCAACGTGCCTTTTCGTAGATAAAAATTTTTCACTTCGGGACTGTGTTTGAAGCGAGACGAAGAGCTGGATACGAAAAGGACGCTGAAATGATACAGTGTTCCGAATTACCCAGAGGTGCAAACGTGTGAACTTCGTACTTGCCGGGGTGCGAAGTTAAGAAGAGGTCAAGTAAATGTTGGTTTTGCCCTTGAACACACGGAAAGTGCGTCGGTTCATTCACTAATTGCGTCAAGTAATTATGCGCGGCGAAGAGCTCAGAGTATTGGCCCTCCGCAGTTGTATGGGTCAAATGGGTTAACCAATTGATGCCTTTAATATGGCATCACTTTTTTTTAAATAGAATTCGCTAAAACTAAAAATGTTCGAATAAAAAAATCGCTTAAACGCCAATATGCGTATATCTCGGCAACGGAGCGTCTTATTGAAAAAATAACAACTTTTTTCGAGTTTCTAAAGGTTTTCCATGACGTGGACCAATTAGAATGGAAGAATTTTTTTTTCAAAAAATCGCCGAAATAAGAAAATCGCTGAAATCAAAAAATGGCTATACCTCGCAAAAATAATATAGTTTTTACCTCCGACAGAGCCTTTAACCCATGGTTGGATGTCTTTAATACGGCATCACTTTTTAAAAAACCAAATTCTACAAATAAAAAATCGCTAACACACCCTAATGTCTATATCTCGAAAACAAAGCGTCCAATCTAAAAAAAACTAATTTTTAAGAGTTTAAGGGCTTTTCATAATAAATAAGAAAATCTCTAAAATCAAAAATGGCTGTAACTAGAAATGGCTATGACTTTAGGCAAACTTTAGCCCACCCATTTATGTATTTTCATCCAAAAAATGGGCAACTATCCGGTTGAATAATCCTCTGTCTCCGGTAAACCACAACCGATAATAATTAAATTTGATACTTGATGTTCGATTTCAAGGAATGAACACATTAGTAAATGTTACATTGGAAAATAAAAAAAAGAAGAGTTTTTCTGCTGAGGGCTCTTTTGCTATTGCACTTTCTTTTTTCTTACATCTGCTTAAAAATTTGATATAATATTGTTAAAATAAATAAAGCAATATTTAGTCATAAAAACAGCGACGACGACCTGCTTGTTTGAATTCTGGCATACAACTGAATAAAAAACAATATTTAGTTCACTGAAATAATTGTTTTGTCATAAACAGAGCGACGACAAAAAGTATTGAATAGTATAGAGAACTTATTGCATTCTTTTTCCGCTCTCATGTAGAGAGCCTGAGTAAAAGAGCATAAACGAGTCTTATTCTCTTTATAGAATATTTTAATATAAATGCACCATTTCGACAATGTTATTACATAAAACAATACAAAAAGCATAAATGTTTCAAAAGGCATCAATGTTTCACATCAAAATTATGAATGGACCAAGTTGTGACAAAAAGAGAGTAATACGTTTTGAATTTTTCGCCAGATGTCGCCAGTGCTTTTGAGCCATTCAATTCGTTCCATGAGTTCTCTACAGTATTGCCTGATTCTGACTAACAATTTTGCAAAACCATTATGCTAGAATTGAATTGGGATGATTAATTAATTATTTTGTTCAGGTTCATTTTTTTTAACAATTTCATTCGATCTTGTTGGAATAGAATTACCAAAGATTTGAATAATTTGTTTTGGCATCCGTTCCACTTATCCTAGAGAGCAGTGGAAAAATCGTATCAACTACAAAATTCTTTTTGCCGGACATTTATCTCTAAATGGACCCCGAAATTGTCCGTGGGGTTTATATATGTAGCTTCACAAGAGCATCCATTGGACTTAAACCATTTTACAAAAGTAACATCTTAACATTGAAGGCACTGTACTTTCCAAAACGACTAATTTTAAGTTTATTAATAATCGTTAATATTTTTATTACAGGTACACACCTGTTTTCACGAAAGCAGAATTTTGGCATTTATTTCTACATGGACATTTTTGAAATGGTCTACACCCAAAGAAAAATGTTGGTAATATTGCCTATAAATGTTGTATAATATCAACAATTGGCATAGGCAACATTGCATTTGCTAAGTTTTGTGTTTAATAATACCAATAATTGTAGGTGATTTCTATGTTCGAAAAACTACCTAAAATTTTTGGTAAACTAGCTAGCATAGTTTGCTACTTTACCTATATTTAATGTGTAAACCTTCGCATAATTTTTGGTGAATTTACCATTTACTTTTTAATATTAATAATTTTGCCGTTTTCTATGGCTGAAATTCCAGCCTTGTTTGTTTAATTAACAATCATCATAAGGAAAATGTTTCTTACAAAAGATACGTAGAAGTTTTTTATTTAACACATTTATTAAATATGAACATATAAATCAAAGTAAATTCCGAGTAACGTCGTCTCACCACTAAACGTCTTACAATCAGTTCTGATTCTGGGTTTTGTCCACTGTAGTTATTTTATGAGTTCAGCCAAAAAGAGTGGATACCACATCTAACACCAATAACGTCCCGTATTAGACGATTCTGACCATTATGTAGAAATCTTCTCAGATGTATAAATTAATTCCAAAAACAGGGATTTGGTTCAAACTATCACACATCGGTAAAAATCAACCACATATCGTAGTCGTCGCACACATCCTTTTAATTGTTGCTGTCCATTTGAGAAACCGCTAGTATCCGAAAGAAAATGTTTGAATTAGTTCATATTATATATTTTACCAAATTGGTATCCACGTACATTTTTCACAATTAATTTGTGTAACAATGTTGACTGACAAATTAAATTTTCGAAACAAAATAGCACGACTTATAGTATAGATTTACAATACCAATAGGTAAACCTGGGGTGTATAAAATACCAACTCGTGTGGGCAATATATTGTATTTTATTGAATTTCAAACGAAAATAAATTACCTATGGCGGCAAAGGCAATAAAACTGTTACTATTTTTTTGTGTACCTATGTCTGATATTTTAAGAATTAGAATTTTGCTTTTACGCATGTGAAGTTACTATGTTTGCCAAAGTAGACGGAATGTCAAAATTTCGGTCCCGAACAATTGTTTTCTCATAAATTGACATGATATTTTTTAGCAGAAATATTTGAATAAAACCTAATTATACTTCAATTATTTGAAGACTGTTGTATGACAGTTACGTGAACATGACAAGTATGTGTAACTTGCACGTACTTTATTGATATATCGCGATATGATATTACAATATAAGTTCTCGTATAGAGGTAGTAATAGTTGCATTGCGCGTAGTTTATTTCACACGTTTCAAACAAGTTTACAAATATTAGACGTTTTGGTATAGAAAAGTCGACGCTTTGCCGAAAATACGCTTAGGTGTGCGGGAATCTTAAAATATGATATTATACCACAAGATACCGAGAAATATGCTGAAAAACTAGATTTCTCCGATAAATTTCAGTACGAAATATTGTGCTGATTGCAAAATAATTGTGCTAAATAATTACACTAAAATTAAAAAAATTGGAAAATGTTGAGAAAATTGTGCTGAACAGCGCTTGGCATAATTTTTCAAACAACAAGTGCCAAAACCAAAAAAAAATATGCCAAAATTCAACAAATTATGCCAACATGGTAACGCTGGTTCTCTATACTATTGAATGCTCTTTGTCGACGACAACCTGCATGTTTGTTTGCTGCCGCTACATCAATACCATCATACTTATTTTCAGGCAGAGACTATTGTTGTACAACAACCACGTATGTATGTGACACTTTGATAGATTGCCCTACCGGTGCCTATAGATGTTAACACATCAAAAACTGTTTTATTTGCACGGTTAGATCGATAAGGGATAAGGCATTTTAGATAAAGCATATTTAAACAATACACTGCAATTACACCAGGTTTTGCTTCTAAACTATCCAAACATCAGTTCAGTGATAATTAATTTTAAGCTGACATCCAAAGGTTATTCCTCAATCTCTAAAAATGTAGAAAGCAAATGGCAAATTCAAGTGAATATTTAAATCAAAAGCGATACTGATTGCGACACGTTCCGGAGTCTGGTTCTATGCTAATTTTCTAACATGATTTACTACTATACAAGAGCCTTTAGGTTAGCAAGTTTTGGAAACTTTCCAAATTACTATAAACAGTTTATTTTGTAAATACTCGTATGTATGGATGTGTGTACATGGGAATATATCGCAATATTTATCTTAACATCATCTGCTTTGGTTTATGTCACCAAATCCAGTTCATTGTAATACGGAAACGATGGAGTAGAGAGGAAAACAATTAAATATAACATTTAAAATTTGCACGTAAATCAAAATACGATACAGATTACCCTTTTACGATAAAGCCAGAGAGGCGACACATCGAAACAAAACATCTGATGATACGTCATCATCGTCGGACTGTTCTCTGCTTAGCATAACAATACAGAGAAGTGCGAGAGTTGTATTGTACGAGTACATACTGACGGATTTTAGTGGTGCGATATGTGATGCGCATGCATAGTTCTGGCCAAAAGGAAGATACATCATCAACATACAAATTCCTTGGAACGTAGATACTTGTACCACATCATAACGTACATACGTCGAGTATTATTATTCATACGAAAAAGTATCGGTCGGTGGTGACAGTAAATTAGGAATTCTTTAAGCGTAATTTGAAATCAGCTACTCTTGTGGCATTTAATCAAAATTTTTTCATAAGATTATAATTTCTCGAGTTACAATTCCAGTTGACAACGTCCACCACAATATCCACAGTCCAAGAACGAGTCATACGACGAGTTATATACTAGGACAGACGACGAGAAGATTCAGCATTATGAAACCAATAATGAGACGCGTCCTATTGTCCCTTATGTGTTGCCTAATTTGTGCTGCTGTGGTGGTTAACTGTGATGAAAAGAATATTAACAAATTGCTCAATAACCAGGTCATTGTTAGTCGTCAGATAATGTGTGTGCTGGAAAAGAGTCCTTGCGATCAATTGGGACGTCAACTGAAAGGTAATCTAGAAAAATTGATTCCTTTGTGTTCCTTTGTCTTTGTTTAATACAAACATACATAGGTATGTGCATGTACATTAGGGTGATACTTAATTGGCAATCGATTACATTTCCATTGATTGCCTTAACTAAGACCAGGGAAATCGTACAATCCCTATTCAGGTCAAAGGTCATGTATTAAAAAATTCTATAGCATGAACATAACTGACCTAAAAAAAATTGTTAATTTTTGTGAGACTAAGGAAATTTCTAATATTATTTTACGATATGAGAAATGTAACGTGTGTGTACTCTGGAAGCCCATATTGAGTTTTTTTAAAACGCCAAAAGTTTGGAAAAAATTTCAAACTATAAATTAAATTTAAAAATATAAATATAAGCAATATTGATATAATAGTAATATTTATGAAACATCCATTACACACTACAACAAAATCAAATTTTTTTCAGTACATATGAGGAATGTTAACAGAATATGAAAATAGCCTTAAAATACAGAAATACGTGAATCGGCGTTTTGCTGTAGCACGTCAGAATTTTGAGAAAATCGATTTTTAAACTTCGAGGGACCGTGGAGGTTCACTTGTAATGAATACTATTATAAAAAGTTGTATAAAAACAGAATGGGTGAACCGATTTTGAAAAGTGAGCCAGGTTTGCAAAGCGAAAAGTGATCCAGTTTTGAAAAGTGAATTAAATTTGGATTTTTTATTAAAAAAAAAACTATTTTTTAATGCTTGAGCCAGTTTTGAAAAGGGAATTAAATTTGGATTTTTTTATTCTCCGCTAGATGGCGCTTTAATTTTCATGTAAATTTAAAAAATAAGTTACAAATAAAGCTTACACACGAAAAAATAAACGACCAACATTTTAAACAGAAAATAATAGTTAAGATTTCATATTCATTTTTGTATTTTTACATTACATTACATTTTTGGTTATTTTTTAACTTTACATGAAAATTAAAGCGCCATCTAGCGGAGAATAAAAAAATCCAAATTTAATTCCCTTTTCAAAACTGGCTCAAGCATTAAAATGGGTTTACCGATTCTGTTTTTATAGAACTTTTTATAATAGTATTACATTATAAGGTAACCTCCACGGCCCTTCGAAGCTTAAAAATCGATTTTCTCAAAATTCTGACGTGCTACAGCAAAACGCCGGGACACGTATTTCTTTATTTTAAGCCTTTTTTCATATTCTGTTAACATTTCTCATGTGTACCAACCACTGTCGTACTGTGTTAAAAATCCAATGAATTTCTTCGCAAATTTGTTAGAGATGTTATATAAATGTTTATGTTACGAAAATACGAAATGGCATCATAAAACAGTTCCAAAAAATATTCTTCATTGATTGAATTGAAAATATTCATTACACTATGCGGCAATTGGAAGGTCTTTTTAGGGCCTTAAACCAAACCAAAAAATTTTTTTATAATACAAAAATGATTTCGGCTGAACATAAGGGGTTTTTTCGATTTTACTACTTTTAATTGTTGCATTTTTACACTCATTTTTGTGATTAGTGTATTTACAAAGTTGTAAAGAAATTTGTGGACTACAATTCCTTCAAAGAGAGTTATACCAATTTCTCTACCTTTAACCGAAAAATGGCTAAAGATATAAAATATTTTTTAAAGTTTATTTGGCCTGTCATCATTCCATGGAGTACTGGTTTGTTTTTCTGAAAAGCGTGATAAAATAACTTATGAAAGTTTCGAACTGCTTAGGATTTATTTATTATTGGAACGAAGTTTCTTATCCACGTTGCGGGATGGGGGCTAAATGAAAAATTTTTAAACAACTTTTTTTTAACTACTTTATTACAACCCATTATTATCAACTATATTGGGTACTTTTGGTTTGGTTTGGTTTAGAGGGAAGTTTTCTAGGTGGAGCCAGTGTATTACATATTGTAGTTTTGAACCCAATAAAAATTTAACTTAGAAAAGCCAAAGTGCAAGACTGGCAAATCCATGAAACACAACCCTCAGCATGGAATTATATTTGGCAGCACTCTTACACTTATACTTTTGGTTTGTGTCCAGACTAACATATTTCGTGTTTAATGGGAAATTTTCTAGTTGGAGCCTGTTAATTACATATAGTAGTTTGAACCGAATAACAAGTAAATTTAGAAACGCCAAAGTGAAAGAAGTTTACAAAAATATCATCTTAAAGAAGTACCTTTGCTAAAAAAAAGTAAATTTTCTTACAAAAAGTACCTTTTCTTTTTTTTTTTTTTTTAGATATTGTACATTTATTTCATTAATATTTTTACAATGTGTTGTTTTGCCCCAGCGCCACTTGGGCATTATAGGGGCGAGTTGGCAAAATTAATTACTGAAGAACTCTATTTTTACAAAAACAAATATAAAAAAAAAATTTTTTTTTTTTTTTACATAAAATAAAAAATTTTTCAAAAGGTGAGAAAAAACAAAGGGTTAAGGAAATTATAATAACGAATGTTCATGAATTTTAAACTTAATTATTTTATAACAGAAGCATTTCTATATTTTGAATAAGGTATGATTTTAAATGAATTTTAAATATTGAAATCCGAGAAATATTTTTCAATTCTACTGGAAGGTGATTAAACTCTGAGCTTCCAGCATGCTCAATGCGCTGTTTTGTAGTTTCAAGTCTACATCTTTTGATAATTAGGTTTGACCCATTTCTAGTATTAAAGGTATTTTGATTTTCAGAAAACTCTATTGTATGATGACCGATATTATGAATGGCTTTAAATATATATATCAATAGTTGCATCTTATACAACCCATAGATTGGAAGTACAGATTTCGATATATCTTTATATAAGGATCGTGTTGGATACATTAGTGGAAGATTATAAACTATTTTTAGTGCTTTGTTTTGTGTTCTTTGGAGAGATTTTAATTCTGTTGTTTTACGATGAGCATATATCAATGGCAAATAATTAAAATGGCAGTGTATAAGAGCATTATAAAGTAATAACTTTGTATTTAAATCAAATTTGTTTTTAAATTTAAAAAGCAACCCTAGAGCTGGAGCTACTTTCTTTTTAACATGCTGAATATGCATATTCCATGACAAGTTATTTTGCAAATGTACTCCTAAATATTTTATAGACTTACTTTCATAGACATCTATACCACCCACTTTAACACAAAATGTATCATTTACAATATTATATGGACGAAATCGCAGCAGTTTTGCTTTATCAGGATTTAACACAAGTCTATTAAGTCTCATATACTCTTGTACCAACTCTACATCGTGTTCTATTTGGCATTTAACTATAACCTCATGTTTATAGGGATAAAAAAGGCTTATGTCATCAGCATACATTATTAATTTACCATATAACTTTAAATTTGATAAGTCGTTTATAAACAATGTAAACAATAATGGACCTAAGACACTTCCCTGTGGTACGCCAGTTTTAACAGTCGATATATTACTCTTTGTGTTTCTTATTTCTACATATTGCCTCCTAGAATCAAGATAGCTATTAAATAATTTCAGTGCGGTACCTCTTATACCATAGAATTGAAGTTTCTGTTTTAAAATAGTATGATCAACTAAATCAAATGCTTTTGACAAATCAAAAAATATTCCAACAACACCACCATACCCATTATCTAAGCATTCACATACATAGTTTACAACATTTACGACTGCTTGCTGAGTACCACTACCTTTTCTAAACCCAAATTGCATTTTATATAACATTTCATTCTGGTCTAAAAACTTTGATAACTGCTTATGTAGAATTTTTTCAAAAATCTTATCAATTACTGGCAATATAGCTATTGGCCGATACTTCTCCACTGTATGAGCACTGCTATCCTTTGGAATAGGCACAATTTTAGCAATTTTGAGATCATCTTTGTATGTCGAGGTTGTAACAATGTTGTTGAAAATTTCTACTCTAGATGAGGAACTATAATATCCTTGCACTCAACTACACATTTACTAGAAATGCCATCATGTCCACAACTCTTATTAAATTTTAGTTCTGTTATTATCTCTAATATTTCCTCGGCGTTAGTATGGCAAAAATCAAAGTTTTCAGGATAAACGTAAAGGCAGTTCAAGTTATTGCAATCATCGGTAGGGTATCTTTGTATTGACATTCTCATGTCATCAGGAATTTGCAGAAAAAACTTGTTAAATTTCATACAAATGTCTCTGTCACTAAGAATAAGTTGACCTTCCTCATTTCTTAATTGTTGCACTGGTCTTGTATTCCTTCCTAAAGTTTCATTTAAAAAAGACCATGTTAATTTCGGGTTATCCTTAATTGACTCAACATTCGACTGAAGATAATCATTCATATTTTCTCTATCAGCGATTTTAATAACTTTACTGATTCTTTCCAGTCTTTCCTCTATACCTGCATTAATCCGACATTTTCTCCTCTTTTTTAACAAACTTTTCTTTAGTTTAAAAAAAGTAATTTTTTAAATAAGTACAACAAATTGGCTTTTCTTAAAAAACTAAATTTTCTTTAAAGAATACATTTTTTGTAAAACAAAATAA
Source organism: Phaonia tiefii (assembly GCA_963931995.1). Classification (NCBI taxonomy): domain Eukaryota; kingdom Metazoa; phylum Arthropoda; class Insecta; order Diptera; family Muscidae; genus Phaonia; species Phaonia tiefii. The sequence continues at coordinate 198,508,156 of OZ008371.1, forward strand.
CTTTCTTGGGATAAGTACCTACTCTTAAAATTGTATCTGTTCTTTCGTAAAAAAAAAAAGCTTTTCTTAAAAAAAATACCTTCTCTTACAAAAAATGCATTTTCTTATAAAAATTCCTTTTCTTAAAAGTACCATTTCTTAAAAATAAACTACCGCCTTTTCTTTTGATTTCTTGAGATAAGTAGCCTTCCTGAAAATAAGTAAAATTTCTTAAAAAAAATAGCCTAATCTTAAAAAGAGTACCACTTCTTTAAAAGTACCTGTTCTTAAAAAAGTATTTTTTGTTAAAAAAAAATTAATACTCTTAGGTTTTTTCTTAGCTTAGTTACGGCGACACTATCGAGTATTCAGCCATGAAAAAGGTTCTCAAAATACCGTTCGCAACCGGTGTAAAACTGTAGGACCCAATCAGTGAGTGTAAAACTAAAACGCGCACAGCGCGCTGGTTTGGTATAAGCTCTCCCTAATCGTTTCACGGGATGTAACGGGAAACCATTTTTTGTTTATTTTAATACCTCTCATCATTTCGGGAAAATATAATACATATTCTTACAAACGAGGCCTAAAAATATGCTTTTTTGAAAAAAACACATTCAATAAATAAAAAATTTCTTAACAAAAGTTAATCATTTTATAAGAGTATCTTTTCTTAAAGATCCATTTAAATTACAGTATTTTTCAACAGGCGCCTTAGGTGTGTTGGAACTAACTAGTACATAATATATAGCGAAAGGAACTTCGTTACAAGCGGGTGTCCCCTGACACCTCATGCAATTTTTTTTCAATATAATATCAATATAAAATATATATATTATCAATATAAAATTATGTATTAAACTAGCTGACCCGGCAGACGTTGTCCTGCAAATTTTGTTCAAATACCGTTAGCAGAAGCAGAAATAATGAATTTTTAATTTGTGGTTTGTATGGGAGGTATCACGCCCCTTTGTCCAATTGGACCGAATAGTAAATCTAAACTACCCAGGGCGCCACCCAAACGCATACAAAAAAATTTATTCAAATCGGTCCAGAAGTTTAGGAGGAGTTCAGTCAGAAACACACGTGCAGTAGAATTATATATATAAAGATAAAGATTAGTAAATCGAAAAATATATATTTTATTTTTAAATTTAATTTAAACTCTTTTTAAATTTTATATTTTATTTATTTAAATGTTAGCGCATTTGTTAAAAATATCAAAATCGCGCTTTTTGGGGTCAAAACCCCGCTTATCGATTAAAAACATTTGGTCAGGTTAGTCATGGGACACTGACTGTGTATCCGACTGACTGTCTTGAAAACATATTTTTTTATTGATTTCACATCTAAAATCAATCTTTATGTAATTTAACAACTTCGGATACCTTTTTCGAATGATTTCTTTGATTTTACATCTAAATCCCACATTTTTATATATATGTATATCATTTTGGAAAATTTGGTAGTGGAGTTGGCAACACTACTGGTTACTGCGTATTCACAGCCCCTGAATACAGATCAAAAGTTCTTTATTCACAATACTTGTGACAAGTTTGTAAGTCGATTATACGGTGACTACATACAACTGGATTATCGAGATTAAGAAGCTTTATTGATCTTAAGAAATTTGACATTTGTAATCCTCTTGATGCACTAATCTCCGTCTATGGAAATGCCACATCTTCTTCTGCAATTGTTGTTTAAGTTTTATAAATGTTGTATTTACCTTTCATCACAAGAATACAAAACTGTAAGAAAATTACCGAATTTTGTGTAAAATATAACCTACGAATTGTGAGTACCAAAGATGATATAAATACTTTTGAAAATATCACAGATGTTGAAATACCAGTGATGTATTTAAAAGTAAAGGGGAATTTTCTAGATGGCGCAGAAATGGTGTACAGAAACTATTGAAAAAAGTATTTAACCATGTTTTTGCCTTTTGTATTGTCAAAGGCGATATGCCTTTCGATTATCTATAATTTATTTACAAATTCAGCCAACACTATCGAAAAAAAATTGATTTTTGAGTACTTTTTGGTCGTATCCGAGTGAAAAATGGTGAATAATCGAATACACCGTTATGGTATTTATATCATCTTTGATGAATCCTTTGGAACGTCGAGGGTGAAACATTCATATGTCTAATTATATACATATGTATATAAAGGCTGTTCCTATTTTTGCAAAATTAATTTTTGCCGGTCTAATATATACATTAGGGAGGGTTAATTTTTTTTTTTTGATGAAGTGTATAGCAAAAACGTAATCTATAGGTGATTTTGAGAAATTTTGCTCAAGAGACCATAGCTCTAAATCGGATTTGGAGCCCCCCAAAATTTCAAAATAGATATTTTTCCATATACATATACATAGAATAATTTAATTAAATTCGTCATAAAATCGGATAGAATTATAGTAGATTTCTCAATGTGGGCTCGTTTGAAAGGTATTTTTATCACCTTTCAGAATCTGTATTGACATTAATACCAATATTGTCGAAAAATAGCCTAAACTAATAAATTCTGAATTTTCTTCGATTTTTTTCGAGGTTTTTGACGTAGAATACGTCTTACCTTACGGTATGAGGAGTCATGTCAGGTTTTTATTGTTGTAATCTTTATTTCATTGAATTTGAGGAAACGGCTAGATGAATTTTTTTAAAAATTTTTTTGTAGGTAAATGAAGATGTTATCTTTCGTTTGATATACATTTCATATTGGTTGATATATTTCTAGTATTTTAATTTCTCAAATGAAAATTGTTTAAACACATACACTCAAACATATGTGTGGTGTTTGGTTGAGTGTTTTTGGTTGCTCCACATTGCTTAGGAACATGTATCTAGTAAAAAGTGAAACGAACAGCAAGCAAATGTTGCTTGGCAACATATATCTAGTAAAAAGTGAAACAAACAGTAAGCTAACGTAATAAAGCTTTTTTGCGAAAGCTTCAATAAAGCTGTTGCAACATTAATTTTGAATTGTAAAGCGTAAAGCTTTCACACAACGCTCGAATGCTAATGCGAAGACTCGATAAGGTAAACCTTTTTTTTAATTTCCAACAACTTTTATTACGATCAATTCCTTTTTGTAGGAAAATCGATCTGAAAAAATCAAAATTTTCAAGGTTTCAACAAAAAAATATCTATTTTGAAAATTTGGGGGGCTCCAAATCCGACTTACAGCTATGGTCTCTTGAGCAAAATTTCTCAGAATCACCTATAGATTACGTTTTTGCTATACGCTTCATCAAAACAAAATCGGTCCATACAATTTGACCCGCCCTAATGTACATACATATATAAAATTTGTAGCTGATCCGATAACGACCAAAGCTTCAACAATGTCTCCAATAGCAAAAACTTTTTATTTAAAAATCCTATTTTTTCAGTAAAAATTTTGGAATTTTAGTTTAGTTCGATCTTGCTATAATATGTTAAAAGTTTTAGAATAATCCAACATCTGCAGAGGTTTCGTGTTTTCCCCTCCTCAAATAAATCATCTAGATCAGTGGTCCCCAACCCCCGGTCAGCAGCCCGGTACTGGTACGTGGATCCAATGGTACCGGGCCGCGCAAAAAGAAAATAATTAGAGAAAAAATAATTATTCTGTTGAAACCCCCTTTACTCTAAGTACCCGCCGACGCGATACTTTTGAAGTATTAAAAAACACCGCACGAACAAATTCATGAAATTATTAAAATTGTCAAACGTTGACCGGTCCGAGGCGACAATAAGGTTGAGGACCACTGATCTAGATGACCTAATATTTGAGCTAAATCAAAACAGATAATGCAAAAGATGAGTTAGTTATAAGCAGGTTATTATAACTGGTTACATTAACCGATTTTAAAAAACGGATTCAAAAACTGCAATTGAAACCGGTGCAGCTTTGAGGACCGATTCTTAATAGACATTTTTATTGAACTTTCAAAGGACAGTACCGACCTTAACTTTGGTAAAATTTATGGTCAGTTTTCAATAAAAATATTACGCATTTTCTTTTTTTTTAGTTAATGTATAAAGAAATTCGTACTACAACCATACAAGGTCAATCAGCAATTGGGACATATAATAATTATTATGTAAGTTAAGTAATTGAATCATCACAAAATAGCACAAATCAAATTCCAAAATTATTGTTCAACAAAATCCGGCATTACAAGTTTAATAGAGAATATATTTAACGTTTTGACGTCAGCATTTTTTGCATTTTTGTGAATTTCCGTTCTTTGTCTCAAAATAAAGTAATAAATTAATTTATACAACAGATACAACCCTCTGCAAACTTGATATAATTTACGCCATAAACTAGACGATGCTAAATCGTATTTTATAAAGTTCGATTAAAGTTGACTAACTTTGTCAGTCATTTATTTTATATTTTATACACATACATATTTTGTTTCCGATATTTCATGTTACTTGTTTCAATTTCAGTGAACTTTTGTTTGCCGAGTTCAATTATTCCAAAATACACCGTAGATAACCATATGTACATACATATACGTATATTATGCAATAATGAATTCTATAAAAATATATTATTCATTTAAACTGAATATATTATTTCAACTTTTGCAGCTGCCCTGCCTGAGGTAATTGTCCGCAATTGTCGCAATTGTTCACCGCAACAGGCGCAAAATGCCCAAAAACTCACCACCTTTTTACAAACTAAATATCCCGATGTTTGGGCCATGCTGTTGAGGAAATATAAAACATAAATGACATCGGAATCTCTTGTCGTAATAACTAGCTACGAAGGTGGACAGTAACTATTCTCGAACATATAAATACAATAACAATTCAAATATACATTGATGTAAAATATAAATAAAATAAAATAAAATTTCAAAATCTATCTCTAGTACCTACTGTGGATTTATATTTAATCTACGCAAAAGCAAGTTTTGGGGAACCGACTTAAGGCTATGTCAAGCTATGTATCTGGGGGCTGTCAAAATTATTGTATTCCTCACACCGATGCCACAATGTTCAAAGGCTCTTACTCGTGGAATTACTTAAGCGAACCACAGACTTGTCATTCATGAGCATAAACATCAGCTATCGTTGATGTTTGTAGTTGGTTTAACGTCCTTTTTGATACCAACTAAGAATGTAATCGAAGTTGTTCGCATCACTATCATGTTCATAAAATTTGTTGGTAATATTTTTTTCAAATTCATCAGTCAGACAAAAAGTTATCGACAAAGCTCATGCTCATGAATGACAAGTCATTGGTTCGCTTTAGTCTACACTGAAAGAAAAACCTTCATACCATTAATGAATTCTTACATTTCATCAATGAAAAGTGTCATTGTTTTTGAGCCAATGTCGGGCTTCATTAATGCTATGAACAATGTTACATTAAACGAAAAATGTTTCATATACCTAAAATTTATATAAACTTTCTAACTGGAATGGAGCATTATCATTGTATTAAAGATAAATGTTACATTGATAATATAAACCGTTTCATTGATGTAATGAAATATAGTCATTGATGTTATGATGATGCTATGAACATGTTTCATTAATGCTACGAGCGTGTTTCATTAATGTAATGAACATGTTTCATTGATGGTATGAACATGTTTCATTGAAGGTCTGAATATGTTTCTACTGTAAAATGCAAAAGTTAGAAGGAATCCCTATTTTAGGAGTTATGGACCTCCAAAGTTTGGGATTTTTGTGGCACGATTTTTTTGACGATTATTAAGTTTTCTGGGACGGGGCCAAGGAGAGGTATGTCTCTGTTGCAAATTTTGGATTTCGGAATTTTTTGATTTTTGGGAAATTTTTTGGACCTCGTGGGTTCCAGCAGGTCAGGCCGAAAAAAATTTTGGTTTTTGAAATCCCCTTATTTTGCTCGATTTTAGTTTTTTTAAATGGCGCGGGATTCTGCATTTCAGCCTTTTATTTGTTTCTTATTTATTCCTTATCTCATACTGGCACTCATATATTGTGTCACAGCTACTGTACATACATACATAAATAATACATATATACATACATACATTTATACAAATCGTACCTACATATGTATATATTATCCTTTAACCAAATTAATGAATCGTTCAAAATTAATGAAATGGTACATTATATTAAAGAAAGATGTTTCATTATGTTTCATATTTCATTTAGAAAAAATATTTTAAAATTCAATAAAATGAGTGTAATGTAAAGGATGGCCTATTTAATAGATTCTACTTTACAATGTCGATAAAATGTCTGCAATTTTTCTCTATAGTTTCCCATATTTACATTAAAAACATATTTCATTCTATCAATGTAAAAGGTTTCTTAGCATTAGCAATGAAGGAGTTCATTGAAGTAATGTAACATTTCATAGCATCAAAGAAACTTTTCATTGCATCTATGTAAACCCATTAATATATCCCATTCATTGACGCTATGACGCGCTTTTCTTTCAGTGTACAGGAGTATGAAATACTTAGAAAATTTAATGTTGTATTAGGTATAACCCCTTTTTGTTTTTATTTATTTAAAAAATCAAAAATTATGAGTTAGGGCTACAGAATCCCGCCCATGATTTCCCGGGAATTCGGTTCAGTTTACATTTCCGTTTTCCCGGGAAATTCCCAGTAGAACACAATTGAATTTTTGAGCAAAAAAAATTAAATTTAGCTAGCTCCGCTTGCTCTAAGGTATTCTATATGTTTTACATTTGTAAAATATTAGTATAGTTGTGGGAAAACAACTTTTTAATAATGTAATGTTTAAGTTTTTAACGTAGAATACGTTATACGGTAAGGTAGGGGTGTTGATCTGGAGCACAAAATTTTGAGAAAATGTTTGTCAACTTTCACCCACTTTTACTTAAATATTAAAACATATTTTAGCAATTTTTATATGTTACTCAGTTTTGGTAATGTTTTGTTTCGAATTACATTAAAAAAATTATATGTCTATATATAAAAGTTTTATGTAGTTAAGGAAATAAATATTTAAGAGCATGATATTTTAGACTTTTTTTGTACATGCCGCTGTTGTTGTTGGTTTGTAAATGCCGCTGTTGTTTTTGTTGTTGTTGTGAAATCAAATGATTTTGGCTTTGCTGTGCTTTGTTTATTTATCGAGCAGCGTGTAAATGTGTGTGTGTGTACATTTCGTTTTGTTGGATCGGTCGGTTATTAGTTCGTTTGGAGGGGAACATAAAATGAAGGGAGGGGAGCGTGGACACTTGTGTGTGCTTGAAAGTTTACAGATCTTTGCTGTCGTTTGTTTACTTCTGCGAGCAGCGTGTAAATGTGTGTGTATGTACATTAATACAAAGGATTGGCGATGTATACCATAGAGTAATCTCAGACTAGAGAGAATATTTGGCTCATCTGACGTTTCCTTTCACACTCTTCGTGGTGCGGTCGGTGTGATAGAGAGATGTTTGAGGAAAAGTGACCTACACCCGGTGGAATTACAGTAACTTCTTGCTTTAATTTTTCATGTTGTTTTGGTGAAAAATTGTGAAATTTAAATGTGTTTTAAACTTTTGTATTGACTGTTATTGTTAGCATACATTTGTGTTGTATTTAACACAATAATTTTAACACACAAAACGAAATGCGTTGTTGTTATTTTGTTCGTTGTTTTGAACCATTGCCTCTATCTGGTATTAGTAAAGCAATTCTTTTCAACATCAAACGTAAATATCACACCAGGCCAAATGTCATAAATTTGGTGGGAGAACTAGTAGATCTACTCTAAGTATTAATCTATGATGTATACGCTCACTATATCAATGGCGTTTTTCCTAAACACATTTCTGTGAATACATTGGGAAGTAGTTGGAAAGCAGCTAATCTATTGTGCTGCCATATCATAAAATGTATTGCTGTAGCTGTACTTCAAATGAAGATGTCGCTATAATGTAATACGTTAAACTAGATATAGTTTCATCCTTAAACATATGGCATACAGTCTTCGAGCACACAAACTAAAAAATAAATTAATAAATCTTGTTCAAAACTATTCCAATCGTTTAGATCAGTGGTTTCCAAACTCATTTGGGTTATCGCCATCATTTTGGTAGTTTTGTTGTTGTCTTATTTTACTAAAAATTATACTGTACATACATAAAATAACTTATCACACATAACTTATCCTATCTAAAATTAATTAACTGTAATACATGCAAACGCCTACTTATGTTACAAAAACTTAACAACTAGCTATCAGCTGTATGCGTATATATTAGATAGATTTAAATCATTTATCAAAAATTATATTTAATTCATATATTTTAATTGCAAAATGACTAACGTATTCTACGTCTGACCTATGCGCCCGTGTTATCTAACACAGGCTTGTTATTTTTTTTATTTTACATAATTCCATTCTATTTGTTCCTCTTTGTTGTTTTGACATTAGGTCTGTCTGTTTACTGCAATATTGTACAATATTGTACAAAATGTTACAAAATGTTGTCTGTTTACTACAAAACTTTTGCAACGAGAGAACCAAAGAGAGAATTTTTTGACAGTTGGATGATAGAGAACTTGCAAAATGTTACTGGAGGAATTTCTTCTATCAAGATTTTGCAAGTTCGATCAGCTGTTTTTTATTTACATTTTGATTGCAATATTTTTGTGTGAAAAAGAAGAATAAAGTTGAAATTTAACAATGGCAGAGGTAAGTGTAAAATTGTATTGTTTTTTAACGTCTATTGGAAATTAGAATATAAAAACATTTCTTTTTATGCTAGAAACGTCCATACATACAGTGCGACCGTAATGCAAGTGCCTTGGTCATTTCAATTGTTTACACTTGCTGCTGTTTTCTTGCAATATTTCACAAAATGTTGTCTGTTTACTTTTTGGAATAGAGAAAAAAAAGAGCGTAAAATTTTTTTTACTCTCTGCTAAAAGTTACTGGATAAATCTTGCTGGAAAAGTAAACAGACAAAGCTATTGTTCCCAAAACAGATGTTTTTCCAATAAGAATACAAGGGTTGCCTCAATCGTTAACAATATGGCGGCTTACATTAACTCGGCACTGGCAAACAAAATGCAAAGTTAACCGCAAATGAACTTAGAATTAAGTAATCCGATAGTTAAATGTCCCAATTTCCGTCTCAAAAAATTGTTTTCGTATGAAAACACTTTGGCATAACAACCCTGTAATTGATTTGGTTCAAGAACTTTTCACGAAGTGAGCGAAAATTTCGTTTTTTGTGTTTATACACGTAGTACGCATGGGAATGAAAATTTCATAACAACTGAATACGGGGCTTTATCTCGAAAAGGAAATTTTTGTTGCAGAAAGTTACCACTACAGTGTCCAAAACCGGTGAATCCGGCTATTTGATGTTGATTAGCCGGTTAATCGAGTTTTACTCAATTCGTGTTAAATATCCTTAAAAGATTTAATAATAAATGGCATGTTTTTTCAATTTTTATTAAAATTTTGTACTTAAGAAACATAAATTCTATTTTCAAATATGATTTTATGCTTCAATAAATTATAAATGATATTTGCAAACAATTTTGTTATTTGAATCGATATTCGAATTGAAATGATTTTATGACTTGAATAAGAGAATAAGAATTAATTAAGCTTATCAAAATTTGTTTTTAAATTTCAAAATTTTAATTATTTTATAAATAAATGTTTTAAGCGTAATAAGATTTTGATACAAGAAAATCTCTTCCAAATTTGATATAATGATTTTTGAATTTAGATCGGTTTAATGTGTATTTGAATAAAACGTTTAAACTTTATATTAAACACGCATTCCAAATTGGAATATGATTTAAATTTTAATTTAAAATTAAAACGTGATTGTCAAATTTAAACAGAGATATAAAATTTTGAGTTTTAAACACGAATATGTATTATATGAAATGGTCGCTAAACAAATGTATTGAAAGTGGTACATGTGTAATTTAATTTTAAAGAAAAAACCGAAAACTCCGCTTCCTCTGGATTTTACCAAAATTTAAAACCGAAAACCGGTTTCGTAAAAAACTGATTTTTCAAACAAACCGAAAACCGATTTCTAAAAATTTGCGTATATTTGACATATATATTTGGCCGTCGGTGGTGCCATGGTTAGTGTGCGCGGCTCTTGTACATGAGATCCTCGGTTCGAACCCTGCTCTGACCACCTTCAAATTTCTCTCGGCGGCCGTCACCTCGGATAGTGACGGCAACACTATCGAGTATATAGCCATGAAAAAGCTTCTCAAAATACCGTTCGGAATCGGTGTAAAACTGTAGGTCCTAATCAGTGAGTGAAAACTGGAAAGCGCACAGCTCAGTGATTGTGAGAAGTTCTCCTCTGTCCCTTCATGGGATGTAATGGGAAACCATTTATTTTATTTATTTATATTTGACACATAATTCTTCTACATACTCCATTTTTGATTTTACCCATGTGGTGTCACTTTTGTTTGTCAAAATAATCGAAATGTCCGAATTTCGGTTGGCATAACAACCCTGTAATTGCTATAACTGAATGGCAAGCAAATGAAAAGTGAGCGAATTTTCGGTTCACAAATTTTGCGTTATTTCCCGTATTCAGTTCTTGCGAAATTGTCGTTAGGAGTTTTGTCATTTATCTCTACTAAACGGACAATTTTGTTGCATAGAGTTACCACATATCTCTGATTTATCTTGCAAATATTTCATTAATAATTCATCTTTGCATTCCATTTTATTTTTAATATGTGAATATGTATGATATGTCAAAATTTAACACAGGAAAAGCTGGATATTGATAAGCTACAAATACCGGAGATATCAATGTCCTATCGACAGAAACTCTCTCTCCTGCTGGAGCAGATTACCCCCCCCCTCCCGAAGACTCAGATGCGCAGTGGAAGCACATCTCCCATTCGTTGGAAATCGCTGCAATGACTGAACTTGGCTATCAAAAACCGCAGAAGGATAAGCCATGGTACGACGAAGAATGTCGCATTGCAACTGATGAAAAAGACGCTGCACGTATGGCAACGAAACAGTCAGTTACAACGCGTGCTGCGAGTGAGCGGTACAAGAGGCTGAGAAGGGAGGAAAACCAACAATTTAGGCGAAAAAAATGGCAGTGGGAAATGTGCTGGATGAATGGTGAATCCCGTAAGTTTTTTCCAGAGGGTAAGAAGATCGACCAACGGGTCTAATAATGGGCTGCCCTCTAACAATGGGCTGCCGTCAAAATGTGGAGAGACCACTTTTCAGCACTACTCCACTCAGATTCTTCCACTGAAGATCAGGAGGTAATGATAGTGGAAGATAGTATAGATTGCTTTCGATAGCCCCATACGGGGAAGACTGTACGAAGCTATGTCTAAACTTGATATTCCGGCAAAACTGATCCGCCTCTGTAGAATGACGCTGACCAACACCAAAACAGCAGTGAAAGTGGGGAAAGACCTCACTGAACCATTCTGTACCAAGCGAGGACTTAGACAAGGCGACACACTTTCGTGCAATCTCTTCAACATCTTAATGGAGATAATAATGAGAAAGGCTGCAGTAAATACGAACAAGACCATTAACACGAAAAGCCATATGTTGCTGCGTATGCTGACGACATAGACATAATTGGGCGAAATTTGCGAGAGGTTACTGCAGTATTTTCAAGAATCGAAAAGGAATCAGCGAAGGTGGGTCTTGCTGTTAATGAGGGCAAGACAAAATTGATGGTGTCAACGACTAGAGAAACCTCTCGACTTGGTCCGCACTTGAACGTTGACAACCGATTTAATTTTGAAGTGGTAGATGAATTTGTCTACCTTGGATCCGCCGTGAACAAGGACAACAACGTCAGCCTGGAGATAGATAGGAGAATTGTGCTTGCAAATAGATGTTATTTTGGGCTCAGCAAGCAGTTTAGGAACAAAGCCCTCTCTCGACGGACAAAAGTCGAGCTATATATATGGCTCAGAAACTTGGGTCATATCGCAAGCGGATGAAAAACACCTGGGAGTTTTCGAGAGAAAAATTCTCCGTAAACTATATGGTCCTGTTAGGGAAAACGGCGAGTACCGACGTCGCTGGAACGCAGAGCTATATAATCTCTATTCTGACGTGGACATAGCTAGACGAATCAAAGTGTGCCAATTGCGTTGGCTAGGCCATGTTATCAGAATGGATGAAGATGAGCCAGCGCGAAAGATTTTTGATAACGTACCCGATGGAAGCAGGAAAAGAGGACGACCAAGACTCCGTTGGAAAGACCAGGCAGAAGAATCCCTCTGTATCCTTGGTGTTACCAACTGGCGAGAAAAGGCGAAGGATAGAGCCAGTTGGAATATAGTCAATAAAAGTAAGTTATTTATTGGTTCATCCTAAACAAAATAAATAGTTTCTTATATAAAGCATAGGTGTTCTAGTCTGTGGGAAATTTACATCTGTATAGTCAAGAAGTTATTTAATGTGATTTAATTGAAGTAAACATTGTAATGGAAATTGCCCTATTATATGTACAAACATATGTATTTACTGGTTAATTTTAATTGTAAAAGCAAACGAACCCTTATTGAGGGATTTTACACTTTTTTTGTAATAATTAAAAATATGTAATTAAACTTCAATATGTAATTTATCCCCTTTCCGTGAATTTAAAACATCTGTATATATTTTTGATGTCTATGTGATTATTATTTAATAATATGTTGTTGTTTTTTTTGTTTTTTCTTGCTCAAATAATTTCTTCAATTTTAAAGATATTTATTTAATGCAACATTAAACAATAATTACTAATTGCTAGTATTATTTATTTAATTGCATTCAAAGATGTGAATTAAAGTACATGCCATGTAGTATTGTATGTACATTAGCCGACTCACCTTGTATGTAGAGAACAAAAGCGTTGTCCACCCCACAAAAGTAGTAGTGGTCTTTAGTAGTTTTTCAATTCTTAAATCATTAATTTAATCTGTATGTCATCTTAAATTATATATAGCCTGTTGTATAAAACTAGTAGAGGCTATATTGCGAAGATTTAAATTTAGGTATAATAGTTTTCAATATCTTTTCATATAATTGAAGGATTGTTGTGTAGAAATTTGTAACCAAATTTAGCCTTATGGGCTCGGTTATTGAAATAAATAAAAATATTTACCTTGGTTTGTTTCACGATGATTCCCAAAATATTTCGTGTCTAGCTTTAAGATCCCGTAAGCTGAATCGTTTTTAAAAAATTGTTTTTTTTTAGTTTTTGCTTTACATTATGTCAAAATATATACATAAATATTCATCAACTATTTCTCTAAGTTACTCCATATTGCTTTATATTAAGTTATGCTTTGTAAAATTTTTGTAACGTTTTTCGTAAACTTTGCTTAAACGGTGAGTTTTTCGATTTCGGGAAAACAAAATTAAAACATTTTTTAATTCACAGAAAAGTTATGCCACCAAAAAAAATCGCGTGGGGGATTTTTACCCTTAATGTACTTTTGTCCTTGTTTTAACTAGACAATAAATCCACCGCGGGAAATAAATTCCGAACCTTGGTACAAATATAAAGGTAGATGCAGACAACAAATATAGCAACCCAAAAACAACAGGCATTTTGTTTTTGCTCAGTGTATGTATTGTGCAAGTCAGCTGATTACAAAATAATGAAAATGATAATAAATTGGAAAATGTGCTATTTAGAAAATTATAGTGTTTTGACGTAGAATACGTCTTACCTTACGGTATGAGGAGTCATGTCAGGTTTTTATTGTTGGAATCTTTATTTCATTGAATTTGAGGAAACGGCTAGATGAATTTTTTTAAAATTTTTTTTGTAGGTAAATGAAGATGTTATCTTTCGTTTGATATACATTTCATATTGGTCTATATATTTCTAGTATTTTAATTTCTCAAATGAAAATTGTTTAAACACATACACTCAAACATATGTGTGGTGTTTGGTTGTGTTTTTGGTTGCTCAACATTGCTTAGGAACATGTATCTAGTAAAAAGTGAAACGAACAGCAAGCTAATGTTGCTTGGCAACATGTATCTAGTAAAAAGTGAAACAAACAGTAAGCTAACGTAATAAAGCTTTTTTGCGAAAGCTTCAATAAAGCTGTTGTAACATTAATTTTGAATTGTAAAGCGTAAAGCTTTCACACAACGCTCGAATGCTAATGCGAAGACTCGATAAGGTAAACCTTTTTTAATATTAGGGCGGTCCTCTCAACATTCGCAGAACTTATTTCAATAAAAATATTAATTAAAATACATAAATTAAATTAAGTTTAAAGAAATTGAACATAATATTTTTTTTTTAAACGGACTTGAATCAAATGCCGTTGGTAAATATAAAAATTACAGCAGACAGTTGTCCGAGGCCTTCGGCCACGGACTGTCCCTGCAGGCTGTGTCAGAGACACGGCCATTAAGTTTAACGTAGAATACGCCATCCGATAAGACAGAAAACATATATAACAATAAATGATAAATAATATAAGCAAATGAATTTATTGTTATATATGTTTTCTGTCTCATCGGATGGCGTATTCTACGTTAAACTTAATGGTCATGTCTCTGACACAGCCTGCAGGGACAGTTCGTGGCCGAAGGCCTCGGACAACTGTCTGCTGTAATTTTTATTTGATATTTTGAAAGTGTTTAAGTGTGAAAATTAAAACGTTCCTATGTGATTTTTACAGCGAAAACATTCGAAAAACAACAGCTGCAGGCGAACTAGGGGCAAATGGACACAGAAAAAATAACCATCGGTAGTATTGCCTAGTTTGGGTTTGGTGATTTTTTTTATATGAAGACAAGAAAAGGTGGCATGATTGCCTAAATCAAAGTGCAAAACACACTACCAACAATAATGCTGAATTTGCATATGAATGTTTGCAAATTCCCTGCTTCTTATTTGAATGTCAAGAACTGTAAAAAGACAGCAGATTCTGACTAGATACACTTAGGCAAATTCCCTGCTTCTTATTTGAATGTCAAGAACTGCGACAAGACAGCAGATTCTGACTAGACACCGTGTGTTAGAGTGAGACGAATATAAACCTCTTGGAATTTGTATTACTACTGTGTCGCTTTGTATGTATGTAACCATTAATTTGTGAAAAGAACAACAAAAACGGAGTTTTGACAAATTTTCTAAGAATAATTTTTATTAAATTTCTTAAAAAGATGTGTGAATTTACAATTTCATAAAGAAATGTAAGTAAATATGTATTCTGCAAGTGCTTTTAACAAAGAATACATTTCTATTGGCCGAGAGTCTATAATGTCGAACTTTTGTAAATAGAAAAGTGCGTTGTGTTGCTTGTGTCTTACATACATATATGCATATTGATCAATGGAAAAGTGTCGAAAGTGCTTCAGTAAGCGACAGGAAAATGTACATCTCTTAGCCGTTTTAAGAATAGAAATGTGTCCTTTGTAGAAACGAACATATTTGATATTCAAGTGTTTAATAAGTTTGTTATCTAATCATTAATATATTTCTTCACGGGGAACGTGACTGGAGTCTTCGCCAGTGACAAACGAGAGGTGATACTACATTGGAGGAGCCTGGAAATTCGTGATTATAATGTTAGCATTTATTTAAATGTAATTATTGTAAGAATAAATACTTCTTTAATTAAAAACAAAATTTGTGTCTGTAAATATGAAAAAATGGGCTAAACATTTGGTAAGGTTGCACATTAAAATTAATTTAATTCACCTACAATAAATTCTGTATATTGCCCCCCTTTTACATTTGATAAATCTACAAATGTGCAAGCCAATTTTTCATATTATTTGTGAAAGTAAAATTGCCTAAGTTTATTGGTAATATTGCCCTATTAAATAGGTGACCCTATGTTGTCCAGTGCATTGGCTGATATCTATCAGACCATGAATGTGGGTAATATTACAAGAGAAAAACTTACTCATACTCACTCCAGAAAAAAGTTAAAATCAGCTGGGCTAGTGCTTTTACCATCTGTTTGTACATCTATGGTTTGTACCATGACTAGCAAAAAAAGCTCAAACTTGTATATCAAGGCTGATCCAGTAGAGGTTAACGCATTAGAACAGCTGATTTTGCTTTCTTATGACCCTGTCTGTCAAATTCAGTGTATTTTGTTATTATACTTCTTTGTTTACTTTGTTTGGTTATATGTATGTATTTGTGTTGAATTTGACATTTAGAGTCATAGAACAAACACAAAATGCCTTTTGTTAGTGCCCACAATTTCAACAAATCCTACTGCGTTAACCTCTACTAGATCAGCCTTGGCGTATTCACTTAAGTCGACTAAGGATTAAAATACATACATATGTCAATCTGACATTTAAATCAGAAAAACATCCGTACTAAAAATCCCTACTTTGCAGAACATCCCTGGAAAAATTGCGTGCCAGGACATGTTATATACCGTTGGACACGCCTTAAAAACGCCTTTCAGATAATACTAATATTTTATACAATGTCTTTGGTTAAAGTACAAAATTTTTTTGAAAAACTAAAAAAAATACCTTTTTTAAAAACGGTCCAGCTCACGGGATCTTAATGGTAGACACACAATATTTTGGGAATCATCATAGAACAAACCAAGGTACATTTTGAGCGGAGTTAACAAAATATTTTTATTTTTTTGTGAGTCGGTCTAATCTACATTCATATGATTATTTTGAATCTGGTAGACATGGACTTTGTTATGCAAAAAAGTTGACAGATATCACTTTGGATCAGCATTATTCAATACCCGGTACAGTACGTACAGTAAGACGGTTAGCCTAAGTTAGATTAGGTAGAATTGTTTGCCACTATAGATACACTTAGTCCAGTGAGGACCGTTGTGATACCACTACACGTCATATTCCGCCCCCCATCGTTGAACCTGTAAATTTACCTGGTACGGTTATGGGGCGTTCAAGCCATATGATGATACCGATATTGCAGTAAGTGGCTGAAGATGAGACGTTTATTAGTCCCTGGCGAACGTACTAACTCTGCAGAAAGGTCATAGGTGGCCGTCGGTGGTGCAATGGGTAGTGTGCGAGGCTCTTGTGCGTGAGAACGTGGGTTCCATCCCTGCTCTGACCACCGTAAAATTTCCTTCGACGACGGCCACCTCGCTTAGTCATGGCAACACTATCGAGTACTTAGCCATGAAAAAGCTTCTCAAAATACAGTTCGGAACCGGTGTAAAACTGTAGGTCCCAATAAGTGAGTGAAAAATTAGAAAGCGCACAGCTCACTGGTTGTAAGAAGTTCTCCCCAATCCCTTCATGGGATGTAATGGGAAACCTTGTTTGTTTGTTGTTGTTAATAGCATAAGAGATGTTCGACGCTCTCGTCCTCCTCTTCATACCCACAGCTCCTGTAGTAATCTGAGCTCAGATTCCAAGTCTTGACACGTGTCTGCCTATTAAACAGCGGCCATTGAATACAGCTACTTGCGTAGAGATACACAGAATACAGTAAGAATGTCTATTAAATTTCTTAATAATTTTTTAATTTTAGTCTAAATATTTAATTTCTTAATTCCCAAATTTACCGTTATACTCTCTATATTGATTTCGATTGGTTGATATCTTTGCTTTCAAATATTTCTTGTTAACAGCGAATGTGTTCAATTCCATGTCATTCCTCGTTGATTTGCTGCAGTTTTACTCTATGAGTTTATTATTGAGCCAATTGCAATTGGGTTTTTCGGTTGATTGTGGTTGAGGCAGTAGTAGAAGAAAAGGGTTTTTTCGTTTCGCATCCTGGAAGTAAATATAACATGGCCGAAATGTCTCCGGGAATTAAGTTAATTAGTGATTCCACCCGCAAACTAGGCCATCTGAAGATGGCCAAAGTTATGTTTCTAATCATATCAGCCATCGCTTGTGTTATAATATTCTATGCCAATACCAGTGTCATTGGCAGGAGATCTTTGTTCGCTTTATTCCTCACACAACGTAATACCAACGCGGACCATATGACGCCTTATGAAGTGCCCGAGGATGGTGCCATGATGATTGACTCTGACGATGCACCACCACAGATGATGATGAACGGGCTGTCACAGGACAGCGACACAACACAATCACACATCATTGTTGGCCGAGGGGAGGAGTTTCAAAGAGAAATGACATCGACCTCAACATCGAGAAGACCTAGAAAGTCATTAATTATGAAATCAGTGCTGTTAAAGCCTCCCACAACCAGAAATGCATCGGTGCAAATCTATAATTTGGGTCTGGTGGGACCGGGAAGCGGGTCGATGGCCACTTCATCCGAATATAATATTTTTGTTATATACACTAAGGAGAACTATCAGCTGCATGTTAAATTCGAGTTATTTAGCAAAAGTCTATTGAAATACGCCAATTCTGGTGTACTGCTGCATCTGCATGTGCTGACGGACGAGACAAGCGGGCATTCTGTAGAGCAGATACTGGAAGCGGAAATACGTCGTTATAGACGTTCTATCATCTATAGTCTGTACAACATGCACCTGTGCGCGGAACAGGTGTTAGATATCGTAAACACGATGACGCCTTACTTTAGTTCAACACCTAAATCTTATTACAGTGATTCTTTATTCTTCCTATCGTTGGGTCTACATCGCATTGCCGATGAAAAAATGGAACGTGCAATATTATTAGATTGTGACATAGTCTTCCGTACCGACGTACGTCTTTTATTCAATGAGTTTGACCGTTTTGCGCCAGACCACCTCTTTGGCCTAGCCCCGGAGTTAACGCCTGTGTATCGACATATCCTATACCGCTATCGAGCCACTTACCCGAATACCGACTTTGGAAGTCCGTTTTATATGCCACCACAACCGGCAGCTAACATAGTTTCCGAAGAATCCCCTGCTCTCCTACACACCTCACATAAAATACGCAAATCCGAGAGACATGGTTCGAAACACGGTTATCCTGGTTTAAATTCTGGTGTTGTGTTATTAGATCTACAGCGTATACGTAACTCGCGTTTATATCATCATCAGTTACACGATTCCGAAGTGCGTAAACTAACGTCAAAATATATGTTCAAAGGGCATTTGGGCGATCAAGATTACTTCACCTTGTTGGGCTATGAGTTTCCCAATTTGATATATCGTTTAGATTGTGTATGGAATCGCCAACTGTGCACGTGGTGGAAGGACCATGGCTATAGTGATGTATTCGATAAATACTTTACTTGTAAAGGTAGAATAAAAATGTATCATGGCAACTGTAATGCTCGGGTACCCGAATAAATTGGTAGGAAGAACTCATGGAGTGTGCAGAACAAAAAATCGTTTGCGATTCAGACTGGTTTGGAAAGAAAAAGCTAAATAAAATCTGTTCCATTGTGAAAATATTTTTAAATTGAATTTCAGATTTAGCTGCTATAACAATAGCAGTTTTAAGTTCAAACAACTGAAAAGCGGGAATGTTTCTGGATTTTTTTCAAGTCCTTCATTGGAAAATATGTATTTTTTCTTCCAAATAATTTCTTTTTTAATTCTTCTTAAATGATTTTGCATCCGAACAGTCATAACTTCCGAAATTTTTGAAACAGGAGTTCTGAAAGGTTTCTTTTCAACCTTTCTAAAACTTGAAATTCGAAACTACGCGAACTGTTTAAGTCATATTTATGTGCATTGCATTGAAATTGAGATTTTGTTTCTACTGTTAAAAGAAAATGTTTAAAAAACTAAACTGTTCACAGAAGGAAGATGTCGCGAAATGGCTTACTTTAAATTGTTTTTAATATACTATTTCAAAGGACTGAATAGATTTTAAAATTTGTGTGGTTTATTTTTAAGCAATTTAGCTTTAACTTTTGTCTCGCACATAGTTTCAATGTTATCTGGGAAATTTCACTCTTGTTTTGATTGTGATCGTTTTCGGAAAAGCATCACTGCGGAGCAAGTTCGGAAATGCAACGGGCAAAGTTCACAATAAGTACATGTGCAATTTTTCAATAAATGTAAACCCCAAAAGATGCTTTTCCGTAAATTACACGTTTTGTTATTCATCTGATTCTCAAATTAAATTTATTAAAAAATTATTCAATATTTACGTTCATAATTGCAAATAAGACTGCATCATTTATTTATTTGCATTTCCGCAAAGGCTGTGTTTACATTTTAGGAAATATTCCTGCAATATTATATATATTCAACCAACAACATATTCAAAATGTGTTGTGCTGGAATAGTGTCGCAACAAAATAGCACTGTATTTTGTGGAAAATTTCCGCACGGCAGCCGCATTGCTATGGGGCGAGCTTAAAACTTTTCTACCAGTTTCACAAACCAGCAGCAGGAGAAATAAGACGGTCATTACTATTATATTACCTACCTATACACACCTCATGGTATAACGTGTTCATTTCCATATTCAATGATCTTAAGACAATGAAATCGAATCAATAACAAATAGCCTTTAGCCAGTAGTTAGGTGTTAACTGAATACTCTCTAGTATATATCAACAACTTCGAATATTTAAAATTTTCGTATACTTAATATGTATTACCTTATGAGAAACCTATACAGCAAACCTACGTACTATATACACATACATATACTACTTATGTATTTAGAAATTAGTTTCTTTATTTAATTTGTGATATCGCTCATTTATACATTCCTTAAACACACATGCATATATTGAAAATATACAAACGGATATATATATAAAATAAAGTAAAAAATACTTAATCCACAATACCATTCATTCATACGTTCCAACAATCAAAAACATATTTAAATTTTGAAATTATTGATCTTTATACATTCCTACACGAAATTTAAGTAGATTATTACCATGATAAATATATATACATATAAGAATCGGTGCATAATTATTATGTACGCTAAATATTATATTAATTAAAAAATAAAAGTACTTTTAAAACTTAAGCAATTTCCTTGTTTAACTTCCTCCTTGGTACAAGTGGATGTTTATGGCAGCACATAGTTAAAAAACCTAAACCATAAAGGTAGCGAAAAACATAAACCATAAAAACAATCAAACCACGTTCTGAATGTAGGGAAAGAGAATTTTGTATTCTACTTCAAGTTGCGATTTCAAATGCATATTATTTAAAATGATTAAAATTGACAACTTCATACATACCGAGCTAATAACAAAATTGTATGAAAACAGTAGAATTAGCTATTATTTCCTCATATAAATAAATGCAATGGCATATATTTTTTTGACAGGACGAATATGGAAATTGTATGCACAAAATTATAACCTATCAGGCATGTTCTGATATCACTTCACGGATATGTGATTTATTATCACTTAAAAGGTGTTCTCGAAATCTGCCAGTAAGTTTTTTATACTTAATTGACTTGAAAGATTATAATAACGTGTTGAAATATATTGTTTGATGTTTTACAAGAATAAATACTAAAAATACACTTTTATAAAATACATTCCTTCTTTTGGTCCCCTCTAAGCCCGGTATTTACTTTTTGTGAAAAATAAAAAAACAAATCGTCACCTCATTATTGGTTTCACCCACCGACCATTTATGAAAAAAATTAATTAGGAATGGATTATATATAATATACATAAATGTCCTTCTAATTCAGAAACTCGTTTCACGATATCTCTTTTCATAACTGAGATATCCAACATCGACTTTGCCTATATCCGCAATTTTAACATTTAATGAATATTGTTTTGCTGCGAACGCCTCCTTTTTGCTTATACATCAAATGTTTAATACAAAAGTGAATAAAATATAGTTCATTATTGGTTTGCCACATTATCATAACAACGAACGTAGATAAAAAAAACAGTAATAAGAAAAAAATTGGTTTGGCGCATAAAAATGGTATTTCAATTATCATTACAATGGTATACATACTGTCCAAATTATATTAGAAATGGCGGAGATATAGGCAAGTCCATATTCATACATTGAACCGAAATAACTCCCGAAATATGTCCAACCGATGAGAAAATAAAAATTGTTATGGAATCCCAATAAGAAGTTTTATCTATGGTAAAAATTTGAACCCGATCGGAGAGTTTCACCTAAACTCAACTTTCACAGAAAAACATATGGAAATGCGGCAAAACAGTTAAATTGAAAAAAAAATTATATAACTTCTGATTTATTATATTATATGTTACCAAAATTTACACTTTTATTGAAAATATATGCCACAATAAATAGAAAAAATAAAAAAAGTATTTATCACGCAGAATTTGAGAAAAACTAACTTAAACTTTCTTTGTCGTTTTTCTCGTTACCGACTGTGTGGCATATGCGCCAAACCAAGAATAAGATGACGAAATAAAACCGTTCCCCATTCCATCCCATGAAGGGATTGGGGAGAGCTTCTTTTAACCAGTGAGCTGTGCGCTTACTAATTTCTCACTCATTAATAAGGTGACACAAAAAGTATACAAACGATATCCAGTAAAAACTTGCAAGAAATATTACTTTGGTATGTAAACAACAGCTGATTTGTAATGTAAACACCTTCTTCTTGTCTTTATTTTTTAAAAGAACTGGTGATTAAAAAATTATTTTTTGTCTTAGAAAATAAAACTCCAATGATTTATTTGTGATTTTATGTTCTTCCTATTTCCTAATTTTGTTTGTTTACACAAAAAATATGCATGTGCGATCTTGAAAATTCTTACTGGCAAAAATTTCTCAAGTAAAAACTTGTAAGTTCTCTATCATCGAACTGTCAAAGTACTCTCTGTATTGCTGTCTCGTTACTGGCTTTTTGGTGTAAAGTAGAGTTGTGTACATGGTTGAAAGGCAAGGTTGTATCGTTAGAACAGCTGATTTGATTTTTTTCATTTGACGCACTTGGGAAATGTCAAATTTGTTTACATTTGTTGGTTATAAGTTGTTTACAGACGCGGAATTAAACAACAAACGCGAATACGAGTTAGAGTTTCACACCGGGAAAAACCAATTCAACTGCAGCATCAAACAATTTCAATTATTAATTTCAATCTTCATTAGTTTGGCAAATATTTCTTTCCAATTTATCACAACTGATTCAAAAATGCACATTTTGTTTACATTTTTATCAGCTGAGTTTGACAGAAGCCAAGTGCGATTTTGCACATGATTACACACATATTTACTGCTACTACCGTGATTAGTGTGCCCTGGTTGTGTAGTTCACGAACGAACTAGTTCCATTGAACGATTCGCTCTTCCGCTCTTTTGTTTCAGTAGTTCAATTGTTTCAGTAGTTTTTTGTATTTCAATTGTGCAGTTATCTCCACCGTTTTCTAGTTCATGCTCTCTTTGTCTCACTCAATTAGAACAAAGGTGCCTAATGTTGCAATCTTTGTGGAATGGACATATTGCCGGCTTCTACACAATAGGTCTGTCTGTTTACTGCAATATTGTACAATATTGTACAAAATGTTGTCTGTTTACTGCAAAACTTTTGCAACGAGAGAGCCAAAGAGAGAATTTTTGACAGTTGGATGATAGAGAACTTGCAAAATGTTACTGGAGGAATTTCTTCTATCAAGATTTTGCAAGTTCGATCAGCTGTTTTTTATTTACATTTTGATTGCAATATTTTTGTGTGAAAAAGAAGAATAAAGTTGAAATTTAACAATGACAGAGGTAAGTAGTTAGAATTGTGTTGATTTTTAACGTTTATAATAAATTATAATAAACAAAACATTTCACTTCATGCTAGAAACGTGCAAATACACAGTGCGACCGACCGTGCGACACATATGCTAAACTTCTTTTGCTTTGTTATTTCAATTGTTTACACACCGATCAGCTGTTTTCTTGCAATATTTCACAAAATGTTGTCTGTTTACTTTTTGCAAAAACCTTTTTGGAATAGAGAAAAAAAAGAGCGTAAAATTTTTTTTACTCTCTGCAAAAAGTTACTGGATAAATCTTGCTGGAAAAGTAAACAGACAAAGCTAATAACTACAGCGCTAATCACCACTTTTATTCCAAAATACTTCAGAAACGGAATAACCCAATCGTTAAGTCGATCTTCAAGAGGGCGATTTGGTATAAACCAATATCACAGTACCCAAAACTCAGATAATTTTCACGATTATTCGCTCCGATTGAACTAAAACTGCAAGTTAAACTGAAATGAGGGGCCTTTTCGGAAATGCATCACTGCTCTGCAACTGATGCGCAGCACGTTCGTAAATGCAACCGTAATTGCAAACAAAATGCGCAACAAACAAGCATCTGCAACAGTTGTTGCATTTCCGAATAGGCCCGAGCTCTTTAGTTCACAGCTTGTATGAACTGTTAAGCTGAAATGATACAATGAACTAGGGAACTAAATTAATGAACTATTTCCTTCAGTTGAGCTGAACTAAAAAGAGCGCTCACTTGAATGAACTAAAATTCCCAATTCTAGTGTAAACAGACAACATCCCGTAACAATTTGTACGAATTGTTACAAATTATCAGTACGCAGACAGACCTATTATCGCGCAACACGCAACTCATGGCTTTCCCCAGAATATTTGTTTTTTGTATCGCGTATGTCACCGCTGTTCCTACGTGCATTTAGTTAAGTGAACGCGTGCGTTTTCTATATTTTATAAAGCGTAGTAGGGTTGTATCGTCTCTTGAAGTGTCAAAACTGAACGCGCAGATTTTCCCAGTGACAGAAAATAAAAGTACATAAATATATAAACAATAAAATGGATGGAATTTGGTAAGAATGAGGAAATATTCGTCAAAATATTTAATGTATGTTAATGTGCTTTATTACATACCACAGAAAAGTCTATAACAGCACAACATACTGAAATGGAACAAAAAGCAAATGTTGCCCAAAGTAACCTCATTTGTGCGAATGAATGCTGTCAGATCTAAAGAGGAAGCATTCAGTGAATGGTGTCGAAATAAAAACGTCCACACTGAAATGCTACGCAAGCAGGCAAGATCAGAATGTGCCAAAGTACTTCTACGCGAACAATTTCTTTACGAACAGCGTATTCGTGCTAATGTCCTCTCTTTCCCTAGGGGAAGTAAGAACTTTTGGTCATTTGCGAGAAGAATAAAGAATAGTTCTTCTTCTATTCCAACTCTTGTCAAAGATGACCACTTATTCACTGAACCGGTTGATAAAGCAAATCTTTTGGCTGAAATGTTTGCAAGGAATTCTTTCTTGCCGGAAAGCAATCAACCACTCCCCGTAGTAGATAACGTATCTGGCTTCATGCCTGAAATATTTTTTCGAACACGAGGAGTTAAAAAGGTTCTCGGGAATCTCGACGTAGGTAAATCCCCAGGTCCGGATGGCATATCAGCACTGGTTCTAAGTAAGTGCTCTTCAACGCTGGCACGCCCACTGCGCAACCTTTTCAATCTTGCATACCGCGCTGGGATTTACCCGGCGTGTTATAAGGTAGCCAACGTCCAGCCTATTCCCAAAAAAGGTGATGCAAGTGACCCCGCCAATTACCGCCCAATTGCTATTTGTTCTGCGCTCTCGAAAGTTATGGAGAGCATGGTTAACCACCATCTTGTGAAGTAACTCTAGTCAAATTGCCTGCTTAATGATCGACAGTATGGCTTCCGTAAGAGAAGATCTACGGGAGACCTGATGGCGTTCCTTTCGGAACAGTGAAGTCGATCCATCCACCGGCTTGGTGAGAGTAAGGTGGTGGCTCTAGATATTTTCAAGGCCTTCGACAGAGTTTGGCATGAGGCACTCTTGTCGAAGCTGGCTGCTTTTGGTGTTGGTGATAATTTCACTCGATTTATATCGAGTTTTCTCAGAGATCGCACTATAAGAGTTGTTATAGATGGCATCTCTTCCGATGAACATAAATTAACGGCAGGGGTACGACAGGGCTCTGTTCTCTCTCCTTCTCTTTTTCTTATTTTCATTGACGATCTCCTGGGTCGGACTGTGAACCAAATCTACTCTTTTGCGGATGACAGTAATCTCTGTCATTCATATTCATTCGACCACAGGCCAAATCTTCAAGAAATTAGTGATAAACGTCAATTAATGAATGAAACACTCAACCGCGATCTCGAGGCCATTGTTGAGTGGGGTCGATTGAATAGAGTAAGTTTTAATGCGGAGAAGACCCAGTGCTGTCTGCTTTCGCACAAGCGGACAGCTGACCCAGTCGTATCGTCATTATCTATGGATGGTGTGGTTATTGAGGAATCAGACGCTCTTGATGTTCTGGGCATGAAAATACAATGTGATGCTCGCTGGGCAAAACATGTCGAAAGATGCATCGAAGTGCCTAGGCTTTTTAAAGCGGTGCAAGAAGTACTTCACTCCATCTGATCTCCTTAATATCTACACCACCTACATCAGGCCGCGAATGGAATATAACTCCCATATATGGGCAGGTGCTCCAAAGTCATCTTTGGAGTTGCTGGACCGTGTACAAAGGAGAGCAAAGGTGTTGATAGGGGACAGTAGGGTGTCCAGCTCTATTGCCTCCCTTGAGCATCGGCGTAAAGTGGGTTGCGTGACACTGTTCTATCGGTATTTTCACGGTGCGTGTTCCTCGGACATCCGTCAACTTATACCAGATGTGAGGACATTTGGCAGAAGTACGCGGCTTTCAAGGAACTCCCATCCGTTTACTATCTATTGGCCAGTCGATCGCACAACACACTACAGAGAAAATTCGTTCTTCAGTCGTACGGTCCGTATGTGGAATAAACTTCCCGCAAGTGTATTTCCCGCCAATTGTGACATACAGCGATTCAAGGCAAATGTAAATAAGCACTACTCCCTCTTTCCACCCTCCTCTACCTAAATTTCCGTCGCCAGCACAATGCATTGCATTTATAGGGGGCATCCCCTGAGTGCTGGTCTTAAAAAAAAAATAAAAAAATTTATGGCATTGCCCAACCAGGAAACAATAATAAAAAAGGTAAATATTTTCGAACATGAGACGGTTAATTTTGTGTTATTTTAGAGATTGTCAGGCTTGAGCAGACCCTTGTACTGGTTGTACAACCCTTGTACTGGTTGATGGCGGTCAATATGGCAGTGATTTGTGATATGTATATCTAAAGGGATCACTATTTGGTGTGCGGACAGTTTCTACATGCATTATGGATCCTTCTCTTGGCGAAGAAGCGTTAAAAAAAACTTTATACAATGGTGATGAATAGACATATCCATATGAGAATGTTAACATTTATTTATTTAAAATTTAGAATTGGAGCAAATTTCTTTTAGCAGCAAAATTGGATTTTTTTCGTTTTTTTTAAAGAAAAAAGTTTGCGGAAGTCCATATTTTCCTAAATATAGGACTCCTAAGCTTGAATGTATAATCGCGCATAACTCTGTCATTTATTATACGATCCTGATGAAATAAATTTCATAAATCGTTAAAAAGCAGGGGGATAAAATTCCCTCTGTAGCTTAAGTCGATGTGTGACAAGTTTTTTAGAAATAATTGTTTTATGTTGGTGTGTAAAAACTACAACAAAGGACAACAGAAATAAAAGACAACAACGACAAAAGACAAGAACAACAAGTTGAAGTGAGGTTAAAAAACATTTTTTAAATGAGCCCTCAATTAGTTATGTAATAAAAGAAAATATATTTATATACAGAGTTATAGAGTTTCACATTGATACATATTTTAAGCAGATCCGATGATAAATACCTGAGATATGACCGATTCTATACTCAAGCTTTAAAGGCCTGTATCTCAAGAAGTGGCCGTCGGTGGTGCAATGGGTAGTGCGCGCGCCTTTTGTACTTGAGATCCTGGGTTCGATACCTGCTCTGACCACCTTAAAAATTCCTTTCGACGGCGGTCACCTCGCATAGTGACAGCGACACTATCGAGTATTTAATCAGTGAGTATAAAACTAGAAAGTGCACAGCTCACTGGTTGTGAGAAGCTCTCCACGATTCCTTCATGGGATGTAATGGGAACCATTTATTTATTTGTTATCTAAAGAAGTTGGACCTAGCGCAAAAAACAAAACTTATTTTTCAACTCAGCGCAAAAGCCTTTACCGTTGGTGAAATTTTGGTGCAGATCTGATTTTGCTGCTAAAATAGTTTTATGCCGTTACCACATATCTCTGACTTACCTTGCAAATATTTTATTAATAATTAATTTTTAGACTCCATTTTACTTTCAACGCATGTGGTATTACTTTTGTTTACTAAAATAATCGGAGTGTCAAAATTCCGGTCCCAAACAATTGTTTTCGTACGAAATAAGTTTAGCGTAACAACCCTGTACTTGATTTTGGCTATGAGATTTTCGCAGAGCTGAGTACCAAGCAAATGAAAAGTGAGCGGAATTTTCGGTTCATGAAATTTTCGCTATTTTTTATACTCGTACAACTGGCAACGAAAATTTCATAAAAACAGAATACGGGCTTAAGACAAGAATGAAAAACTATTATTTCCTAAGTTCTATGCTTTTAAATGAGTAAAATTTATAATTATTCACTCAAAGTCTAAGTGACTTGTGCATCGTTTCTGAAGTAAGTGCGAAAAGTGGAATCTCAGAACACCAAACTCGAATCAGGGGGTTTCTATGGCACAGCTGATCGAAAGCCGCTAGAGAAATGATGTACAATGAGAGACCAAAGAAGACATACAGATTAGAGACCATGCAGCAAACTAAGTTTAAAGTGTTTGATTGATACTAATGACAGCTAAATTATGTTTGCGTCGAACGAAAATACGCATTCCCTTTTATTTTTGTCCTTGTTGTGCCAACCAAATAAGTTTGCAGTCAAATGTTTTCTCAGCATTAGGCCTGTCTGAAAAATGTTGAGAAGCTGTCATATAATCTTATTCATCTCAAAACAAATATTACCAATGGTTATTATCAGCTACTTCCACAAATAACTGGAACACAATTTGTAGATCGTGATTTACATACTCAGAGAATTAAAAAATAAATTTTGTAATATTTATATTTAATTGTTAAATATTGTTTATATCTCCTGATGATGGTACACAATGGAGTAGCGAAATATCGAGGAAAATAAATACAAGAACAGCAAATCTGACCTCAAGCTCGGAGAATATTGATTATTTATTGATAAGAAAAGGTCGAACAACAGAGTAAAAACATTTAATTAAAATATAAATAAGTGTAGTGGTTTTAGTTTTTTTTGCATTATTGGTTGTACATCTAAAAATGGCAATTCAAAAAAATTTAACTAACATTAAAACTTAAATATATGTATATATATAAAAAATATAAAAATATTTTAAAAAAATAAATAAGTCTCCTTACTATAAGTAAAATTTGAAAAAAAATCAAAACAGGCTAGACGCTAGACGCTGCTGAAGGGGAGTGCCACATAATCCCCAAAATCAAAATCCCAAAACACAAAATCCCCAGACGAAAAAAAAATCCCCAAATCAAAATCCCCAAATACAAAATCCCCAAACACAAAATCCCCAAACACAAAATCCCCACACTTTTTCAGAGATATTGTCACAAAATCCCCAAACACAAAATCCCCAAATTTTTACGATATTACCGAAAAAAAATAAAATAAATGTTGAGCGTCTTAAGAAAATTAAAAAAGTGGTTGAATCTCGAACTGATTTAGATAAAATAACTCATTTGCCTTGTAAATCTCATAATATTTCACTGTGTACCTAAAAGCTTTATAACATGTTATAAATTTCATCTTATGTGTAAACTCTTTTGATAAAGAAAAATTATTGTTTTTATCCCATTATGAAACATTTGTGAATTCATTATATAATATGTTTAAAATTTTAATTTCTAACTGAACTATTTTTATAACGAAATATTGTTGTTTTCCCCTTATTGTTATATATATTATATATTTTAGTTTACTACTACTATTCATGACATACCCAATAAATATTTGTGAATAAATATTTACAATTTGTTTTGAATTTTAATTTCAGAAAAAATTCCAAACACAAAATACCCATTTTCTGTGTGAAATACATTCAAATTAGGTTTAAAATCGCGGCGATTTTTAACCTAATTTGAATGTATTTCACACAGAAAATGGGTATTTTGTGTTTGGGGATTTTGTGTTTGGGGATTTTGTGTTTGGGGATTTTGAGTTTGGGGATTTTGATTTGGGGATTTTGATTTGGGGATTTTGATTTTGGGGATTATGTGGTACACCCTGCTGAAGATGATGCTTCACAAACATCGAAACGATCGTCCAGCGAATGTGAGTTCGAATCCTACCCGCGGCATTTACATTTTTTTCACTAACCGGAGAGAGTATGATCTCTTAGCCTAAAGGAAATTATAAAAATAAATAAATGGTTTCTCATTACATTCCATGAAGGAATTGGGGAGAGCTTCTCACAAACAGTGAGATGTGCGCTTTCTAGTTTTAAACTCACTGATTGGGACCTACAGTTTTACATCGATTCCGAACTGTATTTTGAGAAGCTTTTTCGTGGCTAAGTACTCGATAGTGTCGCCGTCACTATGCGAGGTGACCGCCGCCGAAAGAAATTTAAGGTGGTCGGAGCAGGGATCGAACCCAGGATCTCATGTACAAGAGGCGCGCACGCTACCCATTGCAACACCGACGGCCTAAAGGAAATTACAACTTTAAAAATAACGAGGATCTAAGACAACTTAATTTGAATCATATGGTAGGGCCAGACCAGAACAGAACGAGATAACTACAATTCGAATAGTGCGTTCTATAAACAGAACTTTCAAAACTTCGGCATCAGTGTCTGTAAGTAGGAAAGCAATGTGTAAGTAGCGACAAACAATCACTCTGCTTAACGGGCTAGACGCTGCTGAAGATGATGCTTCACAAACATCGAAACGATCGTCCAGCGAATGTGAGTTCGAATCCCACCCGCGGTATTTAAATTGTTTTCACTAACCGGAGAGAATATGATCTCTTAGCCTAAAAGAAATTACAACTTTAAAAATAACGAGGATCTAAGACAACTTAATTCAAAAATTACTTTGTTAGTATTGATTATATAACATTTTCTGCTTCTCATGTAAAAAAAAAAGAAATGTGTAGTTACGTCCGTTTGCATTTAAGGTGACGATATGTACTTTATATATATTTCTCGTTATCTGACAATTATGTCTTCCAACCTTCCATTTCGAACGAAAATCATTCACTCGAATTCGAATGAAATTGAGTTCCCCTAAGTTAAAAGGTCTTCTTCAACAGACTAACTTTTTGATCGTAAATGGTAGCACATTCGAAATAGAGAAATTTAACATTTACATTAGAATAGAACCGAAAAGATTAGGGAACCCAGGTCAAATTACTTTCGAACAAAGTATAAACGAAAACTTTTGTTTGACATCGAGGAACAGACACTTATCTTACTTTTTATACTCACTACTATGTATTTCTTCGTTACAGGACAATCACAATGGATCAAACGACCTCCGTGTCGGGTATAAAATACGTAATCTTTGATTGTTTGTCCTGGAAACTCTAAAAAACGTTAAATAAGATTTAAAGTAAAAGCCATGGATACAATTTGAATTGAGTTTATTTTGTAATTGATAAATCTTTTTTTGTTGTTTTTTCTTTTCTTTCAAAGTATATTCTAATTAAAGCATTTATTTAATAAATGTACTAGATTCTTGTTATTGTTGTTGTATTTCTTTTGACATACATACATATATTGCTGTGTTGTTAAAGAAAACAAATAACTTAAAATAATAATCAATCCAACATTTTCCTAAAATCCAAAATAAAATAAAAGTATAAATAAATTGCTTTTAGTTCAAAAAATTAATATTTTCAATCAACAAACAAAAGTGCTAGAAATTAAGATCTATATACTACTATATATATATATATATATGAATGTATATAATCAATTACGTCATTGATCCTTTGTTTCAAGTGTTTACGAATATTTCGTATTGATTTTCTTCATCCAATATGTTTCAATGTATTTTTTCTCAAGAATATTTTTGCCGTTAAATTAGTAAATAACATCTTAGTTTCTAAAAAAAATATATTTATGATTTATGTGTAGAATATAGATAGATATATTTATATATATATATATAGCTTGTATATGGTGTATATATATGTAAAGAGATAAGAAAACAAGTGTATATGTGTATATATGTATTAAAAACCAAATTGTCTAAACGGTTAAGATCTGAATTTTGTTTCTATAAGTATATATCAACATGTTATTCTGCCAATAAAAAGAGAAAACTGCATTTTAAATACACATACGGTACAAGCAAGTACGAACGAAACACGAAATCTCGCACGTCGATCCTCAAACGCCAAAGCAATAGCTGAACAAAACTCGTCGTGAGTCGTATATTAAATTACATCCTTCGCTACATAATTTTGAAATTCGTTATGCTCACGAAACGTCTTAAATAGTAACTTCGGTGAAAAATTGTTGCATGAGAAACCGGTTAAACCTTAAATTAATTTAAAAATGTGTTTGCAACCAAAACTATTTAAAACACACTGGAAAAAATGGTGTAAGAAATAAAAAATGTTCTGAAATGAACTGTTTACAATTTGAGCAGTTCTAGAGGGATATACATAGTTCGGATTGGAGAAATCGATTTAAATTTTCATACTTTTGTCTACATACGAACCGTATCCCATTTTAAGACATTGCATCACTATATTATCTGAAACTGCGGATTCATAAAGTTACAATTTCGATAAACTAGTACTAGAATTTGTTCGTAGATAAAGTACTAGATTCGACTTAAACCCCCACCCGGTAGTTAAAAATCTGTGTTCCATCGTTCCACGGCATGTTTTCTAAATCAAAGTAGGCAAGACATGTATTCAAAATAGGCAATATATTCCATGTTATAAAAACAAACTCCTTGACAATTAGTTCTAGTTACCTTCGAACATCGTGATCTCTCATCCAAGTGATCTTCCACCTAAACACCCACTGAGTGTACGACCAACACGAATACCACCTCTACTGACACCCAAAATAATAATACGTAATTCTTCTTCGTATCATTTTCCCCGATAAAAGCATATGAAAATAGTCGAGCTGTTATAACAATTAGTGAATATAATATACCCACATATTGCTGTATCGATCGTTGTGAACTTTGACAAAGGATATAAAAAGAAGAAAATTTAAAAAAAAAACGCGATTTTATTTTTTGTAAGTTTTTGTTTTTTTTTTTCTTTCATTCTTTTAGATTATCATAATATTTATAACACTTTATAAATACAACAGAATGATGAATCGCTTAATATTAAAATTCGCTACAAACATCATTCAAGTCAACAGTAGGGGATTTCCTTTTTGAGTTTTGCTTTCTTTTTTTTTGTGTAATTTCGTATCAACTAAACTTGTTTTTAGAATTAATCGTACCGCGTCTCTAAAATTTTGAATTATCCTTCCTCCATCGAGCGTTGAGGCGGATTCATTCGCAAACACCTTGCAAATTACAAGCTGACTATGTATATATATTTAATAAATTAATAAAGTTTTCGAACAAATTCTGTAGTTTCATTGAGAAATATTCTAATGAAAAGTATTTTCATCTATGTCGATAGAAGAAAATAAAAAAGGGAGAAATTCTTTTTTACGTTCCTTTTCTTTGAAAATCGAATAAATTAATATAAAAGTTGTGTTATTCATATGGTGAGGGGGGATGAGGAGGGGAAGAATGAGTTAATGTTTTGATGAGTTTTCCAACAATTTGTGTGTTATTCTGTCCATTGTTGTTTATGTTTATTTATTTATTATCTAAAGCCGCAATGTGATCTGGTGCATCGCTCCTGAGGAATCGCTGCCACATTGTTAAGAACAACCTTTCTAGGCCATGGGCATATTGCTGGCAATCAAAAAGCGGACTTTCATCTCGTGCCTTCCACACTTTTGCCCGCAGACCTTTGAGATATTCACGATCGGTACCCAAGCGAATGGAAATTTCTTGGTATTCTTGGCGGGTACTGGCGATTAGTTCAGGACAACCCAAAGTAGCCAATTGGGAAGCAGCCACTCTGTAAAATCAATATAACAAAACATGTTAATAATCTCACACATTTGAAAAAAAAACATATATTAGCATAAAAAGCGTGATTAAAAAATACAAACTAAAGCATACCTTGACGCCAACGTTTCACCTGGCAATGTGACAACAGGTGTGCCAGTCCATAAAACATCCATTGAAGTGGTGTGACCATTGCACAAAGGCGTATCAAGGCACACATCAGCCAATTGGCCACGGCGCACATGTTCTTCCTTACAAGCGACATTGGAAAATATAACGCGTTCCGGTGAAACACCTAGAGTATCACCAAACAGAAGTGAAATCAATTTATGTTTATGTTGCCGTTGCTGAGTTACTCTACTTACCCATATCCTCTACAGATTTCTTAATATTCGTTTCTCCTACTGCGGGAAATCGTAACAGCCACAGTACAGAGTTCGGCACGGCCTTTAAGATATTCATCCATGTTTGTAATGTCAAAGGATCAATTTTATATAGTTGATTGAAGTTACAGTAAACTATGGCATCGTCGGGTAAATTGTATTGCCTCCTTGTTGTAATTACTATGCTCTGCGGTACTTCCTCGCCGGTGGCAGCTTTGTTGTTTGTTTGAGTTGTTGCCAAACCGTTTTGTACCACAATACCGTTCAGTGATGTCTGTATCTGACCCGATGCGATCATAGAAACAATTTGAGTTGAATTTGGAAGTTCTGCCACTTTATGGGTAATCTCAACCGGTTTGCTGGCATTAATCACTTCCCGTATTTCCTTCACACCATTGCTTTCCACAAGGGGCGAAAGATCTGTGGCATTTATAACAGCCACATTGTCTGCTACGGTTGCATTCTGTTTATCGGCTACGATAATGCGTTCTTTAAGATGAGGGAACATTTGCTTATGATCGCCTATGAAGTAAGTGTAAGGCATGTAGGCCAATTTTTCACTGTACTGATGAGCCAACTCCATTGGACTCGTTACGCCATCTGTGATTATGTAATCCATAAATGAAGCCCCGCTTGTACCAGGATAACCCAACCACATCACCTGAATTGGTGCCGGCCTCAGAGCAAATATTTCATTACGCGCTCCCTTAGTGTAGCCATTCATATTGACCAATATGTGTATACCGTCATTGTAAATACGGTCTGCCGCCTTGCCATTACAGGGTATAGTCGATAAGTCGACAAAATGTTCCGCCTCCTGTGAAATCTTATAACGGAACGTAGTACCATCGTCTGGACTAAGAGAATAACAAAAAATTTCCACTGTTGAACGTTCGTGCAAGCCCGGTATAGATTGCATCAAATGAGAGGTGGGATGATTGCCGAAATCGGAACTCACATAACCAATACGTATACGTTCACCATTGGGAATTTCTCTCGTGAACTTATAAGGAGGCTTGTGTAAAACGAGTATCTTCTCTATACAAAGATTGGCATGACGCGCAGCAATCGCTTTACGAAATTCATGGGATAAAGGATACAGCATTGAATGATGAGGATGTACTGAAGGCAATCGATTCTTTTCCAATTGTTCTGCCACAATGCTAACGAGTTTTTTCATACGAGCTTCGTAGTCGGTCCAATCGCAAACAATTTGTAGACAATGAGCCAAATTACAGTAAGCATCGGGGAAATCGGGTTTTAATTTCAACGCTGTGCGATAGGATTGAATGGCCTCAGGGATGTTGCCAGAATCCTTGTGAATACTAGCCAAATTACTATGAGCGTCCGCAAATGCAGGATTGATCTGTATGGCTCGCGAGTAGCACTGTAGAGCACCTGTAACATCTTGTAGCTCTTTAAGGGTATTGCCCATGTTTGAATAGGCGTCAGCAAACGTTGGATTAATCCGTATAGCTTCTTTGTAATGCATTAATGCCTCCTTCAATTTCCCTTGTTGTTGTAATACAGAAGCCAAATTCGAATGAGCAGCAGCAAAATCAGGGAAAACTTCTAATGCTTTCAAATACAAACGAGTAGCTTCTTCAATAAAACCTTGTTCGCGTTTAATATTGGCCAAATTGTTAAGGGAGTCAGCATGATTGGGACACAAACGCAACGCGGTATTGTAACACTCTTCAGCTTCTTTAACCTGGAAGTTAGTGAAACAAAAATTGACTTTTATTCAATTCAATTTCAATTGACATTCAAAAACAAATAAATACCTGTCCTTTCTCCTTCAAAGCGTTTGCTAAATTGCAATACGCATCGGGAAAGTTTGGTTGCAACTCAATTGCTCTTCGATAAGTGTCGATGGCCAAATCGATGAGACCCTGCTCATAGTAAACGCATGCCAAGTTGCCGTGGACTACAGCGTTATTTGGTGATAGATTCAATGCCCTCAGATAGGCTGCGACAGCCCTAAAGAAACGTAAAAGAAAAATTAAGCTTTTAGAATCCATTTCATACTGATTTCCATAATATTTGTGTTATTAAGACAGGTGTCGCCCTACCTATCAAAAATCCTTGCTTCTTTCAGAACATTTCCCAAATTAATGTAAGCATCCAAGAAATTAGGGTCCAAAGTAACTGCCTTTTCAAAATGGTGTATAGCTAACCAGATTTCTCCCTGGGCATTAAATACACAACCCAAATTACTCCATGCAACAGCAAAGCTGGGACAGGTTTCAATAGCTTTCAAATAACATGCCTGTAAAGAAATTTGTATATATAATATTAAAAGTGCTTAGAAAACAATTTGGATACCTTACCTTAGCTTCTTCTAGGCGACCTAATGCCTTCAATAAATTTCCCAAGTCACTACGAACACAGTACAAATCCTAAAACGAGAGACAAGAAAACTGTTTACAAAACAAACATAACTGTTTCAATAAAGGGAAATTTAATTCTCCTTTCCTTCTGGATTCAAGCTTTTTTTTCTTTTATTACAATGAATCAATGTACATTAATTGATTTTCCTGCAAACTTACTGGATTGTACTGTAATGCGGTTATGTAGGCTTGCACGGCTGCTTCCATTTCACGTGCTGCCACCAAAGCGGCTGCTAAATTGATATAGCCATCAATAAAATCTGGTTTCAAGCGGACAGCACGACGATAGTTTTCCAAAGCTTCCTGCAATTGTCCACGTTCTTTGAACACATTGCCCAAGTTACTAAAAATGGCACAACCAATGACTCAAACAGTTTCATGGCATTTTCAGAGATAAAATAACTTACCTATAAGCTTCAGCCAGTAGAGGATTTTGCTTTATGGCTAGCGTTGAAAATTGTGCGGATTTCTCCAAACGTCGACATTGAAAATGTATGGAAGAAAGTAGTAATAGCACGCCTGTGTTGGTGCTATCTTGTCGCCACAATTGCATACAATGTTTTTCGGCATTTTCATAGTCAACAGCTTGATACTCACGGTGTGCTAACTCCAATAGGCCTGGGAAATGAGAATGCACCATTTATTAGTAAATTAAAATACCCATTCATCATTTTATAGAATAATTTTTCCATTGATATACAGGTATACATATATGAAAAACATGGTGGGTGGCACACAACCAGCCACATTATAAAAGGCGTATTGCATCAAACAATTAATACGACACTAGCCACAGAAGTTTATTATAATATATGTATATGCAACAATAGACAGCAAACACTTATTGTACCTTTTCCTTCTTGGGAATTACTCAAAAAGGCTAGTTGTGACATTTTAAAGATGGTCCATGTAACAATATCAAGTAGGTATTGTGACGTCTATGACAATCACAGCGATGTCCTTGCAGGTTAAAGATATATTTCTCAACGGAATAATATAATATTACATTTTCCAAGGTTCCGTGCAAAATTTTCAAGGGTGAAATTGTAGAAAATCTTTTTTTTTTGTCAGAAACGCCGAAACAATAAGCGCGAGAGTGAGAGGAAGGACGAATGACACACTCATACAGACGAAAAGCTCAAATGTATGCGTGTAAGGATGTATTGAAAATGTCAGGGATGATAAAGTTGTTACTTTAGTACGAATTTTGGTAATTTATGACGTCATGATTCATTTTCCAACGCAACACAAAACGTTTTTATAACTACACATAGTCCTCGATATACATGTTCTTGAGAAAATAGTGTGTAAATCGATATTGATAATGTTTGTATAATAAAATCATTTAAATCGAAAAAAGGGAAATCACAAAAAATGTTGTACACAAACTTTATTGTTGTTAACGTGAATTAAAAAACATTAAAGCGAAAAAAACATATAAGCTAAATCGTGAAAATGGTGGAATTGGTGCACCACACTTTTGGGCTTGCGATCAATTGCAAGGCGGTTGTTAAAAGTCATCGAGTGTTACTGTTTACTGCAGACTTGCAATCAAAGATCGGGCGGAAATTGGAGGAGTTATTAAGAAGTAATTTTCCCTTTCACAAAACAACCGTGTATTTTTCAGGTATTTGTAATAATTGTTTATACTTGAATTTGAACTTAGACGTTTGAATGCAATTGTCAATAAATTATACAAATTTTATGGATTTGCGCGTAGTGCGTTCAAATTAATTGATTGATATCTGACAGAAGTAGTTAACTGGTGTGTAATAAGCATATACATACATATGTACATACATATGTGTATAGTAAAGTACTTAATGTTAAGGGTGGAGCTACTCAAGGTTCGGTCTTAGGCCGAAAACATAAAATTGGTCAATACCTTTATCTACAAATTTTGGTTACTCTAATTCGAATAGGCTGTCATTTATGTCAGTCGAAGTAAAATTTCGACTAATAGGAACACAATTTGAGTCCAATGCGAGTGACTAACTTTCATTGGTTTAGCTTTCATTCGTTTAGTTATTTATCGGCCTGTTTTCATAAAACGAATTTTAATAAAATAACGAATCGGCCAAATGGAACAATTCTCTTAGAAATTCATTAAAGGAACATGTGAAGAATGAATATCCTAAATAAATAAAGACTGAAACAGTTTGAAACCGGTTTTTCGTTTTCATAAGCGGCATATTTCATAAGCATAAAGAAAATGATTATAGTCAACGGCTCTCGTCTCGTCACAATAAATAAATGATCGTCTGCATATCTTGAAAATAAAGTTTTTATTTATTAGTAAGTGCTTATTTATAGCTTTATGTATCGCGCGTATTTAAAATTTCCAAACAAACACTTCTCAATAGCGCTCACAACTCACTGTATACAAATTTTCTATTTGTTTGCACTTTTTATGCGAGTCTTTGCTGTCAAATCCGGCGAAGTTAAATTTTTGTTTTTAATTTCTGTAAAATTTGAGCCTCACATGAGCATGATGACGAGGAATGGAATTGTATGTATTCTGTCTTATAAGAGCGTTTGTTACAACCATATTTTGACATATACTCGGTGCGAGGAAAGAATTTAACTTTTTGCATCAGTTTCAGCCTTAACTCATTTGACCCATATTTTTCGTATAATTAACGTTTTAATATTGGACGATTAGTTCGTTTGTTCAAATTCGTTTTATCAAAATAGTTTGTATATTTGTAGCGTAAGCCATTTACGTATTGTCAAATCAAATTATGGCCAGACCATGGTAGAACTATATATCAGGTAGTGTATGTACACAAAATGTAATACGCTTGTATTTCTTGATACAACATCTATGCTTTAAATTGCATTTTGATTGAAATTCTTTGAATTTTATCAAGAAACAACACCAAAATTTGACAGCTTACCCACGAAAAATATGTATATACATATATAATTCTAGCATTTTCATCAAAATAACTGAAAATGTTCGGAATTTTTGCTTCAAAAATATAAAGCAATAATAAATATCATAGAATAACACATACGTAGAAGGTTTTATTCGCTCAATAAATTAAACGTCATTGGTACGATGGAAATTACACAGTGGAGGGTGGAAAATATGGGTTCAATAATACCAGATGGTGGCAATAGTATACAGCGATCCACAAAGGAACTACACCCGAATTTCGTATTTTTGTGGCAAACTAGTTGTGTTAAATACAATACAAATGTATACCAACGATAAAAATCAACAAAAAAGTGCAAACTACTTTTAAATTTTTCAGTTCTACACCAAAACGACAGGAAATAGTTAAGTGAACATATTTTGTAACTCCACCTGGTGTATGTAAATTTTAAATTTACACTCTCTCGGTAGGTCTGTGGAAATGAGAGCAAATTAAATTTAAAATTTACATACACCAGGTGGAGTTACAAAATATGTTCACTTAACTATTTCCTGTCGTTTTGGTGTAGAACTGAAAAATTTAAAAGTAGTTTGCACTTTTTTGTTGATTTTTATCGTTGGTATACATTTGTATTGTATTTAACACAAATAGTTTGCCACAAAAACACGAAATTCGGGTGTAGTTCCTTTGTGGATCGCTGTATACTATTGCCACCATCTGGTATTATTGAACCCATATTTTCCACCCTCCACTGTGTAATTTCCATCGTACCTATGACGTTTAATTTATTGAGCGAATAAAACCTTCTACGTCTGTGTTATTCTATGATAAATATAAACAAATGACAAATATTACTAAATTTACTGAAGTTTATGTCAATTGTTATTTTGTGATTGTATTGATGACTTGGTTATTGTTTGTCGTGTCATGGAGTACTCCTTTGCGATGCTCTTCCAGTGTTTGACACAGAAGGTTGATGTCAAAATAACTTGCCACAGGCGCTGCTGCTGAGAACAGGAAGAGGACAGTTTTGAAGGAATAGAGACACCACCAGTTTCATGCATGCTTTTCTGGTTTTCTACAATTTTCTTTTTTGTTCGGAACTTCAAATACCCCATAAAGTGAAGAGATCATTCGATCATTCAATATTCAATTCTTAATTGAATTGTGCAATTTGCTAAATTTGAATATTGCAATTTGAAAATTTGGGACTGGAGAAAATGTGTACCTTTGAACGAACTGAGGATCGGATCCAAGTCCAAAAATAAAAACATCCCCAAACGTTAAGAAAAATCGCCACAAAGTGAAAAATTTATCCAATTTTTTGCGTAACATATATTTTTTTTGAAATATAGAACAAATTAGAAACGATCTTTAGTTGTGGCTCACGGCCATCAATCAATCTTTCAAGACGAGAGCGAGACAAACTACATCAGTAGAGAGTGGATTTTTTTTTGATTTTTCGATTTTGACTGCCACTAACTTCTATTTGGTTGACTGTACCGGTAAACTTTCTTCAACAAAATTGTTCCAAACGTATTCGACTACAACTTTATGGAACAAAGCTTACCTGTAATCCCGGTCTTTCGGGCTCTTTTATTCAGAATATCAGCATAAATGTAATTTCCGACTTTCTTTGAGTTTTCCCTTCACAATTGCAGTTTCTTTCGTCAAATATCTGCGAGCAAACCTTTAACTTTATAACCATATATTTTTTTTTACTCATCATCTGTCAAAATCCACTTAATTATCAATTATACTTTTTTCTACATTGAAAAGATTTTTTGGATAAAAACACTTTGTTTAATTGGGGTTTCAACCATAGGAAAACATAAAACTCTACAAAATAAAAAGTACAATGGTTTAAAAAGAAGTCCCTTCGCCTACTTTTTCATAAGTTATTAACCCAACAAACTAATGATGCACTTCGATTCCTCTTAGCCGAATTAAGGTAAAACCAACAACTTCGATTACATTTTTATTTGGTATCAAGAAGGGTGGTAAACCGACAATAAACATCAACGATAACTGATGTTCATGCTCATGCCATGGCAAGTGTGTGGTTCGCTTTAACCTTTTCTAAGGAAAATTTATTTTTTAATTTGTTTCCACATGTCTGAATGAATTAGGAAAGAGTTATGAACTCTGAATTTTTTTGTTTTGTCAATTTACAAAGTCTGCACGGATGCAGTTTTCATACAATTAATTAGTTCTTGTTGCCTTTTCCCTCATTGTTTGTCACCTTGAATAGTGTATGAGCACAGTGGAGTGTTTTGATATAAGAGTTGAATAAAAATTTAAAGAATTGTCGTAGGTGAACGTTGAACGGAAAAATAAATTGAACTTGGCTCCCAATCGGCTCGCAAAATTGTCATGTATCCTGAAATAAAATATATTTTATATTTTCCCACTTTAACTAAATTTAGCAAAGTGCACACTTATTGGGAAAATGTTCAAAATTTCGTTAAATGTTTAGTTTTTAAATTATACCCTTCAAAAAACAGTCAACAATGTTAATTTGTAGGTCTTTAACATAAACATTTATTATATTTATGAATATTGCCATTTGTCCACTATGCTGTAAATTACGAGTTAAGATGTCACTATAAATGTTATATATTTGAACTAATTGTTGGTGAATGCGGTGATATTTTGCTTTCACGTTGTTAAGTTGTTCCACTCTAGAGATCTGTGCGAGAAAATTCATATATTTTGCCAATAGTTAGTTAGTTAAAAAAAAAAAAATAAATGGTTTCCCATTACATCCCATGAAGGGACCGGGGAGAACTTCTCACAATCACTGAGCTGTGCGCTTTCCAGTTTTCACTCACTGATTGGGACCTACGGTTTTTACACCGATTCCGAACGGTATTTTGAGAAGCTTTTTCATGGCTATATACTCGATAGTGTCGCCGTCACTAAGCGAGGTGACCGTCGTCGAAAGAAATTTTAAGGTGGTTGGAGCAGGGATCGAACCCAGGATCTCCTGTACAAGAGGCGCGCACACTACCCATTGCACCACCGACGGTCACAGTTAGTTAGTTAGTTAGTTAGTTTGAAAAGAGGGGTGCAGTGTTGAGTGTTCAGAAGGAGCACTCTAAACCTTCCCATGTCAGTAAGACATACACTTAAGCCGCTAAGTTCGACCTGTTGTGCGCTCTAAGTTTATCCTACTACTTCACTACATCCCTTATAGGAATTCGGTGCTATTCACGAAATTCCTTAGTTTGTTCCAGTCCATACCCACAAGTTTTGTCATGTCTGGTTCTAGCTTGTGTGAAGGCCGGCAGTGGCATAAGAAGTGCCCCAATGTCTCATCGTCCTCCATGCATGCCCTGCACTCACTGTTCGCCACTAGTCCAATACGGTACAGGTGGGCTCGTAATCCCGAATACCCCGTTAAGACTCCCATCATTTTGCCCATTTCGGATTTTCCCAGTTTCAGCAAACCTTTTGTCCTCAATCCATCTGGGTCTCCCCATAGGATCTTTGTCGTCCTGTCTACTGATTCCCGGTTCCACTGGGCTATATGTGCCGACTCCGCCCATTTACTTAACTCAGTCTTCGTCACCCCAAAGGGTTTCGCTCCATCTATTTTTCAAAATAACTCCACGTATTTTGCCAATAACTCTACTCATGACTGGCACACGAATATTTGAGTACAAAACATAAAATTTTTTTGTTTTGAGTGTTTTAAATGATTCTTTTCATGTGAGTGATTGTGGCGTTGTGTTTGAATGAATGAGAGAGTAGAAAAACGAAATAAAAAGTATTTGGGTACACAGTGTACTCAGTATGCGTTTTTTCAATTGTGATTATAATTTTAATACTACGCAAAACGCACACTGAGTACACTGTGTACCCAAATACTTTTTCTTTATTTTTTCTACGCTCTCATTCATTCAAACACACAACGCCACAATTATAAGCAAAATTTTAACATTGAAGTGTGTTTTACACATTTAAAATAACAAAACTGACGAAACTAACTATATCTCAAAAAATCAAAATACTAACTTAATTTTTGCCTGTTTCTATCTGTAAAGATAGGCCTTTTGCATTTTAGGTGACGATAAGACGTTGCATGTTGGAAAGTATTACTTTAATAATACCAGATAGAGGCAATGGTTCAAACCAACCAACAAGAAAACAGCAACTGCATTTCGTTTTGTGAGTTACAATTTTTGTGTACATACACCACAAAAATATATCAACTATATAATAACTAGTGGATTGGAACGCGCCTATGGCGCCCGTCGAAACATGTTTTTTCCGTTTTTTTTCGTTTTTTTGTTAGTTTTTTTCGTTTTTTTTTCGATTCTTCTTATTTTTTGTTTTTATTTTTTTTTTGTGTGTGTATATGTATATATAAGTGTTCAAAAAGTGTGACACAAAAGTGTGACAGAGTCAGTGAATCAGCGATGAGCGTAACTCTTTATGTAGATATAACAAAAAAAAGTCCAAAACACGTTTAAATTTCACAGCTCTTAACCAAAAATACATGACAAAATTATGTCAACAATTTTTGCAATTCCACCTGGTTTAATTCAATTTACGTCAAATTACACTCTATCGTACTACGAAGAGTTTGAAATTAAATGTCAGATGAGAAAGATGGCAGCTCTAGGTGACATTACTATATGGATTCTAGGGTATACTTCAGGTATTAAAGTACTCCAAAATCACTAAATTTAAAAAAAAAAAAAAAACTATGTGCAAATATATCTGTAATTCGAAACATGAGCGCCCAATTGCTGTATCATTTCAGCTATTTTTTTTTTTATGATTGTTCCTTCGGAATTTCCACCGAATGTTCATAGACATGTCGTTCAGAATTCGTGTCAGCCTTTTCTTGTTTTCCGGTCAGAATTCAAAGCAGAAACCGGAAGGTTTTCCGTCATTCGAACTGATTTCTAAATATGTGGT
This sequence comes from Phaonia tiefii, assembly GCA_963931995.1. Lineage (NCBI taxonomy): Eukaryota > Metazoa > Arthropoda > Insecta > Diptera > Muscidae > Phaonia > Phaonia tiefii. The sequence goes on from OZ008371.1 coordinate 198,552,552, forward strand.
TTGTTGAATAGCTATGATAATTTATTATACATGTTGTTAGTGGTGTCGAGTGGCAGAGTTTTAATGTAGTAGAAATGGCTTAGCGCGATACTGAAAAAGTACTTGCAAATTGTAATCAATAAAAAATTTGTTTTATATTAGCGCTTAGTATTAATGCTACTGGTCGCACTGTCACTCAGTAATCAAATGAGTTGCTGTGATGATGACTTTGTTATTCTATTGCATGTGAACTGCTGTGCCCTCACACCTTTGTGCGGACAATTGGTCGTTGTTGGCTAGGGGGTGGTTAAAAGTCCAAACCTGCAGAATATGGAATAAAAGTGAACCATGTGAGATTTCGTTGTTGTTTCATCTTTTGTTGACGTGTTTTCTCTTTGTTGCCTCTCAAGTGCAAAGGCAAGAACAAACTGTAGTAGCGCATAGGCCATTATAGGAAAATTTTTGTAAATCGCACGCATACACACATACAGAACAACACACGCACACGTTCGCACTCACACTCATGTGTAAGCACACAGAGATAGCAAAATAGTACATTGTTGGTGCAAGATATTGATTTAGTACAATTTAGCAATGAGCAATTCTCATATACATAATTCTACCAAGTCAAATAATTTAAAAAAATTATTTTCTAGGTCTAAATGCATTGGCGTTTTATCGACACGTAAAATAAGATTTTTAGATGCTTTTTGAAAAAAGTTAAATTTATGTGTCGACAAGGAACATAGTAAATTTATAGCATTTTAGTGTACTAGTATACACAAACTACTGTGGCCGTCGGTGGTGCAATGGTAGTGGGCGCGGCTCGTGTGCATGAGAACGTGGGTTCGATCCCTGCTCTGACCACCTTAAATTTCTTTTGACGGCAGTCACCTCGCTTACTGACGGCGACACTATCGATTATTTAGCCATGAAAAAGCTTCTGAAAATACCGATCGGAACCGGTGTTAACCTGTAGGACCCCATCAGTGAGTGTAAAACTAGTAAGCGCACAGCTCACTGGTTTGGGAGAAGCTCTCCCTAACCGCTTCATGGTATGTAACGCGAAACCAATTATTATTATTATACACAAACTACTAACACAACTCTGATAGGTTAATAGTAGTCGCTGCGACAGTAGCTTTCCTTTAAATCTTTGTAGGACTTGTCCCCATTTCTGTATTTGTTGTATGTAGAAATATAAACACACCCCAGCAAACCGAATTTCCAGATTTTATCTGATGCCGGACAATATCATTCTGAATTTATTTCGAATTCTTACAGACATTTCGGGAGATTTTTTATTTGCATGTGCAAAAATGTCTACAAGATATCTGACCTAAGGCTCTGATTTCTTATGTATACAAATCCCGGCATGAATTCTTCAAGATTTCTGATAGACGGCTCTATGTTTTAGATGTTTATTTTTCGTTCATACCTGACTGGTGATTTTATTTGTTTACGACAGCGACATCATTCGTCTAACGGGATTCTTACAATTTTGAGAAAATAAGCGAAAAGGGTAAATTAGAAATCTTTGATTACAACAGTAACATCAGTCAGATTGCATTGTGAACACGTGCAGCCGTCGAACGCAGACATTCTAATTTTATGTAAAAAAAATGGTAAATAAAAATAGTAAACATTTACAAATTTTCAAATTAAAATAAACGAAATTAAATTAATAACTCTATCCTTGAGCCAAAACTAGTCGAGGAAAATGATCAAGAGTGTGAAACAACTTCACATAATACAAATTTTCAGAAAAAAAAATGTCAAAATTTCAAATCATTTTACGTCAGATATCTGGTGTTAGGAAGTATAACAATTTAAAACAGATTTTTTTGAGAATTGGACTTGATGTGCCGACATACATAAGTAGTATATGCATATGCTTGTTTGTTGCGCATTTGTCAGATGTTGCATTTACCAACCTTCTGCGCGTGAGATTAAGAGCAGTGATGCATTTCCGAAAAGTCCCTTTCTAATGAATTTAGAAATTCGGTCAAACGTCTGACGGATTTGTCGCCAAAACCATTAAAATTATCCCCCGTCGAATCTTTACGACTTATCGTCAAACCTATCATATATTTTTCATGAAATGGGATCAGAATTCTGGGGTTTTACAGCTGTAACAAATTTTTTAAGATTTTGGGGCACTTGGTTTGCTGGGTTTTACGACTCACTCACACATTGACTATAGACGTCATATCAGTCAAGCGCGTAATCACTTGCAATACATATTAGTATACGATGGATAGCTGCTCTCCCTAATGTTCGTAACAATGTGTGTATGGACGTATATATGCTTCGGTAATGCGGAAGGAGACAGGTAACCCTAATGTTTTGCTCTTTAATGATAGCCAAGGTAAAATACCAAAGAAAAACGTGTAAAATGGATAAATACTACGTTAACATCATGATGCGTTAAGAGGAAACTTACCAACAGTAGATATATTCGGCGTGTCATTGATCTTGCCCACTGTATTGCCTTGATTTTGTAGCAATTGTGTCTGCTGCTGCTGTTGTTGGTGCAGCAAAACCGCCGCACCCGATTGTTGTGTTTGTGTAACGGCCTGTGGCTGCAATTGCTGCGTACTTGGATTTGGCGATTGTTGACTCTGCATTTTTACCTAGAATTAAACCAATCGTTAATATATATACTAACCCTTGCTCATCTTTAAATCTCAATATTATTCAATATTGTCTAAGAATAAAGAATACTAAAAACACCTTAGCAGCACGAACATATGTACATACACATCCATTTTTCTATTTTATGCATGTGTTAGGCGAAAACAAAATGAAAAAAACGTAAATTATACGATGATTTGTACAAAAAAAAAATGTCTTTCGCCGACTTCGCCTCCACACCACCACCAACAGGCCAATAGCAGACCAGCCAGTGTGTGTAAGAGACAAACAGACAGACAACTGCTAGTCAATCCAATACACAAAAAATATTTAGCGATAAATTCACAACATACAACAAAAAAAATTGATTTAATTACACAAATCGTAATCTCCACACAGCAAGCCGAACGAAGAAAGGCGACGTTTTCTCAACAGAATCGAAACAAAAAAAACTGATTTTTTCCTCGTTAGATTTTTTCTATTTGTTGGCTTTGTTCCTTTTTTTATGCAGTGCTGTTGTCGGGGTTAGTTCCAAGATTTTTCACTTGACTTTCTTTTTGTTTACGTTATGAAGCTTATAAATTGACATATTATTATGTTGCTTAACTTTAATTAGCTAAAATATACAACTTTTATCACTTCACACCTCTTGCAATGCAGAATTAAAAATATTCCATTATCTGATTTATTGACCAACCACAATCATGCCCGAAATAAAGTTGCCAGACGATTGATTGCCGAGTGTATTTTTTTCATTTTGACATGTATCGGCCCAGGGATGTAAAACGAGGATTTTACTTTTGTACAAACGAGCTAACAAAATTGTACTTTTTGAACCACTATTCAGGCCCTATTTATGACACAGATGATCCAGTAGTGGAAACAAAATCGGAAGCAAACCATGCATTAAACCAAGTTTAAATAGTAAGTGTGTTTTTTTTACCCCGCTAAAGTTAATTATAGCTTAATTTGTACGGAACAGCTCAGCGATATTAAGTGGCATTTCAATTTCCCACTTAAATTCCGACTTGAGCGATGACAATGTTGCCACATGTTCAATTTCAAGAAATGGCAACAAAAAGTTATCTGCAACAAAAAATTAGATAAATTTGGTTATCATTTCTTGCGAAAAATTGCAGTAACTTCTGTGGCCGCGGATTCCAAAACTATTTCAGATTCTGAAGACTCCCAATCACGAATGGTGACTGAACCGGAGGAAGAACTACTCTCTAGGCGGTGGCAGCATGGCTTTGCAATTCGATTATCATCAAAAATTCGATTTGAAGTTACGTGTTGTATTCTTCGTTTGAAATGATTTTGCTTTTGATTTGAAATCCAAATTTTAAAATTCTTTTTACCTTTTTGGGAACAAAAAATCCCAATTATTGCTTTCAGCGACACCTAGAAAATTACTCTAAATATTTCCCAATACTTGTGCTTCTTCTACTATTTTTCTTTATCTATGCTTCTTATGGCAACGAAAATTTTATAAATCTGAATACCGGGCTTAACGCATGAAAAACTATTTCTCTCAAATGAACTTAGTACTAGGCTTAAACGATTTACCTATCAAATATTTCATGTATGAAACAGCTGTTTACTAAACTTCGACAATAATACATTTTTTAACTATAGTGTTACCTTTGAAGGTAGAAAAAGTCGTACAAACCAAAGACCGAAAATAATGATTTCCGTATTTTTAATGAAAAAATCATGCATTTAGACCAATCGTTCTTAAAATTGGTGTATACTCAAAATCATTCTTTGTCGATGGACCATCCAAATTCGCCATAACTTTTTGATTTGTAATTTTTATTATAAAACTCAAAAAATAATCAGCCTTATTACGAATGTCGTTCTCGTATTTCGACTAAGAAAGTTTTGTAAAAGATTAAAGACAAAGTTGGTGTGTTATCTTTAATCTTTTACAAAACTGTCGTAGTCGAAATACGAGACGACATTCGTAATAAGGCTGAATGATTATATTTTGACTTGTATCAATTACTGCTAAAAAGTGTTTATCATTCGAAATTTGTTTATTGCACAGACGATAATAATACGCGTGTTTTCGTTACAAGCTAGCGATTATCGCTTGCTTGCTAGTAACCAGAACGCCAAACTAGCGATAATTTATTATAATATATATAATCGTCTTGCTCTAATGCATGGTTTGTAGTTAGTCTTGAATATGTATATATTCTTCTCCTTGTCTCTGGCTCACAATGACGATATCCAACACTGTTTTTCTGATTTGTTCATACTGGCAACTTGCTGCCTTTTTCAACCGGAAATACATATAATCGTCTTAAGGGGCCCTTAGACCTGTGGATAAGTTGCTCGACTTCCAGTTGAAATCAACTTCAATAACTAGACATCAACTTCGATTTTGCCCTTACATTCTCAAACTAGTTGAGGCAACTTCATTTTCTTGTCAGATGTCGAAATGAAATTTGGTGAGCGCACTGCGAAAATATCACAAATTTTAAGAAAAAATATCATTTTTCTTTTCCTTAAATATTTATAAATAACACTACAACTCATATTTATTTAGTTTATATTTTTCCGATACTGTTTAATTTATTTATTGTTTGGTTCATTTATTTACATTTAGCCAATAATGTTGCCTCATGAACGTTTCTCACCGAAATGCGTATGAAAGTTGATGCAACTTCCCCTTACACTGGTGGATAAGTTGATATCAACTTCAAAAAATCAAAATGGCTTTGATTTTACATCAACTAGTTTGTACAAAACCCCAACTTCACCTTACACCATGGATAACACGGGGGTTACACGGTCAATTTTTGCCTTTCAAGTTTCAATACATTCATACTTTTTTACTAATACACTCACAATTTTAAAAAAATGAGAGGAACTTGCTTTCAATTTCTCTTTCAAGTCGAGTGTTTCAATTTTCTTTCAAGAAAACAGCTGATTACATATGTTATGAACAGTTTCTCGTTTTCTTCCTTACAAATATTCTGCCGTCATCATTTTTTGATTTCTACTTTTACATATATTAAAATATTATAAATAATTAAAAATGTAGAGGTAATAAATACAATGATGTGTAGCGATTCATAGAGCTATACAGAAAACATGAAGGTTTATGAAAAATGAATATTGCTTTCAAGTTGCGTGCAGCCTACGTAAGTTGATGTCAACTTGAAGTCTTCTGCTTAATGCTGCCCTCAGACGCACCAACAGTAGATTCAACCTGTCATAAGTTGAATCAACTGTTGGTACGTTTGAGGGCTAGTTGAAGTTAGTTGGTCGTCAGTTGAATGAAAAATCAAAATTTTTTGATAATTTGGTGAAGTTGAACCAACTGTTGGTACGTGTGAGGGCAAGCTGTTCAACTTCATAGTTTTTCTTCATTTTTTCTTGACGTTGATCAAGCAAACACATACGCTGTGAGCGCAAGAACGTTGATCGAAAGAAATATATCAATAAATATATAATAAGAAATAAATAATAATAAATAAATAATAATAAATAAATAATAATAAATAAATAATAAGAAATAAATAATAAGAAATAAATAATAATAATAAATAAATAATCATTGAATGTTTCATCTGACATTCGCATATAATTTGTATAATTTTTGCCTAACTGTCTTTCAATGTTTTAAAAGTTTTGTTTGAAAATGTATTTCTGTTAATTAACCAGTATTTGGGCAATTTTTTTCTTTAGTTTTTTATTTTTCTGTAATTATTTCTTCTTCCTCTAAAATTACATCAATTCTTTGTAGCGCAAGGGCAACCGAATTCATGTTACCACTTCAAAAATAATTTTTAAATGAAGTTGAATGAAAAGTTGATTCAAAAGTTGAAACGTCTGAGGAGAACGACCAACTTTCTTATTCAACTCAAACGTCAAAAGTTGATTCAACTGTTGGTACGTCTGAGGGCAGCATAACGATGACGATATCCAACACAGTTTTTCTGATTTTTTCAGACTGGTAACTTTATGCTTGCTTAGAACTGAAATGGAAGCGGTAACTTCAAGCAGTATTACAAAATCCAATTTCATATTTATCTTAGTTTGAATTGGATTACTTGGATTTATTTTGAGTTGTATTTATAGATTTTAGAAATTGGATTACCATTTTTGAGTAATATACGAAAACAATGTGAGTTGATCACAGAGAAACCACAGGCAATCGTGTTTTCTTTTCGCACAAGCAAAAGAAAAATATGACGACAATCTTCGTGCTTTGAGAATCAAAGTTTGAGTCGAAAAAAACTACATTATGAGTGTACAGCAAAAAAAACACAAAATTAAAAATAGTGAAGAGAAGAAATGTCGTTTCTTTGATTTTGCGTGGGATAAAAAGAATGAAAAACAAATATTTGTTTTAGTTTGAAAATTATTTATGTATTTTTGGTTTTATATTATATGTATTTTGTTTAAGTTAAATGAATTTTAGTAGTGAATTATTTAATTTTTATTTATGTATGTATTTTTGGTTTTACATTGTATGTACTTATTGTTTTGTTAAAATAAATGAATTTATTGCTTAAGCCCAATGCATTATTTTCTATTTTTCCATTCCATAAAAAAAAAATTTTGCCAACTTCGCCTATGGTGAAGAGAGAATCGGTTTCATTGTTTCTTTACTCTAGCAGAGATAAACATACAATCGTATTGTGACTACGTCTTTTCTTTTTTCCTGCTCGTTGTTTTTATTCTCCGGCACACAACTAGAGCATTGTCGTTTTATTTTCTACTTGAGCAAAATCAAACAGAAAATGGATTTGGATCGCTGCTCTTACATGAACTCATTTGTACTCAGCGACAGATTATGATTTACAAAAATGTGCTAATCCAAATCCAGAAAAGATCAAAATTGTTTGTGATTTGAGTCGTTTTCGTTGAGTACATTCAAACACTGACTTCAAGTAGCTCTCCATACAAAATAAGTGATAATCTAAGTGAGCGGTGTAACCAAAATCACGCCTAATGATTGTCTTTTCATTTTTATTTATTTCTCAAAAAGTAATAATTACGTTCTGAGTGTTATAAATTTATTTTAAAGCATGTTCATGTTTACCGGATTTGAGCACAAAAGATTCTAGAATCGCCTTCAAAATCATGTATACATACATATTTTGACATTCGAATAGATTTGGCTTCATTTTGACAACAACTTGTTTACAAACATTTATTTTGTTTACTCATTGAAATTCTTATTTACAATATAAAAATCAGAAATGGAAAATTAAAATAAACAATGATAAAACTATTATTATTATATTCAAAAAGTAATAAACATCAGTTAATGTTGAAGAAATTTAAAAAAAAACCAATACATCATAAATATAGTAAATATAGGTACAAAAACTCGCTTCTCACATGTAACTGTTTCTACAACATTTGTTTTGCGAGAAGTTTCTGTGACGTACTGGTTTTTTCATGCTTATTGGAAAAATGCGAGAAAAACTGTTTCTGCAAAGTAGGGAGTCGAAAAATTTTAAATTTGAAACGTCAAAAGTACTCCCAAATTAAAACGGTGCGAAATTTTGACTTTGAGAAGACATTAAAAAGTTTTAAGAAATTAAAAATTTATATTTTAAATGGAGAAGGTATGGATTATATTATTTTGTTATGTACTTTAATTAATTGTTCCTAAATATTACAGAAAAATCAGAAAATATCAAAAAAGCAAAAGAAAAATTAGTTGAATATATGTCAACTAATTTGAAATTTGCGAGAGGACAATTTGAAGGGCTGAATTCCAACACAAATTGTAAGGAGCAATGGGAATCGCTTAAAAGTAGTCTGAACTCCCTAGGAGGTAGCAATAAGACGGTAGAGCAATGGAAAAAGTTAAATTTACATAGGATTTTTATATGAATGTAGTCCAAAATGGGGTTTCGTTAGTGTTGGATTGATTTAAAGGCTGGAGTGAAGAAGCACGTGAATTCCAGAAGAAGTATGATGAATAGAACAGGTGGTGGTGCTTGAAGTGAAGTTCCTCGAGATCTAAACCATATTGAGGAAGAAATTTTAAAAATAATGACGGTGGATGCAGTAGATGGAGATGGTTGTACCCCGGAATGTGGAGTTTTTATAAATGTGATTGAATTTTTAACATTTATAGTGGCCATATATTAATTATTTTTATTTATTACATTTTAGGAATCTATGTATTCCATTGAACTTTTAGATGGGGAGGAAATTTGCCCTGCACCTGAGAAAAAGATAAAAGTAACTCCTCTAGCGAAACCGTCCACAACTACAGAATCCAAATATAAGGAAGCAATTGAAGATGCCAAAAGAATGCACGAAGAGATGACAAAAATGGAAAAAATTGAGAAGCAAAATGAACTTTTTTTGGGAAAATTAAATTAAGTTGTTGAACAGTTTAAACAAAAATCGAGTTCCGCATAAAATATTTTTTTTTTTAATTATAGAAATAAAACGTTGAATTTTTGTTTTAAGTATATATTTTTAATTTTTATTTTGTTTTATTTAATTTTTAGATCAATTATTATTTTTTTTACAATTGCAATCTTTATACAAATGCAAATGGCATTATTAGTTTCGGCGGCAAAATCTGTCTTTAAGTCTGTTTCGGAGACGTGAAGCTTCCCGAAACGGCTGTTGAAGTAACTCTTGGTCGTTGTCTATTACGTCGATAGTTATTTGTTCTTCATCTTCAATGGTAACGACATCATCGTTTAATATACCATGTGCCAGTCTAAAATTATGCAGAACTAAGCATGCATTTATAATTCTCCCAGCAGTCTGTGGGGTGGTGTGTAATCCGACCTGCAAACATCTAAACACCGACTTTAATACGCCATTAAGGCGTTCCACACAATTTCTTGTTTTAGCATGAATTGTATTAAAATGTTTTTCATCATCATTAGCTGATGACCGATAAGGTGTTATTAACCAAGGGCGAAGCGCGTAACCGGAATCACCTAAAAAATTTAATGAATTGAAAATAACATAAAAGGATAAACCTACATACCTAACAAATAAGATTCGTCGGTATTATCTGATACATATCGTTGCTGTAAAAGAGCGTTGATTTTGGAAACTTCCCAAATATATGAATCGTGAGCAGCGCCACCAAATCTTGCGAATCCCCCAAAAATTTTTAAATTAAAATCGCAAATCTGCAATGAAAATGTGTGTACATGAAAACTTATAATATAAGAAGTCAGTCTCAACACCTGAGAAATTGTCTATAAGAAAAATTGTAACATCTGACAATTTTTCAATGAGAAAAACTAAATATTTTTTTAACATTGTTCATAAAAAAGTCTCAAAATCTAAGAATGTTTTCATAGGACAAAAGTCTCAAAACCTGAGACATTTTCTATAAGACCAAAGTCTCAAAATATTAGAATTTTTCTGTAAGACAATTTTTTTAATTTTTTGTGCTAAAATATTGTATTATACATATTTTGTAACTAATTAATAGCCACTCTAATGGCGCCTTCAAGTTATGTTATTAATCGGATCTTTCCATCGCAAGAAAATGATGAAAGAATAAAGCAACTTCCAACAATAGGTTTGGAAATGTATAAAAATCATGGCCATGTTTTTAATTATAAGTATAATGTACATCCGGAAAGTATAATGGCCACCTTCAAATAATTAATTTTTATTTTTTACTCAGTTTTATTTATTTACATATAAACATTAAGGGTGTATTCCCGTACTTTTAATAGTAAAATGAGCAAAAATGAGTTTGAACAAAAATAAAGAAAAATTCTCTCTGAGAAGTACGGGAACAAATAAATAGTAAATGTGGTATAACTTATGTCAAAAACGTGTTAACATGGTCCTAGTCCAAAATGCCCAATAAACAATCCCCAGCACTGCGATATTATATTATTTACTTCCGTTTTTGTTGACAATAAAACAATTTACTTGTCTATATTAAATAATTTTTCCACTATGTTTTGTCAACTGGATACAGAATGACAGTTTACTACATTTACTCAGTAAAATTCTTCGAGTAAAAACTAGTAGAAAGTTGTAAAAGAGAAAGCCACATTTTTCTGTTTCTCTTAAATTTTCTTACAACTTTTACTATATTCCTGGGTACTTTTTCCTGGGAATGCTTTTTCGAGTAAACGTCCCAAAAGTGGTAAAACTAGTAAGGTAAAACTAGTAAGTACGGGAACAGAGCTCAAATAAAGAAATTTTCAAAATAAAACTGAAAAAAGGCGCCTGTTTCGCATGCATTTCTTCATAGATAAATGTCAAAATAAAACGCACATATAAGGCTCCCGTTTCAAATAATTTTTTCATTGAGAAATTTTTGAAATAAAACTAAAATAAATATAGTCACCCTACAAATTGAGTGTTCGTCTAGTCCTTGGAAATATAAACAAGCCATACCTCATCCCGTCAACTTAAAAAAAGTATTAGGCTATCGGTATTAATACCCATGATGAAGAAGATGGCAAACATTTTCTAATGGAGTTTCCACTACAAACGGATTTTTTGGTATATACTACTATATGGTGATAGTAGAGTGTATAGATGCATCACAAATACCGAAAGTCTACCATCTTCTATATGTGTGAGGTTTGTATTTGCTGTATTTATCAACGATCATCGTAAGTTGGTCCTTAATCCATTAACTGCTAATATACTTCTGCAAACTGTCAATACGTTGAAACAGTTCCTACTTTGTTTTGAGGATGGCAAGTGCTTGATGCTGGGAACGGTAAAAAATCCTAGCTTTTGTGGTTACCTGATAAATGTCAACAAATATCTTGCTGCAAAGGCGTTAAAGGTTCCTCTAACACTTCTCTACATAAAGTATTTACTGGCCAACATCTTCGCGAGATTTTCTCGAAAAACGTATGTAAACTAAAACAGGGTGTGAAGACAGATCCAGCTGAAACCATCGCCCCAAAAAGAAGCTGCTTTACATATTTGTCACATGTTCGTCACCGTTGCTATAGAGAATCGCACAGAATTTTTGTGTTTTATAAATGAAATCCATTCAGTTTATCTCACCCCTCAGAAAGTTCATAAATTTCTAAAGCCCGCTGTAATCCCTAATTACTTAATTCACTGCAGGGTCGTGGCATATTAGAAAATAACTTTTTTATAAAATGACTACACTTGTGAAATTTCGTTCGTATCAACTCCGCCGATATGCCTTTGAATACCATGTTGTTACGCCTTGTTTTCCCATCAAGCTGCCGAAGTATATCCTTTTCTTTTACAATTACCAGCATTTCTCCATCTCCTCGTCAATCCAGTACACTCTCTTGGTATAATTTTCAGCTCCCATTTCCTTTTAAAAGAATTTAATGACCGAAGCGTAAGAAATATATCTAAGAATTGTCTGTTTTGAAAAGAGTTGCCACCCACCCTTAAATAGCAACTGGTCTCCATATATGCGATGTGATACCTCAATATTTCCCGAGTTATTGGCCTCTAAAGTTCGGATATATATATTGGCCTATTTTTAAATAGCTTATTTATTTCGTAGATCCGTTAATCCGTTGCGCGCTGGCAGCCATTTTTATATAATGAATAACATTTAATTTAATGACAAAAAAAACCAAATATATTAAAATGGGAGAATTGAGGCTTTCATTTGATGAATTGGTGTGCCAAATAACCGTTTAAACACCGGAGATGTTGAATATTTTGATTTCATATGCGTGAATATAGGTAAGTGTATGACATCTAACAATTTCTTGCTCTGGGAAACTTTGTAGAGCATCTTAAACAGCCCTAAATGTAAAATAAAAAAATCGATAAATCGCTGTCTATCGAGATATCGATGGTTTACAAAAAAAATAAAATAATTTTAGTATTTTTAGTTATAAAACTTACTGCGCTGGCTTAGGAATTTTCTCATCTAAAATAAAATAAGAATATGCCAATATGAGGGTCCATAACTCGGTAAGTTTCGACCTGGCTCGATTTGGCTGAAGTTCAGGACCAGGGGCAGGCAAAAAAAAAAATTTAAAAAAAAACCAAAATTAAAGAAATATTAAAGAATGTGAGAAAATTTAAAACTATCCGTCGCACGGACCTATGGTGCCCACAGGGTCCAAAAACCTGGGTATGGATTAGTATGGGTACTTCAACGAAAGGTATTTGTACGTGGTGTCATTCTTTTTTTCGTGGGATGTCTGTAAGTCCATATAAGTCCACTTTTGTGCGTACAGTAACCATGAGATTGGTTATGGTAACCATCCAGAAAAATAAATTTTTTTTTTAAAGTATAGAGTGATTTTTCCGATTTTGCCACACATCGACTTAAGGTACAGAGGGAATTTTAACCCCCCTGCCTGAGCCCGGCGACTAAGTGCAATATAAATGTAACGATTTTCCAAAAGTTCTACCACACGGTACGAACAACATAGGTCCTTGCGAGGGCTACTTTTCCAATTTCTCACATTCTTTACCTTTTCTTTAATTTTGGTTTATTATGCCTGCCCCATGTCCTGAATTTTTGCCCTCGATTTTTTTGTTATTTTGCTGCAGAATAAAAAGGTTTATCTGTGGCAAAAATTTGAGAGAAATCCAAGGTATGCCCGTAATCTAGATTTAAACCAAATATACATACCAATTGAACATTTTTGGAATGGTAGCCTTTCCTGTTTAAGTAGCAGGTTTCAACATCACTTTTTGGTCTTTTTATCCGAACGTGGGTGCAATCTATAGCACCTATTACACCTGGAAACCCAGCCTGTTCATAAAACCTGAAAAATATATTATTAAATACTTATTTACGTTTTTATTTTATTACAATTTACTTTTCTTTTATGGACTCGTATTCAGATGGAGTTGGAAACTGTATCCATTTAGCCATGAGCCTGCTTTCCAAAAGCTAAGCTATTTCATGTACACAGCGGCATACTACTGATTTGCTCATTACAGCCTGAAAATCCTGTCCTATATCCCTATAGAATGAACCAGTGGCAAAATAGTGTAAAGCAGCACACATTCGAAGGGGTTGAGGTATAAATAATTTTGTCACGCCCTTACGCATATAGGTACTTAAATCGTTAAGCAAAATAATTGCGGCCGACTTGCTTAAACGATAAAGATCTCTAAAACGCTGCTCCGGGATTTCAAACGGGTCAGTTGAATCTCTTAATTTTCTGCGATGAACTCGAAGCATATTTCGCTTATCGTGCTGTTCGGCGGTGATTATTGCAACAGTAAACATAGTTAATTTGTTTTAAACCAATACATTAATATTTCAACTTAAATTTTATTCTTGATATCTGCACTTCTTTTTTTTGTTCTTTTTCGCACTAGCTTATTTTGTTTGTTTACCTATTATTGAATTACTCGACAGCCGTCTTGGAATATTCCAATAAAAACGTAATCAGTGTTGCCTCTCTTCGTATTGATACACAGAAACACTTTTTACTCACAAATCGAGAAACGATGGAATTTTTTGTTTCATGCTTAATGTGACAACTTTTTCGATTCGAGAACTACAGAAACGAGGTACAGATATCAAGTAAGTTTTATGATTTTTATATTTTGGGCCATGATACATGCTATTCATTAAATATGTCATTTATCTACAGGTTTCAAAACCATTTTCGGATCAATAAAGCAGCATTTAAATACTTGCTTGATACTATTGAGCCGAAAATGAAGAAAAAATCAATCAAAACACCACTGTGTATCAAGGCGTTGCAAGTCGTGTAGAAAAATCGTAACGACCAAAAACAAGTCGAGTCGACTCAAGATGAGTGTAAAAACGCCACTGCGGGTACCAAATACCCGTCGTCTGCTGTCGACACGACTTCAGAGGTGCCAAAATTAACAAGGCGATGCAAGACGTCGACGTTAGCTATCGACGACGACTTACAGGGAGGGGTGATTAGTTAATGTTGAAGAAATTTAAAAAAAAAAAAAAAAAAACAATACATCATAAATATAGTCCAATGCACGTGATTTTGCAAAGACAACATATTTAATATAGATCATTATTTATACAGTTTTTTAGACATTGCAAACAATAATATACTAGGTTAATTACAGACTTTATGGGAAGTTTCTTAAGTATTGTTGGTAGGCTTACCACCTTTGAATATGTCCAAAAGCGTATACATATATTTTGAAGTAAAATAAATCATATATTTTTATTCATTTTATATGAGCTAATTAGAAAAACGATAACAATAATAACAAAATAAAATAAAAACAAATTCACAAATTTTTTATTATACGCTCCAAAAACGTATAGGTGGCAAGCATAATTGTTGGCATTTGAAATATTATAGAGGATAACACTCTCAAAAACTGCTGATCTATTAAAATAGTGCTAACTTTCCTTCATCCTTGTTTTTTTGTATGCAGTCCACTCAAGAAAACTTTTCCCCAATCTATGTATAATAATTATCTTCTTGTTATTTGCTTGTTACAAAGACGATCAAGAAGTAGACGACCAGAAGATGTGCGCAATTTGTCAACCCTCGTAAAAGAGAATCAAAAAGTGGTAACAATTCACTCAAACGCATTTCTCTCTCGAGTCATATCTTGAATATTTCATACTTTTGCATAGTTTATGTAATTTTTCTTCAACATGGTTGGAATTTATATAGTTACATACAATAACACTATCAAAAAGCTGCTCGTGTATTGAAATATTCAAGGAAGAGAGTAAGAGAGAACAGAGAATGATTAACGCTCACTCGTTTTGATTTTTGTCTACAAATACAGTCTCAAAATGTATCCAGAATCTTTGGATTTCGTACGAACTCTCAAAATCTCGGTATACCGAATGTCGCTTTAGGAAAATTTACTTCAACATGGTTGGAATTTGTATAGTTATATACAATAGCACTATCAAAAAGCTGCTCGTGTATTGAAATATTCAATGAAGAGAGTAAGAGAGAGAGAGAGAGCGCAGAGAATGATTAACGCTGCACTCGTTTTGTTTTTTTTTGTCTAAAAAATTTATGGAGATTCCAGCACTCTCAAAATGTATGCAGAATCAGACATGGGATATGTGCGCGCGCATTTCTGCAACATGCAACATATCGCATTGTGGTTGAACGTTGAGAAGTAAGCATGGGTGACGAAGCGGATGATGCAATAGCTTATACGTATTTGACATAAAATGACTTGGCATTGTGTTTCGGGTAATTTTTTCTATTTCTCTTTGTGTAGTTTACGTTTTTGTCTTGAATGTGACATTTCATGGTTATTACGATAGACAAATTTAGTATAGATGAATTAATTCTCTCATCTATCGTTTTCTTCGTCGTAGTTTTTTTTGGAAATGAGAGAAATTCGACAAAAATTAACTTACAGCAGGTGGAGTTACAAGAACTGCTGACTCAACTTTTTCATTTCTTATTTTCGTAAATTTAAATGTATTTTGCACTTCTTTGTTGACTTTTATCGTTGGTATACATTTGTATTGTGTTTAACACAACTATTTTGCCACAAAAACACGAAATGCGGTTGTTGTTCCTTTGTTGGACGTTGTGTAATATTGCCTCTATCTGCTATTATTGAACCCATGCTTTCCACCATACAATGTTCTCTTGCAACCATACCTTTAAGTTAAAAATAATTCGGAGTTGGAAAAATTCGACGTGTAATAGCTCAATGAATTACGTAGCAACTTTAAAAGAGATCTGAAAATATGCCCGCAAGAAATGCCATCGTGTAATAGAGTTCAAATACAACCTTTAAGTCTATTCAACAACCAATGCATGGTTACCTTGTTCGTACAAAATAGAACAAATATAATAATCACCGAGTAATATTATCAAGAGTGTGCACTAGTTACTTTTTGTACTAACGAGTTCCGAGACACACGTGGAAAACATATAGAGAATGAGAGCAATCTTTAATTTTAACAATTTGCGTGTTAATTGGGATCTACACAAATAACTTTACTCTAACACTTCATTACATGTTGATTTTTTTCCACTGAAAATCCCTTTTTTTAATCGATTTAATTGGCACAATTTACTCCCAGTTGATGTGTTTTGTACTTTTGGCTTGACACGCGGCAGCAAAAGTATGACAATCGCACCACGCAACCCAGTCACCTATCACCGTTTCTTCTTTGAAAGCATCTTCTCTATAAGTACTAACCCAGTACTAACTTGATCAGCTGTCTGAGCTATACCCTTTGCATACAACCAAACCTATGAATTTAAAATTGCTCTATGACAGAGTACTACGAAACTTCACAGAATTGGCCGCTTACGCCAAATTATTTGCAAGATTTGAAATGTGTTGATATTGTCTCCGTAAAACTTGCTCGTCTAAACGCCAGGTGAGCGGCATTCATGTATGCCGCGATTTCGAAGTTTTCAAGACTTTATGTTTATGGAATTGAAATCCCGAAAACCGCAAAATCGCAGTATACCCAAGGGTGCCGATGCCACAGCTGATCAAGTAAGTAATTGGAAAACATATAGAGAAAGAATATGCTTTCAAAGAAGAATTTTCATACTTTTGCAGCCGCGTCAAATAAAGTACAAAACACATCAACTGAGAGTAAATATTGCCAATTAAATCGACGAAAAAAATGGATATTCAGTGAAAAAAATCAAAATTTAATGAACAGTGAAAGCCATGGTCCAACTATACCAGACTTCGTAACCGAACTCGAAAGAAGACGAAAAATAGGAAGACCAAGACTCCGCTGGAGGGATTGCTTGGAGACTTGGTATTGCCAACTGGAGAGAATATGGGGCATTACCCACGGAAAAGAGGAAAAAAAAACACAAATCAGCTGGGCTGACGCGTTTATCCGATACATAATTCTACCATGAATAACACCTTAAGCCATGTATACCTTTCTTGCGAAATTTTCGTAAGAAATTTTGACATTTATCTCTAAACGGAAAATGTTGTTGCGGAGAGTTACCACCTATCTTTGATTTACCTTGCAATTATTTAGTTTATAATAAATTTTCGCATTCAATTTTATTTTTAACGCACGCGGTGTTACTTTTGGTTGTTTAAACTATCAAAATGTCAAAATTCCGGCCCCAAATAATTGTTTTCGTACGAAATAACTTGGCGTAACAACCCTGTAATTGTAACATGCACTTTCTCATTAATTTTTTTCACCCAATATCGCGTAAATTTACCTCAATAATGATATGTAAAAAATCATTTCAATCGCATAGTTGTATACGCACGTTCAGTATGAGACTGTGTGAACTGAAACGGAAATGGGAACATCCCTGAACAGGTACTTTAATGACAACACATATAAACATGATTAATATAAGAGGTAGTGTTCTAAGAACAGCTCATATTGCCTTCTTTCTTTGTTTTCTAAATACTAACAAAATTTCAAGAAATTCTAAATAAATTCCACAAAAAAATCTTTAATTTCATTAAAACTTATTTCTACCAATAAAGAAATAGAAAAAATTACGGACTGACAGAATTGTATGATACTAATGCATACAAATCCTCCTACCACTACCTGGTATAATTCCATAATGGCATCATGAAATACAAAATGGCAAAACTATATCGAGTAAAAATTCATGTAAACACCTTTTTGCCGTAAAATGATAATCACGACATTATCATAATAAAAGAGTGCATGCATAGTAAAAATACCAAGTACTCGTAGTAGATACAACAACAATTGTGGGCAACAACAACAGACATTTTATTTTTGTTGTATACCAACAAATAAATGTAAACAGAAAAGTACAAAAACAAAGCCTTTGAATCTTTGTTCTTGAAAATCTCGTTATTTTTATACACGTACTTCTAATGGCAACGAAAATTCCATGAAATCTGATACTGGGCTTCATAGATAAAGGAATTAAGTAGATATCGCACAGGCGTTGTCAAGTCCTACCACTAGGTGCTGTTTTGTCGTTTTGTAACTCTCACTGAAGTTTCTCATAACTTTCATTGACGTTTATTCAACACTGTGGGAAATTGTTATTCGAACAACTAACTTAATTTTTTTTTGTCGTTTTGTTCCCCACTTTCAAGTCCAATTTTTGTTATTTTGATTGTGTCTTTTTGTTTACTGTTACTGTTGGTGTTCGTTTCTGTTGATTTTCAGAGCAACGGGCAACAAAACAAAAACAAAATCCTTGTTGATGTTGCCTACCACACCTATTGTTAACACCTGTTCTAAATACATCTTGCAAGGTATATTTTGTTTGGGATCAAACGTTGTAATTATTGCATTCAGCTCCATCTAGAAAATATCCAATTGAACAAGAAATTTCCCAAGGCATATGCGATATCTAGTTAATTCCTTTATCTATGCTGGGCTTAAGCAAGAAAAAGTTAAAATCAGCGGTTCTAACGAGTTTACCTTACTTATTTTACCATGCTACTACCCATGGTAAAATTATCTATCGGGTAAACGCGTCAGCCCAGCTGATTTGTGGTTTTTCGTCTTTTCCGTGGGTAAGCTGTCAAATTCGATTTTGTTTATTTTTGTTTGTTAAATTGTAAAATTGTAAATTCAAAGAATTATAATCAAAACGCAATTTAGTCGCATAGACTTTGTATCAAATAAGACGAACTTTTAAAAATTTTCACATTTTGTGTACATAGTAGCGGCATTCATGCAAACGTGAAAGCCGAGAACTTTTGCTCAGCGCAAGATTCCCTCGCACCGTTGCATGAGGCACCAAGTAAAGTTGCTCAGCGTATTTCTGCTCAAAACCATATCAGCTGACCAAGATGGATACATAAGGTGGTAGCAGTAGCAATTGCATGTATTATGTATGTGAACTTTTTCGACTGTTCTAGTGCTTTCACCTTATTTATCCATTCTAGTCAGCTGACAACGAAATGTCAAAAGTTTACACGTTTCTCCATCCCACGTTTGCGCAGCAAATCTGACTTGAAGACTTTCCACCTTTGTGCAAGTCGTTTTGTATGGAAAATTTCTTTGTTTTGACGTTTGCCGCGTAAGTTTGCGAGGTCTTTCGAGTTTGCATGAGGACCACTAGTGTTTTTCATTATTCAGCTAATTTTGACAGCTTAACCACGGAATTGCTAATGCGACTACCTAATAAATAATTCTACCATGCTACTACCTATGCATGAATGTGCTCATGGTAAAATAAGTAACCCGGGGGCATAGTCAGACTGTATTTACACCCGGTTCAGACAGGGCAAGTTTACTTGCTCTAGTTATTTTCAATTCTCTTTTGAACTTGCTTTCATGTTCACACAGGGAAAGTTTGCTTGAGCAATTTTTGCTTTATTTTGCTTCCACGTTCTTT
This sequence comes from Phaonia tiefii, assembly GCA_963931995.1. NCBI lineage: Eukaryota > Metazoa > Arthropoda > Insecta > Diptera > Muscidae > Phaonia > Phaonia tiefii. The sequence continues at coordinate 198,572,363 of OZ008371.1, forward strand.
TATTTCAATTATGAAAAAATTTTATTCTGAAGGGAAATTTTTATATTTGTGGAAAACATTAAAGTGAAAGGAATAATAATAATAATAACGACATTAATTGATTGCATAGGAGAACCTTTATTTACTATCAACATCAAACAAAACACTTATGTACTTTGTTCATTATCCAGAATTTTATGAACGAAACAAGCAGTGTCATCTGCAGCTAACTTCGCGTAAAAAATTGCGGATGAGAAAACAAAACGAAATAAGAGTGCGGGCAAGATTTATTAATTCAGGTTATAGCAGTAGCAAGCTGATTTCATTGTTTTCATTTTGTTCGTGCCTAATATGTCAAAGATTGTTTACATTTCGGTGTTTGTTTACATTATCAGTTTGTTCACAACGTTTGAAAGAATTTATACTAAAGTAGACGGATTTATTCGCGACAACAATTTGTTAAATATTAAAGTCTTTTACAAAAATCGGCATGAATCTTCATTATAAGCACTAAATTTAACATAAAAAAATAAATAAATGGTTTCCCGTTACATCCCATGAAGAGATAAGGGAGAGCTTCTCACAACCAGAGAGCTGTGCGCGTTCCAGTTTTATACTCACTGATTGGGACCTACAGTTTTACACCGGTTCCGAACGGTATTTTGGGAAGCTTTTTCATGGCTAAATACTCGATAGTGTCGCCGTCACTAAGCGAGGTGACCGCCGTCTAAAGAAATTTTAGGTGGTCAGAGTAGGGATCGAACCCACGTCCTCATGCACAAGAGCCGCGCACACTACCATTGCACCACCGACGGCCACAATTTAACATAATTGAAATTAAATTGCAATGTTCACCTTGTGTTTACATCAGCTGACTTTGACATATTAGGCACTTTAATTTCATCAACAGCTGCTGCTATAACCTGAATGAATAAATCTTGAGTACGGGCAAGTCTGTACCCCATTTTCTTCCTTTCACCTCTCTCACTCATAAACTAGAGAGATGAGAAAGGAAACTTGCCCTGTCTGAACCGAGTGTTACATTGACAATTATAATTGCCGCAATTCTTTGAGATTCTCTTTTGAACTTGCCATTTATCTTTACACACGTCAATTCTGTTTGAGTAATTCACATTGAAAACTTCACTTTAAAAATTGCTAATGAAAAGAACATTCTTCTTACCTCTCTCACAAACTCAAGAATTGCGGCAATTATAATTGCCAATGTAAATACAGACTAAAATAACCAAGTAGTAGCAGTAGACGTTGTTGTAGTTTTAGGCAGCAACAACAGGATTTGTTTTAGTTTCAATCACTTCATTTGTCAATCTATACACGTAAGTATACCATGGTACAATAATATCATATTATTGTAGCATGTAAGTATACCAACAACACAGGAAACAAAATGGTACAAAAACAAAATACATATGAGTTTGACAGCTGAAACGATCAACCACAATGAAAAAATTTAAAACGTCTGTTCTAACGAGTTTACCATGGTACAATAATATGTTCATGGTAAAGTCGTAAGAACAGCTGTTTTAATTTTTTTCATGAGGTTCTTCGCTTCGGCTGTCACACTCACATGTATTTTGTTTTTGTACTCTTTTGCATTCTTGTGTTGTTGGTATGTATTTGATTTGAGTTTGACAGCTGAAGCGAATAGAACAAAAACAAAATACCTGTTCATGGTAAAATGAGTAAGGTAAACTCGTTAGAACAGCTGATTTCAACATATTTCTTGCTTAGGTGTTACTCTTATGTCAAATTCACATGCATTTTGTTTGTGTACTTTTTTGTTTACTTTTACAGTAGATACACACATGCAGCAAATTTGACAGATTATGGACACCCAACAAAAACAAAATGCCTGTGTTTGTTGTAACAATTCCTAGTGCGTTTACCTTACTTATTTTACCATGGTATATATATATTAGGGCGGGTTAATTTTTTTTTTGATGAAGCGTATAGCAAAAACGTAATCTATAGGTGATTTTGAGAAAATTTGTAATTTGGAGTTTTATTGAAATATTATTTGGCAACACATACTAGATATAAACATGTATAAATAATATATCTATGTACCAATCTTCTTTTAGTAAATTAAGATTTCAAGCAAATGTGAACAAAAGCAAATAAAATCAGAGCAGAAATTTACAAGAAACGACACTATCGACGGTGGCTTAAAACTGTTCTGTCTTTATAACTGGCTGGACACATACGTCATACAACAAATTTTTCTCTTTTTTACAAGTAATACATATTATCTACTGTCCGGTTATGAACTGTCCCGTGTGAACGCACCCTTACTTATTTTACCATGAATGTGATTTATTTGACATCACTTCAAGGCAGCTTGAAAAGGTAGAAGCAATACTGCAAAATTTACAAGGCAACAACAACAGGCATTGTTTTTATATGGTGCGTAGTTTATGTCAATATTAACGTTCTACGAACAACGTACTCAAGGCTACTTTTTTGTTTACTTTGTTCAGTCATATGTATTTGTGTTGAATTTGACATTTAGTCATAGAACAAAATCCCTCTTGTTGGTGCCCACAACAACAACAAATCCTACTGGGTTAACATGGTAAAATAAGTAAGGTAAACGCACTAGGAATTGTTACAACAAACACATGCATTTTGTTTTTGTTTAGTGTCCATAATCTGTCAAATTTTCTTCATGTGTGTATCTACTGTAAAAGTAAACAAAAAAGTACACAAACAAAATGCATGTGAATTTGACATAAGAGTAACACCTAAGCAATAAATATGTTGAAATCAGCTGTTCTAACGAGTTTACCTTACTCATTTTACCATGTGCGTTAACCTCTACTAGATCAGCCTTGAACGTACTCAAAACAAAAGTAAACAGCATTTGACAACTAGTGCGCACCACTTTCGCACGACATGAAAAAAACAAATCAGCTGTTTTTGTAACAGAACCTTCTTGAGCAGCCTTGCATCTCATCCCTTTTGCGACATTGTGGTATTGTTTTGTTGCTCGTCGCACGTGGGCTCGGAAAAATTCGTATACTTCATTGAATTTTTTAATTTAAAAATTCTCCAAAATGCCCAGATCTAAACGAGATAAGAAAGGTAAGTGGAATTTTGGAGCTTTTGATGAAATTGCAATTAATGTTTGTACTGAAACTTTTTTTTAGTATCCCTTACTAAAACCGATCGCAAAGGTTTGGCTTGGAAACAACAAATCATTGAAGACATTCGAAGATGCGTAGAAAAATATCCCAACATCTTTGTGTTTCAAGTACAAAATATGCGCAACAATTTGTTGAAAGATCTAAGGCAAGAATGGAAACAAAATTCCAGATTTATATTTGGAAAAAATCGCATTATGCAAATTGGTTTAGGTCGCACAAAAGCAGAGGAGGTTGAAACTGATTTGTCAAAACTTTCCAAGAGGTTGACGGGTCAGGTCGGCTTGTTATTCACTGAGAAAGGCAAAAAAGATGTGTTGGAATGGGCCGAGAGCTATTGGGCTGTTGAATATGCACGCAGTGGCTTCAAAGCCACCGAAACTGTTGTACTGCCCGAAGGTCCCTTGGAGGAATTTTCACATTCTATGGAGCCGCATTTAAGATCACTGGGTTTGCCTACGAAATTGCAAAAAGGTGTAGTGACTTTGTATTCCGATTATACAGTATGTGAAGAGGGTAAGGTGCTCACCCCGGAGCAAGCGCGGATTCTGAAGCTCATTGCTATGCCAATGGCCAAATTCCAATTGACAATGAAGTGTTCATGGACTAAAGCCGATGGCTTTGAACTGCATGTGGAAGATGATGTAAACGACGAGGACGATAAGGCCGACAGCGGTCAAGGCGATGAAGTTGACGACGAGGATGATGACGCCATGGAGCAAGATGACGAAGACAATTCAGATGAAGATGAATAGATTTCATACCTATGTACTAATAGTTCGTTTAAGTATAGTCAAAAGTATAGTTTAAGTTGTATTTTTCATTAAAACAATATTTTACACTACAATTTATGCTGAAGAAACACTACCGCTTCCTCCACCACCACCGCTGCTTCCACTTTTTTTGGTCGGCTTATAAGCAATAACATAACGTTGAGCAACGGGCAAAGGTTCAGCGTAGCCATTGGTATATGAAGAGTCTTCAAACAAGACTTCATAGTCCTCTGTAGCAGTTTGTGGCAATCTGTGTATAATTGCCTTATAAAAGCAGGTTGTTTGGGGGTATAGAGCCATAACTAGACGGATATGTAAAGTATAACGTGTTTGTTTTTCGACAATTATGTTGACTTACCCACTGTATCTTTGGGAAACAAAGCATGTCCATCTGTTTCAGGATTTGCCCTCATTAACGGAAGGGGTATAACTTTCCTTTTGCTCAGCACGTGCCTGTCTTTCTGTTCCTCATCAATATCAATGACGTCGTATTTGTTTTGCCTCTGGAGAAACTGTACTACCTCAGCCAGTATCCAATTCTCTTCGTCTTCTACACCCTTAACCAAGGCCGCCACATTATCCCCCACTTTTGCTATATAATTTGATTCAGCCGGTATTGCACCACATAGCGCTGGTACCTTCTCGCCTGGTTTACTAACGAACAGGGGTAGTGTTTGTGCCGATATCTGCACCATTTTCATTAAAGCTCCTCGGCGAATGGCCTCTTTGTTACCCGCATTTCGTGCTTGAATACGCCGCTCATTTCGAATATTCCGAATTTCTTGTATTTTTTCCAGAGCCTTTCGTATGGTATCTTCTTCTACGGCAGCATCTTGTAGGCATGTCTTATACAAACTTTTCATTTTTTGTGTTGGCACATTACTTTGCTGCGCTCTTGTTAAACTATTTATATTATTTTCCGAACGCCGACGTTCGTCGTCTGTTTGGTGTATTAACCGTTGAATATCCTTGAGGCGTTCCTGCACCGAATAGATGTCATTGTACAGTGTATGTATTTAGGTTGTTTTTTTTTAACTTACTTGTATTTGCTGAGCAGCATTTTCAGCCGTTAAGGGCATATTTTATAATAAATTAATGAATTTTGCAAAGAAACTCAATATTTTTCGACTGCTTCTGCTTTCACCAAACAAATCAATAATTCAGTATTTAATATGGTTGAACTAGTTCAGGTAGTGGTATAACAGCTGATTTGATTTTGTCTCACCGTGGCAATCATTGATTAATTTATTCATAGATTTGTGAGCTCGCTCATCGGTTTAATGGTTAAAGGGAAGCGAACTTGTGTTTGAACGTAAATGGAAGAATGTTCGCCTTATGTCTTTTATACTGCTTATACCGCGTTTAGGCTGCAACCGAAATGTCGATTGTCTAGATTTCATTCACACGAACAGCTGATTTGTGTATGGAAAGTCAGATGTTTATGCCACGAAATCTAGATATCCCTAGATTTCGAATGCAGTATAAACATGTTTTTACTCTCCAAATTTTAAAAAAAATTGTTGCGACGGGTAGAACCAGGGGGTATCTATGGCACAGCTGATCGAAAAGTTACTAGGCCGTTGATAGATAATGAGAGAGCAAAGAAGATAGGAACTAATTTTAAATAGTGTTTATTGATGTCAGTTTTATGTCCAACGAAAGTGTAAAATTGGTAAAAATAAAATAAGTAAAACTCTATGAAATGGCCTACTACCTCGTCGTCATGAAGAGGCAGCGAAGAGAGTAATGGAAACTCTTAAGTATTTCTCTATGGTAGAACGTGTTATTTTAAGCAAAAAAAAATAACCAAAATCTGGGCATATGTATAGTTTTGGAGTTATGGTCCACGACTTTTCTGACATGTGAGAGGGTAATGGGGTTAAGGTACCGTGTGAAGCTATCGACATCACTTTTCTTTGTATGAAACAAGTCAAAACAAAGTTTATTAAACTTTATTATCGACTTTTCTCACATGTGACATTTGGTGTATTACTTGAATGGAAATAAATAAATAATGGGGTTAAGGCACCGTGTGAAGCTATTGATATCAATTTTTTTTTTGTATGACATGTTTTGCCCATAGACCAATTTAGTATAGGCGAATTAATACTCTCAGCTGACGTTTCATTTCACACCCTTGGTCGTACGTTTGCGTGGAGTTACAAGAACTATTGACTTAACTTTTTCATTTCGGTTTGGCATAGAGCTGTGAAATTTAAATGTATTTTGCACCTTTTTGTCGACTTTTATCGTTGATATGCATTTGTATTGTATTTATTGTATTTTCGCCACAAAAACACGAAATGTGGTTGATGTTGCTTTATTGGACGTTGTGTATTATTGCCTCTATCTGGTATTATTGAACCCATGCTTTCCACCATCCAATGTTAACTTGCAACCCTTGCAACCATACCCATAAAGCACCCCACAAAGGGTGGTATTCTATAAGTCGTGAATCAGTCACTTCGCGTTACTTTTGTCGTTTTGGTAGTTTATAAAATGTTACAGCTGTTCGGTGACTACCTGCGTTGAGTTACGTTATTTAATGGTTAGTTTATAAAATGCAGCGCAACGTTTTTGATCACTTCAGACGTCAAATTGAACACGCCTCAGTTCTTCGCGTCAGTTGAAGAAATTACAAATTTAAAGAAAAATGTTGATCGAGGATAGGGAGATGGAAGTATTTTGCATTTCATTGCTTATAAGTAGTTGCCAATTTTGGTTGAAATGCATTCGAGGGATAGAGCTCAAACTTTTTTTTAAAGAATTCAAAATTATACGGTTTACGCACTTTACAATAATAAAATTAGAAATGGAACGTTCAAATAAATAATGCGTTGCAAAACTATTATAATTATATTTAAAAATTATAGACATCAGTTGATGTTGACAATAATAAACAAAAGAACCAAAACATTACAATCAATACATACCGCCAAATGGCACGTGTTTTTGAAAAGAAAACTAATTTAATATAGATGGGGAAATTTATTGAACATTGAACCCCAAAATAACATCGGTTTTTTATACATTTTATGTGAATATTGTTGGTATCTGCAGTATTATAAATAATAGCAATCTTAAAATCTGTTAATCTACTGAAATATAGCTAAATTTTTTAATTTTTTTCATTCTGGGCATTTCACTCAAGATAACTTTTTCTGATCTATAATTGTTTATTTTAGTTTGGCAACTCTATAAACCGCATATGTCAGTGACAGCTTTCGTAAACAAACGCAAGCGCGAAGTGATATCTAAACTACCATTTTTTGACTCTGGCGTTCGCGTTGGCGTCTGCGTTTATGTTACCTTTCGGGACTTGTAGAATACTACCCTTACTCTTTTCGTTGAATATTTCAATACACGAGCAGTTTTCCAACTATATTGAAATAAAATTACATAAAGTATATAAAAAGTATGAAATAATCAAGTTGCGACGAGGGAAAGAAATGCCTTTGAGTGAATCGCGCCGACTTTTTTGGTTCTCTCTAAGGCATTTCTCTCACGCGTCATATCTTGATTATTTCATACTTTTTGCATAGTTTATGTAATTTTGCTTCAACATGGTTGGAATTTGCATAGTTATATACAATAACACTATCAAAACGCTGCTCGTGTATTGAAATATTCAATGAAGAGAGGAAGAGAGAGAACAGAGAATGACTAGGGTTTCATCCGCTGTGTTTGTTGGCGTTTGAGTGAAGAGAAATTTTGACTGTCTACTTGTACATCGTTTTTGTTGTGTGTTCATTGAAAATATTTGATATTTGTCTTTGGCTATTTGCCTTTTTTGTATTGAATTTATTTCTGCGTGTTGAAGATACAATTTCGATTTTGCTGCGTGATACATCAAACAATTTTCGGTGAAATATTCTACAGAAAAATGTAAAATGTAGAATATTTCACCGAAAATTGTTTGATGTATCATTGAATTTGTCACTAGGAAACATTTTTAATATATCCGGATGTAACTTGTTGAATTTACCATTATGTACATATTTTTATCAACCAAATTATTTTTCCGGCTGTAAATTAGAGAAACTATTTCTACACAAAAATTTTTCTGGCTGTAACTTAGAACATTTTTCATATGACAAGAAAAAATTTCTTCAGTTGTTTTTTCAAATGACATGAAAAATTTTGTTTATCAATTGTTTTTCATTTCTAATTGAATGTGTCAGTTGCCAAATCGATTAACTCCATCAAAAAATGCCTGTAGAAACTTAAATTTTCGCTGGGTTATCAAATTCCACGTTCATTATAAATGCAAACTGACATTATATATTACTTCACTACAGCTGTATCTATTATATAGTTAAATTCAAAATGAACTGGGTACATTAGTTTAACCCACAGACACTAACATACCAACATTTTGGGAAAGTGGAGTTAATCGATTTGGCAACTGACACATTCAATTAATAATAAATCTTCCTAACGATGCTATCCAAAGGGTAGCGAAATATCGAAAAATATAATTAATTAATAAACACGACCAAACGCTCGAACAATTTAATTTTTGAATAAATTGAATTATGTGAAATGATGATATTTTATAAATCGAATAATTTGTAAACTAAAAAGTATACTAATACTACTTAAATAAATATTAATAATAATAAAATAACATAAATACGTGTTTCCCTTGATTAACATTAACACTAACAGAAGCAAAATGGTTCTGATATTCTGCCGGTGGTCTCTCTCATTTTATGTTACCATATATTTCTCACGTGTACACGCGGTGTTATGTAAATGCGCCTAAATGTACATATACTCCATGGTACAATAATATCTACATGGTAATAGCAGCGCGCGTTGTTGCTGTTGTAGGCAGCAACAACAGGCATTTTGTTTTTGTTCTATTCGCTTCAGTTGTCAAACTTTACACGAAGGCATACCAACAACACAAGAATGCTAAAGAGTACAAAAACAAAATACATGTGAGTGTGACAGCCGAAGTGAAGAACCTCATGAAAAAAATTAAAACAGATGTTCTTACGACTTTACCATGAACATATTATTGTACCATGATATACTCTTACCACAAACTAGTTGAAGAGTCGGTTACCAGAGACAAAAAAGAGATGCACAACTCCTATAAATAGAGGAGTTTTTTTGGCATTATGAGTCAGTTTGTGATGAACCGCCAGAAAGTAAGCAACGCGATTTGATACTAAAACAAGACTTAAACGGTATTTACATCAAACAAGATTAACACGTTTAGAAGGATAACTTCGTTAACCCGCGCTAACCCAGAAGATTAATCATACAATTTGTAGCTGTAGAAACTGAAGATTAATTTTTAACCTCACTTTAAACTGGTGTACATTTTGATGCAACTAGTTACTAGTTACTAAAAAATTTAACCATAATAAAAGCATACACAAAAAATCGACTGTTTATCAGATGGCCGACCGCCGATATAAATGGTTTGTATTGGTTTAAATTGTGAGCTTATTTTATCGACTGGCCCCTTTGTCCAACTGATCCAATTTTAGAGGATCAGTTATTTCAAGAACATCCAAAATTTGTACAAATCTGGCAAAACCAATAGCCGCCAACTTAATTTTTCTTTTGTGCCGCCGTCTTCGATAATTTTGTTTCGGTGTGGAGTTTGCCTAAGCACGGAGTTGCCAACTGAAATGTCAATTTAATTTCAGAGTAGGTGGTGTAAACGGCAAAGGTTAGAGAACAAGGATATCGCTATCCTGGCCGCGATAAACGGAGATGTAAATGCGCTATTATTGTGAAGTGGTGTAAATAAAATAAACTGTTGTAAATTTGTAAGTAAAATAAAAGGAAGTTTAAACTGTTATAATTATCGTAATTTTAAACGAACCTTGTTTTATTATTAGGAATAAAACAGCACAAAAAGGACGAACCAGGAAATTCGTAACAATATATTGGCAAAAAGTATTGGATTTTACAGACTTTATTTGCTATTTGTTATTTTTCCTGTAAGTAATTAATCTAATTCAATTCCCTTTTTCACAAGTATTTCCCTACATCTTAAAATAACATCATATTAAGTTAAGTTACATGTTTCTTTATAGGTTTAATTTTTGTTTGCTGACATTTTGAATTGTTTACTTCCTCTAGAACTTCCAAGCAATTGCTGCATAACAAACAAACGTAAAAATTTAGACTACTTGTCAAAATTTAGAATAGCCCTATGGAAAATGTTGGCAATAAATATTGACCAGTCGATTCCAAATATTTGGTTCAATTCGCACACCATAATTTGTTAAGGCTTAATCTCCATCGCTAAAAACATCTAAAATCAGCACAATACAACTCTGTAAGGTGGTATCAATAACGTGGTATATTATTTAGCAATCTCTTAAAAATTGAATTGGCCGTAATTTTATCGTTTGTTGTCATCGCTAAAATTCGCTTATTTTTTATTATCTAACGAATAAACAGCTGCCAAATGTCTCTTTAATTTAACATTTTGAGGGACGAAAAATTGAAGTAGATTAGAAATACTTTTAAATTTTAATTTTTTATATGAAATTCTTTTAATTTTAGAAATAAAATGGAGGATATTGGCTAAAGTATTACAAAGGACCAAAAATTCCTTCTGATACAGTACATGGAGGGACTAACTGTTGTAGGTGTCGTATGTGCTAAAGTTCTACAACAGTTGTACAACGGTAGTAGATTTTTCCCTTCAAATTTGTTGTACGATAGTACAACTTTTGCAGATATGTTTTTGCGGTCTACTAAGCGATCAGCTGATACCATTTGATTACCATTTAAATCCCCGTATTCAGTTCTTGCGAAATTTTCGTAAGAAATTTTGTCATTTATCTCTAAACGGAAAATTTTGTTGCGGAGAGTTACCACACATCTTTGATTTACCCTGCAATTATTTAATTTATACTTCTACGCGCTCCATTTTATTTTTAAAGCATGTCGTGTTGCTTTCGGTTGTTAAAATCATAGACTAATACATACCATAGATACATTTATTCTCTCAATAAATTAAACGTCATAGGTACGGTGGAAAGTAAATATTGGATGGCACAAAACATGGGTTCAGTAATACCAGACAGAGGCAATTGTAAATACAGTACAGTAAATACAATACAAATGTATACCAACGATAAAAGTGAACAAAAAAGTGCAAAATACATATAAATTTTTCAGTTCTACACCAAAAACGACATGAAAAACTTAAGTGAACATATTTTGCAACTCCACCTGGTGTAAGTTAATTTTAAATTTAATTGCTCTCATTTCCACAAACCTACGACGATGAGTGTGAAATGAAACGTCAGATGAGAGAGTAAATGTGTCTATGCATGTATTAGTCTATGTTTGTATTAAACATTTGATGTATAAGCCATAGTGGAATTAGTAAAGTGACCGCAAGACGAGTTGTTGTAATTTGGAGATATTTTTGTTGTGTTTTATAGTTTTGACAGCACCGAGGTAGTGTCAAAATCAGCTGATTCCCACTATCTTATTTGTTTAGTCATTCTCTTTTGTTTGACGTTTGTTTTAGTTTGCAAGACTTCAAAGAAAAGGAATGACGAACTGCTGTAGGAAATTGGAATTGACTGCTGTGGCGGAAATTGTGCAACTCAATCCAAGAACGTCGAATCGCAATTGATTTATTACAATCCGCACTCAAGCTTTCGGCAACCGCTTCCAGTCTGTGGTTCATTTGTATGGAACTTGTGCATGCAATATTATATTCCACTCAACTCCGTCTATACTCACCTTTGGTTTTTTGTTAATGCAACAACGGTTCCTCACTTTTTCTTTTTCGGATTTATTTAATTTTTTTAACTTTAAAATTTTTAAACTTTTTCACTATTTCAAATGCGCGTCTCTTTGATAAGTAAACGTTTAGAATGAAAATAAAAAGAATGCAAAAGAACGAATGTAAACAAACACAAAAAATATAAACAAGTTTGACGTTCCAAAAGTGCACTGAATCAAATCAGCTGATCAGCAAATAAAAAAAGTTAAATCAGCTGTTCTTATGCGGCCACTTTATTATTCACTATGGTATAAGCCAAACAGTGGCGTTCGCAGCAAAACAATATTCATTAAATGTTAAAATTGTCGATGTTGGATATCTCAGGTATGAAAATAGATACCGTGATAGATACCTAACTCATTTTATTCAAAAATGGTCGGTGGGTGAAACCAATAATGAGGTGACGAAACGTTATCACATTTCTTAGTATTAAGTGTGGATCGTTTTATTTGACAAGTCGTAAGTAGCAATAGCTTAATGGATTAAAAAGCAGCCTTAGGCCTAATTTTTGAGTGGAAAATCATCTTTGACCAACGTTCAAACATAATTTAAACTCTGAATTCACTTTTTAGGTTAAAAGTTAATTGCTGTTTAAACAGCCAAATGTGGGCATTTAAATTATGATCAAGTGACCATATGATTTTTACAGAAAACAACAAAAAGAACAAACACAAAGCTTCTTTAATTGTAAATGTGAACAATTATAATCACCATCCTAGTTATTTTTCGTAGCATTTGTCACTATTGCCACATGGTAGTAAGATTATTTGACAAAGCACTGAAAAACGTCGTATTTAAAGTCAGACCAAACCAAAGCAAAATCAACTGATGGTCAATTTAAATGACCAGTCAAAAATTGGGCCTTAGTACTGATTTGCTTCTGTAGCTGATTTAATTTTCACATTTTCTTTACATTTAAATCAGCTTACATTGACAACTTATGCAAACTAAACCGAAAACAGAATGGATACAATGTCTACTCCTTCTACCTTTTCGATATATCTTACATCGGGGCGCTGGACTGCAGCAAAGTTACATAGATTCAGTGAAATGCGCACGGAGTCCAGATTTGTGTCCACCAAAAAACTTATGGATGTGCCATCATTATATGTACACAATACACCCAATCCAAAATCTCCTTTCCACTTTTAACTTGAATTCCCGAATTTAAACTTTATGAAATTCTAATACCAACATTTAGAGTTGCCAACATATATATGAAAATTCAGCATTATTGTTACTTTTGATTTTGGTAATACTGCCAAATACTGCCTCTTTTTCTTACAATATTATCGATGTTTTAACGTAGAATACGTTATACGGTAAGGTAGGGGTGTTGATCTGGAGCACAAAATTTTGAGAAAATGTTTGTCAACTTTCACCCACTTTTACTTAAATATTAAAACATATTTTAGCAATTGTTATATGTTACTCAGTTTTGGTAATATGTTTTGTTTCGAATTACATTAAAAAAATTATATGTCTATATATAAAAGTTTTATGTAGTTAAGGAAATAAATATTTAAGAGCATGATATTTTAGACTTTTTTTGTACATGCCGCTGTTGTTGTTGGTTTGTAAATGCCGCTGTTGTTTTTGTTGTTGTTGTGAAATCAAATGATTTTGGCTTTGCTGGGCATTGTTTATTTATCGAGCAGCGTGTAAATGTGTGTGTGTGTACATTTCGTTTTGTTGGATCGGTCGGTTATTAGTTCGTTTGGAGGGGAACGTAAAATGAAGGGAGGGGAGCGTGGACACTTGTGTGTGCTTGAAAGTTTACAGATCTTTGCGTCGTTTGTTTACTTCTGCGAGCAGCGTGTAAATGTGTGTGTATGTACATTAATACAAAGGATTGGCGATGTATACGCTAACGTATTCTACGTCTGACCTATGCGCCCGTGTTATCTAATACAGGCTTGTTTTTTTTCTATGTATATAGATGAATTGTACCATGTGATTCGTGGTAAAATTATCTATCGGGTAAACGCGTCGGCCCAGCTGATTTGTGGTTTTTTATCATTTCCGTCAGTAAGCCGTCAAATTCGATTTTGTTTCTATTTGTTAATAAAATTCAAAGAATTTCACCCAAAATGCAATTTAATAGCATAGACTTTGTATCAGGTAAGATAATCATATAGGATTTTTCACATTTTGTGTACATAGTGGTTTTCATTATTAAGCTAATTTTGACAGCTTAACGACGGAATTGGTAATGCGACTGCCTAATAGATAATTCTACCATGATGTGATTGGCATACCCACCTTACAACAACACCGACTGCTACTGTCATCATAGAGCCTGTTCATACGAGGAGACATGTCGCAGGGACACGAGATAGGGGACACGAGTTTGTTGACAAGGGGTATAGAGAAGCAAGAGAGGTTCCCAGTGTCGCACGAAATGAGAATTCAGGGGACACTTTGACATTTGTGCTTACATCTTTCGTACTATTCGCCAGGGATGAGAAATACTAGTTTGGAAAAGTACTAAATGGGTATTTTCGGCCTAAGTTGGTACTTTTTGATATATTTACAACTTCTGCTAAAAATTGAGGTTTTTTAAATTGAAGTGAATTGAATATAATGGAATTCATGTTGCGTTAAAAATCATATTTTCGGATACACTTTGCTAAAGGCAAACAGAGAATGCATTTGTAATTCGGTTTGTATTATTCGTATGAATATAGGGCTTTAATTTCAAAAGTACAGTGGTTAATTTGGTATTATTCTATAAATAGGAAGTTTCTTCATATTTAACATTGTGTCACCAAAAATCGATAATTCTTTGTTTGTATTATTCAATATGTACAAGTCAATGTGATTTAACATAAACTTTTTATTTATGGTACCTTGGGAAATCGAAAAGTACATTTTGGTCCATTAAAAGTACAACTGTGAAAAAGTACAACACTGGGCCGATCAAACGTCAAAATGTCGCTTAAGAGTAGCAAAAGAGTGTCGCTTCATGTAAACACACCAGGAAACACGAAGCGACAGCAAAAGAAAATAGAAGCCCGCAGCGACATGTCCCCCCGTATAAACTGGCTCATATTTCTATCAATGGTAGAATTACCATGCAGGCAAAAAAACCAAAAGCTAGAAAACATTGAAAATTAGTTTATGATCATCACTTTTGTTTTATACACTATATGGGACACATCAATAGAAAAAGAGAAATCAGTCTAATATTGCTGAAGTTGTGACAAATAATAAAATAAAATAAAAGAATAACAATGATTGCTTTCGTAAGAAGGCTTCCCGCTAATTTAAGTTCCTCGGTGGAAATATTGGCCACCATCACTGTCAACAGTCCAGTTAAGGGATTCACATCAATATTTAACCGTTATATATCAAGTGACAATGCACAAAATTCGGTGGAGAATATATCCAAGCCCGTCCAACGTATTGGTGGTTTACCCGTGGATTTTATTAACAACAGACTGCTGAAGAAATCGTTAAGGTATGTGAGAGACAAACTAATGCGTTCTATGCGACCGGCATTTCAATAACCATTATAAATACTTTATACTAGGTACATATGTATCTATTGTATTACATTCCACGAAATGCTGTTCCACTAAACATACACACGCGAATGAATATATCTGTAGATGTTTCAGTTCTTTGTTTTCTATGTATCCATTGTGAGATCTAATGCTATTTGAAATGTTCGTTCCCTCCCTTGTCCTGTTTGTGGGCGGTGTTTTGGAACAAATGCACTTTGGCCAGATAAGCCCGATATTTTTTGCTTGAACAAGTTAAATAAGCAACAGATATATCCGGAATTTATAATGGTAAAACATTTAAATCGCCCTGTTTTGCCATAAATTATTAAAAAAAATAGAAACGTGGAACTACTTTACGGACATAGCTCCAATTATTTTGTTTAGGGGTGTAGGCAATCAAATTTGAAGAAAAACATCTTCCAAAGTTCGGGTATATGTATATACAAACATCGGATCGATTGCGTACATAGATTGTTTGAAAGATCATTACAATTTCTGTCAAATCGCACGCCTATATCGTAGGTCCATTAACACATTTCGGGCTGGCAGCCAGTCCTAGATTGTAAACCCTACCAAACTCAACTTTTTTTTTTTTAAAAAAAGATCAAAATGTGTTCGATATTAAGGTAAATATTGGTGAATAGAAACGAATAGCCAAGACTTCAAACATTGGTTTATACGTGGTTTGGCCCACTAGCGTTTTAATTACCGGAGATATTAAAGGTCAAAATTGTATATTTTATTATTATTATGAGTGTTCACAGGCAAGTGTCTGTTTCATCGAAACCCCCCTGAACTAAACTGAGTGGGTACGAACATACAGCAACAGATAAGAGTCGTCATTCATCTCTTTACGTTCTCTCGATGACGACGATGTAGTAGGTCATTTCACCTAGTTCCAGTTTCTGTTGTATATTACACTTTGGTTGGTCATAAAACGGACAGTAATAAAGTGTAATGTCTATTTTTGTTCGATGCAGTCAACATAAAACGTAATTTAGCTGTCATTAGTATCAATCAAAAGATATTTAAACTTGGTTTAATGCATGGTTTGGTTTAACTTTATAGTCGATCAGCTGTGTCATAGATACCCCTGCTACGACGCGAACGAATACATGCTAACATTTGATGAAATATCTAACAACAATCATGACTGTCACGGTTGCATGTGGCTAAAACAAACATGTACATACATGTTAGAGTTCGAAAGTATATAGGATACTTTTAGTGGCTAAGTCTAGTTTAGTGATTAAGTCTAAAAGCAGTCTAGTTAGTTATGGATACTGGAATAAGTTTTTTCTGTCTTATGAAGTTGGCCGTATTATACCATAGAGTAATAAATAAGAATTTTTTATATTAACGTCTGTGTGTTTTGAAATTAATAGTTCTTTCCGACCAATTAAACAGACAAAAATTTTTTTAATAAATAAGAGTTTCCGTCAAATGTTTTGCGTTATCTTGCGATCACCGAAGTAGTTAAAAATTTCATAGAGTTCAAGATGCTAATGACATAAAAACAACAGGAACCTTCAACCACCGTCAAACGTAATTCAGCTGTCGTTATTATCAGTCAAAAACTATTCAAACTAAGTTTGCTTCTCGGTTTGGTTCTAGTTCTTTATCGCACATTCTCCTATCCACTCTCTGCACTATACAATTCCTACTACCATTTCGATCAGCTGTGGCGTGAATACCCCCTTATCATACTAAATATTAGCTTTGTTCCGATTTATCTAATATTGTCACAAGTCCTTATTTCATTACTCCGGTTAACAATTTTTGTTTTGTCAATTTTATTTAAATATAAAATTGTGGTTTGTCACTTCGCAAAACGAATGATTTGATCTGACAGTGCAGCATTCACTTTAATTATGATATATATGATGCCCCATACTTAACCTGACCTCACCAACGGTTTGTGACCAAAAAGTGGGACACCATGGATAAAAAAGTGGTATTACTAAGGTCGGGTGAGACACTAAAATGATGGACAATCCCTCCAAAATCGGGACGGTTGGTGTGGTTACCTATACCAGTGTTTCTGAAGACAATAACAAAGTATAAACTCCGTAGAGACAGTAACGGAAGTAATTTGGTAATATAAGTACATAGTTTATTTTCATGTATATGTAAATATAACTATTCAAACATTTATTAATTATAGATTACTTTTTATAACATTAAACAATAGCTGTATAGGAAACATTTGTGCAGACCATATAATTGTATCAACACTAAAATAAATGGTTTCCCATTACATTCCTTGAAGGAATTGGGGAGAGCTTCTCACAACTTCTCAACACTATTGATATATTAACCTTCGAGGAACTGTATACAGTCACATTAAATCCAAACGGCCGTAACTACACTTTTTAGTTTTTTACGGGAGAGGCAAAAACATTACAAATTACAAACTTCTTACAATTTTAGAATCAAGCTTAGAAACCAAAGACGCATTTGTTCCGAAAAAAAAAACTAATGGAAAAATAGTAGGTTTCATGTAATGTTAGTTACAGTCTTTTACATTGGATTTATAATTATAATATTTATATTTAATTATAATAATAATTTCTGCATAAAATATAGCAAATCATTAAGATACAAAATACTATTTTACGGCTGTAATTAAAGAAGCCAACTAATGATTTTCGTCAATAAAATCGTTATTTTTGGACGTCTACTTGTAAAATGTGTAATGTATTTCAGTTAAGTACATCATACTCCTAATCAATCAAGAAGTCAATTTTGAATTTTTGAGTAGTTACCGCCTTTTGGATTTTAAGTGACGATATACATATTCTGTATAGTCGTTAAATTCAAAGTCTTCATTTAGGGTGTCTGCTTTCTAAGCGGTACTTTTAATTTATCGGAACGATATACTGTCTGGTTAGGGTTTTTCATTTTCTCATACTCCGGTTAATTTAACAGGATGTTAGATGTTTTACGCTGGAAACTCTTATGAAATGTATGACTATAAGTTATCAGCACTGTAAGATATCAGTTATTTATTTTATTATTATTGTTTTTGCACAAAGTGTAGTTTATTCAAATTATGATGGAAAACAATCAAAAAGACACCCTGGTAACTACTTTTCAGTTGCCGGGGAACATTTACTTGTTGACCTGGTGGACGAACGCATCAATTTTAGAAAACCAAATACTTAAATCATATCTTTTGCACAAATATTATCGAATTATGAAAACCAAAATCGAACTTTTATATTAAACAGTTTTATTCAGAATGAAAAATTAATTTAGACAATATTGAAAAATACATGGATTTTCCAACTTTGCTACTCGTTATTTCAAAAAGTAGAGTATTATTGAACAAGTAAGAAAGTTGAAATTATTAATATTCAAATCAATACACTAACAATATTAACATGAAAACAAAACAGCTGTTGTCTACCGTCGTCAGCTGTTTGCATTTATCGGTCCGATAAACTACTAACCGACGTTAGACCTACTCTTAACGCTATCGGCCGATATGCCTACTAAACTAATTCCTATTTGCCTACTAAACTAATTCCTACTATTCCCTACTAAACTAATTTTTCGACCCCTTTGTATGGGGAGCTAATCGATTTTATGTGGCTCCCCATACAAAGTCGTCGGAAAAATTAGTTTAAGGGGAAATAAAAAACCTGCTTATTCTGCTAATCGGCACTTTATCCTTACGACAGAAAATAACCGAATTTAAGAAAGTGACCATAATGGCCAGTTTTTAAGTGGGATTCGTAATTGAAAGATAATTAGGGGTAAATACCAAAACAAGAAAGAGGAACAACCAAATGGAATTATGTAAAGTAGGAAATAAATGCATAAAATGTAAGTAATTTTATCAAAAATGTCTACAAACCACCAATGTTGCCGCAACAATTTAACGATCTAGACTCCAAAGTATGTGTACACATACTCAAATAAGAAACTTGTATTTTATGCAATCTTACATTTCTCATTTTGACACTCAGTAACATAGAGTAATCTCCATAGAGTAATCTCAGACTAGAGAGAATATTTGGCTCATCTGACGTTTCCTTTCACACTCTTCGTGATGCGGTCGGTGTGATAGAGAGATGCTTGACGAAAAGTGATATACACCAGGTGGTATTACAATAACTTCTTGCTTTAATTTTTCATACCATTTTGGTGAAAAACTGTGAAATTTAAATGTGTTTTAAACTTTTTGATTGACTGTTATTGTTAGCATACATTTGTGTTGTATTTAACACAATAATTTTAACACACAAAACGAAATGCCGTTGTTGTTATTTTGTTCGTTATTTTGAACCATTGCCTCTATCTGGTATTAGTAAAGCAATTCTTTTCAACATCAAACGTAAATATCACACCAGGCCAAATGTTAATAAATTTGGTGGGAGAACTAGTAGATCTACTATAAGTATTAATCTATGGTCAGTAATGTGATTGTCAAAATCATATGGGTCTGACACAAGTTAAACAACCAACATTGGGTGTTAGAGTTGTAAATTAAATTGCAAATACCTAAACACATGAAATTTAAAAGCAAAAAGTAATTACCTTAAATTTGATCTTCAGACCAAATTAAAAAAAAAGGCAAAAAAACATGATCTATTTACGTCGTTGTCAACACACCAATTAATAATAATAAAAACAAAACAGTAATAATTCTAGCTGAAGTAGAATGTATAATTTTATCTAAATTTTCTCAAGCAATGTTATAGGGTAAACTCCAAAATTAACTGACGGTGATTCGACCGGTTCCACAGAATAATAAGATACCTCACAAGTAGATGCACTAGAGTCTCCACTAGAAATATTTTAAATATATTAGATGGATGAACCCATGAACTTCAAGTCATGGCTATTTATAGAAAATCTGAAATATTGTTACTTGTGCTAGTTATGAATTGTGTTTTAATGAAGCTGCCAGGTATTGTTTATGACCTTCACTGTGTCACACAAAATGCTAATTATAATGGAAAACTCTACTGTATTCGCATGATGACTACGCATTTCTAAAATAAAAAGGGTTATAGATCACATAAAAAAAAAACTTTGAAACTCAGGTTTAAATTTCAAAAAACTCATTGCAATTGTTTGCAACCGAGTAAATATAAATATGAAAAGAACAACAATAGTAAAGAGTATGTTTATTGTTCTTCTCATAGAACATTGTCAACTCTACAGAATCATTCAGAAACAACAGCAGCTCGTGTAACAGTACCCCAAGATGAAAGTCGTGACTTTATGACCATTTTTCCCGGTATGTAGTTTGGGCAAACAGTCAAATATTTAAGGTTGATCAATATTCACTTATTTTCTTTCAGAGATTGTACGCGATTTGACAGAGTTTACAAGCAAACACAATCCAAATGAAACTTCAGCATGGTTTTCTCGAGTAAGGAAAAACAAATAAAATACGAAACATAATAATGATAACACAATGTTGTACGTGGAAACTATTTATAGGTTTTGGAATACAATTTACCAAAAGGGAAGAAGAATCGTGGTCTTCTCACTGTCTTGACTTATAAAAGTTTAGTCAAATCACAAGATTTAAACCCCAAAAACATACGATTAGTGTACATCTTGGGATGGTGCGTCGAATTGTTAAATGCTTTCTTTCTGGTTAATGATGATGTCATGGACAATAGCATCACACGCCGCGGTCAACCTTGTTGGCATAAAGTGGAGGACGTGGGCTTAACGGCAATTAACGATGGTTTATTGATGGAAAATGCCATTTATATTTTACTTAAGAAGTACTTCAGAAATACAGATTGTTACGTCGAACTTCTGGAACTATTCCATGAAATTATATTTATAACTGCCTGCGGTCAAAATTTGGATTTGCTAAATGCCGAAAAATCTGTAACGACTTTTACAATGGAAAAGTATAATGTTACTGTGGCAAATAAAACGTCACATTACACTTTCTATTTGCCATTTGCAGTGGCTATGCATTTGGCGGGGTAAGTTTAAGCACTAACCTCTACAAATTAAGCTCGCTCTTGTTTTACGTTATTTTTATTTAGCATTAAAGATGAGGAAGTTTTTCGTCAGTCCAAGGCTATATTACTCGAAATGGGTCATTTCTTTCAAGTTCAGGATGATTTTATAGACTGCTTTGGAAATCCAGGGGTAACAGGAAAAATTGGTACTGATATACAAGATAACAAGTGTTCCTGGTTAGCAGTTGTTTGTATGCAGCAAGCTAACGATGAGCAGAAACAACTCATGATGGATTGTTATGGAATAAATGGTAAGATCCAATATCAAATGGTAACCAATATCAACTTAAATATTATAAATACATAAACAAGTCAGAAAATTATTTGGAAAACGTAAATACAGTGGTGGTCATACAATTAGAAACGGCACTTTAGAATATGTATTATTTTAAAGAATTACTTCCACAAACCGAAAATTATAATGAAAATATCCGGTATTGTATTAAAAATGAAAACAACAATATTTCATGTTTTGAGAACATCAAAATTATAGACTTTTTATTCTGAAAGAAAATTCAGATTCAAAATGATTCTCTATGCTGAACAGGGCCGATTGATACACTTTCTACAAATATTTCGATACATAGCTATATTCCTGCAAAGGGGGAACTACATTTTCTAATAGGTCTCTAAAAGTCGAGAAACGACGACAAAAAAAATATTTTATTCCCAATTTTAAAGAAGAATATAATAAAATAAAACAAAAGACGCTTAATACTTTGTAGGGTAGCCCTTATTTTTTTAATGACATCGGCCAATCTCTGTGTCAAACTTTCTGCCAAAGTCCAGCATCGCAAGGATGGTATCGATTCGCAATTCAATTAATATTAATATTTCGCAAGTGTCCGTCATTATTTCTAGGGGTTTTTGTTTTTAAATATTGTACGTAATTTGGACATTAGTTTTCAATTCCATTAAGTCCGAACTTTGTGGTGGCCGAACGAAAATATTGCGTATTCGTATCCGTAAACCAGCTTCAAAACTCGGGAAGTATGCTTAGGATCTTTGTCCTGCAGGAAAATATGTGTAACTGACATATTTTCTAGCGAAAATTGTTCAGTTGCATTTTCCAGAATATTTTTATATTTGTATTGGTCTATTCGACCATCTATATTGTGTATAGGACCAACGCCATACCAACTAAAATCTTCCCATACCACCACATTTCTCCTCCTTCGTTAATGGTCTTTATGATTTGTTTAGTGACCATCTTTCGTAAGCTTTTCCATCCGAACCAAACAAATTAAACTTTGATTCCTCGCTCCAGGGTATTTTTTTTTCCAAAAATTGAAAAGCTTTTGCAGGTGTTTTTTTTTGCAAATTTCAAACGTTTTGCAATATACTCTACATATAAGTCTATCGTCATATGGAGTGGGGTTCCTTGGCATTGGACTTCTTTTAGGGGCCTTAAAACTTCCCGTATTTTGAAATGATTTCATTGCCATTGATTTCATTGTTTGAACAGCAAAATCGTTTTGCTATGGCTGACATTGATTGTGATGGAGTGCATGACATTTTTTTGCCACATATTTGTACTGAATTGAATTGTTACAACAATGTCCTAACTGGCAATCGTACTAAATTGGGTATGCTCTTTCGATGACTGCTATCGCCATAAAGATATCTCTTATCGTTTACGAGATACCCAATGCAACAATGATCTATCTACTTGTTTTTCTATAGCAATTTGGTTAACAAAATTCTAACAACCAAATAAAACCTTGTGTTCGAAATGACTTGCAAAATGTTGCAGTTAGAACTTTGTTTACCTAAACATTGTTGATAGAACTTTGTTGCACAACATTCTTTCATTGCATTATTCAAATAGAACTTTGTTGACTAACATTGTCCCGTTTGTATTTAGGCCTGCCAGCAACAATTTGGAAAAATTGTTACTGGATGTTGTCTGTGTACACCAAAAAGTCAGTAAAACAGAGTAGTACTTAGCTGGGTCTCGTGAAAAATATTGAGCAAAATTAATTTGTTTCGCTGCGAAACGATTTTAAATGTCTTTTACACTAAAAATCTGTGTTTGTTCTGAAATTGAGAGACGTTAAACAACACTGATCATATCTTCCTTCAATTTGATTAGTCGGTCCATTTTTCGTAGCAACATTGAAATGTTGCTCAATGCATATTGCTGATATTTCGAGTGAACAACTTAGTACAGGGTGTTTTTATATTCCAGACCGATGTTGTTTGACCGCCATTTCTGTTTGGTTGATATTTATCAGTTTGTATTTAACAGTTGTGCAGAGCAGTCGATAACAATTTATTATGGTCCATTTTTTTGTATGGAGTTTTGTAAAATTTATGGTCAGAAATCAACTTTTCAAGAAAACAGTTGTTAAAGATTACGAGTCACGCTGCGTTCTTTCAAACTTCAAGTGTAATTTGTAGCAAAATAAATAAAGTTAGGAGTCTGCAGATTGTTTCATTGAAAAGAGCGTTAAATGTTCTATTAAATTAGTTCAAAAAACAAAAATCGAATTTTCCGACCAAATGTACCTTCCCGTAGTAGACCAGGACGCATATTCAAAAAAGGTTTAGTTCTTGGGTTAAACGCTGCTAAAATTTAAAGTTTTAAACTTCCATTATTGGAAACCTGTTACAATTTTGCTCGTCACTGTTTTATTTTTTCAAAGTTGTAATTTCCTTTAAGGCTGTAAGAGATCATGTTTTCTCCGGTTAGTGAAAAAAATGTTAATGTAAATGGGATTCGAGCTCACATTCGCTGGATGATCGTTTCGATGTTTGTGAAGCATCATCTTCAGCAGCGTCTAGCCCGTTAAGCCACTGCGGTGTGTATTTCCACAAGTCACTAACCTAGAAATTAAGTAAACGGCGCTGTGGATTATAAAGCGGTATTTTAGTTAATTTATTTAACTACGTTATAAACAATAACGACCTTATTCATAAAAAGGTTGAGAGGTTTGAGAGACACACAAAAAGTCTCTCAAATCTCACACAATCTTTTATGAATAAGGTCATCATTGTTTAAAAAAGATTGTAAGTGGCTCATAGAACCTTGTGGTACCAAGTTATTGCGCCTAATAAATGATTATCAAAGTTCTATATATTTTTTTAAACACGAAATTCTAGAAATCTAAAGATTTCACCGTGAACATATCTGAGGCATTACATTATTTAAATATGTAAATTTAAATCATAGTTGTTGCAAAAATAAAATAACATATAATAACTAAAGCATCATAAATATTCAATCTTAGTTTTCTCCAATCATACCTTATTGCACTTAGAACCTTTTTGTTCTAAGTTCGCGTATTAGTAAGATGTTGATTAAAAAAAACTTACGTTGTAAATAAATTAAATTTCCATTGTTTACGAATGCGTTTCTAATTATCTGTCCACCATCAGAAAACAGTGTCATTTCAGTTTTAGCAATTGTGAGAAATTTTCAAAAGTCATTGTTGATATTTGGACATCCAACAATAAATAAATTGAACTAGAGTGAGAATATAACGGGAGTTAAAGTTGTGAAAAGAAATGTAACTTTGAATACATCGTTTCTAATTGTATGACCGCCGCTGTATGGTTCACCTCTTGCCAAAGCACCTCCATCTACAATATAATACGTTGCTTAACCCTCTACGTTCTAATTACAGTCAATTCGTAATTGAGCCTAAAGGCACAGGATGGACCTACCTCTCAAATAAATTTATATGTCTATGAAAATAATTTTGTCAAAAATCACGCTTATAATTAATTGTATTTATAAGAAACGCTTCAATGAGCACAAAGTTATGCTCGTTTTTGATCTGTCTTTGCAAAGTGTCTAACACTCCATTTCATTTTCAACTTTTTGCAGATCCCGAAAAAGAACATAAAGTAAAAGAATTGTACAAATCGCTGGGCTTACCTAACACATACGCTGCCTACGAAGAAGAATCCTACAATATGATCAAGACCCACATACAACAGACGTCGCGTGGTGTACCACACGAAATATTCTTACAAATTTTAAACAAAATTTATAAGCGTGATGCATAAAATACCATTTAGATAGCAAAAACAATCAAATATTGTTTATGCTATTTGGACATAGTAGTAGTGATTATATTTATATTACAAAAATAAAACAAATTTGTAATTATTGTGATTGAGTTAAAAGTTAAATATTTGTTTAACATTCTTTATGAGGTAAAATCGAATTTTGAAAACTTGTCTCTAAAACTTTTAACTAAACTTGTTTCGCTGTCTGTATCCAAATTACAGGCTCGCCAGTCAACTTTTTCATCACAATTCAACAGGTTTTCAGAACAAAAGACATCTCTGAAACCAAATTCAATATATATGTATAGTTAGAATTAATATTAAATGTGTTTATTGCCATACCTTGCAAAATGTAGTGGAAAATGTTTCATTTGCCTTGTTATCAGTGTTGATTCATTGGGCAGCTCTGCTACGAAGTAGGGTCCTTGTTGTGGTAACAAATCGGATGATCCTAGAACGGGTATTGTCTCAAATTCTAGGTTAAATTCCTCAGCCTTATCTTCAAAGGCATGTGGTATCTTCCAAGCATAACCCTCATCAATGCCAAAAACGTTAACTTGCATGTGTGAGGTTTTGTAGTTTCTTTCAGTGAAGCAAACTACTTGATTCTGTTCTTTGAAAAACTTTTTTAGGGCTTTTTTAAACCGTAGCAATTCTTTCCAATCACCTTCAGTTAATTGAGCGGCACAAGATATGTGTGTTATAGATAATATCAAAATGTGATATTCATTTATGGGTCCTTTCGCCAAAGCTAGATAAAAGTGTTCACCTATTGTGATGATCAAATGTTTCTCTACATTCGGACATGATAAACAAAACCAACAGATTTCTGGAAAAGAAAGTAAATTAGTTAAATATTTTTTCAAAAGAAATTGGCTACGAACCTTGGTCCCATTGCAATATTTTAGGTTTTTTATTTTGGCGATCATTTCCACCTACAGACCTTTTGCGATTGTCATTTTTCGCATTCATATCAAAGAAATATTGTTTACTTTCGGTCTAGAATGCATTTTAATATAAACAGTTAATGACTCAATAAATACCTTCTCCAGTGTCTACCTACCATCTGACCTTTAAGTTTTATGTCACTAAAATTTAAATCAGCAAAAGGGCATTTGGTTTCGTTGGTAGTCTTTTGTATAAGCTCTAGCACACGCATTTTCTCCACTGGCGTCAAACTCAATGCGTAAATGTACTTCTCTTTCTTCGCATTGCCCACCTCAGCTAGTGATACAAAACGTGTGCACAATTCCAGTTGTGTTATTTGATCAGAAGGTAACCTAAAAATACTTGGCGTTTAGTTACAAGTTAACCTCTCACTCGCCTACTCTACCTATAGGGCGGCGGCTCATAATGCTTATTACTCAAACCACAGAAATGATACCTAGGTTTTATGTCACGGCACAAGAATGCAACCAGTTTCGATGAGTTTTCCTTCAAATCGTAAGAGATTAACATTGAATCCTCCAGTAGCTATTAGTAAAAACTTACTGCAGTCACATCCTCTGTGACATCACATGGCCACTGCGATGTCAGCAGAATGTCGATGCCTCGATAGTCACTTGCTGATGACTTATTCACCAAGCACGAATTGCGCACCGCCTCTATGTCATCGACTTTAAAGTAGAACTCCTCATCTGAAGCTCCCGTCGGCTGTTCCACACCACTGAGGTAAGCTATTTTAGTGCCAGTTGATAAAGTGTAAAGCCCTCTCTTACCCAAATATGTTAGGTTTGAGCAAATCTCACCATCATGGATATTTTCATACATGTTTAAGACGTTTCTACTATTGGGCCCCAAAATATATGTTGGCACAGGGACTATCTCATGCACATAAAATAAAATAATAAGGAACCAATTGGGTGGTGTCTACACAATCATTCACTTACTGTGTTTATGCCCATTTTGGTAGGCTATAAGTTCTTCATTCTGTTTAACTTCTTCGGAGAAAAAATCGCCTACACAAAGAAGGATTTCAAAAGGACCGGACTTTTTGTTAATATTTTCAACACGTTGAAATAATTGCTTGAAGCGACCACGCACATCACCCACAACCAAGCTGGAATTTAAAGAATATCTCATTTTCTGTCCACTTACAATTTATTTTACTACTTACACTTTTATTTTCGATTCCATTGTATCAAAATAAATTAACTATAAACAAAACTTACTGTCAGCTGTTTACGCTGGTTGACCATCCCTGTCTTTATTTCTCCGTGGGATACAAATTTTTCGATCCGGCATCACAGTTTGAAACCGTTTAGGTCCGAGTCGGCAGCACGTCGACGCCATATTTTTGTGTGAGCCTTGCTAAGCGTAGACGCTGCTCAGTCGGAATTTTACGACTCATATTTTTACGATCAAAATTGCCGACCTCCAAATGTAAGTGAGGAAAACCAAAATTAGAGTAAAGTATAAGAACCCGAAAAATTAAAAAAACATCCTGTCAGTCGGACCTCGGGGTCAGGGTAAAAAAAGGTCCAGGTCTCTCCCAAATACTACCAAGCGCTGGCTTGGCAGCTACCTCAATGGGAGGCAGGCATTTGTAGAGTTCAGGGACCAGAATTCCCGTTATCGCAATATAAAAATGGGTGTGCCACAAGGAGGAGTACTGTCACCTATTCTCTTCAACATTTATCTTGCGAATCTTCCTGCACCCCCTCCAAAGAGTTAGTATTGTGTCGTACGCCGATGATTGTACTATCATCTCTTCAGGCGTAAATGTAAGCGACATAAGTGCTAGGATTAACAGCTATCTAGCCACCCTTACTAGCTTTCTGCAGGAACGGAATTTACAGTTATCTCCGTCGAAGTCTTCTGTGACCCTTTTCACTTCTTGGACCAAAGAAGTAGCGAGAGAGCTCGACATCTCTGTCAATGGGGGGTATATACCCACAGTCCGTAACCCCAAAATACTCGGAGTTATTTTCGATAATCTCCTTATTTTCTCTAAACATGCGGATTACATTAGAAGAAAAGTCCACACCCGCAACAAGATCCTAAAGGCCCTTGCAGGGACAACTTGGGGCAAGGAGAAGGAGACAATTGTAGTGACTTATAAAGCTATAAGTCGCTCGGTCTTCAACTATGCCGCCCCGGTGTGGTCATCTTTCTTAAGTGATACCTAATGGAAAGGTCTGCATAGGATCCAAAATAGTGCACTACGAATCGAAACCGGATGCACACAAATGACGAACGTGGATCATTTACATGAGGAGACCAAGTTACTGTTAGGAAACCAAGTTACGGTTAGTACTGTTGGGGTGTTCAGTCACCCCAACCATCATATTCGATGCAGGATCCACCTCCTCGTCACATCCGGAAGGACATCAGGCGCTATGGTGCGGACATCCAAGACGTCATTCCATCGGACGTCAACAGACTGTCGATAGAAAGAGCTCAGAAATTGTTGCATAACACGGCGGTGTCAGAGGCCATAAATGGCTGCTCTTGCAACAGGATCCTTAATGAACACCCTGTTGCACGAACGAATAATGAGAGGCTTCTGCCCAGGCACACCAGAACTATTCTGGCCCAGCTTAGATCTGGTTGGAGTTATATTCTGAACTCTTACAGATCAAGAATAGTCCCAGGCACCTTTGATCAGTGGCCACACTTCCTACAAAGCCCTCATGACACTATTCACATTTTCAATTGTCCTGATAAGCCTACTGACTTGCGCCCAGTGGACCTATGGGATAGACCCTTGGAGGTGGCACAATTTCTCCAGCTCCCCACCGCTACTTCCAGGGACAAATAGGGGAATTACACATAATTTTGATTTTTATATCTTCCTGGGACGAACGAGTGGAAACAGACAATCTATTACAACAACAACAACCTGTAGGCAAGTGTGGGTACTTATATGAAAGGGGTTAATTTCTCGAATCAAATGGAGTATTTATTTTTACCAAGAAAACCCTATTTTACATTATAATATGTGGGTCTTGAGAATCGAAAAACTGGTATTACGTATGGTAAACCTGACCTACTCAAGAGAAAATTATTGTCCTTAGGTGGACCCGTTTTTTGACGCCATGGGTCCGACCACCAGGAATTCTTTTAATTTTTCGCGTTCTTATAAAAAATAAAATAAATGGTTCCCGTTACATCCCATGTAGGTATTAGGGAGAGCTTCTCACAACCAGTAAGCTGTGCGCGTTCTAGTTTTACACTCACTGATTGGGACGTACAGTTTTACAACGGTTTATTTTTAGGAGCTTATTCATGGCTTAATACTTGATAGTGTCGTCGTTACTAAGCGAGGTGACTGCCGTCGAAAGATATTTAAGGTGGTCAGAGCAGGGATCGAACCCAGGATATCATGTTTTTGTTTTCTTTTTTTATCATCTACCCTTGGGGGTTGGGAATTCAGCCCAAATTTGTCGACAACTTGAATGAGAATTGAGGCATTTATTATTTTCACCGATATTTCGGAAGCATTTGGTTTGCATGGAGTTTTGTAAAATTTCACGTGATATGTCGATCTGGGTTAGGTACAACTCGAACCAACAAAACAGGGGTACTACACATTAGGGCTGTCTTTTTATGTTGCCGTTTATGACTATGGTAGAATTATATATCAGGGCCTTAACTATGTAACTCGATTCGAAAGAAAAATTTAACGGAACCGAATTTTTGGTACCATGGATCTCGAATTCGAATGAGCGATATCCGAAAGTCGGATTCTAGTTTCGATTTACAGAAAGATTGAACCATGTATCTCGATTTTCGAACAGAAATGAACTCGATTTTTGAGATTCTTATTCGGTTGCTCTTGAGATAGCGGAAAGATATAAAATATTTGATTTTTATAAAAATAGACAAATTTTATATTATTAATTAAGGAATTTTTATGCACAATAAGAAAAATAATGTTTTTTTATTTTTATGGCTAAATGTGTTTTAAAAAATTTGATTATTCAATGTTAAATGGTATTTTTCAACTTATTGCCGTGCCCATGACCAAAGTATCGCTATACAGCGACTCTAAGGAACAGCGACTCTAAGGAATTCGTGCACTAAATAAGACGACAAAAAATCTCCTATGACTAAACCATAGTATTAGTGTCTTTGTGCCACTGCCTCTTCCTTCGTTTATTAGAGCCTTCGTGAGATATATATATACTTATAACGACAGTAATGCTTTTCACTCACTAAATGAATTTTGAATGTAGGGAATGTGGTTATGTCGTTGACTGCTGCCGAAGTCGCATTATTTTTTAAATGTTCAATGTATATAAATGGGGTGCAAAAAGGCATAGTCCAGTATGGAACTAGGGACGGGCGAAATTGTTAAAACTAGTGAATAATAAGAAATTGTAATTTTTTTCCTTACCCTTCCAATGAAATAATTAAACCCAGGACCCCTAATTTACTTTATCTAGGATATTTCTAAAACTTATTTTTGACATGAAATGTAGCCAACCAAAAAAAAATCATTTTCCGAAAGTATTGGTGACACTTTTTGTTCAATCCGAAAGTTGTACATGGTACCATTTCAAATACGGATCGGAAAGAACTTTCGAATAGTTTAAATTTTAGAATCGAATTACATAGTAGGGGCCCAGGTAAACCCGTTAACTCAGCTGATTTGTAGGTTTTTCATATTTTCTGTGGGTAAACTGTCAAATTTGATTTTGTTTCTTTTTGTTTGTTAATAAAATTCAAAGAATTTCAGTCAATATGCTATTTATAGCATAGACTTTGTATTAAGTAAGATACATTGTACATACTAGTGGTCTTCATGATAGCTCGAAAGAACCTCGTAAACTCGAAAACATCGTAAACTTGCACAGCAAACGTCAAAACAAGCAAATTTTCCATACAAAGCGACTTGCACAAAAGTGGAAACTTTTCGAGGCAAATTTTCTGAGCAAACCTGGAAAAAGAAACGTGAAAACTTTTGGGATTTCAATGTCAATATTTTTGTATTGAAAAAAAGAGAGGGTTTTTGATTTATGTGAAAAAAATAATATAATGGAATAGGTAAAGCATATACGTATGTATATGTATATGAATATGTATGTATATTTACTTTATCAGCCTTTTTTGACATTTGCTGCATAAATACACTGAGCAACTTTATTTGGTGCCTCATGAAACGCTTCGGGGCAAACTTACGCTGATCAAAAGTTCTAGGTTTTCTTATTTGCATGAATACCACCACTGTTTTTCATTATTCAACTAATTTGGCAACTTACCCACGGAATTTCTAATGTAACTAATTTTACCATGCGTGTGACTTTCTAAATAAAACGATCCACACTTAATATTACGAAAAATGCAACATTTGCTGTAAAACGGCATTTACACCAAACAAAATTAACGCAGTTTCGGGTTTATCGACGTTTTTTCTGATGGAATTTGACATTTATAATCCCGAAAAAGCGATAATCTTGGTTGGTTGGTAAAAATCTGCAGTTTAATGGCTGAAAAAATATGCCATACGGCAACGGCAGAATTAAGTACAGAGTTGTTACGCCAAAACTATTTCGTACGAAAACAATTGTTTGGGACCGGAATTTTGACATTTGGATTAATTTAGTAAACAAAGTAATACCACATGCGTTAAAAATAAAATTGAGTGCAAAGGTGAATTATTAACAACAAATTTGTAAGGTAAATCAGAGATATGAGTAACTCTCTTTATACTGCATTCGCACTGCAGAAGGATTCTCTCATGGTACAATAATATATACATGGTAAAGTTGTTTGAACAGCTGATATAATTTTTTCATGTGATTTTTCACTTCAGCTGTCAAACTCATATGTATTTTGTTTTTGTACTCTGGTGTTGTCGGTATGCATACGTGTAGTTTGACAACTGAAGCGAATACAACAAAAACAAAATGTCTGTTGTTGCTGCCTACAACTACAACAACGCGCGCTACTATTACCATGTAGATATTATTGTACCATGGCTCCATCCATGGTACAATATGTCCATGGTAAAGTCGTAAGAACAGCTGTTTTCATTTTTTTCATGAGGTTCTTCGCTTCGGCTGTCAGACTCACATGTATTATGTTTTTGTACTCGTTTGCATTCTTGTGTTGTTGGTATATGCCTACAACAACAACAACACGCGCTGCTATTACCATGAAGATATTATTGTACCATGGTCATGGTACAAAGAAATGGTAGAAGCACTAGCCCAGCTGAGTAAGTTTTTCTCTTATGTCAAACTTTGTTAACATTTGTTTGTCTGCAACCCCCGTTCGCCAGTAACTGCTGTTTTTGAAATATTTATCTGCAAAAATTACATAGAAACGTTTTAATTTTCACACTTAAACACTTTCAATATATCAAATAACACTCAATCATTTTCTAAATGGCACTTTTTGCAAATTTGTTTACATTTTCATAATTTTTCTATCAGCTGACTCGACACAACACAGACACTGAGCAAAAACAAAATGCCTGTTGTTTTTGGCTTGTTGTATTTGTTGTCGTACTGCATCTACCATTATATTTCTACCATGACCATGGTTCCACCATGACGGGCATGGTAAAATGAGTAACACGGGGGTTACACGGTCAATTTTTGCCTTTCAATTTTCAATACATTCATACTTTTTTACTAATACACTCACACTTTTAAAAATTGAAAGGAACTTGCTTTCAATTTCTCTTTCAAGTGGAGTGTTTCAATTTTCATTCAAGAAAACAGCTGATTACATATGTTATGAACAGTTTCTCATCATTTTTTGATTTCTACTTTTACAAATATTAAAATATTATAAAAAATTAAAAATGTTTGTGAGTAGAGGTAATAAATACAATGATATGTTGCGATACAGAAGACATGAAGGTTTATGGAAAATGAATATTGCTTTCAAGTTGCGTGCAGCCTACGTCACAGCTATCAATTTACATGAATTTTGACAAGCAGTATGTGTACAAAACTTGAAACAAAAACTTGAAAGTGTGGCTGCAGCGTAAGGTAAACTCGTTAGAACAGCTGATTTCAACAAATTTCTTCCTTAGGTGTTACTCTTATGTCAAATTCACATGTATTTTGTTTGTGTACTTTTTTGTTTACTTTTACAGTAGATACACACATGAAGGAAATTTGACAGATTATGGACACCAAACAAAAACAAAATGCCTGTGTTTGTTGTAACAATTCCTAGTGCGTTTACCTTACTTATTTTACCATGATGACGGGGCTTTAGAACAGCGCAGGCGTTAAGAGGCCGCCTCCGAATATTCTGGCATTTCCGCCGTCGCCCATAATTCTCGATCGGCATTCTTCTGTGCAAGCAACGACAAATTTATATTGGAATCATTTGAAAATAGAAAAATAAATTTTCAAGCAATTCTAAGATCTCAATTATGAGTTCTAGCATAAGTCATCACAAGAGATCGCAATACTGCACTACCCGTCTCAAGTATAGACAAGGAAGGGAACTGAAAGCGGTAAAGGTAGGCATGTATTCACAATTGTTCAAAACGTATCATAGCAATCTTATATCAACTATTTCTAGGTTTATACAGTGGCTAATGAGTCCCAGCATGTACTTATATTTGGAGTACCTAAAATAAATATTCAGCAGGAATTGAGGCGACGGGTACTACAATTTGGAGAAATAGACCATATACGGAATGTTACCCAAGACATTTTAGAAAATTCTTTTGAATTGGAGCCATTCACTGAAGTGTTCTGGATAAAATTTCGACAAATTGTCGACGCTCGAAAGTGTAAACGGTATTTGGATGCTAAAGAATTTTATGGCGGAGTTCTGCATATTTCATATGCACCAGAATACGAAACACAAAATGAATTGAGGGACAAATTGGACAAAAGGATGATGGAAGTTAAACGGCGGCAGCAAATCAATTCAAAGTACAAAAAACATTGTCTGAAGTTATAATTTAATTTTATTATCGTAAAAAACAATATGCACAAATTTTTGTCTGATATCTACACAAGAACAATGTACATTAAGCCAGTTTAAAAGTATTTTACTAGTTGTAACGTCGTCGTTCAGCGTTTCGCCCAGTTTTAAGTTACTTTGTCTTACGCAAGTCATGGTACATGGTCAACAAAGGTGCACGTTTTTGCCATACTTCCATGCCATAAAAAGCCCAAAAACTGAATTTAAATATATAATTTGGTAAGTAAAACTAGATATATAATGCTAAAAGTAACTTACAGTCCAAATATTGCTCCGCCCAGGTGGGCAGCATGGTCGAACAGTTTCCAACCCATTATGCACCCAGCCAAGTCAATACCCATTATAACCTTAATGGCTGTTCCGGCCGAAAACGTCAGCATGGGTAAGAATAATATGCTTAATTGTGTGTCGGGATATTGAGCACAAACATAAGCCAAAATAGCCATAATAGCACCAGACTATAAAAATTTATGAATATAGGACTGCGAAATTTTTCTTTCATTACTTACCGCTCCTATAGAGAGGCCGGCTTGTACCGTCAAGGCTTTGTACAAGATACTGGTGAGGCTAGCTATCACACCTGCGCTCATGTAGACAGCCAAAAATTGTTCTTTTCCTAGGGACAGTATGGCTGCATTCGAAAAACTGTGTAATACATACATGTTGGCGAATAGATGAAACGCTGAATAGTGACTAAATGTTGATAAAAACATGGGCCAACAAACTGCTCCTACAATTTACACACCATGATATTCCGTTAAAAATAGTGTTTTGTAACAAGGAAATAATCAAGAATTCATAATTTTTTGTGGAATACTTACGTGCCGCGGGATTGGAACAGAAGTATTTCACCATAGTATGCCTCAATGACGGAATGCGCCACAGACCGAATACTAAAACATTAACAGCACATATTGGAACAAACACCTTTTCGCCGGGCGACAATCGCTCCCATAATTGCTTGATGTCCCGTTTAATATTCTCCCACGAGTCCTCTTCGCTGGGCTTACGGCGAATCCATCCCAATTTCGCCTGCCTCGCCTTATCTAACATCATATTACGCGTATTCTCATACTCCAATACAGTAGCACCGACGAACGAACCAATACTAAACTGAAACAATACATTATACACCTAAGCACTTGTATCGAGCATAAAGAATATTAAACATTTACCGCTCCAGTAAATATTAAAGCCTTAAAAACATTTCCTGAAGGCACAGCCGAACCACTAACTTCCTCGAAAGGCTGTAAACCAGGACGTGATGAATTTTTCGATTTAGCAGAACTTCGGATGGATCTTAGCACTAGACGATTATTCAGTGAGATCTGTCCATTTGTTGAATGACCAACATGATGCAATAATAAACGGTTGGAGTGATGGCCCAACTGTAGAAAGGTGTCACTGTGCAAACATTCCAACTCTTAAGAAATTGGTTTAAATATGTTAATTTAATTCATTTACCTATGTTGATATAACCGAGTGCATTTCAGCCCCAGGCGCAATAACATACTTCCAATTGAAAAATTTACAATTGTAAGTCTCCGAAAAGTGTTAACTTATTTCTTTTGTAGTGCAAACACATTTCCTTCCCATTGACTTTTGTGACGTCTTGCCATAGACGAATTTAGTATAGACACATTAATTCTCTCAATGAATTCGACATTGACGAATATAGTATAGACCATGGTTGAAAGACAAGGTTGTATCGTTAGAACAGCTGATTTAATTTTTTTCATTTGACGCACTTGGGAAATGCCAAATTTGTTTACATTTGTTGGTTATAAGTTGTTTACAGACGCGGAATTTAACAACAGACGCGAATACGAGTTAGAGCTTCACACCGGGAAAAACCAATTCAACTGTAGCATCAAACAATTTCAATTATTAGTGGTCTTCATGAAAGCTCGAAAGAACCTCGTAAACATCGTAAACTTGCACAGCAAACGTCAAAACAAACAAATTTTCCATACAAAGCGACTTGCTCAAAAGTGGAAAGTTTTCGAGGCAAATTTGCTGCGCAAACGTGGGATGGAGAAACGTGTAAACTTTTGACATTTCGTTGTCATCTGACTAGGATGGATAAATAAGGTGATAGCACTAGAACAGTAGAAAAAGTACACATACATAATACATGCAATTGCTACTGCTACCACCTTATGTATCCATCTTGGTCAGCTGATATGGTTTTGAGCACAACTACGCTGAGCAACTTTACCTGGTGCCTCATGCAACGGTGCGAGGGAAACTTGCGCTGAGCAAAAGTTCTCGGCTTTCACGTTTGCATGAATGCCGCTATTAATTTCAATCTTCATTAATTTGGCAAATATTTCTTTCCAATTATATCACAACTGATTCAAAAATGCACATTTTGTTTACATTTTTATCAGCTGAGTTTGACAGAAGCCAAGTGCGATTTTGCACATGATTACACACATGTTTACTGCTACTACCGTGATTAGTGTGCCCTGGTCATAGTGTAATAATATAAGTGGAAGCATAAGCCCAGCTGATCAGGCATTTTGTTATTGGGTTGTTTCTTTTTATCATTCTTTGTTTACGTAGTACACTCGAAGTGTCAAACTTGTCTCATCATTTGTTTTGATTCTTATTGTTCGTTATTAAACGTTTGAAAAGTGTTGTGCAAATTAAATTGAAATATAAATATAATTGTAAATTATATAATTTCTGCCTACTACTTTTTTTTTAATACATGTAATTCTATGCATGTAATTATTTACTTTGGCGTTTTTCCTTTGCCTCTTCTTCGTATATAAAATGATTTTGACATATCGAGTGTATTGTCATAACAATAGTACAACAAAATTCTGTCAAAATCGTTTCATATTACAACAACACGCCACTCGTCGACTTATATTATTAGACTATGGCCCTGGTATAGACATTTATTGTCTCATCTGACGTTTCATTTCACACTCTTCGTCGTAGTTTTGTGGAACTGAGAGAAATTAAATTTAAAATTAACTTACACCAGGTGGAGTTGCAAAATAAGTTTACTTAACTTTTTCATGGCGTTTTGGTGTAGAACTGAAAAATTTAAATGTATTCTGCACTTTCTTGTTGACTTTTATCGTTGGTATACATTTGTATTGTATTTAACCATAAAGAAATACTTAAGTTTCCATTACTCTCTTCGTTGCCTCTTCATGACGACGAGGTAGTAGGCCATTTCATACAGTTTTATTTGCTGCGGTATTTTACCAATTTTATACTTTCCTTGGACATAAAACGGACAGAAATCAAAGGGAATGCGTATTTTCTTTTAATACAAACAACATAAAACATAATTTAGCTGTCATTAGCACCAATAAACACTATTTTAAATTGGTTCCTGTCTTCTTTGCTCTCTTATTCTCCATCATCGGCCTAGTACCTTTTCGATCGGCTGTGCCATAGAATCCCAAAAACGATGTACAAGTAGACAGTCAAAATTTCTCTTCACTCAAATGCCAACAAACAAAACAAGTTAAACCCTAGTACTTCTCTACTCTCTATACAAATTCAAACCATGTTGAAGTAAAATTACATAAACTATGCAAGAAGTATTAAATTATCGGGATATATAGCGAGAGATATCACCTCGACAAAAATATAAAAATGACCATATCTTCTAAGCGGTGCGTCTAATCGCAAAAAGGACCAAAATTCGTGATCACCTTCAAAAAAAAAATATAAATACGGCAATATTTTCTAAACGGTGCGCCTAATCGGAAAAAGGACCAAAATTCGTGATCACCTCGATAACAATGTGAAAATGACCATATCTTCTAAGCGATGCGTCTAATCGCAAAAATTACGAAAATTCCTGATCACCTCCATACAATAATAAAAATGGCCATATCTTCTTAACAGTACGTCTAATCGCAAAAAGGACAGAAATTCGTGATCACCTCCAAAAAAATATAAAAATGGCCATATCTTCTAAACGGTGCGTCTAATCGCAAAAAGGACGAAAATTCGTGATCACCTCCCTAAAAATATAAAAATGGCCATATCTTCTTAACGGCGCGTCTAATCGCAAAAAGGACGAAAATTCGTGATAACAATGTGAAAATGGCCGTATCTTCTGAGCGATGCGTCTAATCGCAAAAAGGACGAAAATTCGTGATCACCTCCCTAAAAATATAAAAATGGCCATATCTTCTTAACGGCGCGTCTAATCGCAAAAAGGACGAAAATTCGTGATAACAATGTGAAAATGGCCGTATCTTCTGAGCGATGCGTCTAATCGCAAAAAGGACGAAAATTCATGATCACCTCCATAAAAATATAAAAATGGCCATATCTTCTTAACAGTACGTCTAATCGCAAAAAGGACCAAAATTCGTGATCACCTCGATAAAAATATGAAAAAAGGACCAAAAATTCGTGATCACCTCCGTAAAAATGGTCATATCTTCTTAACGGTGCGTCTAATCGCAAAAAGGACGAAAATTCGTGATCACCTCGATAAAAATATGAAAATGGCCATATCATATAAACGGTGCGTCTAATCGCAAAAAGGACGAAAATTCGTGATCACCTCGAAAAAATATAAAAATGGGATTACCTCGATAAAAATAAAAAAAATGGCCATATCTTCTAAACGGTGCGCCTAATCGGAAAAAGGACCAAAATTCGGGATCACCTCGATACAAATATAAAAATGGCCATATCTTCTAATCGGTGCGTCTAATCGCAAAAAGGACGAAAATTCGTGATCACCTCCATAAAAATATAAAAGTGGCTATATCTTCTTAACAGTACGTCTAATCGCGAAAAGGACCAAAATTCGTGATCACCTCCGTAAAAATGGTCATATCTTCTTAACGGCGAGTCTAATCGCAAAAAGGACGAAAATTCGTTATCACCTCGAAAAAATATAAAAATGGCCATATCATATAAACGGTGCGTCTAATCGCAAAAAGGACGAAAATTCATGGTCACCTCCAGAAAAATATAAAAATGGCCATATTTTCTCAACGGTGCGTCTGTCTAATCGTAAAATGGACGAAAATTCGTGATCAGCGCCATAAAAATGTTCATATCTTCTAAATGGTGCGTCTAATCGCGAAAAGGACCAAAATTCGGGATCACCGCCATAAAAATGGTCATATCTTCTAAACGGTGCGTCTAATCGCAAAAAGCACCAAAATTCGTGATCACCTCGAAAAAATATAAAAATGGTTATATCTTCTTAACGGTGCGTCTAATCGCAAAAAGGATGACTATTCCTGATCACCTCTATAATAACATACAAATGGCCATATCTTCTTAACGGTGCGTCTAATCGCAAAAAGGACCAAAATTCGTGATCAGCTCCATAAAAATATTTAAATGGCCATATCTTCTACACGGTGCGTCTAATCTAAAAACTGCCAAAATCAATAGCCCCCAAGTTCTCTGATGGTACAATAGCTAACTATAAAAAATTCCAACCATATTTAAATAAAATTACATAAAGTATGTAAAAATTATGAAATAATCAAGTTATGACGCGGGAAAGAAATGCGTTTGAGTGAATCGCGTCGACTTGTTTGGTTCTCTTCTACTAGGGTTGCCAAATTGTGCCGGTTTTTTCTTCTTTACTTGTACATCCTTTTTGGTTTGGACCCTAAAGTAGGAGTATTGTTAGTATGTACATTAGCGTGGCAGTTATTTTTTTTTTTTGATTTCTTATATTCTCTCCCCCCAATTCGGTTCAGTTTTATGTAAAAAAAATACAAAAAAGTTTCAAAGCAATAAGTTGTGTTTTAGGGGGGGGGGGGCGCCCGCCCCTTAAAGTTGGCCTTCAAGCCCATTTATTCAAATGTAATTTGTTTGTATATGAGTATCTTTTTAAAAAACCATTTTACAAGAATATGATGTATGGCAATGTTTTAGCTCTTTTAGTCAACAACATTAGCCTCAAAGAAAGTTTTTTGCTAAAATTAATATTTTATTAATATTTTAGAAAATAATGAAGAAAATAACCAACAAAACACCAAAAATTATATATACCAAAATTTTATTTATATGGAAATTATTTCATAAGTTCATTTTTGTTCGATCGAAGTTATTTATAGAATCTTGTTATTCATTTTAAGCTAACAGATCAGTTTTTCGGTTAGTGAAAAAAATGATTGAAACTGCCGCAGGCAGGATTCGAACTCACTTCGCTGGACGAAGCATCATCTTCAGCAGCGTCTAACTCGTTGGGCTACCGTGCGGTGTTGTTACAAACTCACTTAACCGATGATTATTTGTGCAGAGGGGTTATTTGTCCCTACTAACACGTTGCTTTCATACTTACATGCACTTTGTGCAGAAGTTTTGAAAATGAATAACAAGATTCTATAAATAACTTCGATCGAACAAAAATCAACATATGAAATCATATGGTAAAGCCTGACCAAAACACAGAGCACAAATACTACAATTAGAATAGTTTTGTTCTATAAATAGAACAACAGCAGTTTATTTGAGAAAGATAAGCAAAGAGAACGCAAAGAATTGATCTATTTCACCGCTATTTGGCAGCCCAGTCAAAGACGATTTACAATTAGACGACTAGAAGATGTGCGCAACTTGGCAACCCTGGTAAAAGAGAACCAAAAAGTGCTAGGAGTTCACTCAAACGCATTTCTCTCTCGCGTCATATCTTGCTTATTTCATACTTTTTGCATAGTTTATGTAATTTTACTTCAACATGGTTGGAATTTGTATAGTTATATACAATAACACTATCTAAAAGCTGCTCGTGTATTGAAATATTCAATGAAGAGAGTAAGAGAGAGCAGAGAATGACTAGGGTTTCACTCGTTGAGTTTGTTGGCATTTGAGTGAAGAGAAATTTTGACTGTCTACTTGTACATCGTTTTTGGCCCAGTTTGTGAGAGAGTTTGTTTAAGTTGACCGAATCTAAAAGCTTTGGATTTCGTCAAATTTGCATTTTTATTGTCACCGTGTATGTTGAAGCCTGGTTTGCTGCTCCCTTAGCAATACAAGCACCACACACCGACTTAAATTTGTTGTCAAAATTAAAAGATTTTGAAAATATTGATTTGGGAATCTCGCAGGTTGCCGTCAAAAAATTCAAAAACCATTTATGGTATTTAAATGGGGAGGCTATTTGCATTTGCGTAGATGCAACAAAAGCAAATATGGTCGCTGCTTTGAATATTGAAAAAGAAATTAACTTAAACCGCGCCACAATGGGAAAACAAACAGTTTCAAAATTCATTAGTGGTGGGCTGGAGCAGTTTGTTTCTTATCAAACAAGAAATTTTTTTGAGAGATTTCAAATTGATAATGTCTTTCATGACATTAAGTCCGTCAAAATGGTCTGCGCACGATTGCTATATGACAGCGGTAAAAACATTGAAAAAATTAAGAGTCGTCAATGATACCGCCGAAAGAGGAGTGAAGTTGATGGAGGAGTATAATAAACTTTTTACAAAAAATGAAGAGCAAAAACAATTTGTACTGCAGGTTGTTAGCGACTATCGTCGTCGGTTTTCGAACTGTAACAAATATACTGTAAGTCATGAGTTATAAATTTTTTAATACAACTTAATAATTTTGTTTTTGTTTAGTTTTATTTTGACTACACGTAGTATGTGTATGAAATAATTTAATTTAGCTTTTACCGCACATGCTTAGAACAAATAATTTCCATATAAATAAAATTTTGGTATATATAATTTTTGGTGTTTTGTTGGTTATTTTCTAAAATATTAATTTTAGCAAAAAACTTTCTTTGAGGTTAATGTTGTTGACTAAAAGAGCTAAAACATTGCCATACATCATATTCTTGTAAAATGGTTTTTTAAAAAGATACTCATATACAAACAAATTACATTTGAATAAATGGGCTTGAAGGCCAACTTTAAGGGGCGGGCGCCCCCCTAAAACACAACTTATTGCTTTGAAACTTTTTTGTATTTTTTTTTACATAAAATTGAACCGAACTGGGGGGGAGAGAATATAAGAAATCAAAAAAAAATTCTCCATAATACTAACGGCCACGCTAATGTACATACTTACAAAGAAATTGGGTATGATAAAGGATACGACCCATCGCAAAGTTCATTGACGTAATTTTTCATAATTTTCGTAAGAAATTTTGTCATTCGTCTCTGAACTGAAAAATTTGTTACAGAGTTACCACATAAGTATCTCTGATTTACCTTACAAATTCTTTATTAATAATTAATTTTTTCACTTCATTTTATTTTTAATGTGGTATTACTTTTGTTTACTAAAATAATCAGCCTTATTACGAATGTCGTTCTCGTATTTCGACTACGACAGTTTTGTAAGAGATTAAAGACGAAAGTTGGCGTGTTATCTTTAATCTTTTACAAAACTGTCGTAGTCGAAATACGACGACACTCGTAATAAGGCTGAATGGAAATGTCAAAATTCGGGTCCCAAACTATTGTCACACAATTGTTTTCGTATGACATAAGTTTAGTGTGACTACCCTGTACTTGATTTTGGCTACGAAATTTTCCTAAAGAGCTGGGTACCAAGCAAATGAAAAGTGAGCGGAATTTTTTTAACACGTAACGAAACGAAAATTTCATAAAAACTGAATACCGGCCTTTACATCTTAAACATTTTACGGAAGATTTCAATTTAATTTTTTACTTCGTTTACTTAAAACGTATGTAGGGTTACACGATGTGGTTGGGAAATATTTCCAGTCCTGAAAAGGGTTTTCAATGGGAAAGGTTTCACTTTGCCAACAACAAAATGGTGAAAAAATTTACCAGAGTGAAATTTTGTCTTATTTTTCCCGACTTAAACCAAGGGAAAAAATGAATTTACCACAGGAAAAACAATCGAATAGAGGAAAATAGATAAATAAGTATGTTATTTCCCACGCGAAAAATAAAAAAAATTTATGTTTATGTGGCATCGTAAATGATTTGCCGCATTTACGATGCCGTGGAAAACACTTTCATTTGTTTAGACATAATTTAAAAAAAACGAGT
The DNA here is from genome assembly GCA_963931995.1 of Phaonia tiefii. Lineage (NCBI taxonomy): Eukaryota > Metazoa > Arthropoda > Insecta > Diptera > Muscidae > Phaonia > Phaonia tiefii. The sequence continues at coordinate 198,615,439 of OZ008371.1, forward strand.
TGAAAGGCGATTGAAACCCCAAACGACCATTTATTTTCCCTTTCGTAGTGTACATTGAGAAATAAACAGACGGTCACGATATTGATGATAGGAAATTTTAAAAAATTTACCTCGCAGAAAAATGTACCCAATGAAAGCCCGGTATTCAGTTTTTGTAAATATATACTTGCAAACGGTATACTTGCAATGTAAATCAAAGATGGGATAAATGACGTAATTTCTTACGAAAATTTCACAAGAACTGAATACGGGGCTTAACGATCATGGAAATCCTTATGGTCTTTGTTTGATATACATAAGGCTGCCATACCAAATCCGATAAACCAGGACGTTCATACTTTTAGGAATTAACCAAATCGATCGGAGTGGTAACTACGAAACTACAACCATTCCGAACGAATTCTGTGACAGGCCTGTATATTGACGATTTGTAACCACTTCTGGTCTGAACCCCGTCGAACCACATATTTAATTACTAAATTAAATAAAAAAATTGGTTTTTAAACCGATAGTTAAATCACATTAAAGCTAAAAAAAATAACATATTTTTATTCGTTTTTAGTCTTTATTTATTCTTTTTTTTTGGATAATTAAGAAACTGTAATTTCAATAAACTTAAATAATTTATCAATCTTCTCCTCCAATTGTTTTTTTAATTTATGAAAAATTATGCTATTCACAACTAAGTGAATTGTTTTGTCGTTTTTATTATACATTTAATTTTGTATGTGTTATAATAAAATATGATTTTATTTTGTTGTGTGGACAATTAGGTTTTTTGTTTTGTATAAATTATACGCATAACTTTTGTTTAAAACTCTTAAGCAAAGTTTTGCACGTTGAAAGTTTCACGACGAATGTGTGTGTTCTTTTCACATAAAAATGTTTTATAAAGCAAATATATTTTGTTTTCTTTGTTAATTTTTGATTTAATGATGTTCTTTGCTTTGGTACATAAAAATTTAGTGAAAATGTTAGGTTCTTTATTTTTATTTTTTGCTTTGTTTTTATTTAATGAATTTATGAATTTGTTTTTTTTTTATATATTTTTGTTTAAAGGAAGCAATGTTTCAATAAGTCAATGGTTGTTTGAATGTTGTAGCGAATGAGGAAAAGTTCTGAAGGTAAGGCGTAGGAAAGGGAATTACATTTACTTACCATTTGTGTTAAGGTTGTAGAAACAGATTTACAAAGAATCAACATGAAGAAAGATCATTTAAGTATAACTGGAAACCTGTTGTTGATGTTCTTTTCAAATTGTATCTAATATAAACATTTATAATTCATACATTTAACATCAATAAGTACACAGAGATTTCAATAAAGTTTTCCGTTTTCTATACAAAACAAATGGTATATGTATACTATATATGAAGTAGAATTACATTTAGAAGCGTTTGTACGTCAAATCATCAACTTTTACATAAAAACTGTCAAACACAAATTTTGGATAGTGGAAAATATTAAAATACGTTGTTAAATATTTCTATCAACCGATTGACTTACATTCTGAATATTTTATTTTTGACATTGTAAAAATACATACATAGGTATAAAAAAAAAGTTTTTTTATGTTGCTAACGATGGAGTAGGGTACATTAGACTGGGTTGCAAAAAAAGTTGAGGCGTTCGTACTCTAGTATTAAAGGTTGTGTAAAGACAGTTTTGGAAGCACACATTTTGTTTTTTCCTTGCGACCTAGAGGTTGCCTAGATTGATTTTTTGTGGTATTGTGATTTGAATTCTGATCCGACACACCGTTGTTTAGGTTAAAATAATAGCTACATTTATGCCACAGAACATTTTTATTGTGAACAACAAATCCTGAAAATCGGATTTGCAAAAATGGGAATCTTTCGAACAAATGAAAAAATGTTTGTTTAAATTGTCTTATGTAAAAATGTAGCTATTTACAAACTATAAATAATATGCATATCGCACGTAAAGATCGGACTTCAAATGGTAACACAACTCAAAAAAATTAATTTGGATAGCAGGGTGCAACAGAAAAAAATGTTTGTGGTTTCGAAATTACTTTTACCCAAATTGTAATACTATATTGCGAACGCCTCGACGTTTCCTCGTATGGGACCGACCCATTCTATTGTACACATCTAAAAAAATTAATTACACAAAATTGAAACGGCTTAATTAATTACAGGGTACGGGTCGTAGAGTTCATTAATACCTCACAAAATATGTGCTCTACATATTTTTCATAGAAAAATTGTTTAATCAATCTTACAGAAGTTGTTATTAAAGTAGCTCTTTTTTTATCAATACAGTCCAAACTATGGGTGAAAATAAAATATTTGTTATGGGGAAAATAAGACCTGTACAACGGTAGACAGACAACTTCATTAATTAAAAAAAATATATATTTTTCTAGAGAAGCAACATAAGATTGTAAATACAACTTGTTAGTTCCTGAGGTCAAGGAAATTAGTTAATAGACAGGAAGTTTGATTTTCAAGCCAAGCCATTGTCATAGTTTTCAAAATTGATACCAGAATTTCACACAAATTAAAATACTATGAAAGTAAATTATACCCATCGTGAATATAATTTCATGTTGAATGCAATGGTTCGCATTACATTTTATTAAAAAGTAAAGAATTTTGTAAAAAAAAAAAAAAAACTACCTAAGCGAGTGGCAGGCTGCTCACATATGACGAAATTTGTCAAACAGTATGAATCTAAAACCGGAAGTCAAAGGTCCAACCCGTAATCATAGAATATAATTTTGGTGTCTTCAAAATTTTGTATTTCAGTGGCAACAACACTATTACAGAAAGTATAAAACTACGAACTTGTTTCATAAACTACTTTAGTGAATTTTCAATAAACATATATCAAACTAATTAAGAAAGAAACTCACTCTCGGAATATGAAAACCTTCTTAGGCCCAATATGCTGTTCTTTACATTTTCAAGAATGGATATAAAATGTGCGCTGTTTCCCCAATATTGTAAAAATCGTTATTTGAAGTCCCTTTTACAGAAATTTATTGTGTTTTATTGTCAAAGTATAACCAATCCGATTGGAAACATTTTGGTAAGTTTAATCCAAAACTTTAAAATTATACTTCATTGTTTTTACGACGTCTATATTTAAATATGCAATTACGTATTTCCTTTAGTATACAAATACAATTTTCCCTTCTTGAAAGCATTGAATTGTAGCTCACTATTGCAATTTCATAGTTTGCCCAAGAGTAGTCGCTGCCAAAAAATTAGTTGGTGCCGTTACTGGACTAAGTTATTTCCGAGCAGTGGTTTAGCAACTAGTGCCAAGGATTTATAATAATAGTGGTAATTGTCGCCAACCCAACACATTATCCGGTTTTAACACGCAGTGTTATTTTTTCTTCCAGGTATTTATTTATTCACTTAATATGAAACTCAGCCTTATTACGAGTGTCGTTGTCATATTTCGACTACGACAGTTTTGTAAAAGATTAAAGATAACACTTCAATTTTGTCTTTAATCTTTTACAAAACTGTCGTAGTCGAAATGCGAGAACGACATTTGTAATTAGGCTGACTATATTTAAAAAGAATTTTGGATTCAACAGAATCTAAATCCTATCAGAACAAAATTGTGTGTTAAATTTTCAAAACATTTGTAAGATTACTCCAAAGGATCTTGAATCATGAAGTCGTATACACCGCTTAGGGATTTTTCTATTTAAGAGGAAATTTTTTCGGAAATAAAAATAACTTTTAGGATGTTTTAAGTTTTTTTTTCATGTTTTAACATTGTTTATTTAAGGATTTTTTAGCGGATTTATTATTGAATAATCGTCATCATAATAAACGTAGTAATAGAATAGGATGTAATGAGTAAGTGAGCGATAAAGTAAGACTGAATGACTGGCTGATGAGAAAGGGGAGAGTGGTGTATAATAAAGTAGTTTAAACATTTTTTTGTATGTATTTGTTTTCTCATTGTACAACAAACAAATAGAAAACATCTAAAACTCAAGTATTCAAAAACACAACAAAAACAATTTTACGTAAAAGATAACGTAAATAACTGGTTTATTTAGAAATTTAGTAAAAAAAAAAATATAGATTTTTTGATAAATTATGCCAAATAACAAAAAAAAGAGCAGGCGGGAGTAGTAGATAAAAACTATATAAACACAATATTTTTGTTGGCTTTTAAGGTTTTATTTTGTTTTTCTTTAAACTGACCATATTAAACTTGGCCAGTAGAAAGTTGTTCAATGTCTTACTGCAAAATAATAAAATAAAAAACGGAAAAGAAAACAGTAACTGTTTGAGTTTTTTTTTTTGGTTATTATAAAAAACAAAATGAAATTATTTATTAAAAAATAATAAATAATATAATGCTCTGCCTAACAAAAAAATTACATAGTGATTACTTTTTCATTTCTTTTTCACGATTTTTGTATGTATAAAGGTTTTTTGTTGCAAACAAAGAAAAAATGTTCAGTTAAAAATATACAATAAAGAAATATATTTTTAATATAGATCATAAAAACTGTGGATTTTTGTTTTGTTTTGCACTTGTTTATTGCTAATGGTTGTTATTGTAGCTCTGCTGTTGTTATTCTTACAATTTTTTACTTTTTGGTAGAATTACTAACGAAAAAAGAAGGGGAGTTGGTTTGATCGTAAACAAGTAAAGAAGTATGAAATTTATATAAATATTTCCTAAAATTCAGAACATTTTAGAAATATTCGAATTTTAAATAGGGAAGGACGCTTTCGCCATTCTCTGTGATACAATCAAAAACTGATACTAATTTCTGTTTTGTGTAGTTTTCCCTACTTCTTTACTTATTTGCAATTGCTCCTCCCGTTCCTTAATTGCTGGACGTGTTCCTCTCTGTTTGCTTTATATTTCCAAAACATCTTTCTTGTTGTGAAAACTATAGGATGATGTTGTTGTTTATATTGACCATGTTGTAGTTGTTGTTACTGTCGCGGTTGTTGCTGTTTGAAGATTCCAAAACTGTTGTTGTTTTTATCGGATTTGGTAGTTTTATTAAAAATTGTGGTTTTGGTTGAATTTAGTTTTGAATTAAAATATTTCTTGCTGAATTTTTGGATTTTCTTGTTTAAAAATATTTCTTGTTTAAATTTTGTTGTTGTTGGTTTTTGTTTTCATAGTCAGTTTTAAAAGGAAACAATTTAGTTTGGTTGTTAGTTGTCACCACCTTCTTGTGGTTCATCGCCATCACCTTGGGTGTCCGATGTCCAGAGGGTAAGGTTATCTCTCAACAATTGCATGATGAGTGTTGAATCCTTGTATGAGTCCTCATTAAGGGTATCCAGTTCAGCTATCGCATCATCGAAAGCCTTTATAAAAGCAAAAAAAAAAAGTCAATATTTTTCGCACAGTTTGGTTTTGCTTTAATTTCAATATTATAACAACGTATAAAGAAATATTTCAAAAATAAATAAAGAAATAAAACAACACTTCATATTAATTAGTATATACTTCACAGAAATGACATCTTCGAATTGCAGTAGTAATTATGTGAGTTCAACAATTAAAGAAACCAATTTGAATTTACATGGCATTATAACACAACCGACTGGAACTGAAAAATCAACGTACTTCAACTACACACATGTCGGTCTTTTTTTTTTAAAAAATTGGTTCTACTCACTAATGAGTTTGGTAAATCCCAACGCGGTCGTAAATCACATGCTATTCTATTATATGATATTTTTTCAAACTCTTAAATTTCTTACTCATGATTGTTTTTGCTAAAACTTTTTGAAAACAATAAAGTTAAAAACATAAGCTTTATATTAAATAAAAACTGCTCAAGACCAGTTTGAACAAATTCAACAAAATTTAAGCTTCATTGAAACTAATAAAATAAACTCTTCAAAAATTTAATTTGTAGCGTTCTTTATATAAAAAGTATGTGTTATTAGTAAAATTTAATATTTTACAATAAACTAATTTTTAAAGACCCTGCACCGTTTTGATAAAAAAAAATGGTTTCCCATTACATCCCCTGAAGGGAGAGGGGAGGGGAGAGCTTCTCACAATCACTGAGCTGTGCGCTTTCCAGTTTTCACTCACTGATTGGGACCTACAGTTTTACACCGATTCCGAACGGTATTTTGAGAAGCTTTTTCATGGCTAAATACTCGATAGTGCCGCCGTCACTATGCGAGGTGACCGTCTGAGGAGCACGGATCGAACCCAGGATCTCATGTACAAGAGGCGCGCACACTACCATTGCACCACCGACGGCCATAATATGATACTTTAATATAAATCGATGTACCTTCTTTTGCGACCACTTCCGTTTTTCTCTTCCTCTTTGTTTGTCTGCTTGGGGAAATTCACGGCAAAAACAGCCAAAAGATTTTAAAACAGTGTAACATAAGAACAGGCCTAACATAAGATGACCTAACAAAATGGAAGCTTATTTCTGATATGTTATTGATGTTGATAACGGCCGTTGATGAAGCATCCATCAACTGGTTCACTTTTACCCCTATTGACGTATTTAGGGTCTATTGTTACAGTTAATCCAATGAACGCGAAATAACCAATACTACCTAAGAAATGGAAGGTATTACGTTTCGTTCTTAAGCACTTTGGGTAATGAATGCCACAAAGGCCATTTCAGTTGCAACACTGTTAATAATACAGACCAGACCCCACATCTGTGCAACTTTCATGACAACTGTCAAAAATAATTTTTTTTAATTCGAAACTTGTTCTCCGAATGAGGAGTTTTTCGCCTTCTATCAAATAGTTATATTTGTATACCCTCACCCATAGGGATGGGGGTATATATCATTTAATACGTAAAATAATGTAACACATAGAAGGACGAAATTCGTTTTAGGACTTTTTAAGACGTTTGAGCCATGTTCGTCTGTCTGTCTGGTCAACACGATAACTGCCGTAAATCTTTACAGATCACAATGAAATTTTATCAGTGACTATTATTCGCCAATATTGAGTTTGGGATTGAAAATGGGCGTTGTAGATATACAAATACAAATCACACATTTAGCACAAAATCATATTTCTTTCAAACCTTTCTTCTGGTAGATGTGATTAGCCTCAACTCTCACACCGATTAATAATCTGTAAATGCCTAGTTAACTGGAGGAAATGGGCGAGATTATCACGCCAATTCTGGTACTTCCCATACAAAACACGGTGTTCGTCCCGGTTGGCTATTGGATAAATCGCGTGAAACACTTCCGACCTTAATGAAATTAGGTATAATGCTTCACGTTATCAAACGCCAATCACCGAGTAAAACAAGGGTGATTTTGCCACGCCCATTGTGGTACCTCCCATACAAAAGTTGTTTGGCCGTCTGGTTGATCAGCACGTGAAGTTCCGCAAAACCGAACCAATCTTTATGAAAGTTTGTACTAGTCAATATTTAGTCAAATAAACCTCCTATAGAAAATGAGCTGGTCTGCCACACCCATTCTGGTACTTCCCACATAAAAGGTGGACGGATGACCGGTTGATTAATACGATAACTCTCGTAAACTACAACCGATCTTAATAAAATTCGGTACTAGCCAATATTTTGCTAAAATCTACTGTTTACTAATAACTGACTATTGTACCACGCCCAGTTTCGTGCCTCCCATACAAAAGTTGGGCGTATTTGCAGTTTGCCGACTCGATATCTCCAATATATCATAACCTATCTTAATAAAATTTGGTATTGATCAAAATTTTGGCAACAACTTGTCATGTCCTTTTTTGTACCTCGCATATAAATATTGGGAGGGAAACTAACTAATTTGGGTATTCAATAATATTTAGCGCAATGTCGTCAATCTGATATTGAATATGGTCACTTTTGAGTAAGGGCGTTTTTTAACAGAACTCCCACGCAATGGATGACTTGGGGTGAGGTATTAAGTCGGTTCACCCGACTGAAACTTATGTACTGGTTTTTGGTATCAGTGTATTCAAATACTTAAACAATTTAACGATTTTCGTAGGAAAAAAATTGCTCATTACGTTATATTAATAAAAACAAATTCTCGAACTCAAATAATTACTCCATTCAACAATGTAATATTTTTAAGAAATTATCAAACACGTTACATCATCAGAAGTTTTTCTCATTTGCAAATGGATTGATTCATAATAGTTGGGTGTGGTGTGGTTGGTCTTTGTAGTAAATCATGTATAAATAAGAAGGTACACTCACAATTACTTCATAAGTCTAAGAAATTGAGTATTGTTTTAAATACAATTTAATGATGCTAATAGCAAATGTTAGTAGTATACATTATACAACAAAACATGCATATATTTTTGGGGTCAGTTGTTGGTAGGTAGGTATTACATAGGCAAGATATAAAGAAGGCTAAGGGCAAACTGACATTTGAACAGGGCAAGCAGACAAGTTCAGCGCAAAAAAAAACTAGGCAAAGCCTTGTAAGGAGAAAGGACATTATTGATTACTTCGGTGCAAAGGATTAAGGTGATTTTGGTTAGAGAGAAAATTTAACAAAAGTTGGGTACCAACATTTAAGATCACAGTTCTGTTTTGGCGGTGGCAAGCACGCTTGGTAAACATTTAATTTGCAGGCCCAGCAAAGCTTAAAACAATTGAAAAGGATAGAAGAGTTTTATATCGAAACCTGTTTAGCTAAATGACAAGCCCTCGCTGGTGAATTGATAATTTCATAATAGAAGACGGAAAAGTTGAGAGCAAGACCTAATCTGATGGGATGTGTGGGCTGCATTTTTGTTTTGGCAATATCGAAAGCCTCCTGATAAGCCTTTTTCGAATCCTCAACCACAGCTACAAGTAATTAAAAATGAAAAACAAAGAAAAATATAGAAAATTACGAAAAATAAAGATATAATTACAGAAAAATAAGATAAGCTATCTGGTATTAGAGAGACATAAGTAAAAAAAAAAAAAAAAACTAGCTCTACAAAATAATATCTCTGTACAAAAGACTTCCACAATTTAAAATGCAATACGATGATGTTCCGTGTATTTTTTTTCAATTGTTGATACATATTTGAAATATTTCTTTATTCGGTTTATTTTCTTTTTCATCTGAATATTAACCTGTTTGGCCAGTTGGCAAGCTTTGTCTGGAGAATTCAGAATCTCATAGTAGAAGACTGAGAAATTAAGAGCAAGACCCAATCGGATGGGATGTGTTGGTTGCATTTTACCCTTGCTAATTTCAAATGCATCCTGGTAAGCGGTTTGGGAGTCGTCAACAACGGCTAAATTTTAATTTGTTAAATATTGTCATTATTCTTATGTTCAAGTGCATAAATATGTATGCACGTCTATCCCACATAAAAGCAGGAAAACTTCATAAAGAAAAAAAGACAAAAGGGGGAACAACGAATACTTACTGTTGCGTGCATCTCCTGTGGCTACCTCAGCTAAATACCTGTAATAATCTCCCTTCATTTTCAGATAGAAAACCTTACTTTCTGGATTGCTAGCTTTAGGAATAAGGTATTTGTCGAGAAGACCCTGTGGAATAAAGAGAACGAATATAGACATTATAAATGGCATAATATATACGAAAATAGTTGAAAATGTATACGGCCGACATATAGAAAAGTGGTGGGTGGCAGTTTAGTAATACTTTATTATTTTCATTCAAAATGTAAACTTTAAACGGTCAGCGTATTTCTTCTTTCCTATTATTATTGAAGTAATCAAACTATTTTCAGAATTGTGTGATGTGCTATTTTTAAGATTACTGACACATGAACAGAAATAACTTCCAATAATGAAGCAAATTAACTGCAAATAAAACGGCACGACATGTACATATATCAGTATATTTTAAAATAGATTAATTGATTAAAACTTTACAAAATGTTTGAGTTAGGACGTGCAGGTAAAGGACCCAAATACATATTAATTAGTCCAATTTCAGACACGCAAGTTTGTTGTGAAGAGGAAATGGTCACGGACGGAACGTTGCACATTTCTTTAAGAAGAGAATGGGTAATTATGGGAAATTACATTGGCCATACGTTGACACGTCCGTATCCTAACAACGGGCCTATTCGGAAATGCAACTACTGTTGCAGATGCTTGCTGGTTGCGCATTTTGTTTGCAATTACGGTCTCAAAACACCTGCAAAGTTGTCAGATGTTGCATTTACGAACGTGCTGCGCATCAGTTGCAGAGCAGTGATGCATTTTCGAAAAGGCCCAACAACTTGTGCAAAACGGGGTTTACAGAATACGTCGTCACAGAAATCGTTGTATTATATTCAATATATGCAACTCAAACTTACCAAGACTTCATAACATATTTCCCTAAGTTCCTTCTCCACACGCTCTCTGTACTCGCGGGCGAGTTGTTGTTTTCTGGCGGAGGCTTCGGTTTTCTGCTCAATGGAGGAAATTACTCTCCATGATGATCTGTAACAATAAATGATTTTACTTAATTTAGAAATAACAAATATTTACGCCAAAAATGTGACGAACAGCACTATCTTTTGTTTTAATTTATTTCTTTATTTTTGCATGAATACAAAAACAAATATTTATTTATTTAATTCAAATAAATAACCAAATAGCTACTATTGTGCACTAATTACTTATATAATTCTTTTGGCATACCTGCGGGCACCAACAACATTTTTATAAGCAACTGAGAGTAAATTTCTTTCTTCATTTGACAGTTCAACACCGGTTTCTGTGACTGATTTCATAGCTTGAGCCATGTCATCGTATCTAGAATTTGTATATATGTAGAAACGACAATTATTAGTATATTAAAACACATCTGTGAAGGACAACGGAAGAAATAATGCGAATGCGAAAAAAAAACTTACCTTTCGGATTGTTCGGCCAATTTTGCCTTTTGGACCAATTCCTCTTTATCGACTGTCGACATTTTGATGTGTTTGTTGCTTTAACTTAGATTTAAAATATGTAAAATGTTACTTTTAATGGGTTAACGGTTGCCCCACAACTTTTTTTTCAATGCAATAGGCGCGTAGAGAGATTATAGTGTAAGGAATCTAAAACTGAATGCGTCGCTCACAGTTTGACTATCTGAAAGAGAAAGAAAAGAAACAAATATTAGTAATTTTTGTAAATATTAAGGTAAAATCAAACATCTAAAATACCATCAATATTATTGGCAGCGCATGTGTTTCAAATCGCATCAAATTAATGTGAATTGAGATCGTATACTGAAATTGCATGCAAGTCCTTTCAGCGGTGTTCTAATGAGTTTAAGTGGTGAATTACATTACGATACCACAATATACTTGGAAATTTATCGAATACCAATTTAACATGAAAACTATAAGGATATATGTATGTGCAGATACATTTAAAGTAATCTTGCAGATCAAATTAAAGTTAAACTACTTAAAAAAAAGGGATTCACCAGTCATCATTGATGAAGTCATAATAATTTTAGGTCGACCATTTCGGAATATGTATGTTAACAGATACATTTTTCGCATTCGACACCTTTAAAGTAAATCGTTTTAAAAACGTGATAAAGCCAAAATATTTTATTATTTGTGACGTTACTTTTTCTTAGTTTTCTTATGACGCATCTAACTTATTTAGTCATCAAATTGTGTCACAAAAACAACAAACACTACGATTTATCAAGTTTAGAAATAAACGTGATTGAATAAGAAAAAAATGTTTGCTTACTCTCATCAAACAATATTTCTTTTCTATCATTTGCAGTCTTTAGGTCGGTCAGCTGCCTTAGGAAATTGTGAATTGCCGTTAATTTTCACATTTAAACAGACATTTACAATAATTTTCAATTATTGTCTTCATTTGACTGACAAACCTAATCAAGTTTCATTTATTCTAGACAAGACGGAAAATTGCGTTAATTTCACTTCCTCTCAAGAGATGTATGTACTCGTATGTATGTAAAGAATTTTATGACTCATCCTTGCGATGATGGTCTTGGGTCTTGCTTCCCTACAATAATATATGGGTGTGTATAAAATATGTGAATGCAGCTGTCAGACTCGTATGTACTGCACTATTGGTTTTTCTGACGAGTTATTGTTAAAAAAAATAATTCAGCATAATTTCAAAATGCTCTTATTACAACACAACACACACGAACACAGATAACAAGAAATATTGGGTTTAATTAAAGGCAGAGTGTCGTCATTACATTGTGAAGGTGAAGGTCTGCCTTATAGTTTCAATACCATGAGTAACAACAAAAAGGCAGATCTTTAATGTGTGTGGATAGTGGAAAACTAAAGGACGGATAACAGAATTGCCAATGTGACGACGTGTAAAAGACAATATACATATGTATTTTCACCTTTTCCAAGGATCCATTTTTTTTTTAAATATTGTACTTATATATAAATGTTAACAATACGTCTACCATCATATGCAGATTCCACAGTTCGCATAAATTTTGTTTACAATGAATAATGGGGACATCGTCTCCATCCTACTACGTAAAGAAAGAGAGGGATAGAGAGATGTTCATACAAACGAATCGTAAGAGTATTTTGTCGCCCACATTTCATGTACCAACAATCATTCTACCCCGCGGAGAAGCACACTTGTTGTGTGCCTTAATTGTAGTATGTTCACACATACATGGCATTTGTGGTGGAATAAAGACAAAAATAGTTTTAATAATATTGCTAAATCTCCCTTCCTAGCTATCATTCCATTACCATCTAGCTCGGGTCAAACTAAAGCGGGGCCACATTGCAATCCTATGGTAGAACAGAGGAATTTGCATTGGCCAACCAGCCCTTCTTATAGTGGGCTATTTTTAAGTATTTTTTGACGTAGAATACGTCTTACCTTACGGTATGAGGAGTCATGTCAGGTTTTTATTGTTGTAATCTTTATTTCATTGAATTTGAGGAAACGGCTAGATGAATTTTTTTAAAATTTTTTTTGTAGGTAAATGAAGATGTTATCTTTCGTTTGATATACATTTCATATTGGTTGATATCTTCCTAATATTTAAATTTCTCAAATGAAAATTGTTTAAACACATACACTCAAACATATGTGTGGTGTTTGGTTGAGTGTTTTTGGTTGCTCAACATTGCTTAGGAACATGTATCCAATAAAATGTGAAACGAACACCAAGCTAATGTTGCTTGGCAACATTAATTGTAACATTAATGTAACATTAATTTTGAACTGTAAATTGTAAAGCTTTCACACAACGCTCGAATGCTAATGCGAAGACTCGATAAGGTAAACCTTTTTTAATATTAGGGCGGCCCTCTCAACATTCGCAGAACTTATTTCAATAAAAATATTAATTAAAATACATAAATTAAATTAAGTTTAAAAAAATTGAACATAATAATTTTTTTTTTAAACGGACTTGAATCAAATCCCGTTGGTAAATATAAAAATTACAGCAGACAGTTGTCCGAGGCCTTCGGCCACGGACTGTCACTGCAGGCTGTGTCAGAGACACGGCCATTAAGTTTAACGTAGAATACGCCATCCGATAAGACAGAAAACATATATAACAATAAATGATGAATAATATAAGCAAATGAATTTATTGTAATATATGTTTTCTGTATTATCGGATGGCGTATTCTACGTTAAACTTAATGGCCGTGTCTCTGACACAGCCTGCAGGGACAGTTCGTGGCCGAAGGCCTCGGACAACTGTCTGCTGTAATTTTTTTTTATATTAGAAAGGCTTGTAAACGAAACAGAGTATTTGACTCAAACATGACACGGCAGCTTTGAGTCCGTTTTCAGTTAAGGCCTCGGAACCATATGCCAGCGATGGTAAGGACATTGTCATTTCAGTATTGACCAAAACTAGTTTGGGTATTTTTTTGGCCTCAGTTCTAAAATTCCAATATTTTCTTAACTTTATTAAATATTATGTAAATATCTTACTTAAAAATAGTGAATCACTTGTAAAAAATATGTGAACTTTATTTTCAAAATGGGTGTTTTCTTGTGGCAACGATGCGATGCGCGTGTTCCGTCCATTTTGTGACGAGGTAAATTTTTGGATGAACAGGTACTACAAGCAAAATTACCTGGTTTGGGATGATACTAATCCGCACGAAGTCCACCAAGTGGCAATGACTCCACAGAAAGTCCCTATTTAGTGTGGTAGTGAGCCGGTGGCACTATACTTCTTCGAATACGATAATGACATTGCTTTCGCCGTCAACGGGGAGCGCTACCGATCGATGGTAACTAGTTTATTTTGGCCAAAAATGGATGGCATAGGTGTAACGACATGTGGTTCCAACGTGACTGCCGCCATCTTCGCGCCACACATCTAATGGAACAGTAGACAATCGGCACGAACGATTTGAGGACATGTGTATCTCACCGCGAGGCGACGTGAACTGACCACCGAGACCTGATATTTTACCGTTAGAGATTTTCTTGTGGGATTTCCTTAAGTCCCAGGTCTATGATAATAAGCCACAAACTTCGCCATAACCCGAGTTATCGCTCAAATTCAGCCCGATATATGTGTGAGACACAGTCCCCGAAAATTGGACCTCTCGGATGAACGTTGTCATTGGCAAGGGCTATCTCACTTGATATCTCACACGCAGCATATTTATTAAATTTTAACATGTACCTGTCCCTATTGGAACTCTTTTATTGCAAATAACTACTAGGAGTGTTTGTTGTTAGGGTTTAATATTTTCTGTGGAAGTACTGTAGCATATTTAGGATAACGGTTTTGTGTATAAAATTTATCACCTTAGTACTTTTGTGGATTAAATTGTATCAAAAAAGTATAATTGTACAAACTATTTCACCCCTGCCTTATACAACTTTTACATCAACTCCCAAAGTTAAAATAATATTTTGATTGGAATAAAATGGTTAAGAAAACGGCATAGGTTTATATTCCGCATTAAACAAGCTCTTACCCTCATTTCGGTTGAAATTTTATTCATGGTTTTATAGAGCAGTTCCTTAGCAAACGTGGAATATTTGTACTTATTATGTGGTCCTCAATTTCTTCACATTTCTATGAAATTCAAAAGCTATTCTTATATAGATATACCTTACTAATGGCCAGTTTCACAGTTCAAAATTCTTCATTTAAATGAACTTTAAATGCCCGATATTTGTCATTTAATATGCAAATTTTCTGTGAGCTTTCAAATTGAGCTTTTAAATGAAGAGTGTGAAACTCGCCCTAAGACATTCCGTATTGTGATACGTGAGTCAAATAAATGTAAAACTTTTTCATTTTATTATTCAAGCTCAAGACCATTTTCTATATCTCAATAAATAGAGATATAAATAAAATAAATGGTTTCCCGTTACATCCCATGAAGGGATTAGGGAGAGCGTCTCACACACCAGTGAGCTGTACGCGTTCTAGTTTTACACTCTCTGATTGGGACCTACAATGTTACACCGGTTCCGAACGGTACTTTTGAGAAGCTTTTTCATGGCTAAGTACTCGATAGTGTCGCCGTCACTAAGCGAGGTGACCGCCATCGAAAGAAATTTTAGGTGGTCAGAGCAGGGATCGAACCCACATTCTCTTGTACAAGAGCCGCGCACACTACCATTGCACCACCGACGGCCATCTAGAAATAGAGATATAGTTGTTCAAAAAAGATGTTTTGCAAAGGCATCCTCATGATTCCTGGCAAACAGTACTCGTATAGCTATTTCAGATCTCGCCACAGATCTTCATCAGCGGTTTTTTGGAATGCTGCTTTTAAATAATTCCAATATGCAAGAGTTCGAAAAATATCGTAAGCAAAACACACAAGAAAAATATTTGAAAACAACTTCTTTCCATCTCCAGAAAACCATCGGTCTCCATTAGAAATGTGTTTTGTTGTTGTCTTAAAGGCAACACAATGTTTACAGGCAATTGTTATTGCCTGTTGTTTCGTCGTGCTCTACGTTCATCAGGGATGATTTTTTTTTCCTAATTTACCGGGCCAATAAAAAGGCCGATGATTTAAAAAAAATCATCCCATAAATGTAAAACAATAAATCGAATATATTGCGAGCCGCCGCATTACTTATCTCACAGAGAAGAAGAACGTGTTATATGTACATATGTTCCCTTTAACGCGCATCGATTATATAGCACAGTATCTTCTGACAATAAGATTTTGTAAGACACTTTTTCAAAACGCGACCTTCTGAAAACATAAAACATGTTCGAATAAAGATAATCCGAACAGTTCGAGAAAAAAATAAAGTGTCGGAACATAATAACAAGCAATAACCCAACAAACGTCAGGGCACATCTTTTGTATTTTAAATTTATGTTAAGTGTGTAATCATTTAGGATTTTACTTCTTTTGTTTTCAGCACCATCAGTCGTTCTTCGTGGACGTTGTGATGGATACATGTACATATGTACATACAAATACATATCTATCATCGTCTGCGGAAATTATCTTTTTTTTCTTTCTTTCAGTTCTACAGAAGAGAGTGGGCGTATAATTCGTTTTAAAATTGTCGTGTAAATTGTTCTTCCACTGCGTAGCAACAATGAGCGGTGTTGATATTTTACTCTTAAAAACAAATTTTCCTTTAAAGAAAAGAATGTTCATCCACCTACGGATAATCCAGATTTAACGACAAACCCAATTCGATAAGGACTTAATAATAGAAGTCATTAAAACTCAAAAAATGGTTAGACAACACACTGAAGTGATACTGCGCAATTGCTGACACTGCCACATTTTGAATGAAGTGAAGGAGTTTATATTGTCCTGTGTGCCGGCGGTGAAGGAATGGTTCTTGAAATGTCACTTAACATTTTAAGAGAAAATTGATGTCATTTTTTAAAACATATATGTATGCACATAGTACGTATTGCCACAAAATTTGACTGTTGTTGAGCAGAAAATGTTTAAGACATGGAAATAACGTAGTCATATGACAAGAAAGATACAAAAAAATATATTTTCTACAAATATTTTGTGAGTTAAATATAATGATTTATTAACATTACCTTATTACAGTGTATATAAATATTGTGCAATTTGTTTTAATTCTTTAGCACCATAAAGAAAATTTTTTCTATCTTATTTAATTTAACATTTTAGACACAACTTTTCTCATTTTAAACTTTAAACTAACTAACAAATTATAAAAGTTTTATTTTTTATATTTTAGACGGAATGAACAATTGCTGCTGTTACTACGGTTTAGCTGCTGTCGGATGTTCATAAAAATTTGCGTTACACCAGCGGGAAATATGTATTTTCTAGAACTATTTTTTTAATGTGTATAATTTTTGGTTTTACAACAGTTTTATATTTGCGAGAGGATTTTGTGTTTCTAGACCAACGGTTCCGACAAGACTTGCAACATATTTAGGGAAAAAATTGCACAACCCATTGTGATATGACTGTCGCCATTCAGCCATAACCTTAACATCGCCGCCGCCGCTATAACCCCAACAGAAGACATAGTTCCGTGAGAGGGAAACTCACCAGTATATATTTGCACAGACAGAGAGAGAGAGAAAGAGACTAGCGAACTTCTCTGATGGCATAAACGCGCGCATTTTACGTGGTAATACAATACGAGTTTTCCAACACAGTGTTGTTTAACAGTGATGAAGTAAAATGAGCAAGTTGATTGCTTAAAGCCAATCTGTTGTGGAATCGTAAGGTTGGCAACACAGCTCCTTGCCATGCATTGGAACGCAAAGCAACAAGGACATATACTTTCCAGGCTATAACGACTATATATGTACTAGGAAAACCTTAACCAAACATGTATCCAACGAGTGTTGATTGTTACCCATGCGTTCATTTGTTTGTCGATGAGTGGAGTGGTGGGTACTGCCCCTCGGCTTATTGGTATGCTCTTGGGGAGGCATGTAGTGGAATGTCGTCAATGTATGTATGTATGTTTTGGGGTTGTCAAGTCCACGTTATTGTTACTCATTGCTGCTACATGTTTTCTCATTTATGATCAAGGGAGAAACCTCTTAATTCAGTTTTGTCAATGTGGTTGGTCTATATAGAGAATAATAGACGCGCCATTATGTCTACAAAGCAAAAAAAACAACATAAATCGTATAATTTATATCTATGTTATACGCTATGCAGTATCTATGTATGTATATTATTGTAAATAGCTTAATATTGGTTAGAAGAAATACATACTTATATTTATTTGAATGTCAGTTTGTTTCGTATAAACTAGGAATCATCGTTGTATAAATACAGCTACGCGAAATTAAATAACGACAACTTATTGCAAAGCTTGTTACATTATGCACGTTGAGAAACAGGAAATTTTTCGGATAATTATAAATACGAGTATGTACCACTTTTGCAGACCCAGCGACGATGTGTAATATGAGCGTCAAAAGAAAGTATTTAACACAAAATAAAAAGTAAATTATATAAATTAATAAGTTAATTAATATGAGTTAAACTCAGCATAAAGATATAATAAAAGTAGCTCGCAAGCAAAAAAAAAAAACTACATTCCAAGTGTTAACAGAAACTAAACACTAACTCAACGTCCGATTCGTTTTACCTTGGAATGTAGCCGCTATCTATAGGCATCACGTAGATAAGGTTTTCGGTCATATCGGGAGAGAAGTTTCCCCATTCTCACTTTAGAGCCTTCCCCATATCCTTCCTGCTCGAAATGACTCTTTGTCCCGTTGCCTGATTAAGGTGCTCTCACAGATCCGGTACAGTAACCACCTGCTCAAAACTCTCGACGAGTGCCCTGGATCGTCGTCACGTTCAAATATCCAGTTTCCCGACAAGCCTAGTCTCTCGCAGCCAGAAGCAACATTGTCCTCCAAAATGACTAAGAAATCAGTTCAATAATCTGAACTAGGACTTCACCGTGACCAACCGCGCCAATAGCACAATCCTCGCCGAAGGCGCTACCCCCAACCCCCTCATCGAGTGTCAGATGATGTTCCCAATCCCACAGTGAGATGCTCTCCCCCTCCCGCACTTTCCCAACAACGCCCAATTGGCACTAGACAACTTAAAATGCCGTCAACCAAAACAAAAAAAAACAACAATTGTGCCCGAAGAAAAATGTTGGTTATAAAACAAAACACGATTACTACGTGCTGTTTTCTGACTTGAAAAATTCAATGAATTTTCATATTTGAGGTGTGTTTCTGCAATACTAAATTCAGTAATATTATTCTGTATGGAAAATCAACAATTGCTTCATAATTGACAATTTCGAGACGAAGAATTGGTGTTTACTTTCTTTTGACGATCACAGTATCGTCACCTAAAATGCAAAAGGCCGTAACTACACTTTTTAGTTTTTTTTTTTACAGGAGAAGGAATAAACGTTATAAATATTTCTTAAAAACTACTTCTTTGTTTTCTAAGCTTGAATCTAAAATTTGGCTATTAAGTTTTAAGTAGTCTTTAATTTATAACGTTTATTCCTTCTCCTGTTAAAAACTAAAAAGTGTAGTTACGGCCTTTTGGATTTTAGGTGACGGTATGTATACCGTTTCATACACCTGCCAAAGGGATATTTCGTATTAAAAATTGTCCGATCCACATAAAAAAATCAGCTAAAATTTCAGGCTCCTAGATTTTGTTATCAACAAATAACCAATGTCAATTGCAACAATGTATTGTTCAACAGATAAATATCGTATAAGTCTGTTGAAGTACAACAACTCAATACTTTTTTGGGTTGGACAACGATTAAAAGGCACACGCACAATCCGACTAATTAAAGTGCCAGAGGAGAATGTTTGTTTGTTTTTGCATAAACCTCGTAAAATCTATGCCAGCACCTTACCCCAAAAAGGTGCGGTGGCACACAATAAATAAATACCAACTGATAAAAAAAAATGTATTCAGTCAAACAGGCAGCATTAGAAAATACGACAAAACAAATATCTTACACTATTCAATCACCTAACCAACTGTATCAAACCTTGGGAATATCATGTGTTATTGAATGCGAACAATTTCTAACCAGTTAGTAACAAAAAATAAGCAACTCATTTAGAAAACATAATCTAAATCCAATCGCCTGTTGTTTAACTTTATTTTAGCAACAACAAAAAAAAATAATTGAAAACAAGTGTTGTCTGGGGCAGACAACTGATAAAAAAAAAACGCATCTACTTCGGGATTCTAGTTAAAAATATCGTCCAAATACAGCCAATTTTCAAAATTTAGATTGAATAAACAAAATTGCAGTGTACTACCATAATTGAAAAATATGGGTATTTATTGCTGTTTTGGCGCAAATTATCTTAATCATATTTAAAGTGATTGTTAAAACCTCCCTCATTTTACAGACATGTATCTTTATGTATACACACGGACAGTATATGGTACCCCACCTGTTAATATACAAGTCAAGGAGCATAAGAAATAGTGGAAGGTTCAAAGAGTAGTATTTATGGTGATGTTGTATTTATAAGAGTTGTAACGATTTAATATAATATAAATATATAAATATAAATTTTAAATGGGGATAATTAACACTTTCGGTTCTTTTTCATTTAATGATGCTCTGCATTTAATAGTACCTAGACAGCGTAAATGTGGAGCATCCAAATCTATTCGCTAGTTGATTTTAAAGTAATATTAGGTTAGGTGTTGATGGCTGTCGATGAAGGCTTTTTAGTTCATTGTGATGCCACGGGCTAACGAAATTAGTGCAAGCCCTACCTACCTACATACATATCAATATATTTCTGTCTACCCTCTTGAATTTATACATTGAGTAGGTTAATTTCTGGAGTGGTTTAAATCTAACTACTTTATTATTTCCAAAAAAAAAAATAAAATGAGATTCGTACTGTGATTTAACAATTTAATTCAAAGGCCAACTCCCACAGCATTTACCACCGAATGTACAAAAATAACATAGGTGGTTTGGTCGATCGGGATACGCATGAGGTGACAATTTGGACAATGGTTTACGTTTAGTAAATTGTTGTTATTCCTTTAAAAGTGCGTATGTGTGGGGGTAGAAGTAGGAGGGGAAGGGTATTGTGCTTGTTAAAGTATACACTTGTTTCACTTTGTGCGTCTGCTTTGGCTTTGAAAACAAAATTAGTATTTGCGCAAGGGCTGTTTATTGATTTTACGAACATTTTACCGTCACCATCGTCGGTGTCAGTAGCAGCGACAAGAGCAACAGCCCACAGCCTGCCATCTTCAAAAATATACACAAACATAATATATTTTTCCCTATAAATACTACCACCCCGTGCACAACCTTCAACACTTAAAGAGGGAGAATTGTTCAACACTTTGGTATTTCGTCTATGTTCTATACAAATATGAGTAGTATTATACACCCAAACAAACACACCATAATACAAGGACCCAAGTCTATTTTGCCCATCCAATCTATCGTCAATCAATGTTAGACTTCGTTCGCTCAAATGGATGGTGTGTGGTAGCTCAACAAACAATATTATTAATAAATGATCAGGAAAGCATGTTCTCGTTTACCAGGACGAATTTGTGTTAATGATGTATACATAGACTATCCCTCATCCGTATCTTTTTGAATACATAGTCGAAAACATATTTTACAATATTGAACTTGGAAGTATGGGTACGTTAAGAATATTATACTCGTATAATAAGGCCGAATATAATAGCATACAATCTTTTTTTATATGTATAAATATATGTATGTATACATGTGTATACTTTAAAAAGTTTTCAGGTAAAACAATATCAATTGCAATAGAATTGCATTTATGTATTCATAGGAATACATTTGCAAAACTCCGTTTTGAAAACTATATTTCTATTAATGGAAATGCAGGATGGCCTTGAGCTTGACTAATACAATTAAAAAGTACCAATAAAAAGGACGAATATAAAACTCATCCCTGAGAAATTCAAAATACGATCCTCTTAACCCCCCACCAACATTCCATGCACTTTAATTTCAACATTTTGATACTGTAGGATTCACGTCCCGACTGCCGACTGCTTACTATGATATTACTATTGCGCTACATCGACAATAATCCATTTCTGTTGTTTTCTCCAAATAGTGTTTCTGCATTTTTATACGTTTCAAAATTTAAAATATACTCCATTTATTGCGTATTTTAAATGATTTTTTCATTTTTTTTTCACACACAAGTTATCTACCACCTACGCTGTATTTCTCAACATATTTACAATTTTAAAAATTATCATAAAATGTTCAAATAAGCTAAAATAAAAATATAAATATAAATATAGGCCCAAAGCTCGTAGTAAAATTAGACATGTAAAGCAACATGGAAGGTTGTAAGGGAAATTGCTCTAAAAAAAAGTCTTAACTGGTCTGAATTGTTCGGATTTCCGTTTTCATTAAATGCTTTTGGAATATTATTTACAGCAGTTGTGTGAACATTTAAATCGTTTATCATTGATAGATCCATGTCAGTCTGGCTTTCGCAAGTTCCACAGCACAACTTCCATTTCCTGTACCATTCTTCATCCCATTCTCCATGATATACTAGTTTCAAAACTTTATAATAAATTTAATATATCAAGTCACTCTTACAAACTCATCCCCTCATTTCTCTGCGGTCGTTACAGCAATAGTCGTTGTTCTTGCCGGTGTTCCTCAGGGGTGAATGCTAGATGCCATCCTATTCATGATATGTATTTATATGTAAATGACATTAGCACTTGTTGTGTCAGAATGTGACATACTCTATCCCGTGACCTAACCGTAACCCTTTTGCCCTCTCTATTTTCGTTAGATACTGTCTCCTTTCTTTGACTAAATAGTAACAACTTCTAGAGAGTTGCGGGATTTGCTGAATTAAAGCCACCTCTCTTCATCATAGCTTGTGTTTTTTACATACATTAATAATGGCCAGTTTTTCAGTCAGTGGTGATCTTCGTTTCTTTGTTAAATTGTGGGTAAACATCGAATTGTGTTTTTTAGTCATTGTTTAACTATGATTTAACCACCCAATGTTGGTTGGTTAACTTATAGTGAGAACCATATTATTTTGACAATCAAATTACTGAGTGTCAAAGGGAGAAATGAAGATTGTATAAAATACATGTTCCAGATTTGCGTATTTGTACACATACCTTGAGTCTAGATCGTTAAATTGTTGCGCCTATATAGTTTTTTACACATTTTTGTTAAAATGACTTCGATTTTATGCATCTATTTCTAATTTTACATAATTCCATTTTGTTTGTTCCCCTTTGTTGTTTTGGTATTTATCCCAAAACACGTTTTTTCCAATAAGAATACAAGGGTTGCCATATTAGTTGACAATATGGCGACTTACATTAACTCACCACTGAAAAACAATATGCAAAGTTAACCTCAAATTAACTTTCAATTACTATTAAGTAATCTTATAGTTAACTACTCACTTAAAAACTGGCCATAAGTGGCATTTCAATTTCCCACTTAAATTCCGACTTAAGTGCAATGACAATGTTGCCACATATTTAATTTCAAGAAATGGCAACAAAAAGTTATCTTAGATAAATTTCGTTATTATTTCTTGCCAATGAAAATGCCATCAAGGAGTGACTCGAAAGCAGAAATTTGCAAACTGGCTTACACATTTTAAGTTCATTAAAATTATTTTATTTAAAGGAAGACTACGTATACTTTTATATCTCTAACTTTGAAGGATAGATTTTTATTTCCGATTGAAAATAAAATTGGAACTACATTGTTCACAACAACGCGTGCTAAATGTTATACATATTGATCATGGTCGTTTAAACAAGGTCATGACATTTTTTCCCATGTCATTTTTTGTTTCACTGGTCAAAATCATATGTACATATTTTGTTTTTATACTTTTTTGTATTCTTGTATTGTTGGAACATATTTGTGTAGAGTTTGACTACTAAAACGAATGAACGAAAATAAAATGTCTGTTGTTGCTGCTTACAACTACAACATCTGCTGCTACCATGTATTTGTTAGCACTGGCTACAAACGTGTTGCGTATCGCATTTTTTTCACCCATTACAGGAAATGTTGCCACAATTCGTAGTATTAATGGTGGATCATTTTATTTGGAAATAGCTTAACGGAATAAAAAAACAGCATTATTTTCTTACTATTATTCACTGCGTAATCTTCATTACCAGAGCTCTGCAGATACATAGGTAATTTCGTTACCTCTAATAACAACTCAATTCCATATATGTATACTAAACCTCCTTTGTTTTTATTCCATCTAAAACTTTTGCGTTCATCCTCGTTGCCTTCGCAAACACTTGTGCTCTATATATGAGTATAAATCTTTGGATATAATCCGAAGAGTTCTTTAGCTCGTGTAATTCTGGTTCGTACCTATGATTGGGCGCATCGTAACATACATATATGTATTTGAGATTTTCAAAAAATCTCCACCTTCTAAAATACTGGTTTTATTTTTATTTGACACAAAAAAATAATAGATATTCATAGGGCCTGTGAATCCTACATTCGGCTTGTTGCCTAGGGAGCCAAGAATTGTAAATCCGGCCCTGTCCTATAGAACGTTTTTGCTAGCCAAATACAGCAGCTTCCATTTTTGTCGGTCCGGCCAAATTATAACATTAAACTTTGGCAGATGTTTTTATAATTTTATGATAACAAGGTAGAATAGAATGACTTGTCTGAACACGTTTTTTTTTTAATTGTATTAGTATATCTGAAAATATTATGTCAAATTCAAAAAAGTTTCAGATATTCCATAACCCAAGTATAATTCCATAACCCAAGTATAATTAACTAATATGATTGAAACTAACGCCTTTTTTAAAGCTTATTATTTTTTTAACCTAAAGTTATGTCTCAACTGAGCGTCATTAATACAATCTAATTATTTCGAGTCAATGATGACTTTCGTTATGATTTTGAATGGGAAAACTAAAAAAATCGCTGTGCCATCCAAAAGGTAGAAAAATGTAACAGTGTAAGTTCTTAACATGGTATAAGCAACTCAGTGTGCCATATGAATCCGTTACGAATTCCAGATGGATCCGTTTCTTCGTACATTTTGTCCTAAACGGACATCCGTTACTGACTCATAACGAATCCGTTTGCATATCAAATACCTCTCGAAAAAGCGAACCGTTTTTTCTACTTTTCCGGATCTGTCTCGAACTCGCAACGGGCTTCATATTCGAGTCCGTTGCGGGTTCGTTTTTTGTAAATAAATTGTAATCGAGACGGATCCAATTTTATTCATTTTCGCGGATTCGAAACGGATACCTTCTGAAATTTAAAATTAAAATACAAATGAACAACTATATTTTCTATCTCTAATCCACTGAAGTTTTTCACTTACATTATATCTGTGGTCACAAACAATAACAGCCTAAGTCGATTCTAAAATTTTTCAGGGAGAGCAGTTTAAAGTTTAATATCTTTACTGGAAATCAGGACTCGGAGTTTTTGTGATAACTTTGTTACAGATAACAAGGTAGCGAATTCTTTTACTTACTTCTTAACAAAATAGAGTTGCTTATTTGAGCACGGTGACTTCTCAATTTTTTTTTTTCAATTTTGTCCTAACTCGAGTTAGGCTGTTATTGTTTGTGACCACAGATATATTAATTTTTACATATAAAAAAATTCGTTATCGGCTAAAGTTAAATCGTTTTAGTATGTTTCTAAGTTTTTGTGTTTTATCAACTCAAATATCATTCTCCGAATTAAATATTTCACTGATTCAAAGTATAACTATTTCGTTCAGATGCGCCCAAAAAATTTGGCGAAAACCAAGCAAAGAGCTGTATAGCGGCATATTGAACTCCCCTCCACAATCGCCGGATATGAACCCAATTGAACATGTTTGACACTTACTAGAGTCATCACATAACCTCAAAAAACTAGGTCAAGGAGGCCATACGCACGATATGGGCAAATATATTACCAGCGGAGACATCTAACGTGGTAGGAAGTATGCGTAGACGAGTAGAGACCGTTATTCCGTCCAATGGAGGTCTATAACCCAATATTAGAAATGGATTTATATGAAGAAAAAACCAATTTTTAGAAGTGTGCCTAAATATTTTTGAATTAAAAATAATGCAGTTTTTTAATTATTCTACCGTTTTACTTAAAACCAAAATGAAATTCAAATATCTTTTATTTTCAATATCTGATAAAATGGTCCTTATAGAAAATTATTTATATATTATACATTAATAAATGTTGAAAACCAAGTTGTGACAAAACTTTGAAAATTAAAGTAAAGTGTTGTCAACATATTAAATTTAATTATAGAATTCTATTTCGATCATTTGACCACCGCGAGCGAGCACGTTTGCTGCGATCGATTCTTTGGAGCCAATTTTCCACCACTCTTCCACACTTATCGACCGGGACGTTGTCATTTTCGCGTTCGGTATTGTTCCTGAGCCCGTCTAACGTTGTGGACATAAACCAACAGACTGAGAATTTTGGTAGTATTTTTTAATAGTTTCCAAAAGCGGCGGGTTCGTGAACTTCACCATGATGTTTGGTTTCTTCAAATTATTTTTCATCCAAATTGTAATACAATTTTCTTTTCTTACTCCAATTTCTTCCTACTATGGAGTTTATTAGATTTCCAACAAACTTGTTATTTCATTATAAACACAACTAAATAAATGCTACATGAGTTTCAAACGCATTTTAGGACTTAATGTTTCCGCATTATTGTTATTAGCGAGCAATGAGTTCAAATTCCGGTTCTGGTGGAAGTGTAAATAACAAAAATTGTAGTGATACTGCTATTCACCACTCTTTGTTTAACTTGTCGTGGGTATTAATTTCTATTGTATACAAAACAGTACATGTGTATGAGAATCTGTATTTAAATAATTGATTATTTCAATTGTTAGCGCCAGAATTCGAAACATGAGGGTGATGGTGGGTCTTTATTCTCTTATCAGTAATGAACTCATATACATTCATACATATATATCTTAAACTGAAATGATATGACTGTAGTAAAAGAAAAAAAATTCCTTTCCCGCACAACTCAATTCTAATACTACATACATACATAGTTAATTAGTCAAATTATTAAACAACTAATTCCATTATAATATTCGATGGATATGTCAAAACCTGCATCGTATAGTGTAAACATTAACCCAACACGATGCTGAACGAAAAAGGAAAAATTCTCATAAACCCCAAATTTGTGTTTATTGTTTTTCCAACTAAATGCATTGTACAATATTTTGCAAAAATATTAAAGTTTATAACTAAAGGTCGAATAAAAAATATACAACATAATTAAAAATATAAATGTTTTACAGTTATAAAACTGAAGAAGTATTTTTTTAAAAACAGATTCAATTTTTTTTAAAGGGGGTTTGGCTTGATTTATAACAGGAGAAGGAATAAACTTTATAAATATTTCTTAAAACCTACTTTTATCCATTAATTTGTTTTTCAGAAACAAATCCGTCTTTGTTTTCTAAGCTTCAATCTAAAATTTGGATGTTAAGTTTTAAGTAGTGTTTAATTTATAACGTTTATTCCTTCTTCTGTAAAAAAAAATCCAATGAGTGTTCGAACTCACGGGCGATGTGTTAACACCTTTTTGCTACACGGTACCCGTTCGATTTCTATGAACACATTCGTAAATGTTACATTGGAAAATAAAAAACAGCGTTCAATCATATGATGACGTTACAGTTAAATAATATTAATACTTAAAATTATTTAAAGACCCAGTGCAACCACATGTGTCATTATTTTCTTGCTCAATACTTTTTGCTTTATTCCCACAAAAGTCAAAGAATGCAAAGCAACAGACACTTGTATATACATACATACATTGTTATATTCGTACATACGCTACACAAGTTCACAAAATTGTCGTTGCTCTCTTGCTATCTCATTTTTATATATGTTCGTATAATACGTCATTACTCTCTTTGCTCTGAGAGTGCTCCGCACCCACATTTTATTGGACTTACCTTTCCCTATAATAAAAAAAAAATTGTGCTTGCGTGTCGTGGAGTGTTTGTTTGGTTGGTGGGTGTAGGGGGGGGGTACCTAAAATAAAAACAACCAAACACACAACATCACACATACTCTATCCGAAGTAACTGGCGTATACGTGTGTCACATAACCACATGTTTGCCATATCAACAGCAACGAAATAGCCAAACACACAACATCACACATACTTTGTACGAAGTAGCATAGCATTAGTATGTCACCATAACGTCGACTGCGATGGTTTTAGCAGCATAAAATCTGGTTTTACCAGATTTTGACTTTGATAGATTTAGTCCCTATACGCCGCTATAGATGTTAACACATCAAAAAATAACTGTAGTTACGACCTTTTGCGTTTTAGGTGACGATACGTAACTAACGTAACTCATGCATATTTTTAGACGTTTGTACTTGTGTAAAAGTAAAATGTAAGAGTAAATTCTCTCGGGTTTTCCACAAACAAAAAATCTGTAAATGAATGAAGATGTCTAATGAATCTTCCAAATTGCTATTGTTTTGTCACTTTAAAACCAGTTCCAATCATTGAAGCATTTCATATATGTAATAATTAAAATAAACTCAGAAAACGGACAAATCGATTTCGGGCTTTTATCACGGCGCTGAGAATGAACACAAGTCAATGTCTGACGAATAGCTGTCGTTTCACTAAAAACAATCATGACTCACAAGAGTTGAATTTGGATAAAACAGACATGTTCATATTAGAGAGTTAAGACAAACAAATCACAGATCAATACAAAGAGCCTTCATTACTTTCTTCGATGCCTCTTCATGACGACGAGGTAGTAGGCCATTTCATCGAGTTCGAGTTGCTTTAGTAATTTACTCTTTGGTTGGCATAATACTGACAGAAATGAAAGGGAATGCGTATTTTCGTTCGATGCAAACACGATTTAGCTGTCATTAGAATCAATCAAACACTTTTAAACTTAGTTTGTCTGTAATCTGTATGTCTTCTTTGGTCTCTCATTCTGCATCATTTCCCTAGTGGCTTTTCGATCAGCTGTGCCATAGAAAACCCCTGAACAAATTCAACAATCTTTTATCATTTTCTCTATAATTTTTATTTTGATGGCAAGAGGTGTAGAAAAGAAATTGGCCAGTAATTGTTCCTCTACAAACATGGTCGCGCGTAATAAAGGTTATCTCTAGCTTAATAAGGTGAATCTATCTCTTAATATTCAAATCAATCGGAACATTGGCAATCCATTGAAAACAGTTTTTACACTATTTAATTGAATATATTCTTCAATTTATGTATGTGTGCATGAAATTATGTACATACCCAGCGGGCAAAAAACCGAGCCTTAGCGAGTGTTACGCTAAATACGCGCAAACGGGATCAGAAACGAGTATTTACCGGACCAAAACCGGGGGAGAAATTAAACTCGCCCAAATGTTCGCAAACTGGTTTAAAAACGGGTGCTAAACGGAAGAAAAAAGAGAGAGAAACATTGTTGTCGTTTTGTCGTGTGGCAAACAGAGGCACGCACGTGCAGGCACACGACACAACAACAAAGTTTTGGCAATTGCATTTTGTTTTGTTTTTCGTGTTGTTCTCGCAAAAGATATTGCAAACGTCTCGCAAACGAATCTCTTGCAAGACATCGTAAACGAAACTTTTACTGCCACAAACTGAGCGACTGATGATTCATTTTCCAATCGTTTTTGGATCTGTTTTACCCGCAAAAGTTTCGCGTAACTCTCGTATGCGATATCGTATACGAAGTTTTGGTCCGCTGGGTATGGATGTGTTTCGAATTTTAATGCATGTATGTATGTATGTGTCGTTAGGTATATTAGCTTTGTTCCTTTACTTTTCGGGTAAAGTTCGGGTAAATGAGAGTAAAAGCAAAATTCACTGTCAAATACTCAAATTTATCCAAAAGTAAAGGAACGCAAAAAACCACTTTTCTTACCCGAAAACAAATGTCAAAACAGAAAACATATGCTTGACAACAAATCTTGCATATCATGTTCATTTTCACTGTTCATTTGCACACTTCCCATCTTCTTTAAATAAGCACTCTCAAAGCAATCACTTTTCAAGTTAATAAAATTGTAAATTCAATAATTTTTTTTCACTTGCGTTATTTTTTCACAAATAATACATATGTTTTTATGTTGACGTTTCGAACAGCTGATTGTTTGACACTTTGCCCAAACTTACCCGAAGAAAAAGTCTGGGTAAGTTCGGTAAAAAGAGAAACGCATTTTGACGTTAAGAGAAACAAAAAGTCGCTCTGCTCTCATTTACCCAATTTTTGCGTACGGGAACGCTTTTGGGTAAGTTTGGGTAAATTTGGGTTCCCGCGGGATCCCGCGGTAAAGTAAAGGAACAAAGCTATTATGTCAGAGAATATAACCATTCGATCTCTTTTACAAGTTAAATTAAAAGTGACGTTGTTACGTTTTTACTATTTCTGGTGCGAAATATATGTATATACATAAAGGCAACATGGAAAAACCCCGAATTCGAACAGTAGTAAATATGAATTTAAACAGAAGTGAGTTTTCTTTGGTTATTATTTTATTGTTTTAAAATTAACGTAAGTCAAATTAAAAATAATTAATTTATAAAGAATACCTGGAGGAAAGTACCTAGATAAAGAAGAAAGGGGAAAATTTAGGACTATCATGATGAAGGGCTGTCCAATCGGGAAATTTCGAGGCGACTGAAAATATATCTATCTAGCTGTGTCATTCACAATTTTATAAAATAGGGTGGTCAATATGGAAACACAAAACGACCAGGAAGGACACAACTGACCAGTAGTAGCGCCAAAAGAGAGATAAAAAGGGTTGCTGTTAAAGTAAACTTCGGCGATAAGGAAATTATTGCTGAATTGAGCTTGAGAGCAGGGTTGCGTCGTGTTCTACAAATAACGAAACGCGACTTGGAACTGTCATATGGGAAAAAGTATGCAAAATTTGGTCTCATACCAAGACACGAATTAGTCAGATTTAAATTCGCTGAAATATACATATTTTTGAATGAGGGGGGATATTTTCCGATGGAAAAAATTTAATTTAGATGGTCCTGATGGCTCGGACAAATATTGGCGTTACAGAGATTTTTCCAAAATTATGCGTCAGCAGCGAAATTTTGGCGGTGGCTCCCTTATGGTTTGGGCAGGTATGAGTTATAGAGGAACCACTCCAATATGTTTCGATTACACAAAACTGGATTCCGAGTATTATATTCGACTATTGGATGTCGTCTTAGTTAATTCTGGAGGAAATTTGTGTCCCAGTATTTATCATCCAGCAGGACAACGAACAGTACATCGGTCGAAAAAAAAACTTTAGAGTTTCTGAAGTCCAGAAATAATGCAAACAATCAGACAAAGAACCTCTGGTCTATTTTAGCTACCCAAGTTTACCACCCAGGACGCCAGTTGAAGAATGTCAAGGGTCGAAGAGTAGCAATTCCAGAAAATGGAAGATAACTGATTCTGCGCACATTCATTCGTAGATGAACTCAATGGCAGGATGCTTAGTAGAAGTTAAGTATCAGCGATAATGGAGATAAAATGTCTTACGAAACTTTTTAGGATATGTAAATAAACCTTTTGCCTTTATAAATATTTCGCACTATTAATTAGTTTATTTTTGTTGATTCATCTTGAAGAAGCCATACTCAAAGCATTTTCGCTGAAAAAAATGTAATTTTAAACGGACTAATACGATATAAAATAAAAACTTGAAAATTCCTCACAACACTCGGAAAAAAAACAAAAAATGGTGTTGCCTTTATATTTATTTCGCGGGGTGTACAGCTGTTCAATATAATATTATTGATGGTATTCAATATATGTGTGCACTGTCATTTTGTTGTTGCAACAAGTTGCAAACAATCAGGGGGTTTCTATGGCACAGCCATGGTAAAATGAGTAAGGTAAACTCGTTAGAACAGCTGATTTCAACATATTTCTTCCTTAGGTGTTACTCTTATGTCAAACTCACATGTATTTTGTTTGTGTACTGTTTTGTTTACTTTTACAGTAGATACACACATGGAGAAAATTTGACAGATTATGGACACCAAACAAAAACAAAATGCCTGTGTTTGTTGTAACAATTCCTAGTGCGTTTACCTTACTTATTTTACCATGGGCACAGCTGATCGAAAAGGTACTAGGGAAATGATGTAGAATGAGAGACCAAATAAGACAGGAAGTGTTTATTGATTGGTCCGCTGAAAAATGGCGAAATATATACAGTGAAATTCCTCATTACGGACAGTCCTTATAAACGCACAGCTTCAATAGCCGGACAGATTTCATGGACATAGCTTTTGTATTACTTTTTACATACAAATCTCATTCTAATAACCGGACGCTCTAATAACAGGGCGCGGACACTATTTTTCCAACCATTTTGATCAATAAATCTCTCATAAACGGACAGAAATCAAAAAGTTTCCACACAATGTTTTAAAAAAGGCACAGTTTAATGCTAGAAATAATGAAATTCTGTGCAATTTTTGGTTTTCAAAGGTTCAATATTGGAAAAACACAAGCTGGAAAAATAAAAAAAAAAGTAAATGGCAATCTGGAGTTAATGTAAATCAAAAGTGAAGTTTTATTAAAGAAGGTGGCTCTGAAATAGACAAAATGTGCTTTGATTGGTTCTGTAAGGCTAGAAGTCAAAACATTCCTATATCTGGCCCTATTGTAAAAGCAACGGCAATAGAAATATCAGTCAAATTAGGTGTAACTAATTTTAGTGCTTCAGATGGATGGTTAAACAGATAGCGCTTAAGGAATAATGTTCAAGTGCATTTCTGGAGAAGCAGCTGATGTAAGACGGGAGGATGTCGACCAGTTAAAGGTAAAGCTGCCATCTCTATTGAGTGGATACAAGTCTCAGGACATTTACAACGCAGATGAAAACGGGCTTTCTTTCGCACATTTCTGGACAGAACTCTCGCTCTTAAATCCGAAAAATGCATTGGTGGTAAATTCTCTAAGGAAAGACTCACAATTTTGTTTTGTGCAAACATGGCAGGAGAGAAAGAGTTGCTTTTGGTTGTATGTAAAGAAACCCGCCCTCGCGTAATCGAACATGTTCCTATCACGGCACTACCAGCGGATTGGAAATCAAATAAAAAAGCATGGATGACTCGAGAAGTAATGAGTGAATCGCTGCAGCAGTTCAATAGGAAAATGAGGAACCAGAATCGGAAAATTCTTTTATTTTTAGAAACGCAGCATCTCATTCAAGGGAATTAAAATTATCTAATATAAACATTATTTTTTTGCCACCAAATACAACGGCAGTATGTACCAAGGAATAATAGACCAAGGAATAATCCAAAATTTTAAAATTATTTATAGAAGCTTTATTTTAAAACACCTGGTACGAGAAAATGAAGCTGCAAGCTCACCAACAGAGCTTTCGAAATCAATTAATGTTCTTGCAACTGTTTATTCATCTTGGAATAAAGTAGAATAAAGTAGAAGCAACAACAATCCAAAACTGCTTCCGTAAAGCGGAATTTTCGCAAATTTCTGACAGTCTTCTCGACTTTGATCCCGAGGATGATTTTCCGCTGGCAATCTATGCTCAATTTCAGAAAGAACTCAAGTTGGCAAATGATTCCGACAGTCTCCTCCAAATAGGCAGAAATTTCAACACTGAAGACAACAACATGGAAGTTCTATTTGGAAAACAAAGCAACGTTATGGACATAAGTGATTCCGAAGAATAACTTTATGAAGAAGAAATAAGTGAGCCCATAACAACGTACGATGTGGCGTTAAAACTTGTTGCTCGGTTGAAAGAATTTGCCAAAAATGACTTCGTAGCTTTTCAACAAATCAAAAATATCGAGAGTCATTTTGAGAATGAACACTTTAAACTAAAACAATCAACATTTAAACAATCAATGATAAAAACATTTTTTCACCCACAGGAAAATTAAAATGTAAAACACTTTATATCTATACTTTTAAATATATGTATGTAATCACATAAAATATGATGCATTTTAAATATAATATTTTGTTGTCGCTCCCATAAGCGGACATCTCAAATAAACGGACAAAAACACTGCGACGGTGAGTGTCCGGTTATGAGGGATTTCACTGTATATTGTGGACCGACGAAAGTTCTATTTGGTGGAACTAGTGCTAGAGAATATGTATGTCCGACGTCCACCCCACAAAGAATACCAACCAAAATATACTCGCAAACGTTGGGTCTAAGATAATGATATCGGGCAGCTTTTCTTACACCGGCGTTGGTCCCAAACATCTAATACACGCAATCATGGATCAGAATGTATGTGTTGAGGCATATTGAGGGAAGTAATGTTGCCATATGCAGATTGGAATATACAAATAAAGTGGATATTTCAACAAGATAACGACCCGAAACACACGACGAAAGAGTGGTTTCGGCTCAATGGGGTTGAGGTCACGTCGTAGGCTGCTCATTCCCAGACCTTAACCACTTAAAAAGATCGAACCGCATGGCAACAAACTCTTACTTTTTGAACAGTGAATTTTGGATAACTTTTGTTTAACTGATAATTGTTTAGTTCTGGTTGTCAATTATGTTTTAAAGTAAAAAAAAATAATTAGTAGTATATCAATAAGTTATACATAAAAATTTTAAAATGTTGATTTTCCAGAAAATTTTTAATTTTAAGTTTTTCCTTGAGTATACTCCAATTTTATTGAACACAACTGTAGCGTCAGATATAATAGAATAAGATAAGAAAATAAAAAGAAGTATAGATTATAAAAAAAACTCGCAAACCCGGCAGACTTCGTCCTATAGGATGAGTACTTTAGAAGATTACCCCCTACATACAAACCAACAAACTCACAAACGCACGCTTCCTCGGTCAGATAAACGTACAGAAAAATTAAGAAATATATGGGGTGTTAAAAATAAATTACTGTGGCATGTATGCGTGCTGCTTAAGGAGTAGAGAGAGGAAGATAGAGAGCAAAAATACACATTTTTTATACATAATTTGACATAAGAATGATAATGAGCGTGCACACTTTATAACTCAAGAGATCGATCTTGTCGTTGAATTCAAACATAAAATATGTATGTACTTACGTTGTATGTAGCTCAATCAATGAAATATTACTGAAATTTACTATTGGGCATTATACATCGGTACGTCAGACATTATGTTTGTACAAGTAAGCGTAGGTGAAGAATGTTGGCTTTAAAAAAAATATATATTGAAAGCGTGCAGGAAAAACTCGGAATCTTTATGGTAAAATATGTATGTATGTATATATACAAACGTCATTGGATTTTAATGATTTGATCGTTGATCATCACCAACATAAGAGCAGCGGCAATGAATGCCGGCTACTAAAATAATAATAATGCAGTCATCTCCCTTATTATTTTCTCTTGCTTTGCCACCAATTTGTTCACACTATTTTCCTTATTAGAATGAGAATATGATCAGGGTTGCCAGTTTAGCATTTTTAGTGAGATTCTAGCATTTTCTTTTTTAAAAAATATAATAAATGATAAATAAAACACTTTTTTGGGAAATTTCTCAAACTTTTGACTTATTTTTTAGGATTAAAACTAAAAAAATAAATAATAAAGAAACGTAAAATCTTTAAGCCCGGTCAAAGACGGTAACACAGAAAGCTTCAGTAAACAAAGAACACTGAGCTCAATTCGAAAAAATTGTATTGTGCCTAGTAAAATGGTCAAAAAAATTTATGATTTGTTTTAATTTCAACCCTAACTAAGCGAGTTACGATGATGTTTATTTAATTAGTATTAGGTTTAGTTCGAGTTGTTCTACAAAACATAGTCATTGAATTGCGGAGCCTCGTACTCTTGTCCTGTTTTTATGGTATAATAGGAAGAAAATCTAAACCAAAGATTATGTTAATCAATCTTGTTCAAATATTTGTTTAAAATTTACAAATTCCGTAATTATACAAGGGTGTTGGCTAGACTTTTTATTATCATTAACAATTGTGTTTATTATTTTAAGGGAAATAAACTATACCCTGATTTACATACGAAAAACATAACTGAATCAAAAATAAAAAAATGTATTCGTCCAAAGTTTTGAAGTGGGTAGATGGGTAAGGTAGTTAGTTAACCATCGAATACTTAATCCTAATTGAAAATTAATTGCATTTTGTGTTTGAGTGGCGAGCTAATGTAATACGGCGTTTACCCGCAACTAGATTATTACATTATCGGGATTACCGATGTTTTCCCCCATTGAATTTGACAATGTTCTAATATTCGTCTGTATAAATACCACATTTTCCATAATCACTTGTATTCTTATTTTGAAAACACATGTTTTGGGTTAAATCTAAACAAGAAAGAGCAACCAAAGTTGAATTATATAATACAAGAAATAAATGAATAAAATCAAATATATTTTAAGAAAAATATATTTAAAAAAATATATGCAGGCGAACCAATTTATTAATCTACACTTAAATATGTACAAATACTCTACGCATAAATTAGTATTTTACTTACATATACATCACATCATCTTTCATTTCTAATTTTGACAATAGGTGATGTGATTGTCATGTGGTAATGTGATTTCTTTATCCAATTATTTATGGAACACGATTTCATTCGTGTGGCTGCCGAGGCCGGCTTCGCAGTAGCTCATCCTGTCAGTCCAATTTCCCAAGACTTTGTTGACGGTTTTTGGTTCTATCTCACGAATGAATCGGAAGACGTTATTAGCCTGAAGAGATGAAAATGCACGCTACCGGAAAAATGATTTTTCGACCAAACTCGCGAACCGATTCGAGCTTCTGCGCTTCTTCTTCGCCCAAACTGCGAAACTGTAACGAAGTGGATGGTCGTTTGCCTTCAATTGCGAAAAATTCTCGTCATTCTGGTGCGTAAAATGACGAGTTGTTGAGATCGAAGGCGAATCGATGTTCTGGGATTTAGTTGCACACTTTCTGCCACAGCAGCCACATTATCGTCGGTACGCACCGATACGGACCATCAGCATTGTCTACTAGCAAGACAGTCTCACGAACTTTTAGCAGAAACTTGCGTACAGCACGCACGGTGGGCGATTCATTTCGGCCAAAACCTATTTTCAACAGACGCGCAGTTTGGGCAACACAGCACTCACATTGGAATTAAGTTTGCAATACTTCGCAACGTTGTTCAAGCGTAAAGAAACTCATGTTGGTCCGCGTAGGTATGATACTGACAGATGGTCAATATTTCGAACAGAAAAATCTATCAATGTCAAAATAACACGATTAAAACAGATACCTGCATTTGGACCACTCGTTAGTTATTCTTTATTTTTCAACATATGAAATTTTTTATAACGGGTGTTTTTAGCGGCATGAGGAACTATCGATAGTTGAGAATGTGAAACTGTGCTGACATTTCTGTTCAGTAAGGTTTGGCAAGTCATCATGGATTGTGTAACGCTGCAACAACGCTTAGAAATTGTGGAAATTTACTTTGGACAAAATATAAATCTCTTCGCGTAGTTCAATAAGCACGTCGTCCATATTAGGCCGGACCACACTGGCGTTTTCTTGTCGCGCGTTTTCAAAAGCTCTAACGCAAAAAAAAGCTCAACGTTGAGTTGTATACGTTGATTGTGCAAACTTCTACGAAAGCTTTTGAAAACGCGCGATAAGAAAACGCCAGTGTGGCCCCGGCCTTACGGTCAACATAATCGGCCTAGTGACCAAGCAATTCGTGCAGTTATTGATAGTTTTCGCACTAATTTTACTCTTCTCGATTGAAAACCACCAACAAAGAAATGTTAAGGCATTGGTTTATGCCGACAAACTAGCAACTCTTGAAGCAATTCATGCCACCATTGACGCCATACCACCAGAGTTATTGGAAAAGGTACTCAAAAATTGCACTGATCGAAAGGACCATGTAACCATATGTACCATATTTAAAAAATAAATGTAATGAAATTATGTACCAGGTTATAATAAAAAAAATGTCATTCCAACAATATTTCTGTCTTGTATTATCATTTTAAGTTCTAAAAAACACCCGTTATATGTACATAGTGGTGCCGTCGGTGGTACAATGGTTAGTGTGCGCGGCTCTTGTACATGACCACCGTACATTTCTTTCGACGACGGTCGCTTAGTGATGACGACACTATCGAGTACTTAGCCATATTCTCAAAATACCGTTCGGAACCGGAGTAAAACTGTAGGTCCCAATCAGTGAGTGTAAAACTAGAAAGCGCGCAGCTCACTATTTGCGAGAAGCCTCCTCAGTCCCTTCATGGGATGTTATGGGAAAATATTTATTTATATTTTATACATACAGTGGTGTGCGATGAAATAGAGTCAACACTAATCAACATTTTCAAAACAAAAACAAATGTAGAAAAATTAAATTTTGTTTATAACTTTTATTTTTAATTGTTCAATTAAGAACGAGATATAACATTTTAGAACATTAATGTCGCAATTTAAAATTAAATCATTAGGTATAAATCAAAATATTTCAAAATGCCCCGTTTTGCCTGTGAATTAAAATAGAGTCATCGCGATTCATCATCTGAACTAGAATAAATAGCTGTGTCAAATAAAATGTATGTTTCATTCATCCTTTATATTATCACAGTACTTTGTGAAATAACTATTATTTTTTATCACAGCTAAGCCACGCCTTGACATTGAAACCACAAGTCTTTAACAGGTTTTGAGTGGAACGTTTTCCCACGCCGATTATACCAGTGCCCTAAGATCATCTTTATTAAATTGGTTTATTCCTTTGATAGACACTTTAATGCATAGACCATCTTAAAACTATGACACTATTATTTTCAAACGAAGCTTTTGCTCGCTTCGATGTGTGTTTGGGGTCGATATTATGTTGAAACACCCATCGAAGCGGCATTTCCCATTTAGCACAAGGCATCATGATGTTTTTTTAATACAGTGGTATAATATGCAGCGTCCATTGTCTGTTCAATTTGGAATAAAGGTTCTGTCCCAATGTAAGAGTAACAACCCCGTACCACTATGTTTCCGCTACCACGTTTAACTGTTTGGATTGTGTTCTGGGGAATGAATTCGGTGTTGGAAGGTCTTCGTACAGGAAGATTAATCTTATCATAATTACCCAATCTCACTTTAGCTTCAGCTGTCCTCAAAATATTTCGCCATTTGCGTACGGAATATTTCACATGCTCCTTGGCAAAATGCAACATTTTTTGAACGTTCCGTTTGGATAGAAATGGAACTTTTCGGACACTTTTTGCCTTTAAATTATTTTTAGTAAGCATTTTTCTTAATGTAGAGGTGTCAACATCCCGATCGTATTGCCTTTTAAGGGCGGAAGAGGTAACAAAAGTCGAACTCTACGTGGCGCGTGCAATATTTTTGGTTCCAAATGTTCTGTAGTTTTCAGGGTTTTTGCCGTCTGTTTCCTGGATTGGAGTTATATTTTATTCCGGTCTCCATTTTCTTTGAGCATCCAATTATGTCAGTAATTTGTATATAGCTTCTAATTCTTTTATCGTCTCTTTTATTCTTTCTTGGCGCTCATGATTGCAATATTTACATCGGCCCATTTTGGAACGTCAATAATGACAATTTATTAATGCTTCTAATAAACATTAATCATATTTAGAAGCTAAACTTTGTTTTCAAATTCAAATCCAAACTACCATTAACCATTTAAAAAAAAAAATATTTTTTTGTAATTGTCTATATTTTATAGCACACGTCATTACATAGCCTTTAAAATACTGACACTGACCTGGAGAACAATAGTGTACAAAATTTATTAAAAATGACGGCATTATATTCAGCCGGACCGGTCAAACAGGTTCAGAATTTCTTGACATGAAACATCTTGGACACCTGATTTGCAGAGAATACAAGTTTTGACGAGTGTGTGACTCTATTTCATCGCACACCACTGTATATACTGTGGCCGACAAAAGTCTACATACAATTCCCATTTCTGCTACACCACGAGTCCGAGAACATTATGAAGCAAAGTAATGATGCAGTTTTGTTTAAAATCTATTTCTATTAACATAACATCCAAAAATATTCACGAAAAAGGGAAAAAATTGCGTTAACAAAAGTCTACATACATACGTCTTTGAAACTAACACAATCAGCTTAATTTAAGCATGAAAAATTATTCTGATTATTAAATCTAGCGCATATATAACTATGTACTACCAAACATCTGACAAACTTCTCTTTTCTCTTCTCCTCTTTTGAAACTTATCTTTCAGTATTGGAGTACAAGTATGTTATCTGAGTCTTCGTTCAAGAACTTTAATGACTTAATGACATATAAATCTGGGCTTTGAAGTGGTGTATGCATTTTCGTGAGGCACAATAAAGCAAAAAATCTTCCACAGAGCGGTGTGTGTTGGATTGCATCGTCGTGAAAAACCCAACTATCACGAATATATGAAATTCCGACCGATGCTTTCAAAATTTGTTCTAAAGCAAATTTAACTTGGTAACAATCCATTTTACTCTTAATAAATACCGGAATTCCAACTCCTAATGCACCGACGGCACCCCTATTCACGCTGCCACCAACATTTTTAACAGTAGGAACTACGTCTTTCGGATTCATTACTGTAGTAGATTTACTCAAAACTTTGACTCTCCCGTCACTTTCAAATTAATTATTTTCAGACTCATCAATGCAGATTTTGAATATACTGTTATATACTTCCAAGCGAAGTTTGCGTCTATTTTCGCTTATAAAACTGTTTTTGCTTGAGTTCTGCTATGGAAACCATCATTAATCAAACTTCTTTGAATTATTCGTGAATGCACTGAATCTGAATTTACAGCCAACTTTTGGCCCAAATTTGTTAAATTTACTTTCGGATTTTTGTCCACTTCTTTTAAAGTAAAGTTGGTATCTCTGGTGTTTAAATTCTTTGGGCGCACACTGCTGTTGTTTGTGCTGGCTGTTGATTTTCTAAAATTTAATAGTTTTGATATTTCACCAAAGTATTTTTTGTCTTCTCTATACTTAGACAATTCAGTTTCGAACAAAAGTTGAAATTTCTTTTTGGACAGCAATTCTCACAATTAAGTATTTCTTCACACAATTTATTGAATCCTAATGCATAGCACAATGG
Organism: Phaonia tiefii; assembly: GCA_963931995.1. Lineage (NCBI taxonomy): Eukaryota > Metazoa > Arthropoda > Insecta > Diptera > Muscidae > Phaonia > Phaonia tiefii. Next base: position 198,656,431 of record OZ008371.1, read on the forward strand.
TAAAATTCAACCAACGGGTCTGCCATTAGATATCATTCAGCAGCCGTATGTAGACTTTTGTCATTGCTTCTTTTTTCGTGAATAATTTTTTAAGTTTATATTGAAATAAAAAAAGGGTCGCATACATATATTTAGCATTTTTTTGCAGATTGCTCCTTTTTAGATTTTTTTACAGCTCCTGGTAACACTGAATATGATTCATTTATGAATACTACTTTATATTTACTACATGTGTATATGTATGTAGTTTTGTAGTTGAGAAACGCGTGCTTCCATCACACTGAATGTAGTTTCAAGATCAGAGCGCTCAACCAAGTAGTTGTCATTCTTCTCAGGTGTAAAAGCCCAACATTGTCTCTTAGTCCAAACCGCTTTTATTGTGATATTCATTCATGTACTGAATAAATAGAAATGGTTGAACAGTCAACATGATAAAAAACGAGTGCCACCGTTTGCTGATAGGTAGTTGCACAATGTTTGTTTCTTCTGAATGACATCAGAGAAATTTTGGCGCCGGTGGTTTTTGGGTCAATTGGCAAAAGCAGAAAGTAGTGACTAAAGGAACAACAAATTTTATATTTAAAATGAAACCAATAATATAAAAAAAATTATAAAAAAATAGAACTCCACTGATTCAAAAGCACAATGCACATTAACCGATCCCACTCCCCAAATGGTGATGCATTTGTACGAATTAAGAAATGCGTCATGACTTCAGTGTGAGACATAAGAATAAGTATATTGCAGAGCTACATATGTATGTACATATTTAGAACAAACAAAAATTAAGAGAATAGGGTATGTCCGCCACTTTACAAACATGGGCAAAGTGCATTTCTCTGTAACCTAAGAATTCAGCGATGGAAGAATCAAGCATGGTACAAATATACTGTAGTAGCATTAGAATTAACCGATTTGTCGCACATTCATGTACAATTGTGAACATAGATAGATGAAATGGGAAGAAAACAACTCCCACAAACAACTTTGGCATTTACTAGGTGCGATAAAATGTAAACAAAGAAAATCAGCTTGGCTAAAGGGCCCTTGATGTAAAATCAAAACGACTTCGATTTTTTGAAGTTGATATCAATTTATCCATGAGTGTAAGTGGAAGTTGCATCAACTTTCATACGCATTTCGATGAGAAACGTTCATGAGGCAACATTATCGGCAAAATATAAATGAATGAACCACAAAATAAAAATCACATGAGGTGTCAGGGGACACAAGAAGGTATTTTTTTGAAGAAAGTGTTTTTTTTTTAAGAAATGGGATTTTTTTTAGGACTTGGTCCTTTTTTCAAGAATAGGTGCATTTTTAAGAGTAGGTACTTATCTCAAGAAATGTTATTTTGTTTCACAAAAAGGTACTCTTTAAAGAAAAGGTAGTTTCTCAAGAAAAGACATTTTGTTGGAAGAAAATGTAATTTTTTAAGAAAATATAGTTATTTAAAAAAAATACTTTTTTAAGAAAAGGTACTTGTACGATAATTTCCTTTTTTTATGCATAGGTAGTTCTTTAAGATAAGGTATTTTTTATCATTAAAAGGTACTTGTTTATGAATATTAATAGGTATTTTTGTTGAGAAAATATGTAGTATACTGTTTTTAAGAAAATGCACTTATTTAAGAAAATGTTCACTATTTAAACTTCTTCACTTTGGCTTTTCTTAATTTACTTTTTACTTTACTTATGTTGGTTACAGGCTCCACATAGAAAACTGTCCATTAGATATGAAATTTCTCAACATATGTTAGTCTAGTCACAAACCAAAGCAAAAGTACCCAATATAGTTGATAATACTGGGATGTAGCATAATAGCGTTAAAAAAAGTTGTTTAATTTTTTTTTTTCATTTAGCCCCATCCAGCAATGTGCAATAAGGAATTTCGTTCCAATAACAAACACTTCAAAGAAAATAAAAATAGTGTTTTTTCTTAAAATTGGTGACATTTTCGCAGACGCCTGACAAGAAATTATAGTTGCCTAAGTAGTTTGAGAGTGTAAGGGCAAAATCGAAGTTGATGTGAAATTATCGAAGTTGATGTCAACTTATCCACAGGTCTAAGGGCCCCTTAACGCTACTACCGTATATTGTCTACCATGAATGCAAGTGTACATTTTTTAATTAGCCGGATTGGATATACTAGTTATAAAACTAAGTTCTGTGTAATTTAAATCCATACGCATGCCCACAGACAGATGGCGCTTAAGTTCCATGGTAATGTATTAATGATGTTAAAAATTCAACATCATGCATCAATGATATGTATTGTACGGTCATTTGTGAACTGCCGCTACAACAGTGAAATTTCCCATACAAAATGGTACCGTATAACAGACGAGTCTTAGATGTATGTACAAACGAATTGAAAAGAAAACGCGATAAGAAAACGATTGCAATATTTCTACACACCTGGGTAGTAGTACATAGTTGCAAGCTAGAGATTATCATCATGCGGTGCCGGATAAAACAGAAAGTTAAGTGATGATTTCAAATATTATTTATAACGCTTAGCTTCTCGCATAAAGCTATTCGATTGCATTTGCAGTTTTGCATATCTAATATTCGAACTAAAAGCAAAATGGGGATACAAATTATTTCAAATAAAACAAAGTTTCATTCTATTTTAAACTGTACGAGTTCTTCGATTTAATATTAGAATACAATATTTACCAGATATTACCCCAACAAACACCTGAATTATAATTTTTTTTTTCGTCATAAAATATACATATTACTCAAGTAGTATTGTTAATAAAATATATTTCTGGATGCTTTTGAGCGAACCGAAAATCCCAGCACCTATTTCACTATCCATCTGAGATTAATAACCAAATACATTAAAAATATAGTTAGAACTAACAATTTTTTTCTACAGGTAATATGGTATATATATTTGGCAATGGTGGTGCAATGGTTCAGTGTGCGCGGCTCTTGTACATGAGATCCTGGGTTCGAACCCTGCTCTGACCACCTTAAAAAAATTTCTTCGGAGGCGGTCACCTCGCATAGTCACGGCGACACTATCGAGTATATAGCCATGAAAAACTTCTCAAAAATACCGTTCGGAATCGGTGTAAAACTGTAGGTCCCAATCAGTGAGGGAAAACTGGAAAGTGCACAGCTCAGTGATTGTGAAAAGTTCTCCCCTGTCCCTTCATGGGATGTAAATGGGAATTTATTTTTTATTTATATATGGCAATATCTCATATTTATTTCCTTTTATCTCTAAATTTACCTCACTGTGATTATCTGACGCTTTCGCGAATTTGTCTTCAAGAAGTATTTCTTGGAAGTAAGCAGTAAGAATACGCAAAAGTATTTATCTATCTCCCATGTAATATTATTGGTGATATCTCGGCAATATTAATTTGTTTGCTGGAGCACTATATCCTCCAAACTGGTCAGTAGTTTAAAAGCAATTTGAAAAAAATAAACAATTAAAAGTAACGTCACTAATATTTGTGTTGAATAATGCCAAAATGCAGTTAAAAAGGTCAAATAACAGCACTCATACAAAAAAAAAATTGTTTCTCATTACATCCCATGAAGGGATTGGCGGAGAGCTTCTCACAACTACTGAGCTGTACGCATTCTAGTTCTAAACTACAGTTTTTACACCGATTCCGAGTGGTACTTTGAGAAGCTTTTTCATGGTGACCGCCGCCGAGAGGTATTTGATATTATTAGCTCTGAATTAAACGATAGGAAGACTAGATATCGCAGTTTAGCATACACTGTATACCTATATATAGGTCGATAAATATATTTTATTATATATAGGTCGATAAATATATTTTATTATATATAGGTCGATAAATATATTTTATTATATATAGGTCGATAAATATATTTTATTATATATAGGTCGACAAATATATTTTATTAATGTTGTCAAACTTATTCACAATTTTCGAGCTTTATACGTAATGCTGTCATATTTCCGACACATGGTAATTATCGTTTTCATTACTAACCAGCAAGCGACAATCGCTAGAAAATTGTTTACGCACGACGTTTATTTTTATTTATAAATAAAACAGGCCTATTGAAGAGCATTGACTCCGATAACATCTACAGTGTAGTAATAGGATCGCCAAGATGCCAATCATGGTAAAATGATCTATCGGGTAAACGCGTCAGCCCAGCTGATTTGTGTTTTTTTCATCTTTTCCATGGTAAGCTGTCAAATTCGATTTTGTTTCTTTTTGCTTGTTAATAAAATTTAGAGAATTTCAATCGAAATTCAATTTATAGCATAGACTTTGTTTGTATCAAGTAAGATAATCTTACTAAATTTTTCACATTTTGTGTACTGCTTAGCTTGTGACAGCTTAACCACGGAATTGCTAATATGACTACCTAATAGATAATTCTACCATGAGGCACATCAAAGAACCAGATTAAAATGTAACCTAAAGTAAAACTTTAAATTTTAATGTAGAATGTGTATTGAGGGAAACTTGTAGAAGCTGCTCAAATGAAAAATTAACATGACTGCACGTATGTATAACATACAGATATATTTGTACGCTTAAGCGCGACTTTACTTATTCCGATATAACGGCGACTTGATACCTTTATTATATTATATATTTTCTTCTATTGAAGGGGAATAAATATTATTCTGAAATATCCTGACTTTGGAATAGGATTAACCAAATACACAAAAATTATAAAGATGATTAGAAAAATTAAGAAAAAAGTTCAACTTTCGAAGTTTTATTTTTTTTTATTTATTTATTCCATTTTCCCCAACTCTGCTTTTCCTAAAGAAAAAGCTATAGTTTGAAATTTATAACTTTTGATTTGCTCTACAACGTGAAAATGACCCCAAATCGAGTACCTTTAAATTGAAAGTTCCTTTTTTCTCTTCAATGCAAATTTGAAAGCACTAGTTTATATCCCATCACTGGTCACATTGTCTTCAGAGTTAAATTATCTCAAGAATACATTCTTCTGTTCAATCAACCACAAATAAGAACGAGAAAATACAGAGAGAGGCAAACAATGAGACAGAGAGCGCGCGAGAGATGTTAGAGTACTGAAAGATATGCAAAATTCAGTTACTACACCCAATGTAAAGAGCAATGAATGTGTGTTAGAAAAAAGCATGCGCGAAAAAGTTCAATTGTACGTAAAACTACAAACACAGAAAGAACAGAATACCTATACTTCGGCACACGATGCAGTGATGCCATACATTCAATTTTTTGGTATTCAACATGATTTTTGTACAATGGAAACATGTCTGATGTTGGTTGACTAGCACACATTAGGCACAATATTGAACAAATACTATATAATGCACGAATGAATTTACTATATACTACACCAAGTGGTAGTACATTTTGGTCATATTTTCTTTAAAGGAAAACACCTCACACTCTAATTTTGTTATATGGGTTTCCTTCCCGGAGACAAGTCATCTGTTCGTGGAAAGGAACAATAGTGGTTGCAACCAGCGGTAGCAACTCAGTCAATACACAAAACTACCAACTGTATATTGGATAAATACATGGAACAGATCTATCTGATGGATGAAAGTTGTAGAAATAACCCACACATAGTAGTCAAAAACGCAAAATTTTACAAATACATTGACAAACAATGTACGGTGAATGCCATAGAATGTGGAGATATGAATACACACAGATGTCCGTCCCAATATCTCATATGTATGTATGTATATGAATTTTTTTTTTGTTCGATTCAGAAAAGCCAGATATAATTTTTTTCTCTGCAGCAATCACATTTCTATAATGAATTTCCAATTTTTTTTACTTTGTAGAATATTTTATGTGAAATATATAATTTTTTTTATATTATTATCAGTCTGCTTTATTTTCGAATATATTTTTGTTTCTATTTTCCACCACACTACTCCGATTTTAATTTGTTCATCCATATACAGCCTTACATACATATATTTTTTACAACCATGAAAATTTTTTTGCGTAGTATTTTTATCGATCGGTCGACGTAAACGAGTCTCGTCGCTGTCGTGTGTGGCGGAATCATGGATGTTTTAGTTGAACCTTTTTTCTTTTAAAGCACTTTATGCGGTTAGTATCCAATGGATATGATGCACTTAGAACACAGAAATCATTTAAACGTTTCGAAATTATAATTACGGATACTTTTACAATTTATTTTAGTTCTTCACATTTTTTTTTCAGTTAAGTGAGAAAAATTTATTTGGAAAATTTTTACTTACTTTTGCTTCAATTGAAATGACGACGACGACTACAACCAACACAACGAAGACAAACGACTAAAGGCGACACAGAACTCAGTAATTTTTTTTCATATAAATGCGGAGAGGCGCAACACACATCATCCGTATCTCAGAGGGCAATATATTCTCACTCTCTCGTTTTCTCTCTGTTTCTCTTTGCACAAGTGTAAAGAACTTTTTAAAACAAGTATCTAGAAAACTATGGTTAGCAACTAAAATTCTTAATAAAAAGAACTAAATTCCGACACTCTTGTAACGTTAAATCGCACATATATCTACATATATATATAATATACATATATAGAGAGAGAGAGCAGAGAAATCATGCACCTTTATAGGATGTCATTAGGTTCGGAATACTATTTGGTACATAATATTGTACTTTGTTTCAAATGCCTAACGCGAAAAACACACCGGATCAGTCAAAATCTTTTTGAATCATGAGTAGTGTCCCAAAAAAAAGCCGGCACAAAATCAATTTTTCAAGAAACCCGGTTTCGATTTTTAATTTCGGTAAAAATCAGTGGAACCGGATTTTCCGTTTTTTTGTTATACGAGGGTTGCTATTTATATTTTGGGTCCTGACAATACTAGTGTTGCCAGATGCAAACTGGAACTTCCATTGGAAAGTTTGCAATTTTCTAGCATACACGTACATACATAGAACGCATAGTAAAAATACCAAGTAGTCGCAGTAGATACAACAATTGTGGGCAAGAACAACAGGCGTTTTGTTTTTGTTTAGGCTCTCGTGATGTCAAAGTCAACACATACATACATGTACCAACAAATAAATGTAAACAGAAAAGTACAAAAACAAAACCTTTGAATTTGACAGAAGCGGTCAACTAAACAAGGAGAAAAAATTTAAATCAGCTGTCTACCTAGTTTACCTTCTCATTCTACCATGATAGAACGTTTTCACTTTCGACCACTATTTGTTGTATTTACAATGTGTTGAAAAATGCATTACCGTCAAAAAATGGAATTAACCCGTGACAATTTTCGTGCGATGATTTTTTCGACTTTCGGCGTGGATTATCGAGACAAGAGTGTCTCAATCAACTTGTTTCGAATATTGGCGATGAAGCACCGTCAAAGACCACTGTAAATCGGTGGTACCAAGAGTTCAGTCTCGGACGCCGTTCGCTCCAGGATGAATTTCGTGAAGGTCGTCCAACATCGGTCACCTTGCCGGAAACCATCTATGCATTAATATGGTAAGCATCAAGATATTGCATGTTCATTTGGCCGTGAAAAAGATGTTCTTGTTGGATCCCACATAATTTGACGAATGCTCAAAAAAAAGGCTCGTGTCGATTGGAGCAAAGAAATGTTGAAAAAAATACAACATGAAGTGAATAACAACAAATGAAGTGAATAACATCGTCACAGTTGACGAATCATGGATCTATGCATATGAGCCCGAAACAAAACAGCAATTGACTGTATAGGTCTTTCAAGACGAGCTAAATCCAACAAAAGTTGTTCGTGGAAGAAGCACATCTAAGTAAATGATCGAGTTTTTTTTCGGTATAACCGGTTATGTGGCCACAGTGCCTTTAGTGGAATGTAGGAGAGTCAATTAGTCCGAAAAAATAAGGAAAAACAATACGAGAAGACGTATCATTTTGCATCAGGACAATGCGAGCATTCAATAACTCCCTTTTACTGCGTGGTCTACGTTTTTCGACACCCGAAGCAGTTGTTGAAGCGTTCAAAAACCACGTTTTTGAGGTGTCTTAATCGGAGTGGTAAAAGTGCTTCGAAAATTGGTTTGAGCGCATGCAAAAGTGTACTGATCTCCACGGAGAATATTCTGAAAATCAATAAAAACAATTTTCAATGATAAATGATTGTTTTTAAATTGCTGGATCCGAAATACAAATAGCAACCCTCGTAAGTTAAATTACACATGTAGTACTTACAATACATTTGTTTTAATTTTAAATTTAAACATATTCCAATTTCGATTGGTTGTTCAAAATGATATTTAAAAGTGTTATTCGTCAAAAAGGGTTGAATCGCTTAATTCTTATACCGCGTTTATGCTTCAACCGAAATCTCGATTGTCTAGATTTAATTCACAGGAACGGCTGATTTGTGTATGGCAAATCAGATGTTTAGGCCACGAAATCTAGATATCTCTAGATTTCGAGTGCAGTATAAACATGTTTTTTACTCAAAGTAGAAAATCATAATGAAATTTGTATAAAAATTGTTCGAAATGTGCGGCAATTTGACGGCTGGTTGAGACCAAAAAGCGGTACACAATGGGTATAAAAGCTAAATTTGTTTGTGTTAAATAAAAAAATTAAATAAAAATGTATGTACATATTTAGCTAAAATACGATTAAATATATAAAATAAAGGGCCTTATTTTGTACATAAACAGTTTGTTATTTTAAAGAGGATCTATCCCGCCAACGTCAGGATGGCTGGTAAGGTCGAATTTTCGTCGAATTTCTCTCATTTGCACAAACCTACGACGAAGAGTGTGAAATGAAACGTCAGATGATAAACAAATATACTCTATCCTAAATTCCTCTATGGTTTTAGTATAGAAAAGAAACATAGAAAACAAATGTAAACAAAGACAAAACATTTGTTTTTAAAGATCCCGTGTAAAGTTTAGATCCCATCATCTTAGCAGACCTAATTAGATCCGCAAAATGGTTATATATATATAGGGTGGACCATTTTAACCCTCCGCATATTCCGACTTAACCGCCCCAGACTTCTTCCTGTGGGGTTATTTGAAGTCTAAACTTTATGTCAACAATACACGGACCCTGGAAGCCTTGAAATATTGCGCGACCATTACGCGATATCATACTCCATTAGTGATTAAAAAAAATTTCCACGGTTCAAAATAAACGTAAAACCATTCCACAACTAATTTGATTTTGTTGTTGTATTATTACCAAAAAGAATTATGAAGGTTTACATGGTTCTCCCTGTAATAGTTTACAATTGAGTCAGATCTGATCTGTAACTATCTAATTAGGTCCAATTTGATCAAAAAAAAAAATTTAAAGTTCAGGCCAGATGTAATTGGATCGTACGTGAGATATAATTAGATCGATAGTGAGATATTACTTGGTCTGGCACGATATAACATTATATCTAACCAAATGTCTGATTACATCTAACGTTGGATGCTTTATCTGGACCTAGATTCGTTCTGGTCCGACCTTATTGAATTAAAATGAATTTTACTTTTGTTCGGTTTTATATACATATACAATTTGACAGCTTCGGCCTCCCAAATGAAAACAAAATGCGTTGTTGTTGCCTCAAGTACAACACCTCCTACTGTAAGAGCTCACTTACAATTATAGCTGTCAGTTTGTATTAAATTCGAAAATGTTTCCTAATTTTAAGAAATTAAAGAGACAAAGGCCAGTGCTTACAATGCGAACGCAACTGTACTCCATCCTAATTTAAAAATGATGTATCTATATTGATTATTTTATCATCTCTAATTCAAACACATTTCGGTTTGATATGGCAATACTACCGCTAAGAGGAGAGAGCATAATTAATTTTTTGACTGTTATTATAACTTATGCATTTCGTTGCGTTGTTAATTAATTTTCAATAGCCCCCATGATTAAGGCTACAATGGGAATTAAACAAATAAATAATAGAGAAAATAAAGAAACACAATATCTAATAATAGATGCAAACTAACCGAACAACACCGACATTCCATCTTCTTTAAAGTACTTTGGTAACGACGTATTCCCTTAATTGTTTGGTTCGTTTCATTCAATTAATCTCTTTAGGTATTAACGGACGCTACCAGGGAATTCTAACGCAACAATCACATTGGCCGTTTGCATGTGAAGTATAACAATATTAATCGATAAATGCAATTTTTTTTTCTTTTGTAAATCTTGTTTTGTTTTTAGAGAAATCAATTTACAAATGCCAGCCTATATGAAACGTGCACAACTAAACGCACCACGTGATATTGGAAATATAGAATAATGCATCACCTGGTTACGGGGCACAAAGAAAGATGGCCAAGAGCAATAATAGTAGTAGTATAAGTAGTTGTCGTTGTTGTTACAGCTTTAGAAACAGCAATATCGAACAATGCGGGCACAATTGTTACAATTTCCACAGCAACCAACAAAATCAGTCGAGTTCAGAGGAACAAAGATGAGACATACATAGGTAGGTAATTTACACCAAATTAATTACTAAAAGTATACGAAATTGCATATCCATACATAATGCAAATATTATATCGATATGTAGGTATGTATTATGAAAATGCTGTAAAAATTGTAGATAATATACATATGTAGGTATGTGATCTTATATTTTACCTGTTATTAATACGAATCTTAAATATTAATTCAAATCGTATATAAAATATATTATATGCATACTAAAAGGTACAGGGAATCCGAGAAGGTAGAAACCCCTCTTCGTATTTTTTATATTTTAGTTAGTGCTTGAACCAATCATTGAAGTGAGACAACATAAAATAAAAACACATATGTATTATAATACATATTAATAATAAATAATTATTATAATTATAATTATTATTAATATAAAATTATATTATTATTAATATAATATAATATAAATCAAACAGGCAAGTGAAGTGGTGCCCAAAATCGCAAGTCAACTAGAAAATATAAAACAAAATATATGCGTGGTTTCCCCATGACATCCCATAAAGGGATTGGGGAGAGCTTTTCGCAATCACAGCAGTGCGCTTTCTAGTTTTGGACTCACTGATTGGGACCTACAGTTTTTACACCGGTTCCGAACGGTATTTTGAGTCGCCATCACTAAGCGAGGTGACCGTCGTCGAAAGAAATTTTAGATGGTTGGAGCAGGGATCGAACCCACGTACTCATCTACAAGAGCCGCGCACACTACCCATTATACCACCGATGGCCACCAACTTGAAAAAATACGCCTTAGCAACTCGTCAAAATACACGTCTTAACAGCTCCTCCTCCATATACACGTCTAAACAACTCCTCAGTTTAGCTTAACAATCTTTGTGATATAAATATCTTGTCAAAATCCACAAATCTTAAAATAATATGCTGTACAATTTTGAATTAAAAGTAACTACATACGAGTATAATAAAATTTGCACTTGAATTTCTTTCTACTTTCCAAGTCTAGCACTAATCAAGTAAGCAAATATTACGAAACTTGAATCATTCACACATGTATCTGATGACTGCGCTCATTTCTGTCAAACTTTAAAAAAATATTTTAAATATTTACATTATAAAGTTTATGTTTTATCCGAAGTCAATTAATGTTTGCGTCAATTATTTAAGTAAATAATAAATATACGAATTTCAGCAACAGTACAGCAAAACAAAATCAGTTGATTAACAAAATTGCAGTGTTTTCTGTCATTAAGCGAGGTGGCCGCCGTTGACTGAAATGTAAGATGGTCAGAGAATGCATCGAACCCACGTTCTCATGTAGAAGAGCCGCGCACACTACCATTGCACCACCGACGGCCACAAGAAAGGAATCTATTCATTGATTTGTATTATTATGGAAAGCATGTGTGTTTGCAAAAGGTGATCACAGTTTAACAATAGAAAAAACAATTAAATATTTGTGCATATGTATTTGTAGAAAATATCAGATGAATTGACTGATAAGAATTGTACTTATACATAAATACACAAGTACAGTAAAAATGCTAAGGTATAAATCTAATCTATTTTTTTCCTTCTGGTGATAAGACATGTTTGTTTTTTTCTTATGATATTTTGTTTTTTTTTCTTATGATATTCTGTTTTTTTCTTATGATATTCTGAAGAAAAAAGAGAACAAGATTGCAACGAATTTAATAAAGAACTTTTTTGTTCCCTCATGCATACCCACAATGAAGCCAAACAAAATATTTATGTACAAAATAATAACTTACATGCGTATAAATAAAATACCTATGTACATATTTTCAAAGTCACATTTAAAAAAGAGAAAGCGGACAATATAATAAATATTTCATCGTTATTCTTAAAACACTTCGTTGTTTTTGTACTACATATTTAATAATATTTGTTAATAGTTTTCAGTCACATGATCATTTTGTATTTAATCATAAAACAATATTGTGCCGTTAAATCAATCGTTGTTTATCAAAATAAAAAAATGCAAGTGTTTTACGAACTTAATTGAACATGATTATTGATCAAAATAATATCGCACACCAACTACAAAAGATACACACTCTAAATGTGAAAACTTCCAGCGAAAACAGTGAAAACTTAATCGTTAAATTCTCTTTTGAACACCCTTCGTAAATCACTAGCATTTACATTCTGTGTTCTATACATCCTCTCTTATATATATAATTCTACTGCACGTGTGTTTGTAATTTTTTTGTATGCGTTTGGGTGGCGCCCTGGGTGGTTTAGATTTACTATTCGGTCCAATTGGACAAAGGGGCGTGGTACCTCCCCTACAAACAACAAATTAAAAATCCATTATTTCTGCTCCTGCTAACGGTATTTGAACAAAATTTGCAGGACAACGTCTGCCGGGTCAGCTAGTATATACTATAGACTTAACATTTCGCTCAGTAAATTTCTGACATTTGGCTTGGTGTGATATAAACGTTGGATGTTGGAAAGAATTGCCTTAACAATACCAGATAGAGGCAATCGTTCAAACCAACCAACAAGAAAACAACCACGGCATTTCGGTTTGGGTGATAAAATTTTTGTGTTAAATACAACACTTAACATTTCGCTCAGTAAATCAAATGACAGTACATTCGAAATAGAGGAACACAAATATGTACTAAAAAGTTGGAAGAATTTTATGCAGGGGGTTTCGATGACACAGCTGATAGACCTCCTAGCTGCAAATTTGATACAGAATAGGATTTCAAAGAGACCGAGCGATGGCCGAATGGAAAAACTGATTTTAAATTTGATTTTATTGGCACCTATGGCTTTAAAAATAATTTTATTTGCAATAAATGAGTTTTGATTTGAAGAACACATTAAATTTTTTTAATTTGAAAAAAAAAACTGGCATAAAAAAAAAACGTATCAACATTTTTGTTAGCCCAACAACTTTCGACGAAAATTTGGTGGAACTGAAACACACACGCACACTCTTACTCTAAGATTTTGTTTCCATTCGACTTGAAATGAGAAGATTGTGGAATCCAAATCAACTTTTCACTCTCTTTCGACTAGAACACGAACGAAAGCATTAGATCGAGATCGAGGAACAGGTTGTAAAAGCATATTAAAAAACTCAATAGATAGATTTACACTGAATATTTTTCACGAAAAATGTGACGAAAATTACCTTTTTATAGTGAAATTCGGATATTTCATATACATAATCTCGTTGGTATCTACTTGGGCTTTACTTACTGCCAATCTTACGGTGAATCGTTAGGTTAGGCCAGTATTTTCCATGGATTAAATCACAACCACCGGATCAATCTTCGTATGTGTATTTGCTTTAGATTTACAACCCTGTGGTGGCTTTCGTTTGTTAGTGGAAGTGAAAAGCTCCTCGTAATAAGTGTTCCAACTTCCACTTTCGCCATAAATTTGACGAAAATGTTTTGCTTGCAAATGCTGGATGGAAATAAAGTGAAGCACTTTTTATATGTAAAAGAAATGTTCTCTGAGTAAAAATTAGATTAAGGACGAAAGTTTAAGAATTATTCTATTGATTGCGTTACATCATTTTTTTTAGAACAATTTGCTATAAAAAAAATTTAAGAAAAGTTTATCATATCAATCCCTCTTTGTTCTAATGCGTTAATTTTTTGTTTCAACACTTATTCGTTGTGGTGTTTTGCGTGTGATTTTGGAAATATACGAATAAATCGAGGAATTGCGAAATTCAAGAAATAAGTTAATTATAACGAGTTAATAATGTTATTTCATATGAAAGCTATCACAGGTAACAGGTTGGATGTGTCAACATTTTTTATGGTGAGAGTAAATGGGATAGTGTAAACTTGACAAGAACGATTTGCAGACAAGATTTTTACAGGTTTTGCTCAATAAATGATGCGATCAGATTTGCATATTGAATGTTTAGTCTGTTCACAATTTGCTGTTTGCTGGTTTAGTTTTATAACTGATGTATTAAGTTTGTCACCTTGCAGACAGATGATTTTACGTTCTGCAAAAATAATAGTGTAAATCGAAAGCGGAATGATAGGTACTATTACTTTCAAATGGAAGAGTTTCATTCCATTTCTCTCTTAGCGAATCGTTCCATTTGCACTTGTTGTTTTTTAGGCAACCATGTCAGTTAAACATATCCCAACATTATCTTCGTATATTAAAACCTCTTTTTGGTTTTGGTATTTTGTCCTCAGTAGTATGTTCAGGACAGATTTCGCAGCATCGTCGATTTCTGTTAAAATGTTTAACATTACTTTAGTATCTATTAAAATGTAGATTTATAGTCCCACGGCTTTGTTGGATTCGTGGTTTAAAAAAAATTCTTTATGCCATTTTGGTGTCGATGATGTATGTTTCTGAGCTTTGCTTTTCAAATATAATATACATATGTTACCACACATCATAAGAGCATATGCCCACTTAAGCTGAAATACGTTTTTCATAAGTGTTGTGGTACTCATTTAAATGCAAATTATTTGGACTCCATCTTATCAAATTTAAATTTGAGCATATTAAAGTGTCTACGCTACAAGGCTGTCTATGGGAGCGAAATCGGTATCGTTGGAAAGCTTATCCGTAGGCGTTTCCGGCAACTTAACACATTTTCTTGAGCCATTAGGCCATTACGTAGCGTTTCAGGTTGTGCCGTTGGTCCCTTTTTGGCGAAATGTACATAAACAATGCATTCGAAGATTTTCTCCTCTAGGGTAAATCCAATACTTGCTTCGAGGCTTCGCCATAGTTTTTGGTGCAATAAAGCTTTAAGTGTGTCTGACCTAAGGTATTTTGCGCCTCTGGGATAGGTGGGTCCATCATATGCTTCACCATAGTTTTTTGTATAATAAAAAGCATTCGATGTTTTAATATATTATCGTTCCGTTATCTCGATAACTAAGTTTTCGAAACTGTTAATATGTTATTTTAACTTATTTTACTCCAAAAAGCGATAGCTTTAGATGGTTCCATAAACCTACTACCCCCTATATCCGCGCTTTAGGAGCCCATAACTCCGACAGTACATCAAACTTTATTTTACCAAATTTGTTTACTTTACATTCTTTGCTAAGAAAAAATACTGTATTTGCTTGGGAGAGCTGGACCTACACCAAATTTAAGCCTACTTTTAAACCAAGTGACGAGGTCGATCGATGTTGACCTCTGTATTAACAATAAAATTAATTTTTGGCATAGCCAAAAAAAAAAAAATAAAATTAAAATACAATTAAAGTTTTAACTAAAACAACACCACCATAGCATATCAACAATTATACTATTGACGTCTTAACATACCCATCCTTGGAAGAACCAAATGATGGAGGCAAAACAACACAAGCAACGAAATAAAAAATGGATGGCAACACAGTTTAACAAGAATAAGTCATCGGCAATTTTGTATAGAAAATTACGTCATCGCGTCGTCATATACAAAGATGTATGGAATGCCAATAAACTTGTAAATACGCGGATATTAAACAATACACTCTATGACAAAAAACTATCAGAATTGGTTTAGTATTTAATGTTTGTTATTAAAGCATTAAACAAATTAAACCATTTCCGGCAAATACCATCTCACAAAAATTCTGAGTTTATAAGGCATTGTTCTTTTCTTTCGTTCAAACACTCGCCTATCTCTTTCCCTCTAGCGGTAACGTTTAAGAAAAGCAATATGTACTACTCTGTTTGTAGTAGTGAATGCTTTGCAATTTTTAATTTTTCTTGGCTTCAAGTCACTTCTTTTCATTCTAGGTTTGGCAAGATAAAAAGTTTAAACTTGAACTCACCCAGTTAGATGTTACGTATTACAACTATATTTTGGTGAATGCACAGTTTTTGCTCCGAGAATCTTAAAGATTTTCTTAATGCAAATTAATGTTTAGCACAGACGTAAAACTCTGCAAAAGACGTAATGTGAGCACACCTTTCTGAACGGGAAAATACAACGAAATGTCAAATAAACGCCAATAAAATGTCACATTGAAATGACCGCTAGAGGGCAGGTGCAACGTTTGCAGGTCTTGTGTCAAATGGGATTTAATGTTTTTGACTTTGAGCCTGTGCCAATCGGAATAATTGTGCACAGGTTAGTACAAATATGATATTTACGTGGTGAATACATTTCACTAGATCATGGGGCTGGATACATTTTTGACAAGTGGACGGAAATTTTTGACGTTTAACAAAAACCCACCAGCGAACAAACAAGTTGTGTAAAACGAAACCAAACTGTCAACGCCGCCAACATTTTTATTGCGGTGAGGCGCCGCCTAAATTTTTTAGGTACTAATGTGGATTACGATGACTCAATCAATTTTAATAATTATATTTGTCAGTTTTTTAGCATTTACATGCAAATTTATATTTGGTAATAACATAATTTTGTTTCTAAAATTGTTTTTAATCAACGGCTTGATCCAACGTCATTCGACATTTTTATCTGGCGCCGCCGCCAAGTTTTTATTTTTTTATGATCATATATTTGTAAACAAAACAAAGAAAGCCGAAGAAATCTGGATGACATTTTCCAGCAATTTGGCAGAATTAAAATATATATGGATTGTAAAGGTCGTATTCGCATAATAATTGGTAACAGCAATGACAAATATTTTCTAAAAATATTCATTGCCCAAGTTTATATTTCAATTGCGTATTAAGACTTCTTCTGATGATGAAACTGTCAAAATTTACTATTGTAAAAAAAATATCGATTGTCACAACAAAAATGGAAATTTTTCTCACCATATCAAATTGTTGTTCACCATAGTACTTAGATCCCGGTTGACACAAGCTCTTTATGCAAAATCTACTCGGAAGTTTTGATGGCTACACAGAAAAAAATATCAGTATTATTACATAAGGCGTGTTTTGGTTACACCGCCTGCTTAGATTATTACTTAATTTGTATCGAGAGCTAAATGATATTAAGCGGCACTTGAAGTTACCGCTGGCACATCAGTCCTAAGCAGGCATAAAGTTACCAGTCTGAAAAAAAAAACAGAAAAGTTGAATGTGTATAAACATTAACAATAATAATTACAGACCATGCGTTAGTGCAAAGTTGATTGCTGTTTAAACAGCCAAAGTTGGGCATTTAAACTATGATCAACTGACCATATGATTTTGACAGAAAACAAGACGAATATCAAACACAAAACTTCTTTAACTGTTAATGTGAACAATTATAATCACCATACTTACTTATCCGGTCTCGGACAACCCCGGGGGGTCAGGGACCTTACAAAACGAAGATAACATATTTCGCCAACCAGTTCGATCTTTTGCTTTATCTCTCCAGTTGGCAATACCAAGTGTACGCAGGGATTCGTCAACCTGATCCCTCCAGCGGAGTCTTGGTCTTCCTATTTTTCGTCTTCCTTCGAGTTCGGTTTCGAAAAGCCTTCGCGCTGGTTCATCTTCATCCATTCTACTGACATGGCCTAGCCAGCGCAATCGCGTTATCTTGATCCGCTTAACTATGTCAATGTCAGGATAAAGCTCATACAGCTCATGGTTCATGCGTCGCCGATACTCGCCGTTGTGCACTATAGGGCCATAAATTTTTCGGAGTATTTTTCTCTCGAAGACTCCTACAGATGTTTCGTCTGCTTGCGATAGGACCCAGGATTCTGCGCCATAAAGCAAGACAGGTTGAATGAGAGTCTGGTACAGCTGGACTTTTGTTACTCGAGAGAGGGCTTTATCTCTAAAGTGCTTGCTTAGCCCAAAATAACATCTATTCGCAAGCACAATTCTCCGTTTGATCTCATGGCTGACGTTGTTGTTTTTGTTCACGGCAGATCCGAGGTATATAAATTCGTCCACTACCTCGAAGTTATAACGGTTATCAACGTTCACGCTTTGGTCTAATCGCGTGGAGGCCCTGTTCGTTGAAACCATTAATTTTGTCTTGTCCTCATTCACCGTCAGACCCACTTTTGCTGACTCCTTCTCAATTCTCGAAAAAACCGCAGTAACTTCTCTAATTGTGCGCCCAATGATATCTATATCATCAGCATACGCGAGCAGCATGTGACTTTTGCTGCTAATGGTTTTATTCATATTGACTGCAGCTTTTCTCACAATGATCTCCATTAAGATGTTAAAGAGATCGCACGATAGGGTGTCGCCTTGCCTGAGGCCTCGCTTAGTTTCGAAAGGTTCGGTAAGATCCTTACCAACTTTCACTGCGGATTTGGTGTTCGTCAAGGTCATCCTGCAAAGGCGTATGAGTTTTGCAGGAATACCAAGCTCAGACATTGCTTCATAGAGTTTCTCCCGTATCGGACTATCGAAGGCTGCTTTATAATCGATAAATAGATGATAGGTGTCGATTTGTTTTTCGTGTGTCTTCTCCAGGATTTGGCGTAGCGTGAAAATCTGGTCAGTTGTCGATTTTCCAGGCCTAAAGCCACACTGGTATGGTCCAATCAGGTCAGCGATAATTGGTTTTAGTCTTTCGCACATTATACTTGATAGAACCTTATATGCTATGGATAAAAGGCTTATTCCACGGTAGTTGGCACAAATACTCGGGTCACCTTTTTTAAATATGGGACATAGTACACTGAGACTCCAATCGCCGGGCATGCATTCATCTAACCAAATTTTGCTAATGAGCTGATGCATGCACCTTATCAGCTCATCGCCGCCAGCCTTAAACAGCTCCGCCGGTAATCCATCGGCTCCTGCGGCTTTGTTGTTCTTAAGCCGGGCAATAGCTATTCTGACCTCGTCTTGGTTAGGAGGGGTGGCAATCGACGTCGTCGTCCATATTGTGATCGATTGTCCCATCGTCATCGGATATCTCAGGTACTAGTAGCGCGGAGAAATGCTCTCTCCATATTCCCAACATGCTCTGCACATCTGCGACGAGATTTCCGTCTTTGTCTTTACAGAAGGGGGGCCCTGAACCATGTCCATTAGTTCCGTTTTTAACTTTTTGGTAGAATTTTCGGGCTTCGTTCTTCCTTCTGTATGTCTCAATTTTCTCACTCTCGCGTTTTCTCCACTGCCGTTTCTTACGCCTAAAGAGACGGTTTACCTCCTTTCTCTTCTCCCTATACCGCTCAGTTGCAGCTCGCGTTGCAATTGACTGAAGCATTACCATACGTGCAGCGTTCTTTTCGTCATTTGCTATGCGACACTCTTCATCGTACCACGGTTTGTTGCGAAGCGGTTTTTCGAAACCAAGTACGGTTGTTGCGGCAGTTTTTATAGAGTCGGAAATGGGTTTCCACTGCGCATCAGGATCGTCATCGGGAGGGGGTGGGTTCTGTGCCAAAAGTTGCGAGAGCTTCCTTGAGTAGGCTGTGGCTACCTCTGGTAATTGCAGCTTTCCGATGTCCAGCTTCCTCTGCGTCTGGTTTCGTACGATTTTCGCTCTACTTAATCTTGTGCGAACCTTTGCTGCTACCAGGTAGTGATCAGAATCGATGTTAGCTCCTCTGATCACTCGTACGTCCATTACACTGGATGAGTGCCTTCCATCAATTACCACGTGATCAATTTGGTTCCTAGTTCTTTGATCAGGGGATACCCAAGTAGCCTTGTGGATGTCTTTATGCTGGAATCTTGTGCCACTGATGACCATGTTTTTTGCCGCGGCAAAGTCAATCAGTCTCATACCGTTGTCGGAACTGTCAGCATGAAGACTGAAATTGCCAATAGTTGGATTAAACACATTCTCCCTTCCTACTTTGGCATTAAAATCTCCTAGTACAATCTTAATGTCATGGCCAGGGCAGCGGTCATACGTTTCCTCTAGGAGCTCATAGAATATGTCTTTGGCATCATCATCTTTCTCTTCTGTCGGGGCATGCACACAAATTAGGGAAATATAAAAATATTTCGCTTTTATGCGGATTGTGGCTATTCGTTCACTCACAGGATTGAACCTAGAGACTAGATGTCGCAGTCTTTTGCCAACTACAAATCCACAACCAAATTCATGTTTTTTTTCATGGCAACTGTAGTATATATCGCAGTTTCTTTTTCTTGTGCAGCCATGTCCTGTCCATCGCATTTCCTGGATAGCGGTAATGTCAGCCTTATAACTTTCGAGGACATCTGCCAGTTGGATACTTGCACCGGATCTATATAGAGTTCTTACATTCCAAGTGCATATCCGTAAATCGTGGTCCTTATAACGTTTGCGGGGGTCGTCAACAAATAGGGGTTGTTTATGTTTTCTGTTTCGTTTTTGTATTTTCACTGCCATTATGAACGGTGGCGGGAGGCAAACCCAGCCCACCGGGTTTTTGCATTTTACCTACTGCCAGGATATTTGATTGCAGCCGCCCATTATGGATCAGACGCTGACCAGGATGCGATATGTTGAACCTGGATTTTCTTCTTTTAGTTTCTATCCGCCGTTGGCCCGTATGTTTGGCTCATCCGCCTTCTAAGGACAAAAGAATATGCCCGATTGTTTGATGAGCTTCAGTGACATCAGTCACCTACTATACCTGATTTGATGCTCATTTGTTTCGCCTTCTCACTCTAGCTAGCTAACGGAGGTTTCCGAAAAGCCATTGCCCAGGACATACTGCGTGGAAGTAGTGAGCTGCTTGGACTGCCCAATGAAGGAATCATTTCTGGCCACTCCCAAGTGAATGGCAATCAGAAACTTTCCACCTCCACGGACAGTCCCATGTCCCATTAATTATAATCACCATCCTAGGTGAAATAATAAGAACGTAGCATTTAACTCGTAGTGCAGCTATAAATACTTTCCAATTTCATTAAATATTTTGAACTTAATCACTTCACTTTTGTTTTGCAAATGGCGTCAGTTTGATGCATCGAAACGATTAGCCGACAAATGTATGAATACCGGTTATTTTTCATAGAATTTGCCACTGTTTCCATTTGATAGTAACATTACTTGGCAATGTACTGAAAAACTCTTCGTATTTAAAGTCAGATCAAACATAAATCAAAATCAACTGATTAGTCTGTTCATAAAGTTTCAAAGAAATTGTAATAAAATAGGTGGGTTCATTTGAAATTTGTTAAATATTTAAGGGCTTTACAAAATTAGACTGAAATCTTCATTATGAGCACTAAATTTAACACATTTGTAATTAAATTGCAATTTTATATCAGTTGACTTTGACATATTAGGCACTTTATTTTCATCAACAGCTGTTGCTACAACCTGAATAAATAAATCTTGGCTTCATGTAAATCGGTTTACCCTTCTTCATCTTCACTCCTCTCCCCCAAAAAAACTAAAACAGGGATGTTTGGGTGCCAGGGGAAAAGTCATAATCTAATAGTCGACTATTAGATTTATCTGACTACAGCTGTTCACATTGACAATTTTTTTGTAATATTTATGTATAGTTGACCTGTAATCTTCTCGATTGTACTCTAGCGATTAGTTCGACTTAAGGTCATGTAAACAAAAACAATTTATTCGTTTTACTGGATAATCATCTAAAGTCGATAGAGACAAACAATTTGAACCACAACCATTAAAAAATTCATTACATAAATATTCTCAGAAAAAGGTCGTAAATCTTACATGTAAGAAGTATAATAATGAAAACATTAAAATATATGTATATTGAACATCACCACTCACAAAGCTCGCTGAGTACTAACGCCAATTATTATGTTTTTCCATTGCATATCTAAACATTTGAGCTAGGTTCTCAGTGTCTCTTTATCTTCAGATTCGACTGATGGTCAAATGTGGTCTGATAATCTGAACTCCACTTTAGACCCTAGACCTGTGGATAAAGGGGCCCTTAGGCCCAATTTTTGACTGGTTATTTAAATTAGTAATCAGTTGATTTTGATTTATGTTTGATCTGACTTTAAATACGAAAAGATTTTTTCAGTGCTTTATCAAATAATCTTACTACCATGTGGCAACAGTGGAAAATGCTACGAAAAATAACCGGTATTCATATATTTATCGGCTAATAGTTACGATGCATCAAACTGACGCCATTTGTAAAACAAAAGTGAAGTGATAAAATACAAAATATTTAATGAAACTGGAGAATATTTGAGCAGAAATAAAGTTATAACTGCTCTACGAGTTAAATGATACGTTTTCGTTGTTATTTCAACTAGGATGGTGATTATAATTGTTCATATTAACAATTAAATGATGTTTGTGATGCTTTTAGTTTGTTCTTCTTGTTGTTTGCTGTCAAAATCATATGGTCACTTGATCATAGTTTAAATGCCCAACTTTGGATGTTTAAACAGCAATTAACTATTAACTTTAAAAAGTGAATTCAGAGTTTAAATTATGTTTGATTGTTGAACATAGTGAGTGAAAACTGGAAAGCGCACAGCTCAGTGATTGTGAGAAGTTCTCCCCAGTCCCCTTCATGGGATGTAATGGGAAACCATTTATTTTTTTTTTTTGTTGAACAAAGATGATTGACCAGTCAAAAGGGCCTTAGACCTGTGGAGCAGTTGGAGCGACTTCAAATTGACATCAACTTATCCATGGTGTAAGGTGAAGTTGGTGGTTTTTACAAACTATTTGATGTAACTATTTGATGATGTGGTTTTCTGAAGTTGATATCAAATTATCCATTAGGTATAAGGGAAAGTCGCATCAACTTTCATACGCATTTCGAAGAGAAATGTTTATGAGACAACATTATTGGCAAAATGTAAATAAATCAACCGCAAAATAAATAACATAAACTTTATCGGAAAATATAAACTAAGTAAATTTGAGTTGTTGTGTTATTTATAAATATTTAAAGAATATAATAATAGAGTTTTTTTCTTAAAATTGGTAATATTTTCGCAGTGCGTTAATCACCTTTCAGTTCGACATCTGACAAGAAAATATAGGTGATTCAACTTGTTTGAGAGTGTAAGGTCAATATTGAAGTCGATATGAAATAATGGGACATGGGACTGTCCGTGGAGGTGGAAAGTTTCTGATTGCCATTCACTTGGGAGTGGCCAGAAATGATTCCTTCATTGGGGCAGTCCAAGCAGCTCACTACTTCCACGCAGTATGTCCTGGGCAATGGCTATTCGGAAACCTCCGTTAGCTAGCTAGAGTGAGAAGGCGAAACAAATGAGCATCAAATCAGGTATAGTAGGTGACTGATGTCACTGAAGCTCATCAAACAATCGGGCATATTCTTTTGTCCTTAGAAGGCGGATGAGCCAAACATACGGGCCAACGGCGGATAGAAACTAAAAGAAGAAAATCCAGGTTCAACATATCGCATCCTGGTCAGCGTCTGATCCATAATGGGCGGCTGCAATCAAATATCCTGGCAGTAGGTAAAATGCAAAAACCCGGTGGGCTGGGTTTGCCTCCCGCCACCGTTCATAATGGCAGTGAAAATACAAAAACGAAACAGAAAACATAAACAACCCCTATTTGTTGACGACCCCCGCAAACGTTATAAGGACCACGATTTACGGATATGCACTTGGAATGTAAGAACTCTATATAGATCCGGTGCAAGTATCCAACTGGCAGATGTCCTCGAAAGTTATAAGGCTGACATTACCGCTATCCAGGAAATGCGATGGACAGGACATGGCTGCACAAGAAAAAGAAACTGCGATATATACTACAGTTGCCATGAAAAAAAACATGAATTTGGTTGTGGATTTGTAGTTGGCAAAAGACTGCGACATCTAGTCTCTAGGTTCAATCCTGTGAGTGAACGAATAGCCACAATCCGCATAAAAGCGAAATATTTTTATATTTCCCTAATTTGTGTGCATGCCCCGACAGAAGAGAAAGATGATGATGCCAAAGACATATTCTATGAGCTCCTAGAGGAAACGTATGACCGCTGCCCTGGCCATGACATTAAGATTGTACTAGGAGATTTTAATGCCAAAGTAGGAAGGGAGAATGTGTTTAATCCAACTATTGGCAATTTCAGTCTTCATGCTGACAGTTCCGACAACGGTATGAGACTGATTGACTTTGCCGCGGCAAAAAACATGGTCATCAGTGGCACAAGATTCCAGCATAAAGACATCCACAAGGCTACTTGGGTATCCCCTGATCAAAGAACTAGGAACCAAATTGATCACGTGGTAATTGATGGAAGGCACTCATCCAGTGTAATGGACGTACGAGTGATCAGAGGAGCTAACATCGATTCTGATCACTACCTGGTAGCAGCAAAGGTTCGCACAAGATTAAGTAGAGCGAAAATCGTACGAAACCAGACGCAGAGGAAGCTGGACATCGGAAAGCTGCAATTACCAGAGGTAGCCACAGCCTACTCAAGGAAGCTCTCGCAACTTTTGGCACAGAACCCACCCCCTCCCGATGACGATCCTGATGCGCAGTGGAAACCCATTTCCGACTCTATAAAAACTGCCGCAACAACCGTACTTGGTTTCGAAAAACCGCTTCGCAATAAACCGTGGTACGATGAAGAGTGTCGCATAGCAAATGACGAAAAGAACGCTGCACGTATGGTAATGCTTCAGGCAATTGCAACGCGAGCTGCAACTGAGCGGTATAGGGGGAAGAGAAAGGAGGTAAACCGTCTCTTTAGGCGTAAGAAACGGCAGTGGAGAAAACGCGAGAGTGAGAAAATTGAGACATACAGAAGGAAGAACGAAGCCCGAAAATTCTACCAAAAAGTTAAAAACGGAACTAATGGACATAGACTAAAGACGGAAGACGGAAATCTCGTCGCATATGTGCAGAGCATGTTGGGAATATGGAGAGAGCATTTCTCCGCGCTACTAGTACCTGAGATATCCGATGACGATGGGACAATCGATCACAATATGGACGACGACGTCGATTGCCCCCTCCTAACCAAGACGAGGTCAGAACAGCTATTGCCCGGCTTAAGAACAACAAAGCCGCAGGAGCCGATGGATTACCGGCGGAGCTGTTTAAGGCTGGCGGCGATGAGCTGATAAGGTGCATGCATCAGCTCATTAGCAAAATTTGGTTAGATGAATGCATGCCCGGCGATTGGAGTCTCAGTGTACTATGTCCCATATTTAAAAAAGGTGACCCGAGTATTTGTGCCAACTACCGTGGAATAAGCCTTTTATCCATAGCATATAAGGTTCTATCAAGTATAATGTGCGAAAGACTAAAACCAATTATCGCTGACCTGATTGGACCATACCAGTGTGGCTTTAGGCCTGGAAAATCGACAACTGACCAGATTTTCACGCTACGCAAAATCCTGGAGAAGACACACGAAAAACAAATCGACACCTATCATCTACTTATCGATTATAAAGCAGCCTTCGATAGTCCGATACGGGAGAAACTCTATGAAGCAATGTCTGAGCTTGGTATTCCTGCAAAACTCATACGCCTTTGCAGGATGACCTTGACGAACACCAAATACGCAGTGAAAGTTGGTAAGGATCTTACCGAACCTTTCGAAACTAAGCGAGGCCTCAGGCAAGGCGACACCCTATCGTGCGATCTCTTTAACATCTTAATGGAGATCATTATGAGAAAAGCTGCAGTATGAATAAGGAGTCAGCAAAAGTGGGTCTGACGGTGAATGAGGACAAGACAAAATTAATGGTTTCAACGAACAGGGCCTCCACGCGATTAGACCAAAGCGTGAACGTTGATAACCGTTATAACTTTGAGGTAGTGGACGAATTTATATACCTCGGATCTGCCGTGAACAAAAACAACAACATCAGCCTTGAGATCAAACGGAGAATTGTGCTTGCGAATAGATGTTATTTTGGGCTAAGCAAGCACTCGGTGGTGCAATGGTTAGTGTGCGCGGCTCTTGTACATGAGATCCTGGGTTCGAACCCGGCTCTGACCACCTTCAAAAAAAAATTCTTTCGGCGGCGGTCACCTCGCATAGTGACGGCGACACTATCGAGTATCTAGCCATGAAAAATCTTCTCAAATTACCGTTCGGAATCGGTGTAAAACTGTAGGTCCCCATCAGTGAGTGAAAACTGGAAAGCGCACAGCTCAGTGATTGTGAGAAGTTCTCCCTAGTCCCTTCATGGGATGTAATGGGAAACCATTTATTTTTATTTTTTTAAGCAAGCACTTTAGAGATAAAGCCCTCTCTCGAGTAACAAAAGTCCAGCTGTACCAGACTCTCATTCAACCTGTCTTGCTTTATGGCGCAGAATCCTGGGTCCTATCGCAAGCAGACGAAACATCTGTAGGAGTCTTCGAGAGAAAAATACTCGGAAAAATTTATGGCCCTATAGTGCACAACGGCGAGTATCGGCGACGCATGAATCATGAGCTGTATGAGCTTTATCCTGACATTGACATAGTTAAGCGGATCAAGATAACGCGATTGCGCTGGCTAGGCCATGTCAGTAGAATGGATGAAGATGAACCAGCGCGAAGGCTTTTCGAAACCGAACTCGAAGGAAGACGAAAAATAGGAAGACCAAGACTCCGCTGGAGGGATCAGGTTGACGAATCCCTGCGTACACTTGGTATTGCCAACTGGAGAGATAAAGCAAAAGATCGAACTGGTTGGCGAAATATGTTATCTTCGTTTTGTAAGGTCCCTGACCCCCCGGGGTTGTCCGAGACCGGATAAGTAAGTAAGTATGAAATAATCGAAGTTGATTTCAACTTGAAGTCGAACAACTTATCCACAGGTCTAAGGCAAAGATAATTACAACCCCTAAATGGTGAGATATATGTGGTGGATTTAAAAGTGCAGGGAATTTTGAATGGGCAAATTACTCTGAAAAAAATCTATTAGTAAAACTGTTTAACCATCCGTCTTTACCTTTTGTATAATAAAAGCAATATGCCTATTATCTATACTATCCGAGTAAAAATGCTCGCACGGAAACAGCCTTTACCATCTGAAGAATATGGTGAATAACCGAATACATCATCTGCACTTGCAGATCTGAATGACCGACAAAAAGACCGTCCGACTTTTGATATTCCCCTTAAGCAGCATTCAGGTATACTGAGGTTCCGCAGTTTTTGAGCTTTCGTACGAAATGTCAACGAAATGCACAGATTCTGCATACATTAACTATGTAATAACGCAGGAGCCACACATGAAAATAATGACTTTCATGAAATGAATACATATTATAATCAAAAACTTCAAAAATCTTCGAAAACTTCCTGAAATACTTTGCCTGGCAACACTTGCAAGTGAAATTCTATTTGTACAATGCCTTCGGAGGCAAAAGCTGTCACTATAATAGCGGTTATCCGTGAAAAAAAGTAGACAGTCAAAATATCTCTTGACTCTAATGACAACAAACAAAACGAGTGAAGCGTTACGACTCTCTGTTCTCTCTCTTACTCTCTTCATTGAATATTTCAATACACGAGTAGTTTGTTGATGATGTTATTGTATATAACTGTACAAGATCCACCCATGTTTAAATAAAGTTACATAAAGTGTGTAAAAAGTATGAAATAATCAAGATATGACGCTAGAGAGAAATGCGTTTGGGTGATATGACGCTAGAGAGAAATGCGTTTGGGTGAATCGTGACAACTTTTTGCTTCTCTTTTACGGGGGTTGCCAAATTGCGTACAACTTCTGGTCGTCTACTTCTTGATCGTCTTTGATATATCCGGTTATCACTAGAGCTGAGTGTTCATTGAAAATGTTTCGGCCATGGCATAAAGTAACTATGATATAGAGAAGAAAATTTACTCATGGAGTGGAATGCCAACAAAGAAAACGAGTGAAGCGTGTCGTTTCTCTGCCCGCTCTCTTACTCCCTTCGTTGAATATTTCAATACACGAGCAGTTTTCTGCTGATGTTATTCTATCTAACTATAGAAATTCCAACCATATTTAAATAAAATTACATAAACTATGTAAAAAGTATGATATAATCAAGTGAATCGCGTCGACTTTTTTTTGGTTCTCTTCTACTAGGGTTGCCAAATTCCGGGATTTTTTTCTTCTCTACCTGTACATCCTTTTTGGCCATGGTAAATTGTGTTGATTTTTTTTTTGTGTGGTCAAGATACAATTTCGATTTTGCTGTGTGAAATAGAAAATCCAAATTTTATCAAATGGAGAGTAGAAGATGTGAGGTATGCTCTTATTGTTTTATATTTTCTACGAATATATTGACAAAAAGTATTGCATTTTACAGATTTTATTTGCTATTTCTCATCTTTCCTGTAAATAATTAATCTAATTCAATGCGGTTTTCCACAAGTATTTTCCTGTATTTTAAAATAACATCATATTAAGTTAAGTAACATGTTTATGAAACCGCCTTTATACGTCCACGTTGTTTAGATTTACTGACATTTGGAATTGTTTTCTGTTTCGCGAACTTTCAAGCAATTGCTGAATAATAAACAAACGTCAAAATCTAGACTACTTGTCAAAATTTTGAGTAGCCCTGGAGCGAGGGGTTCTGTCACAGCTGATCAACCTTAAAGTTGGGAAAACATTCAGAATAAAGTAAGAGAGATATAGCGATAGATGACTGGAAGCAAAGACCTGGAAGTATGTGGGGTTGATGCGATTTTCACACATTTGTCTTTTGTGCATTAAACTAAAAGTACAAAACTCATCAACTGAGAGTATTTTTGTGATAATTATATCGAGGAAAAAGAATAAGAAGTGAAATAAAGCAAAATGTAATGAATTGTTAGTGTAAGATTATTTATAGAGGTTGTAATTAAACCACAAATTTATTAAAATTAAGATTATTCTCATTCTGCATGGGTTGCCAAGTTTTGTATGACTTTGTGTAAAACTTTTCCAGTGACTTTTCTTGGTTTGTTACGGACCACCTATCAACGCGGCACTAAATTTGGTCCTCCGACAGCTAGCGGTCTCAGAGGGTTCTAACCCGTTCCAAACTTAGTCCTAGGTAGCGAACAAGAAATTGAGACTGAAACAATTACGGAAAATACAAAACAAAAACCCTAAACAAAACACTACATATACCACATGGAGCAAAAGAGTTTGATAGAAAACTCCCGCACTTCCGTGGCCCTTTGTTTCCACAAAAATCATTATTATTTTCATTCTTTTTTAAAGTACCATATTTTCCACACACACACCCACATTAGCATCCCTTACATCAAGTTCCCCCCTTTAAAACAACAATTAGCACAACATATTTATATTTTTATAGATGTTGTTTTTCGACCTTATTTCCGTTGTCATTGTATTTATAATTTTTCCGGCTCAAGGTCCACATAAATAAATAATAAAAATATTTATCAATTTATATTCTTTATCATATTTTATTTTATTTCAATATTTCGACTGTCATCGTTCCACAATCACACAATTTTTATTATTCTTTTTTATGTCTATCCTTATACAACTAACATTTCTTATACAAAAACCTAACAATCCACTAACACCAGGCGAAGCTAATAAAGGGAGTCATTCACTCGGATTTCCACCAACATCGAAGATTTGGTTGGCCCGTTTCGGCCCGCAAGTAATTGTCAACTTTACTTTTTATTTACCCTAATTTAAAGAGCTCTCTACTGTGCCTAACTACTGTGCCTGAATTGATACCATAGGTTGATCATCAATCGTATATATACAAACTCAATTCTGCAATTCACATGTGCGAATTAGTATCGATCGAAGATCCATAAATATCAACATCACTGAAAGGCCTATAATAGAACAGACAGAATTTGTCCACCATGTTCTTCTTTTCCTCATGCATTTTCGCATTGTTGCAGTGCTTTGAGGTGAGTTTTAATCAATATCACAGAGTTGTATTTGTCCGTGGTATAGCATTTTTGAAGACCGTGCTAGTGTCAGTTACATTTATTTGAATTTTGCTGACCGATTTTGTTAGTTTTTGGTTAATATATGAGAAATTCATACTACAAGTTACAAGTCATGAACATTTTTCGAATTGAAATTCTCATACAAAATTTTCCTGATTTCCCATATGTTTTGACAGACGACAAATCGGGTATTTTTTCTTATTTGTCTAGGAATCAGGAAAAAATGCTTGATTTGCTTTATGCAACGCTGTTTTATCTCACCAAAAACGAATCTCACCCCGCAATTTGGCAACCCTAGCAGAAGAGAACCAAAAAAGTCGACGCGATTCACTCAAACGCATTTCTTTCCCGCGTGATAACTTGATTATTTCATACTTTTTACACACTTTATGTAATTCTATTTAAACATGGTTGGAATTTTGATAGTTAGATACTGTAACATCATCAGAAAACTTCTCGTGTATTGAAATATTCCACGACGAGAGTAAGAGAGCCAGCAGAGAAACCACACGCTTCACTCGTTTACTTTGATGGCATTCGACTCCATAAGTAAATTTTCTTCTGATGCATTTCTTATGTATTTACTGTTTCTCAAACATATTTTTTATACTTTGGTATTTAATTTTATTCCTGGAATACATTTGTGCTGAATTTGATTGTGGAAAAATATCAGACAAAGCAAAATGCCTGTTGTTGTCGGCTTAGTGTGTTTGTTGTCGTAGTAATACTACCTCGTCAATGCGCCTTCACTTTAAATCAAATCGGGAAAAATCCCAATGTGAACACTTCGGATTTGGTTAGGACTTTTGATACGAAATCGGGAAAATATTTTTTAGTGCGAATGAGCTATTAAACACTTTCAAAACATCAAAGAAAAACACATTAGCGGCATTAATTCAAACTTGAAAGCCGACAACTTTTGCTCAGCGCAAGTTTCCCTCGCACCGTTGCATGAGGCGCCAGGTATAGTTGCTCAGCGTATTTGTGCTCAAAACCATATCAGCTGACAAAGATGGATACATAAGGTGGTAGCAGTAGCAATTGCATGTATTATGACTGTTTACTTTTACTATTGTTCTAGTGCTATCACCTTATTTATCCATCCTAGTCAGCTGACAATGAAATGTCAAAAGTTTACACGTTTCTACACCCCACGTTTGCGCAGCAAATCTGACTTGAAGACCTTCCACTTTTGTGCAAGTCGCTTTGTATGGGAAATTTATTTGTTTTGACGTTTGCCGCGTGTTTGCGAGGTTTACGAGGCTCTTTCGAGTTTGCATGAGGAGCACTATTCATTTTCTAAATGACACTTTTTCCAATTTTGTTTACATTTTCATTATTTTTCAACCAGCATTTTGTTTTTGTTTAAGCTCTCCTCATGTCAAAGTCAACAGCTACGTATACCTACATATAAATGTAGACAGAAAAACATAAAAACAAAAGTTTGAATCTGACAAAAGCGGCCAACTAAACATTAAGAAAAAATTTAAATCAGCTGTCTACTGAATTTACCTTCTCATTCTACCATGCTTACTGCTTTGTGGGATGCACAACGCCGTTTTTTGATTTTCTTTATTTTGTTTCTCTTTAATTACAACGGTCATACCAACTAAAACGTCTTTTAACAAAATACACGACACACAATGTAACAAACTTGGGGCTCGGAAGCTGAACGAATGTGAGTGATTATGCGAAAATAAATCAACGTGTGCATGGTACAATAATATCTTCATGGTAATAGCAGCGCGCGTTGTTGTAGTTGTAGGCAGCAACAAAAGGCATTTTGTTTTTGTTCTATTCGCTTCAGCTGTCAAACTCTACACAAATACACACCAACAACACAAGAATGCAAAAGAGTACAAAAACAAAGTACATGTGAGTGTGACAGCCGAAGCGAAGAACCTCATGAAAAAAATTAAAACAGCTGCTCTTACGACTTTACCATGAACATATTGTACCATGAACGTGTGTAGCAAAGCATGCATCAACACATGGTACAATAATATCTACACGGTAATAGCAGCTCGCGTTGTTGTAGTTGTAGGCAGCAACAACAGGTATTTTGTTTTTGTTTTATTCGCTTCAGTTGTCAAACTCTACACAGATGAATACCAACAACACAAAAATGCAATAAAGTCCATAAACAAAATACATATGAGTTTGACAACTGAAGCGAATAATGACATGAACAAATTTAAAACAGCTGTCCTAACGACTTTACCATGTAATATTATTGTACCATGCATCAACATATAAACGGTTGAATCGTGATTCAGAATCATCAGTGGTCTTCATGAAAGCTCGAAAGAACCTCGTAAACTCGAAAACATCGTAAACGTGCACAGCAAACGTCAAAACAAACAAATTTCCTATACAAAGCGACTTGCTCAAAAGTGGAAAGTTTCGCGGCAAATTTGCTGCGCAAACGTGGGATGGAAAAACGTGTAAACTTTTGACATTTCGTTGTCATCTGACTAGGTTGGATAAATACGGTGATAGCACTAGAACAGTAGAAAAAGTACACATACATAATACATGCAATTGCTACTGCTACCACCTTATGTATCCATCT
The DNA here is from genome assembly GCA_963931995.1 of Phaonia tiefii. NCBI lineage: Eukaryota > Metazoa > Arthropoda > Insecta > Diptera > Muscidae > Phaonia > Phaonia tiefii. The sequence goes on from OZ008371.1 coordinate 198,689,085, forward strand.
TGGTCAGCTGATATGGTTTTGAGCACAACTACGCTGAGCAACTTTACTTGGTGCCTCATGTAACGGTGCGAGGGAAACTTGCGCTGAGCAAAAGTTCTCGGCTTTCACGTTTGCATGAATGCCGCTATCGTCTATGCACACCATTAGAAGAAGTTGTCCACCAGTAAACATCGCGCGACTATGAATTCGAAAGAAAAATTATTTTTTTTATTATTATAAATTTATTTTTATACATTTATTTATTATTATAAATATTAAAATTATATATAAGTTCTTCTTTGTTTATTAACCATTTCTTCATCCAAATACGCTTTTTGACGTAGAATACGTCTTACCCTACGGTATGAGGAGTCATGTCAGGATTTTATTGTTGTAATCTTTAATTCATTGAATTTGAGGAAACGGCTAGATGAATTTTTTTTAAATTTTTTTTGTAGGTAAAGGAAGATGTTATCTTTCGTTTGATATACATTTCATATTAGTTGATATATTTCTAGTATTTTAATTTCTCAAATGAAAATTGTATATACACATACACTCAAACATATGTGTGGTGTTTGGTTGAGTGTTTTTGGTTTCTCAACATTGCTTAGGAACATGTATCTAGTAAAAAGTGAAACGAACAGCAAGCTAATGTTGCTTGGCAACATGTATCTAGTAAAAAGTGAAACAAACAGTAAGCTAACGTAATAAAGCTTTTTTGCGAAAGTTTCAATAAAGCTGTTGTAACATTAATTTTGAATTGTAAAGCGTAAAGCTTTCACACAACGCTCGAATGCTAATGCGAAGACTCGATAAGGTAAACCTTTTTTAATATTAGGGCGGCCCTCTCAACATTCACAGAACTTATTTCAATAAAAATATTAATTAAAATACATAAATTAAATTAAGTTTAAAAAAATTGAACATAATCTTTTTTTTTAAAACGGACTTGAATTAAATGCCGTTGGTAAATATAAAAATTACAGCAGACAGTTGTCCGAGGCCTTCGGCCACGGACTGTCCCTGCAGGCTGTGTCAGAGACACGGCCATTAAGTTTAACGTAGAATACGCCATCCGATAAGACAGAAAACATATATAACAATAAATGATAAATAATATAAGCAAATGAATTTATTGTTATGTATGTTTTCTGTCTTATCGGATGGCGTATTCTACGCTAAACTTAATGGCCGTGTCTCTGACACAGCCTGCAGGGACAGTCCGTGGCCGAAGGCCTCGGACAACTGTCTACTGTAATTTTTTTTCTATTACGCTTCTTTTATTTTCTTTTCTGGATAATAGCAATAATAATTGCAGCACAAACTTTGTCATTATTCATTAAGACCTTTTCAGCACACTATTTGTTAACAAATGAATAGCGGCATTCATGCAAACGTGAAAGCCGAGAACTTTTGCTCAGCGCAAGTTTCCCTCGCACCGTTGCATGAGGCACCAGGTAAAGTTGCTCAGCGTAGTTGTGCTCAAAACCATATCAGCTGACCAAGATGGATACATAACGTTGCGGCTCCACAATCAACTTGCAGTTGATACTCTTTTACATATACTGGTTGTCAAAATGCGATAAATTTGACAGTTGTGATACAGGCTGTGCTCGACAGTTGAAGCGACTTCATTATTGAAATGTCGTCATCAAGGAAAGTTTCTATAATTCTCGCGTCGGTTGTTATTTTAGAAGAAATGAAAAAGATAATAGAGGAAGAAAAAAAAAAAAAAAAGGTGACAAGAAAATATTGGGTGAAACCAATGCTAGCTTTAAGGTAAGCAAATTGAAATGAAATATTTTTATATTTGTATTTATATTAATGCATTACTTTTTGTTTATTAAGGATGGAGCACGACTTAGAAGCTCATTTGATGAAAGACCTAATGTGGGACGACGCTGCTGATTTCAAAAACTTCACCAGGATAGATGTTACTAAGTTTGAAGAGCTACTAAAATTGGTAAGATTTTAAAAATACTATTTGTAATAATATGTAATAAAGTTTGTGTTTGCTTTTTACAGGTTCACGACGGCCTAAAAAAAGAAGACACACACATGCGCGCTGCACTTTCGCCGAGGCTGAAATTGTGCATAAGTTTAAGATTTATTGCCACTGGAGACTCCTACAAGTCTTTGCAGTTTTTGTCGAGAGTGTCCAGGAAAACGATAGGCAAATTTGTGCCAGAGGTGTTAGAAGCGATATACCGAAGTCTGCAAGTGGAATATTTAAAAGTAAGTTCTCACCACAAACAATAGTATTTGATAATACTAAATAAATTAAAAATGGTATTTTACTGGTTTACAGATGCCCAATACTGAAAGAGAATGGCAAGAAATAGCAACGGACTTCAATCAATTATGGCAATTCCCTCACACACTAGGTGCACTCGATGGGAAGCATATTCGGATAAAGGCTCCGGCGAACTCTGGTTCGCTATTTTATAATTTTAAAGGGTATTTTAGTATTGTGTTGTTTGCTGCTGTTGACGCACACTCACGTTTTAGATATATAAACGTCGGCAGCAACGGCAAGTCATCAGACAGCACAATTTTTACCGAAAGTTCGTTATACGAGGCCATGCAGAATGGAACTTTAAATATTCCCCAGCCGGAGGAGTTGGTTGTCGACGAAGGGAGTAAAATTCCTTACTTCTTTATTAGCGACGATGCTTTTGCTCTCGATAGGCACATTATGAAGCCCTACAACAGAAACATGAAACTAAGCGTGCCTCAAGAAATTTTTAACTATAGGCTTTGTCGGGCAAGAATGGTTGTGGAATGTGCCTTCGGTCGGTTGGCCAGTAGGTTTAGAATATTCCACAGACCAATCGAAGTTAAACCGGACTCTGTGGACGCTATTGTGAAGGCTTCTTGTGTCCTTCACAATTATTTGACTAAACCTCGTACGGCCAGTGTAGCAGAAGCGGCTGACAGTGAAATAATTGATGCGTTTTCTGCAATTGGCAACCAAAGCCAAAGAACGTACAAGTACGCGTGCAGAACTAGGGATGAGCTGTCACGATACTTGACAACTAGAGGGAACGTAGATTTTCAATGGAAGAAAATTAATATAAAATAGTTTTTTTTAAAAATAAAAAAAAAATGATTTTTTATTCCAGGCCAAAAGGGTTTGTACCTTTAACAACCAATAAAATGCATCAACCAATAAAACAATAAAATGATTATTACTCAATTCAATTCATTAATTTCATAAATTTCACAAGTCTTCATCTACAATCTCTGCATCAGACATTGCAGTAAATAAAATATCATTTTGCGACGAACTTTTCGAGAGAGGTGTTGATGTCCTTGATATTGCTGTGCCAGAGCTTTGCGAGCAAGATGTCGATGGCCTTGGCAAGTTTGCTATGGGTGCGAATACTCTCGTTGGGACTATTTGGCAGACATTTATTCCAACATTATTTTTTAAACTATTCTTTTTTTTGGTTGTAAGCATCATTTGAATTTCTGCCATTGCGTCATAGGCGTCCCCTTCTGGTAAATCTCTTAATTGCCTATCAACACTTTCTGAAAAGAGGTGAAACACACTGACGTCTTTACCTATGCTTAGTAATTTGTCAATTGCATTATCCAATTTTGAATTGGGCTCTGGAGTATGTTTCCTTTTTTGTGTTACACCAGATTGGGACGATGCAGCAAAAGAACTATCACTTGCCTCAGCATCTAAGGTTTCCTCCAATAATGAATCAACATTTTCCTTTAAATATAAACAAATATAGACATAAGTATTTATATATATGCATATACATATATCTGCTGTTATAAGCAAAACACATTTTTTAACACATATTTCATCTACCTGGAATGAGTTGTCCAAAGTTTTACGACGAGAAAGAGATGCATCCACAAATGACATCTGAGTGTACCAAAATATGCTTGGCAGGTATACGGAATCTGCGTCACATCCAGATCTTTTACTTTTTTCAATTTTAGCCTTTTCCCTCGTGTACACCGTCCGGAGAGATTTAATTTTCTTTTTTACGTCCTCGACAGAAATTTTAGTCTCTGCAGCAATGTCCGCATACGCCTTCATTTTTAGGTCATTGCGCCTGTATATAGGCGCATTCATATTCCATAACTCTTCCCTGCTTCTATAAAGTTCAATAAACTTCAGCAAATCACTTTGTTTATTCATTTTTTCACTTAAAGCAATTTTTTACATTAACAACTCTTTTGCCTAAAATCACCACCACACTTGCATTCGATTTTAACGCGGGAAAACAAAAAAAACAATGCTGTGTCAGCTGTTTAGTTGAAAGCAAATCGCCCAGCTCGGTTGATAGATAAAATCGCCATCAACCACCAGACGACTCACAAAAGTGTGAGTGTATTAGTATAAATCTTTGAGAGTATTACTGGTTGACGGCGATTAGTTGATTGTGGAGCCCCCGGGTAAGGTGGTAGCAGTAGCAATTGCATGTATTATGTATGTGTACTTTTTCTACTGTTCTAGTGATATCACCTTATTTATCCATCCTAGTCAGATCCCACGTTAGCGCAGCAAATTTGCCTCGAAAACTTTCCACTTTTGAGCAAGTCGCTTTGTATGGGAAATTTGTTTGTTTTGACGTTTGCTGTGCGAGTTTACGATGTTTTCGAGTTTACGAGGTTCTTTCGAGCTTTCATGAAGACCACTAATATTGTACCAGCATGTTGGTGTGTTATATGCGTCAAGCTTTATGATCCAATCACTTGATTGTGCCAGCTTGCTGGTGTTGTGTAGATCGTCTTTGTTACTACTTTTACAACGAGGCGCTTCACTAATTTTCTTTGTTGGCAATTCCCCAGAGTAAATTTTATTCTCTATTCAAAATTCCTTACTCTTTGCTTTTTACCATGTACTTGCAAAAAAAGTGTTTAATAAAGTACCGAATGGCAGCACTGCGGCAAAGACTGGTTCTCAGCAGCGTGTTTTACTAAATTTTCCATCACTGTTGTCAAAAACACCCATATGTCATTCCTCAAAGGTTTGGTTACCATTTTTAGGTGGCAATTACAATCCCGCCAAAACTAATGACAACTTTTCCGCCAGTTTCCATACATTTAAGCCAATTGCAGCCGCGTCTGGAGTCATTCTGCCTAAAAGCTTTGGTCATTAAACATTACAAAGTGCTTGGCGAAGTTGACCTGTCAGTTACATATACATACGTTCTACCTTTTGTACACACCGGATAAACAAAATAAAAACTACTATTAACAGAAATGTCTCTTATGGCTGGAAAGGAAAATATCGACAAGAAGGATGTATTTGGATTAAAAGTAAGTCGAAAGAGCCTCTTAAGATGAAAGACACGTGAATATATTATGTGATGTTCTGCTCACATTTCAGAGTCCACGTAAAATTTTAGCTGAAAATGTAAATAATGTGCGCAAAATGTCTATTGGTGCGGAGGAGTCCCATACGAACGCAAGTAAGGACGTTAAAGAACAGAAAAATAATCCCGGTACTTCCTTGGCCAGCAAAGTGTCTGCTCCGTTCGATATTTCTATTGAACCACTGTTAAAGGAAAACCCTAGGCGCTTCGTTATTTTTCCCATACAGTATCTTGATATTTGGCAGATGTATAAAAAGGTTAGTTGGTTTTCATATTCTAACTTAAATTAGTGTGCGATGATCTTGCGTATCTGAGCGGTATTATTTGTGACGTCTAAAAAACAACAGTACGAAAACGCGGGAACGGTTCTTTATCATTTAAAGCGGGAAGTGGGGGAATATTGCTTGCTGTTAGTCATGTCTATCGAATGAAATTCTTATTTTCCCTCCAATTTTTGGCTCTTTATAATTTTTGATATTTGTGAATAGGGAGGAGGACGTATAGCTTCCTTTTTGTAATATATGTTATTGTATTCATATGTCATTTCCGGAGTGCTTTATGTAGCTAATACAATATGCCCTTAGTTAATGTAATCATTTGAAATGAATTGTGCATTCTAGTGAAATGCCCCCTAATGTTAGCAAAATAATCTATTTCGAAACATTGGGTAGAAATTTGAGCAAACTACATATTAACGGCTTTATTCATAAAAAGTTATGAGAGACTTGAGTAACGATTTTTGTATGGTTAATCATCTCAAGCATCTCATAGCTGTTTATTAAGAAGGTCGTAAATCTATAAGTTTATACTACACATCTGACCTAAATACAGTTTATTGACGTTTATTGTATAGGAATGTTTATCTAAGGCAATGGGTGTGTATCTCGAAATTTTCCATCATACGCTGACTCGAAATTTCTAAAACAATAAGTTTCTTAAAAAGTAAGGCAGTGATTTTGACGTCAACTTACATATCTCATTGTTTGTAATTTATGACATTTCCCACCCACCCTACAATTTGCATATCTGTAATTACAGGCAGAAGCTTCATTTTGGACAGTTGAAGAAGTGGATCTGTCCAAAGACATGGCTGACTGGGATAATAAACTCACCGACAATGAGCGTCATTTCATATCGCACGTCTTGGCTTTCTTTGCCGCATCTGATGGCATTGTAAATGAGAATTTAGTTGAACGATTCTCCCAAGAAGTGCAACTCACCGAAGCACGCTGTTTCTATGGTTTCCAGATAGCCATGGAAAATGTCCACTCTGAGATGTATAGTATTCTTATTGACACCTACATTAAAGAGCGCGATCAACGTGATTATTTGTTTAACGCAATCGAAACAATGCCAGCTGTTAAACGTAAGGCTGACTGGGCCTTGTCGTGGATTTCATCACAATCGGCTAATTTTGGTGAACGCATTATAGCATTTGCCGCTGTGGAAGGTATATTTTTCAGTGGCAGTTTTGCTTCAATATTTTGGTTGAAGAAACGTGGATTAATGCCTGGCCTAACATTCTCCAACGAGTTAATATCACGTGATGAGGGTCTTCACTGCGATTTTGCCGTATTGATGTTTAAATATTTAGTTCAGCGCCCCAGCAAAGAACGTATCACTGAAATAATAGCTGAGGCTGTTAAAATTGAACAAGAATTTTTGACCGATGCTTTGCCAGTTAATTTAATTGGTATGAATTGCGGCTTAATGTCAGAATACATTGAATTTGTAGCCGATCGTTTGTTGGTGGAGCTAGAAGTTGGCAAGGTATGACAGTGGATGAACACATATTAAAATCAGGATTTTATTTGAGAATATTTGGTATATTTTACAGGTGTATAATACAAAGAATCCTTTTGCCTTTATGGAAATGATTTCATTGGACGGAAAAACAAACTTTTTCGAAAGGAAAGTTGGAGAATATCAGAAATGTGGAGTAACAGCTAATCGCCTCGACAACGTTTTCACACTGGATGCAGACTTTTAAAATGATTTGGACTTTTTAATCTAATATAAGTACTTATTGTTTGTCTTTGTCAATTCTAAAATTATATAGTTTTTAAGTCGCATAACACCACCCAAAAATCATCAAACCCATTTTTAGTTTTAAGATCGTTTATTATGTCTATTGACTTGATTTATCAATCAGTTAGTGTATCTATATATTAGCGTAAACATTGAAAACCCATTTGTTTTATAAAATTGTCATTATTTTCCCATTCCTTTGTTCCAAAGTGATTGTAACGAATATGTCTGTATATCTGAACCGTACACTTGACTAAAGACTCATCCGTAAACAAAAAATCTTTGGAGTCGACAACAAAATATGAAACGAACAACAAATGTACATAATTTACACCATTTATAATATTTTATTAGAAAAGGAAATTATACATAAACTTACACGTATAATTTTAAACCATGATTTTAATTTTCTTTCTTGAAAGAAATCTTACCTTCTCAAAAATGTATTTACATATGTAGTATCAAGATAACAAACGTACCTCAAAAATATATCGTATACACAAAAATCGAATGCAAGTAGTTTATTAATTCTTTCGGAGTTATGACGCGAGCATGATTTAAAAAATAATGTATTTGTTTCTCACACCTATTCAAAATTATAGATCTTTGGAAAGTAAATGGAGTGAAAAAGTTATTCGAATTTTGAAAATAGGTTAAAAAAGGCGCTTAAAATTTCATACAATGTTTCACAGAGCAAATCCATTGCAAGTATTTACATAATGGAATTTTCTTTGAAATAAACTTGTTTGAACCAATGGGGGTAAAATTACCTGGGAACAGACCCGGATCTACAATTTTTTCGAACGGAGGTAAAAACTTGATAGTGGCGCCCCTTCCCTTCAGTGTTTGAGAAAAACTGACAAATGAGTAGCATGAGTGACCATTTGTGAAAAAATAATCCTTTAATAAATTTAACTTTTTATTAAGTCTGTTCGCGTACTGGATAATTTGTACAAATTATTACTATTTCTTACTTGATAGTGTTCGTTTACACCAAAAAGCCAGTAACGAGAGAGCAAGAGAGAGATTATTTTGACAGTTCGATGATAGAGAACTTGCAAGTTTTTACTGGAGAAATTTTTGGCAGTAAGAATTTTCAAGTAATAACAAGTCTGTTCGCGTACTTTCCCAGTAAAAATGATCAAATAACTAGTTTTCGGAGAGTAAGAATGATTTGGCTTTCTCAGTAAAAAATAGGTTTGTTTCTTTACTTTTTGTGTAAAGTGCGTGTAAATGAGAGTAAAAGCAAAATTCACTGTCAAATACTCAAAATTACACAAAAGTAATGAAACGCAAAAAACCACTTTTCTTACACGCAAACAAATGTCAAAACACAAAACATATGTTTGACAACAAATCTTGCATATCATGTTAATTTTCACTGTTCATTTGCACACTTCCCATCTTTAAATAAGCACTCTCAAAGCAATCACTTTTCAAGTTAATAAAATTGTAAATTCAATAATTTTTTTTCACTTGCGTTATTTTTTTCACAAATAATACATATGTTTTTATGTTGACGTTTCGAACAGCTGATTGTTTGACACTTTACACAAACTTACCCGAAGAAAAAGTCTGTGTAAGTTTGGGTAAAAGAGAAACGCATTTTGACGTTAAGAGAAAAAAAAATCTCTCTCATTTACACAATTTTGGAGTAAAGAAACGCTTTTGTGTAACTTTGTGTAAATTTGTGTAACTTTGTGTAAAATTGTGCAAGTAAAGAAACAGAGCTAATATCAGAAAAAGTACGCGAACGACATCCAGTAAAAACTTGCAAGAAATAAGAACTTTTGTATGTAAACAGCTGATTTGCAATGTAAACATTAGCTCTGTTTCTTTACTTGCACAATTTTACACAAAGTTACACAAAAGCGTTTCTTTACTCCAAAATTGTGTAAATGAGAGATTTTTTTTCTCTTAACGTCAAAATGCGTTTCTATTTTACCCAAATTTACACAGACTTTTTCTTCGGGTAAGTTTGTGTAAAGTGTCAAACAATCAGCTGTTCGAAACGTCAACATAAAAACATATGTATTATTTGTGAAAAAAATAACGCAAGTGAAAAAAAATTATTGAATTATTGAATTTTATTAACTTGAAAAGTGATTGCTTTGAGAGTGCTTATTTAAAGAAGATGGGAAGTGTGCAAATGAACAGTGAAAATTAACATGATATGCAAGATTTGTTGTCAAACATAAGTTTTGTGTTTTGACACTTGTTTACGTGTAAGAAAAGTGGTTTTTTGCGTTTCTTTACTTTTGTGTAATTTTGAGTATTTGACAGTGAATTTTGCTTTTACTCTCATTTACACGCACTTTACACAAAAAGTAAAGAAACAAACCTATTGTGAGAACCAACAAACGCAGTTCGAACAAAATACTACAAATCACCAAAACTGTATTTTTTTTTTAAAGAAATAGCTAAAGGTTAATTACAGAGCATTGAACAATCACCTTTTATCTTAAAATGTGAGATTCCAAAGATTAATTTGTTGTTTTATACTCTATATTTTCTAATTTTGTTTGTTTACACAAATCATATGTTTCAAAACATATGTTATTACTTGCAAATTCTTACTGGCAAAAGTTTCTCCAGTAAAAACTTGCACGTTCTCTATCATCGAACTGTCGAAATAATCTCTCTCTTGCTCTCTCGTTACTGGCTTTTTGGTGTAAACGAACACTATCAAGTAAGAAATAGTAATAATTTGTACAAATTATCCAGTACGCGAACAGACTTAACATAGGTTTTAAAACATATGTTTTATGTAAACAAACAAAATTAGGACGTAGAAAGAATATAAAATAATAAATTTATCATTGGAATTTTAATTTTTAAGAGAAAATGTGATTTTTGAATATTTTGTTATAAATCTTTAAGTATTTCTGTTGAAAAAGAAAACAGTTTTGATGATTTGTAATGTTTTGTTCGAATTGCGTTTGTTGGTTCTTCCAATGTTTACATTGCATATCAGCTGTTTACATACAAAGTTCTTATTTCTTGCTAGTTTTTGCTGGATGTCGTTCGCGTACTTTTTGTTATATTTTTTACTCAGAGAGCAAAATCATTCTTACTCTCCGAAAACTAGTTACTTGATAATTTTTACTGGTAAAGTACTCGAACACAGCTATTATCTATTAGCTACTAACTTTCATTTGTGACATAAAACAAAAAATATATAACCAGGAAAGAGTACAACCTTACACGGCATGCTTTCTTTTCTGCGAAAGAATCTATTAGCTCCTCAATGTCCGTCGCATAGACAGTTTTGTTTTCAATGGCTAGGATCGCAAGGCTAGATAGAGGCTAATAACTCATCGCTCATAGCTTGCAGATGTCGTTGGTTATGTGCAATAAATTCTTAAAGCTACACTAACATTGGGAAACGCTCCATACAAGTCATGCTTGTAAAGATGTAACAGGTCGAAGGCATTTGATTTTTCATTAATTTTTTGGAAATTCGTTTGTTTTTAAGAACCGACTCAATTTTCAACTTTTCTGATACAGGTGTAGTTTCTTTGATCCAATATTCTACCGGGTTTTATCTTAATTCTTGCAAGATCTTAACTTCTCGCCACAGAACGCGAAATGGTAATATCCTCTTTTTTGTATTTCAGCGTTCACTCTATTAATCTCTCGAAGAATATTACTACTTCCTTTTAAGTTTTTTTGTACATTTTTGCATTATTTTCCACCGCGTGGTGGATGGAAACAGTACGGTAGACTCAGTACAAACTCTGCCAGCTCGTACATTTGCATAACTCTGGATTGGTCTCCTTTGTATATGCCGGCCATATTGGATCCGTTGTAAAATTGTCCACGACATTTTTGCACATCCAAATAATCAGCTTCTAGTTTTTCTAGAATGCGCTGTGTGATACATTCTTCAGTCTTTCCGTCAACTTCAATGAAATCAATAAAACTTTCCTTTATTTCACAACCAGTTTCTGTTATTTTGATGTATCGAATGCAGTCAAACATGATTTGCCATTATATCGACGATTTCATTTTGTGTCGCTTGTGAGATGTATTACACGTCCGTTTTTTAAGTGGTTCAATTGATACTTGAGAGTAGGATCATATTTAGCGGGGAGACTTATCAAATTAAGAAAATTTCCTTGATTAGGCTGAGGACCACTTTCAGCGAGATCACTCGATGTTTCTTCCGAACCTCTAAAAGAAAGACAGTTTGAGGCAAGGTACATGACAGCGTCCATTACTACATGGAGAATATGTCTCCATTTTTCCTTCTCCAAGTGAATTAATCGCTCTATGTCGCGATCGATGCCCTGACATGATTTCATTTGTTGCAGACGGGATTTCCATTTAGTAAAGCATGCGTTGGCTGAAGTTCAGGACCAGGGGCAGGCAAAAAAAAAATTTAAAAAAAAAATACCAAAATTAAAGAAATATTAAAGAATGCGACAAAATTGAAAACTAGCCGTCGCACGGACCTATGGGGCCCACAGGGTGCAAAAAACCGTCACACCCAGGGACATTTGGGTATGGATTAGTGTGGGTACTTCAACGAAAGGTATTTGTGTCACGAATTCCGTGGTGTCATTCTTTTTTTCGTGGGATGTCTGTAAGTCCATATAAGTCCACTTTTGTGCGTACAGTAACCATGAGATTGGTTATGGTAACCATCCAGAAAATAATTTTTTTTTTTAAAGTATCGACTGATTTTTTCGATTTTGCCACACATCGACTTAAGGTACAGAGGGAATTTCAACCCCCCTGTCTGAGCGACTTAGTGCAATATACATTTAACGATTTTCCAAAAGTTCTACCAGACGGTACGAGCAACATAGGTCCCTGCGAGGGCTACTTTTCCATTTTCTCACATTCTTTACATTTTCTTTAATTTTGGTTTATTTAAAAAAATTTTTTGCCCATGCGTTTGTGATACTTCATGCTCATTTAATTTTTCTGAAGTCCTTTTCCAGTTTTTGAGACTATCTTTACACAAGGCTGATGTAGAAGTTGTCGAATAGCCTGCAGACAGTGCAGTAGAATGCATTTTTTGTTTTCGAATTAACAAGCCAGGATCTTTTAATATTTACGATATTCGCCATTGTTCCCAACCACATATTGTGTTAAATGCCTACCGTTGCGTTCAGTGGACTTAAACTCTATGGTGTTTGGATGTTCATAATTCAGTAATGTAGCTTGGTTGCTCAAGAATGACTTTTGTTGATCTGTTAAAACTTTAAGCAAAGCAAAAATTTGTGTGCTTTTGCTAATTTGACGCAAATAATTCAAACCCTGGCTTCACTTCTTCGACATTTCGAATTCGCCCCATTAAACTGACAAGTGCCCCCGGGTGCCCCCCTTAGATCCGGGGCTGCCTGGGAATCAAAATATTTTTTTTATTACACTGCTGGACAATAGCAATGCGAGACACAAAAGACAAGTGACTGGTTTTAACATTTTCGTTCGCATAGCTGACATCGAAACTAGTTAATGGGTCCGAATGTAAACACACAACCACTCATTAACACTTAAAGCTAGGGATAAGAACGAAAGTGAGTGACTGGCTTTCGTTCGCTTAGGGTTTCTTTCGAGATCGTGGATAAGGCTGTTCAGTTCTATGTCTACATTTTATTTTATCGCCAAAAGAGCCAACGTTTAAGAAATAATTAAAAATAGAGAAGTAACCACCCAAGTTCGATCTTCCGTTTGTAAGTGAAAGTGGAATGCTTTCACGAGATTCCATTTTCCGCTTTCACTCAAAATCTCGTGTAAAGCCAGGTATTCTTCAGCTTTTATCATTTTCGTTGCCATAAGAAGTACGTGTTTAAAAAATAACGAAAATTTCATGAACCAAAAATTTCACGTACTTTTCATTTGCTGGTACTCAGCTCTTCGCGAAAATTTAGTAGGCAAAATCAATTACAGAGTTGTTACGCCAAAGCTATTTCGTACGAAAACAATTGTTTGGTAATTGTTTCGGACCGGAATTTTGACATTTCGATAATTTTAACAACCAAAAGTATCAACACGTGCATTAAAAATACAATGGAGTGCGTAAATTAATTATTTGCAAGGTAAATCAAAGATAGGTGGTAACTCTCCGCAACAACATTTTCTGTTTCGAGATAAATGACAAAATTTCCTATGAAAATATCGCAAGATCTGAACACGGGGCTTTAGAGAGGATACACCACTGGAATGTAGAATGTAGTGTAATGTAGAAAGTCTTGCGTGTCGAAGATGTGTTTGACAGGAGGCCTAGACAGGCTGCTCCAAAATGGAAGATTTTCACGGCGATATTTGGCGGACGGAAATAAAACCGAAGCATAAAGTTGTACAGATTTATTAAAAACTTGGTGAATAAATAAAATACCAAACCGAAAAGTCTGAAAGTGACAGCACAAATAGAAACACAAACCAGTTGTGAATAAGATTTATTCATTCAGATTATATCAGTAGCACAGCTAATTTCATTTCATTTGTACCCTAATCTGTCAAAGTTTGTTAACATTATTGGATTTATTTACATTTTATGATCACAGAGTTGTAAAGAATTTTATATGTTGTTTATTTATATGTTCACATTGTGTTTGCATCAGCTGACTTTGACAGATTAGATGCTTTGTTATTGCCCACAAATTACAATAACATCTGTTATAATCTGAATGAATAAATCTTGGCTGTGACATTCATGTTTTCTTTTATTCAAGATTATAATTGATTTGACAACCAGAATTAAAAACACTAAATACACACATCATACAACCGACACGTTGATAATTGAAATATTAAAATATAATTTAAAAAGAATTATGAAATATTAAAACATATTTCAAGAAAAAATGATTATTAAACACGTAAAATACACACAAGTACAGCAAAAAAATTCGCACAAGTTAAAATGAAAATAAAATTGGTGTGGGAAATTACCACGAAATGTGAATAAAACAAATACGCATACTAGATATGTTTATAATTTAAAGCGATAACGAGGAAGTCAGATTTCCACCATCCAAATCATCCACAACATCGCCATCCGAATTAAATCCGAAACAACTTTGGAGCGCCAACAGAGGTACTATATGTATATCAAGGGGGACCCATCAACATTTTATATATAGTATGTACTTTCCACACCTTATACATACACAGACAAATAATTTATAATCTGGAAATAAAAATAGATTTTTTGCAAATTTTCCTTTTAAAACATCTTTGGAATAAATCCCAGGGACTTCTCCGCGATTTAGGAGTGAGTGCTCAGTCCAAAGTCGTAGGTTAAGATTACGGATGTTGACCCTACTCCAGAATATCATATAAGAAGATAGCAGGAATGTTGATGTTGATGAAATATGTTAGCTTTTTATTCAAAAGATAACGATTACAAATTCATTTGTGTATAACACGTTACGGACCACATATAATACTAACCAGCACTAACCCGCTAACAGCAACACCATATAAATTATACCGGCGATATATAAAGCTCCAAACCAATTTTTGGTGGCCGTCGGTGGTGCAATGGTAGTGTGCGCAGCTCTTGTACATGAGATCGTGGGTTCGATCCCTGCTCTGACAATCTTACATTTCTTTCGACGACGGTTACCTCGCTTAGTGATGGCGACATTATCGAGTACTTTGCCATTAAAAGCTTCTCAAAATACCGTTCGGATCAGTTGTAATCCTGTAGATCCCAATCAGTGAGTATACAACTAGAAAGCGCACAGCTCATTGCTTGTGAGAAGCTCTCCCCAATCACTTCATGGGATGTAATGGGAAACCATTTTTTTAAACCAATTGTTATCCTGGAAAGTCGACACATTTTGTCTCCGAATCCTTTATTTGGAAATAATACAAGGATCGTCACATCAGTTGAAATACTTTCAACATGTTCAGTATATAAGTAAGAAAATAAAGAATTGAATTGTTATATTAAAATATAAAACGTTATACACAAGTCGCCATTACAGCGATTTGTTGGTGTCACCTTGAAATTCTTGCAACTTATCCCCACATCTAAGGGCCCCGACTTCAAATTTACAACAACCTCGATTTTATTACATCAGCTTCGATTTTGCGCTTAGGCCTCGACTAATATGGGAACTTCTGCCAGTTATTAGTAATAGTATATAGAGATGAGCGATCCAGTGATTTTTAAGGAACGGCGTTCTCAGTGAACGTGATTTGTAAAACACCGTTCTTTTTAACAGTGGCCGTGATCACGGTTTTTTAGTTTAATGCAAACATATATACATATCTGCCATTTGATTTAAATAACAATACAAAAAAATCAATTTATAAATCAAATAATACATACACACAGGGAAAGGATTAGTTGGAAATCAATTCAGGTATTGGAAATTCCATGCTAAAGTCCATATATTGATTAGAATTATTAATTGTCATTCATCATAATTATTTGGCGATGATATTGATAGATTAAAATTAGGGCTTACTGAATACAAGTTGTTACTAGAGAAATTAAGTTGTATTAACCAATTTGAATATTTCAAAAACCTCATTCGTCTGAAATGGAAGATACAACTAATAAAACGTACAATATTAGAATTCGTGTTCAAATATTAGTCACTGTAACCATAATTTAGTTTCTGTTGCAAAAACACTTGTTACAAAGTTATGTATTCGATTTTTCACAACAGTCTTTGTTGTTAAAGAGAAATTACGTATATTGGAATGTTACACGAGGACTTTACAGAAAAACTAATATTTTAAACAGAAAGTGATAAACAAAGTTGTGAAAAAACAATAAAGTGTATATATATCAGTCTGCGAAGAATTCATACTATCATAAATTGAGGTGAAATGAGACTTTTAAACACAATCGTTGAATCTGACGCCACTATTGACGCCTTCACACACACATGCAAACAATTGTGGGCACTTGGCTGGAGGAGCCATTATTGTGAATGACACAAATTAACTTAAACATACATATGATACCCAGGATAACCAATCCCCAAGTTTGATCGAAAATATCGCAATCCAATCCAAATCGCAAAAATAACAAATTTTTACGGGTTTCTCACAAAGTGTTCCAATTTGCATGAAATATTTTTTTTAAAAAATTGACAAAATAAGAAAATCGCTGTAATAAAAAAATGGCTATATGTCGGAAACGGTGCGTCCAATCGCAAAAATAATAAATTTTGTACCTCCTTTTGTACCCAATTTTAATAAAAAATTATTGTTTTTACCTTTTTTTCTATAAAATTCATAATGGGTTAAAGCATCACCAAATGGTTGTGACAGCCATCAAATTCAAGTACGTAATTAGTTGAGCATACCAATATATTACTTGGTACAACCGAATTAGTTTTTACATTTTTCGTTCATCCAACTAATAGAATATTCACCACTACAGGATAATTTGATTGCTAGAACTAAAACTTGATTGAAAGATCACATTTATTTCTTGTTGCTGTGCCTTCAACTAAATTTTTCAGTACTTGCAACCAAAACTGAATTACAATTCAATTGATATGCACAACATTTGGTGACACGGAATATAATTATTGGTAATCATAACTTAATAATGTGATAGTCCTAGGAACCGCCAAATTTTAGTTGGCTGTAAATATAGTTGTGACAACGAATCTCTTCTCTGTGTTTATGGATAATTGATACATATGTACATTGTGGTTCAGTCACGACTGGACAAATTTCACCAAATTTCATCTACGACCATCCACGAAAATGCAAAGGGGCGAAATGGCAGCGGTTTGAAAATTTTCGGATTGGTGGTCGGAGGCTAAGTTCTGAACCAGTGGTCGGACCTCTGGCCTTCGTTTAGGGCAAAAAAAAACTAAATTTTCTGCTATCTGGATGAGAAAATTGAGGTTATGTGCACGTTCTTATGTCTTTTTTCCAAATTTTTTTGAAAGCTCCGTATCTCGGCGATTTAACTTTTTTTAATGATTCGGAAAGGTCTCTTAAAGGCCTTTCCAACAAGTCAAAAAACTGGCCCGACGACTGGTTCAGAACTTAGCAATTTTACCCTAGTACGCTCCAACCACCAATCCGAAAATTTTCAAACTGTTGCCATTTGCTGTTGCAGTGCAGTAGAATGCATTTTTTGTTTTCGAATTAACAAGCCAGGATCTTTTAATATTTACGATATTCGCCATTGTTCCCAACCACATATTGTGTTAAATGCCTACCGTTGCGTTCAGTGGACTTAAACTCTATGGTGTTTGGATGTTCATAATTCAGTAATGTAGCTTGGTTGCTCAAGAATGACTTTTGTTGATCTGTTAAAACTTTAAGCAAAGCAAAAATTTGTGTGCTTTTGCTAATTTGACGCAAATAATTCAAACCCTGGCTTCACTTCTTCGACATTTCGAATTCGCCCCATTAAACTGACAAGTGCCCCCGGGTGCCCCCCTTAGATCCGGGGCTGCCTGGGAATCAAAATATTTTTTTTATTACACTGCTGGACAATAGCAATGCGAGACACAAAAGACAAGTGACTGGTTTTAACATTTTCGTTCGCATAGCTGACATCGAAACTAGTTAATGGGTCCGAATGTAAACACACAACCACTCATTAACACTTAAAGCTAGGGATAAGAACGAAAGTGAGTGACTGGCTTTCGTTCGCTTAGGGTTTCTTTCGAGATCGTGGATAAGGCTGTTCAGTTCTATGTCTACATTTTATTTTATCGCCAAAAGAGCCAACGTTTAAGAAATAATTAAAAATAGAGAAGTAACCACCCAAGTTCGATCTTCCGTTTGTAAGTGAAAGTGGAATGCTTTCACGAGATTCCATTTTCCGCTTTCACTCAAAATCTCGTGTAAAGCCAGGTATTCTTCAGCTTTTATCATTTTCGTTGCCATAAGAAGTACGTGTTTAAAAAATAACGAAAATTTCATGAACCAAAAATTTCACGTACTTTTCATTTGCTGGTACTCAGCTCTTCGCGAAAATTTAGTAGGCAAAATCAATTACAGAGTTGTTACGCCAAAGCTATTTCGTACGAAAACAATTGTTTGGTAATTGTTTCGGACCGGAATTTTGACATTTCGATAATTTTAACAACCAAAAGTATCAACACGTGCATTAAAAATACAATGGAGTGCGTAAATTAATTATTTGCAAGGTAAATCAAAGATAGGTGGTAACTCTCCGCAACAACATTTTCTGTTTCGAGATAAATGACAAAATTTCCTATGAAAATATCGCAAGATCTGAACACGGGGCTTTAGAGAGGATACACCACTGGAATGTAGAATGTAGTGTAATGTAGAAAGTCTTGCGTGTCGAAGATGTGTTTGACAGGAGGCCTAGACAGGCTGCTCCAAAATGGAAGATTTTCACGGCGATATTTGGCGGACGGAAATAAAACCGAAGCATAAAGTTGTACAGATTTATTAAAAACTTGGTGAATAAATAAAATACCAAACCGAAAAGTCTGAAAGTGACAGCACAAATAGAAACACAAACCAGTTGTGAATAAGATTTATTCATTCAGATTATATCAGTAGCACAGCTAATTTCATTTCATTTGTACCCTAATCTGTCAAAGTTTGTTAACATTATTGGATTTATTTACATTTTATGATCACAGAGTTGTAAAGAATTTTATATGTTGTTTATTTATATGTTCACATTGTGTTTGCATCAGCTGACTTTGACAGATTAGATGCTTTGTTATTGCCCACAAATTACAATAACATCTGTTATAATCTGAATGAATAAATCTTGGCTGTGACATTCATGTTTTCTTTTATTCAAGATTATAATTGATTTGACAACCAGAATTAAAAACACTAAATACACACATCATACAACCGACACGTTGATAATTGAAATATTAAAATATAATTTAAAAAGAATTATGAAATATTAAAACATATTTCAAGAAAAAATGATTATTAAACACGTAAAATACACACAAGTACAGCAAAAAAATTCGCACAAGTTAAAATGAAAATAAAATTGGTGTGGGAAATTACCACGAAATGTGAATAAAACAAATACGCATACTAGATATGTTTATAATTTAAAGCGATAACGAGGAAGTCAGATTTCCACCATCCAAATCATCCACAACATCGCCATCCGAATTAAATCCGAAACAACTTTGGAGCGCCAACAGAGGTACTATATGTATATCAAGGGGGACCCATCAACATTTTATATATAGTATGTACTTTCCACACCTTATACATACACAGACAAATAATTTATAATCTGGAAATAAAAATAGATTTTTTGCAAATTTTCCTTTTAAAACATCTTTGGAATAAATCCCAGGGACTTCTCCGCGATTTAGGAGTGAGTGCTCAGTCCAAAGTCGTAGGTTAAGATTACGGATGTTGACCCTACTCCAGAATATCATATAAGAAGATAGCAGGAATGTTGATGTTGATGAAATATGTTAGCTTTTTATTCAAAAGATAACGATTACAAATTCATTTGTGTATAACACGTTACGGACCACATATAATACTAACCAGCACTAACCCGCTAACAGCAACACCATATAAATTATACCGGCGATATATAAAGCTCCAAACCAATTTTTGGTGGCCGTCGGTGGTGCAATGGTAGTGTGCGCAGCTCTTGTACATGAGATCGTGGGTTCGATCCCTGCTCTGACAATCTTACATTTCTTTCGACGACGGTTACCTCGCTTAGTGATGGCGACATTATCGAGTACTTTGCCATTAAAAGCTTCTCAAAATACCGTTCGGATCAGTTGTAATCCTGTAGATCCCAATCAGTGAGTATACAACTAGAAAGCGCACAGCTCATTGCTTGTGAGAAGCTCTCCCCAATCACTTCATGGGATGTAATGGGAAACCATTTTTTTAAACCAATTGTTATCCTGGAAAGTCGACACATTTTGTCTCCGAATCCTTTATTTGGAAATAATACAAGGATCGTCACATCAGTTGAAATACTTTCAACATGTTCAGTATATAAGTAAGAAAATAAAGAATTGAATTGTTATATTAAAATATAAAACGTTATACACAAGTCGCCATTACAGCGATTTGTTGGTGTCACCTTGAAATTCTTGCAACTTATCCCCACATCTAAGGGCCCCGACTTCAAATTTACAACAACCTCGATTTTATTACATCAGCTTCGATTTTGCGCTTAGGCCTCGACTAATATGGGAACTTCTGCCAGTTATTAGTAATAGTATATAGAGATGAGCGATCCAGTGATTTTTAAGGAACGGCGTTCTCAGTGAACGTGATTTGTAAAACACCGTTCTTTTTAACAGTGGCCGTGATCACGGTTTTTTAGTTTAATGCAAACATATATACATATCTGCCATTTGATTTAAATAACAATACAAAAAAATCAATTTATAAATCAAATAATACATACACACAGGGAAAGGATTAGTTGGAAATCAATTCAGGTATTGGAAATTCCATGCTAAAGTCCATATATTGATTAGAATTATTAATTGTCATTCATCATAATTATTTGGCGATGATATTGATAGATTAAAATTAGGGCTTACTGAATACAAGTTGTTACTAGAGAAATTAAGTTGTATTAACCAATTTGAATATTTCAAAAACCTCATTCGTCTGAAATGGAAGATACAACTAATAAAACGTACAATATTAGAATTCGTGTTCAAATATTAGTCACTGTAACCATAATTTAGTTTCTGTTGCAAAAACACTTGTTACAAAGTTATGTATTCGATTTTTCACAACAGTCTTTGTTGTTAAAGAGAAATTACGTATATTGGAATGTTACACGAGGACTTTACAGAAAAACTAATATTTTAAACAGAAAGTGATAAACAAAGTTGTGAAAAAACAATAAAGTGTATATATATCAGTCTGCGAAGAATTCATACTATCATAAATTGAGGTGAAATGAGACTTTTAAACACAATCGTTGAATCTGACGCCACTATTGACGCCTTCACACACACATGCAAACAATTGTGGGCACTTGGCTGGAGGAGCCATTATTGTGAATGACACAAATTAACTTAAACATACATATGATACCCAGGATAACCAATCCCCAAGTTTGATCGAAAATATCGCAATCCAATCCAAATCGCAAAAATAACAAATTTTTACGGGTTTCTCACAAAGTGTTCCAATTTGCATGAAATATTTTTTTTAAAAAATTGACAAAATAAGAAAATCGCTGTAATAAAAAAATGGCTATATGTCGGAAACGGTGCGTCCAATCGCAAAAATAATAAATTTTGTACCTCCTTTTGTACCCAATTTTAATAAAAAATTATTGTTTTTACCTTTTTTTCTATAAAATTCATAATGGGTTAAAGCATCACCAAATGGTTGTGACAGCCATCAAATTCAAGTACGTAATTAGTTGAGCATACCAATATATTACTTGGTACAACCGAATTAGTTTTTACATTTTTCGTTCATCCAACTAATAGAATATTCACCACTACAGGATAATTTGATTGCTAGAACTAAAACTTGATTGAAAGATCACATTTATTTCTTGTTGCTGTGCCTTCAACTAAATTTTTCAGTACTTGCAACCAAAACTGAATTACAATTCAATTGATATGCACAACATTTGGTGACACGGAATATAATTATTGGTAATCATAACTTAATAATGTGATAGTCCTAGGAACCGCCAAATTTTAGTTGGCTGTAAATATAGTTGTGACAACGAATCTCTTCTCTGTGTTTATGGATAATTGATACATATGTATGTACATTGTGGTTCAGTCACGACTGGACAAATTTCACCAAATTTCATCTACGACCATCCACGAAAATGCAAAGGGGCGAAATGGCAGCGGTTTGAAAATTTTCGGATTGGTGGTCGGAGGCTAAGTTCTGAACCAGTGGTCGGACCTCTGGCCTTCGTTTAGGGCAAAAAAAAACTAAATTTTCTGCTATCTGGATGAGAAAATTGAGGTTATGTGCACGTTCTTATGTCTTTTTTCCAAATTTTTTTGAAAGCTCCGTATCTCGGCGATTTAACTTTTTTTAATGATTCGGAAAGGTCTCTTAAAGGCCTTTCCAACAAGTCAAAAAACTGGCCCGACGACTGGTTCAGAACTTAGCAATTTTACCCTAGTACGCTCCAACCACCAATCCGAAAATTTTCAAACTGTTGCCATTTCGCCCCCTTGCATTTTCGGGGATGGTCGTAGATGGACATAATTTCATGAAATGAGTGACTGAACCACCCTGTATATATTTAAATATATAATGTTTTTGAATAAATATATGATTTGTGTTTACAAATGCATCGTTTTGATTTTTGTTGTCATTCAGGTGAGTTCGTTAAATATCATCGTTCGGTATCATTCCATTCTATGTGAGAGCGTGATCGAAATATCATATCTTTTTTCCATGATCCAATGACGCTAAACAGTGAAAACTAAACAGACAGATAGAACAGCAACCAAAATGTATTTAAAATGTGCAAGCACTAGAACAGGTGATTTAATTTATTTAATTCGTTGCATTTTTGTATAAGTTCATTTATGTTTAGCTTGTAGTTATTTATTATTAAAGTGCATCCACCTTTCAAATATAACATTGAAAGAACGACAACAGTGCAAGAGAGTACAGAAAAAATTAAAACAGCGAAAGAACGACATCAATAAAATAACGGCAACACTAAAGGAACGACAACAGTGAAAGAACTGCAGCAATAAAAGAAGGACAACGCTGAAAGAACGACATTTAAAGTAACGGCTACTTGACACATTCGGTCACTGCAGTTACCAGTGATTTCTTAATCACAGTTATTAAATCACCGCTCCTAAAATATCGCTCATCTCTAATAGTATGTGCCAGTTAAAGTATTGTTACGAATTTCCCAACTATTCGCTCCGTTTTATTTCCCGTTAATAGACCAAGTTTCTTTTTAAATTACGAGAAGTACAACAGTTTTTTTATATTTTGCTTGACACTACAATACCTTGCAAATTACGTCTGTACTCTATTAAGCGCTGTATTCAGTTTTTATAACGTTTTCGTTCCCATGAAAAAAGTGAAAATTTCGTCCACTTTTCATTTGCTTAGTACTCAGTTCTTTGCGAAAATTTCGTAAGCAAAATCAGTCAGGGTTGTTCTGCCATTGTTATTTCGTAGGAAAACAATTGGTTGATAATTGTTTGGGACCGGAATTTTGACATTTTGATTATTTTAACAACCAAAAGTAACACCATATGGCTTAAAATTAAGAGATATTACAATGAAATATTTGCAAGGCAAATCAGAGATAGGTGGTAAATGATGTAAAAAGAGATAAATTACAAAATTTCTTATGAAAATTTCGGAAGTACGGAATACGAGGCATTATCTCTAAACGGAAAATGTTGATGCGGAGAGTTACTGCCTATGTATGATTTACCTTGCAAAAAGTGCATTAATAATTATCAAATAATTGTTATCAATTATCAAATAATTGTTTTCGTACGAAATAACTTTGGCGTACCAACCCTGTAATTGATTTTGCTTACGAAAATTCCGCAAAGAGCTGAGTACTAAGTAAATGAAAAGAGGGCAAAATTTTCGTTGTCTTTTATACACCTGTTTCTTATGACAACGACAATTTCGGAAGAACTGAATAAAGGCATTAAATGACAAAATTTCTTACGAAAATTTCGCAAGAAGTGAATACGGGGCTTAAGACTGTTGCCGATAATCTGTACTGTTAGGTTACAGTTAGCGTGTTTAACACGTTTAACATATTGTGAGCACGAAATCAGCTGGTTTTTCATACGAGAATCAGCTGATTTTAGTCCCAAAACATGTCAATGGTGTTAAACATGTATAGTAGGCACGGTGTTTTACGCGGTTAAGCTTGAGCTGACTCAATTTCACCGCACTTCTGCTATTTATTTCAATCGCAATCAGTGATAACTGTAGATTCGCGAACCTTTTCGAGGTGAATTCTCTCTTCTAGACGTTTTATGAAGTTTCGACATAGAATTAGTGGTTGGTGATGAGATCAAACATTCAGTGTGAGTAGCTTGTAACATTAGCAACTAACATTATCAAGTTGCAATATGAACCACCTTGCTGTTTAATATTCAAAATTTAATTAAACAAACATGTAAGGCATTTACCGTAACAGAATGTACATATACTTATATATGTATCTAGTTATACATACCTAACCTGACCAAACATCTAACTTTTGGCGATAAATAACAAAAGGATATACAAAATAAAGCGATTTATTTTACATATTTTGTCTGATTTTAACTAAATATATGTATTTTGGCGTAGAATACGTCTTACCTTACGGTATAGGGAGTCATGTCAGATTGTTATTGTTGTAATCTTTATTTCATTGATAATGAGGAAACGGCGAGATAACTTTTTTTGAAAATTTTTTTGTAGGTAAAAGAAGATGTTATCTTTCGTTTGATATACATTTCATATTGGTTGATATCATCCTAATATTTAAATTTCTCAAATGAAAATTGTTTAAACACATACAAACTATGCTGCTGTTTCAGTGTGGACACAAACCTTCGGCTGTTGTTTTGATTGATGAAATATTGAAATTTCGTATATTTACTTATGTATTTAAGTGAAACAAAATGTTAAATGTGAATTTGAATTTAACATGGATATATAATTATAAAAAATATATGAAAAAATTAATTCATACATTTTTATGTTAAATGAAAGTGCTGCCAAGTAAGCAAAATAACAATGCTGCTTGATGCTGTTTGACAGCAGCTTACAGTTGACGTTTAGTAAATTAAAATGAAAATTCATTTGCTTATGTTATTTATCATTTATTGTTATATATGTTTTCTGTCTTATCGGATGGCGTATTCTACGTTAAACTTAATGGACGTGACTCTGACACAGCCTGCAGGGACAGTCCGTGGCCGACTGTCCGAAACTAAAACAAAATCCGCTCTTGCGTCCCGCTTCTTCGTATCAGCCAGTTGGTCAGGTTAGGTATACCGAGATTTTGCTGTGTCTGGGATTTTATTCCCATAAACAGGTGATTTGTGCACGGCAAAACAAATTGATATGAATTTTCGTTTCGTTTTAAGCGCTGCTTTATTTCCCGTTAATAAAACAAGGTTCTTTAAAAATTACGAAAAATACAACTGTTTCCCTTATTTTAGTTATACACTTTACAGTAACTTTTTTAATCAATAAGACCCATTACTCGCCGCTACGCGGATATAAACAGACTTGATATGAAATTTTTCAATTTCTATTTCAGTTTATTATTACAAGTATTTTCCCCTAACAATAAATTATCTTAAAGCTATCATATTTATATACAAATGTATATACATCAATTTCTTACACTAAAAAGTTTACATAGAACTATCCAATAGAATTATCTATGACAATCAGGCGGTGCACGTTCGTATCAATCCAAAATATTAACATTCGTACAATTATTTGCGCCCAAAAAAGGTAATAAAAATAAGGCATTTCAATGTCGCTTTACAATACTCGATAAATTTACACCAAATTCAAAATATCGCTTGTTTTGATTTCACATCAACAAGTTGGTGCAACCCTTTAATTCAACTTACACTAGCGACAAATTGATGTATACTTAAAGACGTTACAACTTATCCACATGTCTACGGGCCCCTCAAGTCACTGTGCTCAAAACGGCTACGTATGTATATAATACACATAAAACTGCCGCAACAAAATGGGTTAATGCCAACAATTTTTTAAGAGAATAACGAAGTCTCTTCGTTTTCACCCAAAAATATGCCATGCTTATGGCATTGAAAGCACTAGAAAAACGTGTCAGACGGCAGCACGTGAATAACAACGAAGAGAACAATAAATAGTTGATGTGTACGACCAAAACCGTGAGAGCTCGCAAAAGCCGGTCGCGTCAAGTAAAAGCAAAACGCAAACCAAAGAGAGCTGACACTACTAAATACGAGTACCTGGCATGCTCTTAAATACATTTGCCAAGCACTTGAATGAAATGAAGGTAAAAACGTTTTTTCAGTTGGTTAAGTGCAGCGAATCTGAACAGCACTTGTTTCCAAGCAAATTTAAAAAAGAACTAAAACGAATTAGTATACTTCGGATATTAAAGCATACATAGTTTTATAATTGTTAAAGTTATATAAAAAGCAATTATAAATGTTTCAAAAAGTTGTTACCATGTTTTTTTATATACATAAATGTGTTTTTTACAACGTGAATAATATATGCCTTATGTAATAATTGTGTAATCGAAATAAAAACGGAAAAACCCTACAAACCAATTTTTCAATAATCCATTAATCAATCTTTTTGAAAGTAGCACATATTCGTTAAGTTCCATTTTTGGTGTCACGCAATTCGGGTATGATTTTTGGAAAGATAAAAGAAATACATACCTACTTTATAAACGATAAAACAGTAGTATGAACCAATGGATAAAGTAGAGCAAACCCACAACAGCATGTGCTTTATATTACATTTATCAAATGTTGTGGTTTTTGTGTAAATTACTATATTGCTATTGTAAACGCTCAGAAGTATACAGTGATTTTCATTGTGTTTGTAACCTTAAAGTAGGCAATGGTATGGCTATAAAATTTTAAACAGTATGCTTTGCTTTTATTATTTTGCATTGTTCAATAGAGTACGAGAGAAAGAGAGGAAAAGAGAGAATGACTTTATGTGGATTACATAAATCTTAATTTTATTTGTTCGTGCCGTCCGCGTCTTCTGTGGGGCTTAAAATTGGCGAGTTATTAATTAAATTAAACACCTTCACCAGGTATTTCCACGTGATCAAAACACAAAGTCTGTTGAAACACACATAACTATGTACTACTTATTAATATACTGTAAGGATTAAATTTTTGCTGTTGTTTTATAAATTGTTTCTTATTTTTGTTTCACTTTATCTAATAAAGAACTAAATATTAGCGAAAGCTGCTTTTTATAAAAAAATGTGTCTCAATAAAGTCCAGCTAAATTAAATAAAAAATCAATACTTGTGAAATGACCTCAACGATTTGTGTTTGTGCTCTAAAATTCCAAAAGAAATAATACAAAATTACTTTAAAATTAATTGGACTTGTATTTAAAACTGTAATTTATAAGAAATATTGAATTATATACGTTTGACTGGCACCAATCAAGAATAGATTTGGAACTAATTCGATTTAACCTATTTTTTAATTTCGTCGAAATAAGTTTATTTGTATTTGTACTTGTGACCGTCGGTGGTGCAATAGTCACCGTGCGCGACTCTTGTATATGAGAATATGGGTTCAATTCCCGCTCTGACCAGCTTTTATTACTTTCGGCGACGGTCACCTTACTTAGTGACAGCGACACTATTAAGTAATTAGACCCTGGGCCAATCGGTATCAAAATACACAGGTTAGTAAAAGTATGCCATTTGCAAGGTGTATAAAATTTTACGAGCCCATGGGTTTAGGTACATTTTTGACAAGCGGATGGACATTTGTGAAGTTTAATAAACATACCAGCGGACAAACAATTTTTATTGATGTGGGGCGCCGCCGAAGTTTTTCAGATTGTAATTTGGATTACGATGACTCAATCAATTTTAATAAATATATTTGTCAGTTTTTTCGCATTTACACATACATATTTATATTTTGTAATAATATAATTTTGTTAAGTTCGAATTTTGTGTCCGAGACAGAAGAATAATAGAAGAAACATTTGGTAGCAATTTGGAAGACATTTTGTTTTAGCAATTTTCAAGAAATTTTGTAGAAAGAAAATATCCATGGAATTTAAAGATCGCATTTGTAAAAGAATTCCTAAAATCAATTCCAAATATATTTTATAAATTATATTTCAATATCATCTTAAGTCTTCTTCTTATGATGAAGATGTCAAAATTTACTATTGATGTCGAATATGAAAATTTTTCTCACCATAGTACTTTGATACCGATTGACACAGGCCCTTAGCATGGAAAGCTTTGCAAAACCGTTCGGAACCGGTGTAAAAAGTATAAAAATAGAAACTGTGCAGCACACTGATTGTGGGAAACTATCCCATATCCCTTCATGGGATGTAATGAAAAAATAAGATTAAATACAATTGCACTTAGTTAACAAGAATCTATTGAAAAAAATAATTTTTGAAAATAAATTTCTACCCCGTACATACTCTGGTTAAAAAATGCAAATATGGCTTTCCTTTAGAGTCACAAGCAAACTAAAAAAATCTGAAAGTACATGAAGTGGTACCACAAAACTCTGATTGGTTCTTTCAGTGGCCATCACATTTTTTTTTACAAGCCAAACAATATTTCGGTTGAGGAACAGAGCCCTATTTTCGATTTTACTTCAATAAATATTGTAGTTCTTTCCTTATTTTGTAGTTTTTTCTAATATACCTTTAAGAAGAAGCATTCTAATACTCCATAAAATTACGAAACGAAATGACGGAATGAGAAAATATTCAAATATTTTACATAATTCTATTTGATTGCTCCCCATTGTAGTTTGGTATTTGGCCCAAAACATGTTTTTTTTTTCAAGAAGAATGTAAAGATGTAAAAGTCTGACGGGTTACATTAACTCGCCACTGAAAAATAAAATGCAAAGTTAATCTCTAATTAGCTTTCAATTACCATTACGTCATCCAATAGTTAACTGCCCACTTAAAAACTGGCTATTAGGGTCTCAAAATAACCGTAACAACTCAAAAATCCCTCGTCGTTGAACCTGTAAATTGACCTGGTATGGTTATGGGCCGTTCAAGCCATATGATACAACATCCCAATATTCCAGGATGCGGATAAATAAGATACGTCCCTGGCGAACCAATTAGTCTCTGCAGAAGGTCCTAAGATCATTCAGCTTAACTTCCTGAATGTCTGTTACATGCACTTATGGCCAGTTTTTTAGTGGGTAGTTAACTATCGGATTACTTAATCTTAATTCTAAGTTAATTAGAGGTTAACTTTGCATTTAGTTTTTCAGTGGTGAGTTAATGTAAGCCGCCATATTGTCAACTAATATGGCAACCCTTGTATTCTTATAGGAAAAAACGTGTTTTGGGATAAATACCAAAACAACAAAGGGGAACAAACAAAATGGAATTATATAAAATAAGAAATAGATGCATAAAATCGAAGTCATTTTAACAAAAATGTGTAAAAAACTATATAGGCACAACAATTTAACGATCTAGACTCATCGTATGTGTACAAATACGCAAATCTGGAACATGTATTTTATACAATCTTCATCTCTCCCTTTGACACTCAGTAATTTGATTGTCAAAATAATATGGTTCTTACTATAAGTTAACCAACCAACATTCGATGGTTAAATCATAGTTAAACAATGACTAAAAAACACAATTCGATGTTTAACCACAATTTAACTAAGAAACGAAGATCACCACTGACTGAAAAACTGGCCATTAGAAGTAATATCCTACATATTTTTCTTTATATTTTTTTTTTCTCCTACTCATACAAAAGGCCGGGCAGTAGCATATGAGATGTTCGACGTTCTCATCCTCCTCTCCATCCACACAGTTTCTGCAGTAACCTTGAGCTGAGATTCCAAGTCTAGACGCGTGTCTACCTAATCCTGTATTTTGCCACCACCATTCGCATGTTTGAGAGCTTCGGTTCTAATCATGAGCTTGCATGCTCCATATCCAGTGGACTAAGTAGAGTAGACCATAATTTTTGCAGCTTATCTGCTCTATGATTCCCTGAAATGTTCCTGTGTCCCGGCACACAGATAAGGTGAATATCGAACTGCTTGACCATCTCATTAATAGATGCGCGGCAGTTCTTGAAGGCAGGAATACAGATTGCAGAGATTTTATAGAAGCCTGACTGTCACAGTAGATGTTAATACCCCAGGCGGTGATAGCCATGACTTCGGCCCGAATGACACTACAATGGTCTGGTAGTGAAATGTTATACCACCCGCTCATTTAAATTTTGTTCTGGTTATATACATAACTATTTTCGCTATTTTCTATTTTCGCTGTCTAACTTGCTGGGCAATAGCTATGCGACAACCAAAAGACAAGTGATTGGTTTTGACATTTTCGTTCGCATAGAAGACAGCGAAAATAGTTGGTGGGTCCCGAATTTGTAAACACACAACCACGCAATAAATGACATTTAAAGCCAGGGATAAGAACGAAAGTGAGTGAGTGGTTTTCTTCCGAGAACGTGTATATATATGGCTGTAAACAAAATTTACAAAATTATAATATATCCTTCTATGTTTTGATTCATCAGGGATGATTTTTGTTTTAAGAATTTATTTTTATTTAAATGTATTTAATTTAAAATCCATAAAAATTTTCCAAAAACAATTTAAATGAAAAAGCTCTAATACGGAAAACTATTACTGTTCAAAATTCGAATTGTGGGGGGTAAAAGAGAGCGCGAAACTAAGAGTAGTATTCTAAAAGTCCTTAAAGTTTACGTAAGCGCAAACGCGAATGCCAAAGTAAAACGATCGTTTAGCGAATGTGAGTTCGAATCCCACCCGCGGCATTTAAATTGTTTTCACAAACCGGAGAAAACACAACTTTAAACTTAAACTACAACTTTAAAAATAACTCGGATCTAAGACAATTAAACATGAGTCATATGGTAGTGCCAAATCAAAACAGAACGAGACAACTACTATTAGAATAGTGCATCTATAAATAAAACTTTCAAAACTTCGGCATCAGTGCGTATAAAAGTAGGAAAGCAATGTGTAAGTAGTGACAAACAATCACTCTGCACAATAAATGTCTTCGGTTAGTGACTAGTGTTAATACACACCGCAGTGGCTGTTAATACACACCACGGGCTAGATACTGCTGAAGACGATGCTTCACAAACATCGAAACGATCGTCCAGCGAATGTGAGTTCGAATCCCACCCGTGGCATTTACATTTATTTCACTAACCGGAGAAAACATGATCTCTTAGCCTTAAAGGAAATTATAACTTTAAAAAAATGGTAGTTTATACTTATATACCCTTCGGGCTGGCGTTCGCTTATGAAAGCTGTCACTGACATTTGTAGTTTATCGAGTTGCCCAACTAAAATAAAAAATAATATAATATAGATTTTAGGTATGCTATTATTATAATACTGCAAATATCGACAATATTTATAAAGTGAAGAAAAAACATAGGTTATTTTGGGTTGCAATGTCGAATAAATTTTCCAATCTATATTAAATTAGTTGTCTTTTGAAAAAACACGCGTCATTTGCCCGTATTTAAAATGTATTGGTTATTTTGTTTAATAATGGTTTAACGTCAACTGATGTTTATAAGTTTTTTAAATATAATTATAATAGTTTTGCAACCCATTATTTATTAGAACATTTAGTTTTTAATTTCAATATTGTATATTATATTTTTTTTATCAAGTTTTGAGCCTTGCTTGCATTTTATGAACTACCCATTAAATAAAGTAACTCAACGCATGCTATCACGGAACAGATGTAACGTTTTACCAAGTACCAAAACGACAAAAGTGACGCGAAGTGACTGATTCGCGACTTATACACCCAGCGAAATAAATATAAAGGCAACACCATTTTTTGTTTTTTTCCAAATGTTGAGATGAATTTTTAAGTTGTTAATTTATATTGTATTAGGCCTTTCAAAATTAAATACTTTTCACCAAAAATATTTTGACTATGACTTCTTCAAGGTGAATCAAAAAAATAAACTAATTACTAGTGCGAAATATTTATAAAGGCAAAAAGGTTTATTTAAATATTTTAACAAGTTTCGTAAGACGTATGATCTCCATTAACTCTGATAACTTATACTAAGAATCTTGGCATTGAGCTTATCAACGAAGGAATATGCGCAGGTTCAGTTGCCTCCCATTTTCTTGAATTGTTATTCTTCGATCCTTGACGTACTTCAACTGGCGCCCGGAGTGGTAAACTTGGATAGGTAAAATAGACCAGAGGTTTTCGATCAGATAAAGAGCAGAACTAAGTGCAGGCCAGTCAAGAGTTGGTATTATTTCTGGACGCCAGAAACTTTGGAGTTCTCTTAGACCGATATACTGCTGCGTTGTCCTGCTGGATGATAAATTCTGGGACACAAATTTCCTTTCCAGAATTAACTAAGACGACATCCAATAGTCGAATATAATACACGGAGTCCATTTTTGTGAAAATTAGATATATTGGAGTGGTTCCTGTGTATTTCTTACCTGCCCAAACCGTAAGGGAGCCACCGCCAAAATTTCGCCGCTGACACATTATTTTGGAAAAATCTCTGGAACGCCCATATTTGTCCGATTCATCAGGTCCATCTAAATTTAATTTTTTCCATCGGTAAATATTACTCCTCATCCAAAAATCTGAATATTTCAGCGAATTTAAATCAAGCTAATTTGTGTATTAGTTTGAGACCAAGTTTTGCATATTTTTCCCATATTACAGTTTCAAGTCGCGGTTCGTTACTTAAGCAATAATTTCCTTATCAGCAATAATTTCCTTATCACCGAAGTTTTCTTTAACAGCAACCCTCTTGATCTCTCTTCTGGCGCTTTCACTGATCAGCGGTGTCCTTCCTGGTCGTTTTGTGTTTCCATATTGACCATCCTATTTTATAAAATTGTCAATGACACAGCTAGATCTTTTCAATCGCCTCGAAATTTCCTGATTGGAGAGCCCTTCATCGTGATAATCTTAAAATTTTTCCCTTTCTTCTTTACTTAGCTACTCTGCACCAGGTATTCTATATAAATTGATTTTTTTTAATTTGACCTACGTCAATTTTAAAATAGTAAAATAACAACCAAAGAAAATTCACTTCTGTTTAAATTCCTATTTACTACTGTTCGAATACGGGTTCTTTTCCAAGTTGTCTTTATATATATTTCGCACCAGAAACAGAAAAAACTACGTAAATTTTCATTTAACTTGTAAAAGAGATCGAATGGTTACATTCTATAACATAATATACCTAATGACTCATAAATGGATTAAAATTCTACACCAAAAACGCAGTGCATTGAAAGTACCGAGAAAAATATATTGCCTTTATAATTATTTCGATGGGTGTAGAATAACACCCTAAATCAGAAAAGCGAAATCAGAGTACCATGCAATTCTGTAAGAATCATTAATTTTTTCTATTTATTTCTTTCTTTATTTGTAAAAAGCTTTTTTAATTAACGAAATTTTTATGTGCAATTTATTTAGAATTTCTTTAAATTTTGTAAGTATTTATAAAATAAAGTAAAATCAGTTTGTCTTATAACACTACCTCTTATATTAATTATGTTTATATGTGTGGTCATTAATGTATATGTTCAGTGAAATATATTTCCTTCACATTTCCATTTCCTGTTCACACAGTATCGTCTGAAAGTGCGTATACAACACTGCGGTTGAAATGATTTGTGACATGATAATAACATAATCGAGGTAAATTTACTCGATCTTGAGTTAAAAAATTGTATCAGAAATCATAAAGATCGATTCTAATTTTTTATTACGCTCTTAGAAATTTTTTGAAATTTTGCTCGTCATCATTTTGTGGCCATACAAATATTAACATCTTATAATTAAGGGGCACGCTAATGTTCACATACTGTATAAATATATACGTCCAAATGTATGCAACTGGTTTGCATTATCAGACATGACTTCAGACTACCTATTAGTCATGTATACATGTACATACCATGTATGTACATATGTATGTATGCTAGGCTAAACGAAGTACTTTGAACACTAAGATAGTGTAGTAAACTGATAGTGACCAAGCAAAGTGGAAAAATAAATCAAAATAATAACAAAAATTAAAAGTAGTTTCCCAAAAATTAACAAAATTGGCATACAAATAAAAGCAAAGAAAAGCCCCTGCTAGTGTAACTAAACTCAATACGAAAACAAACACAACAAGGCAACAACGACGGGCATTTATTTTTTGTTTTGTGTTTTTTTAAGTTAAATTTAATACATATGTATGTAAACTAACAAAACAAGTACACAAAAAAGTACAAACACAAAATATATACGAATTTGACATAAAACAATCTCCAAGCAAGAAAAAAGTTGAAATCCGCTGTTGTAGTGCGTACACCATGATTACTATACCACGCAACCGCTGCACAGTGGTTCATAATCGATTTTTATCGGCCTAAAATCGATGTCGTTTGATCTAGTAAACATATTTAGTTTCTGTAAAAACACGATTGTAGGCAATGAATTAGCGATTATTTAGATATGTATATTAGGATTAAAAATTAGATAATTGGGGTTATTATAGAAAATATTTCAAAGTTGACTACTTTTCTAATTTTTCGATTTTAAAGAAAACAACAATTTTGTTTTCTCTTTCTATATTTTTTAACATAACTTGACGTAATAGTTCATATGCGTACAAAAATATTTAATTGTTTTCGAATTACAGATATTCGTGTTTTTCAAATTCTGAAAATCCAAAAACAATTTATTTCTTTTTTCGATTTTATTGAACTGTATCTCATACAGTTTTGGAGATATAGCACTCAAATTATCTTTATTAGAAAGTGTGGTTTCTTAGCTTTAATATGACGACCAAGTTTTGTTTATACCAAATACAGTTAGGTTGTACTAAATATGTACTTTAAAAACATCGTTTTAGAAACAAAAATGATTTTTGACAAACATACCTTTTTTTGCGCCAAATGCTTTCAATGAATACAATACACAGACGGAAAGGTTAATGTAATCCACAATTTCTCAGGGTAACTTCTGCTTGCACCAATTTGGGCACAAAGATAGTGATAATTTAATAATAAAAAGTCAAAATTTGTGAATTCTCTTTCACATAATGGCATATCTTATACCAACAGAAGTCCATTTGGGTGTTATGCCCAAAAATGCCTCATAACATACAATTTAGCAACTAAATCGAATTACTGTGTGTGAATTGCATACAGGTAGTACTGAAACTCATTAAATATCAAATATTGACACTATTATAATATTGTTATACCTGAATATCAATAAAAATTAACCTCAATAACACTCGTGGACGAATATTATGGTTATTGGGGTGAATTTTAGTGATATTCAGGTACAACAACATTATAATAACTCCACTGTATCTTTAATCAATAAGTTTTTATTAGTGTAAAGTTTGAAACAGTCGTATGTCACAAGTAGGATTTCAACTCACTTGGCCGGGCGACCAACTCGATGTTTGTGGAGCTTTATCTTCATCGGCTAACGTTCAAGGCTTCAAATCGCGTTATATGTTGATTACTTTTTGCATGGTTTATGTAATTTTACTTTAACATGTTTGGAATTTGTATAGTGATATACAATAACACTATCAAAAAGCTGCTCGTATATTGAAATATTCAATGAAGAGAGTGAGAGAGAGAAGATAAAATGGCTAGGGTTTCACCCGTTTTGTTTGTTGGCATTCGAGTGAAGAGAAATTTTGACTGTCTAATGTACGCGTTACAGATCAATAATAAGGGTGTTATTCTATAAGTATAAGCCGCGAACCAGTCACTTGGTATCACTTTTGTCGTTTTGGTAATTTATAAACCGTTACAGCTACTCCGTGACTACTTGCGTTGAGTTACGTTATAGGAGTAGTAGTTTATAAAACTCAGGGCAACGTTTTCGATCACTTCAGCTGTCAAATTCAACCCGCCATAATTCCTCGCGTTAGTAGAAGAAATTACAAATTGAAAGAAAAATGTCGAACGCGGTTAAGCAGATGGAACTATTTTGCATTTCATTGCTTATAAGTAGACGCCAATTTTGGCTAAAATGCAATCTACCGGGCAGAGCTCAATTTTTTTTAATTAGGAATAAAAAGCACACAACAACTTAGCAGTTTGGCTTGCTAATGGCAGAGACGGACACAAAACTTGGCTGAATTGCCGTAGTTCTGGCGAGCCACAAACACGGTAAAAAAGAACAAAAATCGAAATTAGAGGAAAATATAAGAAATCGAAAAATATTTTCTTTTTCGAATGAACCTATGGGACCCACGTGGTTCACAGAGATCAATTTAGGGACAACTAAAAACAGGCAACTGTGGGTAACCAATAGCGTCTTTACTTTTGTGGAGCGACATCTGTGGACCCAGATAACCCCAATTTACCATATTATAGTGTGTCTGGAGAATCGGAAAACACAAAACTCGTAAAGGATGTTCATGTACACCGCATTTAAGATACATATTTTGGCATGCGAGTACATTTCGCTACATTTTGACAACCTGTTTACAAACAGGTTTATATTGTTTACTCACTGAAATTCATATTTACAATAATAAAATTAGAAATGTAAAGCTCAAATAAATAATGGGTTGCAAAACTATTATAATTCCATTTAAAAAAATTATAGACATCCAGACATTATTAAACAAAAGAACCAATACATTTTAAATACGTCCAAATGGCGCATGTTTTTTCCCAACGACAACTAATTTAATATAGATTGGAAAATTTATTCTACATTGCAACCCAAAATAACATAGGTATTTTACACACTTTATGTGCATTTCTTTAATTACTGTTAGTGTTTAAAGTATTATAAACAATAGCATTCTTAAAATCTGTTGATCTATTGAAATAGAGCTAACTTTTTTAATCTTTATCAATGTGTGCAGTTCACTCAAGATACATTTTTCTTTCGCGAGGTGGAAACCATTGAGCACCTTCTATATCAGTGCCAAGCCCTTGCAGCGTAGGTGTCGCCGTTGCTTTGGTTGGTTTCAGACAGAGGGCCTGGCCTCTGCGCGATGTGACCATCTGCCATGGATCCAGGCAGGCGATACCATCATCTGATGATTTGTCTATTGGTTATTACTACCCCACTGGGAATCTGGAATGGTAAACCTTGACCTGCACATATGGATCCTCATCTTGGATGGTATTGTATGTATCAGAGAACTGCAGCGGTGCACCGCATATTTGCTTGTATTTGCCACCACCGCCACTTTTCACCACCGCAACTTCCCATCACCGCAACCTACCACTACCGCAACTTGAAACCACCGCAACTGGGCACCACCACCATTTTGAACCACCGCAACTTACCGCAATTTACCACCACAGCAATTTATGCGGTGGACCGCATATTTGTTTGATTTATGAAAATAATAATATTTTCATATCCTTTTATTTATTTCTTCGACCTTTCTTTTGTATTTTAATAAAACCTTTAATTCTAGTAAATATAGAAATATATAGAAATTATTATATATAATTCTAGTGAATATAGAATTAATAGTAAATATGCGGTGTACCGCTTAAATTGCGGTGGCGGTAAATTGCGGTTGCGGTAAGTTGCGGTGGTGGTAAGTAGCTGTGGCAGTAAGTTGCGGTGGTGAGAAGTTTCGGTGGTGAGAAGTTGAAGTGGTGGGAAGTTGCGGTGGCTGTACATACTTACACTGCATTATTAGCAGGTACTCAGCAAGTCAAAAAAACACAACCGCATGCAGATCTCTGGTATGTATTTATCAGGGCTTATCTGGTGATGTGTCCAACGTCTATATATCTTTCAAAATATTTCACTATCAGTGGTGCTCGCCCCCTCTCTTCCCTCCCTTCTCTATTTCCTCTTCATATGTATATATGGACAATCACCGACCTCCGAGTCTAGTGACAATAAGTTGTATATTGTCTCTAACTTAACCTTCTTTTCTTGAAGTGATGTAAAAACTAAAATTTTTTGACTTTGGCGTTCGCGGTGGCTTTTGCGTTTACGTTCACTTTCGGGACTTTTAGAATACTACCCTTAATTCATTACACAATGATATAAATCCTATAAATGTAATGCTATAAATAGCGTAGTGTTTTGTTTGTTAAACATTGTGTTTTGTAATATCATTATCGTCAACTATTGACATAGGTTGTAAATCTTTAATGATCATTTCCAATACCTTTCATCAATCTTCTTTTTTCATGGCATCTAGAGGCCTAATGACAAATGATGACATGTTGGACTGCCCCTTTTTTGTCGAAGAAGAACAGCTGAAATAACGCTGCTTAAATTACCAGCACCCGAATGAGATTTTGAAATGGCTTTTGAACTTGAGGTGGATATTGTGTCGAACTATCTAAGGTCGGATGAGCAGTTTTAAGGTGTTTGTTCATACTAGATGTGGAACCACCTTTGCACCAAAAAAACCTTGATACAGAACATTCTGCTTTATCTATGTACGTCATTTAATTTGGTGAAGTATTGCCACACACCATTTCCCATGATTCCCACGATTTAATAATAAATATAAAAGTAAATTGTTTGTCCTTATGTAATTCCCTTTAAGTATTACAAAGTTCTACCTATAAATATTACATATAAATGCACATACATATAAATGTTGTTAAACAACTCTTGAACCTATTAAATATTTCTTAATATTTTGAGAAGTGTTTACTAACTAATCATTAATATAATAATATTATTAGATGTGAACATTTTGTGTCCACTCGTATTTTTTACTGAAACAAATGCAAGTGTTTTAGGTTCAAATACAAACTATAAACTAAGCCAAAGAAATAGCTGCGAACTATAAATTCTGATTCCTTTGGCACCGAGTCTCTCCTTTTTTGGAACTGATTTTCTTTTATTTTGGAACTGTTATTCGGTTCTTGTAAGGTCACTTATTATAAAGAACCGGTTCTACGAAAACCTGTTCCTCGGTTCTGTGAATCACTGGCTCATACTGACATCCATCCTGTCCCGTATGAAACGTGACCGCTATATTGAGTTGATCATTTTAAATTTCAGAATTTTGGTAAAATATTTGCATTTAGAAGCTGCAACACCCCTGTAAAAATATTTTTCAGTTTGATTCGATAAGTTTTTATTAAAATGTTTATTGGATTAGACATTTTTAACTTAATGATATTAATCACAAATTCGAAATCCGAAACTTACCAAATCTCCAGAGAAACTATTCCCCTTTATAAATTCTGACTATAAAATCTGAAACAAAATTTGACGATATTTATGAAATTGAAAGCTTTTGTTTAAAAAGTCACTAAAATCAGCAGAAAATTAATAGGAAAGCACTACTATTATACGATTTTCGGGTAAATCCTGGGGGATAATTATGTAAGAAATGATATCGAATTCATTATCCTTTTGTCTGTAGTGAAGTTTTATATACGCATGTATTTTAAATGTCTGATGAACTGGCATTATCGATATATGTATCAGTATCGTTTGACCGATTATATGATATTGATACACAATTAGGGCCCTGGTACTAAGTTCGGACGTTGATACCACTCATGGTTTTTCGTAGCCAGCAACAAATCAAATCATTGGCCAGCAACAAATCAAGGTTGACTAGCATATTTTATGTGTTTCTAACATTAATGTAACACAAGAATTACAATTTTTCGACAAATTGAATGACAATTGATACATTTATCATTTCCATTGATAATTCGCAAGCATATTTTTTTATGGAGTTTTGAGTGATTAGTGAAAAGCACCAAAAACAGTGATTTTCGCACAAAAATTGCAACACTTTGTTCATACATTTTCCAGAGCATTTTTCTCTTCCAGGCACCCAGTGCTGTGTATTCGGCACGAGAGAATGAGAAACTGATTTAGCTTGATCTTTGATCGTAAGAGCTTGCTTCGCCCGAAAACACCTTTTAACAAGCACAATTGTCCGCTTGATATAAAGACTGATGTTATTTATTGTCTTTGTTTACGGCAAATTATAACGGATATCAACGATCAGGCTCTGCACCAATCTATTTCCCGATTCTCGAAAGTACCGCAGTAACTTCGCGCACATCACTCCCAATAACACCTGTAGCATCAGAAATTAGCATGTGGTTTTTGCTGCTGTCGCTTTTCTCATTATGATCCCCATTATGATGTTGAAGTGATCGAACGAGTCTTGATGAGAAGTGGAAATTGGATTCACCTGGGACAAGTAATGCTGAGAAATAGTATCTCCATATCCCGAACAGTTAAGACTAGATTTCTGTTCTTATCTTTACAAAATGGTCCTGGGAGAATTCGTTCTTCCTTCTGTAAGTTAACATATTGTCACCATGACGCTTTCCCCACAGTCGGAAACGTGTTTCCAGTGCGCTTCAGAATCTTCGGGATGGGGTTCCTTCTGTGCTAATAAGTCAGTGTAATTACATAAATAGGCTGTAGCTACCTCTGATAATTACAATTTTGGAGATGCCTGTTTATTCATGTGCGAACCTTTGCTGTAGTCATGACACGAACCTACGCTAGAAAAGTGCCTTTCATAAATTACCAAGTAATTAATCTGGATCTTTGTTTGCCGATTAGGAGACATCCCAGCAGCCTTGTGGATGTCTTTATGTTAAAGTCTCATACCCATAGAGTAATTCGTGGTAGAGTTGGGTAGTTCATGAACTATATAGTTCATTTAAGGTGACCAGACACAACCCTCACGAACGTAATGCACATGTTCGATACGACGAGTATGTACGTGATTGTTACGTCTGGGCACCTTAAATGAACGAGTTCGAGAACTAGTGAACGAGTTCGACAAAAGTCTAATTCGTGGTGGGGTCGGTATGGTAGGAGCTGGTCGGGTTACACCAGGTGGAGTTACAAGAACTGTTGACTTAAATTTGTCATGTCGTTTTGGTTGGGAACCGTGAAATTTTGTTCGTACACATTTGTCTTGTATTTAGCACAATAATTTTAACACCCAAAACGAAATACCGTGGTAGTTTTCTTGTTGGTTGGTTTGAACGGTTGCCTCTATCTGTTATTATTGAAGCAAATCTTTCCAACATCCAACACTCATATCACACCAGGCCAAATGTCAGAAATTTGCTCAACGAAATGTTAAGTCGTTCCACTCACAACTAAGTTTTTTCCCCTTTGCGAAATCTATCAATCTCATTACGTTTTCGGAAGTGCTGACATGCATGTATATTGACTTTTCCGGCGGTAGGTTGAAAGATATATTTCCTGGCCATTTTGGTATTACCTAGAACAATCTTAATACCACGGCACCAAATTTGAACTGAACAACTTTTGGCACTACCAGAAGTAGGTGATCATTTTACTACTAGTATTTCAAAAAACATTGGTGCTTAAAAAACTATTCATTCCAATGTTTCGCAATAAACACGCCTTTTGGTTTAAATTTAAAGATAAGGTTTTTAATCTGTCAGAAAAATCTACAAACGTACATATGTAAATAGAGAACATTTTCAAATCATGAAAATATTAAATACAGCACCTACTAAATATATTCCACTGCCTAAAAAACCCAATGATGAAAATAATCCGATCTAGTACAACTCAAAAATAGCTGCGCTAAGTAGACATAAACAAGTAGTCTGGAATATTTTTAAGGAAAATCGAAGCTTAACAAGCGGCACGTATTTTAGATAAGCATGTGCCGAAGTTAAACATTAATTTATGATCGAAAAGAGGATTACTTGGGCACTTTTTTGAACAGCTTGGACCATCCAAATATATACATATATATAAATAAAAATATGTCAGAAATAATAAGTAATTTTCCAGCTATTTATCTGTACTACCCCCAAATATTATTGCCAACCATTTAGACCAATCTCCATCAGTTCTGACAGTACCCTCAATCCTGAAGTAGTTGCTAAAAAGAAACATACATTTCTGTAATGGAAATAAATTTCGATTACATTGTAATATAAACATTGCCGAACTAGAAGAAATACTTAGGAATGTTAAGGGCACTACACCATCAATTGATATGATATCATACAACGTGATAAAAAAAATCTCCAAACATTCTAAAAAAAACAATGATGTTACCTGTAGAATTGGAATATATAAACATGAATTGGATGGATATCATCCCATCTCACCACAACTAGTAATTTCAAAAGTTCTTGACAAAATTATAGCCTCGAGACTTTGGAAACAGAGAGCACATTTCCAGCAAACACCATGCTTTAATTGCAAGCTGAACTGAAAAAGAACAGCAAAAATATAAAATCATAGTGCAGTATTTTATGACGATATGGAGAAAGAATTCTTTTGACAAGGTTGTACATACTTTTGTCCTAAAAGATTTAGAAGAGTGGGGAACAAGGTACGATATCCGAGGCCCCTCAATTGTAGAACACACTCCAAACTAATCCGAGAGAATTATTGAATATCTAGGATTGAAATTTTAAAAAATCGACAACAATTTTACGAGACATAATACCGGTTTTGGATCGGCTTAGGCATTTTCTTCTCAGGGGTGGGTCTAACACCGGGTTCGCTGCTTCGGCATAATTTTCCGTGTCTTTAAATCTCCGGCAATATAAAAACATTGATTTTTCAGTCTCCGATATCTCGGAGTTAATCGAGTTATCGAAAATTTAAATTTTTCCGCCTTATTTTGAAGTGTGCCACCGAAAAACATTGTCGGATCGAGGAGCCTCGGATATCGTACTCTCCCCCAAACAACCGCTGATGAAGATCTGTGGCTAGATCTGAAATAGCTATACGGTACAAATATAGAACGGTCTTGGGCTTAAATAATTAAACAAATTTTTGTGAATTTCAATTGGAAATAGTGTAGTTTATTTGCATAAGCCCGTGTTTGTTTGCAGCTTTGATGCGCAATAAAGCATTAAAATTCCGAATGACTGTCAATATATTCAAACTACAATAATTCTAAATTCCTCCTTTCAGATACCGGACTCTCTGGGATATTAACTTTTGTGTTAGAACCGGCCTTGAGTTCAAAATGATGTACCCTATTATTGTATATTTCACAAATATACCACAATTACATTTATGGGCTTTTGCAATATTGGGCTACGTAGTCTATTATCTAATACAAGTAGTTAAAGTAAGTACACGATTTTACTTTTATCGATTAACGTTATATAAACATAATAAAAAAATATTTTCCTCTTTGCAGCGTCCTATTTTGGCTTGCTCAGATGGGCCGTTCAAAATGTTTTTATATCGTAATATACCAACCTTAGAAATGAAGTATTGGCCCACTTTTTGGTGTTTTGAGAGTAGGGCCCAAACAGTATTTGCCAGTATTATAAGATCTCAGATTATACCTAAGATAAAATACCGAAGGTATGTATGTACAAGCACACTAGAGAGATCTAAACCGACAAGGCTTTTCTACATGTAGTTGTATATTTCCATTGATTACATAGTT
This sequence comes from Phaonia tiefii, assembly GCA_963931995.1. NCBI lineage: Eukaryota > Metazoa > Arthropoda > Insecta > Diptera > Muscidae > Phaonia > Phaonia tiefii. The sequence goes on from OZ008371.1 coordinate 198,732,465, forward strand.
TTTAGATAAATCTTACTACATGAAGTTTCGAATATTTTAGTGACTTACTTTACATAGATTCCCTTTCTAATTTAGAGAAATATTAACACTTCTCGATGGCGGCGAAGTGGCCTTAGATTGGATGGAAGAAGGTTGCTCAGAAGACAGTTCTTGTGTAATTATCTTACCCGGGTTAACGGGAGAATCGCAAGCTGAATATATTAAATGTTTGGTGTTGGCAGCTAACCAAGTTGGGCTGCGAGTAGTCGTGTTTAATAATCGTGGTTTAGGAGGCATCGAATTGAAAACACCACGTCTGTACTGTGCATCAAATTGTGAAGATCTCTCAGAAGTTGTGAGACATGTATCAAAAGCGGTACCCAAAGACAAATTAGGTGCTACGGGGATATCTATGGGTGGCCTTATTTTAGGTAAGAGTTAACTAAAATTTTTTTCAGGATACGACATAAATGTTATCAATGTTTTTTCAGGTAACTATTTGGTGCGTAAAAGTGAAGAAGCTCGCACGTACCTGGGGGCGGCCAAAATAATTTCAGTGCCTTGGGATGTCCATAAAGGTATAACAGCTTAAAACATAAGCTGTGTATAATAATATATATATATATTAATGCTTTTGTTTTTTTTTTTAGGTACAGCAAGTATAGAAAAACCTATACTGAACAATCTGTTGGGCAGACACTTGACCAATAGTCTTTGCAACACCTTAAAAAGTTGTGAGATTTTTAAGCACACTGATGTTGATATGGACAAAATTTTAATGGTATGTTTTGGACGAGTCTTGATATCAATATCATTACATATATGTACATACAATTTGCTGGCTTTTACTATATTTCATAATAATTCTTATTATTTTATTTTATTAAATTTAATAATACAGAATTCTACATTTTTTTTCTTAATTTAAAACTATTTTACCTTTCCTATGTATACGTATGTATATGTTGTGGTATGTTTCAAATCTGCAATAGTAGTTGGCTGCTAAATAATTTTTGAATGACCGATGTTCGCCAATTTCACTATTAGCTGATCAAATTAACGGCCCCAAAAATATTTAGTGTAAATATATATAGCATTTAATTTATTATGCAGCAACCAATTTGAAGATTTAATTTATCTGATGATTTTCTTCTTATTTCTTGCATATAATATTATATATATTACTAGCTGACCCGGCAGACGTTGTCCTGCATAATTGTTCAAGCGATTTGTATGGGAGGTACCACGCCCCTTTGTCCAATTGGACGGAATAGTAAATCTAAACCACCCAGGGCGCCACCCAAACGCATACAAAAAAATTTATTCAAATCGGTCCAGAAGTTTAGGAGGAGTTCAGTCACAAACACACGTGCAGTAGAATTATATATATAAAGATAAAGCTGTGAGATTCAAATGTTTTTAATACCATTTACAAAATAGATGGTAGCTGTCTAGTATTAGTAATGCCAATTTTTTTGAATAACATAAAAGTATTTTCTGATAACAATCATAAAGTGCTCACGCCATTCACAGTGATATCTAATCCATGACGTTGAGTGCTTTTATTATTCAAGCACCCTTAACTATCTACGACAATGGCTAATTACTTTCGAGCCATAAAGGTTGCATTGCTGTTGGTGACAAAACAAATATACATATTAAACATATACTTCTATTAAAATATTATATTTTTATGCATATTTAGATTTTAAAATCATTTACAAACTAACGTAAATAACTAGTTACTTTTTTCTACACCCTTCCAGTGTAAAACCATCAAAGAATTCGATGCCTTATTTACGTCAAAACAATTTGGTTACGCACATGTGGATGACTACTACACAGACGCTACTCTCCATGATAAGCTACACATGATAACAGTGCCTACATTATGTTTGAGTGCTGCCGATGACCCTTTTCAGCCCCTAGAAGCCATACCTATAAAGGCAGCCGAAGAATGTTCCCATGTTGCCATTGTTGTTACTGCCAGAGGTGGCCATATTGGTTTTCTTGAAGGTTGGTGGCCTTCATCCAAGGAACAATACATGTGTCGCCTATTTGCTGAATTTTTTACAAATGCATTATGTGATAATAGGCGAGAATTTCAAGATATAACCCATAAAATGTTCGATACATACAAATCAATGAAAGACTTAAATCCGAATCGAGTTGAGGCGGAAGATATCAGTGCAGCAGAGCAATCAGTAAATATGAGAATTTCGCCATCGTTTTTAAATAGCGAACAGTTAGAGGAAATGTGCATGGACATGTAGTTACGAGGAATATTTAAAAGTTTAGTATTCCTTACGTAGCGCTGTCAATCTATGTTATGTTAATATTTGTTTATTTCGGTCGTTTTCTATATACTTTTGAATTTGTTAAAGTTAACAAACAACGTAGTATTTATTCGAATAATAATTGGTAAGGTTTTATGGATATTATAATGCAATTTTAATCACATACACAATTGTTCCTCTAAAGTCTGTTCTTTTGCTTGTATTTAATATAGTATTGATAACTCAGTCAGCCCTTACTCTTTGGGTTTGGAAAACATAACGTATAACAATTTGCTCTAGTGCTATACTATAAAAATTATCTCAAATTAGAATATGATTATGTTGTAATACAAATGATGAAAGGGGAAATATTAACAAAGTATCTTTTCAGAAAACATTTTAACTAATGGGATGCAACGAAGTTTTTAAAACAATCCAGTTAGATTCTAATTAAATCATTTAAGCACATATCTTTACAACACATAATTTGTGATCAAACAAGGCTTTAAACAAATAAAACTCGGTATTTTTAAATTTTCGCTACAATCGATAACATAGATTTTAACTAAAAACTAATAAATAATACAATTTAAAAGAAAACTAATCATTTGTTTTACAGCGTATTAACATGAATGACAGAAAACAATAAATATTGTACTTAGTAATAATAATCAGCAAAAAATACATATGTATCAATTTAAACAACAATCCATTTGTGTTTACTTTTTCGGGAGTGCATTTTATTCATTGGTATTCATGTAGTCGGTGGTGCAATGGTAGTGTGCGCGCCTCTTGTGCATGAGATCCTGGGTTCGATCCCTGCTCAGACCACCTTAAAATTTCTTTCAGCGGCGGTCACCTCGCACAGTGACGGCACAACTATCGAGTATTTAGTCATGAAAAAGCTTCTCAAAATACCGTACGGAATCGATGTAAAACTGTAGGTCCCAAGCAGTGAGTGAAAACTGGAAAGCGCACAGCTCAGTGATTGTGGAAGCTCTCCACTGTCCCTTCATGGGATGTAATGTGAAACCATTTATTTATTCATATAGCAACCTAGCCTTTTGGGTCATATTTGGTTACAAAATACTACTACAAAAACGCTTAGAATTAAAAAAAAAGAAAATGTTTTCCCATTACATCTAATGAAGGAACTGGGGAGAGCTTCTCACAACCTGTGAGCTGTGACCTTCTTAGATGTATACTCACTGATTGGCACCTACAGTTTTACACCGACACCGAACGGTTTTTTTGAGAAGCTCAATAGTGTCGCCGTCACTAACCGAGGTGACCGCCGTCGAAAGAAGTATAAGGTGGTCAGAACAGGTATCCAATCCGCGCTCTCATGCACCATAGACGCACACACTTCCATTGCACCATCGACGGTGCATATAATTATATAATATTTTTTCCACATGTTATCATGTTATTATTACAATTTCTGTAAGGAACAATGAAATCAAACTACTCTGCTGATTATTAATCGATACATGATTTTTATAAAAATTCAGTGTTTAATAATTATAAGTTGACGATTTCAAAACGGATTATTAAAACATGGAGGGGAAAAAATAATAATTTCAAACCAACTCAGCAAGAAGCAAATAAGAAAAATTCGGACACAAATTACAGCAATTACAAAAACATGGTAATGATAGTATACGGAACAACTAAATTTGGTTATATTTAACACATTGATAATTCTTAATTTTATACGTTCCAGGCGTAACATTATTTTTTAAATCGCGAGCTACTCTAACATGAAATGATTTGTCCAATAGTGGCGACAACTTATTTATTTATAAATTGGGGAAAACTGCAACCCAGAAAGGAAACAACGTGCTGTAAAGTGTGTTCACGAGGTTTGATATTATATACGTACATATCTTAAAAACCTATTAAAAGTGAGGAAAATTATTTGTGTAATGTAAACCACAAGTATCGGAATAAACATCCAGACAATATTGGAATAACTTTAACTTTAGCGTGCAAAGGAATGTTAACTTATCGTGAAAGTAAGTTAACTACTGAAGTAACCGAATTAACATGTGATGTGAAAGTTAGTTTATTATCGAGAACTACTCCAAAGCACGTTAGTTTATCAACGTTCGTATTATAAAGGACTACAGGATTGTTCTAAAGTATATGGTTACCAAAGTGTATAACTTTGGATTTATTAATATTTATCAAAAGCATATTATGCTTCAACCAATTAACTAAAATCAATGTTATCGAGTTTACTTCACACTCTAGCATATCTACAAAATCGACGTTACCTTTAAACAACAGCTGTATGTCATCTGAGACGCGAAAGGTAAGCAATTCCTGTAAAGTTCATGTAAAATACAAAAAGCAGAGGTCCCAAAACAGATCCCTGAGGTACCCGACTACTGGCAGGTAGAGAGAGTACTTTTTCCGTTCTAGTAACAGTCTATTTTTATTTTCCAAGTACAAATACACTCCGGTTCACTTATTTAAAGGCACTAAAAATTCCATATTCAGCAGCCTGTATCTTTTGCAATTTGTAACCGATTGCAGAATTTTAAAATGGAAATGGAAGCTAGACATCTTGAGATATAAAAAACATCATGACAATAGTGGTTTCTTAACGAAATATCTTTTTTTGAGCAATTTATAAAAAAAGTCAAAAAATGTGCTATTTTTTTGGTTCACTTGAATAAAGGCAGTTTATTATTTTTAAAGTAAGCGATGATTTTTTGTAGGGAGCGTTTGTTTATTACAATTTACTACATCTTAATCATTTTACGAGTCAAAATGGCAACACAAAAAATTTTAAATCTATAGGAAAAAACTAAAATCGATGTTTACCGTTCTGAAGGATATTCTAACCGCGCAATAGCTAAAAGAAAATTGGACGGAGCCCAACACTTGTCGGCAATTACATCAAGGACCCCGAGGAGTATGGAAAAATTTTTAAAGGAAGAGTTTCATTGTCTTTATCTACGTATGAGAAAAGAAAAATCATGAGAATTGCTTCTAATTCAGCGTTATCAAATAAAAAATAAGAGCTCAAGCTGGAGTGGAAGCGAGCAAGTCACCAGTACGCAGAGTAATTAAGAGCTGTGAGTATCTTAAATACCTGAAATTACAAAAAAAAACCCCACTTAATGCTCCTCGTAAGGAAAAGCGGCTTCAATTCGCAAGAAACTACATGGTACTCGTATGGTATGTGCAGTAGGGTTATGAGAAAAATTTTTATTTTCCTGATGTTGCATTTAATGAACATTTACCTAAAGATCATTGATCTGAGGTTTCTTTTATTATATCATTAAAAAACCTCCCGCACCTGACACCTGACCAGTTACCACTTTAAACTTTTTCGATTTTCCACTGTATTGTATAGTTGTTGTTCATATCTATTGGAAGTACTTTTGTTTTCTTTGCAGTTGTCGCCGAACGCCTAATTGTGTTCCAGCTGATCGACGACAATCACTTCTGCCTGTTATTATTCCGTTGTGAATGGCATGTAATTTTGTTTATTTGACATTTCGGTGTAAGCCGGGGTTAGTAATTAGAATGTTGTAAGTGACATTTTCTTTGTACTAATTTTATATTTTCCTTAGAAATAAACATTCCGTTTCATTAGATCGACCATTGATTTTAATGTGAAATTGGCAAGCTTCTTATTTTGCAGTCTCTAGTTACAGCCGTAACAGCAGTATTAATTTGGAAGATCAACTGAAATGGTCCTGTTTGGAAATATGTCCTTTAACCCTGTTGTTAGATTAAGCCCATTTGGTCCAAATAATGGCTAGTTTTCTTGGTAAGTTTTGAACAGTGATATATACTGACTTCATTTTTCAGGTCACGTGATCTTTTTTATAAACCAATGGCATGAGCAAAAATTAAATTTTCTAACTAGAAACAGGACTGAGTCAAATAAGAAATTACAAATTTCAGATTAAGGGACCATTTGGTCCGTAGTATATATTTTTTGATTTTCTTTACAATTATGTTCAAAATATAAAATAACAATAATAATAAAAATATTTGAGTATTACTGACCCAAGATAGATACAAAGAATACGAATAGATGATTATTTTGTTTGTAAATTGCAGTATGGACCAAATGGTCTCTTAAGCTAACATTCGTTAAAAATACGAATCTTAGGTTAAGGGACCATTTGGTCCATAGTACATTTCCTTTGATTTTCTTTACATTTATTTTCAAAACAAAGATGATAATAATAATAACAATATTTAGTGAATATTGAACTAAAACATATACAACGAATGCGATTAAATTGATATTCTGCATGAAAATTTCAGTATGGACCAAATGGTCCCTTAACCTAACATTCGTATTTTTTTCCTAACCTAACAGCAGGGTTAAAAGTAAAAAGTCCAAATCTGCGGCTGGTGAAAAATGGACCCAAAATTTGAAATCAAGCACTAAACGCCGACCTGGTACACCACAGCTGAAACAGGATATAAGTGAGGTATTATGTAAAATGCCTTCCAACAGAGATATCGTTGGAAGATTCTTGGGACTTTTTGATGAATTGAAGGGACGACATGGTCGACTAAGAAAAATATCCGAGGAATTGGTGAAGCTGTGGGATAAGTTAAACTTTCCTGTCCTTTCCAAACAACAAGTATGTGCAAAGGTTGGCAAACTAATCACATCTTTTGAGAAACACAATAAGCGACCAAATGCAATGTTTGAAGATAATCTTTATCTTGTATTTGACATTACAAAAGCAAATGGGAATTGGCTTTGTAGTGAGGACAAACAACTGTACAAATTACAACTGGAATCAGGGGGCAGGGTGGGATATACAACTGTGAAAGTGGCTCCCATGACAACAATCCATCCTTCCAAAAGGTCTAAATTAGAATCCACGACAAGCCAAGCCATTATGTCCGTAACCAGTGAAAGTGAGGAAGGCATCAGCAGTGTTTCTGATTACTCTGAGGCAGTTCCAGAAGATTCGAGCTGTAAAGTTGCTGGTGGGCATTCGTTCTTCTTGCAAAACAGACAAATATTTAAACAGTAAATTTATTAATACTAATACACAAATCTAAAACGTTAAGAAAATCAATACTAATGCTATATTGCTATAGATAATCATTGTCATGTATTACTCATGTGCATAGTATGTAAAACGAACATGTTATAATAAATAGTGTTTCAGCCATTATGTTTTTTATTGTTAAATATGAAACTGTCTTAGGTGCGGGAGGTATTTTCAAAGTATGGTAAAATCAATGTCATTTCTGTGAATTTTAGGCAAAAGTTCATAACCCTAATGTGCAGCCAAGAGGTCATGTAAATGACTGGAGGGAGAACCGTTGTATTTACGGATGAGAAGTTTAATTTGGATGGGCCTGATGGCTATAACTATTATTTACATAATCTGAGCAAAGAAACCCGTTTTTTGAACCGACATCACAGCTGAGAGGCCGGCGTTATGGAGTGGGGTACTATTACGTACTATGGCACCTTCGATCATGAAATTCAAAGTGCAAAAATGGCTGGAGCAAGCTATAAAACGTTATTGGAATCGGCTTTTCCGAAGTTCTGAGAACTATTTGGTCCCATATCTTGGATATTGCAACAGGATAATGCCCCTATACAAAACGCCAGAGTAGTAAAGTAGTTCATTGCAAGCCAAAATGTTAATATTCTTGACTGGCCACCCTATTCGCCAGATCTAAACATTATCGAAAATGTCTGGAGTTGGTTATCTCGTAAGGTCTATAAGGAGGTAGACAATTTGATAACAAGCAGTCACTAATTCAGGCCATTAAGGATGCTTGGAATCAAATTTCGTTGGATTACATAAATTCTCTTTATCTCTCAATGAAAACCCGTATATTTGAAGTTATTAAAAACAAAGAGGGTTGTACCCATTACTAATAGTTCTTAAATAAAGTCAAATAAATTAAAAAATCAAGAAAAACTGTTTTTCATTAAAATTAGTTAAAGTGCCTTTATTCAAGTGAACCAAAAAATAGCACATTTTTAGACTTTTTTTTATAAATTGCTCAGAAAAAGTTCTTTAGTTAAGAAACCACTATTGTCGTGATTTTTTTATATCTCAAGTTGTCTAGCTTCCATTTCAATTTTAAAATTCTGCAATCGGTTACAAATTGCAAAAGATACAGGCTGCTGAATATGGAATTTTTAGAGCCTTTAAATAAGTGAACAGGAGTGTATAACAACTTAAAACTCCATATTCATTATCAATATCAAGTGACTATAAAATACAACAACCGTGGGAATTATCGGATGCCCTAATATTATCAGTGAAGCCTATTAAAGATGTAGTACTTCGATGGGTCCTAAATCCTGCCTGACACTCATTTATGTAATCAACAACATGGCTCATTAACTGATGTTTCAATATATGTTACAACATTTTAGATACAATTGACATGTCGGAAATTTATGCAAGGTATCATCTTCACATTTACTATTATTTTTTTTTTATTGGGAATTATTTTTTCCATTTTCCATTGAGCGGGATAAACACAAGACAGGAGAATTGTGTTGGCGTGATGCTACACGTAAAAAGAAATCAAAGGCAAAACTATATTTTAAGAAAACACATCAAATCCTACGGCTCGTTATCATCATAAATGCCAATCCTCATTTCATAACAGCTAACTGGTTGAAATGAAAAACCTTAATTATATTTATCATAAATGGTAGGACATACATGACGGTTCAGAATCGACTAAATTTCTTCAATGTATTTTTCACAAAAAATGCGCAGCATGAACTATTCGTTGAAATTTCCACTTAATGTTTTTGGCACGGTTTCTACACTTACAGAAAATTCTCCGACTATCTGAATAAACAATATATTCCAAGTCCCTAAGATAATCGAAATACATATATAATATCAGGATGTATAACAATCATCCATTTTCCATAATTTATAACTGCTTTTTGCATGGGTTTCTTCTTTATTGAGTAGCTATATTTTATGTTGACAGATTACATCGAAATTCGACAAAAAGCATAACAAACTAATAATCCATTACGTGTTTATAATTGCAAACTAGATTTATATAATAAGAAAATATAAACATGTTGTATGTATTAGTATTTCCAACATGATTAGGAAGATTTTTGGCCTCAACTACCGTTATGCCTTGGCTACTTGTGCTGTTTAAATGGGTTTGTACAACAAAGTGGTAACGTATTTCTTACGATAACGATGAGTAGCACTTAGAACCATGACACCATCCTTGATAGAAAGAGCGTAAAGGTGGTTCAACATTACATGATTTGGTTCGGGCAATAATGTAGGCTCACACTAAAAAAACAGGAAGGACATTTATTAGTGTTGTAGAAAGAGAGTAGACGGTTTTATTATTTTGTTGTAACTAACCGATAATGGTGTGTCTTTATTCAAAATAACCTGCAACAAATGTGGCGGCAATATTGGTGGTCCAGATACTTTTTCCCAAGGTTTTGCTTGTGGTACATCTTGTGAATACTCCTTTTCCGCACTATTGGTTACGTTTTCACTGTCCTTAGCTAAAGCTTGAAAAACTTCAAAATCGGATTGTCGAACCGATACCAAATTAGCAGTCTCTCCGGCATTATTTTCAACACTTTTCTAGAAAACAAAGTAAAGGTAAGTTCATAATTTATATCACTTGTATTATGTTACCGTTCGATTCTTTAAAATGATATACGTATATATCTATGCCTTTTTATTAACTTTCCTTTCAAAATGTCAATTTAGCTATTGTAAAAGAACGTGATGCTTCCAAAATATCCAAGCGCCTTATCAAACATATTAGCGTTAAAAAATAAAACAAAACGAAATAAGTTTCCTTATTTTATATTGAAATTAACTTTTCCATTATTAAAAGATATCTTATGGAAAATAAATTTATAGATTATAATTGCCTCAATCTATATTTTGTTCTCTAAGAATAAAGCATAAACTCTCGAAGAAGACTTTTAGATGCTCAAACGAATCCAGTTCTTAACAACCCTAATTGATTGCACAACAAAAAAGCACAGGCAGGCTTTACTTTTGTCACGAAATGAGCGTAACACACCAAAACGATTGTTTGCCTTTAGTTCTACGTCATGCATACATACGAGTACAAATGTATTTATTTTGTGGATGTGATATTGATTTTTATAATTGTTATCCATTAAAAAATTACCATCAAAAGATTATACGCGTACATACCAATTTCGGGTCATGTTTCCACTCGCCGTCTACACAGAATTTGTATTGATGATCTCCTTCTGGCAAATCGATAATGGTTACAAAATTATGATGGCTTCGAACCATGGGTACAGGTTTCCACTTGGTAAATGTGCCACTAATCATAACGTTTTGACCACCGCCATCCCAACGGAGTACTGTAGGCAACGCAGGATTACGGTAATCTTGGACATTCATTTCATCACCCTCGGCTTGTTGTTTTGAGGATTCGGCGTCATTTTCATTATCATTCGAATCTTTCTGTTGAGACGTCATTTGTTTTGAAGTTATTCCCTCTGATATAGTACTAGAGCGTTTGCGCGGTTCAGTCGAACTAAACTCAGGGTCGACAGAGGCGGCTGATTGTTCGTTTGCCGCTTTGCCAATGGGCTTCGTGTAATATGGTTCGGATGTTGTCTCGTCGTCTTCTTGCGACGAACCGCCCTGCAAAACTGAATCACGTTTTTTGTCAAACGTGAATGCTTGACCAGCACTTACAGCCGCAGCTCCAGCGCTTCCTTCGCTCCTCAGTGGAAGCTCACGGAAGGGGGAGTTGGGTGTGGAGAGGTCGCTGGACTTATGACGCTCCCTGTGCATACTAGAACTACCTGCGTTTCCCATAGTGCCTTAGTAGCTGATATAAATCTGAATACGAAGTATTTTCACACCTTCAGTTTCTTTCACATTTAGTCAACAAAATTCATATGGACGTTTGTTGTTTTTTTGGCACTTTCTTTTCCAATGGCAGCAAAATTCAATTTTCTTTTTATGTATTTATTTATTTTGATTACAAAATTATTGTCGTTTTTTCTACACTTTGTTAAATTACGTTTCTATTCCAATGTCAGCAAATTTTCTTTCAGATAGCAATTTCTTTCTTTCATATTTATCACCTTTATTCACCATATGTCTCTTTTCGTATTTTTTTTTAAGTTATACTTGTTTTTATCAAATAAAGAAAACAAGGAAACAAAACTGAAATCATATGTTTTCTTTGTCAGGTGTTATGAGATATGTGTTATTACTGAAGTCTGAATTACATTTAAGAAGAAGCTTGTAAATAAACAAACCAAAAAAACACAAAATCCGATAGAGTTATCAACACACACAGCTCTGAGACTACCAGACTACCCAGACTTCTGGAATTGTACTAAAATAATAGTGTAAATGAACACAGAAAAAAACTTTGTGTAAAATTACCCAAATTCATGGGCTGACCATAGAGTAATCTCAGACTAGAGAGAATATTTGGCTCATCTGACGTTTCCTTTCACACTCTTCGTGATACGGTCGGTGTGATAGAGAGATGTTGACAAAAAGTGATATACACCAGGTGGAATTACAATAACTTCATGCTTTAATTTTTCATACCATTTTGGTGAAAAACTGTGAAATTTAAATGTGTTTTAAACTTTTTTATTGACTATTATTGTTAGCATACATTTGTGTTGTATTTAACACAATAATTTTAACACCCAAAACGAAATGCCACTGTTGTTATTTTGTTCGTTGTTTTGAACCATTGCATCTATCTGGTATTAGTAAAGCAATTTTCAACATCAAACGTAAATATCACACCAGGCCAAATGTCATAAATTTGGTGGGAGAACTAGTAGATCTACTATAAGTATTAATCTATGGGACTGACACATAGACGAATATATGTATAGATACATTTATTCTCTCATCTGACATTTCATTTCACACTCTTCGTCGTAGGTTTGTGGAAATGAGAGAAATTAAATTTAAAATTACCTTACACCAGGTGGAGTTACAAAATATGTTCACTTAACTTTATCATGTCGTTTTGGTGTAGAACTGAAAAATTTAAATGTATTTTGCACTTTTTTGTTGACTTTTATCGTTGCTATACATTTGTATTGTATTTAACACAACTAGTTTGCCACAAAAACACGAAATTCCGTTGTTGTTCCCATAGACGAATATAGGTATAGATACATTTATTCTTTCAATATATTAAACGTCATAGGTAAGTGGGCAATAGTAAACAACGTCCAACAAAGGAACAACAACCGAATTTCATGTTTTTGTGGCAAACTATTCAGTGTATTTTGTTATTGTACTTTGTTGTATACTTTGTTTGGTCATATGTATTTGTGTTGAATTTGACATTTAGAGTCATAGAACAAAAACAAAATCCCTGTTGTTGGTGCCCACAACAACAAAAAATCCTACTGCGTTAACCTTTACTAGATCAGCCTTGCTATTGCCTCTATCTGGTATTATTGAACCCATGTTTTCCACCATCCAATGTTTACTTTCCACCGTACCTATGACGTTTAATATATTGAGAGAATAAATGTATCTATACCTATATTGGTCTATGGACTGACATCAGTCAATACAGTGGGAGGCATAAATTTACTTTAGTCAAGATTTCCCCCCCACTCGACTCAACTTTTTGAGATATAGATAGGTCTTTAAAGCTTGAGTATATAGTCGGTCATACCTCCGGTATTTATTATCCGATCTCGTTCAAATGGGTATCTTTTCAAAGACCTTTATAAACTCTATAAATCCGTGTATAAACATTTTTGTTTTATTAACCCATTAGGGGCCACCTAGAAAGGTTTTTAACCTCACTTTTTTTGTTAAAATGTACTATTTTCAAACAAATTCTTTGTGTACTTATTTGATTCCTAGAACACGATAACAGACAAGACTTCAAGCTTTTTTAGAGGTATACTACTTCACATTAACCCCACAAAGACCGGAGATATTTACGTTGAAATACATTTTGTAACATAAAAAAAAAAAAAAATATGTGAATCCGATCCCTCCAAATTAATAACACCAAAATACCATGCCGAAGCCGGCGTTGTACCCACGCCAGAGGAGGAAATCCCTAAGCCCGACCGAAGGCCGTCCACGCAGAAAGCCTTATAACACAAAAATACTATGCCGAAGCCGCTAAGCCGGTGTTAAATTAAATAAATTTTTTCGATAACTGATTCTGAAAAACTTGTAAAAAAATAAAGGTTGACTTGAGCTGTGGGTTAATTTTTTATTTCTATATTTTTTAAATTGAATATCTTCGGCTTTCGAATGGCTACTGTTGAGTATTATACCTTAAAAAAAAGTGTTAAGACTTAAGTCTGATAAATACAATACGTATACAAGGGCTTTTTCTGAAAAAAAAATTTATCAAAAAAGTGAGATTAAAAAATTTTTCTTTTCTACTAGCCCCCAATGGGTTAATAAAACCAAATATTTTTATATACACACTTATTGATTTTAGAAGGATCTTTCTACTGAAGCCTATTTCAACAACATCGGTTAATAAATGCTGAGTTATGCGCGATTATACATTCAAGCTCTGGAGGCCCATATTTCGAAAAATTTGAATTTGCGGAGAAACTTTTTTCTTCATCAGCGTTTTATGCCCTGTCAGGCAAAAAAAAACCAAAAAAGTAGGCGATATTTGGCTAAAGTATATTTGCTCCACTTTTTCGACCCGTCGCCGCCACCAAAACTTTTTTGAAGTCCACACCGCCGCCGATATAAAAGGCTCTTCTTGGTTTAAACTGTGAGTCTTTGTGAGATTTTAGCGACTGGCCCGATTTGACCCACAGATATAATTTTAAAGTTTTAGTTATTTCAAAAACATCCAAAATTTGAACAAAACTGGCAAAACCAATAGCCACCAACTTAATTTTTCTGTTGTGCCGCCGTCTTCGATAATTTTTAGCCTGTTTTTAAACTAAATTTTCGACCATTTTGTATGGGGAGCTAAGCGATATTAAGCGATTTTAAGTGGCACCCCATACAGTAGCGGCATTCATGCAAACGTGAAAGTCGAGAACTTTTGCTCAGCGCAAGTTTCCCTCGCACCGTTGCATGAGGCACCAGGTAAAGCCAATTTGCCTCGAAAACTTTCAACTTTTGAGCAAGTCGCTTTTTATGGGAAATTTGTTTGTTTTGACGTTTGCTGTGCAAGTTTACGATGTTTTCGAGTTTACGAGGTTCTTTCGAGCTTTCATGAAGACCACTAGTGTCGTTGAAACATTAGTTTAGCAGGAATTAAAAAAACAAGCTTATTGTCTCGGCGCGTAGTTTGTCTAAGCATGGAGTTGCCACCTGAAATGTCAATGTAATCTCAAATTGGGTGGTGTAAACGGCAAAGATTATAAAATAAATAAATGGTTTCCCATTACATCCCATGAAGGGACAGGGGAGAACTTCTCACAATCACTGAGCTGTGCGCTTTCCAGTTTTCACACACTGATTGGGACCTACAGTTTTACACCGATTCCGAACGGTATTTTTGAGAAGCTTTTCCATGGCTATATACTCGATAGTGTCGCCGCCACTATGCGAGGTGACCGCCGCCGAAAGAAATTTTAAGGTGGTTAGAGCAGGGTTCGAACCCAGGATCTCATGTACAAGAGCCGCGCACACTAACCATTGCACCACCGGCGGCCACGGCCACGGCAAAGATTAGAGAACCAGGTTATCGCTAACGTGGCCGCGATAAACGTCGGTGTAAATGTAAAGAGACAGCAGAGAGTGATTAACGTTTCACTCCTTTGAAAAGTTTCTCGTTTTTCTTCTTACAAATATTGGTTGGTTGGTTGGTTGAAAAGGCTGCAAGACAGCACGCTGTCCAGCACACTCAGGCTAAAGAAGTCCGTTGTGATACCTGCAGTTTCCTCTATAGCAACTATTGAGCATACTTTTCAGTCCTGCCAAAGCAGGGTAATCCAAGAGGTGTTTCGTCGTTTCCTCGTCCTCTTCCATCCAGCATCCACAGAGAGTGGAGTTTCTATGTCCCAATCTTAGGGCGTGTTTTCCTACACGATAATGTCCCGTAAGTGTTCCTACAATTGTGGATAACCTGCCTCTCGACAAGTTAAGTAGTTGCCTAGTCCTCTTCCTGTCCTCCTGTGGCCAGAGGACCCTGGCTTGTTTGCAAGTTGAAGTAAGTCTCCACTTGTCCTTGAACATATTATCGGCCCACTGCCTGATCTGCAAACGGCAGGTACCTAGATACACAGATGTTCAGGATAGTACTAAGTGCAGTACCTGACGTCGTGTCCACTAACGCTAATTAGTGCTGATCTTTGAATTTTCATCAAGGAATTCAGAATATATTTCTTTTGGAGGCACCTCCACCAAACTACGATGCCATAGAGAAGTATTGGTCTGACTATTGCCGTATAAATCCACATGGTGATCTTAGGAGACAGTCCCCAGCGCTTTCCTATCGCCCCTTTACAGCAGTAAATCAGACTAAGTAGGCTGGTTGTACGAATGCTAAGTAAATTGAGGTTTCTACCCGTACAGATGATAGCAATATCATCGGCATAGGCAAAGACCTGGCATCCGGCCCTGTCCAATTCAAGAAGCAGTTCATTGACAGAAGTTTTACAAATATTAAAATACTATAAATAATTAAAAAATGTTGTAAGTGGAAATAATAAACATAATGATGTGTTGCGATTCATAGAGCTATTCAACACTTTCAGTGAAGCAATCAATTTTATTTGTTTGCATGCAGCCTTCGTCATGAATTTTGACAAGCGGTATGAAACAGAATCTTGAACATGTGGCAGGGTTACAAAGTTTATGTAATTTTACTATATACAATAACTTACTTATCCGGTCTCGAACAACCCCGGGGGTCAGGGACCTTACAAAACGAAGATAACATATTTTCCCAACCAGTTCGATCTTTTGCTTTATGTCTCCAGTTGGTAATACCAAGTGCACCCAGGGAGTCGTCAACTTGATCGCTCCAGCGGAGTCTAGATCTTCCTATTTTTCGTCTTCCTTCGAGTTCGATTTCGAAAACTCTTCGTGCTGGTTCATCTTCATGCATTTTACTGACATGGCATTAACTGTGCCCATGTCGGGATAAAGCTCATACAGCTCATGGTTCAAGCGTCGCCGATACTCGCCGTTGTGCACTATAGAGCCATAAATCTTCCGGGGTATTTTTCTCTCGGAGACTCCTACATATGTTTCATCTGCTTGCGATAAGACCCAGGATTTTGCGCCATAAAGCAAGACAGGTTGTATGAGAGTCTGGTATAGCTGGATTTTTGTGATTCGAGAGAGGGCTTTATCTCTAACCATTAATTTTGTCTTGCCCTCGTTTACTTTTAGAACCACTTTTGCTGACACCTTCTCAATTCTCGAAATCACCGCAATAACTTCTCTAATTGTGCGCCCAATGATATCGATATCATCAGCATACGCGAGCAGCATGTGACTTTTGCTGCTGATGGTTTTATTCATGTTGACTGCAGCTTTTCTCATAATGATAAATGTGTCAAATTGGTTTTAGTCTTTCGCACATTATACTAGATAGAACCTTATATGCTATGGATAAAAGGCTTATTCCACGTTATTCGGCACAGAGACTCGGTCACCTCTTTTAAATATGGGATATAGAACACTGAGACTCCAATCGCCGGGCATGCATTCATCTAACCAAATTTAACAGTCTTAAACAGCACCGCCGGTAATCCATCGGCTCCTGCGGCTTTGTTGTTATTAAGCAGGGCAATAGCTGTTCTGACCTCGTCTTGGTTAGGAGGGGCAATCGACGTCGTCGTCTAAATTGTGATCGATTGCTCTGCACGTCTGCGATGAGATTTCCGTCCTTGTCTTTACAGAAGAGGGACCCTGAACCATGCCCTTTAGTCCCGTCTTTGACTTTTTGGTAGAATTTTCGGGCTTCGTTCTTCCTTCTGTATGTCTCAATTTTCTCACTCTCGCGCTTTGTCCATTGCCGTTTCTTACGCCTAAAGAGACGTAAATCGTCTTTTTCCCTATACCGCTCAGTCGCAGCTCGCGTTGTAATTGACTGAAGCATTGCCATACGTGCAGCCTTGTTTTCATCATTTGCAGTGCGACACTCTTCATCGTACCATGGTTTGTTTCGAAGAGGTTTTTCAAAACCAAATACGGTTGTCGCGGCAGTTTTTATAGAGTCGGAAATGGGTTTCCACTGCGCTTCAAGATCATCATCGGGAGGGGTGGGTTCTGTGCCAAAAGTTGCGAGAGCTTTCTTGAGTAGGCTGTGGCTACCTCTGGTAATTGCAGCTTTCCGATGTCCAGCTTTCTCTGCATCTAGTTTTCGTAGTGATCACAACCGATGTTAGTTCCTCTGATCACTCGTACGTCCGTTACACTGGATGAGTGCCTTCCATCAATTACCACGTGATCAATTTGGTTCTTCGTTCTTTGATCAGGGGATACCCAAGTATAATTGTGGATGTCTTTATGTTGGAATCTTGTACCTAATGACAATATTTTTGCCGCGGCAAAGTCAATCAGTCTCATACCGTTGTTGGAACTGTCAGCATGTATGTAGACTGACATTGGCAATAGTTGGATGAAACACATTCTCCTTGCCTACTTTAGCATTAAAATCTCTAATACAATCTTAATGTCATGGTCAGGGGAGAGGTCATACGTTTCCTCTATGTCTTTGACATCATCATCTTTCTCTTCTGTCGGGGCATGCACACAAATTAGGGAAATATAAAAATGTTTCCAAACAAATTCATGTTTCATGTTTTTTCTTATGGCAACTGTAGTATATGTCGCAGTTTCTTTTCCTTGTGCAGCCATGTCCTGTCCATCGCATTTCCTGGATAGCGGTAATGTCAGCCTTATAACTTTCGAGGACATCTGCCAATTGGTTACTTGCCCCGGATTTATATAGAGTTCTTACATTCCAAGTGCATATCCGTAAATCGTGGTTTTCACAACGTTTGCGGGGGTCATCAACAAATAGGGGTTGTTTATGTTTTCTTTTTCGTTGTTGTATATTCACTGCTATTTTGAACGGTACGGGAGGCAAACCCAGTCCACCGGTTTTTTTTTTCATTTTACCTACTGCCAGGATATTTGATTGCAGCCGCCCATTATGGATCAGACGCTGACCAGGGTGAAATATGTCGTCGTTGGCCCATATGCTGGGCTCATCCGACTTCTAAGGACAAAGAAATATGCCCGATAGTTTGATGAGCTTCAGTGACATCAGTCACCTACTAAACCTGAGACATATCAGTGATCGCATAACCAATCAAGCTGCTCATTTGTTTTGCCTTCTCACTCTAGCTAGCTAACGGAGGTTTCCGAAAAAGCCATTGCC
Source organism: Phaonia tiefii (assembly GCA_963931995.1). Lineage (NCBI taxonomy): Eukaryota > Metazoa > Arthropoda > Insecta > Diptera > Muscidae > Phaonia > Phaonia tiefii. Next base: position 198,751,043 of record OZ008371.1, read on the forward strand.
CAGGACATACTGCGTGGAAGTAGTGAGCTGCTTGGACTGCCCAATGGAGGAATCATTTCTGGCCACTCCCAAGTGAATGGCTATCAGAGACTTTCCACCTCCACGTACAGTTCCATACAATAACATTATCAAAAAAACTGTTCGTGTATTGAAATATTCAATGAAGGGAGTAAAGCGGCCTGGAGACGATCAAACAATTTCATCCATAGAGTAATGACATATAGACTAGCGAACTATCTCAGTAAGTTAATGACATTTGGTGTGATGCAGATGGGCGGATGAAGAATAAGAATAGAAGAATACCAGATAGAGTGGACGTCTCGAACCAGCCAACAATAAATCAGCAACGGCATTTCGTTTTGTGGATTAACATTTTTGTGTAAATACACCACAAATATATACTAACAATAAAATATAACAAAAAAGTCCAAAATAAGTTTAAATTTAAGTTTTTCATCAAAACGACATGAAAAATTTAAGTCAACAATTTTTGTAATTCCACTTAGTGTAAGTAAATTTATATCAAATAAATCTCTTTCGCACCGACCGCACCACGAATAGTGTGGAAGGAAATGTCAGATGAGAAGAATGGCAGCTCTATATTTACTTTTACTTTACTCATGGAGTGGAATGCCAACAAAGAAACGAGTGAAGCGCGTCGATTCTCTGCTCTCTCTCTCTCTTACTCTCTTCATTGAATAATTCAATACACGAGCAGTTTTCTGATGATGTTATTGTATCTAACTATAGAAATTCTAACCATATTTAAATAAAATTACATAAAGTATGTAAAAAATTTAATTATCGAGTTATAACGCGGGAATGAAATTCGTTTGAGTGAATCGCGTCGACTTTTTTGGTTCTCTTCTACTAGGGTTGCCAAATTGCTCCAGTATTTTCTTGTCTACATGCACATTCTTTTTGTAACAAGCTAAAAAAACAAGGAAAAAAGTTTTCTTGAGTGGAATTCATACAAAAAAAGGGATGAAATAAAGTTAGGACTAATTCAATAGATCAGTAGTTTTTGAGAATGTTATTGTTTATAACACTTCATATTTCATAATTTCCACAAAGTCTATAATTAACCTAGTATTTTTTTGGTTGCAATGTCCAATTCTCAGATCTATACATATATATTTGAATATTTTGATGTATTGGTTATTTTTTTTTAATAATGTCTGAAACAGTAACTGATGTTTATCACTTTACGAATATAATAATAATAATTTTGCAATTCATTGTTTACTTTAATTTTCCGTTTCCAATTTTAATAGTCTAAATATATTAGTTTTCAGTTGATCCGGCTTAAGGTCATAAGAATAAAAAGAAAATACTTCAAGTATTTCTTCTTACAATTTAATTAATATTTTCCAATATTTCGACCAACTTCGTTGATCATTTTCAAGGATCTGATAAAACAAGAATAAACAAAGTATTCATAAACATTAGTGAACAGAATCAACATAAAAATATATATTATTTTCCCCAAAGGGAGTATGATTAATTTTAATTACATTTTGAGATAACACAGAGCGCGTCCAAGTTTTCCCGCAGGCTTATGTCAACCGATTTGTCCCCCTCTTGAATTTGTAAATTGTGTGCCTATACACATGCGCATATTGATCTGTATCCCGTTTGAAGATAAGCCTTTTCTCCGATGGAACGTCAATTATATGTACTTTAACCGGTCACAGGCCAAATTTTGACGAAGTGGAAATTCTGGCTGAGGGGGAAAATTACTCGAGACGCCTCTTCCAGGAAATGCTGCATATGATTGACGTTTCATCGGAGAAAAGACTTAACTTCCAACGGGGTGCAGATCAATGTGCGCATGTGTATAGGCACACAATTGTGTTTTCTTTTTATTCTTATCACCTTAAGCCGGAACAATTGAAGGCTAGTATATCTGCAAGGGTCGACTATGCTCGCGACTGACATTTGGCACGGATGGCACACCGAATTAAAGCTGAGGATGACTCTATATGGCACCGTCAAGGGGAAATACGACGATAAGACTGGGAACATCATCGGGGACTATTCAGGACATAATGGGCGAATGGCGAACTTGGAAGCTTCCACAACGTTTCTTATTAGATGCTAACGTGCGGGTATCATGCTAAACTTTATACACAATTCTACCGGGTACATTTCCGACATATTCGAAACACACGACAGAATACCGCCGAATATGGGGAATGCGCTGGGAGGACGCACGTACAACTTCCATACGGTCCATTTGAACACAGACTTACTGACAGACGACACGGATATGTCACTATTACTACAAAGTGAAAACTCCCTCTATGATTATCACATGACCGTCAATGAGAGGAGACACATCGATAAGCTGGACAAATTAAGAGAGGAACAAGGCAGACTACTTAACGTTGACCATCACACACAATGGTTTGTGAATACAACGGACAAGGAAATACCAGGAGGGTCACAGTGGTTACTGTCTCTCGGGCCCAAATACGCATTACCGACTACAACAAACACATTTCCCTTATTTAAGTGCATCGCAGAAGGGGAGGAGTGTGTGCAGAGAATTAATGACAGAGAGCAACAGGGGATATCAAGAGCGAAATTCGTGAGATTGATAGATGACCACTTGTACAAATTGAAACTGGACAAGCGAGACGGACAAGTGGTAGGTACAGTGGGTCGCACGAGGGAATATTCGGACGCGGATGAGGACATTCTTATGGTGAATGCGGACAAAGGCGGCAAAGCGGTAGCAGTGAAATTAGATGACTGTAAGGGGAAGATGGGTAATATACTGGGCGATATATGCACCTATAGACGCTTAAGGAGAGATCCCACAACGGGACTACAGGATGAAGATGACAAATTAGTGGATAAACCATACGAGGGACAATTTATTGACGCCCATACTAGGAGGAAATTGACCACGAAAACTACCACTGCACCCAGAATATACGGATTACCTAGGATCCGCAAAGATGGTAATCCTTTGAGACCCATTTGTTCGTCAATTGATTCACCGGGTTATGGGCTATGCAAGTTTGTGTTGGATATACTTGAGAACGTGACAGAGAATTCAGGATACAATGTAAAGGACGCAGTGGATTTCAAGACGAGAATTCGGAACATGGGCATTGATGAGGATGAAATAATGGTTTCATTTGACGTGGTTAACTTATTCCCCAGCATACCAATTAATCTAGCTCTAGGGACTATAGAGGATAACTGGGACGAAATTGGACAGTACACGAATATACCACCTAAGGATTTTATGGAGAATTTGACATTCTGCATCAAGGACACACGCTATTTCCAGTATGAAGATAGATTCTACGAACAGCGGAAGGGTATGCCTATGGTATCCCCAGCATCACCAATTATATCTGACATCATCATGGAGGTATTATTGGATACAGTACTCGACACATTGGAGGAGAAGCCGAAAATCTTGACGAAATATGGACGATTTATTTGTTGTTATCAGAAGAACTGAAGTGGCCAACATGATGACAGCATTGAATTCTTTTAATGGACAACTACACTTCACGCTCGTAGAGGAAAGGGACAATAGGCTACCATATTTGGACAGTTTGGTTATCGGACAAGGAAATGCTCTCAAAATGGACTGGTACCAAAAACCTAAAGCGTCGGGACGATTGATAAATTATCATTCCAAACACCCAAGAAGGTCAATTATTAACACTGCGCGCAACTTTATTAGGAGAGTTTTGAAGATAAGTGACGCAGAATTCCACAAGACGAATAAGGGGAAAATGGTGGAAATCCTTAAATTGAATAGTTTCCCCAGGAAAATCACAGACAATCTGATATCACGGGCAGAGACGAGCAAGCCGACTGAACGCCGTACTGAATCTGACGGAATTTATGAGACCACAACGTATGTTCCGGGTTTCTCTGAAAGATTGAAACATTTCAATATATATAACAACGGAAAATATGAATTGGCGTTGAAATCGAATTTAACCGTGAATAGTTTATTTAGTAGGACAAAGTCTATTATTGACGAAAATGACGACCCAAACGTTGTGTACGAAATTCCATCCATGGTGACAAGTCCAGCATATGCCAGAAAGTATATGTTGGCACTACAAAGGATAAATTGAAAACTAGAATATCTGCTCATAAGTCGGACCAAAAAGCTCATTATAAGCCGATAGAACAAAAGACAGTACTAGCAGCCCACTGTACTTTAACCGGACACACGCCAAATTTTGACGAAGTGGAAATTCTAACTGAAGAGAAAAATTACTCGAGACGCCTTGTCCAGGAAATGCTGCATATAATTGAAGTTCCATCGGAGAAAAGGCTTAACTTCAAACGGGATACAGATCAATGTGCGCATGTGTATAGGCACACAATTGACAAATTCAAATTCAAAACTTATCTCAAAATGTAATTAAAATTAATCATACTCCCTTTGGGGAAAATAATATATATTTTTATGTTGATTCTTGTTTGAATTGTTCAATAATGTTTATGAATACTTTGTTTAGTCTTGTTTTATCAGATCCTTGAAAATTATCAACGAAGTTGATCGAAATATTGGAAAATATTAATTAAATTGTAAGAAGAAATACTTGAAGTGGTTTCTTTTTATTCTTATGACCTTAAGCCGGAACAACTGAAAACTAATATATCTACAAAGGTCAACTATACTCACAACTAAATAGTGTAAATAAGAATTTCAATGAATAAACAAAATAAATGTAACAAATTGTTGCCCAAATGAAGCGAAATCTACTCGAATGTCAAAATTTGTATACCTGAAGTCTTTAGATTTCGAATGCGATTCTAGAATCTTTTTTGAGTTGAAAGCGGTATACATGAACATATTTTTAAGCCTTTTTATGTTGTGCCGTCGTTTTCGGTAATTCTCTTATGTCTTGTTCACGCTTCCGCGAAATTGAAGACTTTCGCAATTTGGGCTGAAATTGAGTTGAAATTGCTCAATTTCGCATATATTTTGACAACTACGAAATTGACTTGAAATTGTCATATACAACGCGGTTTTTACTCAACAAAAAGCCTAAAATTACAGTCTGCCGAAAAATCTCATGTAATAAAACTCAATTGTCGCTGCCGATTAATTTTTTGTTGCTCCAACGCCGTCCATAATTATGGGTCGACTTCGTTCACCGAACACGTGGCTTCTAAAATTACAACAAAAAATAAAACAATTGTATATCCTCATGGTACAATAATATGTTCATGGTAAAGTCGTAAGAACAGCTGTTTTCATTTCTTTCATGAGGTTCTTCGCTTCGGCTGTCAGACTCACTTGCATTCTTTGCATTCTTGTGTTGTTGGTATGTATGTGTGTAGAGTTTGACAGCTGAAGCGAATAGAACAAAAAAATGCCTGTTGTTGCTGCCTACAACAACAACAACGCGCGCTGCTATTACCATGAAGATATTATTGTACCATGCTATATCCTCATTGGACAACATTTGTAAACAAAATGGACACATAAACAAACACATAAATTTACAAATATACACATGAATACACTAAAGCCGCATCATCTGTTGATTGGTTCTCCCGTTATATTTGAAATGATATGTTGTTGGTTTTTGTATGTACCTAAATAAAACATAAATTTATAAATATTTGCCAACTGTACACTCAAAACAAATTATTCTGAGAAGCAGTATCAAAAATTTGTGCATATTATTTACTAATTTTAATAACCATCACTTATATTTCTAATACATTCATCTCAAATTTCCCAGCGTTGAATTATAACAGTAGATATGATGATTTAGTCACGACTGCGTTAAATGCGATACAGTATCCAACGCGATGTTCGTTTCTTAACGCAGGTGACCACTTCTACGTTTTATGTGATTCAAAAATTGGAAAATGATGTGAAAGTGAAATAAATAGTTATATGTGATAAGAGACTATAACCCGTGTAGAATTAGTGTTGAATGTTAGAGTTCACACACCATTAATTTATTTTATTGTTTTCATTCATTTCCTAACAATATTTTGGTTATTATGTCCAGGCACGCAAATGGTACTAATGGTAATGTTTGTAAACAAACTGTTTTCATTTTACAACGAATTTGCTCAAATGCCAGTGTGAACGATTTCGTTCGACAATTTCAATCCGAAATTGTCAATTTTGTCGCAACGTGAACAAGGCATTGGATTTAATTTTTTGAGCAGTCAAACCAAGGATGATCCAGTAGAGGTTGACGCTTTAGAACAGCTGATTTTACTTTCATATGACCCTATTTGTCAAATTCAGTGTATTTTGTTATTGTACTTTTTTGTTTACTTTATTTGGTCGTATGTACTTGTGTTGAATTTGACAGTTAGAGTCATGGAACAAAAACAAAATCCCTGTTGTTAGTGCGCACAGTTACAACAAGTCCTACTGCGTTAAGGGGCCCTTAGACCTGTGGATAAATGTGGTTTTACGCTACATGTATTTTCCATATCGCATGTCACTTTTTCGACCCGCCTGTTTTTTGTATGCCTGTCAAAATTATTAAAAACACGCCTTTTAATTTGTTGTGTTTAAACGTGCACATGTAAACCATATGGCATAACCTCTGCTTGTCATTAACAACTGATGTTGTCATGTCACAAAACAGAATAAAACACTCATTAATACTTTTATTTAGAATTGTTAATAAATTACTTACCTTTCCTTGTTGTTTATCCATTTTAATTTAATTTTACCACTCCATGAAATTGTTCTCCTTCCACAAACGGTTTGTTGTTTATCAAAAAACAGCTGATGCGATACGGTTTTACATACAAAAATAGAACACGCTCTATTTCAAAAATTGTCATATGTATTGCATGATGCATTGTTCATATGGCATGCTTAATAGCGTTCACACTACATGCATAAATTTTCAATCTGCAAAAGTGACATGCGATGTGTGAAATACATGTCGTGTAAAACCACCTTAAGTTGCAGCGACTTCAAGTTGACATCAGCTTATCCATGGTGTAAGGTGAAGTTGGCGGTTTGTACAAACTAGTTGATGTAAAATCAAAGCGATTTTGATTTTTTGAAGTTGATATCAGCTTATCCATCAGTGTAAGTCCCCTTTTCCACGTGCAAACTTTTGTTTGCAAACTTTTTTGTTTTTTCTTTTGGAGTTTGCGATCGCTTTTCCACAAGCAAACTTTTGTTTGCAAACTCTTGCGAATGAAAAAACAAAATAAAGAAAGAAACGGCAAAAAATTGTTTATATTTCAAAATCTATGTAAACAGTGTGAAAATAATTTAATAAAAGCGGTGAAAAATAGACAAGGAGTGCAAAAATAATTTAATAAAACACATTTAGATTGTACAAAAGCCGCTTTAATTAATCAAATACTTTACTTTATTAAATCAAATCACAAATCAAATTATTTGTCAGAAAACTCGACATAAACAACGAATGCGTTAAAAACGAAATGTCAAAAACATTTGATTCAACGAAGAGAGCAAAGCAGAGTTTGCGTGAACGGCTAACACGTACCGAAACTTTTTTGTTTCTCTTCCTCTCACCCCTCTCGCCTACAAACTCAAGAGTTTGCAAACAAAAGTTTGCCCGTGTAAAAGGGGACTAAGGGGAAGTTGTATCAACTTTCATGCGCATTTTGATGAGAAACGTTCATGAGGAAACATTATCGGCGAAATGTAAATAAATGAACCAAACAATAAATAAATTAAGTATCGGAAAAATATGTACTAAATAAATGTGATTTATAGTGTTATTTATAAAGATTGAAAGAAAATAAAAATAGCTTTTTTCGTAAAATTTGTGATATTTTCGCAGTGCGCTCACCACCTTTCATTTCGACATCTGTCAAGAAAATGAAGTGAACTAGTTCGAGAGTGTAAGGGCAAAATCGAAGTTGATGTCTAGTTATCGAAGTTGATGTGTACTTGAAGTCGAGCAACTCATCCACAGGTCTAAGGGCCCTTTTAACCTCTACTAGATCAGCCTTTACACAGAAAAAAACCTAGTGTAATATTACCCTCATTCATGGTCTGATATCAGCCAATGCACTGGGCAACATAGGGTCAGCTATTTAATTTGGCAATATTACCAATCAATGTTGTCATGTTCACGTACAAGCCACCAAAGCGCGCCATCTAGCGCACAGACCAAAGCGAATAGCAACGACCACATTGACCAAGTCATTTGTTGACATCCAACACACACCCTGTTAGAGACCATCGACTAAATGTCAGAAATATGTAATTTAATACATTACCTTCAAAATCAACGATGTGCCACGTCATCAAGCATGACGAAATAAACCAACGGAACCAATTGGGAAATGGCTGACTTGGACGACCTCAATGAATTTCTCGTTCATTCTATCAGCGTCAGTAAGGAGACTAACACCAAACCGCTCCACTAGTACCTTCAGTAGTAATAAATAAGTGAAAATATAAGTGAATACAAGAAAATTGTAACCTGTAAATTTGAGACCACGTGAAGCTTTCCCGCCGTGTACAATATCCCTAAAGAAAGAAGCGTTTTATTGTTGGCTAAAGGAAGCATTCATCACAAGTACCCAAAGCATTTGCAGAATAACGAGGGTGAGTATGAACAAAAAGAAAATGGGAGCAGCCGAACGTGGAAGAAAATAATACTATTAAAACGAAATATAATCCGGAATTCAGCCAAACGACAGCGCGATTAATGCTCGACATTTCTCTCTACAGGCCAAAAATCGCGCGCATGAAAAGGAAAGGAAAACACCACCAAGTCGCGGCCCTCGTGCTAATTTACTTAATTTTCTAAATTTTCTAAATTTCCTAAATTTTCTAAATTTTCTAAATTTTCTAAATTTTCTAAATTTTCTAAATTTTCTAAATTTTCTAAATTATAAAAGTTATCAATCAATAAAATTTTCTAATCACAAAATTCGTGAAATTCCATTAATTCGTTCAATTTCGTTGAATTTCACTAAAATTTCACTAAAACGTGGTTAAATTTCACCAAATTTTGATCTTGGTTAATTTTGATGAATTTTTAAAAAAAAAAAAAGAAACACTGAAAGTACTTCTAAATAAAGCTACACGGAAGAAAAATACATATAAAGACAAAATCCGGAAGTAAAAATCAGAAATAAAAAGCGAACACGTTTTAAAAAAGAAAAACCTCGGAATAATACCGCGCACGCCTGACGCCTCAATTGTGTTCAACGACAACAGCAAACCAGCGCACAGAGTCACGTAGCAAGAATAAAAAGAAGAAGCAGCAAAATTCAATTGTTTGTGAATTTCAACCGACGCCAGTCAATTTTGTGTATACCAGAATTCTTAAAGTGCGAAAATTTAAATTAACTTGGTGGTATAGCAGTAACGACAGTATCAGCGACAACTCAGCCAAAGTATTATTGAGCAAAACGACGGCAGACAGACGATTTCGCCCCCGAAACATCCAGACGACGTGGAAAGACCACACCGTAGCGAATCAGCAACAAGGAACCGAACACCGGGCAAGTACAACAGCAACACCTAAGCCCAGCCTTCAGTCCAGATATCAGCAGCAAAAGTACAGAACAACAGGAACAACTCCAGTAAGCTGAGGATAAGTAAAAAGTCACCCCTGTCCCAAGCGAGCACAAGGTAAGTCCTCAGTTTCATTCCTCTTGTGCTAAAGTATCCGGACCACCAGTTCCCCTGCCATCTGGTCCGTCTAGTGGGGTTTACAGTGGACAATCACTATTCCACATTCCCCTTGTTTCGGTTGTAGGCAACGTTATATTAAGGCTTAGGATAAGGTTAGGGCAAGTTGCACATTCTTGTCGTAAGCCACTATAAAAATCCTCCCATGATTCCGATGTGGAATGGGATAAGGGTTCAAAATTATTAGTGGGAAACTGTGGCTTACGCAAAAGTGTGAACATACGAAAAACATATCGAATCCCTTCACCGTCATATTAACAAATGACGACGTTAATTTAAGCTACCATTAAGTGCTGAAAACATTGTAAAGGGTTGACATTAGTGACTTTCAATTCACCGAACAAAACTGTCAATCGAAAGGGAACGAGCGCTCGAGCCACGACGAAAAATCATTAAGAAAAGGCAGTAAAAATAAAGAGATTCCTTGCTTTTCTGAATCAAAAGAGAAAAACATCCATATACAAACCAATGTCTTCCTTGAAAATATTAATAATAGGAAAACCTGTCAATGCGTGCGGGAAATTGTAAACGCAATACAAAATTTGAATAACATACACCATCATTCAAATCGTAAAGAGCACCAAAAACAACTAGTTATACAAATTTACTTGAAACCCCGTACCAACATTTGAGTTGTGATACCCTACAGTGGGTCTAGAAACAAAAATCCATAAAATATAGTTATTTTTGGTCTTCTTACATTAAATTTTATAATAATATTGATAAATTACCCCCATACATACATGCACAATATATTGATTTGCATAAATTATAAAATATTTAATAACATTTCTTACAGATAAAGTTTAAATTAAAAATAATATCTATCGTTGTTAACAATTTCTAAACTTAAATAACATTATTGAATTATAGGTGAATTAGTTGTTGATACATTTAGTAATTAATACCCATAAATATTAGTCATTTTGTAATTTCATTCACTTGCCAATAGATAACCTTTTGGTTATCTTCATTATAGTTATATATTTGCGCTTGCGCCTAAAGTTATACTGTGGAAACACAGCCATTTAGTTATAAGGAGAAAATTATCTGACTGTTATCTAAGTAAGACGAATAATTGTTGATTCCAACTAAAAGATTAAGTGAGAACAGTTTTCGCCGTGTGCAGTCATAGAATAACATTAGGGTAACTACCGCCAAAAAAGGAGAATGTTAAACTTGGCAAAATTACCAGAAATAAGTAAAGAGATTTCATGACAAATCTATTTGGGTTTCATCCCATTGTTTAGTTTTAAGAATTCCTATTTTGAAAATAGAAGAAAACAATTAAGTTTAAGGAAAATAACCCTTAATGGGAACAAAATTAATAGAAGTAAGAATTTTCCGGTTAATAACCGATGTTTTGAATTAGATTATAGTTTTAAATTTCATGGCCATTAAGCCAATCAAATTAAATATCAAATTTAGTCTCGTTCAGTTTATCGGGCATAGCAGATGTAAGCTGTGCGCCGAATTTCTAGGTTAGTTCCGTTTATCGGGCATAGCAGATGTAAGCTGTGCGCCGAATTTCTAGTTTAGTTCCGTTTATCGGGCATAGCAGATGTAAGCTGTGCGCCGAATTTCTAGTTCAGTTCAGTTTATCGGGCACATCAGACGTAAGTTGTGCGCCGAATTTATTTCCACTTTAGTATCGTTCCGTTTATCGGGCACAGCAGACGTAAGCTGTGTGCCGAATCTCGTGTGCTGAGGCAGACGTAAGCCGAAGTGCATTTAGCATCAGTTCATTTCGTTTTGTTAAAGCTAATATTGACCCAACTATTTGTTTAGTTGCGGTCTCGTATCTTCCGGTTAGAGTTTTCTAAAGGTTCATTTTTCAACTTCAGCAGACGTAAGCTGGGGGTTTTTTATACCCTGCGAGTTCAGTTCCTTTAGACAATTCTTATTCAGACCAAAGTTGCTTGTGCGAACTGCGGTCCTAGAAGTTGCGAGCTTAGTCTTTTTGGCGAATATACGTTCGGATGTGTTATTTTTTCAGTCAAGTAAAGTTCAAGTCAAGTTAAAGTTTTAGTCAAGTTAAAGTTCAAGTCAAGTTAAAGTTTTAGTCAAGTTAAAGTTCAAGTCAAGTTATTTTTCAGTCAAGTTAAAGTTCAAGTCAAGTTAAAGTTTCAGTCAAGTTAAAGTTCAAGTCAAGTTAAAGTTTTTAGTCAAGTTAAAGTTTTTAGTCAAGTTAAAGTTTTAGAGTCGAGTTAAAGTTTTAGTAGAGTTAGAGTTTCAGTCAAGTTAAAGTTTAGATCAAGTTAAAGTTTTTTGCATCAAGTTGAAGTTTAGTCAAGTGAAGTAAAGTAAAGTTTTGGTTTCAAGTTAAAGTTAAATTTATTCAAGTTAAGTAATAGAAACTCAAACTAAGCACCAATTGTTATAATTTTAAGACCTAGTTAATAAAAGCCATCCCAATAACAATTTATAACGATAAAATTGAGTGTTTTCAAAATGAATGGCTAAAGAATTTATAAGGTAGGTAGTGGTGCGGTACGATATCTCCATGCAAACATGGTGAAATCAAGGTAAGAACAATCCAAACTATTATTGGGACGCCCGAAAATTAATTCGGAACGTGGCGTCAAAGGTGAGGTCCTATGATCTCTTAAAGGGTGGGTAAAGAATTTCCCGGAGCCGACATAAGACCAGTCGAAGAGTAGTCCGGAAGGTTCTAATCCGTTTCAGTGTGTGTAAAAAGTTGTATCAGTTTAAATTTTGTTTACCCAGTAGATGTAATTAGGCCCTACGAGCTTTATTTTATGATTCCAAAGGTTAATCACCCAGCTGGCAAGGATTCAAACTTTATTGTACCGCCAAAATGAGGAAAAGCCAAAGTCCTGGCAAGAACTTTTAAAAAATACACTTCCGCCCCGATGAGCTCTAGTCGAGCATGAATATTGCCAGTGCAGCCTAGACTTGGTGAAGGAACAGGAGGAAATCTGTGGAAGTAAAATTTTAACGAAACAGTTTTCTCTTAGATAAATAAGGAATCCATCGTCATCTCATTGAAAATCAATTCCTTCATTTCCCCACTTTCGTCAAAATTTAATAAGCTGGCAATTCCAGCCAAAGACAATCTCTGCACTTGCAGATTAGACGCATTGAATTCCAATGATGCATACGGATGAAAGGCATAAAGTGGCATTGCGGCAAGAAATTTTTGGAGTCTTGGACTGTAATGAATTTTCAAATCATTTCGGGGTTTCAAAAGTCACTTCGGTTATTTTTGAACGAACCCCGTTTCAGCAGGAAAACCCCCGTTTCTGTAACCTAAAGTAATATTATTATTATTATTATTTTTATTTTTATTTTTCATTTACATAACATTAGACGTTACTTTCTTTGAATGTTTAATGTTGTGTAAATTTCTTCATGTTAGAATTTCTTTAGATTTTAACATTAATTTTCAATTACATTACATTTTTACATTTTAACATAACTTCAATGTTTAATGTTTTGTAATTTCTTCATTTTTGAATTTTTCATCACATGACAAATTCAAAATTTCTCTACAATAAAATGGCGCCCAACGTGGGGCATAAGTCATTTTAATAGTTAGTAACTTTTAAATTTTCATTACTTCAACTTTCAAAATTTCTCTACAATAAAATGGCGCCCAACGTGGGGCATAAGTCATTTTAATAGTTAGTAACTTTTAAATTTTCATTACTTCAACTTTCAAAATTTCTCTACAATAAAATGGCGCCCAACGTGGGGCCCGAGTCATTTTAATAGTTAGTAACTTTTAAATTTTCATTACTTCAACTTTCAAAATTTCTCTACAATAAAATGGCGCCCAACGTGGGGCATAAGTCATTTTAATAGTTAGTAACTTTTAAATTTTCATTACTTCAACTTTCAAAATTTCTCTACAATAAAATGGCGCCCAACGTGGGGCCTAGTGCAGAATTAACATCTACAGTGTTTTTGAATTTTACTTTTTGTTTTCTCTCATAGAATAGAACGAATATTCTATGTGAGACGTGTAAGTCCCATTCGTAGTACCATAGGAGTCAGAATTGCGTTGCGACACGTCAAAACATAGAATTGGAAAATTTAGTCTTGAGGAGAAATTTTAGTTGTTGCATAGTATAGTTTATTAGTAGTCTTGATAGAATTTGATAATTGTCTTTCAATTGCACTAATAGATCGAGCTATATGACAACCATAGGACAATAGATAATTTAATTAGTTTTCAGCCTTCGGTCTTAATCAAATCCTAAATTCTCAGAGTCCCGGAGCATAAGAATCTTAGTAATTCAGACTTCGCGTTGCCTGAAAATTAAGACTTGAGATGGATTCACGGCAAACCGACCATACAATAGCATAAAACGACAATAGACCTAAAGGATAACTTTAGCTTAGCATCACTAAGATGTACAGTAAGTCAAGCTACGAAACCTTTAATAGGGCGTTAGTTTTCGCGACTGCATTTTCAGTTTTCTAGTTAAAAGGTTAAACTTATTTTACTCAACATAATTTGCATTTCCACAAACCACTTTTTACACACGAAACATAGGATTACTATTTCAGATATATTCATTTGAGTATATTTTATTTTTTTTGTTTGGATTGTTTCATCATAGGAGTATGGAGTACCGTTCCATAACCGCTACCGCTTTAATTTTATTGAGTTTTTAGTTTTTGAGTACCGTTTTGTTTTATAATAATTTAAAATTTTTGAATATAAATATTCAACCTATAATTTTTAAGAAAGGAAATTTAAGTAATAAATTTCATATTTTAGCAAGCGACAAATTAATGTTTCTATTTACAAAATAAATAAATTTTGAAACACCTAATTTATTAAGTAATTCTGAATAGTAAGTTTTTAGTAACAATTAAATTTTTGCTTGAAGACCACGATTTAAATGTTTTAAGGATAGAATTCGAAACCTATACTATAGAGTTAAATTACGTGAAATTCAAGTGAGAATTTTAAATCTAGTAAATCCATTGACAATTTCAGTGGATATATTTGGTTGCTTTCGAACGAGAATATAATTTTGGTACATTACGCCTAAATTCAATACCACCTGACGTAAACGTATCGCATTGCAATCTTTGACAAGTCAAGTTAGTAGGATAATTGATTGAACAGTTAAAGGATAACTGGGTATATAAAAATCTTGACCCAATCCAAAATAATCGCTGAAGATTTAGTCAATTTGAATTATAGTTTTCGCCACTTGGCCTTGTCACTTTGAAATTTCTTGTCTTTTATTCCAACGGAATATCCTCGGGTGGACCTTATCATATTCCACGGCATAAACTTTTGAGTGAGACACATTCAACATGATTTTCCAAAGATTAGTAAGTCTGCTCCGAAGGTTCTTTTTTTCCATATTCTTCATGGTTGTCCAAACCAGATCCGGTTCTGACCAGGGGGGTAACACCTTGGAACAAGACACAGATGACATTCCATCGGGGTCCACAGGACCAAACACCGCGTCATCTATACCAGCATCGGAAACGGCAGGATCAGATAACCCATCGGGGGTCATCATGACCAGTGCAGATGGGAATCAGGTACGGTCACAAGACAGTAATCTAGGCCAGACTAGCAACGTACCCCCGGAGGATATTTTTGAGGATTCATTGCCAGGCCCGCCGTATAGTGAACTTACCGTTCCACCACTAAGCCAAGGTAGCAACAATGCTCGGAGGTCCAACCTATCGCAGAATGTAAATTCGGACACTTTAACACTAATAAACGCGGCAGTTGGGATAGCAAGGATGGAGCTGCAAGATCTCATTCCGTCCATCGTTGCCGC
This sequence comes from Phaonia tiefii, assembly GCA_963931995.1. Lineage (NCBI taxonomy): Eukaryota > Metazoa > Arthropoda > Insecta > Diptera > Muscidae > Phaonia > Phaonia tiefii. Next base: position 198,766,472 of record OZ008371.1, read on the forward strand.
CACAAGAAGATGCGATACCCTAGAGCAAACTGACGTATACAGACCACCTCAAGCGACTACGGCTCCAATATTGACCACGAGACCAGATGGGACAACAAGACCTAATGTCCGAATAACAGTACCAAGAGACAATAATCCGCCGGATACCCAGCAACCATTCATAGCAGGTTCTAGATCATTGGAAACAGATACACACCGAGGTTATACTCCGTGGCTGAACGCTTTGACTACTTCACCATCTCCGCAGCAATCTCAGATGGGAGCAAACAACCAGCTTCCCTACCAGGTGGACGTCTTGGATTGGTCAGCGCATAACACCAGCAATGACAGCCGACCGCCGAATAGACCCTCTCAGAATAGGCATGAACAGCAAGCCCAACCCCCGCCAAACACGTCACGACCTGGCAACATAAGGGCTGTACTACCACCACCAGGGAATAGGACATCAATAAACAGCGGAGGGCAAAGTCATCCTGAGACATCGCCCCGCAGGCGGTCTTCACCCACTTCTCGCTACGACTCGAGAATCACGCCAGACCCGGCCATGGTGCATAATATGGGAAAATGGGGTTTGAAGTTCGACAGTACAGCGCGTACTCTGAACGTGCAAGAGTTCCTCTTCAGGGCTAACCGGCTAAAACAAAGTTATCGATGCTCGGATTTGGACTTCCTTACCAACTTTCATCAGCTGCTAGAGAAGCCGGCAATTGACTGGTACTGGAATTATCTCAAAATAGAAGAGTCACCGTCCTGGGAACAACTACAGCGGGATATTTTGAAGCAATATCAACCGTTTGAGGACGACACGCAGATCCAGAAACAACTCCTGGCAAGACGACAAATGGCCAATGAGAGTTTCGAAAGTTTTTATAACGCTGTGGTAGACCTAAACAATCTACAAGATGAGCCGTACAGCGAAAAGAAGCTAGTGTCGGTGATAAAAAGCAACCTGAAACCGGCTCTATCCAATCTCATATTCGGCCTTAAATTTGCCAATCTGAATGAGTTTTGTCATGTGGTCAAAGCCGCTGATGTCCAGCTCACACAACAACGTCAACAATATAACGTATACCCACCGAAAAAGGTCAACGAGCTGGAGTGCGTGGAAGAAGAAGAACAGGCAGTAGAAGCGATTCAGGCCAAGATACCACCAACTTGTTGGAACTGCAGAGAAGTAGGCCACGAATATCGAGAATGCTATCAGCCTGCTAAGCATGTGTTCTGCTATCGTTGTGGCAGGGAAAATGTAATTACCCCAAAGTGTCCAACGTGTTTGGGAAACGGATGGAAGCCCCGTCCTCCAGCTGGGGAGGAACGGCCAAAGGCAACGATAAACCAGTCATAGAGAGAGTCTCCCAGCATAAACAGATCTCGCACCCAACACCGTCGGTTAAGAAGAAGGGACGCCCAACTAATAAAGACTCCGACATGAACAAAAAGGCAAAGAGAGCCGCCAGAAAGGTTAGCCCTATGAGAAATCAAGTTCCGATCAAAGATTCTGGTAAACCCAAGGAGACTCCGGAAGCAGGGAAAGTCATCATGCCCACCCATCGTAAAAATCAGATCAGGCAAGCAGAGATCGAAAACGTGCCTAGTACAACCCTAACTACGACCACAGTAACCACACCAACGACTGTATCAGTAATATCTAAACGCGTGGAAAAGGCCCGAGCAAGATACAGAATTCGTAGACAAAAGAGGAAAGAAATCGCAGCTGCAACCCTGTTTGAAGGCCCTGACTCGAGATTGTATGCAAAAATTGAAATCAATGGGATTCCAATCGAAGGATTGCTCGACAGTGGAGCGACGGTAACCTGCCTCGGCAGAGACTGCTTGAAGTTCCTAGACACAGCCAAGCTCCAAATACACTACTTCAATTCGAAGATACGCACGGCAGACGGCAGCGCACACAGTATAGTGGGAAGAGTGCGTACCGAGGTCAGCTTCAATCGAAAAAAGAAAGTGGTCACGTTCTACTTAGTACCCACATTGAATAGACATCTATTTCTAGGGGTAGACTTTATGAAAACTTTCGGCTGCTTTGCCAATATAGATTGCCTATCCACAAATGGTATTCCGCTCTTCGATGAAGAAGAAGTGGAGGGAGACAAAAGAATGCACCAGTTAACACCAGATCAAAGGGCGCAATTAGATCAAGCGATTAAAAAATTCCCTTGTTTTACGACCAGAGGTTTAGGGAAGACCAGGTTGGAAACTCACACCATCGATACCGGAGACGCCACACCTGTCAAAGATAGACACTATCCAGTTTCACCTGCAGTGCAAAAACTCCTATACAGTGAATTGGATAGGATGCTGGACTTAGGGGTGATTGAAGAAAGCGAAAGTCCCTGGAGTCATCCGGTCACACTAGTTCGCAAGGGAGACAAGAACCGCCTATGCCTGGACGCGCGAAAATTGAATGCGCTGACAGTGAAAGATGCCTACCCTCTCCCTCATATAGAGGGCTTGCTCAGCCGTTTGGGTGACACCTTTTATATATCCAGCATTGATCTCAAAGACGCATTTTGGCAAGTCCCCTTGGACACAGCAAGTCGTGAAAAGACAGCATTCACAGTACCCGGCAGGCCATTGTATCATTATACGGTTATGCCCTTCGGCCTGTGCAATGCTGCCCAGCGACTGTGCCGACTCATGGACAAGGTCATCCCCAGTGCTCTGCGAGAAAGAGTCTTCGTTTATTTGGACGACTTGCTGATCGTATCCCCTGATTTCGATACTCATTTGGTGTTGCTGACCAAGGTGGCTAAATGTCTGGAACAGGCTGGACTGACAATCAACGTAAATAAATCTAATTTCTGCTTCAAAGAGCTTCGTTATCTTGGATATATAGTAGGCGGCGGCCAATTGAAACCAGACCCGGGGAAAGTGGAGACCATCACTAAATACGAGTACCCAAAGTCCGTGATACAAGTTCGCAGTTTCATGGGGGCAGTCGGTTGGTATAGACGCTTCATTCCAGACTTCGCCTCTATATCAGCCCCAATATTCGACACCCTAAAAAAAGGCAGGATATTTCAGTTCCACCAACAAGCAGAAAACTCCTTTGACTTCTTGAAAAAGGCATTAGTAACCAGTCCAGTATTGCGGCATCCAGACTTTGAGCGTCATTTCTATATACAATGCGACGCCTCAGATGTGGGCACAGGAGCCGTTCTATTTCAAAAGGATGACGATGAAGGAGAACACCCAATCGCATTTTTCTCCCATAAGCTAACACCTGCACAAAAAAATTACTCAGTCACGGAACGCGAATGTTTGGCTGTGGTTTTAGCTATAAGCAAATTTCGGCCCTACGTGGAATTGTTACCATTTACCGTCATTACTGATCACAGCAGCCTCAAATGGTTAATGATTAACCGGAACCTGAGCGGGAGATTGGCTAGATGGAGTCTACATCTCCAAGCATACGATTTCCAGATAGAACATCGTGCTGGAACGCAAAACGTGGTACCCGACACACTATCCCGTTACGATTTGGAAGAGATATCGGTCCCCATGGGCGACTTCATAGATCTGGATTCTCCAGCGTTCTCTTCTGGGGGATACCAAGAACTCCTGAAAACCATTAAGGACAAAGAGGCCCAACTTCCCGACATAAAGGTGGTAGACGGCTATGTCTATAAGAGGACCCGGCCATATGTAGGAGAACCAGATAGGGACGAACTTGCATGGAAGCTCTGGGTGCCAATAGAATTAACACCGGACATTATCTCAAAGGCACATGACCCCCCGCAGGCATCGCATGGCGGCTTTTGGAAAACATTAAGGCGAATACGTGAATATTTCTTCTGGCCACACCAGAGTACTCAAGTAAAAGCATTCATAGCGAAATGTAAGGTATGCAAAGAATCAAAGCCCTCCAATCAAACGCTGCGACCTCCAATGGGGCAAGAACGCCTGGTCGACCAACCATTCCAGAGGATATTCGTGGATTTCTTGGGACCATACCCACGGACAAAGTCAGGCAACACTTTCATCTTTATTGTCTTAGACCAATTGTCTAAATTTGTGCTACTAAAAGCGATGAATAAGGCCAGCTCAAGGCATGTTGTAAAATTTTTGATATCAGAAGTATTCCATAAGTTCGGCACGCCAGAGACCATTGTATCAGACAATGGAAAGCAGTTTGTTAGTAAGGAATTCGCTGATATGGCAAAGAATTTCGGGATAATCCATACGAAAACGGCCATTTACTCCCCGCAAGCTAACTCGTCAGAACGAGTAAATCAGTCTATACTCTCCGCCATCAGGTCATACCTGAATGATGATCATGCCAACTGGGATATACATTTATCCGAGATTGAGTATGCACTAAGGTCATCCGTACATTCCACAATAGGAGTAACGCCATACTTTGCCCTATTCGGCATTAACATGATTGGTCATGGCAGTGTGTATAGATTAGCTAGAAAATTACAACTGTTGGATGACGCAGAACATAATGCTGTCCCAAAAGGAGTAAAAGGAGAAATATTGCGTAAACACCTTCGTGACAGGTTACACCAAGCTTATCTTAAGAATGAGAAAAGTTATAATCTAAGATGTAGAAAGGTTAAGTTCATCCCTGGACAAGAGGTATTTCGTCGGAATTTCAGACAAAGTGAATTCAAGAGTGGTTATAATGCCAAATTAGCAGGAAAATTCCTTAAGTGTCGGATAGTGAAACCGGTGGGTAACTGCCTATACGAAATTGAAGATTTACAGGGAAAGACCCTAGGTGTTTTCCATGCTAAAGATTTGAAACAGTGATTAGGAGAAGGAAGTTTAGGGTTATAAGAATTAGAGTTCTAGAGTAGGGTTGTCAGGGTTACCCGATACCACCGAATTGCCTGTTCCTCTCCCTTACCTGACGGCACTCGCACAGGCGACTACTAGGTTGCTGCAATGCGCGCCGATGTCGGGAGAGGAGACACACAAACGGGACTGCACACTGGTAGAATCGGAAGGTCAGACTTACTAGTATTTATATGCAAATGTAAATACTAAAGAGGAATCAATTTTGCTCGTCTCGTTACAGAATAAATTAGAGATCATCCCTCTCGGCAACTTCTGATGATAACGCAGATAACTCTCACACCTCCATAGCGCCAATAGTACCCACATTTTCTCCAATTTTTCAATCCTTCATCTCTCCAACCACTCCCGTCTACGTACCCAACCATCTGAAGCACCATGAAGTGCAGCATTTGTCTTTCCTCTTTGGGAAATGGTCAACCCCTACTGTATGTCAGCTGCGGCCACGCGTTTCACCGGGACTGTATCAGCACGTGGCTCCAAAACAACAATAAGTGCCCAGTGTGCAACCAGCCCGACGTGCATACTAACCAGCTATACGCAACAGGCTCTGATTCTCCTGAACCCGCAACCAATGACTGTGGTCTGTCAGCAGCAGAAGCGGTAGCGTTACAACACCGCACAATGATGGCCGAAAGACGAGCTGAACAACTAGACAGCGAAAGAGAAGCGCGTGAGGAAAACCAGGGCATGGTCGAGCAACAACACATACTACACGTGCAAGGCCTGATCTTCGACAGAGATCAATGGGAAAATAACTTCCATCGAGCGCAGACCCAAGTCCAGGATCTAAGGGCACAAGTACGTCGGATGGAAGAGGAACAGCGGCAAAACTCAGACCTAGCGCGACGTTACGAGCGGCTAGGGCGACGACACGAGCGAGTAAGAACCCTGCACAACCAATTCCGTGAAACAGTCCAAGGGGTGCTTGAGGAAACCAGCGGATCAGCCTGGGCAACCAATAAAATTTTGATTCGGAACTACACCGCCGAGGCAATACAAGACCCCCTCACAACCATTACGGCACTGTTACTCCGCCTAAACGTGCCAGCAGAGCACGACGAAATTGAAATAGTCGGCACGGATGCCTTGTTAAACAGCCCAGGGAAATACCAGATCACAGTGGCCTTTCGCAATAAACGGATCAAGGTCGAATTACTATCTAGAGTGCCCCAGCAGAGAGCGCACCATAGCCAAGAAATTCAACAGCTACAGATAGTAGACCCAGTCGAGACCCGGAAACTATACAAGAAAGCCAACGCCCGTTTATTCAGCCAAACAGGAGTAGCATCCCTCCGCATGGTCAACGGTCAAATCCACGTCCAACCACGATCTAATGACCCATATGTCGAAATAACCACCGAACAGCAGATCGAAGAAATAGCCCAGCAACTAGCGCAACAAGCTCCCTCAAAATCCAAACAAAGACGGAATAGACGACGCAAAAGAAACACTACCACCAACACTGGAGAAAATTAAATTGACGATCATAAGCCATGAATATGCAGATTACACCGCTATCTCGTAGACATAGAAGACAGAAATCGACGCCCCCTACAACGTCAGTCATCCGATACCTGCAATCAACACGACAGGAGAGAGTAGGTAAAAGCTAACCAAGATACAAGCAAACCAGCGGCGCGAGTCAGAGCTGTTTCACTAGCATGTCTTTAAGAGTGAAGATTAACTTCTCCTCACTAAGCATGTCTCACGGGCAGCATGATTCAGACCAACGGTAAGCGAGTATCGGGGTGAACCTTTTTCCCTCTCATCCTTTAGCGACGATGCTAGCAGGATGATGGGGTTTGTCATGTTCACGTACAAGCCACCAAAGCGCGCCATCTAGCGCACAGACCAAAGCGAATAGCAACGGCCACATTGACCAAGTCATTTGTTGACATCCAACACACACCCTGTTAGAGACCATCGACTAAATGTCAGAAATATGTAATTTAATACATTACCTTCAAAATCAACGATGTGCCACGTCATCAAGCATGACGAAATAAACCAACGGAACCAATTGGGAAATGGCTGACTTGGACGACCTCAATGAATTTCTCGTTCATTCTATCAGCGTCAGTAAGGAGACTAACACCAAACCGCTCCACTAGTACCTTCAGTAGTAATAAATAAGTGAAAATATAAGTGAATACAAGAAAATTGTAACCTGTAAATTTGAGACCACGTGAAGCTTTCCCGCCGTGTACAATATCCCTAAAGAAAGAAGCGTTTTATTGTTGGCTAAAGGAAGCATTCATCACAAGTACCCAAAGCATTTGCAGAATAACGAGGGTGAGTATGAACAAAAAGAAAATGGGAGCAGCCGAACGTGGAAGAAAATAATACTATTAAAACGAAATATAATCCGGAATTCAGCCAAACGACAGCGCGATTAATGCTCGACATTTCTCTCTACAGGCCAAAAATCGCGCGCATGAAAAGGAAAGGAAAACACCACCAAGTCGCGGCCCTCGTGCTAATTTACTTAATTTTCTAAATTTTCTAAATTTCCTAAATTTTCTAAATTTTCTAAATTTTCTAAATTTTCTAAATTTTCTAAATTTTCTAAATTATAAAAGTTATCAATCAATAAAATTTTCTAATCACAAAATTCGTGAAATTCCATTAATTCGTTCAATTTCGTTGAATTTCACTAAAATTTCACTAAAACGTGGTTAAATTTCACCAAATTTTGATCTTGGTTAATTTTGATGAATTTTTTAAAAAAAAAAAAGAAACACTGAAAGTACTTCTAAATAAAGCTACACGGAAGAAAAATACATATAAAGACAAAATCCGGAAGTAAAAATCAGAAATAAAAAGCGAACACGTTTTAAAAAAGAAAAACCTCGGAATAATACCGCGCACGCCTGACGCCTCAATTGTGTTCAACGACAACAGCAAACCAGCGCCCAGAGTCACGTAGCAAGAATAAAAAGAAGAAGCAGCAAAATTCAATTGTTTGTGAATTTCAACCGACGCCAGTCAATTTTGTGTATACCAGAATTCTTAAAGTGCGAAAATTTAAATTAACTTGGTGGTATAGCAGTAACGACAGTATCAGCGACAACTCAGCCAAAGTATTATTGAGCAAAACGACGGCAGACAGACGATTTCGCCCCCGAAACATCCAGACGACGTGGAAAGACCACACCGTAGCGAATCAGCAACAAGGAACCGAACACCGGGCAAGTACAACAGCAACACCTAAGCCCAGCCTTCAGTCCAGATATCAGCAGCAAAAGTACAGAACAACAGGAACAACTCCAGTAAGCTGAGGATAAGTAAAAAGTCACCCCTGTCCCAAGCGAGCACAAGGTAAGTCCTCAGTTTCATTCCTCTTGTGCTAAAGTATCCGGACCACCAGTTCCCCTGCCATCTGGTCCGTCTAGTGGGGTTTACAGTGGACAATCACTATTCCACATTCCCCTTGTTTCGGTTGTAGGCAACGTTATATTAAGGCTTAGGATAAGGTTAGGGCAAGTTGCACATTCTTGTCGTAAGCCACTATAAAAATCCTCCCATGATTCCGATGTGGAATGGGATAAGGGTTCAAAATTATTAGTGGGAAACTGTGGCTTACGCAAAAGTGTGAACATACGAAAAACATATCGAATCCCTTCACCGTCATATTAACAAATGACGACGTTAATTTAAGCTACCATTAAGTGCTGAAAACATTGTAAAGGGTTGACATTAGTGACTTTCAATTCACCGAACAAAACTGTCAATCGAAAGGGAACGAGCGCTCGAGCCACGACGAAAAATCATTAAGAAAAGGCAGTAAAAATAAAGAGATTCCTTGCTTTTCTGAATCAAAAGAGAAAAACATCCATATACAAACCAATGTCTTCCTTGAAAATATTAATAATAGGAAAACCTGTCAATGCGTGCGGGAAATTGTAAACGCAATACAAAATTTGAATAACATACACCATCATTCAAATCGTAAAGAGCACCAAAAACAACTAGTTATACAAATTTACTTGAAACCCCGTACCAACATTTGAGTTGTGATACCCTACAGTGGGTCTAGAAACAAAAATCCATAAAATATAGTTATTTTTGGTCTTCTTACATTAAATTTTATAATAATATTGATAAATTACCCCCATACATACATGCACAATATATTGATTTGCATAAATTATAAAATATTTAATAACATTTCTTACAGATAAAGTTTAAATTAAAAATAATATCTATCGTTGTTAACAATTTCTAAACTTAAATAACATTATTGAATTATAGGTGAATTAGTTGTTGATACATTTAGTAATTAATACCCATAAATATTAGTCATTTTGTAATTTCATTCACTTGCCAATAGATAACCTTTTGGTTATCTTCATTATAGTTATATATTTGCGCTTGCGCCTAAAGTTATACTGTGGAAACACAGCCATTTAGTTATAAGGAGAAAATTATCTGACTGTTATCTAAGTAAGACGAATAATTGTTGATTCCAACTAAAAGATTAAGTGAGAACAGTTTTCGCCGTGTGCAGTCATAGAATAACATTAGGGTAACTACCGCCAAAAAAGGAGAATGTTAAACTTGGCAAAATTACCAGAAATAAGTAAAGAGATTTCATGACAAATCTATTTGGGTTTCATCCCATTGTTTAGTTTTAAGAATTCCTATTTTGAAAATAGAAGAAAACAATTAAGTTTAAGGAAAATAACCCTTAATGGGAACAAAATTAATAGAAGTAAGAATTTTCCGGTTAATAACCGATGTTTTGAATTAGATTATAGTTTTAAATTTCATGGCCATTAAGCCAATCAAATTAAATATCAAATTTAGTCTCGTTCAGTTTATCGGGCATAGCAGATGTAAGCTGTGCGCCGAATTTCTAGGTTAGTTCCGTTTATCGGGCATAGCAGATGTAAGCTGTGCGCCGAATTTCTAGTTTAGTTCCGTTTATCGGGCATAGCAGATGTAAGCTGTGCGCCGAATTTCTAGTTCAGTTCAGTTTATCGGGCACATCAGACGTAAGTTGTGCGCCGAATTTATTTCCAGTTTAGTATCGTTCCGTTTATCGGGCACAGCAGACGTAAGCTGTGTGCCGAATCTCGTGTGCTGAGGCAGACGTAAGCCGAAGTGCATTTAGCATCAGTTCATTTCGTTTTGTTAAAGCTAATATTGACCCAACTATTTGTTTAGTTGCGGTCTCGTATCTTCCGGTTAGAGTTTTCTAAAGGTTCATTTTTCAACTTCAGCAGACGTAAGCTGGGGGTTTTTTATACCCTGCGAGTTCAGTTCCTTTAGACAATTCTTATTCAGACCAAAGTTGCTTGTGCGAACTGCGGTCCTAGAAGTTGCGAGCTTAGTCTTTTTGGCGAATATACGTTCGGATGTGTTATTTTTTCAGTCAAGTAAAGTTCAAGTCAAGTTAAAGTTTTAGTCAAGTTAAAGTTCAAGTCAAGTTAAAGTTTTAGTCAAGTTAAAGTTCAAGTCAAGTTATTTTTCAGTCAAGTTAAAGTTCAAGTCAAGTTAAAGTTTCAGTCAAGTTAAAGTTCAAGTCAAGTTAAAGTTTTTAGTCAAGTTAAAGTTTTTAGTCAAGTTAAAGTTTTAGAGTCGAGTTAAAGTTTTAGTAGAGTTAGAGTTTCAGTCAAGTTAAAGTTTAGATCAAGTTAAAGTTTTTTGCATCAAGTTGAAGTTTAGTCAAGTGAAGTAAAGTAAAGTTTTGGTTTCAAGTTAAAGTTAAATTTATTCAAGTTAAGTAATAGAAACTCAAACTAAGCACCAATTGTTATAATTTTAAGACCTAGTTAATAAAAGCCATCCCAATAACAATTTATAACGATAAAATTGAGTGTTTTCAAAATGAATGGCTAAAGAATTTATAAGGTAGGTAGTGGTGCGGTACGATATCTCCATGCAAACATGGTGAAATCAAGGTAAGAACAATCCAAACTATTATTGGGACGCCCGAAAATTAATTCGGAACGTGGCGTCAAAGGTGAGGTCCTATGATCTCTTAAAGGGTGGGTAAAGAATTTCCCGGAGCCGACATAAGACCAGTCGAAGAGTAGTCCGGAAGGTTCTAATCCGTTTCAGTGTGTGTAAAAAGTTGTATCAGTTTAAATTTTGTTTACCCAGTAGATGTAATTAGGCCCTACGAGCTTTATTTTATGATTCCAAAGGTTAATCACCCAGCTGGCAAGGATTCAAACTTTATTGTACCGCCAAAATGAGGAAAAGCCAAAGTCCTGGCAAGAACTTTTAAAAAATACACTTCCGCCCCGATGAGCTCTAGTCGAGCATGAATATTGCCAGTGCAGCCTAGACTTGGTGAAGGAACAGGAGGAAATCTGTGGAAGTAAAATTTTAACGAAACAGTTTTCTCTTAGATAAATAAGGAATCCATCGTCATCTCATTGAAAATCAATTCCTTCATTTCCCCACTTTCGTCAAAATTTAATAAGCTGGCAATTCCAGCCAAAGACAATCTCTGCACTTGCAGATTAGACGCATTGAATTCCAATGATGCATACGGATGAAAGGCATAAAGTGGCATTGCGGCAAGAAATTTTTGGAGTCTTGGACTGTAATGAATTTTCAAATCATTTCGGGGTTTCAAAAGTCACTTCGGTTATTTTTGAACGAACCCCGTTTCAGCAGGAAAACCCCCGTTTCTGTAACCTAAAGTAATATTATTATTATTATTATTTTTATTTTTATTTTCCATTTACATAACATTAGACGTTACTTTCTTTGAATGTTTAATGTTGTGTAAATTTCTTCATGTTAGAATTTCTTTAGATTTTAACATTAATTTTCAATTACATTACATTTTTACATTTTAACATAACTTCAATGTTTAATGTTTTGTAATTTCTTCATTTTTGAATTTTTCATCACATGACAAATTCAAAATTTCTCTACAATAAAATGGCGCCCAACGTGGGGCATAAGTCATTTTAATAGTTAGTAACTTTTAAATTTTCATTACTTCAACTTTCAAAATTTCTCTACAATAAAATGGCGCCCAACGTGGGACATAAGTCATTTTAATAGTTAGTAACTTTTAAATTTTCATTACTTCAACTTTCAAAATTTCTCTACAATGTAGGCAACTTCACGTTGACAAACTATGCAGAAATTTGCCTTGCATAATTGTAGATTTACCCAATGCAAAAAGGCAATGGACAAAATTTACTGCGAGTGATTTAAAATGTGAATTTGTGCAAAACGTACAGTGCAATATTGATAGAAACAATGTTTTTTTGGCTTATATCTAGAATAGCCCCACCTCTCGTATCGGCACCAAACTTTTTCCACACATAGAACTAGTCGTTCAGAGAAAAGATATATATATTTTGTTTGGCGATCGCCCATATTTCTCGGCAATATATGTATGTATCGTTGGAAAGGTTAGGAAGATTTCTCGAAAACTGCATGCAAAAATTTCATAAACATGACAAAAAATAAAAATTATTTTAAAAAAATCGCGCGATTTTTTAAAATAATTTTTCAGCAAAAAAAAATATTTTTTTTTATTCTGTTGTTCGACCTTTTCTTTATCAATAAATAATCAATATTCTTCGAGCTTGAGGTCAGATTTGCTGTTGTATTTATTTTCCTCGATATTTCGCTACTCCATTGTGTAGCATCATCAGGAGATATAAACAATATTTAACAATTAAAACAAAATAACAATTGTGAAAAAATTATGTCAATTTAAAAATGTTCAAACAAATTTTCTCGCCTTTTGCAAAATTTTTTTTTAAAATAATTTTTCGAAAATCATGGAAAGGTCACTAAAACAATTGGCTCGTTGGGCAACGGACAATGGACTAGGAGTCGACCCGACGACTACAGAGTAAGTTACTTAAACTACAGAGTAAGTTACTTAAACTGTCGAAAGAAGCAAAGTACTTAGGCATTACCCTTGACTCCAAGTTATGTTGGAAAAGGAATATGGAGGGAAGGGGAAGAAGACACCGGACAACTGAAAATGATCCACTGGATGTATACAGCGATTGTAAGACCGATACACTCCTATGTGGTCGCCATATTGACTAAAATAGCCCTTTTACAATTTCACAAAAAAATCGCTCAATTTTTTTAAAATAATTTTTTTTTGTATGTGGTCGCCATATTGACTAACAAAGCCCTTTCACAATTTCACAAAGAAATCGCGCGATTTTTGTTAAATTAAATAGCTGACCCTATGTTGCACACAAATAAAAATAGTGGTAGTATTGCCTATAAACGTTGTATAATATCAGCTATTGGCATAGGCAACATGGCATTTGCTTTGTTTTGTGGCAATAAAACCAAAAATTATAGCTAACTTCTGTATTTGAAAAATCACCTACAATTTTTGGTAAATTAGCATAACATATATTGGAAATTTACCCATTTCTAAGGCGTACATTTTGCGTATAGATTTTTGTTCAAATTAACAATGATTATTTGTTGAATTTGCCATTTCCTACAGCTGAACATTTATTTTTCTATGCTCTTATTTCCCATGCTTTTTACAATACCAACCTTGGTAATTTTGATATACTACGAAATGTTTTTTATTGCAAAAATATATATTTTTTATTAACGATGGAAATACATACAAAGAATATTAAAGTGAATTTAGATTCAACGATTAAATGCACATATTAAACCCGAATAATGTAATGTGGGTATAAAATTAGAAAGCGCACGGCTTACTGGTTGTGAGAAGCTTTCCCCAATTCCTTCGCAACCAGTTAATGTGACACATGGTTTAGAAATTACGTTGAAAATCCTGTAGTACCAATTTGGAAATCCTATACTAATATCTCACGTACATAGGTGGCAACTTCGATACTTGCACACACTCTTTAGGCGCGCTCTCCCTGCCTGTAGCAAATAGATTTATTCTCTTCCGACAACTCCCCCTACGGCTTGAGTTTCATCGTGTTTATGGGAACTTTTACGATTGTCTTGAATTTTAACATTGCCGATATATCTCAAATATTATATGAGCACCATTGTCACAATCACCGTCAACTCTTTCATTGCACCAATGGCTCCTTGCACCTTGCAACCAATGGCAACTTTAAACTCTAAAAATATGTGCATCGTCATCAATTGCTTGGTAGTTTTAACAGTGTATTTGAATAGTAGTTTCTATATTTCCTCCAACAGAGCGGTGATATTCGTCCTAGATACATACAAAAACGATGTACAAGTAGACAGTCAAAATTTCTCTTCACTCAAATGCCAACAAACAAAACGAGTGAAACCCTAGTACTTCTCTACTCTCTCTCTTACTCTCTTCATTGAATATTTCAATACACGAGCAGCTTTTTGATAGTGTTATTGTATATAACTACACAAATTCCAACCATGTTGAAGTAAAATTACATAAACTGTGCAAAAAGTTTGAAATAAGCAAGATATGACGCGAGAGAGAAATGCGTTTGAGTGAACTCCTAATACTTTTTGGTTCTCTTTTACCAGGGTTGCCAAGTTGCGCATATCTTCTGGTCGTTTAATTGTAAATCGTCTTTGATACATATTTCTGACGGTGTTATAAAAAAATTATATATTGTATATTTTATTAACACACAATATTGAGTGACATTTATTTTTCCAAAAAATATCAACTACTTACTGTTAGATTTACAACCCCTATAGGTAAAATTGAGGTGTATAAAACATCAACTTACATAGGTAAAACATTAGTGGCATTCATGCAAACAAGAAAACCTGGAACTTTTGCTCAGCGTAAGTTTGCCCCGAAGCGTTTCATGAGGCACCAAATAAAGTTGCTTAGTGTATCTGTGCAGCAATTGTCAAAAAAGGCTGATAAAGTAAAGAAATAAAGTAAAATTAAAACTATATGCTTTACCTATTCCATTATTTTATTTTGTTCACACAAATCAAAAACCCTCCCTTTCTTTCAACACAAAAATATTGACATTGAAATGTCAAAAGTTTTCACGTTTCTTTTTCCAGGTTTGCTCAGCAAATTTACCTCGAACACTTTTGTGCAAGTCGCTATGTATGGGATTACTAAGCAAGTACTCGATTTTTTTAATTTAATCTTTTATACTTATTTCGACCCTGTTTACATCAAACAACTGCCAGGTCGGCTCCTAGAATTAGTTGGGCTCACAAAATCACCCCATATGCCTAAACTTCGACGGCCCGTAACTCCCAAAATAGTTATCGTCGCCAATTTTTTTATTAAATATTTTTTGTTTACAATAATGTGTTCTACACCCCCTTTTTTATTTTGGGAGGGTGGGCCTATAATAGATAAGCTCCGCTTTTTTTAAATTCTTTTATTATTTTGTTTATACAAACATATTTCTTTTTTATTTTATACACACGTATATATTGCTGTTAAGCTTATAATCACAATGTAAAAGACAATCACAAGTAAAACTTTTGACATGAAAACTTATTTAAATAAAATAATCATCGACTTGTCCGAAACTATATCAACGTTTGCTGTTTTCTAAAGTTTGATGATCAAAACGTATTAATTGTAATGCGGCTAAACCACTAACCACTAAACCACTTGATGCTTTAGTGGTGGTTATTTTTTCTGTGTAGTGAAACGAAGCGTTTCACATGATTTCTTTGTTGGGATTCACTTCAGGGAGTAAATTTTTTTCTCTACCCTTTCATCCTCTTTGATGTAAATAAATGAATAAAACGTGTTGAAGTGAATACAAATATAAGTATTTTTATTAAATTTCAATAAAATGCCCATCTACTGTAAATCCAATTGTGGTAATAAAGCAGCGCTAAAGGTACATTCCAATAAATTCTATGGTAATATTTGTCACAATACATCATAATTTTAGCGTCCCAAAACATCAGATGCCTTGTGCAAGGCATGTTTCTTTGCAGCATTTGAGGCAGAAATTCATCATACAATCATATCTAGCAATTTATTCAATCGTGGAGAAAAGGTGGCTGTGGCCGCCAGTGGTGGCAAGGATTCTACGGTATTAGCACATGTGTAAGTACGATCAAACAGCTGACCCACTGTTAATGTAAATTTTCTTTGCTTCAGATTAAAACTATTAAACGAGCGCCATGATTATGGCCTAGATCTCGTCCTTTTGTCTATAGATGAAGGTATAACAGGATATCGGGACGACAGCCTGGAAACTGTTAAACAAAATCGAGATGATTATCAGATGCCTTTGAAAATTCTTTCATACGAAGAACTTTATGGTTGGACAATGGACCGTATAGTGGCACAAATAGGTCGTTCCAACAACTGTACGTTTTGTGGAGTTTTTCGAAGACAAGCGCTTGATAGAGGGGCAAAGCTGCTGGAAGTAGATTGTGTAGCTACCGGTCACAATGCGGACGACATTGCAGAAACTGTGTTAATGAACATATTGCGTGGAGATACTGCACGTCTGAGTCGTTGCACTGATATAAAGACGGGAGGCAGCGAAGACTCTATACCTCGCGTCAAACCACTTAAGTACACATACGAAAAGGAAATTGTTATGTATGCCCATTATAAAAAACTAGTTTACTTCTCTACGGAGTGCGTCTTTGCTCCGAATGCTTATCGAGGTCATGCTCGCGCCTTTCTCAAAGATTTAGAGAAAGTAAGGCCTTCTGTGATTATGGATATTATACACTCAGGTGAACAATTGAGGTTTAAAGACACCGTGAAAAAACCTAAACGAGGTATATGTGAACGTTGTGGATTTGTTTCATCGCAACAGCCATGTAAAGCATGCGTTTTACTTGAGGGTCTCAATCGAGGTTTACCCAAATTAGGTATAGGCAAAAAATCCAAAGGCGACCGTATGATAGCCGACCAAAATAAGGAGATTGCCCTAAGAGAAAAGGCAAATTTGGTAAAAAACGATTTTTGATTACAATAAAAAAAAACCTTTTTTTAAATTTATTTAATGTTTTTATTTTTTGTTTCATTTTATTTATTTCATTCTAATATATAAACGCCTAGAAGGTAACAAGATTTGTTTATATTCAAAAACTTGTACGTTTTTATTAGCCGATACACCTAAAAACAAAAGAAAAAAAGCTATTAATTTTATATGTTGGTATATCAATGTTTGAGTTTTCATCTGAAAAGGTCAGTGCCATTTTGTAACCACAATCCACAACTGATTAAAACGAGACTTCCATGTTACAAAAGAATATTGAAACGGGTTGTCTACGTTTTAACTTGTTTGTGACGTCTGTGAATGGTTTAAGTATCATCATATAAATGAACAACTAAATGGGGAATATGTTGTATATTTACCTATAAACAGATATGTAGGTTTTCTCTCTGAACATGCTTCTTTTAAACACCCTATAAAGATAATAAAAAAACATATTTGAATGTAAACTTGTAATGTTTTTGATATATTTCGCTTTTTTATGTAAACTCCACGAAGATTACGCCCCGCAAATCTATTATGATTCGATTTGGGTATTGCTTGTGCAAAGCTTTAAACTTTAATATGCGAGCATGTATTAGCACTGTAAATCAGTTAGTAATCTAATGGACAGCGACTCTGTAGCTCACATTTATAACGGAAAAGCTTGTTTTAAATTACCTTCTTTGAGGGGGAAGCGAGGAAACGCCAAGTAAGCCAGTATATCTGGACTTAACCTGACCAACAAATAAAGAAAATACATTCATTAATAGATCACTAATAAATGTTATTCATAAATCATAATTTTAATAATCTTTCAGCAAAGTTTGTATAAAATCAAAGATATTTTCATAAGAGATGTCAGAAATTATTTAAAACTTATCATCATTGTAATGTCCTCACCACAGTATTGGAGTGATACATATGTATATGTACATATATATAGTTAGCTGAAATGCAAAAAATGTAACTACAATTTTAATTTGTATATCCAAGAGAATAAACAATCCTCATAAAAGGGATGAGGAATAAATTTTTGGCAGTCAAATTTTCAAATCTGTGCTTAAGTAAGCTCTTATCTAGGTTCGAAAATATGACGGTAATCTGTGTTATGTGTATCATTGTATGTTTTTTGGACTCTTTTCAACAACATGAATATTGTAGTTACGTTCTTTTGGCTTTTAGCTGACAATATGCAATTAAAATCCTATGCTTTTAAATCCCGCCATCCCGCCAATACTGAGGTGACGATTTACTTAGCTCGATTGTTTAATTTAAGTTACCTTTTTCTGTAAATAATTCTGCCATTTCAATGGTGAGAAAATATGTATCTGAAAACATGAAGAATATGAGGTTAACTTTGTACGATTAGAGGTTGCTAGATTAAGCTACATAATTGCATAGGCATATCAGTCTAGCTTATATAAAATCAATAGTTTTTCATAAGAGATGTCAGAAAATATTAAAACTAATCATCATTGCCATGTTCATCCGTAAGTCATATTAACCATTGTATATTACCTTTATTCGTAGACGATCAAGTAATTTTTGTCAACAATTCCATCCAGAGCAGATACCATATTCGCATAGAAATCAGTCAGAAAAATCTAGTAACACAAAGAGGAAGCTCATTAGAAATCAAATAATAAAATCAGATAATTCGTAGTATAATTTTGACCCCGGTTGGTCCTTTTCAGAATCACAATACTAAAAACCTTGACGGCCCTGTTCGTAAATGCATCGGCTGATGTTTGTGTCTGCATATTTTGTTTGAAATTATCAACTCAAAACACACGCAAAGTTGTACGAACGTGTCATGAGATGCAGCGCAGTGATGCATTTCCGAACAGGCCTGTCCTTATCCTGCATCCGATATTTCAAACGAAATGAAGTTTTACATTCGCACAATGAAGGGTATAAAAACTATTGTAACTTTTACTAAATACATATGCTCCGCAAATATACCATGTTCAATGTTTGGGCATTGCTTGGGCAAAAGTTGAAATTTTATCTACGAACTGAAAAAAAGCACTAAAAGAAGTTGAATCTTCATATTAGCGACTCAAAATTCGTGTTATTAATACCAAAATCTACTAAAGGCCAGGACTCACTATCAGATCCGTTAAGACCATTGCTTTCCATTTCCAATCTGTATGTAGTATAGTTTTTGACAGATACAACCAACATCGTTGGACTTGATAGGACAGTCTACACCTTAGTATTAATTGAATTTGTTGCGTTACTTTCTAGACCGCATAGTTCTCAAAGACAAATCAACTTTCGGAGATAAATATCGCACAAATATGTTATAGCAGCAATGTGAGTTCTACAGTCAATGTAAATAATGATCATCGAACCATAGTTATATAACACTGCACATAATTCCTACATTCGTATGCCGATATTGTGGTCATAATCCATAGGACACTTTTGCTCGTCATAAAACGCCCCTTACTCTCCGTCTAACGAAAAGTTTGTTTTGGTTAAACACAATTGTATTAAACAAGCGTCAACAAAAGTACATCAATTCCGCTATAAATAAAAAAAAATTTTTTGAAATAAATACTTACATTGTTCATGGTACATTCTTGGTGGCATCTAGGAAATATTTCCATGCTAAAGATCTCAAACAGTCCATCTGTATGTCATGTTACACAAACTCCCAACTAGCTAAAGGATTTTACACATATCAGACGATTCCTCCGAAAGCAACATTACCGAAGCACTTATAAAAATAAAGTAGAACAATTCGTCTGCCGGATGTGGAAACAAGTTCTTGTAGCAAAAAAATTTAGTACAGTGTTGCCGTATCTACTTAATATGTTTTTGACAATTAGGAGTCGCTAATGCGGCGTACACACGATAAAAAGTATAGTACAATGTAGTAGCTCATTCGCATCTATATTCTTGCCGACATGAATGGCCAACAAACAGTCCTCCCGACTTTTGCTATAGCGCGTTTAGAAGCACCCAAGGCTGATCTAGGAGAGGTTAACGCAGTAGGATTTGTTGTTGTTGTGGGCACCAACAACAGGGATTTTGTTTTGGTTCTATGACTCTAAGTGTCAAATTCAACACAAATAAATATGACCAAAGAAAAAAGTACAATAACAAAATACACTGAATTTGACAGATAGAGTCATAAGAAAGCAAAATCAACTGTTCTAATGCTGATCAGCCTTGCATGCACCTGTTTAATCACGATAAAGGTGCATACACAAAAAAAATCTAATGTAGTACATATTACCAAAATTCGTGGTCTTATATCAGCTTTTTAATTGGGCAATATTACCAATAAACGTAGGCAATTTTACGTTGACCTACTATAGGAAATTTTTTAGATTTACCCAATGTAAACAGAGCAATGCAGAAAACTTAGTTTGAGTGAATTAGATTAATGTCAATTTGAAATCATACCAAATGTTTAGACCAGGTGTTCCTTATTCACAGAAATAAATCTTGTTGTTGTTTTTAATTAAAGAGGCATTCATTGAATACTCAGTTTGTTGCTTACAATAATAACATTTAAATAAATTATAACATTATAATAACGAATTACCATGCTCCTCAAACATATAAGTAACTCCAGTCACGTTCCCCACATTTTGGTATTAAATTTTTTCGTTTCGGGAAGGACACACATTTCTATTTTTCAAGTGGCGAGGAGATGTACATTTTCCTGTCGCTTGTAAAAACACTTTTCCATTGATCGATATATAAAAAGACTCAGGCAACATAACACACTTCCCTAATTATTAAAGCTCTAAAATATAGACTATTGACCAATAGAAATGTATTCTTTGATAAAAACACTTGAAGAATACGTTTTTACTTAAAATTCTTTATGAAGTTAAGCATGTTTTGGTTACACCACTTACTTAGATTATCACTTATTTTGTATGGAGAGCTAAGTGATATTAAGCGGCACTTGAAGTTACCGCTTCCATTTCACTTCTAAACAGGCCAAAAATTACCAGCCTGAAAAAATCAGAAAAACTGTGTTGGATATCGCTATTGCTAAGCAGAAG
Source organism: Phaonia tiefii (assembly GCA_963931995.1). Lineage (NCBI taxonomy): Eukaryota > Metazoa > Arthropoda > Insecta > Diptera > Muscidae > Phaonia > Phaonia tiefii. The sequence goes on from OZ008371.1 coordinate 198,787,173, forward strand.
AATATAAACATTTGCAAGAATATTTACAAACCATGCGTTAGAGCAAGACGAATATATGTATTTCCGGTTGAAAAAGGCAGAAAGTTGCCAGTATGAAAAAAATCAGAAAAAGTGTTGGATATCATCATTGTGTTTTTTGAAACCTTCTGAAAACAAAAACGTGGGAGACATCAAAGAAATGAGAAGCAAAAGAGCAGCAGATTCTCATTCCATGAAAAAAACAAATAGTGCATTCAATGGAAATAAATGTAAAAAGGGCCGTTTTATATCTATTAATTATTTATAAATGTGGATTTATGTTGTTAAAATTAATTATAATAAATAATACATATATATTGAAGTCGAAGAATAATTCTTTATTAAATATTATTATATTTGGGAGGAAATTCGTATATGTTTCCACGTAAGTATATGTAAGTTTGGGGGAAACACGTGAATGCTTCCACGTAAGAATGTGGATGTTTGGGATGAAGAACGCATGTGTTTCCACGTAAAAGCATACATGGTTGTCAGTAAAAAAGTAAGTTTGGCAGTAGCAAAATATTTTATAGACGCCGTTATTTTCAGCGTGTATATGAGTTTATAGCAATATGAACTCTGTTTTTGGTAAAACATAAATAGTAAACATAATAAAAAATAAATGGTTTCCCATTACATCCCATGAAGGGACTGGGAAGAACTTCTCACAATCACTGAGCTGTGCGCTTTCCAGTTTTCACTCACTGATTGGGACCTACAGTTTTACACCGATTCCGAACGGTAATTTGAGAAGCTTTTTCATGGCTAGATACTCGATAGTGTCGCCGTCACTATGCGAGGTGACCGTCGTCGAAAGAAAATTTGTAGGTGGTCAGAGCCGGGTTCGAATCCAGGATCTCGTGTACAAGAGCCGCGCACACTAATCATTGCACCACCGACGGCCACATAAACATAATACATAGATTTTTATAAAACACCTATTTTGTAGGTAATATTTTAAAGAAATTTGTTTGGATTCATATTTATCAGAAATTTGCAAGCGCATATAAAAACATATTATTTTAATACATATCTAAACGAAACATGAACAATAGATTATGGAGCATGAAGACTCAAAATATTGCGAATAGGTCAGGGGTATTCATGGCACAGCTGATCGATTATAAAGTAGGGAACTGATAGAAAATTACTTTTCGTTAATCTAGTACTTAATCGTTTATCGTTTCTTGTTAACGTTCAAGTTTAATGTGATATGTTCGATGTATGTGGAGAAGGTATACCGAGATTTCGAAGTTTTCGGGATTTCAACCAACCAAACATATGTTTTGCAGTACAAAAATCAGCAGTTTCTTGAAATGAAATCTCGTAAACTGCGAAAACTCGGTATACCTGAATACAGCTCTAAACAAAATGTTGATTCTTTTATACCCATAGAGCATCGTTACACTATGGTTTTCAAGCGCGTGTTCGACGCGTTTTGTGGGTGAGAGGTGTGGTGTTGCTGGCGGGGTAGACTTTCACGCACGATACGAAAAGTTGTTTTTTCACGTTTCTTTCTCTTCACTTTCGTATTTCATGCATTTTGTTTCATATTTATTCTCATGTCGAAGTGAAAAGGTGTAATCGATGGTTACAAATATTTAATTTTTAATAAATTAACTGAGAATACACCACTTTTCCATCACACGTCAAAAACTTAAGGGATGATTGCAAACCAAAAACGCTGAATGTAATGTAATCGCGATTTACGTAGGCTCTTTAAAAGATAATAGCGTGATAACACGCACGTGAAAGCCATAGTGTAATGATGCACATAATGAGTATGAAAATTGCATAAGAACTGGATACAGGGCTATAATAATTTGCTCTCTCATTCCTAATACAAACTCCAATTACAAACCGAATTACGTAACTCACCATACAAAATTTTGAGAGCGAATTACCTTGTTTGTAGGTAATTCAGTTTGAATTACGTACAAATCATTGCCTTCTCTAATTTTCATGGAAAGTTTATCGTAACAGCTGTCAAAAACAAACAAAAGCAAAGAAAAACCATTTAACAATATACAATGGATGCAAAAAATTAAATTATTAAAAAAATTGTGATGTCCAGAAGACTATTGGTCACAGCGAAGTAAATGCAGGAGGCGGAATTAAATATAGAAAGGTTGTTGGATATCCAATAATATTTTGTTTTAATATTTACTCACATTTGTTGTTTCCATTCTCAAAATTATTGAAACAAAACAAATAAAAAAAATTACAGCAGACAGTTGTCCGAGGCCTTTGGTCACGGACTGTCCCTGCAGGCTGTGTCAGAGACACGGCCATTAAGTTTAACGTAGAATACGCCATCCGATAAGACAGAAAACATATATAACAATAAATTCATTTGCTTATATTATTTATCATTTATTGTTATACATGTTTTCTGTCTTATCGGATGGCGTATTCTACGTTAAACTTAATGGCCGTGTCTCTGACACAGCCTGCTGGGACAGTCCGTGGCCGAAGGCCTCGGACAACTGCCTGCTGTAATTTTTATATTTACCAACGGCATTTGATTCAAGTCCGTTTTAAAAAAAAATTATTATGTTCAATTTTTTTAAACTTAATTTAATTAATGTATTTTAATTAATATTTTTATTGAAATAAGTTCTGCGAATGTTATTAATATTAAAAAAGGTTTAGCAAGCAACATTAGCTTGCTGTTCGTTTCACTTTTTACTAGATACATGTTCCTAAGCAATGTTGAGCAACCAAAAACACTCAACCAAACACCACACATATGTTTGAGTGTATGTGTTTAAACAATTTTCATTTGAGAAATTAAAATACTAGAAATATATCAACCAATATGAAATGTATATCAAACAAAAGATAACATCTTCATTTACCTACAAAAAAAATTTTAAAAAAATTCATCTAGCCGTTTCCGCAAATTCAATGAAATAAAGATTACAACAATAAAAACCTGACATGACTCCTCATACCGTAAGGTAAGACGTATTCTACGTCAAAAAGTAAACAACTGTCAGACCGAATTATGTATGTGTAGTGGAAACAGGGTAATTCAGAATAGTAATTCAAAGAGAGAATTATGTAATTGGCGCAGTAGTGGGAACATGGCATAACCATCATAGATAAAGGAAATAATAGATATAGCGCCAAAGACGATCTAGAATTAGACGACCAGAAGATTTGGTAACCCTGGTAAAAGAGAACCAAAAAAGTGCTAGAAATTCACTCAAAGGCATTTCTCTCACGCGTTATATCGTGATTATTTCATACTTTTTGCATACTTTATGTAATTTTACTTCAACATGATTGGAATTTGTATAGTTATATCCAATAAAATAAATGGTTTCCCATTACATTCCATGAAGGAATCGGGGAGAGCTTCTCACAACCAGTGAGCTGTGCGCTTTCTAGCATTTTCATGGCTAAATACTCGATAGTGTCGCCGTCACTATGCGAGGTAACCGACGTCGAAAGAAATTTAAAGGTGGTCAGAGCAGGGATCGAACCCAGGATCTCAAGTACAAGAGGCGCCCACACTACCCATTGCACCACCGACGGCCAATAACACTATCAAAAGCCTGCTCGTGTATTGAAATATTCAATGAAGAGAGTAAGAGAGAGAACTGAGTATGACTAGGGTTTCACTCATTGTGTTTGTTGGCATTTGAGTGAACAGAAATTTTGACTGTCTACTTGTACATCGTTTTTGATAGCGCGCTCATTGTCAACTTTGTTCACTAGGTGCTGTCCTGTACTACTGTCACTTCCATTGAAGTTTCCCATAATTATTCAAAATTGTGGGATGTTTTTTTGTGAATGTAATTTAAACAAGAGACAAAACTTAAATGATTTTATATAATAGCATTTGTTTATTATATACAAAACTATTTCAAAGCCATGAGAGGCCGGTTTGGGATATCAATAAGAGAAACCCGTGAGACCGCCCAAAGGTGAGCATGCCGGAATGCATTTTTAATCTAAAAACTCCCTCTCCCAAAAACTGTAGCAACTTCTGTGGTTGCAGATGCCAACACCGTTAGAGTGTCAAGGAATGGTAGCTGAACCGGAGGAACAACCAATTCATTAGGACATAGTCGGTGGTGACATGGCTTTGCAATTCAATGGCCATCAGATACTTCTAAGTAATGTGTTGTATTCTTGTTTCGTGGTGATATTTTTGTTGAAAATAATTTTTTTCTTTGATATGAAATTTTAGAATTTTAATATCATATTTTTTGACTTTTTTTGGGAACAAAACAAATCCCATTTACTGCTTTCAACGACATCTATAAAATTACTCATTACACTAAATTTTTCCCAACACTTGTGCTTCATCTATTAGTTTAATTTATCTATGACAAAAGGATGTACAAGTAGAGAAGAAAAAACCGGCGCAATTTGGCAACCCTAGTAGAGGAGAACCAACAAAGTAGACGCGATTCACTCAAACGCATTTCTTTCCCGCGTCATAACTTGATTATTTCATACTTTTTGCATACTTTATGTAATTTTATTTAAATATGGTTGGAATTTCTATAGTTAGATACAATAACATCATCAGAAAACTGCTCGTGTATTGAAATATTCAACGAAGAGAGTAAAAGAGAGAGAGAGAGCAGAGAAACGACGCGCTTCACTAGTTTTCTTTGTTTGCGTTCCACACCATGAGTAAATTTTCTTCTCTATACCATTGCAAAAAGGATGTACAGGTAGAGAAGATAAAACTCCAATTTGGCAATTTGGCAACCCTAGTAGAAGAGAACCAAAACAGCAAAAACGATGTACAAGTAGACAGTCAAAATTTCTCTTCACTCAAATGCCAACAAACAAAACGAGTGAAACTCTAGTACTTCTCTACTCTCTCTCTTACTCTCTTCATTGAATATTTCAATACACGAGCAGCTTTTTGATAGTATTATTGTATATAACTATACAAATTCCAACCATGTTGAAGTAAAATTACATAAACTATGCAAAAAGTATGAAATAAGCAAGATATAACGCGAGAGAGAAATGCGTTTGAGTGAACTCCTAGTACTTTTTGGTTCTCTTTTACCAGGGTTGCCAAGTTGCGCACATCTTCTGGTCGTCTAATTGTAAATCGTCTTTGAAAACAGTCGACGCGATTCACTCAAACGCATTTCTTTCCCGCGTCATAATTTGATTGTTTCATACTTTTTACACACTTTATGTAATTTTATTTAATTAAATATGGTTGGGATTTCTACAGTTAGATAGAATAACATCATCAGAGAACTGCTCGTGTATTGAAATATTCGACGAAGAGAGTAAGAGAGCGAGTTGAGAAACGACACGCTTCATTCGTTTTCTTTGTTGGCATTACACACGAGTAAATTTTCTTCTCTATACAATAGTTGATTTATGGATAAGCCAAAGACGATTTATAATTAGACGACCAGAAGATATGCGCAACTTGGCAACCCTGGTAAAACATAGTTTTTGCATAGTTTATGTAATTTTACTTCAACATGGTTGGAATTTGTATAGTCATATACAATAGCAATATCAAAAAGCTCCTCGTGTATTGAAATATTCAATGAAGAGAGTAAGAGAGAGAGAAGAGAAGTACTATTGTAGCATAATTTGTGAGTAGTGCATAAATGGCAGTTTTCCTTTATTTTATGTACTTGAAATAAATTAGCTATGCGAAAAATTAATTAATTTAAATTTACTGTTTAAATAACTTAAGTTAGCGTCAAATCTTGGAGTAGTACACAAATGGAAGATTTCAATTTATTTTTTGTTCTAAGTATAAATTTAAGTTGTTATTGAAATGCAATATATATATAATTTCCAAATTACTGTTTAAATAACTTTTAAATTAGCGTCAAATATTGGAGTAGTTCACATATGGGAGTTTTAATTTATTTTTTTTCTAAGTATAAGTTCTAAATTGTTATTGTTATAAATATTTTATTATGTAGTAGCTCAATTGTTGTAGCGCATTTAACCATAAATGGCATTACTGCTTGGTTATTGAATGAATAAATTAAATTAAAAATTAAATACTAGGGGTTTACTCGTTTTTTATGTCGGCATTTAAGAGAAGAGAAATTTGATTGTCTACTTGTACATCGTTTTTGGATAAGCATGACCGTAGCGCCCCCTGGAATTAGATTAAATATCTGGCTAAAGTTGTTGTTCAATGTGGCAACAAAAATCGCAAAAAACGGTAAATTTTAAATGTGTTCGTACGTTCGGATCGTAATAATCTCAGCGGCGACATTTTTGTAGTGCATTTTTCTTTACAAATTTGAACGAGACAAAATCCTTAACCAGGATGGAACTGAAAATGGAAACGATGGACATGTCATTGGGTAAGTGTTCCAAGTTGGCTAACAACCCTCCACAAATGAACCATTCTCGCTTAGATGAATACATTGCAATGTCCAAAATGTCCAACAATTCTGTTTGTTCATCAAACAAGAATAATAATCGCACAGTTGACAGTAATGACTCTAAATTTGGAAGACGCAGAGGTAATATTGACGACGAGGAAGAGGAGGATGAGGATCTACTTTTAAAAAGTGATGAAGATGAAGCAAAGGATGAAGTTGATATCGGTATTTGGAAGGGTCCTGATGCATCGGTTGCCTACATTGATTGTCACGACAAGCAAAACGACCTTCGTGAGAAACTGAACAGCAACAATAAACTCAATGAAGTATCGTCGGTTCAATATCGTTTGATGGCTCCTAACAACTCTGCTGATCGCCCACGTGGTATTCCGACGTTATTGCCCTTGGATGCATATGTTCACAATCAAAATAAAAACGGTGGTTACAACAATTATCACAATCATAAAAGGCGCAGAGGAAATCGGGGATTTAATAACAATTTTAACAACCACAGTAATAAAAATTACAACAATTATAATAATCACAACCATATGAATAATAACAACAGAAATAGTCTGGGAGGTGTTAATAATGGTCGCATTCAACGTAATAGAAGCCAGGATTTAAGGTATATAATGAAAGGTAACAAATTTCGATTAATTTACTTATGTAGTTATTCGCTTCATTTACAGCAAAAATACACGTCTTTCAATTAATAGTAACGGAAACTTCAACGACTTTAGAGGAGGTCCACCTCAAGGTACATCCAAGAACCTTGTCATAGAGTTTCCAACTAATTCCATTAACTTGGAACCAGGTGGCCTTTTGAAGCCTAGCCTGCAAGTACCACATAGCGTACCCCAGACAGACCAACAGAGAAGCATGCCAATTGGCAATCTAACTCCTCAAGCGCAGGCCGCCCTAAACCTTAATACGAATCCAAATCCAAATCTGGTACCAAGCTCAAGTAACGACAATCTTAAAAGTCTGTTGGGATTTCAGGGTAATGTATCCGGGGAAATGATGCCAGTGTTTGCGTCTAGACTATTGGAGTTCTTACAAAACGGTGCTCAAGCTCAGGTTCATAAACCAATTTATGATATGAAAATTCAAAAAGATATTCATGAAATACAGGTAAGCTATTTCTACACCAAGAATAGCGTCTCCAATTTACCAGCCTGTTTTTGTATTTTGTTTTAGAATAAACCATTGCTATATAAATGCAACGGGGGCGAAGTGATAAGTTCTGATGGCGCCGGCGTCAACTGCGAAATTATTCCGCGCTCTAGTGGTGTCTCTTTAAATTGCCGTTTTGCTTAAAGTCCTCTTCAGATATGAATTTTTTTGATTAGTTTTTAAGTTTACCTAATTTCTACGGAATATCATTTGATTTTATTGCATATTACAAACACAGTTAATGAAATTACTGCGTGAGCACAACTAAGTTTTAAAATCAAAGGCATTATTACATCAGTTGTGTGTAATCCGTTGTTGCCTGTAATTACCTTCATTTTTTTTGTCACATCTACTTCATAAATAAATATAAAAATTAAATCTTATTTTAATCTTGTGTACAAAATATGAACGAAAAATTATGGTAGTATTCGAAGTCTACACAGCTACCCAGTAGGAAAAAGAAGCTTGCAATAATGCATTACAGTATGCTTACTTTCCGTTTGAGGGTGATGCTATCTTCCCTTACGAATTCCCATTACTTTCTTAAAAGAATTGCCGCCTGTCGTAAGCATTATTTTGAAAGGATAAGAAGACATGATACATGCTTCCACTTTTGTTTCTAAAAATAAAGTGAAGGTAATGCATGTTATCACTCGAGAAATTTCGTGTTTGGATTCCACAATAACTTCTGTTTGGCAATGATACATGGAAACGTAAGCAATAATCGGCCTTATTCCCGTTGTCGTCGTGGACGTCGTCATCAAATTTTTGTCAACTTTAGAACGTTATAAATGTATCGTCACATCGACAACAACAAATTTTTTGATGTCTATGATCCAAAAACAATCCTCTTAAAACATTATGCAAAATTTTTTTTTTCCAAATGCTTTCAAGTCGCCAATAAAAATGGTGTCGATATTGTATTGACGTCGACGACGACAACGGGAATAAGGGCGAATACTTCTTTTCTCGCTTACAGTGAAATGTATGCGTAAGGTATAAAAACATATTTAAAATTGTTGTTTTATCAAATAAAATTTTAAAATTTATAAAATGTAGATAATATTTATTTTATTCAAAACAACAAGTAAAGCGAGCACAAGTGATTTTTGGTTTCGGCTTTGCATGCCGTTTCTAGTTTCTTTTAGTAAGCGTAGAAATGAAGTATTCAAAATTGGCCGACGCATAGCAAGAGCTTCGGATTCCTTTTTAGGATTTGCTTTGCATACCTTTTCCAGTTTCTTTTAGTAAACAACAAAATGAAGTATTCAAAACTTGCCTTACCATTGGAAGTACCTTACAAAATTTCCGACTGGATATTCAGCACTATGATTCAGCACATCATATACTCACATACACATATTAATCAATATTAATTTTTTGGGCGAGCAATTTGAGGGTAAGCAAAACATGTACAATAAAAATATTCAATTGAAATTTTAAACTATTTTTAAGGTCATCTTCGAGTCTATTATTCTGGCTGGATCAGTAAAATCTGGAAGGCCTGGATGGCTTTGTATTACAATACTGAATAAATAAATAAAATACACGGTAAGTGCTTAATAAGTTCAAGTTTTATATGTAATTTTTTTTGTTCTCTTCCTTCCAAACAAACTTGAAAACATTGTCCAAATAAGGTCTAAATCATACATGGGCACACTGCAGTATATATTTACTGTATTCAAACTAGCAGTAATCAGTAAAGTTTTACTGATAATGATACTCTATTTGCATTGCCAGTAAAACTTTACTGATAATACAATTTAGTTTGCATTACCAGTAAATTTTTACTGATAGTCACATTTGAGTGGTCAAAATAATAGCAGTTTGCAATAAAAGTGCAGGAAAAGTAATTTTATCTAATATTTTCCGGTTGATTTGAAGTTATACGTAAGATATAAAATATATACTGCGTTTAAAATAATTTTGTGAGACGAGGAAAGCATTTTGATGAAGAAAAACAGTTTCTCATGAAGAGGTTGATATCTTATTTACTGCAAATTCTGAAATACGCGTGCAGAAAACCGTTGGTACCACCTGTAACCATTCGCCGAATAAAATTGCACCAACAACTCACTAACACCAGCCACCGAAATGTAAGATCAAGTTTGTCCATCTGACCGTGAACATAATGTGCACGCTACAAGTTCGATAAAAGTCGCAAAATACATGTTACCAAAAGATTACAATAGATTAGTGGAGGAACATTTTATGGTCAGCTGAATAAACAATTCTTTGCAGTCTCGATAATTTGTAAGACGTTCACCAAAAACAGAATACGCCCCCCGTCATATTACAAAAAATGTCAAACATGGAGGATCAAATAAAGGTAAAGGTTTGAACGTGTTTTTCATATTATGGAGTTAGATCAAAACATTGGTTGAGAACTATCATCGACGCTGTCCAATATATAGAAATACCACAAAATTGTATGATTCCATATGCAGAATATAAAATGCATCTTAAATGGTTTCAGCGGGAAAATTGTCCAAAACAAATAGCCACATAGCACTCAAAAACGCTGGTTTAAAGCAATAATATGGCGATACGTTGGCATTACTTTGAAATGTTGTTCGCAATTATGAAAACAACCGAGTTTCTTGTTTAAAATAATTTAGGTGGCGAACAAATTTAATAAACTAAAACAAACGTGAGGAAAGGAGAGCTTCGCGAGATGATGGAATAGGGATCTCATCGTTGTCGGACAAAAGGTAAGATTATATTTTATTTTGAAAATAAGTAGTAAAATGTCGGTATTAAAAAGAAAAGGGGATGTGTTCTTCCAGTTCAAGTCATCAACGGTAGAAACACCAAAAATAAAGTTCGTCTCAGCATTGACGTCGTATATAGGCATCTGTCAGCGCATGTAAAAACAATGACCAAGCAGTAATGTTTTATTTCAAGTCGTTCAGTTCTAAACATAAAGTACAAGCAAACAACTACCTAGTATTCGAAATTCATTCACGGAGAGAGTACATATCAAAACGAAACTTCAACAATAGATTACAGAGTAAAGATAGTATCAAAACGAGAGTTGTCCAACCCGGTTTCCAAATTATTGCATAAACCGGGGTTTTGCTTTTTCCCTGAATTTTTGATGTGTTAACATCTATAGGGTATAATTTAACAAAGTCAACATATGCAAACAACACAGCATTATGATGGTATTGCTGTAGCGGCAGCGAATAGTTGGCTTAAAAGACGAAGTCTTGCTACCCGTAAACTTACGAACATAACACAATGTATGTACATTAGACCAGTCCTAAATTTTGAAAACGATTTTTTTAACTTAGTTTATCCACTTGGGTCAAAAAATTAAGAACTTCGTCAAAAAAAAATAAAAAAAAGTTTTACCAAAACTCAGCGCAACGCGCCTAAAGTCAGGTTTTGAGTGTTCCGTGATATGACGAAAACTATGGTTACAAAATTACAAATTATTTTTGAACGTAAGTTTTTTTTTTAAGTTTAAAAGCAAATATCTTTTCTTTTATTTAGTTAATCTATTTGTGAGAACAATTGGAAAAAATAAAGACGGATATTTTTTTACAGTATCCGAAACATGGAATTTCACAATTTTCATTGTGAAGTTCAGTTTTTGTCGCCTCCTATTTTCGAAATATTACTCCATCGAGTTTTGGCATTTTTTTATATTTTTCTGTGGACTATTGGCTTTAAAAAAATTGGGGTTGAAACTTTTTTTAAAGTAATTATGGTGGGGTAAAAAAAGAAAGAAATTAGATAAATGTATAAACTAGGAAGATTTTATTTTTAGAAATTATATGCATATTTTTTCGGTGTTCGGCTACGACTTGTAGGAGATACTGCTTCTGCTCTTCGTTGCGCGTTGTTGATGAGTAGAATTCTGAAATCAGTGCAACTCCTCGTTCTACGATATCGTTGATAATTTGCAAGTTCTTCACAATAGCAAAGCCATGCAAAAAGCCCTCGTCTTGCATCCAGTCAGCCACCTCTACGTCCATAAATGACGTTGGTAATTGCAGCATCTCAAAAAAACTTTTGGTATGCTTTGAAACTAAATCTTCCAGTTTTACTGTCGCCATGTTAATTGATAGTGATGCTCTCTTCTTCGAATTGAGTTTTCCAGCGTTATTTTTGAATGAATTTACCATTTAAAGTTTCTACACTCAAGCTTTTGTAGCCCCACCAACTCCACTCCAAGGTACCAAAGGTGATTGGTGAGCATCTTCAATGCAATTTTTCCAACGTCAGCGTCAATTGTTTTATAACTGAAATAATAATAAAACATAGTCAGACAAAATATTTTATTTAAAATTTGTTTCTTAATTTATAGTAAAGTACATACCTATCAAGAACCTTGAGCAATAATATGTAATTTTTTGGTGCTGATGACGGCACAGGCGCGAGAGAAACCAAAATCTTGCATAAACGACAACAACGAACAGACAGATTTCACGAATTAGTTTTTCTTCCTCTGGTGTTAACTGAAACTGCTTCCTGAACATAAATTTTTTTGAAGTATATATTGCCTTAGATATCCATCTGGCTCGATGCATGGCACCAGGATATTTAAAAGTAAATTCCATACCCTCATAGTCAAGGAAGATCACCACAAGTTCCAGAAACTCTTTATAGTGTTTTCTGGAGTGTTATTCCTGAAATGATAGAATAAAGATAGAAATTAGTAAGCTACATAACAGAAAATTAAATATTTCAATTAACTTACCGGAAGTTGATTTTTGGTGAAAACTAGAGTTTCATGCATCGATCCCTGCACTTCATTCAAAATAAGCTCATCTGCTATTCCAATTTCGAAGATGTTCGTGTCGATGCTTTTCATTGTCGTTGAAATCGTTTGAATACAGGAATATCCGCACTGCTGGTTGAACCCTCGGAACGCGCAAATACAGCCGATAAAATGATCTCAAATATATGATGCCTGCAAGGAAAATACAACAGCTCTTGTCCAAGCTTCCTCTCAAGTAGAACGCATGTTCCATTGAATCTACCTGCAAATGAAAAACAAATATATATTTTTAAAATGAGATCCTTATATTTGTTTTAGTTTTGCTCACCTGTGTTTGAAGCAGTTCTGTCGAAGCACATGGCACCGATTTTAGATGACAAATTCCACTAGCAAATTAATTTATATACCTCTGAAAAATAATTATATGTGCAAAAATATTAAAACTTGTTTGTTTGATTCTTTTTCGAAACTAACGGTTGTTTTCTTGTTTTCTTCAACAAATTTTTTTGCTTATGTTAGACTCTCTTAATGATAATTATATTTTTCTTTTGACTTCATTTGTGGTCCCGTTATCTGAGATTATGGTTTTTAGTTATTTTGAAGCAGTAGAAAATAATTATATGTGCATCGGGTACCATTTGCGTTTCTGTTGTGTAACCGTGAACTGCTTTATCTTTTTTTGTGGTTAATATACAGATCTGGACTCAGGTGAGTAAAAACATCTGACACATGTGTATATTTTGAGGGAAAAAAAAATTTATAGTTTGCTTTTAGGTGAAAATGCCCCGTGGATCTGAACTTTCCGAAACGGAGTGCGGTAAAATTAAGGGAATGCGACTTGCAGGCAAGGGAATAGGTGGGAATAAATCGGCATCGTAACACAGTTTCAAATTTCCTTAAGGACCCCGAAAACTACGGCAGTACAAAGCGCAGTGGACGCATCCCAACTATCGACCAGAGGACCAAACGGCGTATTCGCAACTTGGCAACACGGGAAAACATGAGTTGCAGGCAGATAAAGGTGGAACTAGGCCTTCATGTTACAAGACAGCGTGTCCAACAATTAATTAAAGACGATATAGGTTTGAATTACGAGAATAAAATTGCCAAACCACGTTTAACTCAGCGCCATAAAAATGCGCGTATAGCCTTTGCAGAAAAATATAAATTTTGGGAGGAGGAATTTGAAACCGTCATATTTAGTGATGAAAAAAGTTTAACTGGGACGGTCCCGATGGTCACCACAAATATTGGCGAGATCCGATAAATCCTAGGCAAACATGCTACAAGCGCAACCACGGTGGCGGATCTCTCATGGTATGGGCTGCATTTGGAGCTCGAGGAAAGTCTCGGATATGCTTCGTCCCCACTAAAATGAATGCTGAAATTGATGCAGATTTGTTGGAGAACAATTTGATCGACTTTGCTGGTGAGCTATATGGTGATGATTGGACATTCCAACAAGATAACGCTCCGGTCCATGTCGCTCGTTTGACAAAAAACTTTTTGAGTGCGCACAACATTCCGGTATTGGAATGGCCAGCCGTAAGTCCCGATCTTAATCCAATAGAAGATCTCTGGGGTATTCTTTCTGCCAAGGTCTTTTCAAGGTCAACACAATATATTACGCTTAAAGAACTTAAGGTAGCAATATTGTCAGAATGGCAAAATATTGACATTAGAACTTTAAAAAACGTGGTAGGTTCTATGCCACGTAGACTACAACAAGTTTTAATACACAAGGGCAACACAATATCTTATTAATAACTTAAATATATTGAAAACCAATCTGAATATATATGATTTTCCGTTTATGCACATATAATTATTTTCTATTAAGTTTTTTTTTATTCTTTTTTTTTTGTTTAAAGATATGAAATAATAATAAATTTTTTTATTGATGTTAAAGAACAAATAAAAACATAATTAAATAAAAAAAAAATATAACAATTAGTTTACTTTTCTTATCTATAACTCAATTTTTTGAATTGCACATATAATTATTTTTCAGAGGTATAGCTGAAGCTTGGTTTTCCCCACTTCCCGAGTCTATGCAAGGAACTCCAAGCAGCTGCGATTTACCTCCCGCTGTGACTAGAATTTAGACAAAATGTAGTTTTTATGTTCTCGGCAGTCTCCATCCTGCATCGCATTCTAGTCCTAATCGTTGACCGGCTCAGCACAACTTCATTTGCATTATATATATTTGTTTTCCTTTTTGCCGTAATCTTCAGAAATTACCGAGCTTTTCAATGTTGTCATGAGCAGTAAGTTTTAAATTATTATTTAACTCATCTCCCGTTATATTAAAAATATCATCAAGACTCTGCATGAAATTCTTCTCCTTTGCAACTTGGCACACAGTTGTACGGCTTTTGCTCTTATTTAGACTACACCAAACTTTAACGATCCTGCCGAGTTTCATCTTGCAGTTAATTGTTTGTGTAACATTTTCATGAAATTTATTAAAAACAACTTCACCTAAAGTCTGCTTTGCTAGCTTTTTCTTTTTCAAATGTAGGTATAAGTAGTACGATAAAACATTTCGCTTAGTTGGCAAGCAATTGCTCTCCGAAACGAACTACCTCATCACCTACTAAATAAACTTTTCTTGAAGATGCCCGCGTTTTGTTCATTTTTTTTAGAATACTGCACACTAAACTGCGATTGCAATAACAGATTCTGTTTGTAGCTTCGCTTATATTAAAAAAAAAAAAAAGAATAACGGGAGTGAAGTGTGAAAACATACATTTAACGCATGGCAAAATAAGTAAGGTAGAAGCAGTAGGAATTGAAGGCATTTTGTTTTTATTTCAGGAGCCGACCTTGTCAAATTCAGTCATTTCGATCGACTGGTGCAATGTTAGTGTCCTCGCCTCTTGTACATGAAATCATGGGTTCGATCCCTGCTCAGACCACCTTAAAATTTCTTTCGGCGGCGACACTATCGAGTATTTAGCCATGAAAAAGCTTCTCAAAATACCGTTCGAAAGCGGTGTAAAACTGTAGGTCCCAATCAGTGAGGGAAAACTGGAAAGCGCACAGCTCAGTGATTGTGAGAAGCTCTCCCATGTCGCTTCATGGGATGTAATGGGAAAACATTATATTTTTTTATTTATTTCAGGTTATATCAGGAGGAATTGTTGTAATTTTCGGCAACAACCACAAGGACAAGAAATAATTTCGCCTGCTCTTTTAATGCTACCACCTGCACTAGATACATCTTGGAATTAGTATAAACAACACCCGGTTCAGACAGGGCAAATTTACTTATTGTCAATTCTCTTTTGAACTTGCTTTCATGTTCACATAGGGAAAGTTTCTTGAGCAATTTTTGCTTCCACGTTCTTTTATGACATTCCATTTTATTTCAATTATGAAACAATTTTATTCTGAAGGGAAATTTAGTGAAAGGAATAATAATAATAATGACATTAATTGATTGCATAGGAGAACCTTTATTTACTATCAACATCAAACAAAACACTTATGTACTTTGTTTATTATCCAGAATTTTATGAACGAAAAAAAAAATGAAAAGCAATGTCAAATTGTCATCTGGAGCTAACTTCGCGTAAAAAATTTCGGATGAGAAAACAAAACGAAATAAGAGTACGGGCAAGTCTGTACCCCGTTTTCTTCCTTTCACCCATAGAATAATACATACCATAGAAGCTTTTATTCGCTCAATAAATTAAACGTCATAGGTACGATGGAAAGTAAACATTGGATGGTGGAAAATATGGGTTCAATAATACCAGATAGTGGCAATAGTATACAGCGATCAGCAAAGGAACAACAACCGAATTTCGTATTTTTGTGGCAAACTGGTTGTGTTAAATACAATACAAATGTATACCAATGATAAAAGTTAACAAAAAAGTGCAAAATACATTTAAATTTGTCAGTTCTACACCAAAACGACAGGTAATTTTAAATTTAATTGCTCTCATTTCCACAAACCTACGATGAAGAGTGTGAAATGAAACGTCAGATGAGAGAATAAGTTTATCTATGTATGTATTATTCTATGCTTTCACCTCTCTCTCCTATAAACTAGAGAAATGAGAAAGGAAACTTGCCCTGTCTGAACCGGGTGCAACATTTGACAAAGTCGGACCACAACGACAAGAAAAAATTGAAATCAGCTGTTCTAACGCTTCCGCCTGTAATATATATATCTTGATTTAACGTTTACTATCGTGGTTACATACATATGCATGTAATTTCTAAAAATCAAATCTCT
Organism: Phaonia tiefii; assembly: GCA_963931995.1. Taxonomy (NCBI): domain Eukaryota; kingdom Metazoa; phylum Arthropoda; class Insecta; order Diptera; family Muscidae; genus Phaonia; species Phaonia tiefii. Next base: position 198,803,680 of record OZ008371.1, read on the forward strand.
CTGGTTAAGTTAAAATTATTTCATTAATAAAAAATTAAAAAATTTATACATTTATCGAGTTTCTTGAAATTGTTTTTTAACCCCACCATAATTACTTAAAAAAAAATTTTCAACCCCAATTTTTTAAAAGCCAATAAATAGTCCACAGAAAAATATAAAAAAATTGCAAACACCCGATGCAGTAATATTTCGAAAATAGGAGGCCTCAAAAACTAAACTTCATAATGAAAATTGTGAAATTCCATGTTTCGGATACTGTAAAAAAATATCCGTCTTTATTTTTTCCAATTTTTTTTCACAAATAGATTAACTAATTAAAACAAAAGATATTTGCTTTTAAACTTAAAAAAAACTTACGTTCAAAAATAATTTGTAATTTTGTAACTAATTCCACTTCAACAATCTGTGAGCGTGATGTTTCCGCATCATAGACTCTTCTAACTAAATTTAGAAACCAAATGTCGCCAACCACTTCAAAAAATTGTTAACCTGATCTCTTTCATACTGCACCTAAAAAAGTCCCTGCTGACTTGCCCATCCGTTCCCATACAAAAAACTTCATGGCACCCCCTCACATTTTCATACATTTGATAAAAATTCAGCAGGAATTTTCCGCTGTTTTTCAGTAGTGGCGACATGTACACTAGGGTAATAACTTTTTGCATTTTTTGCAAATATCAAATCTCCCCAGACAAAATCGTGTAGGGCATGGACAAATATTAAGAACTGCGTTTTTAGTTTTTCGCTATCGTTAAAAAAGGTTACGCAGCAAACTCGTTAAAGTTTTGAATCAAACAAAAATAAAAATAGTACAAGATATATATCCGCTTTGTAAAACATCGCGCACTTTGAACCTAAAGTTTATATCTTACAATACCTACTTTCAATCATTTATTGTTATTATTTGTTTACATACTTACATATGTATAAACCATATTTTAAATAAATTTTTATTAAAAAAATGAAAAAAAATATATTAAAGGCATTTTAGATACGCTGTCTGAAATAGTTTTTTTTATCATTAATACAATATTTGCCATTAGAAAAGCCCTGGGGAGAATGTTGTCTATAAAAAGTTATCACCCTAATGTACACAAGTCGTTCTGAAGTCACTATCCAGCAGCGGGCAGTTATTCAAGACGTCAGACATATGGCAACTGACAGCTGGCAACTTCAGTTGCTTGATAGTGGTGTTGGCAACCATGATTGTTTGGTAGCTGTATAGTTTTTAAAACAAAAAAAACTTTCAGGTGGACGATTAGGAGTCAAAGGCTGTGGTTCGAAAGAAAATTCTAATTTTTTGAATTATAATGTTTATAAAAATTTGTGCATAATAAATACAATATTCTTTATATAAGATAGGACCTGGTAGCGGTAACATTTTCGGAGATCGGGGGCAGCTCAAAATTTGATTAAAAAACCGAAATTAGAAATATATACATTAGGACGGGTTGATTTTTTCGTTGATGAATCGTATAGCAAAAACGTAAACTACATAAAATTCTAAGAAAATTCTCCGAAGAAACCATGTATCTAAAATAAAATCCTAATCCGCGCCTCTCAACTTGGAAATTTATATGCCCGCCTTTACCAAAAAAATAAATGTTTGAAAAAATAACTTTTTCCAAAGAGAAATCGAATTTTCTGAATAAAATTGTTTAGTAAGGTAGTTCTTTTGGACTTTATATTTTTTCTACACTCAAAATTTTTTTACATTAAAAGTAAAAAAGTTTGTGTATAATTTTATATTTAATATTTTTATTAGGAGCATAGGAACATGTTCTTTCATAATTTAATAAAAAAGATTGGAAATACAAAAAAAAATTACACTAAAAAAATTAAGCTTGTTTTTTAATTCCTGCTAAACTAAGTTTTCGACGACTTTGTATGGGGAGCCGCTTAAAATCGCTTAATATCGCTTAGCTCCCCATACAAAGTGGTCGAACAATTAGTTTAGCAGGGAATAAAAAAACAAGCTTATTGTTTTTAGTATGCAAAACGCAGTTTAGGTAAAACGTGTACTAACTATTTTTTATATACACCCAACGAAATAAATATAAAGGCAACACAATTTTTTGTTTTTTCCAAATGTTGAGAGGAATTTTCAAGTTTTTATTTAATATTGTATTAGTCCTTTGAAAATTAAATACTTTTCAGTAAAAATACTTTGACTATGACTTCTTCAACGTGAATCAATAAAAATGTATTAATTACTAGAGCGAAATATTTATAAAGGCAAAATGTTTTATTAAATAGTTTAAAAAGTTTCGTAAGATGCATGATCTCTACTGTCGCTGATAACTTCCACTAAGGGTCTTGGTATTGAGTTTATCAACGAATGAATATGCGCAGGATCAGTAATCTTCCAATTTCTTGTATTGCTACTCTTCGATCCTTCACATTCTGCAACTGGCGTCCTTGGTGGTGAACTTGGGCAGGTAAAATAAACCAGAGGTTCTCGATCGGATAGAGATCAGGGCCCTAACTATGTGACTCGCTTCGAAAGAAAAATTTAACGGAACCAGATTTTTGGTACCATGGATCTCGAATTCGAATGAGCGATATCCGAAAGTCGGATTCTAGTTTCGATTTTCGGAAAGATTGAACCATGTATTTCGATTTTCGAACAAAAATGAACTCGATTTTTGAGATTCTTATTCGGTTGCTCTTGAGATAGCGGAAAGAAATAAAATATTTGATTTTTATAAAAAATAGACAAATTTTATATTATTAATTAAGGAATTTTTATGCACAATAAGAAAAATAATGTTTTTTTTATTTTTATGGCTAAATGTCTTTTAAAAAATTTGATTATTCAATGTTGTATGGTATTTTTGAACTTGCGTGCCCATGACCAAAGTATCGCTATACTTCGGAAAACAGCGACTCTAAGGAATTCGTGCACTAAATATGACGACAAAAAAATTTCCTATTACTAAACCATAGTATTAGTGTCTTTATTAAAGAAAACTATTTTTACTATGTACTTATTTTGACTTAAATTTGTACACCTTCGTTTATTAGAGCCTTCGTGAGATAGAGTCTTCATATACTTATAACGACAGTAATGCTTTTAACTCACTAAGTGCATTTTGAATGTAGGGAATGTGGTTATGTTGTTGACTGCTGCCGAAGTCGTATTATTTTGTAAATGTTCAATGTATTTGAATAGGGTGCAAAAGGGTATAGTCCAGTATGGAACTAGGGACGGGCGATATGGTTAAAACTAGTGAATAATAAGAAATTGTAATTTTTTTCCTTACCCTTCCAATGAAATAATTAACCCCAGGACCCCTAATTTACTTTATCTAGGATATTTCTAAAACTTATTTAAGAACAATAACAAACCAAAAATAATTTTGACATAAAATGTTGCCAACCAAAAAAAAAACATTTTCCGAAAGTATTGGTAACACTTTTTGTTCAATCCGAAAGTTGTACATGGTACCATTTCAAATACGGATCGGAAAGAACTTTCGAATAGTTTTAATTTTCGAATCGAATTACATAGTAGGGGCCCAGAACTTAGTGCAGGCCAATCAAGAGTTGCTATTATTTCTGGACTCCAGAAGCTTTGGAGTATTCTTAGACCGATGTACTGCTGCGTTGACCTGCTGGATTATAAATTCTGGGACACAAATTTCCTCTCCAGAATTAACTAAAACGACATCCAATAGTCGAATATAATACTCGGAGCCCATTTTTGTGGAAACGAAACATATTGGAGAGGTTCCTCTATAATTCATACCTGCCCAAACCATTAAGGAAGCCACCGCCAAAATTTCGCCGCTGACGCATAATTTTGGAAAAATCTCTGGAACGCCAATATTTGTCCGATTCATCAGGGCCATCCAAATTTTGTTTTTTCTATCGTGAATTTTAATCTGGCTCATTCGTGTCTTGGCATGATACCAAGTTTTGCATACTTTTTTCCATATGAATGTTTCAAGTCGCGTTTCATTATTTGTTGAATACGACGCAACCCTGCTCCCAAGCTCAATTCAGCAATAATTTCCCTATCGCCGAAGTTTTCTTTAACAGCAACGCTTTTGATATCTCCTTTGACGCTGCCACTGATCAGTGGTGTCCTCCCTGGTCGTTTTGTATTTCCATCTTGGCCACCCTATTTTATAAAATTGTCAATGACACAGCTAGATCTTTTTAATCGCCTCGAAATTTCCCAATTGGACAGCCCTTCATCATGATATTCTTAAATTTTTCACTTTTCTTCTTTACTTAGGAACTTGTCACCAGGTATTCTATATAAATTATTTTTTTTTAATTTGACCTACGTTAATTTAATACGTTAAAAATAATAACCAAAGAAAACTCACTTCTGTTTAAATTCCTATTTATTACTGTTGGAATTCTGGTTATTTTCCATGTTGCCTTTATATATATTTCGCACCAGAAACAGAAAAAACAACGTCACTTTCCATTTAACTTGTAAAAGAGATCGAATGGTTACTTTCTCTGACATAATATAACTAATGACTCATATATGCATTGAAATTCTACACCAAAAACGCAGTGAATTGACAGTACCGATAAAAAATATATTGCCTTTATAATTATTTCTCTGGGTGTAGAACGCAAATCAGAGGAGAGGCAAATTGGGGTTCAACTGCTTTTTTGATAATTGAATTTTTTGATTAGTCTCAAAACAAAACCTCTATTGCATAAACTATAATATAATAAAACACAATATATTTAAAAAAAAAATTAAAATAATTTTAGCGAAAGAAGACGGAAAAAATTTTCAACTCGAGATGCGCGGATTAGGATTTGATTTTAGACCCATGGTTACTTCGGACAATTTTATGTAGATTACGTTTTTGCTTTACGATTTTTAATTTTTTTTCATCCATACAAATCAACCCGCCCTAATATGCATATATACATATATATTTTTTGACGGACGGGGGATCCAATTGGAGACGGCTAGAAATGAAAGGAATTTTGATCACAAATTTAATGGTGTCCCAAGATAACCCAATTTACCATTTTATAGTGGGTCTTGGGAATTGGAAAACTCCAAACAATTAGTGTTTAAAGGGAGTGATGAAAATCTGCTTCATTGCACTGTGAACAAAGTCTGGAACATTTTTTCTTGAAAGTCTTTAAAATTACTAGCGCTGAAGCAGGTTCATCAATGCCTTTAATTTGAATAACAACACTAATGGGTCGATTATCGATAGCAACCGAACCTCAGCTGCGTTGCCAGTTGCCGAAAAGTTATTACATATGGCAACTTCAGTTGCTTGATAGTAGTTGTATTGGCAACCACGAATTTTTGGTTGCTGTATAGGTTTTAAAACAAAACTTTCAAGTGAACGATAAGGAGTCAAACGCTGTAGTTCGAAAGGAAATCCTACTTTTTTGTTGTTAAATTGTAATTTCAAAACTCAGCTCAGCTCAAAACTTAATAAAAAACCGAAATTAGACAAAAAGATAAGAACACGAAATATATTTTTTTTTCGGACGGACCTATGGCCTAAAGGATCCAAAAAACGGGTCCAGTTAGAGACGGCTAGAAACAGGCAACTGTGGGTACTTAAATAAGAGGTATTTTGATCACAAATTTAATGGTGTCTTCATTTTTGTAGAGCGGTATCTGTGGACCCAGATAACCCCTTTCCAGTTTATGTATAAATGGCGAACTTCTTCCTTCGGCCTTATGATACGTGTATCCAATCCATTCATCCGACTACACCAGGAAACTTCGCTTTCGAGTAAAACCGGTTTTACTTTCTTCCTCTGTCGTTTTATAAATAATCCACATCTTACAAATGTTTATTTCAATAAGGTGCACGCACAACTTCCTTCAAAACAACCGATAACGTACGTTGAGCCATGCCAAGGTTAAAGTCGTTGTCATGGCACTTTTGGAAGCTTCCCTCCGCAAAAGACCTTAAAGCTGCACAACTTTTAAGACCGGAGGTCTTGCTGTCGCCCGATGACTTCGTTTGAAGTCATTTTCCAAAGTATACACTAAATAATCTATTCCTTCTTTTGGAAGGTGAAACTATGCCTTAAACCTAAATGACCTAAAACGAAATTGTTTATTAGCAATTATTGTCAGCAATAACATTTCCTCAGTGTAGCCGGAAATTGTAAAGGATTTGAGTTGTGTCTTAAGTGTTCCTCATCAAAAATAATTTCACTGAATTCATAATCTTTGTTATTAAAAAGGTTGTTTTAAATACACTTATTTCACAAACTCACTTTAGATTTATTCTTTGTTTACAATATTTACAGTTGGCAAAGTGTCACAACTCTGTTATCGGCGAGAAACCACTGTTACCTACGACAACTGGCAAAAGTTTCCATACATAATACCAATTTGTATTTCAGTGGCGTTGTCAGTTGACATCGCAACTGAAGTTTGGTTGCCATCCATGATCGACCCATTAATAACTTTTGAGATATTGTATGTAATTGAAAGAGAATTTATATTTGTGTTCAAAACATATGCCCAAATAAGGATTAAGCATTAAATAAAATATTTTTCGACTACAATTTGAGAAAAATTAGTACAGAACTTCTTTGCCGTTTTTCTCGAAACAAACTTTTTGGTAAGTACTTACTTATCCGGTCTCGGACAACCTTACAGGGACCTTACAAAACTAAGATAATATATTTTGCAAACCAGTTCGATCTTTTGCTTTATTTCTGTAGTTGGTAATACCAGGAGTACGCAGGGATTCGTCAACCTGATCCCTCCAGCGGAGTCTTGGTCTTCCTATTTTTCGTCTTCCTTCGAGTTCGGTTTCGAAAACCCTTCGTGCTACTGACAGGGCCTAGCCAGCGCAATCGCGTTATTTTTATCCGCTTAACTATTTCAATGTCAGGATAAAGTTCATACAGCTCATGATTCATGCGTCGCCGATACTCGCCGTTGTGCACTATAGGCCCATACATTTTTCGGAGTATTTTTCTCTCGAAGACTCCTACAGATGTTTCGTCTGCTTGCGATAGGACCCAGGATTCTGCGCCATAAAGCAAGACAGGTTGAATGAGTCTGGTACAGCTGGACTTTTGTTACTCGAGAGAGGGCTTTATCTCTAAAGTGCTTACTTAGCCCAAAATAACATCTATTCGCAAGCACAATTCTCCGCTTGATCTCAAGGCTGACGTTGTTGTTTTTCAAGGTACATAAATTCGTTCACCACCTCGAACTTATAACGGCTATCAACGTTCACGCTTTGGTCTAATCGCGTGGAGGCCCTGTTCGTTGAAGCCATTAATTTTGTCTTGTCCTCATTCACTGTCAGACCCACTTTTGCTGACTCCTTCTCGAAAAAACTGCAGTAACTTCTCTAATTGTGCGCCCAATGATATCTATATCATCAGCATACGCGAGCAGCATGTGACTTTTGCTGCTGATGGTTTTATTCATGTTGACTGCAGCTTTTGTCATAATAACCTCCATTAAGATGTTGAAGAGATCGCACGATAGGGTGTCGCTTTGCCTGAGGCCTCGCTTAGTTTTGAAAGGTTCGGTAAGATTCTTCCCAACTTTCTCCGCGGATTTGGTGTTCGTCAAGGTCATCCTGCAAAGGCGTATGAGTTTTGCAGGAATACCAAGCTCAGACATTGCTTCATAGAGTTTCTCTCGTATCGGACTATCGAAGGCCGCGTCATAATCGATAAATAGATGATAGGTGTCGATTTGTTTTTCGTGTGTCTTCTCCGTAGCGTGAAAATCTGGTCAGTTGTCGATTTTCCAGACCTAAAGCCACACTGGTATGGTCCAATCAGGTCAGTGATAATTGGTTTTAGTCTTCGGCACATTATACTTGATGGAACCTTATATGGTATGGATGAAAGGCTTATTCCACGGTAGTTGGCACAGATACTCGGGTCACCTTTTTTAAATATGGGACATAGGACATTGAGACTCCAATCGCCAGGCATGCATTCATCTAACAAAATTTTGCTAATGAGCTGATGCATGCACCTTATCAGCTCATCGCCGCACAGTGTGACTTTTTACAGGTTTAGCGTGCCAAAAATGAAAAATAAAATTTTATCATATGGCAATCATTTTCACGTATTTATTAGACAACTACACAGCTGTTACGAATATGCAAGCAAAGCAAAAATAAAAACAACAACAACTTTGACAACCGTTATCAACCACGCATTCTTGCAGCATGTGTAATAACACGTGAAATATTCCCTTTATTTTTGTGAGTTTTAAACAGTGACACATTTTTTCAGAATACGATATTAAAGATTTGTCTTCAACCTTTGAAAACGTTGATGTTTCGTAATATTACTGGTAAGTTTTTATTTTGTAAGCTCTATCTGTAACTTTGTTATTCATTAAAAAAAAGGCCATAAAATTGTGAAATAAAAAAAATAATATTTTATTTCATTGGAAAAAACATTAACGAGTTTAATGGTGTTTGATGTAATGTTTGTTACTAATATAACAAGTAGATGTCCCAGTATCAGAATCTGAAGTAAAAGTTTACCCACAGTTGCCTAATTTTTATTTTTCGAATTTTAAAGATGGCTATTCCGAGGATTGTGTTATTTGAGGAGTGGCTGAAAAGCAAGAAAGAGGACAGACAATGTACATTGCTTAACCTTATTTTGAGTAAAATTGGAAAGGATGTAGACTACACAAAGTTAAAACAGAAAGTGTAAAATTTAAGTTGTGGAATAAATTCAAGATACAGTCACATCGAACGAAGGCCCGTTTTTTACAATACCACTCCAATTGGTTATCACAACTTCAGCACTTTTCAGATTGTGTTCTTGATGTTGTGCCGTGAACTCTTCGCAAAAACAGTAGCAACAAAGAAAGGCCAAAATTAGAGTTTTCTGAAAGTTCCTTGCGCTCAAAAAATCGAAAAGCTAAGGAGTTGAGGGATAACACCGACACTGAGCAGTTGGTGATGGCGGCAGAAATGGAGCTAAGATCGTCGGGAAAAAGAAATTCAGCGCAAATACTCCACGAATTGTCCATAACCTCTCCATCAAGGGGCACGACACTAAAAAAGTCTAAAATATTAAAGAAACAGCAAAAAGTTTGCTTCCAGATCATGCGCTAGCGATGATAGTTGATGCAAAGCTATCAACACACCAATATAATTTGCTAAGGCAGCATTCATCCGAAATAATTCCAAGATTGTACCCTTCATACAACTGTGTTAAAAAATCAAAACTTCAGTGCTACCCAGAAAATGTAACAGCAACGGAAACATATGCAGAAATTGAATTGCAATCACTGATTGATCACAGCATAAGAAGATTGTGTGCCGCGCAGGAGGAAGTACTGCTTTCTATTCCCGATGTAAAGGAACTCAATTTTCTTATTAAATGGGGATGTGATGGCGCTGAACAAAGCAATTATAAACAAACATTTTCTGAAGAAAATCAATCAGATTCTACTATGTTTTTTATTTCAATGGTACTCCTTCAATTATATGCAAATGTAAATGGACGAAAGATTATAATTTGGAACAATCCTGCCCCATCTTCGACCAGATACTGTCGAACCATAAAATTTATGTTTGCAAAAGAAACACGAGACCTTATCGTGAATGAAGTTAAAACAATCCAAGACCAAATTTCCATGCTACAGCCTACACAAATAATTATGGATAAGCTGAACTTTGCAGTAAAGAGTAAACTTGTCCTGTGCATGATTGAAGGCAAAGTTTGCAATGCTCTATCGTCGTATACATCATCTCAAGTGTGCTATATATGTGGCGCTTCACAAAAATCTATGAACAGTGTAAGTGCTTTAGCAAAATACGATGTTGATGAACGCATGCTTACTTTTGGTATTTCCCCTTTGTATTCGTGGATACGATGTATGGAGTGCATGTTGCACATCGCCTATCGAATAAATATTAAAATCTGGTCTGTAAGGGGAGAACAAAATAAAGAGGAAGTTAAAACGAGAAGGAAGTACATCCAAAACAGATTTAAGGCTGAAGTTGGCCTGTTAATTTATATGCCAAAACAAAAAACAGGCTATACAAACGATGGCAATACAGCCAGAAGATTTTTTGAAGATCCAGGGAAAACTTCAAGCATTACTGGCATAAATGCAGACTTGTTAAAAAAGTTCCATACCATTCTTTCTTGCATAAGCTGTGGATATTCAATAAACATAAATGCTTTTGAAACTTTTATCGCAGAGACCAGAGAACTTTATTTGGCAGAATATCCGTGGTATTTCATGCCCGTAACTGTGCACAAAATTCTTTTCCATGGAAAGGATATAATCGAATCTTGTATTCTTCCTACTGGCCAGCTTTCTGAAGAAGCTCAAGAGTCCAGGAATAAAGATACAAGAAATTATCGTGAGTGGTATGCAAAATGGCATTGACAAAGAAGAGAGCATTAAGTCCGGAAGTTGTTGCGTTATTGGCCGAACCAGAAATTGTAGGAGACATTCACTCAGAATAATTTTTTGTACATTAATAACTAAACCATAATAAATATAACTAACAAATATATATTCAATTAAACTAACTCTAAGCGTTTATGTTGCAAGGGTGGATGTATGGGATATGCAGTTAAAGAGGGCGGACCACGCCCATTTCTGTTTTTCAATATCATATCTGCCTATAGACTATATGTGTAAAATTTTAATGCTATAGCATCTTTCGTATGGAAGTTATGAATTTTGGCATTCTAAAATTTAAGAAAGTCACACTGTGCGCCGCCAGCCTTAAACAGCTCCGCCGGTAATCCATCGGCTCCTGCGGTTTTGTTGTTCTTAAGCCGGGTAAGTGCGCCAAAATAATTCTCAGCTGACGATATGTAATAACTTATCGGCTACTGGCAACGGAACTGAGGTTAGGTTGCTATCGATAATCGACCCATTAAAATATAATTATACCCTCACCATAGGATGGGGGTATATATCATTTAATACGTAAAAAAATGTAACACATAGAAGGAACCAAATTAGACCCTTAGTATCTTTGGACGAGATTCGTTTTAGGACTTTTTAAGACGTTTCAGCCATGTCCGTCTGTCTGGCTGGCTGGTCAACACGATAACTGCCGTAAATCTTTACAGATGACAATGAAACTTTGTCAGTGACTATTATTTGGTAATATTGAGTTTGGGATTAAAAATGGGCGTTTTGACCACGCCCCTTCTGGTATCTTCCATACAAATCGACACATTTATCACAAAATCATATTTCTTTCAAACCTTTCTTCTGGTAGATTTGATTAGCTTCATCTCTCACACCGGTTAATAATTTGTAAATGCCTACTTGACTGGAAAAAATGGGAGAGATTGTCACGCCCATTCTGGTACCTCCCATTCAAAACAGGGTGTTCGACCGGATTGTCAATCCGATAAATCGCGTGAAACACTTCCGACCTTAATGAAATTAGGTATAAGGCTTCACGTTATCAAAAGCTAATCACCGGTTAAACAAGGGTGATTTTGCCACGCCCATTGTGGTACCTCCCATACAAAAGTTGTTTGGGCGTCTGGTTGCTCGGCATGAGAAGTCCCGCAAAACCAAACCAATCTTTATGAAAGTTTGTACTAGTCAGTATTTAGCCAAATAAAGCTCTATAGAAAATGAGCTGGTTTGCCACACCCATTCTGGTACCTCCCATATAAAAGTTGGGCGGATGACTGGTTGATCCACACGATAATTCTCATAAACAACAACCGATCTTAATAAAATTCGGTACTAGGCAATATTTTGCTAAAAGCTACTGTGTAACTAATAACTGACTATTGTGCCACGCCCAGTTTCGTACATCCCATACAAAAGTTGGGCGTATTTGGGGTTTGCCGACTAGATATCTCCAATAAATCATAACCGATCTTAATAAAATTTGGTACTGATCAAAATTTTGGTAACAACTTGACATGCCCTATTTTGTACCTAGCATATAAATATTGGGAGGGAAACTAACTAATTTGAGTATTCAATAATATTTCGCGCAATGTCGTCAATCTGCTGTTGAATATGGTCACTTTTGAGTATGGGCGTTTTTTAACAGAACTCCCACGCAATGGATGAGGTACGGTATGGTGAGGGTATGATTAAGTCGATTCACCCGACTGAAACTTATGTACTGGTTTTTTAATTCACTAGAAACAAAGTTAATAGTATACTAAGTTAAATGTCGATATTTCTTTGAATTTAATACTTAGTTGTACTGCCATTATTGCATCTTTCTGTGTTTTTCATCTTTCAACAGGTATTTTTGCCCATACCTGTTTAATTACGCACCTAAGCTCGTTATTGTTTTTCCGTTTTGACATCACACTAAAAATTTTCGAATGGATTGTGATCCGGTGAGTGCACGGGTCACACAATAACATCGGTATTTTTGTGTTCAAACCACCTATTTGCAAGTTGTGTATGTGTTTTGGATCATTGTCCTGCTGAGAGACCCATTTAAGAAGTATTTTAATTTCTGCATATGGAAGCATAAAATTTTATAGTATTCCTATATACTCGTATTGGACAGGTTCTATGGTAGTTCTCAACCAATTTTTTGAGCCAACTCAATATGAAAAACACGCCCAAACCTTTACATTTGATCCGCAACTGTATATTTACTAATATTTACACTACATTACAAATAGTATTAGTAGAAACTTTTTGAATTTTGTTTCAATACTGAAATACGCATAATGAAAAACACTACACAAAATGTGAAAAAAATTAATAAGCTTGTCTCAATTGATACAAAGTCTATGCTAAAGAAACTAAATCAAATTTGACAGTTTACCACGGAAAATATGAAAAACCACAAATCAGCTGGGCTGACGAGTTACCTGATAATTTTACCATGGGAGTACCCATAGAGGAATTTAGGACAGTGTAATTTATTCTCTCAATATTTCTAACGTCTAGGTATGTTTGTAACTGAACATTGAATGGTGGAAAGCATGGGTTCAAAATACCAGATAGAGGCAATAGTACACAACATCCAACAATGCAACAACAGCCGCATTTCGTATTTTTGTTCCAAAATTGTGCTAATTAGAATACATATGTAACCAACGATAAAAGTCAACAAAAATTTAATTTAATAGGAAAATCAAATGGCAGAATTCAATAATAAATGAAAGTGAATTGAAGATAATTGGAACATATGAGTTTAAAAAATGCAATAACACGATTAACAATGTACATATTAAAACAAATACTGAAACATACACAAAAATTATGGCAGCAAAAGGACTAAACGTAGGTTGGGAAAGATGTAAAGTGTTTGACGGAACAAACGTAAGACAATGTTTTAAATGTTACGGGTACAACCACGTAGCTAGTGGATGTAGGAGTGAGGAAATCTGCCTTAAGTGCCATGGGAATCATGTGTCGAAAGAATGCAATCTAGAGCCAATTGAAAAGTGCATTAACTGCAAGAGATTTCATTTCATTTTAAGAATAGTAAAGAATGTCCCGTGTATCAAAATAAATTGACAACGAAAAGAAATAGGATGGTATTAAACAATTAAGGGACAATTTTAATCGGATTTTATAATACTGTCGGAGACTCACTTTACAAAAGACGTTGGTAAACAAGAAATTTCATTACAAGATTACGATCAAATAATATCGCTCTCGAACAATAAAATAACGGGTGGTATTATTTACAATAGAGACCAATGGAAGGTAAAAAAAGTGATAAAATATGTAATTCAAATTATTATAGTTGCTGTATATAGATGAGAACAAAACATGATCATTAGTGGTACAAGATTCCAGCATAAAGACATCCACAAGGCTACTTGGGTATAGAACGAAGAAACAAATGGATCACGTGGTAATTGAAGGAAGGCACTCCAGACATTCAGTGTAATGAACGTACGAGTGATCAGAGGAGCTAACATCGATTCTGATCACTACCTGGTAGCAGCAAAGGTTCGCACAAGATTAAGTAGAGCGAAAATGGTACGGAACCAGACGCAGAGAAAGCTAGACATCGGAAAGCTGCAATTACCAGAGGTAGCCAAAGCCTACTCAAGGAAGCTCTCGCAACTTTTTGCAGAGATGACGATCCTGAAGCGCAGTGGAAATCCATTTCCGACTATAAAAACTGCCACAACAACCGTACTTGTGGCAGAAAGCGCGAGAGTGAGAAAATTGAGACACAAGAGGAAGAACAAAGGGCCCCCTTCTGTAAAGACAAGGACGGGAATCTCATCACAGATGTGCAGAGTATGTGGGGAATATGTAGATATCATTTCTCTGCGCTATTGGTGCATGAGATATCCAATGACCAGACAATCGATCATAATTTGGACGACGGTGTCGATTGCCCCCTCCTAACCAAGACGAGGTCAGAACAGCTATTGGCCGGCTTAAAAACAACAAAGCAGCAGGAGCCGATGGTATACCGGCGGGGCTGTTTAAGGCTGGGGCGATGAGCTGATAAGGTGCATGCCCGGCAATTGGAGTCTCAGTGTACTGTCCCATATTTAAAAAGGTGACCCAAGTCTCTGTGCCAACTACCGTGGAATAAGCCTTTCATCCATAGCATATAAGGTTCTATCAAATATAATGTGCTAAAGACTAAAACCAATTATCGCTGACCTAATTGGCCCATACCAGTGTGGCTTTAGGCCTGGAAAATCGACAACCGACCAGATTTTCACGCTACGCTGACACCTATCATCTATTTCTCGATTATAGGCGGCCATCGATAGCCCGATACGGGAGCAACTCTACGAAGCAATGTCTGAGCTTGGTATTCCTGCAAAACTCATACGCTTTTGCAGGATGACCTTGGCGAACACACAATCCGCAGTGAAAGTTGGTAAAGATCTCACCGAACCTTTCGAAACTAAGCGAGGCCTCAGATAAGGCGACACCCTATCGAGCGATCCCTTTATCATCGTAATAGAGATTGTTATGAGAAAATTTGCAGTCAACATGAATAAAACCATCAGCAGCAAAAGTCACATGCTGCTCGCGGATGCCGATGATCTTGCTAGATATCATTGGGCGCACAGTTAGAGAAGTTACTGCAGACTACTACTGGGTCTGACAGTAACTGAGGACTAGACAAAATTAATGGTTTCAACGAGCGGGTTAGACCAAAGCGTGAACGTTGATAACCGTTATAATTTCGAGGTGGTGGACGAATTTATATACCTCTGATCTGCCGTAAACAAAAACAACAACGTCCGCCTTGAGATCAAGCAGATAATTGTACTTGCGAATATATGTATGTACGTTATTTTGGGCTAAGCAAGCACTTTAGAGATAAAGCCGTCACTCGAGTAACAAAAGTCCAACAATACCAGACTCTCATACAACCTGTCTTTCTTTATGGCGCAGAATCCTGGGTCTTATCGCAAGCAGACGAAACATCTGTAGGATTCTTCTAAAGGAAAATACTCCGAAAACTGTATGGCCCTATAGTTCATACAACATGAGCTGTGTGAGCTATATTCCGACATTGACATAGTTACGCGGATCACAATAACGCGATTGCGCTGGCTAGGCCATGCCAGTAGAATGGATGAAGACGAAGCAGCACGAAGGGTTTTCGAAACCGAACTCGAAGGAAGACGAAAAATAGGAAGACCAAGACTCCGCTGGAGGGGTCAGGTTGACGAATCCCTGCGTACACTTGGTATTGCCAACTGGAGAGATAAGGCAAAAGATCGAACTGGTTGGCGAAATATGTTGTCTTCGTTTTGTAAGGTCCCCGACCCCTCGGGGTTGTTCGAGACCGGATAAGTAAGTAAGTAAATATATCGTCACCTAAAATGCAAAAAGACGTAACAACATTTTCATCACTTTACAGGAGAGGCAAAAAATAGTTAGATATAGAATCGGAATTTTGTGAATAAAATGACCATTTTGGGCGGTAGATGTCTAAAAGTTTGTGGAATATGTAGTGTAGTCAATTGTAAGTATAGGGGCATCGAAATTTTATATAAAATTACAATTCAAAGAAAAAACGTGGATTTATCAAAAACTTCATCTATTTTATCTTTTTAATAAAATCGTTGATTTTGAACTTAGGTGTTTACAACTTTGTCAAATCGTGTATTTTAGTCAAACATGTCGTAATCAATCAGAAAGAAAATTTTGCAATTTTGTTGTTACGTCATTTTGCATTTTAGGTGACGATATATAGATTGCCAAGTCGTTCTGAGGCAGAATTTTGTGAAGTTTTCCAAGATATACTTGAAGAAATATACCAAGAAAGCCATGATGTTTTAATAACAGGAGATTTCAATACTGCCTGGGCCAAAAATAGTTATTAAAAATATAATATTTAAAGGGGAATAAATTACAACGGCCTGAGACAAATCATAAATGACTACTCGAAAAACAAGTACTTCGAGTACCATTATTGACCTTGTGACAGCAAATAATTACCAAGTATGTGTGCAAACTGACAGTGCAAATATAATATCAGACCACGAAATGTTGGAAATAATAATTGAGAACGAGGGAAATTGTAAAAGGACTACAAATAATAAAAAGGTGGAAATATTTAAGTACCAACAATATCCATTTGCAAATGTAATATGTATGTGCAATATTAGAATAGGATGATGTAATTAATCTTGACCAAAATTTTTTTAATTTGGATCAATGTTTCGGAGTAAATTTTTCAAGGCAAAAATAATAAAAGAACAGAACTATGTTAAATAGTGGTTTAACAACAAAAGTATTGAAGAGAAAAAAAAGTGTCAAGTATCAAAAGAAACATTTGAAAACAGTAATGACGCATGGGTAGAATACAAAGAAATAAGAAACGCATGTAAAGTCAAAACTACGAATACAAAATTTAATTACATAAATAACAGAATTAACAATGCCAAAGATCCGAAGACAATGTGGAAAGAAATCAAAGAGCTGGTGACCAAGAGCTGGTTAACCAAGTAAAATATAAGGACAATTATCAAATCGCTAATCAATTTAATAATTATTTTGTAAGTAGTATAAGAGAAATACGAGAAACAATCGAGAATGTGCAATACGTAGAGCAAATTAATATGATATTATAGAACTTAAGAGTGTAGTAATAAAACTAAAAAACAAACCAGACTACAATACAATATCAACGAGAGTTATACTAAATATCTGGAATACAACTGGAACAGTATTACTAAAAATAATAAATAACTCATTAACAACTGGAAAATTCCCTGGCAAGTGGAAAGAAACAATGATAATACCATTTGAAACAATAGTAAAGACAAAATTCTGTGAGGACTACAGACCCATAAAACTTTAAAAACGTGAAAAAATATTAGAAAAAGTTGTGAAAGGACAATTAGAAAAATTTATAGAATCTAGATCTATTTTGTCAAAATACCAGTAGGGTTTTCGAAAAAAATACTCTTGTGAGACCACAGTGAACTATGTGAGAAGTCGATGGAAGAATGTACAGAGAAATAACAAAATTATAGTAATTTTTCTAGAGTTTAAACGAGCATTTGAAACTGTAGATAGAAATATATTAATTAAGGGTGGTATTCTATAAGTCGTGAATCAGTCACTTCGCGTTACTTTTGTTATTTTGGTAGTTTATAAAACGTTACAGCTGTTCGGTGACTACCTGCGTTGAGTTACGTTATTTAATGCGTAGTTTATAAAACGCAGCGCAACGTTTTTTATCACTTCAGCTGTCAAATTGAACAAACCACAGTTCTTCGCGTTAGTTGAAGAAATTAAAAATTTAAAGAAAAATGTCGATCGAGGATAGGCAGATGGAAGTATTTTGCATTTCGTTGCTTATAAGTAGTTGCCAATTTTGGCTGAAATGCATTCGACGGATATTCAAATAAATAATTCAAAATTATGTTGTTCACGCACAGAAATTCTTATTTACAATAATAAATTTAGAAATGGAACGTTCAAATAAATAATGCGTTGCAAAACTATTATAATTATATTTATAAAAATTATAGACTTTAGATGATGTTGACAATAATAAACAAAAGAACCAATACATTACAATCAATACATACCGCCAAATGGCACGTGTTTTTGAAAAGACAACTAATGTAATATAGATGGGGAAATTTATTGGACATTGAACCCCAAAATAACATAGGTTTTCTACACATTTTATGTGAATATTGTTGGTATTTGCAGTATTATAAATAACAGCAATCTTAAAATCTGTTGATCTACTGAAATAGAGCAAAATTTTTTAATTTTTTTCATTCTGATCATTTCACTCAAGATAACTTTTTCTGATCTATAATTGCTTACTTTAGTTTGGCAACTCTATAAACCGCATATGTCAGTGACAGCTTTCGTAAACAAACGCAAGTTACAATTAGACGACCAGAAGATGTGCGCAACTTGGCAACCCTGGTAAAAGAGAACCAAAAAGTGCTAGGAGTTCACTCAAACGCATTTCTCTCTCGCGTCATATCTTGCTTATTTCATACTTTTTGCATAGTTTATGTAATTTTACTTCAACATGGTTGGAATTTGTATAGTTATATACAATAACACTATCAAAAAGCTGCTCGTGTATTGAAATATTCAATGAAGAGAGTAGAGAAGTACTAGGGTTTCACTCGTTTTGTTTGTTGGCATTTGAGTGAAGAGAACATAAATATGGAAGCTATTTTTGGTTATTTAAAAGGCAAGCAAATATCATTTTATAATTAGAACTTAAATTTTAATTATTTTATATATTTTCTAGCTGCACAGGTAACATATCAAAGCTTGCGCTATATAAAAAAGGAAGACTTGAAAGAAGCAGTGCCTCCATTAGGGCTCCGTGTGGAGTTCCGAGAAAAGCTTTTCGCTTGAAAAAAAAACGAGGTAGTATTGTACTGTAACTTCGAAGAACATGCAAATTTTATTAAAAATACTTGTTTTTATAATGTATAGCTCGGAATCGACGATGAGACATTGACAATGACCTTTAAGGTGGGTGAGTGGCTGAAAGAAAATTAAAGTACAACCATGTCGCCAAAAACAAACTGCGTCAGTGTTGGAAGAGTTCTGCCTAAGGTAAATTATTTAAAAGTGTATAGACTATAGCATATCATAAGAATTGAACATACTTCTGATGTAGGACTTGAAGGCTTTATTGAATGAGACATCAAGAGGAAAGGCAGTACTAGAATATGCTTATCAAAATAAGAAGTAAGCGTGTGCGCATAGAGATGACATTATTAATATTGTTATTGAAGAAATTATTAGCAAGAATATTGTGCTTTGCACCCAAGATTTTACTCTTTTAATGGATAACATTTGCTCAGTTTTTCCATTTGAAAATGAAATGCAGGTAATTTTAATAGTATCTCAATATTCAGTACGTAGCAGTTATCTAGCAGAGAGATAAATTGAAAGGAAACATTTTTTCATAGAATAGTTATAAGTTAAAGATTGCTAGAAAACGTGTGAACATTTGGAAACTGCATGTAAATATCAAATATTTAAACTCCATAAATAAATAACATTTCACTCCCATAGGATTACTACTACATTCCCAGAAAAGGAAAAACCAACGCAACTCCAAATATAGAAATAAGTCTTTAAGAAAAAGAAAGCTCTTGGCTTCCATACAGACCACCAGCGCTGCTTCAAGCCCTGTTTCAACACAATCGTCGGAGAATGAACCCATAGAGATAGATAAATCAATTGCTGCTGCATTAAAAAGTTCCTTGAACACACAGTGTCGATTGGGGAAAAGTGTGTGAAAAATGAAAGAGCACTTATATATACGACAAAATGATTTAAAGAAATTTGAAAGCTATGAGTTTCTCCAAGCATGGTCGAAATTGTCAGATTCACGAGCATCAGAATTGGTAAGACTATTCCGTACTTTAAAGATTTGGCTTTTTTTAATTTGTTTACATCAATATTGATTTCAATATTATGTACCCATTAAAAGGACATCTTTTATTTTCAAAATGGAAGTTGTTTAAAACAACGATTTATAAATTTTATGAAACTATCATCCATAACACCTTTTGCAAGCTATTAATGATTACCAAGGGCAAAATCATTAACAAATACTACTCGGCTGGAATGAGTATTCAGCCCTTTTTAATTGTGGAGGGTTTGTCTGATGTAGATATAAAAGGTTTCTACATTTATTTTAATAACAATTTGCTGAAATTTAATTAATTTATTGAAAGTTTGGACACGTGCTTCAAAATTGTTCAAACATTATCTTTAATATATCCAGAAGCGTGCGAACTGCCATGGCTTTTTATACAAAAATGTTTCTTTAAAATTAATACTATTTATGATACCAAAGCAGCAAATATTACTTCACTTTTAAATTTGTTCAGTAATAATTAAAAGCAAATCAGAAAATGTATGTGAGTTTCCGGTGTCGCAAGATATTTGATATAGCAAATATTTTGATAGTTCATTTTAAAATCGACAATTCAATGTCAACCAAACTGTTAAAACTTCAATGTGTACAGAATAATTGCAACCAAACACTTACCAACTTTACACAATTTCGCTTGCATTTAGAAAAACAACAGGCAAGGCATATAAATACTAATAAATGTAATAACATACATGTAAGTCCATCTCCCAACACCTTTAACAAGTGATAGAGATTTGACTCCACCGATTAAACCCAGCCTAGTTCAAGTATAGTCTCTACAACTAAAAACAATAATACAGAATAGAGTTCATAAACTGTAGTTAATTTAAAAAGGCAAGCACTTAGCTTGTCCTTGCACTTGTATCAACAAAACTTTATGCCAAGAAATCAAGCTGTACAAATACAAAATTCAGTGGCATCCTTACTTTCATCCATATCCACAGCAATAGAAGAGCATTTAAATAAAGATGAAATTCAACAAGATTTAAATTGCTTATTAGATTTTTGTAAAAATCCATTTCAAGAAATTAGAACAGAAGAACTAAACCTATACGAATCACCAAAAGTATTTCTAATAAACAACCAAATTTCAGAAGTTGCTATTAATGGAAATCCCAGTTTGGGCCCTAAATCAGCTTAGATTTATATAATGCCATTGAAATTCATGTTTGAAGCAATACACAAAAGTTTCTAGATACAAGCATTTTATATAATTTTTCTAGCGGAGAATTGTTCAAAAGTAAAGTTTCAAAATACAATTTTAATTTGATTATTCCTTACATTCTTTATTTTGATTTTCAAATTAACAATCCACTTGGGAGTCACACATTTTCTATATGCGGATGTTACTTATATTTCCCCACAATGCCACAACATTTATTGTCTAAATTAGAATACATATTTCCAGCTGCTTTTATATCGTCTACAGATTTAAAAATTAACGGAAATGAAAAAGAGCTGTATCATTTAGTAGAAGAGTTGAAAAAGTTAAAAGATGGGATAGAAATTTGGGCTGGAAGTGAAGTACGCAAAGTTCATTTTATTTTGTGTTTAGTTGTAGACGATAATTTAACTATAAATAGTATATTAGGTTTTGTTCAATCATTCAATTGTAAAAGATATTGTCGCGTTTGCACACGAACTAAAAAAGAGATGCAATATGACGCATCAGAATATTTAGATTTTTTGAGGATGAAAGAAGTTATAAAGACCTTTTAATAGAAAGTAATTTTCAGGAAACAGGAGTGAAAAACTCTTGCGTTTTTGAAAATATACCCAATTTCCATGTCACAGAAAATTTTTGTTTTGACTTAATGCACGATATATATGAAGGAGTCTGTACGATGTGTGTAATATTATACTTGCTTTAATTAAAGATGAAATTATAACTTTAGCTGATATAATAGCACAAAAACGCTATTCCAGTTCGGAGAAATTAAAGTAGGGAATAATTCTGCACCATTAGACAGTGGCAGATTAAACAATTTTAACTTAAAAATGACAGCAAGTGAAACTATTTGCTTCTTTCATTTTTTACCCTTAATGATTGGCAATTTAATTCCCTCTGGTAATCAACATTGGTAGGTTCTCATAATCTTACTGCAAGTAATCGATTTACTTTTAAAACCTAGTTATGTAAGAGAAGATTTGGTAAAACTAGAAGAATTAATTAAAAAACATCATTTACTCTATTCAAATCTGTATGGAAGTTTAAAACCGAAGCACAATTTTCTAGTCCATTACCCATCTGCAATTAAAAAATGTGTCCCACTTAGGTACCTTTGGTCTAGGAGATTTGAAGCAAAGCATAAAGAGGCTAAAATGTATTTCAATAATACTACATCAATATTAAATCCGTGTCATTCCTTATCTCTAATGGCGGGGCTTAAATTTTCAAACTTTCTGCAAAAAAATTAAGATTTTTTTTAACCTATTTTTAGTTTTAAAACATCAAAAAATTTGAATATAACAAAAGATGAAAATTTTGTTAAATTAAATAAGTCTAATTTGATTAATTTTGAGAGTTGTGAGTTATAAAACGAACTCTGACTTGGCTGTGAACTTTTTAAGATTAAAACTTTTGTAATTCAGAATGAAAAATTTTATGTTTTATGTAATCAAATTAATATAAAAGGTTTTGATTATTACTTACAGTCTTACGAAGTTAGTTCATTGAATGTAATCATATATATAAAACCAATTGTTGATTTTATAATCCCCCATTGCATTTATATCCAATGAACAATGGTAAAACTTATTTCAGAATTAAGTACATTACAGTTTTTGTATTTTGAAATAAATATATAAATAAATGCACAACATTTGTATCTTTTTCTACGTGGGATGGATTCGAAATTCGAATGGGATTAAATGTTGCCAAAATGAACACGAAGAGGTGTCAATGTGAGTACAAATCGGTGCTAAAGTGTTCCCAGAACGTGGTCAAATCGTCCCCAATGCGTTGTCAATATAACTTCACACCGTTGTCAAAATGAGCACGCAATAGTGCTAATATATGCACAATAGTGGTCAGAATGTCCCCAGTGCATTGTCAAATCATCCCCAATGCGTTGTCAATATAACTTCACACCGTTGTCAAAATGAGCACGCAATAGTGTCAGTATATGCACAATAATGGTCAGAATGTCCCCAGTGCGTTGTCAAATCGTCCACAATTGGATGTTAAAATGTAACCAGAACGGTGTCAAAACGTATGCAAATCGTTGTTGCAATACGTTGTCAAATCGTGCACATGGTTGTCGAATTATCCACAGACGTGGTTGATAGACTTTCATGCACGGATGGTGTAAGTTTGTCAACGTTTTCCGTACTTTTATACCAGTTTTTTCCCTCAGTGTATGAAATTCTGAAGACTTCAGACCATAGATAAAGGAAATAAGTAGATATCCCACAGGCGTTGTCAAGTACTGCCACTAGGTGCTGTGTTGTCGTTTTGTAACTTTCATTGACGTTTCTCATAACATTCACTGACGTTTATTCAACAGTGTGGGACATTTTTTCAATACAAAAATAGAATCATTTTCCAGGTTGTGCTATTCGAACAACTAATGTAGTTTTTTTCATGTCGTTGTGTTCCCCACTTTCTAATTCAAATGCATTTCGGTTATGTGCTTTTTTGGTGTACTGTTATTGTTGATATTCGTTTGTGTTGACTTGTACAGCATCGGCCCACTAAACAAAACAAAATTCCTGTTGATGTTGCCTACCACACGTATTGTTAGCACCTGTTCTAAATACATCTTGCAATGTATATTTTGTTTGGGATCAAACGTTGTAATTATTGCATTCAGCTCCATCTAGAAAATATCCCATTGAACAAGAAATTTCCCACGGCATGTGCGATATCTAGTTAATTCCTTTCTCTATGCTTCAGACTGCGGCGTGTAATGACAACGACAATGCAGGCAACACCGTTCTACAAAGGATTTCAAAAAAAAATCTCTCTCATTTACACAATTTTGGAGTAAAGAAACGCTTTTGTGTAACTTTGTGTAAATTTGTGTAACTTTGTGTAAAATTGTGCAAGTAAAGAAACAGAGCTATTATAACACACTTCCAAATTATGTAAAATCTGAGACAAATAATAACATATTTAAAAAACAATGTATACGTTTTATAAAAAGAACATATGTAATATCAAAAGTATTTTAAATACTAATATATGAAATGAATGAATTTCAAAGGGTAAAACAACATCATCTGTTTTCTTGGAAATTTTTACTGGATGTCGTTCGCGTCCAAATTTTCCTGAAGAGATTAATAAAAAGTTGAATTTAGTGCAAATAAAACAGTGATTCAGTGATAAAACAGATAATAATTAAATATTGTTGATACTGATTAAACACAGCAGTGAGTACCGAAAGATAAAAAAGGCAGAACATAAGTAAAAGGTATTTGTGGCCCAACAATGCCAGTGTGGAGCAACCTGTCGTGCCGGAGGTGATGTTTTTAACATCATTGTACCACAACGTGAAGTCGCCAGCTTCGCGTACTGTTTCCGTGTTGTTTTCAACCTGCAATAAATTAAATAAAACTCACAAATCCTTACAAAAAAATAAACAATTTTAAACAAATATGTATTTACATAATTTATGCAAAGTTGTATCGTATTTTATACCTAAATTTTTCAATTCCTTTTTTTCAACTTAAACTTGATTTTTTCACTAACGTTTTCACCAAACACAACAATTGCAAGACGCTCCGTCAAGTAATTATCAACTTAGAAAAACTCAGTTATGATTTAAAGCGCCGTGGCCACACATCAAACTGTTTGATCAAATTTATGTATGTATTGGTAATATTTTGTTTGACTTACCACTGCAACACATCAAATTTCATTTCAAAGTTGGTGTGAAAACGAAAAACGTACGATTTTTTGGTCGGAAAAAATTTCGTTATTTGTCAAATTATTTATTGATTGTTGAAAATATTTTTTTTTTGAATTTTCAAGTGTTTTTTTTTCAGAAATATTTTTTATCCATTTTTCATAACACCGCGTCACCAACAAAAAATAATGTTGTCACTGCGAAAACTAAACAGAAATAAAAAAAATTACAGCAGACAGTTGTCCGAGGCCTTCGGCCACGGACTGTCCCTGCAGGCTGTGTCAGAGACACGGCCATTAAGTTTAACGTAGAATACGCCATCCGATAAGACAGAAAACATATATAACAATAAATTCATTTGCTTATATTATTTATCATTTATTGTTATATATGTTTTCTGTCTTATCGGTTGGCGTATTCTACGTTAAACTTAATGGCCGTGTCTCTGACACAGCCTGCAGGGACAGTCCGTGGCCGAAGGCCTCGGACAACTGTCTGCTGTAATTTTTATATTTACCAACGTCATTTGATTCAAGTCCGTTTAAAAAAAAAATATTATGTTAAATTTTTTTAAACTTAATTTAATTTATGTATTTTAATTAATATTTTTATTGAAATAAGTTCTGCGAATGTTGAGAGGGCCGCCCTAATATTAAAAAAGGTTTACCTTATCGAGTCTTCGCATTAGCATTCGAGCGTTGTGTGAAAGCTTTACGCTTTACAATTCAAAATTAATGTTACAACAGCTTTATTGAAGCTTTCGCAAAAAAGCTTTATTACGTTAGCTTACTGTTTGTTTCCCTTTTTACTAGATACATATTGCCAAGCAACATTAGCTTGCTGTTCGTTTCACTTTTTACTAGATACATGTTCCTAAGCAATGTTGAGCAACCAAAAACACTCAACCAAACACCACACATATGTTTGAGTGTATGTGTTTAAACAATTTTCATTTGAGAAATTAAAATACTAGAAATATATCAACCAATATGAAATGTATATCAAACGAAAGATAACATCTTCATTTACCTACAAAAAAAATTCATCTAGCCGTTTCCTCAAATTCAATGAAATAAAGATTACAACAATAAAAACCTGACACGACTCCTCATACCGTAAGGTAAGACGTATTCTACGTCAAAACCGGCTTCAAATCTCTGCAGCAGCGGCAGTGAGTTTGATGAAATATCTAAACTGTTTAGATTTTCGTCAAACTCACATCAACGTATCCGTGTGAGTTTTTTTTCACTAATCAGTCAAAATTATGACAGTTTGATGTGTGGCCATGCCGCTTAACGCCGAATACACACGATCGTAAAAAACTCAGTCACAATTGTAAGAAATTGAAACGAAACGGAATGTAGAATACCAACATTGCAATAACGGAGAAAATTACGCTTGGATTGCAGTGCAGAGTAGGGCCCATTAAAACAATTTTTTCCACCATCTAACGTTCATATCACACTTCGCCAAATGCCAAAAATTTGCTGAGCGAAATTTTAAGTCTATGGACACTTGCACTTGCACAAGATTTATTCAATAATAAATCTTGCACGTCTGTGCGTAATAACCCTGTTGTCGGCTGATGCATTTTCACAGCTTTCAGCTTTTTTTTTGACATTTACGTTGCCTCCTGCCCGCCGGATCGGAATGTACGAATGAAGAATATAATAAACAGAAATTTTGAAAAATAATAAAGCAAATGTTACTGATAAGAAATTTCTCTACAAAAGTATCTACGACAATAATCACGACAAAATACTTGGAAATGCTATGCCCAAACATGTACTAAACAGTTGGATTTTGGAAGCGTTTCACGGTGGAGTCTAAACAAATATCAATCAGGAAAGGAAAAAGTCACTTGTGATTGTGAATAATTGCAATACATTATCAAGAATTAGCATTTGTGCGTTTTTGCCGGTATTCGCTGTATATTTTTAACCAGATTCCAACAATAAGGCGTCAATAAACTTTTAAGAAAGGTGAACAGGAATTTTCCATTTTTAAAACTATTTGCCGGACACATTCATCACAGCAGTGTTAAAGGCCAATTGAACTTGATAACTTCTACTAATGTGAGCGACAAAGCGGCAGGCAGTTTCCAGAAATATGTTAAAAACGAAATCTTTATGGCAGAGCGTTGCTAAAGGTAAGTTTAGTCTTTTGTTTACTAATTGGATTTGTTATTCACTTTTGAAGTGTGTCGTAATAGTTGCAAATCTCTTCCACTTGTGGAACTAATTTAGTATATTGCGAGTAAAAATATTGCGTTATCAATTTCATTCATTCTACCACATGGGCATTAGAACGTTATCATTATCATATGGTATTATTATTATCATAACTATCTCTGCTAATTGATTTTGTGAAATTTGTGCTTACCATACAAATAAATGAACGATTATTGCAATGGGTAGTGTGCACGAATCTTGTTCATGAGAAAGTAAGTTCGATACCTGCTCTTACCATCTTATATTTCTTTCGAAGACAAATCACCTCGCTTAGTGACTGCAACAAAGCAAAGAAAGTAAATCTCAATATAAAAAAAAATAACTGGTCCAGTGTAAAACTGTAGATTAATAAGGACTTGGAGATAAATGCCAGGTGATAATGGTAGACCACGACATCATTTAAATTATATGAATATTGTGCAGAAAGTAAATATTTATTGCATCTTTGAATCTATTTTTTTTTATTCTCAAGCTAGGTAGTAAATCAAAATTTATTAAATGTTTAGGTGCATCTGCTTATACAAAATTGGTATAGGGTTTCTTTATAGAATAGAATACGGCTGAAGTTCAGGTCCAGGCAAGCAAAAAAAAATTTAGAAAAAAAAAAACCAAAATTAAGGAAATATTAAAGAATGTGAGAAAATTGAAAACTAGCCGTCGCACGGACCTATGGGGCCCACAGGGTGCAAAAAACCGTCACACCCAGGGACATTTGGGTATGGATTAGTGTGGGTACTTCAACGAAAGGTATTTGTGTCACGAATTCCGTGGTGTCATTCTTTTTTTCGTGGGATGTCTGTAAGTCCACTTTTGTGCGTACAGTAACCATGAGATTGGTTATGGTAACCATCCAGAAAAATAAATTTTTTTTTAAAGTATCGAGTGATTTTTCCGATTTTGTCACACAACGACTTAAGGTACAGAGGGAATTTTAACCTACCTGCCTGAGCCCTTAGTGCAATATAAATTTAACGAGTTTCCAAAAGTTCTACCACACGGTACGAGCAGCATAGGTCCCTGCGAGGGCTACTTTTCCATTTTCTCACATTCTTTACCTCTTCTTTAAGTTTGGTTTATTTTTAAAAAAAAAATTTTTGCCTGCCCCATGTCCTGAATTTTTGCCCTTGCCCCTTGGGGGAATTCTTTATTAACAATTAAATACCTTTGCTGCGGGATTTGTGGTAAACCATAATAGGTATTTAACAGACGATAGTAATAATTTATTTATTTATTTTTTATTTTACTAACCGAGTTGGTTAAAAATTTCTACTACTTCGGATTTTTCTTTCATGAAAAGCTATGCGAAAAATAATTTTATATACATGTGAAATTTGCGCCCAGAAATTTTCTACGCATTTTTATTTACTTGAAATATATTGGAGTTAAAATAAATATTCTGATCAGAACTACAATAAATTGACTACATGTATAAGTTTAGTTCGTCCATGTAACATAAATAAGAATTAAATGGTTAAATCCAATTTTTTTTTTCAATAATGCCAAGAATTAAATGGTTAAAATACTTATATTTTTGCAATAATGCCAAGAAAAACCTATTTGAAAGATAATAGAAAAAAGTGTGAAAATGTTACACATTATTGCATCAAGTTCCAGCTAACATTTTCGGTAATTTCTTAAGATTTCGACTTGATTTTTATTCTATTCCCCTAAAATTACTTGCATCTAACCATAAAAAAATTTCACTTAAGCCACTAAGTAAAAAAAAATATTTGAGTCTTTTGTGAGATACGTTATAGTGATTTCTGCTGTACCGGTTGCAGATAAATAACTATAATTGTTAGACAACGTGAGGTATGACATGTGAAATGAAATGACATCATTAACTCAATTTCGGGAAAATGTCAGTTACACCTGTTAGTCACGAAATCGACGGCCTAAAGTATGTATGAACTCTCTTAATTCGCAATTTTTCTATCACAAACCTGTTGCTGGCAGAGGAGGTTTGTATAGTGCTTGAAAATACGATTATATCTTTTGTCTTACCCAGTAATAGCTTCAACAACTTGGTATTAAGAACTTCCAAAATATTTATAACAGATAACGTTTTTTGTTTTTTAAAGATAATGTTGACATTAAAAAATGCGAAAATGTGCTCCGATTATTTATTCAATTGTAATCTTTTTGGTATGGTCTTTAAATTTCTAATGATTGCCAAACGAATATAATAAGTGAAAAAGATAAAAAAAAATTTGAATTACGTTCATTCCGTACAAATCAATTGATAATTCCTAGAGCGAGGGTTATATGAATACGTCCTTTCAGGTGAGAATAACCAGGTTGTTAAATTTCATTTCCTGTTCACTACGAGTATTTAACTTCACTAGCGCTGCGTACCCACGTATCGAGATAATATTCTCCAACACTGGAAAAATAACGCAGTAGTCGAGAATAGGCCTGTTCCGAAATGGACCACTACCCTGCATCTGATGCGCAGCACTTTTGTAAATGCAACATCTGACAACTTTGCAGGTGTCTTGAGTTGGTAATTGAACATTTCCAAGCAGGCCCAATGTTTCTTTCACAATGTTTCGTTTTGCCTGTGGGAATTGTTAAACGAAATATAGGTTTCATGATATTTTTAATAGAGCATTCAGTTAATTTAAGTTATTATTTTAGATTTAATTTACTATTAAAATATTTAATTAATTTATTATTTAATGAAAAAGATATAATGAATGTTGTACATGGAGTAGTTCTTTTGTAACTATTTGAATTGGCCAAAAGCCTTAAAATTACAAATCTGAATAAATAAAAATAAATACATTTGTAGTGAAGTATTAGAAAATAATTTTCAAAATTGGTGTACTCAAAAGTTGAGTTGTAAAAACTGGCTCATCCCATTAGGGGATGATTCTACTCAAATAGTAATTAGATTTACAAGAAGTTTCCTACATATAAAGTATATAGTCACATAAAATCCAAAAAGACGTAACAATATTTTCATCACTTTACAGGGGAGGCAAAAAGTATTTCGATATGAAACTCGAATTTTGTCAATAAAATTGTAATTATAGGACTTAGAGGTTCCAGAGGTAGTCAATTGTACAGAAGAAAAGGTTCGATGTTTTTGAACGTAAAACTCTACAATTTTACAGAATCGTCTATTTTATTCAAATATATCGTCAACAATCCAAAACCATATCGTACAACGCCTATTAAAGCTTTACTAATTGAATGTGGTCTAACAAGCCTACAGGACAGAGTCCAAGAACAACAGGTTGCTTTTAAAAACTATTTTTTGTAACTCATCCATTATAAAGGAAGACGTCTCAAAAATCTATTGGCCAAACTTATTCCTAAAATTCCCTCAGCTTTATACAACTGTATAAATAACAATGTACTAAATCTTGAAGTAAAAATTACAGAATACACACGGCCGTATTCCCGTTGTCGTCGTCGACGTCGTCATCAGATTTGTGTCAACTTCAGAACGTTATAAATGTATTGTCACATCGACAACAACAAAGTTTTTGATGTCTATGATCCAAAAATAACCCTCTTAAAAATTTTTTTTCCAAATGCCTTCAAGGCGCCAATAAAAATGGTGTCGATATTGTATTGACGTCGACGACGACAACGGGAATAAGGGCGATAAGCCCATCTTCCCTCCATGTTATCATCAGTGCAATCTTTGTGACATTTCTCTCTCAAATCTCGGAAAAAATGCAACACCAAACAACGTCTACAAGCAATATTTTAAAAGACTCTCATCAAAATTCGTTAACTGGGAGTTTCTGTACACGGATGCCTTAAAAATCGGACCCCATACCGCTTACGCCGTAGTCGATGAAAACGGACAAATCCTTAGTACCAAATTATTAGACGAATCCGCGTCAATCTTTACAGGTGAAGCTGCAGCATAGACCACGCCATCAACATCGCAAATCAGTCAAAAAAACAAACACTAATTTTAACAGATAGCTTATCTGTTTTAAAATCAATCTCAAACATTTTCAACAACAAATAGATTTCAATCAACAAAATACGGGATACTCTAACATCACGGAAAGGTAGAATAAAACTAGTATGGATACCCGGTCACGTCGGTATACCGGGAAACTCTCTAGCAGATACAGCCGCAAAAAATGTCTGCTGCGCTCCAATATTCAAAAACAGTATAGTGGAAAAGCTCGACTTAAAAAAACAAATAAAGGAAAAACTCTCACAATGGTCACTCAGCAATAAAACCAACTTCAAACATCAACATTACAACTATGTAAACCCCAATATTATAGCCCCAAAATACCCCACCAACATCAACAAAAAGCAGATCAAAATATTCTGTCGCTTACGTCTAGGTCACACTTTTGCAACACACCAACATCTCCTAAATAAAAACTCAAACGACAAATGTCCTTACTGCAATGGACAGCTCACAGTTAAACATATTCTTCAAACTTGCCCTAATTTATCACATTTACATACTAATATACTAAATAATAAAGGATTATACATACTCCAAACTAATAACAATGTAAATATTAATAATATATATAAATTCATCTCTCAGATCAACATGATCATCTAACCATACATATCTAATCTTTACTAGCTGAAGGCCTTAGCCGCCAGTGCTATAAATCTTAATATTAATCCTATATTCACCATAAATTTTAATATATCGTAAATAAAATAATCCAAAACCAAATTTTCGAATTTTGTTCTTATGTCATTTTGGAATTTTGGTGACGATATATTTTCTAAAATAATCATATTTCTAATTATTCAGTTCTCAAATAACAGTCTTTATGTACAGCGTAATGTCCTAACTTTGAAATTGATAAAACACTTTCGTTTTTATTATTTGCGTTGACATAAGATTGTTCTACTTGGCGCGCAATTTCAACTTTATTTTTAGACCAGCACCAACAACTGCGTTTAAAAATGTAAAGTGCGTCCGATAACGTCTTATAAAATATACAATACATATAAACAAAATGAATAAATAAAAACACAATTCTACATACATTTTTGTTTTTTGCACATAATGTTTATCAATTAAACACGCGACTACTGAGTAGAACGTACAATCGTGTGTCATTGTATGTTAATGCATCCATCAATTGTTCACAATTATTTCATGGTTGCATTGAGCAATGCATGTGACACACAGACAACTTAATTCATTTACCTTAATTGTTGTATTCATCTTATTCTGTTTCAGATTTTCTGTGTATACAAAGAAAATCGTCAACGAGTTCTACTGTTGTGCCACTACCCCCAGTGGATCCCACAAATTTTAAGCTACAAAGAGCTTTATTGGTATCAAAACTATCACGGTATGAATTCGAGCAACTTCGACATCCAAATCTTAGCAAAGAGCAGCTGGAGGAGAAAATACGTGGCCGCGGCACCAACTATGACACACTGATATATTTACATAATCTTCACAAAAATTTTGAGCGAACTATTGTCCGGAGTTTCCAAGAGGTTGGTTGTGAGGTTAAATTGGCAAATAGGTAAGTAGGGTGGGACATGCATCGAAGAGCGATTACAACTTTTTGTGGAAAGAATTGTCAATTTCATGTGGCATCTCATTTATTGTGTAAAATCATACTCCTGTGCGTGTATTTGCGTGTATGGCTAAAAACATACCTTTAATCTAATCAGAGTCGAATTTAGGAGCTCTTTAAGCAAGGATATTATGAGATGGGCCGATGTCATAGTGCCCATAGGAGGAGATGGTACCTTTCTGTTGGCTGCCGGTCGAGCAAGCCCCCTTTTTGCTCAATCTCAACAGAAGACACCTATTGTTGGTTTCAACTCAGATCCCCAAAGATCCGAGGGCCGCCTTATGTTGCCTAAACACTATTCGGAAAATCCAGTCGATGCAGTGTCGAAAATTAAAAGTGTAAGTCTATTAGAGTGTAAAATTAAATCTGTTTTTATCTAAAACATACAAAGTTGATGTAGGGCGATTTCCAATGGATGCACCGTTCGCGCATACGTACCACACTGCTAGGCAGCAATGGCAACATACCGGAATCTACTGATTTATATCGTCACTGTGTTAGCAAAATGGAACAAGAAAAGACTGAACCAGAATACCTGAGCAAAGAAATGTCGCGAAAATATAAAGCTAAAATGCAACGGATATTGCCATATTTGGCTTTAAATGAAGTATTTATAGGAGAGTCATTATCTGCTCGTGTTTCGCATCTGCAAATGGTAATTGATCATCAGGATGTGGTAAATAAAACGAAATGTTCCGGACTATGTGTTAGCACAGGCACGGGTTCAACATCATGGCATACCAGGTATGTATTTATTGAACGTAGTTGTAACTAGAGTGATCGGAATCGGAAGCCATTTTAGTTGTACTAAAATTACGATTTTAAAAGAAACGGTTGCAATTCAGATTACGACAAATTTAAGAATATTTTAGAAGTTTTTGTCTGTTTGTTAAGTTAAAGCAAACAAAAGAGACTGAAACATTCGTTTCTGATCACTCTTTTTTTAGACTGTAGGTGCTTTGCTAACGTCAATATGTTGTTTACAGCATAAATCGCATTACCGAGAAGCATGTGGAAGATATATTCCAAATTTTACCACATACAGCTAAAGAGTCACTACGAGGCATTTGCCACAAAGAATTAACACAAAACTACAACCAAAACTTACTCTTCCCACCTGGTAACTTATTTGGCAATTTCTTTAAATATAAAACAATGATGATAACTAATTTAAACATATTCATCTTGCAGATGATCCTCGCATCTGTTATTCCATACGAGAGCAGATTTGCGTAGGGGTCTGGCCCAGTCCCAAGGATTTCAAATCACGCTCTTTTGTTAAAAATATATTTGTGAAATCTCGCTGCATTGATGCAAGTAAGTTTTTAACTTCAGTTTACTATATAATTTAAATAATCATAGAAACGTAATGCCTTTAAAGCCAGCTTGCTATGAAAGGCCAACATAAACACGCCCACCATGAATATGGAGACAAACACCATAACGTTTACTTCCAAAGTGTACATTGTCCACACGATTTCTAGAATACTTTCGGCTACAGCCGTAATAGTGTACAAATTCCACAATATGCAAAATAAAAGAAATGTACTCTTTTCTCGTGTGGGCTCTAATATAGTATAAACCGGCAGGGTGTTTAAAATAATTGTTAGCAATCGGAAGCAAAATCCGAATTTTGATAAATTGGTAGGTTCTGTTAATTCGTGACCAATGCGTTTTGCGGTTTCTGTATCTGTAAATAAATAAATAAAAAAAACTGAAGTGACGTAGTGGTTTACATATCGTTACCTTAATTTAGAAAGGACGTAAGGAGGAAAAAACTTAATAAATTTCATAATTTCAGGAATTTTAAAAATGTTTTAATCCAGTTTGAATTATAAAGAGGAGACAAATTTTGCGTGCACATCACACTAATTTTTTCAGTAACGATGTATTTTATGTTTTTCTATACGAATATGAAAAAAACCCTATTTCAAAAACATGGTTAGTTACGTCGTTTCTAAATTAAGGTAACGATATGTTCTTTTACCTCTAAATGGATAGTTCCAGGCGACATCTTGGTTGGCAATTAGCAACACTAAAACATAATTATAGGCCAACAATTTAAGCGTATTGGTTTGAAATTCAAACAGCAGGGTAGGATTCTGAAACAAGCTTCCTTACAATAATAGCATACATATGTTGTGGAACGCTAACGTAGTACTAACCATTAACGCAGTTTTGAAGTTGGCCAGAGAATTTCGTACATTGTCCCCAAACCCCATCTTCGTTGATTTTAGTTTGCTTTTTATAGCTTACAGATTTTTTCCCAGTATTTGATTTAAAAATAATTTTTGATTATTACTTTTAGAGCATAGCATGAAACGCAATCATTTGTTTTTAAAAAAATATTCCGGAAAGGGACTACTTGTTTGTCTGTGATTTTATTTAACATGTATAAAAATTAATAAGCCGGTATACACTACGTGGTACAGAAATACCCACAGAGTGTGCAACAGCTGTATTGTTTTGAGCCGGAAACCTTTGAGTCACAGGAATAGTTGGGAGTTCTCATAGAGTTAGATGGCAAAACAAACATCAAACGTAATAAAAGACATCATTAATCAAATGTAATTTAAAATGCATTATCATCAATTAAACGTCCACAAATATCACTGAAATGTATTTAAAACATGGCTTACTTCTAGTCACTTATCGTTTATTTTTTCATTAAACAGCTGTGTCACCCAAACCCCCTGAAAATACCTACTCCTTTAACCAACATTCCGTTTTGTTTTCTTTTTACAGATTTAGTTATTGACGGCAGCATTTCGTATCCCTTCAATGATGGCGCTAAAGCATTACTCGAGATCCATCCTGAAGATGCTTTATTAGCCATAACATTGGACTGATTAATGCCAACGAAAACAAGATGAAATATAATTTAAACAAAAGTAAAAGTAGTAATTTTTGTATAATTTACAATAAGTGCATGTTAAGTATAGGTTTTTAGTTTAAAAACTACTGAATAATAAATCTTCCGCAAGGAAGCAATGAAAGAACAACAAATTGTATTATGTTCTCCTTTTGGGTTTTTGGCTCACTATCAATTGATTCGATTTCTTATTTGGTAAAGCGGTTTGAAAACGTTTATCAGCGGATTGTTTCTTTTTCGGATTTGTAATTTTTGCAACATTGTTGGTTTCTGTTTTCTTTTTCTTCTTAAACCGTTCCGCATCCACTCTTTTGAAGCGATCGTCTTGTATAAGTGTTGATTGCTCTTGAGTTTGTAGTTCAGATATACGTTCTTTGCGTTTCCTTTTGATTTCACGTAAATTGTCCTTTTGTTTTTTGCGGTAGCTGAAATGTAACAAATAAATATTATTTGTAAGTATAGTTGACCTTTGTAGATATCTTGTTTGTTAGTTGTTTCGACTTAATGTCATAAGAATAAAAAGAAAACACTTCAAGTATTCCTTTTTTAAAATTTTATTAATATTTTCCAATATTCCGAACAACTTCGTGGACCATTTTCAAGGATATTTTGAGATAACACAGAGCGCGTCCAAACTTGAACGCGCTGCGCTCTGTTATTTCAAAATATCCTTGAAAATGATCAACGAAGTTGGTCGAAATATTGGAAAATATTAATAAAATTGTAAAAAGAAATAATACCTGTAATGTTTTCTTTTTATTCTTATGACCATAAGCCGAAACAACTAAAAAACAATAAATATTATTAAAGAAATATTTTAAGTCAAGGCAAACTTTGTGGTGCTGCTTAAATATTTATTTATATATGATTCTTTTATGTTATATTATGCATTTCACTTACAGATTTTCCATTTCCTCTGGATCTTTGCCGTCCAATATCCACTGTTTTCTTCTGTAATTTTGAGCCCTTTCATCGAAATCATTATTGTCCATTTGTATTTCCGACTCTCGACGTGTAACATTGACTTGCATGAATATACGTTCCACCATGTGCTCTAAAGAAATGTTAATTAATTAGTACATACATGCATTTTTCTTGTGGCATAATTGTGGAAACTTACGATCTATAGGATGTTCCGTTAATTTTGTATTAATTGCTTCTTCAATATCACCTAAAAGTTCTAAATCTCTTGGGAAACGGAATATTGAAATAGCCAAGCCTTTGCGACCTGCACGTGCAGTTCGCCCTACGCGATGTATGTACTCCTTGGGAGTACGCGGCAGACGATGATTGATTACCAACTGGACACTGGGTATATCTAGGCCACGTGCAGCCACATCTGTAGCAATAAGGGTGCGCACATGCCTTGATTTGAAACGATTTAAGGCAGTGACTCTTTCCTTTTGGCGCATGAATCCGTGCAAACACACATTTTCTATACCCACCTTATTCAATGTTAGGGACAAAAGCTGGCAGTACTTCTTAGTATTGGTAAATATCATTACATTGCTGTTTTCATTCTCTTCGCGATACTTGCGCAACGCTTCGATGAGAACCATATCGCGATCATAATCGGCACAAAGCAAGTACCGTTGATCCAGTGTCTCCACAGTGGCTACCTCAAATTCCTCCGACCATTCTAAGCACTACAGTAAGGTACAGAAATATAAAGTAAATATGTCTGATGCGTACCCATTTGTCTACTTACATCTTTCGATATAGGAAAAATGCTACTTTCTTTCATGAAATCCTTCATGGTAGCAGAGAAGAATAAATTCTGTCTATCCTTTGGTATACAACGCTCAATAACATGCAAACTTTCATCGAAATCTCCATTTAACATTCGATCAGCTTCGTCTACAACCAAAAACTTAAGATTGTCAAAGGAGAATGTATCACATCCCGTTAGATGATCGGCCAAACGTCCCGGCATTGCTACAATAATGTGAGGCCTTTGCATTAACTTTTGGGCTTCGACTATTTGATCTGTGCCACCAGAGACAACGCAAACACGTACTCCCATGGGCTGGCCAGCGACAAGAAATTGTTCTGAAATCTGTATTTACACAAAAACTATAATATATAATCTTTAATTCAACAGTTGTTTGTACATTGTTTCTTTCCTACCTGATATGCCAGTTCGTGCGTTGGCGTTAAAACTAATGCAAAATGACTTGTGGGCTCCTCACTCAATTTCTCCAATATTGGCAAAGCAAAGGCAAATGTTTTTCCTGATCCCGTCTTAGCTGCACCAATGCAATCTTTACCTTCCAGAATAGCGGGTATACACTGCTTCTGAATGGGAGTCGATTGTTTTAAGCCTAGAATATTTTCACCAATGTTAATAGTTAACAGTGATTAAGAAATAATATAAGTATGTTGTGTATTTACCAAGTTTTTGTAATTGTTTTGCCAACCAGGGTCTCAAACCTAGTTGGGTAAACGGATTTGTATCATTTTTTAACATGGTAAGGAAATATTTAGCTAAAACTCAATAACAATAATCGTCTTCTCCGGGAATAAAACAATACGACAGCAAAACATGCTTGCCAAAAAAATCAGCTGATTTTTAATCTTTTTACAGAAAACCAGTATTTGTGCTGCTTCTTTGTAAGCAACGTTGACTATTTAGCGCGTTTCGCGGCAGATTTAGCGCTTTTCAACAACCCAAAAGTCGCATTTTCCAAATTGGCAGGTTTTTTTTTTAATAAATTAGCACGTTTTACTTTAGGAGGTTTTTCAAATTATAGACTGCCAACAATGTTATACCCTATTTGGCTTATGTCCAGCACAGCCCAAATTACTACTACTACAATGGATACAACTTTTTATCCAAAGATAAGTTACAAATTTTTTTTTGTCGGCGGCCCATATTTCCCGGATTACGGGCCCCCATAGTTTGAACATATAACCTTTAATATCTTCTACATTTTCGTACGGACCGGAACAATATGGGTATCGTTGGAAAGCTTATAAATATTCTACCTTATTCATAAAAAAACATTTACGTAGCTCTAAAGCATTCATCAGTTATTGGAAGCTTTAAGATTTGGCGAAGGTTTTATTAAAACCGTATTCATAATGAATATTTTAACCAGGGAACAGATAATTGACTGACAACCCTGTTTTATGTATTCTCACAGTGCTTGTGATGTAAAAACAAGATGAACAATAACCGATAAACTTAATATTTTTTTTTTAAATGCGTCAATTAATTTTTGCAAAATTTTAAACATTAATGGAAAGAACTATTCAATAAAAAGATCAATTAATATTTACTATATTCATAAATTTGGAAGAAGTGTCAAAAAATCATATTGACTTGGATTTCAGTTTTGGGTAGTCGAATATAAAAAAAAATAACAAGCCTGTGTTAGATAACACGGGCGCATAGGTCAGACGTAGAATACGTTAGTCATTTTGCAATTAAAATATATGAATTAAATATAATTTTTGATAAATGATTTAAATCTATCTAATATATACGCATACAGCTGATAGCTAGTTATTAAGTTTTTGTAACATAAGTAGGCGTTTGCATGTATTAAAGTTAATTAATTTTAGATAGGATAAGTTATGTGTGATAAGTTATTTTATGTATGTACAGTATAATTTTTAGTAAAATAAGACAACAACAAAACTACCAAAATGAAAGACAATTATTTATAGGGTATTTTTTATATGAAATTAAAATTTATTCTTTTATATTTACAATGATTGGTTTATGGTATGAAAAGTACGATAAGTATGTGTGACAATTAATATCAATATTTCTGCTGAAAACCATATCAATACATGTGTTCCTGATAGTTGTGGGTACGATGGACGATTTTAATTGTAAATTGAATGTAGTATCCATAAATTCCAAAAATGGTCTGTTTTCATGTTTCATAATGTCCAGGTTGAAGTCTCCTGGTAAAATGATTGGCATAGTATTTAAACCGAAACTGGAAAATAGTGGGTTATTGTTGTTTGAACTGTATTGATTTAAATATCGATTTATGAATAAACATATTTGCGTAAGCGGTGTGGTTGGGTGTATATAAATAACTGCAGGTAATATTTTGTTATTATTGATTATTATCTCAGTGCCACATATATCTCCAACGTTATTTCTTGCTTGAAATTGCTCTTCGATGACTGTTGAAAATCGTGATATTTCTTCAAGTGCTACTATTGTAGCATTGGAAACATTTGCATAAATAGAAACTCCACCAGATCTCGTATCATTCGTTTTGTATTGGCATACTAAATTAAAAATTTTTATATTTATAACTTCATTTTTTACCCACGTTTCGGTCAAGAGTAACCAATTGAATACATTGGGAAGTAGTTGGAAAGCAGCTAATCTATTGTGCTGCCCTATCACAAAAGTAATTCCTATTGCTGTACATCTAATAAAGATGTCGCTACAATGTGGCGATAACCCAAATAAGTTTGGAAACCACTGATCTAAACGATTGGAATAGTTTTGAACAAGATTTATTAATTTATTTTTTAGTTTGTGTGCTCGAAGACTGTCTGCCATATGTTTAAGGATGAAACTATGTATATATAGTTTAACGTATTACATTATAGCGACAACTTCATTTGAAGTACAGCTACAGCAATACATTTTATGATATGGCAGCACAATAGATTAGCTGCTTTCCAACTACTTCCCAATGTATTCACAGAAATGTGTTTAGGAAAAACGCCATTGATATAGTGAGCGTATACATCGCCAATCCTTTGTATTAATGTACATACACACACATTTACACGCTGCTCGCAGAAGTAAACAAACGACAGCAAAGATCTGTAAACTTTCAAGCACACACAAGTGTCCACGCTCCCCTCCCTTCATTTTATGTTCCCCTCCAAACGAACTAATAACCGACCGATCCAACAAAACGAAATGTACACACACACACATTTACACGCTGCTCGATAAATAAACAAAGCACAGCAAAGCCAAAATCATTTGATTTCACAACAACAACAAAAACAACAGCGGCATTTACAAACCAACAACAACAGCGGCATGTACAAATAAAGTCTAAAATATCATGCTCTTAAATATTTATTTCCTTAACTACATAAAACTTTTATATATAGACATATAATTTTTTTAATGTAATTCGAAACAAAACATATTACCAAAACTGAGTAACATATAAAAATTGCTAAAATATGTTTTAATATTTAAGTAAAAGTGGGTGAAAGTTGACAAATATTTTCTCAAAATTTTGTGCTCCAGATCAACACCCGTACCTTACCGTATAACGTATTCTACGTTAAAACCGGATAATAGGTTGTAGTTTCAATGTTTTGGTTTTATATACATCACTATGTAAACAAAAGTTCATTTTGGTTAAAAATTATAAAAATTGGAACGAAATTATTTGGTTGATTAGCAGGATAATGTGACACTATAAACGCTACAAATATACACACAATAATTCCAATTGTATAAATATTTAAGTACGGCACGTGTTAAATGTAAAAAAAATAATTTGTTTGTGTATTAATGCGGATAAAATAGCCTTAAAGAAGGGTTAAACGTTCAACAAAAATGGCGACGTTAGAGAACTCTTAACAGAGGAATTGTTCGATTATGAATACAATTTTTGGGCTTGACCTTCTTAAACCTTTAACAAACCCATGACAACTTTTTATAAATAAGGTCGATTGTCTTTACAACTGCGTATTTATATCCACGATTCATTAACCCATTGCGAGCCAATTCATGATATTCGACTTTCATACCCTTTTACAAATTTTCTGAAAAAAGGCTATTATCTCAGAATATTGCTAATGTGAAGGTGCTAATTTGACAATGCCGTCAGAATGGTGGGCCCTGCAGCTAAAATATGACACTTTCTTTGCTTTGTAGCCCTCTAAAATCCCGAGAAATTAAGAGTGAAAGCGTAGATTTGTTTTCTTTTCTGATTTACCACACATCGACTTAAGGTACAGAGGGAATTTGAACCCCCCTGCTCGAATTTATAAATTTAACGACTTTCAAAAATGTCTACCACATGGTACGAGCAACGTGGTTGCCATTTTCTCACATTCTTTACTTCTTCTTTAATTTTGGTTTAAAAAAAAGATTTTTTATCCGATATCCCGATAACTAAGCAAGTTATCGAAAATTTTCATTTAATATTTTTCAATTATTTTGACCTGTGTTATACAAAACAGCGACCAAACCAATCACTATAGGCAATTTTCTAAACGTAATACCCCCATATATCCGAACTTTGGAGGCCCATAACTCCGAAAATATCAGTTTCCGACGAACTTTTTTTTTAACATTTTAGCTTAAAATAACGTGTTTTACGACCAAAAACAATCGGAATTTCGGGCCCAACTGGACTTGTTCCATAGATTAATTTATACATAAGTAGATATGCCAACTTGTTCCTCTGGTATTGACTGCATATATGCAGAAGAAGCACACTTAACGCCAATAAAAGAATTCTGTCGCTGAGGTATAATAAACACAGCTGAAATTGAATGTGCAAAATATGAAAATATATAACATCGTGACTGCACAAAATTAAAAATGGAGGAGTTTGTTCGATGTTCGCACAATTTGTTGTTATACATAACTGTTATGTAGAACTGAAAAATGTAAATGTATTTTGCACTTTTTTGTTGACTTTTATCGTTGGTATACATTTGTATTGTATTTAACACAACTACATAGTTTGCCACAAAAACACGAAATTCGGTTGTTGTTCCTTTGTTGGACGTTGTTTACTATTGCCTCTATCTGGTATTATTGAACTCATGTTTTCCACCATCCAATGTTTACTTTCCACCTTACACGGGGGTTACACGGTCAATTTTTGCCTTTCAAGTTTCAATACATTCATACTTTTTTACGAATACACTCACACTTTTAAAAATTGAAAGGAACTTGCTTTCAATTTCTCTTTCATTTTTCAATTTTCAATTTTCTTTCAAGAAAACAGCTGATTACATATGTTATGAACAGTTTCTCATTTTCCTCCTTACAAATATTCTGCCGTCATCATTTTTTGATTTCTACTTTTACAAATATTAAAATATTATAAATAATTAAAAATGTTTGTGAGTAGAGGTAATAAATATAATGATGTGTTGCGATTCATAGAGCTATACAGAAGACATGAAGGTTTATGAAAAATGAATATTGCTTTCAAGTTGCATGCAGCCTACGTCACAGCTATCAATATACATGAATTTTGACAAGCAGTATGTGTACAAAACTTGAAACAAAAACTTGAAAGTGTGGCTGCAGCGTTACCTATGACTATACCTATATTACACGCGATTCATACGATGACTTTTACGACGTTGCTTTTGCAACGTCTCTTTTTACATATAGGCGAACGGTGTAGAGAAGCAAGAGGGGTAAACAAAAAGACTCGGTTTCTGTTTTTCGTGTCTTTTTTCATATTCCTCTTTATACTAATTTCTTTTTTTCTTGATACGTTTTATTCATTTTCGTACTTTGAAGTAGCCAGGTGGCATTAAGAAAAATATATTTTAGAATTGACTACAGAACTTGGGAAGAAACAAAATTTTTCGAATAGTAAAAGTAAAAATGCGGAATAATGAATTTTTATTTAATATTTAGGCGTAAATTGGTTTCAATTAATTCAAATAATTTTTGTATACAGACATATGTATTTCTTGATGCGAATAATCTACTAAAGCATATTAACCGATTAAACAATAACAATCAACTCTGCCTGCAAAAAAAGACATGCAAGTAAAAATCATCGTATGCACACACATGACTTTTGGAAGTTGCTTTAAAAAGAAATTAAGGAAAAACGACGTCGTAAAAGTCATCGTATGAATTGGGTGTTAGTCTATGATTACAACTTAACCCTCGGACGTATAAGTAGGTCTGTGCAGACCTTTTGTATATTAAAGAGGGTATAATATTTTTGTTTTTCGTGTTAGAGACAAACCCTTCCATGACTTCCTGGAGCAATATGCTGGGTCCGGGTTCAGATTAATCCGGGTTTACAAATATTTTGGTCCAAACGGTATAACCAGGTCTGTGCAGACCTACATACAAAAAAAAAATAAATAAATGGTTTCCCATTACATCCCATGAAGGGACTGGGGAGAACTTCTCACAATCACTGAGCTGTGCGCTTTCCAGTTTTCACTCACTGATTGGGACCTACAGTTTTACACCGATTCCGAACGGTAATTTGAGAAGCTTTATCATGGCTAGATACTCGATAGTGTCGCCGTCACTATGCGAGGTGACCGCCGCCGAAAGAAAATTTGAAGGTGGTCAGAGCCGGGTTCGAACGCAGGATCTCATGTACAAGAGCCGCGCACACTAACCATTGCACCACCGACGGCCTACATACACAAGTATATTTTGTATGGAATGAATGGGGGA
Source organism: Phaonia tiefii (assembly GCA_963931995.1). NCBI lineage: Eukaryota > Metazoa > Arthropoda > Insecta > Diptera > Muscidae > Phaonia > Phaonia tiefii. The sequence continues at coordinate 198,847,340 of OZ008371.1, forward strand.
CAGGTGATTAAAAGCTATTTTAAGAGGGATTTTGCGCAAAATATGTACATATATGTATAACTATACAGATTGAATAAAGCGCAAGCAAAATATAAGTATACCAGAAAAAATGGGTTTGAGCATACCTCAAATAGTAAGGTTGTGGTACTTGAACAGCTGAGCAGCAGTAGAAGAGATAACTCAAATGGAAGAAAGGTTATCATTGTGATTGGGCGGAGATGATACACAGCCCGACGAAATTACTCAATTCGATGGCGACGACAACACGGAAACAGACATAGCTATTGAAACGGAGAGTCTGTATGGCGATGATGAGGACTTGGACGATTTTTAAGAAGGCGCTGCAGGTGTCCCCGAAGTGTTTAAAGCCGTGGCTATGGATGAGGAGCCACTTTCGTCAAGCTTGACTATATCGTACAACTCAAAGGATGGTAAGCATTGGTCAGAGCTCCGCCGGCCACTGGTAGACCTCGTGCACATAACTGCGTCACTGTGGGTCGTGAAGGCCCGGCTCCAGGCACTACGAGAAACCTGATCTCAATTTTTAAATCTTTTATTACACCCGAGATCGTCAGCATAATTGTTCGTGAAACAAATCGTAAGGCCCGAGAGATATGCCGTCAATGGTCTGAAGATAATCCTGAACAGACGCCGCGATCTTGGACGAAACCTGTGAAGGAAAACGAAATATATGACAATCAGCCTTCTCCAGAGTTGTGGGGTTACAACGAAAACCCTGTCTACAGGGGCGAGGATGTCTGCTTGCCGATACAAACATATACTCAGTTACATACGATTTGACAACATCTGCTCTACTTCTTCACCATCGATGTCATTTGGAACATGTTGATGAATATGTTGGAACGTCGATATGTTACGGGTGCCCAAATAACAGTCGAAGAAAAACTGTTCCCGTACAGAGACCGCACGCTCTTCACCTAGTATATTCCTTCAAAGCAAGCCAAATACGGCATAAAAATCTGGTGGGTGTGCGACTCCAACTCAAATTACCCACTAAAGGGAATAATTTAGCTTGGAAAAGAACGTGCGGTAAATCTGGGAGAGAACGTTGGTTGATAAGTACAGTGGTTCTCAACGAACAATATATGCTGAAAATTGTTGTTTGTCATATGATTTGGCCACGATCTCAGAACAAATAAAGCCTACATACCGAAGGAGATGCTAGATCCTTAAAGAGAGGATACCAACACAAGAATATCGCTCTGTGCTTCAATGTGCCAAAAAAGGAGAAGGTAGTGGTGCTTATCTCGACGGAGCATTACAATTCCGCTATCGACTCATCGAAACCAGCGAAGAAGCCATTCCACATTTTAGACTATACGATGGTCGGTGGTTACACCTGTAAACGTGGCACAAACAGATGGCCGCTAGTAATGTTTTATAACATGTTGGATGTTGCGGGATTGGCAGCATTTGTCATTCATGACAAATTGGGACATGTCATGAGGAACGATTTATTACCATCCAGCCCATGCGCATCATCATCCACTAGACCGTCGTGCTTGATATGAACAGCATTCACATGCCAGGTACGCGTGCCTTGAATGCCGCGTATAAAATCAGCATTGTAACATTTTATTAATAAAATAGCGTTAATAGCTACTTAACAAGTTTAAAAATATGTGTTTATTGTTTATTTTTTGTTTTTACTGGCATAAAACACATTTACACACTTTTAGGACACATGGCTATGTATTTCCATACAAATCGTACATAGGTCTGCACAGACCTGATTATACCGTTTAACGCCAAAAAACCCTTATGCCTCCGAGGGTTAAAAAAGGCTTGAAGTTTTGTCTATTATCGGAGGTATAGTATAGTTTATTTTGGAATATAGTAGTTTTAACAAAAAGTGAGGTTAAATCACAATTTTTTTTTAAATAATCCCCCAATGAAGGATTTATAGAGTTTAAAATGTAATGTAATTTAATTTATAAGATATGCATTTTAATCATATCGGATTATAAATTCCTGAGATGGAGATGGTATCCTATTGAGGATTGTAGCTGTGAGATAAATAAATAAATATGACCGATTATATACTCAAGCTTTAAAGATCTATATTGGGGTGTCCCATCAAAAAAAAATATTTTTGCTCAAGCTTTATTTGAAAGCTTATGGGGTAAAGTATTTTTAAGATTTTTCGGAAGAGGTTTAGAGGTCGCGTAAGATGAATTTCCCCCAAAAATCGGACATTCCGGACGTTTTTTGAGTTTTGCTTAAAACTCGGACAATAACCACGATTTTATAAGTTTGTAAGTCAAAATTTTTAAAGCAAAGCGTCCAAACATTTATTGAATTTAAAAAAAGTAAAATTGCCGAGATACAGAAGTTTACAAAAAAAAAATTAAAAAAAGACATAGTAGCACAATCTGACCACTGGTTCAGAAGTTAGCAATTTTACCCTAGTACCCTCCGACCACCAATCCGAAAATTTTCAAATCGCTGCAATTTCGCCCCCTTGCATTTTCGGGGATGGTCGTAGATGGACATATTTTCATGAAATGAGCCAAGGAATACGCTGGTGAAATTTGTCCAGTCGTGACTGAACCACCCTGTAACCTATTAATCAGTGTTTCCAACAACAAGTAATATCAAACACAATGTGTTTGTACACAAGTATACTATATTTGCGACAAACTACAAATAGGTTATATTGGCATCCAAACAACAACAAAAATACGGGTTTTTCAGCGTATAGTAAAAGCAGATTTAAGAGAATATATGCTTCAAACTAAAGAAACCCACAGTTCCATTTCTATAGATGTTTTAAAAACATATCCAGAAAAATGGGAAACCAACAAATAATTTCACGAAGCAACGCATAAAGTTCAACGATAGCATGTGGCAAATGATGTCGCAGAACGTGGTGTGTCCCTGCCTAACAGTTACATCAACGTCACAACTTCTGAAAGAGATTTTCAGAATTTATTGCATGGCATAGAGCTGCATCGCAAGATCACCAATAAAGGATTTTTAAGCAAAACCAAATATTTGTGTTTTTATTTTTTCTCTTGGGTATGAGTGGTGAGAGCTTTGGAGGTATGAATTTATATTATATAATAAATTTATTTGTAATTTTAGATCTCATATGAGATGATTTCTGCGTAAGTGAAAAATTTCAGTGATATTGGATTTGCCATTTTTGATATCTTTAGCGAAAAAATAAAAACTAAATGTGAAAGTTTTCATTAATCCAATGTTTAAAGCAAATCCGATGCAAAAGTGGCAAAAGGTTTATGATATTATTAGTTTCATACAATGGATAAAAAGGTTTAAAATGGTACAACTCTCGAAGAGTAACTGCAGCTTCAGAATTTCTTTTTACAAAATTGCTTGTCCGTCTTTTAAAGTACATCTTAGCCTTTTCAAGTTTCATAGAAATTTTAAAAGTTATAAGGCGTTATTTACAAAATTTATCCAAAATTAAGGAAAAAAATAATTCATGGTACCTTATTGGGCAAAATCATTGCCAAAACTGGTGGTTTATGACTATGCAATAATAGTTTGGAGGCTTTGCTCTAAAAATGTTGACTTTCAAACTAAGAAAATTGACCGAGTTTTAAGTAAAAAATCAAAAAAGTCCGGAATACCCGATTTTTGGGGGAAATTCGACTTCTTCCGAAAAATGTGACAAAAATCTCAAAAATACTGTTACGAATAAGAAAGCTTTTGCTTGCTCTTAATGACCTTACTAACATTATGTAAATAACAGGGCGGTTAGTGCTGCGCCTGAAAGTATACATTGCAACAACTTACAAGCTCGCTAAACCAGTAGCATGAATTCGTCTCAGTTAAGATAATTCTCCACCATTCGATATGATTCTACAAAGATAACTAACAACAACGACTAGAAGGTTCTTGAATTCGCTAGAGATAAGTACATTTGAGTATGGTGAGTTGGTATAAATACCGGAGGTCTTTGGAATGGAGAGTTCAGTTTGTGATTAAACCACGTAAAGTAGGCAACGCGATTTGATAGTAAAATATAAGACTTATTAAAGTGGTGTAAATAAAGTAAACTGTTGTACTATATAAGTGAAATAAAAGGATGTTATACCGTTGTAATTATCATAATTGAAAACGAACCCCGTTTTATTATTGGGAATAAAACAGCGCAAAAAGGACGAATAAGAAAATTCGTAACAATATAAAACTTATACAACCCGTGGGCCTCACAAATATAATTTTGTCAAAATTGTACTCTATTATATAAGTACATATTTATTTGTGTTTAAAACCCTATTTAGCCTAAACGTGTTTGGTTTGAAAATGTAATTCACAAAAAAATTTTCAGAGTAATGTGAAATGAGGAAATTTTTGATTTACCACTGACAAAATGTGCATCTCCAATTCTAGCAGACAACTATAATAAATAAAAATTGAGTTTTGTTAAATTGGTGACCCTTAAATTGTCTTTCTTACTTTGATGCAGGGTTCGTATTTCGTGGGTAACCCTAATGGGTTATTGCCGTGGGGAATGGGTAGCGATAGTTTACCCATTATCCACAGGGTATGGGGAAAAGAATGGATAGCTACCCACGACAATGGGGAATTACCCATTACGATTACCCATTACCCGCAGAGTAATGGGAAAAATAATGGGTAGTTACCCACGCAGATGGAGAATTACTCATCACGATTGCCCAATACTACCGACCCAGGGTAATGGGGAAAATAATGGGAAGTTACCTACGGCGATGGGTAATGGGTTACCCAGAGTAACCCAACACCATTTTTGATCGAAAATATGAAAAAATTAAGAAAAAGTTTTATATCTCGGAAACGGAGCGTATAATCGTAAAAATAACCCATTGTTTCGGGTACTTAGGGGTTGTTCATAAACTGGTCCAATTCGTATGAAAGAATGTTTGTTAAAAAAATCGCCAACATAAAGAAACCGCTAAAATAAAAAATACTTTTAAATAAACACGTTTAGATAGAAATGTAATAAATGTACTAGGAATACACTTTCCTGTTAAAAATGTATCTGAACATATCTCTAATAGAAAGGTCATAATAGATGTGTCCGGAGAATTTTTTAGCAATAAACACATCCGGAAAACGCTTTTTATAAGACATACGCCTCTAAGATATTTTGTATGAAATGCGGCAAATTATGTAGCAACTTTTTATTGTGCTTTTTTGCGGACGTATTTTCTTGCGAACGCCTTTTTTTATCCAACTTTTTTATTTCCAATAACACAAAATTAATTTAAAATACACAAAACGAAAATGTCAAGGAAAAGGAATCAACAAGAAAATAAAACAGTGAATTACAACGTGATGGAGTAGTTAAGACGCAGTCTGAGCATGTAATCGAGCACCATGCTCAATCTAATCGAAACCCATGCTCAAGAATAACAAGTGTGTAATTCGCTTTAGTTTTTTTTTTTAAATTAAAAAGGGAATGATGAACCCGCTAGTCATTTTGAATTTTTCAAAAATAATTTTCCAGACTAAACAAAAACGCACAATTTATTTATTTATTCACACTTGTAATTTTAAGCCTCTCGGCCAATTCAAATAAATTACAAAAGCACTACTCCATTTATAACACACATTATATGTTTTCATTAAATAAGAAATTACATAACAATTATATCCTTTAATTAAGTAGCAAGATCAAAAAACTAGTTGATAACAAAGTTAAATTAGAGATTATATTAATCATGACTAATAATAATTCAGAGTTCCCAAAGGTGTTTCAAATAGAAAACTACACAAGCTCTATTGAAAATAGTGTATACATTATTTAATCAGTTGAATGAATCAAAAATTTCCAAAGGCAAAAATAAAATATAAAAAAAAATATCAAAGGAACATTGTAAAAAAAAACAAAAAGAAACATTGTCAACTACTGCGTTATTTCTCCAAAGTGTTGAAGAAGCTTTTTGCGGTACGAAGCGCTAGTGAAGTTAAATACTCGTAGTGTACAAGGAAGCAAGTTGAACAATCTGGCTATTCTCACCTGAAAGGACCTATTCATATAACCCCTCGCTCTAGGAATTATTAATTGATTCGTACGTGATGAACGGCCAAATTTAAACAAATTCGTGAGAAAGGTAGGAAATTGATTTTTGAACATTTTGTAAAACAACAACAGAGATCGGAAATGTACAAAATTTGAGAAACTACAACCCAAGAATCGGTTAACAGAGGGAGTTACATGGTCAAAAAGTCTGATTGAGTATAAATACCGCACTACTCTATTAAAAGCTAATTGAAGTCCCCTCATATTTTGGTTTTTAGATCCACCGTATACTTCTAGACAGTATAATATGTTGGGCATAACGAGAGCATGTACAAGTTTCTCCTTTATGCTGCGTGGTAATATTAAATCGGTGTTGTATAATTGCCGAAGCGCGAAATTAGTGTGACGAATGACACCGTCTATGTGCAAATCGAAGGATAACGTATCGTCTAAGATAACACCTAAGCACTTCACGTTACGAACAAAATCTATGGGAACATTATCATATTTCAACTGCAAATCTTCAACAGCAGAAGATGAAAACAACAGTGCCTTGGTCTTTGAAGCATTTATACTAAGTTTATTCGAAACCATCCACATACTTAAAGAGCGCAGGACATAATCAATTTTAGCCTGCAATACGTCCACATATTGATACCCTCCACTAAATAGCAGCTGCACATCATCCGCATACGCATAGGGCGTGCACCAATCACCTATAATGTCAAATAAGTCATTGAGGAAAATAATAAAAAGAAGAGGCCCCAGAACCGAACCTCGAGGAACACCACTCCTAACCGCCAAAACACTCGACGATAGCCCATTAACTGAAACATAAATATGAATAAATAAGCTTGCAGGCACTGCTACCAAAACCGTATATTTGAGATAGCTTGTATATCAAAGTGAAATAATTTACCATGTCAAACGCTTTCTCCAAATCTAGGGAAAGCAAAACACACAACTTTTGGTCGGCCAAGTTATTTCTTATTGAATCTGTTAAACCAAGTAGTAACATAGAAGTGCTTCAACCACGCCGAAAGCCACATTGACAGTCATTCAGCAGAGATTTGCTTTCAATATAAGATATAAGTTGTTCCTTAAGGACATGTTCCACTATTTTGGACAGGATAGGTAATAGGGCTATCGGCCTAAAACCCTGAACAGAACTAGCATCTGATTTTTTCGCAATTGGATTAATTTTAGCAGTCTTCCATTCATCGCGGAAAATAGACGTCATAAGAACAGTGTTGACCAGGTGTAAAAAATAATTGACAACAAACGGGAAAACAATTCTGAGAAATTTCAAGGAAAGCCAATCGTTTCCAGCAGCATTCGATTTTATGGATGAAAATGCACCAAATAATTCTCTTGAGTTAATGATACTGAACGAAAACCCCTGATCACTACAAGAAAATCGTAAAAACCTCTCCACGTATTCCTGCACATCCAATTGATTATTAACAAATGACACGTTCATATCATTAACATCAAGTGACTCTGCAGGCGCTAACTCTGACGGATTCTTACCAATCAACCCATTGTTTCTAATAATTAACCAAAGGGATTTTGGGAGCATATTCTTATCAAAATTTCCAGAATGAGCCTTTCTCTTAATGGTCTTAGTTCTGTTTCTAATTTTACAGTAAATTTTCCAATTATTATCATTCCTATCATTCAGAAATGCCCCATAGGCCAGTTCACTCATGGAATCATGATAACGAACAAGAGGGCATTTCATCCAGTTGTCAGATTCAACTTGTATTTTTATAATCTTCTTCCTAAAAACTGAGTGACGTATTGTAAATCTCCGGAAAATTCGATGATGAAACCTTGTCACGGAGTTCATTAATATTGAAATTATTATGGTCATAAAATTCGAAAAACTGTTCACTGCGACGCACAGATGCATTTAAAGAAATGTAAATAAATGCATGTTTTGAAATACTCGGACAAATAAATTGACCAGATCTTACAACATTACTAGGCGATGAAACCAGAAAATAATCGATCAAAGAAGTCGATTGATGAAACGTATCAAAAAAAAAAAAATATATGTATATTTTTCTTTAGTCAGTAAGTTTTTGCTTAAAGTTACGAATTTTTTTTAACTGATTTGCAATGAAACAGATTCATCAGTCCCTTTAATTTGAGAGCCCACATTAAGTGTTTGGAGTTTTCCAATTCTCAAGACCCATTATAATAGGGTAAATTGGGTTTATCTGGGCCCACAGATACGCTCCACAAAACTAAAGACACAATTAAATTTGTGATCAAAATATCTTTCATTTGAGTACGCACAGTTGGATGTTTCTAGCCGACAAAAAAATATTTTACGTGTTCTTATATTTTTCTCTAATTTCTTTTTTGTCAAGTTTTAAGCTGGGTTGGAGCTCCGGCAAATTTGCCGCTACTATATTCTATTTTATATAATATTGTATTATACACAAATTTGTATAAACATTACAATTTAACAAATTAGGATTTTCTTTAGAAGCACAGCTTTTGACTCCTTATCGTTCAGCTACACGGTTTGTTTTAAAAACTATGCACCAACCAACAATTCGTGGCTGACTATGAAGCAACTGAAGTTGCCAGCTGTCAGTTGCTATCGCTATTCGACCCAATACATTTTTGTAGAAAGTTGCATAAGTATGTGTATTTCGATGGCTTAATATAAAAAGGTTTTTAGTTTTAATGCAATTTCCAAAAATGTGTTGCCTCTTTGTATTAAAAATTTTATTAAGTTTTTTCCTTCCCCTGTCAAGTAACAAAAAATCGAGTTAGGGCCTTTTTATATTAAGCCATGGAATTGCACTTTTCTGTGGGAAAAAATGTAATATCTTGGTTGTTTAAAGTTTTCTCAATTTTATTTTAATAATTACAACTCTATTAAAAATGTTTATTCAAAATTCAAATTTTTTGATTTCGTGTGATTGAGGAGTTACTATGGCAAGTAGTCTAATATTTGAGCTCAAGCTTGTATCTACATATCGTTACCTTAATTTAGAATGGACGTAACTAACATTTTAAAAACTTTGTAGGAGGAAAAAAAACTTAATAAATGCCATAATTTCAGAAATTTTTAAAATTATTTAATGTAGTTTGAATTAAAAAGGGGGATGTATTTTGTTTTTCTATACGAATTTCGTATCGTAACGGATTCGTATCTTTATTACCACATAAATACCTTCACATCAGTACTATTCTTTCTCAAGAAAAGTACGGTTTGCAATATCAAATAGTTGGACAGTTCTAAAGGTATTTCCATAAATTTTCCAACGACAGACTTATTGAGCCGAACTTTGGCGGACAGTAATTCGTAAATATAAGCTGCACAAAAAAATAGTTTTTTGTATTCTTCGGATACAAAACCGTCAATGGTAATAATTTGAATAAGAAACGACTAAATTTAACCTCTCCTAATCTATCCTTATATAGAAATGGCAAACCACGGTTTTTTAAGTGACGATAATACTTAGTAGCTATAGAAAAATACTTCATATTCAAAAATTCGATTACACTTCGTATGTACACGAATCCAATGTACCATCAACTTTCATGTTTATTGATGCCAATCACGACGTAATGAAAATTATTCCATTTGTTTTAAAATGCTATATTCAAAATGATTTGAACATCTTCATTTATTTACTTAAAGTACAAAAATCAAACGTTTTCACTTTTAGGCATTCCCCAGGGATGTCCTCAACATCACTCCAGATATTGATTTGTAAACATTAGTATTTGGAATTGGATGATTACTTGTCTGCATTTGAATAATCACATTTACTTCTTGGTGGCTTGACCAATCTTGGCCTTGGCGGTACCACGGACCTTCTTCATACGGTTGCGACGTTCCTTACGTTGCTTGCGTGTTTGTTTTTTGATTTCCATGAGACCATGACGGACCAAACGGTACTTGGGTTCGAATTTCTTGGCGAAATCCAAAGTATCGTACACTAAGGCAAAGCCAGTGGAGCGACCACCACCGAAACAGGTGCGGAAACCGAAGACAAAGCACACATCGGGGGTAACTTTGTACATGGCGGCGAGTTTCTCGCGGATTTCAGTTTTGCTAACTGAAGCCAAACCAGGATGGATGACATCGCAGACCATTTGCTTTCTGGCAAGCAGGCGGTTGGTCATGAATTTGCGAGTGCGGATAGTGGCGGTCGACATGATTAATTCACTGAAAGAACAAAATAAAGCAACAAGAAGTTAGATTAATGCCGAACAATGGAATGTTTTTAGATCACAAATGTTTCAACACATAACCTCACATTCGAGGGAACGTCATTGCAATGGGTCGCTACCCATTAAACTCCACGTGTTGTCAATTTTTATTTCTTTAAAGCACTAATTTACACACAATTTTGATAGGATTTGGTATCATCAGCATTTCCTATACGATATATTAAGAAATTTAACATTTTTTTAGATTTTTACCTGTTAAAAGTATTAAAACACGTCTTTAGAGCAGACACAAAATTTTGAGAAAGAAAGAAGAAGATAAACGTCGAACCGACACAACCAAGCCGAAGAGAGAAGTTGGTGGCGGCTCTTAATTACTAGTCGGTCGGCGGCGGCACGGCGACGCCCGTTGTGTATTTAAAGCCCAGTATTCAGTTTTTATGAAATTTTCGTTGCCATACATAGCGTCTACAACTGATATAATATCAAATATTTTTATATCAGCAAACGTCAAATTTCATAGCAGGGAGTATTATATTACGTGTGAACTTCAATATTAGTGTTATTGCAATATCATATCAAATATGATAATATTGTTTTCTAATGTTAATGACGACGGCGTGAACTTCAAAAAATTATCTTCGACGGCAGCACACTGGAAAATTTTGTGTCAGCTTCGTTCTCTTGCATATGTGCAAAAAAGAGTACTAAAGGTACGGTCAGATTGGGCAAATATTTGATCAAAATATGTTTTATCATATTTGCTCCAAATGTTGTCAAAGCAATACAGGGTTGATTTTGTGTTCACACTATGCACAATTATTTGTCTCTTTTTGTTTGATCAAACAGGTATCAAATAGCATCAAATAAACAGTAGTTCAAATACATTTCAAAAACTACATTTGCCCTGTGGTCACACTTGAACAAATATTTGCAACAAATAATTCTTTGATAAGCCTGCGAGAAAATACAAATTTGTTTTCTCAAAGATTTTAAGCAAGCTGTCAGAAAACGCAAATTTATTTTCTGAAAAGATTTAAAGAAATTGTCAGTAAATACAATTTTGTTTTTTCAAAAGTTTTAAACAAACTGCAAGAAAATATTTTAAATAACTATGATGCAGGAGGATGAATGTTTTCGTGTTTTATGCTGTGGAGAAGCGACGGAGTTAGTTTTGGAAGAGGATAAATGTTAAAAGCAAATTTGGGCAAGTTTAGTTCCCACTTGCATAGCCAAAAAAGATCACTGGTTTGAGGTAGAACTCATTGTTCTAAGCAAAAAATTGTAAATGCCAATTTTGGTGACAGCCCCTATTTCCGGAGTTATGGGCCTCCAAAGTTCGGATATACGGGAAGATATTATGCTGAATGAGCCACCTTAAGCGATTAATGTGGCCTCTAATATATTTTTGTTATAAACGAAGTTAAAATAAACAAAAAAAATTAAATGACATTTTTTGATAACTCGCTTAGTTATCGAGTTATCCTATGTTGAAATTTTAAAATATTGTCGAATATTTTTTAAATTCTATTTTGCGAGTTTGACAAGCTTGCTCTAAATAATTGTAAGGTCTGACGGAGGAGATTAGAGCACCATTTTCAACATTTTCAGTAGCTTCAAAATTCTAAATAGGGCCAAATTATCCTAATTAGTCGCAGCTTGATTATTTCATACTTTTTACATACTTTATGTAATTTTATTCAAATATGGTTGGAATTTCTATAGTTAGATAGAACAACATCATCAGAAAACTGCTCGTGTATTGAAATATTCAACGAAGAGAGTAAGAGAGCCAGCAGAGAAACGACACGCTACACTCGTTTTCTTTGTTGGCATTCCACTCCATGAGTAAATTTTCTTCTCTATACAATAGTTGCTTTATGGTATCAATAAACACTATTTAAAATTAATTCCCGTCTTCTTTGGACTCTCATTCTCCATCATTTCCATAGTACCTTTTCGATCAGCTGTGCCATAGAGTGACGTCAACAGACTGTCGATAACAGTAGCCATGGTAGAATTGTCTATTATCAAACATGCAAAATCAATAGCCGCGAATTGAATTTTTTTGTTGTGCCAACGTCTTCAAAAATGTTGTCTCGGAGCGGTGCCAATTTAATCTCAAATTGGATTGTGTAAAATGCAAAGATTAGAGAACAAGGTTATCGCTAACCTTCCCGCGATAAACTGCGGTCTAAATGCGGGACTAAATGTCTATACAAATTGTAAGGAGCGGTGGGAAACTTGAAATTTAAAAATTATTAACCGATTTTATGTATTAGATTTTTAAATTTTAATTGGTGTCTTTTAAATTTCAATTGATGTGTTTTAAATTTCAATTGATGTATGTATTTCAAATTTCAATTGATGTGTCTTAAATTCCAATTGGTGTATTTCAAATTTAAATTGATGTCTTATAAATTTCAATTGATGTGTTTTAAATTTCTATTGATGTTTATAAATTTCATTTGATATATTTTAAATTTAAAATTGATGTATTTAAAATATCAATTGATGTTTTAAAAATTTCAGTCGATGTATTTCAAATTTCGAATAGAATTTTTAAATTGCAATTGATGTATTTCAAATTTCAAATGGGATTTTTAAATTTCAATTGATTTTTTCAAAATTTCAATTGGAAATGGTGTTGTCAAATAGTAAAAATTTCTCTTCACTCAAATGCCAACAAACAAAACGAGTGAAACCCTAGTACTTCCCTACTCTCTCTCTTACCCTCTACATTGAATATTTCAATACACGAGCAGCTTTTTGATAGTGTTATTGTATGTAACTATACAAATTCCAACCATGTTGAAGTAAAATTACATAAACTATGCAAAAAGTATGAAATAAGCAAGATATGACGCGAGAGAGAAATGCGTTTGAGTGAACTCCTATCACTTTTTGGTTCTCTTTTACCAGGGTTACCAAGTTGCGCACATCTCTGGTCGTCTACTTTGGTATAACCTGAAATAAATGAATCTTGCTTGTACTTCAGGATGACTGATTTCATATTTTTCATATTTTTAGTTTCAGTTGTCAAATTGCATTTTGTTCTTGTAATTTGACAGTTAGAACCATGCAAACAAAATGCCTGTTGCCCCTCAATTCCAACAACATCTACTTCTACTACCTGTATTATTATACCATGATAGCAGCTGTTCTATGAACACAACCATATGAACACAAAAAATGAACACAACTCCATCATTTTCCGAAACGAGGAGATTTTCCGAATTGCTCTTTGAGTTCCCTTCGTGTTTCGTGATTGTCAAGTAGTGTGTGCTGGGAAAGCAAATTATTAATTTGTTTTTCTTTTATAATTTTTTGATTGGATCAACAACAATAAATATAATTATAAAAGAGGAATCACAATTTGAAAAAGAACGTAAGTGTGTGCGGTAGCTTTATTGGGGGGTAGTGGAGATTTAGAAATTACGAGGGCATTGAAGTTATGTAAGTTTTTTTTGTGGCTGAACAGGCAATTGTTCTCTGGTTAGAATCTGTAGGACATTGTGAACTGGGAGCTTTTCTATAATATAGAAAAAATCATAAACGTTGTGTCATAAAAATTTCTCCACTAACTACACATGATGAAGTTGGGTAGAAGCAAAACACGTTTTACACAGTGTCTGCTTGCCGTCTTTCGTATTCTCTCCCCTGATTTTATTGTATTGCCTTTTTGAATTTGTTGGGGGTTGTTAAGCGAATGTTGTTTGTTCCTGTTGTTAATGCTAATGTTTTTTTTCTTTTCCAATATGCAGTTTGTAATTTAAAGATATACCTGTGCCATCTTTCGAATAAAGGATCCATATAAAAATATGAGAACTTCCACAGTGAGCCGATATGCGTTGCGTTTGAGTTTTGGACAGGTAAGCCAAGAACTATACATCTCCAGCTATGTATTTATAAATTATTTTTAAAATTAATTTTTTATAGCAATGATTTTTAAGATATAAGGATAAGGTGACCTTTTTGTTGGATACTGTTTCCAATATGAACATGATTTGGTGGATGTTAAGAAAAGCATTTTAAATATAACTTTATAATTAGGACAACTTGTTTCAAAATTGCTTGTTTCGGCTAACGCCACGCAATTTACATATCGTCACCTGAAATGCCCAAAGACGTAACCCTCAAAAAATAAAATATATTTTTTGATTGAATATAATACTCCACGCTAAAATATATATGTGCAAAATAGTAGACTGTCAAGTTCCTAAGGTAAGCTGTGGAATGAACGCGTTCAAAGCTGAAATACTTTGGATTTTATGAGGTTTTTTGCTTCTCCTGTAAAATTTTGAAAATGAGGGTTACGTCGTTGGGCATTTTAGGTGACGATATATGCATTGAGGGTCCTTTATTCACAAGGAATAGTGTCCCATAAGACTCATTTTATATAGAAAACTAGATTTTCTTTAAGCGAACTCTTATAACTATCCCATTTTAATGTAATTTTCCATAAAGGAAATTAAATGAATATATCGACTTGTTTGAGAAATATGTAATGAAATATGATACGTAAACATGCGTTCATTCTCCAAATTTATAGCTTGGTGGTACCTGCAACGTAAGAAATTTAAAAAAAAATCACGTTTTTCTTATACACATGTACATTAAAACCAATAATGCAAGAGTAGTTGAATATTTAATAGAACAATTTTGAAGTGTTACCAGCGTTAGCATTAATACGTAATGCCTAAGTGCTGGTTGCAGTCGATGAACGATTCGCTTATAACTTATCAGTGCACTGTGACTTGCACACAACGGTATAGGGTATATAAATGAAATATTACGTCTAATTTATATTATCTAATATGTACTGCCATTGTTTACCTATAATTTTTTGAAGTAATTTAAGTAAATCATTTGACTTCAATAGTAAATAACAAGAGCTTTATAGATACTCGTACTTTCTGAATTTCAAACACATTACTGCATGAGTTTTGAATTTCTGCATTCAATACATATTTTGATTGTCTAGCAGGAAGTCTATCTGATAAAATCGCGATTTGGTACTTTTGAAATTTATATATGTACATAAATCTATAAGGATATTCCGTCTTTTGATTTAGATATTCTTTATCTTCTTCTAGTACACTTTTTCATGAGATAGGATCATTTGCATATTGACATTCAAAATAATTGTATCAAAATGATTAACAAAATACTTTTGAAGTATAATAAACTCCCGTGTAAAAATGTGTACATATTGTGGGATCTATAATATATAATATTACAACTGATCTAGAACTATCTAATTAGGTGTAGTTTGATCTCAATTTTTTTTCCCGTCCACATATAATTGGATCTAACGTGACTTAATTGTGTCTAACGCAAGATATAATTAGGTCTGGGCCGAGATACGGTTATACCTATCCAAATGTTTGATTATATTTGTGGAGCTATACTACATCTACAACTAGATATAGCCTTATATCTCGCCACATCTAATTATATCTCACGCAAAATGCAATTATATTTTGCCAGGACCAATTTGAGATCGAAGTTAACCATATTTCGGCTCAAATAACATCTAAGATCTGATAAGATCCAAACATATCTACACTTTTTTACGCGGGTTAGCAGACCTATTTATATCATAGATTAATACTTATAGTAGATCTACTAGTTCTCCCACCAAATTTATGATATTTGGCCTGGCGTGATATTTACGTTTGATGTTGAAAAGAATTGCTTTACTAATACCAGATAGAGGCAATGGTTCAAAACAACGAACAAAATAACAACAACGGTATTCTGTTTTGTGTGTTAAAATTATTGTGTTAAATACAACACAAATGTATGCCAACAATAACAGTGAATAAAAAAGTTTAAAACACATTTAAATTTCACAGTTTTTCACCAAAATGGCATGAAAAATTAAAGCACGAAGTTATTGTAATTCCACCTGGTGTATATCACTTTTTGTCACACATCTCTCTATCACACCGACCGCATCACGAAGAGTGTGAAAGGAAACGTCAGATGAGACAAATGGCGGCTCTACTATAAATTTACTCTGGTTTATATCTAATAGGATCGAATAAGTCCCGATCTATAACTATTTAGTGTAGTTAGATCTAATTTGGTGTCCAATTTGTCCCGGCCAGTTATAATTGGATCTTACGTGAGACAGTTAGTTCCGGCGAGTCAAGGTTATATCTAGGCCCAGATGTAGCATATCTTGTTAGATATAATCAGACATTTTTCTAGATATAAATTTTTATTTCGCCCAGATCAAATTATATCTCATTATAGACCTGGCCGTCGGTGGTGCAATGGTTAGTGTGCGCGGCTCTTGTACATGAGAACGTGGGTTCGATCCCTGTGATGGCGACACTATCGAGTACTTAGCCATGAAAATGTTTCTCAAAATACCGTTCGGAACCGGTCCTAAACTGTAGGTCCCAATCAATTAGAAAGCGCACATCTCACTGATTGTGAGAAGCTCTCCTCAATCCCTTCATGGGATGTTATGGGACACCATTTTTTTTTTTTTATAGACCTAATTAAATCTCACGTAAGCTCCAGTTATATCAGGCCGGCACGAATATGATATCAAATTATACCTAATTGGACACTTATGTACATATGTATATATTAGTTCTGATCTAATTTATCCTGTTAAATATAACAATTTCTGGATCTAATTAGGTCATCATATCTAAACTTTTTCACGCAGGCTGACCGAAAATGACCCCAGAAAGTTTATTTTTTAAAATTAATATTTTTATTCGGCAATAATTGAGCTACCCAGATGCCAATTGATCTAACTCCACATTTTAACAATTTGGAAACACCAATGATATTGAAATTAAATAGCATACTCAAAATCCTCTGGTTTATATCATTTAAATAAAGCATTTTTGTGTCTCGCACTGGTTTTAGCAAATTCTTATCCGATTTTCTCCACTTTTTGTTTTGTGAAGATCGATCAATTGGCATTGGAAAATTCTTATTATCCTATAAAATTAAGATAATACATTATAGTCTTAAATACTTAGTACATCCTATATTATATTTACTACAGACTATACTATACTTACTACAGACTATACTATACTTATTAAATACTATATTAATTCTATCATAGTATTATAGAAATGCTCAATGTATCAAGAGTATATAAAATATTGACGTTTGCGTATTATCGGTTTTAGGTACCGTGAAAAGAAGTTGACCCCGAAATCACTAATGATATAGTCAATTTCTATCTACATTTTATATAAAAATAATGATAACATATTTGAATGGTAAGAGGAGTTATAAAAGTATCCAGATTTATCATTCGTCATTATCTCAATCATACTACACCTTTTTGTAATGGAGTCTTTAACACTTAAACCCGGTGACATTTGCCCGGATTGTCAGCGGGAGGGTTTGCAAAATCATTTGCGAAATTTCCTACTCAATTTGGAAGATGACGTATTATTAAAATGTGAGAGCGATAATTGCATGTATCCTTACAGTGATGAACTGACATCGTCTGCAGCATCAACAGATGACGAAAGAGAGCTAGAGAGTAATCTAGATTTGTTTATGGCAAATTCTATAATCGGCAATTTACAAAATGCAAGCATTACATCTAAATCTCATAAGTTGGAGGCAACGTCAACATTATTGCCTACAGAAAACAAACTATTTAAGCTTACACAATCCTCAATAACCGCTCATGACGACAATCACAAACAATCTATGCCCTATATATTGGAGTTTAAGAAAGAGCCATTGTTTCAATTTAAAACTGCACCCACGCTACCAACGAAAAAGACTAAGGTCGAAATACAATCTGTTACGACAATTAAAACAGAGCCATTCTCACAAACATCCACAAAACCTACAACCTGCAATACCACTTGCATTCCAATGGATTGGAATTCTCCCACAACATATGGGTTACCCAAAGCCAGTCTTATCAATGGACGCCAGTTTCTACAGCAGATGGAAGCTATGGATAAGAAGACACCATTCACCGGCCATAAATTTAAAGTATTAAAGTCAACAATTAAAATAAAAACAGAACGTAAAAACTCTGACAAATTAAATGCTGAACACAAAAATTTCAGTGAACTTTCCAAATTTTTATTGAATAATATAAACAGTGCACAAAACATCAGCAAGTAGACCATGTGGCAATCACATGCAATTCTTTGAACTTATTACTCGCACTTATGTACAGAAGACATAATTTATTTAATAAATGAATCGATAAGTAAAAATAAATGTAAAAATATTCCATGGTTTGTTTAATTGTTGATACGGTGTTGGGAACCATTGGACATTCAACCAATCATCCTAGTTCTGTTTGAGACTTGATGGGGAAATTCCAATAACATTGTATTCACTTATATGAAATGTGTAATACGTACGAGACGGCAGACAATGCGCAGTTGTTTGTTTAATTGAAATATAATGCGTCGTTATATGAGCAACTCAAATGTCAATTGATCTAACGCTATATTTTAGAAATTTTGAGATTTCAAAGCTATTACAGCTACAACATCTTAATATTATTGTCATATTTAACATCATCTTGTTTATAATCGAATATTAAGGAGTAATCATGAAGTATTATTGGGCATCGCACTAGTTTTATATGAAAATACACACCAGTCCCAATCTTATTTGTTTGCGTATTGTGGAGTTCAATTCAATTAGCCCCTGACTAGCTCATGTGTAGACATATGTAGTAGTGTTGCACAGAATCGAGGAACCGGTTCGGAAGAACTGTTCTTTAATGGAACCGACCGGACCGGGGCTTACAAGAACCGAAAGACGGGTTCAAATGAACCGAAAACGGTTTTTTAAGGATCGAAAAACGGGTTCAAAAGAACCGAAAAATGTTACAAAAACACCGAAAAACGATTGTACTCAAAAACATCTAAGCCTCTTTAGGGCAGCAATTTGCTGAGAACCGACTCGTCAAAAAAATGTGTATTTTTATCAAATTTTATATTCTTATAACAAATTTCACTTACGCCCCTTTGGGACAGAAATTTGCTGAGTACCGCAACCGGTCCAAATACCCTGCTCTTCTCGGAACAGAACTCAACGGAACCGGTTCTTAAAATACGCGGAACCGCACGTCACTAATATGTAGACTACTAATATGTCACTAACACCAATTAGTGCTAACTGCGTAGTTTGATATACACTATGTGGTTAACTCTACTTACTATAAAAATACAAAAAAGGCCGTGTTTTGATTACAAGCAAGCGATTGTCGCTTGTTAAGTTGCAAAGAAAATGGTTATTTACACTATGAGTCATATAAATCAAAAATATCCCAACACTTTAAAAAGATGTAAAAAATGTTTAAACTTAGCGGAAATGTTTCGTGTCGCTAAGTCTTCGCTAAGTGATTCATACAAAACAAGCCATAATCTAAGCAATCTGTGTAACCAAAACACCTCTAAAGTCGGAAGGTATTTTCGGAAAAATTGGGTTCAACATTTGCAAACCATAATTCGGGAGGTACTTAATTTTATAAAAAACATTTATTTTTTTAAATAATTTTTTGTATTTTTTCTTTTATTCTTTAGCCATTTACTGCAATGTGCAAATTTTTACGTCACCATAATGAATAAATTTTATAACAAAAAACCCGAAAATGTTTTTGACGTCATTTTATTTGTGTACAAATAAAAGAAACTTTGTTATGGGGAAAAGCATATGGGAGATGAATTTATAATACTCAGTTCATTAAACGTAAACTACACATTTAAAATATTCTTATATATTTCTTTTTTTTTGTTTGCATCCAGAAATAATAGAGTAAAGAAACTGAACGAAACCAGATCTACATGTTTTTCAAACTGATAACAATGAAAAAGTTGCAGCGCATGATTATTGGAATGCAGCATTTGCTTGTATATGAATTATACAATATTGGTTGCTAGGAGGTTAACATGCACAATATGTATTATTTAATACTTATATGTACCTAACACAACAACAACAAAAAACAAAAATAATCAAGTTTCTTTCGGTATCTACAGTGCACTAAATGTATCAGCTTCAAAACGATTGCCTTGTATTTGCAAGATGTTAAGCCAATAATATGCCATTTTTTATTCCCTGACCATTTTGTAGGGGGATTTAGGCGATTTTAAGCGGCTTCCCATAGAAAGTCGTCGAAATATTATTTTAGCGGGAATTAAAGAAAAATCACGCTTAATACAAATAAAATGGTGTTATTATCTAAAACTAAATAATGAAGAGCGAGCATAGCTTGGGTTTCCTTAATATAATCACACATATATTAGCAGAATTGCTGGTTTTATTTGTAACATTAACATTTATTTCCCGCGAAACTAATTTTTCAACGACTTTTTGTGGACAGCCGCTTAATACCGCTTAGCTCTTCATACAAAGTGGTCGAAACATTAGTTTACCGGGGAATAATAAAAGGGGCCTATTATCTCACTACTTCCAATATACTTGTATTTGATTGTCCCATCAATATTACAAAACTTTTGAAATTGGTTTATCTATTGCTTCTTAAATATTATAAAACTTATTAAAATCTTAATTGTTATCAATAGTGTTATAATAAATGTATACAATTAACGTTTTTTTTTAAAGTATTTCTCTTATCTTTTCTCGCAAAGGAAATACAACCTGTCTGAGCTATTTATACGACAAGTTTCTGTATCTGCGACGTAACGCCGCCACATTGTCGTTGAACTTGGATGTTTTGCCTTTTGTGTTTTTATTTTGTTTATAATTGCGTTTTTGTTGATGTCGTCGGGCAATCGTCCAATTGAAATTATTTTTAATTTTTCAAACACAAAAATGTTTTTATTTTAAAATATCAGGTGGTGTTTTTAGCTTGCATTTGGAATTTTATTTTATTTATACTTATAAAGGGTAGGGGTAATCTTAGATCGGAAACTGAATTGGAAGCACCACATAGATGACAGGGTCGATAAGGAAGAAGGGCTATAGGATCCAAATGGGGTCTCAAACCGAATATAACACACTGGCTCTACAGAAGCGTAAACAGGCCCGTATTAACATATGCTTCTGTAATGGATATGGAAATGTAATGGAATGGAAATATAACATCGCAATACTGCAGAGGGTTCAGCGAATGTGCTGCATTGGGATTAGTGGTGCAATAAGGACAACTTTGACAAGAGCCATGGAGACTATTTTACGTATCCAGCCAATCGAGATTAGAGTCAAATACGAGGCCGCCCAAGCAACAGGTGAATGGATTAACAGGCATCTTACGTCAAAACACCAACGGATAATTGAGGTCTTAGTCGGGTACACGCAAGATCGGGCGATTACGGAGTGTGTCAAATGGCTCGGCGATAATACAAACCTAACCGAGGCAAATATCTTCACGGATAGCCAATGGAAATCAAAGCAATGTCATCGAAAACTGTCAAATCTAGAACGCACCTTGACTGAAAGAAGGTTATAAACGATTATTCTATGCACGGCAGACTCAACATCATCTGGATGCCGGGGTACAGCGGAGTATTCGGCAACGAACGAGCGAACCTCCTAGCAACGAAAGCCAGGAAACTCCAAACGGCGAGCCTAGAGGGAGCGAAACCCTTTGGAGTGACGAAGGCTGAGTTGAGTAAATGGGCGGAGTCGGCACATATAGTCCAGTGGTACCCTATGGGGAGAACCAAATGGATTGAGGACAAAAGGTTTGCTGAAACTGGGAAAATCTTAAATGAGCAAGAGGATGGGAGTCTTAACGGAGCATTCGGGATTACGGGCCCATTTGTACCGTATTGGACTAGTGGCGAATAGTGAGTGCAGGGCATGCATGGAGGACGATGAGACGATGGAGCATTTCTTATGCCACTGTCCGGCCATCACACAAGCTAGATCCCGATATCTTTCGGACAGTAGGATACTGGACATGACCAAACTTGTGGGTATGGACTGAAACAACGTAAGGAATTTCGTGAATAGCACCGAATTCCTATAAGAGATATACTAAATTAGTAGGGTTAACTTAGAGCGCACTACAATTCGAATCAGCGGCTTAAGTGTATGTCTTCTGACATGGGAAGGTTTAGAGTGCTCATTTTGAACACTCAACATCGCACCCCTTTTTTCAAACTAACTATAAGTGGTGGACTATGTAAAATTTAAAATTTGAACTCTCGTTATTGACAGTTATAAAGTGACACATTGATGGAGCTCATGGTCGCATTAGGGGCTCGGAAAATCCACGCATCGTCAATTGACGCCTTAAAACCAGAGTTCGCAAAATATGGTCACTCAAAAGACCGAAAAAATGAGACCAAATCGTTCAGTGTCTGAACAGAAACCCTCTTTTCCGTTTCGTTCGTGTTCTCGCTCTCGGGTTTCGTGTTGAGCGCAACACACGAATCGGTCTCTTACTGACCGGTCGATATGAACAGAACCGTTCTTCGCTCAGCTACTGGGAGTCAGTAAGTGAGCAAAGCCAACAAAAGATCCGCATAAAAGGTCTTTATTTTTATTGTTGCATTTGCCTTATGTTGTTGCCTTAGATATTTCGTCACAGGCAAAGCATTAAAGAGGAAGGGAGAGGAGGATATGGCGGTCATTTGTGTGTATATGCGTATGCAGTAATAGCCAGAGGCGCCGCACACATACACGTTCAGAAGACCGTTTGCCGAGTTTTTACGACATAAAGTGTCTCGAGTGAACACATGAGCCGAGCGAGCAAACAAAACGGTCGTTGGTTGAGCGAAGATCAAGCCAAAGAAGAACGAAGTTTGAGGGTTTTTTGGCGACAGTTTCGCATCGTGTCAGTGGACGATTGGTTTTTTTCTGACAACAAGCATGAAAGAGACCAATTATTGCGAGCTCTGCTTAAAACACGAAATCGACATTGTAGTTTAGACTAAAAGGCCACTTTCATTTCATTTATTTATTTATTTCTAAAACCAAACAGTCATATATTGTAGTGTTGGTTTTAATGGGAAAATTTTCAAGTTTTGTTACACTCTTACATCTAAGAAAATATTAAAATATCACTATGTTTTACAAGCAAACATAATACTATTTATATGCAAAAATCAAATAGCTCCTTTTTAAAACTTGAAGCATATTGCTTAACAGTTGAATATTCGATGATAGGAGGCCAGAGACGTACGCTATTTATAAAAAATTGTCTCTCGGACGTCCATTCATCGATTTGATCTTGCAAACTTTATGCGGGTATATAAGTGTTCGGGTGTTTTGTTATATATGATCTTATGTAGAAGTATTATACACATTGTTTTAGACAGATTATCAAAAGATATATTAAACATTTGATAAGCACACTGAGATATCTGTCGTCTGGTCTTTTTAAAAACATGCCGCGCAATGTTGTTATACGCCACATTCAGCTTGCCACAACTTCACATACATAAAGCAAGATAAGGATGAGGTATGACTATGCTAAAAGCATTCGAATTTCAATAGGTGTAGAGAGTTGAACTGATCATAAGTTTCTTAGCATACCATTCACCTTGCCAAAAGCGCCATTTATATGGTTAATCCAACTAAGCTTGGAGTTAAAAGCATTCTGAACACTAGCTACTTCGGTGTTATTGATTTTCACAGTCTTCCTCATTGATTGTAACCAGTGGTTTGAAATTGCTGTTGGCCCTTTGGTAGATTAGATTTAAGTCACTGTTAATGTTTATTCATAACGTAATATCCTTCAACTTATCACTTCTGTAGAGCTGCACACCATCAGCATACTTTTGAATGTAACATGTGTATATTTGGTATATAGATCGAAAGGAGAAGTGACCCAAGAACATATTGTTACGAATAAGTAAAAGCTTTTGCTTACTGTTAATGACTCTACTAACAGTATGTAAACAACAGGCGGTTAGTGCTGCGCTTGAAAGTATGCATTGTAACAACGCACCAGCTCGCTAAACCAGTAGCATGAATTCACCTCAGTAAAGATAATTCTCCTGTGTAGGAGAATGTTCTACAAAGATAAACAACAACAACAACATCTAGTTTCTAGAAGGTTCTTGAATTCGCTAGATATATGTACCTTCATTTGTGTATGGTGAGTTGGTATAAATAGCGGAGGTCTTTGGAATGGAGAGTTCAGTTGGTGATTAAACCCCGTAAAGTAAGCAACGCGAATTGATAGTAAAATACAAGACTTGTTAACGTGTTATAAATAAAGTAAACTGTTGTACTGTATAAATAAATAAAAGGAAGTGATACCGTTGTAATTATCGTAATTAAAAACGAACCTTGTTTTATTATTGGGAATAAAACAACGCAAAAAGGACGAATAAGGAAATTCGTAACATTGGTGTCAGAAGTGAAATTACGAATTAAGGACAACGATGAAGTTTGAGGAACTCAAAGTTGAACAGCTAAAAAAGGAGTTGAGCAAATTGGATCAACCGACAGCTGGTAATAAAGTAGAGCTGCAGAGGCGATTAATAGAAGAATTTAAACGCCGAAACATCAACATTGACACATATCAGTTCGAGTGCAAAGACGAAATGGAGGTTTGTGCAAAAGAAGCAACTGGTAATGTAGATGTTTCTACAATGTTTGCTGCCATGATGGCCAAATTGAACGAAAATTCTAGAATTATGAACGAGAATTCTAGAATTATGAACGAGAAATTGGACGAGAATTCTAGAATTATGGACGAAAAACTTGAAAAGAAATTTGGCGAGAATTCTAGAATTATGGACGATAAATTAAGAGAGAATTCTAGAATTATTCAAGAAACATCAAATGCCACAAATGAGAAACTGCAAGAAATCTCCGAAGTTGTGAGCAATATGGAGATTCAAGTGAACGATAAATTCGAAAAGGTTGAAGAAAAAATCGAGGAAATGGGGCAGAAGATTGAAGAAGTCGAACATAAGTTCGAGGAAGTCGAACGGGAACTAAAAAACGATGTAAGCGAATTGCAAAGGAAAATGAATGAACTTCAGTTGCAAGAGGGTCCGGTGCGAGTAATTTCTGAAGGCTCTAGTAGATTGAAAGCTCCCAGTTTCGATGGCTCTACACCTTTCGATGTTTTTAAATTCCAATTCGAAATGGTCGCAATTAAGAACTTGTGGAACAGCAACGACAAAGCCGTTGACCTTATTTTAGCACTAAAAGGCAACGCAGCAGAAGTCCTTCAGAGCATTCCCGTCAGTGCCAGAAACAACTACGAGGATATACTGGCTGCGTTACAACGCAAGTATGGTGGCGATCACAAGAAGGATTTATATCGCATGGAATTGAGAGGCAGAGTGCAAAAGCATAATGAAACGCTTCAGGACTTCGCAACCGAGGTGGAACGTTTGGTGTTGATGACTTATCCTGGTGAGTCCCACCCATTCTTGGATCAATTTAAGATTGAAGCATTCGTCAACGGCATCCGTGATCCTGACATAAAATACGTGACTTGTGCCACACAAAAAGCTACATTCGCCGAAACTGTTTCGTTCGCATTGGCACAGGAAACAGCAAAATTTGTGTCCAAGCCTCAAATACAAAGAGTTAGAAAAATTGAAATGGAGTCGGAGGCAGGAGATTTGAAGGGTGCCATAAACGATCTTAAAGAAATCACCCAAACCCTAAGCAAGGCGTTACCAGGCGGAAGTAAGCCCAGACCAAAGTGCTACAATTGCGACAAACCTGGTCATATTTCACGAAACTGCAGAGAGCCACGAAAACGATCAAGATCGAGCTCACCCCAACGTGGCAATAAACGGGTAAATTTTACTACACAAAATGAATCTCCGTTAAACTAAAACGAGCTAGCCCAGAGGGGCATGGACTAGCTCCCACAACCGAGGGCCCCACGATCTCCATCTCAATAATACAACAGAAAAACAACAACCTCACTGTCTACGGAGCTATCGGTGGTCGGAAGCGCATATTGACTATGGACACAGGCGCGTCACAATCTATCATCAGATCTGATTTGATAAATGGACCAATAGAATCGTTACATGGTGTAAGACTCCGCACAGCAACGGGTGAACCAGCAACTGTACATGGTAAAGTTAAATTGAAGTTAGCCATTGCCAACATGAGCATCGAACACGTGTTTATTGTCGCCGACATTGTAGATGAAGTGATAATTGGCGCAGATTTTATGATTGCCCAAGGCCTCAAGTTAGATATGGGGCAGCAAATTTTGACGTGGGCTAATGTGGAAATTCCTCTCAATGTGGGATACGACAATACAACACAGATTAAAAGGCTGATCGCTTACAAAGATGTAAAATTGCCACCAAAATCAGAAACCATAGTATGGGCCCGAATGGAGGGAGATTGTGAGATCGGCGGTTTGTGGGTAGTGGAACCGGCAAGTATAAACAACTATAACATCATCACTGCCAAAGCTCTAGTAAGAACTAATAATGAAGGATACTTGCCTGTACGAGTTCTAAATTTGTCCAACAACGAGGAGGTGATCGGCGACCGCACAGAAATTGCAGAATGTACACCAGTCGAGGCGGTCATCAACTGTGAAGTTAATTCTGACTGCAGCAAACTATCAGAAAAGGAGCAGAAAGTGCTGGAGTCGCATCTCAGTGAGTGGGTGCGAGAACTAAAGCCTTCTGATAGGAACAAAGCAAAGAAAATACTGTGGAAGCATGCGTCTGCCTTCGCCCTGAAAAAAGAATGCCAAGGTAGAACATCAATGGTAAAGCATGACATCAATACAGGGGAAGCGAGACCAATAAAACAGGCGCCCAGAAGTCTTCCACTTGCAAAAAGAGATGAGGTAAAGAAACTGGTAGCTGAAATGCAGAAGGATGGTGTAATCGAACCTTCTTCAAGTCCATGGACCTCGCCGGTGGTACTAGTTAAGAAGAAAGATGGAAGTACCCGATTTTGTGTGGATTATAGAAAGCTCAACGACGTCACCAAAAAGGACAGTTATCCACTACCAAGAATTGATGACACATTGGATACGTTGTCAGGAACAAAATGGTTCTCCACGCTGGACTTGCAAAGTGGTTATTGGCAAGTAGAAATCAGCGAGAAAGATAAGGAGAAAACTGCATTCAGCGTAGGGGATGGTCTGTGGCAGTTTAAAGTAATGCCATTTGGACTATGTAACGCTCCAGCCACCTTCGAGCGATTAATGGAGTGCGTGTTGAAAGGACTTCATTGGCGAACATGCTTGGTATACCTAGACGACATCATTGTCATGGGGAAAACATTCGATGAACACCTGAAGAATCTTAAAGAAGTCCTTCAACGTATAACCGCGGCTGGGTTGAAACTCAGCCCGAAGAAGTGTTCTCTGTTCCAGAAAGAAGTAAAATATTTGGGACATCGAGTGACAGCAGATGGCATTTCTACCGATGAAGACAAAATCCTGACAGTGAAGGATTGGCCACGACCGCAGAATCTCCATGAATTACGCAGTTTTCTAGGACTCTGTACGTACTACAGACAGTTTGTGCCGGGTTTCGCCACAGTGGCTGCAAGTCTTCACGAGCTGACAATGAAAAGTCGGCCGTACTGTTGGAGCGAAAAACAAGAAGAGTCATTCCACCAACTGAAGCAATATTTATGCACGGCTCCTTTGCTTGCATATCCTGTTGCTGGAGAGAAATTCGCGTTGGATACTGAAGCGAGTGGTTACGGAATAGGTGGCGTGCTCTCGCAGGAAATCAATGGCCAAGAAAAAGTTATTGGGTACTACAGCAGAATACTCTCAAAGCCAGAGAAAAATTACTGTGTTACGAGACGAGAGCTACTGGCCGTCATAGAGTGTGTCAAACACTACCACAAGTATCTGTACGGCCAGCCTTTCCAGTTAAGAACCGATCATGCGGCGCTAAGGTGGCTACTGCAATTTAAGAACCCCGAAGGCCAACTTGCTCGTTGGATTGAAAGACTGCAGAGCTATGACTTCAGCATTGAGCATAGAAAAGGAGGAAAACACGGTAATGCTGATGCCCTGTCACGTCGTCCATGCAAGCTGGAATGCAAACACTGCTCAAAAGCAGAGGTGAAAGAAAACATCATTGACGTACGTCTGCTTCGACTAGAATCCAACGAAGACTGGTCAACAGCACAAAGAAGCGACCCTATACTGGCAAAAATCATTTCTGCAAAAGAAAATGGTGAAAGACCAACACGCAATGACATCGCCTCAGAGAGCCCCCTGATGAAAGCATACTGGGCCCAGTGGAACAGCCTAAAATTATTGGATGGTTGCCTATACCGGTTATGGGAAAGTAAGGACGGTAAAATAGTCAAAAAGTTAATAGTGGTACCTTCCTCCAAGGAAAAAGAGATAATGAGCGGAGGACATCTAGGAATAACCAAGACCATTGAAAAGCTAAAGCAACGGTTCTACTGGATTGGCTGTCAACAAGCGGTAGCCGATTGGATAGCAAATTGCACCCAATGCATGACAGCTAAGGGACCAACGCGAAGAAGTCATGGCCACATGCAGCAATACAACTCAGGTGCACCCTTTGAGCGTATAGCTATGGATGTGGCTGGTCCATTTCCCGTCAGTAGCTCTGGAAACCAGTACGTCTTAGTGGTTATGGATTACTTCAGTAAATGGCCCGAAGTATACCCTGTTCCAAATCAGGAAGCGAAGACTATAATTAAAGTGTTTGTGGATAACTGGATATGCCGTTTTGGTGTCCCCTCGCAGCTCCATTCGGACCAGGGTAGGAATTTTGAATCGACCATCTTCAAAGAAATGTGTGAGTCATACGGTATTCGGAAAACAAGAACAACACCATTGCATCCTCAGTCTGACGGAATGGTTGAAAGATTCAACCGAACTCTTGAAGAATACCTAAGAAAAGTAGTCAGCGCAGATCAAAGAGATTGGGATGAGCACATACCGAAGTTCCTTTTGGCATATAGGACGGCCACCCATGACTCCACTTCGCGAACACCCGCTAAAGTAATTTTCGGAAATGAGCTGAAGCTGCCTGGAGATTTGGAGTTCGGTACCATACCAGCGTCTGACCCTGCGAACAGTGATGTCAATTACCATGATACGGGGGACCTTAATGATCTCCATGAATTTGTGCGCAACAAATTAAAAATGGTCAGTAACAAAATGAAAGCCAGATACGACCGAGCGGCAAATTCAGAAGGATTTCATGAAGGCCAGCTAGTTTTACTGTTCAACCCACAGCGCAAGAAGGGTTTATCTCCAAAACTTCAGACTCACTGGGAAGGCCCTTACAAGGTTGTCAAACGAATAAATGACGTGGTTTATCGAATCCAGAAAAGCCAAAGTCCAAGAGCTAAAATGAAAGTCGTGCATTTGGAAAGACTAGCTCTGTATGGAAAACGGAGGGTTGAGCCTGCTCGGGACGAACAGGCTTAAGTGGGGGGCAGTGTTACGAATAAGTAAAAGCTTTTGCTTACTGTTAATGACTCTACTAACAGTATGTAAACAACAGGCGGTTAGTGCTGCGCCTGAAAGTATGCATTGTAACAACGCACCAGCTCGCTAAACCAGTAGCATGAATTCACCTCAGTAAAGATAATTCTCCTGTGTAGGAGAATGTTCTACAAAGATAAACAACAACAACAACATCTAGTTTCTAGAAGGTTCTTGAATTCGCTAGATATATGTACCTTCATTTGTGTATGGTGAGTTGGTATAAATAGCGGAGGTCTTTGGAATGGAGAGTTCAGTTGGTGATTAAACCCCGTAAAGTAAGCAACGCGAATTGATAGTAAAATACAAGACTTGTTAACGTGTTATAAATAAAGTAAACTGTTGTACTGTATAAATAAATAAAAGGAAGTGATACCGTTGTAATTATCGTAATTAAAAACGAACCTTGTTTTATTATTGGGAATAAAACAACGCAAAAAGGACGAATAAGGAAATTCGTAACAATATCTTTGAGGAACTCCCTTCGGCACTCTCAGAGCATTTGATCGATTGTTATCAATTAGAGTTACTTGTGATCGATGCGATGAATAAGATGATATTAGTTTGCATGCTGTTTGTGTGAAATTAAAAAGTTTTTTAATATGAAGTATTTTATGGTCATCCGTGTCGAAGGCTTTGCTGTCGTCTAGGAGAACTTAAAATTAGCACCATTTTTCCATCGAGTTTCTGCCGAAGATATTCAACCACATCGATAATAGACGTTATGAAACTCATTTTTTCTAAAGCAGTTACTTATCGTATTACTCATTATAACTTCAAGCGCATAAGACAGGATGGTGATTGGACAAAACTCATTGTTCTGCTTACTTACTGGTTTTATAAATTTTACATGGCACACCCTTAAATATTTGCAATTCATTTTGTAATACATAAGACTTTTAGGTATATACATATATCATATTGCAATCAAAATTTCGTGAATTTTATATTTCTTAAATTGCCTTTAATACTTATTATTATAATATTTTTGCAGTTTTAATAATTATATTTTTTCTGTTTCTGGTTACAGACTTCTTCAGCCCCAGCTTCAGGCAGTTTGACCAATACCGGTAGTCCAGATCGTGTTATAACACGTTCGGCTACTTGTTTGGCTTTATTTGGTATTGCCCTCTCATCGTTCAGTCTAAAACAAATGTTGGCCACCAGTACTAATAAATCAACCATACCATTGCGAAAATTTTAAATTCCATATGCAAATTAGAAATCAAGAGGAGTAGGAAATGATGCCTCTCTGTTTATGTTCTTATTATTTGCCTATTGCTTCTCGATAATTTGTTTTGCAACAGCAACAAGCCGCGGAGGACAGTATGTGCAACAAGCAATGGAAGGGGGAGGAACAAGAAAACATTGGAAACATCTCAATATCATCACACCATAATCATTAACAAAGAACTTCAAAATCTGAAGAACAAAAAAAGAGAAAACCCCGAAGGATAGACAATGATTGACTGATTAGATTACCAGCAGCAAAGCAGCGGAAAAGAAATGCGGTGCAGGCGGTCAACCAAAGTCTAGCTGTAACAAAAAAATAGAAAAAAAATATTTTGAAACTTAGAAGAATTTACCAAGAAAGACAGACACAGGCGGACAATATCTTTTGTAAGATGCAATAGTAAATTTGTATTTATAGAAGATGTACTGGAGGGAAAAGGACATGATTATATTTGTTTACTTGTTTCATTTATCTTTTTTTCCTCATTTAGCAAGTAAGCATTTCGTTTCCACAACAACTCCTACAACGGATTTAAAACAAAAGATATTATTTCTAGCATGGGTTTAGTTTAAAGATTCATTTATCTATGTTTAGTTATCATTGTCATTATCTTTTTCATTATTAGCATTATAATAATTTTAATACGGCGATTTAGATACATATATAGATTTGTTAGTTGTAGACATTTTCTATATATGTTTTTAAACTAAACTCTATAAAAATTCAGCAAGGAAATGTCTTGTTCACATTTTATAATATTCATATTTCTCTTATAATTTTTTATATCATTTATAAATTCATTTTGAAATATTGTCATCTTGCAAATATTGTTGTGAAAAAAACTAAACAAAACGTTTATTTTTCTTTAGGAAATTTAATTTTACTTTATACGTAGTTGATTTATTATTAACAAAATATATGGTTTTTCTTTGATTTATTATAAATTGTCAGTAAATATTTTAAAATTTATTTTATTTGCCTACAATTTTTGTGGAACTGCATGCGAATATAATGATCGCCTCTTTCATTAATAAAAGTGGTATTATTTTTATTAAATTATGTGTTGATTCATTTTGTCCATTTCATACCGCAGAGGAATCGGATATCGGAACGTTGAATATTTGTCAGTATCCGAACGTCTTACTACTAGGTATTGTCACCGTAAGATTTGGGAGACGGTCAGCTCCGGAATTATGTAACTTTGTAACGAAAAAAACAGTAGATAAATTTGCAAAATTTCTTCAAAATAGTACCGCACCAATTCAGCATACATACAGTAGTGGACTAAAGTGGACACATGAATGTGGATAAAAGAATGTAGACAAGAATCTAAAAGCTCGTATTAATTTTTGTTCAATGCATAAAAACTGGACATCTGATGACTGGAAACGATTGATTTGGTCAGATGAAACAAAAACTAATCATTTCCAATCTGATGGAATACAATATTGTTGGAAGAGACCCGGTGAAACCATTCAGCGTCGCCATGTCAAGCAAACACGGTGGTGGGAGTGTAATGCTGTGGGGAGGTTTCACTTCCTGGGGCATTGGTCCTCTAGTGAAAATAAAAGTTGTGAATAAGTAGTACTAAGTATTTTGCAGAACAATTTTCACAAAATTCACTGCGCAAAATTCAAACTTTGCACAAAGAAAAACTTGCCGAAATTTTCAAATATGGTCAGTACTGGATAAAAGCGGTCACAATTTGCAATATTTTTTTTATTATTAATTTTTTAACTATATAGTGTACTTTATTTAGGTTTTTATTGATGGAGAATGTTTTAGTTTAATTAAATATATTTTCATTTGGAATTTACAAAATAAAGAAAGAAATCAATAACAGCTGCCCTTATAACACAACCTCTTATATTAATCCTGTCTGCATGGGTTGTAATTAATGTACATGTTCAGTGAAGTACATTTCCTTTACTTTTCCATTTCCTGTTCACATAAAAGGTATATCTGCGTACTTTTCCAGTAAAAACTATCCAGTAAGTATTTTTGAGAGAGTAAGCTAAATTTTACTCTCCCAGTAAAACATCACAAAACGTACACAGACGACATCCAGTAATCACTTGCAAGAAATAAGAACTTGTATGTAAACAGCTGATGTGCAATGTAAACATTGTGAGAACCAACAAACGTAGTTCGAACAAAATACTACAAATCACCAAAACTGTATTCTTTTTTAAAAGAAATAGCTAAAGGTTAATTACAGAGCATTGCACAATCACCTTTTATCTTAAAATGTAAGATTCCAAAGATTAATTTGTTGTTTTATACTCTTTATATTTTCTAATTTTGTTTGTTTACACAAATCATATGTTTCAAAACATATGTTATTATTTGCAAATTCTTACTGGCAAAAATTTCTCCAGTAAAAACTTGCAAGTTCTTTATCATCGAACTGTCAAAATAATCTCTCTTGATCTCTCGTTACTGGCTTTTTGGTGTAAACGAACACTAAGTCTGTTCGCGTACTGGATAATTTGTACAAATTATTACTATTTCTTACTTGATAGTGTTCGTTTACACCAAAAAGCCAGTAACGAGAGAGCAAGAGAGAGATTATTTTGACAGTTCGATGATAGAGAACTTGCAAGTTTTTACTGGAGAAATTTTTGCCAGTAAGAATTTGCAAGTAATAACATATTGATTTTGACAATAACTGGGTACGGAAATTACAACAATGCTAACGCTACTACCTTGTATTTGTATCATGAATAAAATGAACTATTTACACAATATAATAGCATACAACATATACATACATAGTAAAGGTTTTGTTTGTTTGTGTTTTGTTTTGCTTTGAGTTTTTTTATTTTCTTTAAATCTGTTTTTTATTAGTAGTTTTGAGGCTCTTCCTTTTTTGCTTTACTTGCTCTCTTTGCGTTCTGTCAAAATTAAAATTTTTTAAAGTTTGCGTCAGCACTATTTCGGGAGCTCGCATTATAATACATGCAAACACAACCTATTGTGAGTGATTTTACGCTTTCCGTCCTTGGTTAGGTAGTGGTCTAAAATCGAACAAAATTCTCAATTCTTAATTCACTATGCAATTTACTTAAATTACACATTGAAACTAAAAATTGCACCATTGTTTAGCAAAGCTCAGTGAAAGAATTCTTCTCTTGACGTTAAAACTTGCAACTTTTAGACGTTTGATTCCCTTCAGTACAAAAAAAAAAGCGATGTGTTAATCTATGTTGTTATTCTATCATAGAGTAATACTTAACAGTTTCCATTACTCTCTTCGATGCCTCTTCATGACGACGAGGTAGTAGGCCATTTCATAGAGTTTTATTTGCTGCTGTATTTTATCAATTTTACACTTTCGTTGGACATTAAACGGACAGAAATCAAAAGGAAAGCGTATTTCCGTTCAATGCAAACAACGTAAAACATAATTTAGCTGTCATTAGTATGAATAAACACTATTGTTGCTGTCTTCTTTGGTCTCTCATTCTCCATCATTTCCCTAGTACCTTTTCCTAGTACCCTGATTCTATCTAATATGTTAATCTATGTAAAATCTTAACTTTCAAATTTTAAATTAATATAGCGGCATTTACACCTACCAAGTTTATCGCATTTTCGGGATTATTGGCGTTTTTTTCTTACGGAGTTTGACATTTATAATCCCTACAAGGCGATAATCTTGGTAGGTGTAACTGCAGTTTAACTCAGAGAGTACAGCGGTTTCGAAAATATAAAAAAATAAAAACAAAATTGTCTGGCAACTACTTGCATCAGCTGTTTTTGAAAGATTTCTCACAAAAGGAAAGAAAAGAAAACATAAAAAGTATGATGACGTTTTGCGTTGTCAGATTTTATACATATTCCACATCAGAATAATAATTTGTCCACCTTTGCCGATATTGTGGTAGTTTATTGAAATTGAAAAGATAAACAACATCTATGGCCTAAATCTGAAGTTATTTGAGTACTCTGAACAAAAACTCTGAAGGAACGACATACAAACCAGCCAACACAAGGAAGCCAATAACAAATATTGTGTACGAAGAGAAAAGGCTCTATTTTTTCCTCCGGAAGTAAAATGGGCATAAATGTCAGCAGGCAAGCGGATTTGGCCAGCAATGAGCTGCTGCAAAAATTCGTGGGACGAAGTCATGTTTCACATGAGGATACAGAATTCTGGCAGAAGCTGCTTAACTACAACATCACAATACCGGAGAATACACAGGATCAATTGAATTTGGACTCAAGATTGGAGTCGTTGTGTCAATTGTTTATAAGTAACAATTTGAAGACTGGAAATTTCGGTTCATTAATTACCGTATTCTTGACGAAGGCCGCTGAATTGTTATCACTCTCGGATCAGGAGAGTAACATGCACATATGGCAGACATTCAATGCATTGTTTATCATACGTTCACTGGTCAAGTACATCACAGAGACGGGATCAGAATTTCAACTATTGCAACA
Source organism: Phaonia tiefii (assembly GCA_963931995.1). Lineage (NCBI taxonomy): Eukaryota > Metazoa > Arthropoda > Insecta > Diptera > Muscidae > Phaonia > Phaonia tiefii. Next base: position 198,882,575 of record OZ008371.1, read on the forward strand.
TTTTGAGGCAATGCCCAATGTACACTTGTTAAAAGCGGAAGAAGAAGCTGCAGCTGCAGGTGCACCATCAGAAAGTACAGCAATTGCCGTAGAGGCAACCGAGTTGGATGACGCTGCTGCGACGTTAAAAGCGGCCGCAGCAGCTGCCGCTGTTATGGTGGATGGCTCAAAGTTTGAGACATTTATTGATGCGATATTCAATTTGATAGTTGTAATTCCAGTCAAGTAAGTGTTGCTTCATGGACTTACATACTATTGATCGTTAATGGAAAGATTGCCATTAAACATATCTTATTAGAAAATCCAAACAGACCTTATAAGAACATATTAAGGATAAGAGTCGTAATTTTGAAACAGTCAGTGTATTATAAAGTCGACTTTAAAATTGATTAACTTTAAATTGATGTTAATTTTTTTCCTGATTGTCTTACGATACCTTTTACTTCCATTGGTACACTGAAACTAGAATTCCAACTTGCCATTTGATTACACTTAATAGTTATTCTCGGCACGATTTTGATCTATGGCGACAATACGTAAAACAACTTGGGTACAACACAAATGTTCGACACTTGAGCAGACATCTTTAGAAAAGACAAAGATCTTATCCCAAGTTTTTAAGACTGCTTACTCTTTATTCTGATTAAAAATTGGGGTTGAATTGCCGCAGCCGTTCCGTATAGTAATTTGATTTACGAAAGTGTTTTTAAAGGGCCAATCTGATGGTCACTTCTAAATAATTCGATTTGCAGGAATCTTTATTCCACTACTGTTGAATTTTATATAGAGAGAATCTTATTCAGTATCACCGGAAGTGTTAGCTGATGTAGTTTAAGATTTTGCAGCTTAGTAGCTCAGTGATGGAATAGGATTCCTTCAAATGAATAATTAGATTTGAAGGAATCTTATTCCACCACTGACTATGTATCAACAATTATTTCGTTTGTTTGGATTCAAGTTTCAATTTTATCGCACATCTCAAATACGGAAACGGTAATTCGACCTCTGATCTTAAAATCGTTGAAGTTAGTATAAGAAGAATATTATTCGGTATCGCCGGAGGAAGTGTTAGCTGATGCAGTTATAGAATTTGCAGCTATGTAATCTGTGTTCTGCTTAATATCTGTCATATGTTTCATTTTCCGTTTCAGAGAATTCACATATCATCTACACCTGGAAGCGGTAAACACCTTGATAACTTTACTATCCGTTCACCTTTTCACTCAACAGCCAACAGATAAATCCATTATCTTCCGTACTGTGTACAAGTGTCAACATGCTAACGTCTTAATGTCCGCCTTATTGCACTTTGTTGCTCGTCTTGTGGAGGTGCCCCAAACGATGTTTGGTTCCACAACAGCCGGTTCATTTGTATTTGGCATTGCTGAGTCCTTGCTGTCAATCTTCAGCTTTCGCAAGCAACAGGATGTACTAAGTACTATATACTCTACGGGAGCTGAGTTATCACTGCATTTCCGTCAGCACTATCCACTTGCAAATCAAAGTCTTCTTTTAATTTTGATTCTTACAAACCACTGTACCACAAAAGAGAACTCATATCGGTCTTCATTGTTTGGTTGTGCCGATTCTAAGGACGCAACGTCCAAGGAATCCGCCACATTTCACATTGATTTTACTGGCGTTTATGAAACCTTGTGTCGTATAGTAACCATAGATCAAGCCACGTTACTATTGTACTTGTTACTCCATCGCAATCAACGATTTTATAGTTTTGTTATGGCCCAACAGGATTTGGAGAAATTGGTGACACCCATATTACAGACATTATACCATGCTCCCGATAGCACCTCGCATCACATTTATATGTCGTTGATTGTCCTGCTGATCCTAAGCGAAGACGACGGTTTCAATAAAAATGTCCATAATATTGTAAGTGACAAGACGTTTTAAATATAAATTTTAATTGTGAAGCTAAGCTGGGCTTATTAAATGTCATATCTCTCTTCTTTCCAGATGCTTAAAAACATCACTTGGTATACGGAACGCACCATTTCGGAAATTTCCCTTGGCGGTCTACTCATCTTAGTGGTCATACGTACCATTCAATACAATATGCTGAAAATGCGTGACAAGTACTTGCACACCAATTGTTTGGCTGCCTTGGCCAATATGTCAGGACAATTCCGCAATTTGCATCCTTATGTGGCTCAACGTTTGATATCGCTCTTTGAAACGCTGGCAAAGAAACATACGCGTTTGGATGCGCAACTGAAGGAACCGGTTAACAGTGCAGTCTTTGTGAACGTTTCCACAACTCCAGAGGATATGTTACAAGATCTCACAGTTTTGGAAGAGGTTTTACGTATGGTATTGGAGATACTAAATTCATGCCTTTCCAATCAACTGGTTTACTGCCCGAATTTGGTGTACACCCTGCTGTATAAGAGAAGCGTATTTGAGGGTTTCAGATCACATCATGCTTTCCAGGATATAATACAGAATATCGATATGGTAAGGCATAACTATATAGTTGGTTAATTTAATTGTATCTGATAATTTGTATGTGATTGGCTTTACAGGTTGTTGGATTTTTCTCCTCACGTTTGCAACGAGTCCAAGAGCAGAGAGGTGAATTGGGCGTAAACGAGGTGTTTGAAGTTATATCCAAAGGCGCCAGCCAATGGTCCAGCGATCGCTTGAGGGTAAGGCACTCGACCGCCCCGAATATACATATATATTTTTTGCTAATGTCGCTCTATTCGTTTTTGTACAGAAATTCCCCGATTTGAAATTCAAATATGTTGAAGAAGATGCTCCAGAAGAGTTTTTCATTCCATACGTTTGGACATTAGTGTGTAAATATGGCTGTGTTCACTTTAGCTCAGAGAGTATTAAAGGAGTGACCACCGAAATATCCTGCTAATATACAGTAGATTTTGAAACGTTTTTATAAAGAAACTCAGTAATAGTAAGAAAGGCTAAAAAGAGAAGAAATTGACTTTAAGCTAACTTTGTTTAAATATTCAACCTTTTAGATTCTTATAAATTTCAAAGAAACCACAGCTTCTGTTGTAGCTTAAACCACTGCTGTTTGTTTCTTTTATTTTTATTTTACTCGTTATATGTATGTATGTACCCTCCTTTCCATCTTCCTCAACTCAATAATGTTTTTCATATGTAACCAATAAATGTGTGTATATTGTTTGTTAAGGCGACTTTCGTAGACACTATATAGGAATACCTAAACAAATCGAACGGAATTCAATTATATGTGTGTCTTACTCCTCTATTTTATTATTATCCCTATTTGTTTTACGTTTCTTTTTCACACGTACCCAACTAAATCGGATAAATGCAACAATAAACCAATTGAAAATAGCGAATAGCAAAAGACTATTATAAAGAAATCATATATAATATATATAGTACACATATATTATACATATAATAGACATATATATATATATATATAGATTTTGATCTACTATGTAAGATAAGATTATTATTTAGTTACAATGTGCGTATGTATTTAATTTCAACACAATCAAATTCTTTAACACACCACAAAATTTCAATCTTTTTAAATTCCAAACAAAATAATACTGTCCACAAATTGTTAAAACAAAACTCAAAATCGGAATGGCGTCCTATATTGAGAAAAGGTAATTTATATAGAAAATGGTCATTACAAAAAAAACTCTTTATTACACAATATAATTATGTATTATTATTCTCTTATGATTATAAAATTAATAACAGGCGTGTTTTTTTTTTATCATCTGTTAAACAATCATTTTGTAATGGGGAGCCGCTTAAAATCGCTAAGCTCCCCATACAAAGTGGTCGAAATATTGGTTTAGCAGTGGATAATAAAACAGACCTAATGTTTCGAAAGATATAAATAACGAGATTGATGAAATAGGAACAATTTGCAATAAAAAGATCGAAATATATATACACGATTAATTGAGATTTGGTTTTTTGTAACATATTTCTCAGGGAGCACCTACATCATCGTTTGCTAAAAATCGAATGTCGCTGTTAAATAAAGCGAAGCACAGACTTGTCATTCATGAGCATGCACATCAGTTACCGTTGATGTTTATTGTCGGTTTACCGCATTTCTTGATACGAAATAAGAATGTAAGTAATGTTCACAAAATTTTTTGGTAATATATTTTCAAATTCATCAGTCAGATAAAAAGTTAACCACCAAGCTCATGCTCATGAATGACAAGTCTGTGGTTTGTTCATAGAATAATACATATGGGTTTGCTTAAGATTACGGTTGTCGTTGTCGAAATTCGACTAGTGTCAATTTCGTTATAATTCAGGGTGATTCACTTAGTCAAAGTAGCTGGAAACCGATAAAATAACTGACGTTTGAGTTACAATATTTTGAGGGTAGAATTATTGCAGAGGGCAAGCTCCTTGCCCTTATTTCTATTTTGAAAAATTTCTTTTGAGTCGAACAAATTTTATGTAACGGACATCTGGTCATTCAATGGCACTTCTCGGTTTAGAAATAAGACGTACACATCCTACTTTATCTTACTTTAAACAATTTTTTCTTGCGTATAATGAAGACAGGTAAGCGGACAACAACATGAATTACTGGCGCCAAGGAAATAAGACAAATTCTAATTTTTGTGGCCTACGCCAAAAACGACGTTCAATGCCAGGGACCATAGAATAACACATACGTAGAAGGTTTTATTCGCTCAATAAATTAAACGTCATAGGTACGATGGAAAGTAAACATTGGATGGTGGAAAATATGAGTTCAATAATACCAGATAGTGGCAATAGTATACAGCGATCAACAAAGGAACAACAACCGAATTTCGTGTTTTTGTTGAAAACTAGTTGTGTTAAATACAATACAAATGTATACCAACGATTAAAAATGTTTATACTGCACTCGAAATCTAGAGATATCTAGATTTCGTGTCCTAAACATCTGATTTTCCATACACAAATCAGTTGTTCCTGTAATGAAATCTAGACAATCGAGATTTCCGTTGCAGCATAAACGCGGTATAAAAGTCAACAAAAAAGTGCAAAATACATTTAAAAATTCAGTTCTTCAGCAAAACGACAGGAAGAAATTAAGTGAACATATTTTGTAACTCCACCTGGTGTAAGGTAATTTTAAATTTAATTGCTCTCATTTCCACAAACCTACGATGAAGAGTGTGAAATGAAACGTCAGATGAGAGAATAAGTTTATCTACGTATGTATGTATTATTCTATGGGTACGATGGAAAGTAAGCATTGGATGGTGGAAAATATGGGTTCAATAATACCAGATAGTGGCAATAGTCATAGAATAATACATACATACCCAGCGGCGGAAGTCATGCCCTGGAAGGCCTGAAATCATGACCGAACAGGCCTTCTTTAAAATACGACAGGCCTTCCCTACACCTTACCTCCACCTTTCTTTTTAACATTGCGTGAGATAGGGAGGCAAGGCCTTCCATCCCTCTCTACTAGAAGGTCTGCAAAAAGAGTAGATTTAGAATGACTTACGTAAAAATAAAAAAATATATATGGAAATTAGCTTCATATTTCAGATTTATACTTTAACCAGTTGTAATTCTTATAGATGATTTTTTTTAAATTCTGCAGCCACATGAATCGAACACATGACCTTAGAACTTACAATCGGACGCTTTATCTACTGGGCTATCGTATGTTATGACTTTGCAACGACGAATTGCGAACATGTGGAACGACAGGGTTTCATGAATAACAGCGTGAATAACAGCATTCTTTTATCAGGCCTGTGGAAGCCTTATAAAATCATATAAATAAGTTTAATTTTGTCGAATTTCTTTCATTTCCACAAACCTACGACGAAGAGTGTGAAATGAAACGTCAGATGAGAGAATTAATTCGTCCATGGTACAATAATATCTACATAGTAATAGCAGCGCGCGTTGTTGCTGTTGTAAGCAGCAACAGCAGACATTTTGTTTTTGTTCTATTCGCTTCAGTTGTCAAACTTTACACGAAGGCATACCAACAATACAAGAATGCTAAAGAGTACAAAAACAAAATACATGTGAGTGTGACAGCCGAAGCGAAGAACCTCATGAAAAAACTGAAAACAGCTGTTCTTACGACTTTACCATGAACATATTATTGTATCATTAATTCGTCTATACTAAATTCGTCTATGGTCGTTTGATCAAAATATTGAATTTTTGGAAAATAATGGAAATGTCACTCGATAGCTCGGCAGTTGTCGAGAAGCCAATTGAATACAGATTTCCGCTTAAAAAACGCACACACAAAATGTAATTTGGTTAACTTTTGTTAAATAAACACACAGTTTTAATTAATAATTTTAGAGCTTAATATGCATCAACAAAATAATCTTTACGAGAGAATAAACTTCACAATTTCTGCCAAACAAACAATTGTGACATCATCAGAGGAACTCCTTGTAGACGCAGCAGGAATTGTATGTTGAGTTCCTCTTTAGATTCCGACGTCATACCATAAAATTAAATACTTTAATTCACATTTAAAATTTGTTTCCTTAATATTGTAGTATTTTTTCTTCAGATAATTCCATCACATTGTTCGTTTCTTTCATAAATGATCAAAAATGAATATACCTGCAAGAAAATGCCATAAAAGGGTATGTTCAGTGTAAAAGCAAATACAAAATATCGATCGGGAACGGTTATCCAGACAATTAGATTTTACGCATTTTGAGTCGGTTAGATTGTGTTCCTTGGTTAGACCCCAGCTCTAGTTCTAGTTCATTTAATAATAAATCACATCTACGTTTTCGCTCTACGTTCATTCCAAAACGTCGTTCCCAATTATTATTTTTTTTTTTGTAAAAAATCATTTAAATGTTTTTTTTTAGTTTACAGCAGTCGTTGAACCGAAAAAACTTTTGGCAATCAGATGGTAAACAAAATGAGTGATAGACACTAGCAACAAAACGCCCATGGTTATGCGCATGCGCAACGGTCCCGTCCCAGAGAGTACACACACATACCCGTAGCAATGAGTGCAAGTAGAAATGATAAATTGCAATCTTTAGTTTCTAACAAAATAACAAATACAACAACATTCGAAAGTACATTAAACCCATAAACACTAAAATATAATGGACCATTATTCCCCGCTCAAGAAATTATTCAAATGACCAAAAGGTGTGTAACTCAACTGAAAATATATTACGCGCGGCATATAACGCTATTTAAGATTACATACGTGCATATGTATGTAGCCATTGAAAGTTTGGTAGCAAATTTCAAAAACGCTTCTGAATCATGAAGAACCAGTTTAGCCAATATAAATTCGATCTAGTCGACATCTCTGGAATGTCTGAAGGAACAAAGCAGACACTGCACGACATCACGTGACGAATCGTTAAACTTGACACACACTTCCTATGCATGTTAGCATGCACACATCAAGGGGAAAGTAGTGGAAACGTAATTACATGGTTTATTAAAACATCTATTTATCTAAAGAACAAATTCATCAGGGATGATTTTTATTTACTCGGCCTTTTTATTGTTACTTTTTAATTTTATTGTTCAAGCTCGAGGCCATTATATGTCTCTATTAATAGAGATATATTTTTGAAAAAGGAGTTTTGCAAATGTATTCCTATGATTCATGGCAAACCGTATAGATATTTCAGATCTAGCCACAGATTTCCTCATCAGCGGTTGCTTGGAATGACGCTAAGAACATTTTGAGCTATAAAGAGTTTTCCAATAAGAGATGTTATTTTGGTATTCAAAGAAAAATTCCATTTTTTGAGATATATGATCGGATGTTTATTTCATAATAATGAGGAAGGTATGCCGTTAATAATGAAAAACAACATCAGCCAAATGGCCACCACGACCACGCTTACAGGACCATATCCTTTTCATGAAATTTTCCATAACTAAATCGCAAAGTGATTGCCATATGTCCTCGATAGCCTCACGAATTCTATCTTTCAGGTCTTGAATCGACGCTGGGCTGTTGGCGTAGACCTTATGTTTCACGTGGCTCCAAAGGAAGAGTCGCAATGTGTTAATTCACAAGATCTCGGTGGCCAATTGTGATCACCTCTTCGAGAGATAACACGGTCCGGAAACTTTTCCCGTAAAAGAGCAATGGTTTCGTTGCTTGTTAGGCACGTAGCGCCGTCTTGTTGAAAGTAAACGTTGTCCAGATCAATACCATCCAACTCCAACCATAAAAAATCATTAATAATCTCTCGATAGCGCAATACATTGACCGTAACTGTTGATCCAACCTTATTTTCGAAAAGTAAGGTTTCTCCTTGTCAAATGTCAAAGAATAAAAGCTTCAAAAGTGACAGCTACCGCAATACAGGGTGATTCAAAATAACATCTCTTGTTGGAAAACCGTTTATATGTAGTTTCGCTGCGAAAAATAAACAGCCCCTCATCAAGAGCGGCAGAATCCGAGAACGTACTATAAAGGGGTACTGATGTCCGAAAAATATTATGTGACATGACTAAAGTATTCCGCCATTAATTAAAAATCTTCCTCCGAGAGTTGCTTCCAGGAGGGAAGAGTAACGCCTCCAAGGTTCCTCAATCAAATAACACCTAGAAGCGTCTGCCAGCAGTAGGCTGGTACGTGTTCCCCATATTAAGGCGCCTGAAATATACTTCAAGGTCAAGGTGATTGGTAGCAATACCGAGAACTTGAGTGACCAGTCGGAGTTTCTCAAAAAACTGGTTCCCAACAACTTCCTCTGACGCCGGTTTAACGGGTCGGTAGTTATCTTTCGCCTAGAACTGATCACGCCATCACTGAGTGAGATTGAAGACCCTTACTGGCACACACGCGTGAATCACAAAAGCAAACAACAAACACAAACCCCCACTACCACCTACCACTACTTATCATAACGCTAACGATGTGGATACTGGACTCAAAGCTTACCTACTAGCTGGACGTTCGGGACTGACATTGATCAATCCATGACACCATCATCTCAGAATCGCCAGGATTGTCTCAAGGGGCTATCCATTGATGTTGGCATTGATGCCGAATTTATGGATAGGTGGACTATATACTCTCTGATGAGCATATTGATACTAACATTACCGACATCCCATTGGAAGGCAATATAATAAGCATGACTCTTGCCAGACAATAAGCTGAGGTCCTAGGGCCTAATTCTGTATGACGATAGTCGTCCAAACGATATCGTTATGTCGATAATGTTGATCATATAACTATTTAAAATACATACATAGGTATATACAACTTCACTACCGAAAAAAATTAATTCGATATCGTTTTTTACGTAATTAGCCCTCAGGAATATTCAAGAATCGAAAAAGAATCAGCGAAGGTGGGTCTTGCTGTTAACGAGGGCAAGACAAAATTGATGGTGTCAACGACTAGACACACCTCTCGACTTGGTCAGCACTTGAACGTCGACAACCGATTTAACTTTGAAGTGGTTGATGAATTTATAAATTTATCTACCTTGGATCCGCCGTGAACAAGGACAACAACGTCAGCCTGGAGATAAATGGGAGAATTGTGCTTGGAAATATTATGAGCTAAGCAAGCAGTTTATGAACAAAACCTTCTCTCGACAGACAAAAGTCCAGCTGTACCACACACCCATTTCACCTATCCTGACATACGGCTCCGAAACTTGGGTTATATCACAAGCGGATGAAAAACACCTGGTAGTATTCGGGAGGAAAATTCTCCGTAATATATATGGTCCGTCGTTGGAACCAAGAGCTATACAATTTATATTCTGACCTGGACATAGCTAGGCGCATCAAATTAGGCCAATTGCGTTGGCTAGGACATGTTATCAGAATGGCTGAAGATGAGCCAGCGCGAAAGGTTTTCGATAACGTACCCGATGGAAGCAGGAAAAGAGGACGACAAAGACTCCGATGGAAAGCCCAAGCCGAAGAATCCCTCCGTATCCTTGGTGTTACCAACTGGCGAGAAACGGCGAAGGATAGAACCAGTTGTAGAAATATATTAAAATTTGTTTAATTAATATGTGTAAGACATCTGACCTCATGAGGTTGTAAAATAGTCAATAAAAGAAGCCCCCAGGATGCACGGGCCCCCCCGAAATTGTTTCCTTAAGTGGTGCTATTGAATGTTGTGTGCTATTTTCCAACCAAAATATGAAGTTGGGCCCCCCGAAAGAAAATCCTGCGTATGGTACTGAATATCCCATAAAAAATAGTGCTTAGTTAGATACAGGTTTGTAAGGGAGAACTGAGCTAGCAATCACTTATGACCTTCCTGAAATAAGGCATGATTTTTGTATGAAATGTCCCACTTTCCAGCACTAGCTAAGGGCGACCAAAAGCGCCTATTAGGTAGCAGCTTGGATGTTGCGAAATTATGCCTATTTAAGGACAATTAAAATCCCTACATTCTGTGCATTATCGATGCTGTGAAATCATGAGTTATGATAACACTATTGTTAGCAAAAAATGTATCAACGTTCTAGTACATTTTTGGCCGTCGGTGGTGCAATGGTTAGTGTGCGCGGCTCTTGTACATGAGATCCTGGGTTCGAACCCTGCTCTGACCACCTTCAAAAAAATTTCTTTCGGCGGCGGTCACCTTGCATAGTGACGGCGACACTATCGAGTATATAGCCATGAAAAAGCTTCTCAAAATACCGTTCGGAACCGGTGTAAAACTGTAGGTCCCAATCAGTGAGTGAAAACTGGAAAGCGCACAGCTCAGTGATTGTGAGAAGTTCTCCCCGGTCCCTTCATGGGATGTAATGGGAATCCATTTATTTGTTTTCTAGTAAATTGTATCGGTGTGTAGAACGTAAAATTTTTGAAAAAATCGATGGACGCGTTTTGCTCTTTGTCACAATTTAGTGACGAATTTTTGTCACGAATTGTATTACTCATCATATCATAAAATCACAATTCTTGACAAAATGAGATAACTTCACTAAATTGTGAATACGGGCGAAACGCGTCCATCGATTTTTAGGATCCATGTCTCATTTTGGTCATAAGTAGGTCATGTGACTTTTGAATAAACTACCATAAAAAACTTTACACTTTTTACCGTTTCTTTTGTTTCTTGTCTTTTTAATAATAAATACTTTGAATTTTTAAGCAAAAAAAAAAAAAATTGCCACTATTCCTTTTTTGATAACTTCGAAACTGTTTACTGATTACATTAAGAAATAGTAGAGAAATATATTAATGGGTCGATTATCGATAGCAACCGAACCTCAGTTGCGTTGTCAACTGACAACGCCACTGAAATAAAAATTAGTATTATGTATGGCGACTTTGGCCAGTTGCCGTAGGTTTCAGTGTTTCCAGTCGATCACAGAGTTTTGACACTTCGCCAGCTGTAAATAATGTAAACAATCAATAAATCCAAAGTATGTGAGAAACAAAAGTGTCTTTAGTAAGAAAAGAAAAACTTTTTGATAATAATGTTTAGTTCAGTGGAATTATTTTTTTGACGAGGAAGACAAAGTACAAAACGTGGCATCTATTAGAAGACACTTAAGAGACAACTCTAATCCTTTAGCATAGAATAATACATACCATAGAAGCTTTTATTCGCTCAATAAATTAAACGTCATAGGTACCACGGAAAGTAAACATTGGATGGTGGAAAATATGCGTTCAATAATACCAGATGGTGGCAATAGTATACAGCGATCAACAAAGGAACAACAACCGAATTTCGTGTTTTTGTGGCAAACTAGTTGTGTTAAATACAATACAAATGTATACCAACGATAAAAGTCAAAAAAAAAAATGCAAAATATATTTAAATTTTTCACTTCTACAACAAAACGACATGAAAAAGTTAAGTGAACACATTTTGTAACTCCACCTGGTGTAAGGTAATTTTAAATTTAATTACTCTCATTTCCACAAACCTACGATGAAGAGTGTGAAATGAAACGTCAGATGAGAGAATAAGTTTATCTACGTATGTATTATTCTATGTCCTTTAGAATTGCCGGCTACACTGTGTGAATGTTATTGCTGAGAATAATTGTAAATAAACAATTCTGTTTTAGGTTCAAGGCATATTTTCGCCTTCCAAAAGAAGGAATAGTTTATTTTGTGGATATTTTGACTTCTGTACTTCAAACGAAGTCATCGGGCGACAGCAATACCTCCGCACTTAAAAGTTTGTAGAGCTTTAAGGTTTTTTGGGCAGGGAAGTTTCCAAAAGTCCCATAGCAACGAATTCAACCTTGGCATGGCTCATCCTACGTTGTCAATTGGTTTGAAGGAAGTTGTGCATCTAATTGAAAAAAAATAGTTGTAAGATGTGGAGCATTTCAAAAAAGGCGGAGAAGGAGACCCAAAATAAAAACCGGTTTTACGAAGGTTCCTGGTGTTGTCGGATGTATAGATGGGACATACGTACGTGTCATTGGAGCGAAGGAAGGAGTTCGCCATTTATACATAAATAGGAAAGGCTAGTTTAGGTTGAATGTTTTGCTGGTAAGTTATAATACTATAATAAATATTTTCAAAACTTTATCTAATGCAAATGCAAAAGAATTACCATTGTTCGAAATGGCAATTAAAAAATTTTGAATGTGCATTTGCTCAGGCAATGCAAATGCAGGTTGTGGAATCGGATGCCAATTATGATGAAATATGGGAATGCTTTTAATTATTTTGAAACTGTTTGACTGCTGGCAATTCTGTTTTTAAAGTATTTTCATAGATAAAGGGAATAAGTAGATATCGCACAGGCGTTGTCAAGTACTACCACTAGGTGCAGTGTTGTCGTTTTGTAACTCTCATTGAAGTTTCTCGTAACTTTCATTGACGTTTATTCAGCACTGTGGGAAATTTGATACATACACAAAAAGTATAATTTTCCAGGTTGTGCTATTCGAACAACTAACATTTTTTTTATGTCGTGTTCCCCACTTTCAAGTCCAAAGTTTGTTTTTTGATTATGTGTCTTTTTGCTTACTGTTATTGTTGGTGTTCGTTTGTGTTGAATTTGAGATCAACGGACACAAAACAAAAACAAAATCCCTGTTGATGTTGCCTACCACCCTTATTGTTAGCACCTGTTGTAAATACATCTTGCAAGGTATATTTTTTTGGGACCAAAGTTGTAATTATTGCATTCAGCTCCATCTAGAAAATATCCCATTGAACAAGAAATTTCCCACGGCATGTGCGATATCTAGTTAATTCCTTTATCTATGGTATTTTCTATGTAGAGGTTTGTGGCTTTAATAGGTGTTGCCTCGTAATATTTTCAAATTCATAAACCTGAACTGTATAAAATATTTGAAAACCAAAAGTACCAGATATGAAGGAAATGCTTTGAAAGTAAATACAATTGCCAATGGTATTGAAATTTTTTTTGAAAGTAATTCCAATTAAACTACAAATTATAATTGTCATATAATTAATTTGCCCCATGTGTGGTTCTCTTTTACAACTTTTTACTAGTTTTTACTCGAAGAATTTTACCGAGTAAAAGTAGGAAATTGTCATTCTCTATTGAATTGTCAAAATAAATTGGAAAAATAATTGAATATCGGCAAATGAAAACAGAGAATAATATAATAATGCTGTGGTCGATTTTAGCAGTACGTACGTGGGATCTCCTATTGGACGTTTCGGACGAGGAACATGTTTTGGCCACATTTCTGACACATTTTACCACATTTACTATTTTTTCGTTCCCATGCTTTTTTGAAACTTGAAACCATAGAATAATACATATGTACATACACCCATCGAAATAATTATAAAGGCAATATATTTTTCCTCGGTACTCTCAATGCACTGCGTTTTTGGTGTAGAATTGTAATGCATTTTTGAGTCATTAAGTATATTATGTCATAGAATGTAACCATTCGATCTCTTTTACAAGTTACATGAAAAGTGACGTTGCTTTTTCTGTTTCTGGTACGAAATATACATATATAAAGGCTACATATATTCGAACAGTAGTAAATATGAATTTAAACAAGTGAGTTTTCTTTGGTTATTATTTTATTGTTTTAAAATTAACGTCGGCCAAATTAAAAAAAAATCAATTTATATAGAATACCTGGTGGGAAAGTAGCTAAGTAAAGAAGAAAGGGGAACATTTTAAGATTATCATGATGAAAGGCTCTTCTTAAGGCCTTTCTCTTAAACAAAACTTCGGTGATAAGGAAATTATTGCTGAATTGAGCTTGGGAGCAGGGTTGGGTTGAGTTTAACAAATAATGAAACGCGACTTGAAACTGTCATATGGGAGAAAGTATGCAAAACTTGGTCTTAAACCAAGACATGAATTAGCCAGCCTTAAATTCGCTGAAATATTCAGATTTTCGGATGAGGAGTGATATTTGCCGATGGAAAAAATTAAATTTGGTTGGATCTGATGGATCGAACAAATATTTGCGTTCCAGAGATTTTTCCAAAATTATGCGTCAGCGGCGACATTTTTGGGGGTGTTCCCTTACAGTTTGGGCAGGTATGAGTTATAGACTAACCACTCCAATATGTATCATTTTCACAAAAATGGACTCCGTGTTTTATATTCGGCTATTTGATGTCGTCTTAGTTAATACTGGAGAGGAAATTTGTGTCCCAGAATTTATCATCCAGCACGACAACGCAGCAGTACATCGGTCTAAGAAAACTTCAAAATTTCTGGAGTCCAGAAATAATACCAACTTTTGATTGGCCCGCACTTAGTTCTGATATTTATCCGATCGAGAACCTCTGGTCTATTTTACCTACTCAAGTTTACCACCCCGTCGCCAGTTGAAGAATGTCAGGGATCGAAGAGTAGCAATTCAAGAAAATGGGAGATAACTGATCCTGCGGGTATTCCTTCGCTGATGAACTCAATGCCAAGACGCTAAATAGAAGTTACCAGCGTTAATGGAGATCATATGTCTTACGAAACTTGTTAAAATATTTAAATAAACGTTTTGCCTTTATAAATATTTCGTACTACTAATTAGTTTATTGACGTAGAATACGTCTTACCTTACGGTATAGGGAGTCATGTCAGATTGTTATTGTTGTAATCTTTATTTCATTGATTATGAGGAAACTACGAGATAACTTTTTTTAAAAAATTTTTTGTAGGTAAATGAAGATGTTATCTTTCGTTTGATATACATTTCATATTGGTTGATATCTTCCTAATATTTAAATTTCTCAAATGAAAATTGTTTAAACACATACACTCAAACATATGTGTGGTGTTTGGTTGAGTGTTTGAGTTTGTAGCGTGGACACAAACCTTCGGCTGTTGTTTTGAATGATGAAATATTGAAATTTCGTATATTTACTTATGTATTTAAGTGAAACAAAATGTTAATTTGAATTTAACATGGATAAATAATTATAAAAAATATATGAAAAAATTAATTCATACATTTTGGCGTAGAATACGTCTTACCTTACGGTAATCTAATCTTTATTTCATTGATTATGAGGAAACGGCGAGATAACTTTTTTTATCCTATTTTTCCTATCATAAGCCCATATTATCAAAAGTAACTTTCAAATAATCAAATTGATTTGCGTCTGTTATTTATCATTTATCCTTACTCTTTTAATTTATAAACATATTTATCCTATTTTTCCTACCATAAGCTTATGTATATTATCAAAAGTAACTATCAAATAAATAAATTCATTTGCTTATGTTATTTACCATTTATTGTTATATATGTTTTCTGTCTTATCGGATGGCGTATTCTACGTTAAACTTAATGGCCGTGTCTCTGACACAGCCTGAAGGGACAGTCCGTGGCCGAATGCCTCGGACAACTGTCTGCTGTATTTTTTTTGTTGATTCGCCTTGAAGAAGATATAGTCAAAGTATTTTTGGTGAAAAGTATTTTATTTTGAAAGGCCTAATACAATATAAAATAACAATTTGAAAATTCATCTCAACATTTGGAAAAAACAAAAAATGGTGTTGCCTTTAGACGTATTTCGCTGGGTGTAGATACATTTATTCTCTCATCCGACGTCTCATTTCACACTCTTCGTCGTCGGTTTGTGGAAATGAGAGAAATTAAATTTAAAATTAACTTACACCAGGTGGAGTTACAAAATATGTTCATTTAACTTTTTCATGTCGTTTTGGTGTAGAACTGAAAAATTTAAATATATTTTGCACTTTTTTGTTGACTTTTATCGTTGGTATACATTTGTATTGTATTTAACACAACTAGTTTGTCACAAAAACACGAAATTCGGTTGTTGTTCCTTTGTTGATCGTTGTATACTATTGCCACTATCTGGTATTTTTGAACCCATGTTTTGCGCCATCCAATGTTTACTTTCTACCGTACCTATGACGTTTAATTTATTGAGCGATTAAAAGTTTCTATGGTATGTATTATTCTATGGGTTTTACTATTAAAAAAGTACGGCAACAAACCATAGACTAATATTTATAGTAGACCCAATAGTTCTCCCACCAAATTTATGACATTTTGCCTGGTGTGATATTTACGTTTGATGTTGAAAAGAATTGCTTTACTAATACCAGATAGATGCAATGGTTCAAAACAACGACCAAAATAACAACAACGGTATTTCGTTTTGTGTGTTAAAATAAAACACAAATGTCTGCTAACAATAACAGTCAATAAAAAAGTTTAAAACACATTTAAATTTCACAGTTTTTCACCAAAATTACATGAAAACTTAAAGCAAGAAGTTATTGTAATCCCACCTGGTGTATATCACTTTTCGTCAAACATCTCTCTATCACACCGACCGCATCACGAAGAGTGTGAAAGGAAACGTCAGATGAGCCAAATATTCTCTCTAGTCTGAGATAACAAACCTAATATTTGTTTTTAGAATTTTAAATGTCAGGGGCCTAATCACCGCATTCGAAATGGTGATAGTTCGGATCACGGTAGTCGATATCGTAATGCAACTATGCGATATTACATTCGATAGCTCAAATGTCATCGAAACAAAACAAAGACTAATAATTTTGCAGACACCAAACAAAAAAAAGAGTACATCGGCAAAATGTAAATAGTTTTAGAGTTTTTTATTGCAAAATATTTAATATTTATTTATTTTCAGGGAGAATTTAAACAAAATGAAGGAAAAAAGTGTTTCAAGACCAAATATAAATAAAATAAATGGCAAACAAAAGGAGGTGCTTTCAGAGTTTATGTACTCTGCGCTAGTCCAAGTAGAAAATCGATTCCTATATTAGCGGCATTAATGCAAACGTGAAAGCCGAGAACTTTTCCTCAGCGCAAGTTTCCCTCGCACCGTTGCATGAGGCACCAGGTAAAGTTGCTCAGCGTAGTTGTGCTCAAAACCATATCAGCTGACCAAGATGGATACATAAGGTGGTAGCAGTAGCAATTGCATGTATTATGTATGTGTACTTTTTCTTCTGTTCTAGTGCTATCACTTTATTTATCCATCCTAGTCAGATGACAACGAAATGTCAAAAGTTTACACGTTTCTCCATCCCACGTTTGCGCCGCAAATTTGCTCGAAAACTTTCCACTTTTGAGCAAGTTGCTTTGTCTGGGAAATTTGTGTTTTGACGTTTGCTGTGCAAGTTTACGATGTTTTCGAGTTTACGAGGTTCTTTCGAGCTTTCATGAAGACCACTATTGTGTTGAAAGCTACCGCTGGCCAAAAGATTTAATGTTGCGGCGAGTTGCAGTATTGGTGTAACCGATGTCGACATATGGCCAGGAACATTAATTGCCGAGAGGACAATTGCATGCTTCTTTTGAGAGCCTAAATCGTCTTTTGAATCTATTTTGAATAAAACACATTAGAAATAATTTGCTTTCTGAAGACATTAACTTACTCAACTTCAGGCAGCGACAGAGGATTACTTTTATCGCAATTATTTCTTCTAATTAAAGTTATGTTGCACTCGTCCTCTGATTCGGACGATGTCGAGTAAAAAAATAGCGTGGGATCCACTATATTCCATATAAAACTTTGTCTTTTACCAAATTCCAATTTTTGTTTAAACATTCAGATGATAAATTTACTTTGTTATGTTTTTCTTTTGACATTTTCTGCTTAACATATGTTTGCAGCATTGCAAAAAGTCGGAGTAGCCAATTTAAAATTACGATCGAATACCGTGATCTAAACATTAGGTAGTGTCGAAATGTTGTTTCATTCGATTTTGAAGACGATATCGAATGCCGTAATTAGGCCCCAGGTTTCAAATATACAGAATTATGTTGTGGTTACCGAATTGAAAAGGAATTCGGTTGTACCAACAAAATGCACGAGAAATTCGGTTACAGCAATCGAATTAACGCCAAATTCGGTCGTTGCAACAGTCTTAAGGACAAATTCGCTTATTGCGGTTGAACTGATACTAAATTCGATAGTTGTAACCGAACTGATGCCAAATTCGGTTGATGCACCTGAACTGTATTCTTATTATTATGCAAACTTTATTCAAGTTACACTGGCGCCAATTTATTACAGAAATGCGGGTTAACAAAAGTTTATTAGCCTCTTCGCTAAAAGTATAAATATGTATGTATATGGGTGTATTTTGATTCCCCGCATATACGGTGGGTGGAAACGGATATAATAGACATGTATTTGACAGCATTTTGATTAAATTAGAACTTGCAGGTGTTTTTCCCCTCAAATAGGTTTAACCAACCAGTTCATTCAACTTCATTGCAAATGACGGTCGGTGGGTTATTGACTGACTATGAAGCGTGCGCCTAAGTAATCGATTGATCGTTGCACCTTTTTGGCAGAATGCCATGATTTTCACATTGAAATCACTCGTAACAAACCAAGACTACAACTTCAACTACGAAATGGAGGGGTCGTGGGGGGGGGGGGGGTAACTTAAAAAACACAACTTTATAAATAAACTATAGAAGAATTCTCTGGAAATTTAAATCGCCACGAAAAATCCACACATACTCGTACTTAGGCAGACAAACAAAAAACAAACAGACGGACAAGCGAGCAGTAAATCACTGCAAAGGATGGCGGCATATCGTCGTTATTCAGTACTCGTGCCTGCCCGTTGAACTGCTGGTGCAAATGAAAAGTTGCAAATACTTAAATAATGTTGCAAGAGATCTTGGTAAATAAAACTGGAAATAAACAAACCATGGTAGTAATTATGGTAATGTTTACAAGAGCCAATACAATGGCTGATTCCAATGTACTTCTATGCATCTATAGTATGTATCTATCTGTGTCTATGGCCACAAACTCAAATACTTATAAAAGAAAGAATAATAAAAATAATAATAATAATAAACATCATAATGATGATGATAATCAACATAATAAGTTTAAAACAAAAAAAAAAGAAGTTTAAACGAAATACTACTATATAGTATAGTATGGTAAAATGGTCGTAGTACAATACACCCAGACAAACAATACGATATCATAATCAGTACAAAATCCACGATACTATATGTACAAGTACATATAATCAGGAAATAGGAAACGGAATTAATGTACTGTTTGGTACCAATTGTACTGTGGCTTGATGTACTCACTCGCCTACAGTAGTTGAGTGTGTTAGATAATTACTCGTAGTTACCCAGCGGACCAAAACTTCGTATACGATATCGATATCGTTAGGTAGTTTTTGCGGGTAAAACTCTCGAAAACAGATCCGAAAACGATCGGAAAATGAATCATCAGTCGCTCAGTTTGTGGTAGTAAAATTTCCGTTTACGATGTCTTGCAAGAGATTCGTTTGCGAGACTTTTGCAATATCTTTTGCGAGAACAACACGAAAAATAAAACAAAATGCAAAAGCCAAAACTTTGTTGTAGTGTCGTGTGCCTGCACGTGTGTGCCTCTGTTTGGCGCACGACACAACGACGACAACAATGTTTCTCTCTTTTCGTCCGTTTAGCACCCGTTTTTAAACCAGTTTGCGAATATTTGGGCGAGTTTAATTTCTCCCCCGGTTTTGGTCCGGTAAATACTCGCTTCTGAGCCCGTTTGCGAGCATTTAGCGTAACACTCGCTAAGGCTCGGTTTTTTGCCCGCTGGGTAATTGATAAATTAGTTCATTTGTAAGTTGTTGTAATTATAAATTAATGAAATAATGTAAAATGTGGTATAACGATTTAAAACCCTTTCTCATCTCCGAAACCAATACTACGTATTATTAGTGTTGAATGAATGTGCCAAAATTTCTGGTTGGTTCCTTGAATAGAACTTCAACGATGGATGTAGCCATTGTAGTAATAACGATTTTTGAATGAATTTATTTTTGCGTATTAACGTTAACGCATACGAGTAATATTATTCAAGTTGTTACCAAAATTAAAGTAAATAAACAAGAAATACTACAGTGAATCCAGATTGGTGGAAAGTTAATGCCCCATGGCTGGGAATCAAATTTACTTAAATAATTAATGTTAATCAATTTGGGAATTTCTGGTATTTTCCTTTCGTTTTGGTTTTCCTGATCAACATTTGATTAAATATTTACCAGGCGTTATTATCGTAAAAATTGATAAAGATCGACCGCAATCTAGGGGACCGAGTCAAAAATTGCAATTTAAAAACATTTTACAGTGAAACAATTAATTTAATAAAATGATTAAAAAAAACAATTATCTATTTAAATATCTAGTTATTTAAATAGTTAAATGGTAAACAAAGTAGAATTTAATTAAATTGAACTGAAGAGAATTGAATTGAATTAATGGAATTGAATTGAATGGAATTGAATTGAATTACATTGAATTTCAATTAATTGTTTTTAATTAATTAATTGAGTTTAATTACATTAAATTGAATGATTTTTCTATTTTTTTCCTGCTGGTATTTAAATAGTTAAATGGATAAATAAAGTAGACTTTAATTAAATTGAATTGAACTGAAGAGAATAGAATTGAATTAATGGAATTGAATTGAATTCAATTTCATTGAAGTGAATTGAGTTGAATTGAATTGAATAGTAGATGTAAGTTTAAAACTTTTATTTTTAGCAGCGTTTAACATTAGAGCTAAAACATTGTTTTGAATTTTACTTTGATATGGTTTCTTTTATAATGAACACTTAAATGAACAATTATACATACTGTGCGAGTAGGTTTACGAAAAATTACCTATGATCCTATGGTACCTATTATTCGACTGAAATTCCACTACAAAGGTATTGTTGACCGCCTAAATTTCTTTCAATCTCCAAGTGTAATTTGAAGCAAGTTAGGAGTCAGCGACTTATTTCATTGAAAAGAGCGTTCAATTTTCTATAAAATTAGTTCAAAAAACAAAAGGCAATTTTTACGTCCTCTCCGTAGACCAGGTCACACATATGGTTTTAAAAGAGCGTAATATGTATGCAAACCCCAATGTCACAATTACACACTCTCTTCAATGTAACAATATTGCACTCTCTTCGACTCTTATTTATTTTTTCAATTGCTCATTATTGTACACGTGCTGATCAAAAATGGAAGTACCTAAAGCAGTGGTAACCAACTCATAGCCTCGCGAGGCAGACAATAATCCTATTTTTCACACACTCACGACCGGTAATTCACATGTCCACAATAACTATATTTGATTCAAAGCATCAGTCGCTGCTTGTGTGTTGTGTACTATTCGATAGCGACATCGCTTCTGTTTGCGATCGCCCAGAAGCACAAATTATGTTGTTTGCGTGCGTTCGGGTTTGCCTACCCTGATCTAAGGTAGTTGAAATGCAACTGCTTCTGGATGTTCCATAAAGATTGACGACTGAACTTGTCGGCATTTGGCAAAAATAGTGACAATGCAATTACCCCAGCTGCAGCACAAAAAACCTTAAATAGTGACGCCAGTGAGTGAGATGACTGATCGTCGAAATCTCAAAAGATTGGGTATTGAGGCTGCAGAGAAGAAATATAACAATTTTTTATCACAAAAAAATATAAAACTTCGTAAAATATTCGCCTATTCGCCACCGTCCGTGGTGCAATGGTTGTGTGCGCGGCTCTTGTGCATGAGAAAGTGGGTTCAATCCCTGCTCTGACTTTACATTTCTTTCGACGGTGTTTACCCCGCTTAGTGAAGACGACACTATCAAGTATTTAGCCATGAAAAAGTTTATCAAAATACCCTTCGGAGGCAGTGTAAAACTGTAGGTCCCAATCAGTGAGTGTAAAACTAGAAAGCGCACAGTTCACTGGTTGTGAGAAGGTCTCCCCAATCTCTTCATGGGATGTAACGGTAAACCATGTTTATGTTTCTAGGAAAATGGGACAGAGGCTGACTGGAAGAAGGTAAAGTATTAAATTCGCAGCAATTACGTCTTGTGTTTAAGAGTGTATGGTCTGAGGAGACTAAAATCAATCGATTTGAGTCCCATGGCGGTGCTTGGTACTGGACCAACGATCCAAATACTACTACCCCGAATGCAGTAATAAACCATGAAACATGGTGGTGGATCAATAATATGGTATGGGAATGTATTACGAAGAATGGAGTAGTCCTTTGGTAAAAAAATTAACGTATTATGGAAAAGAACAATATCTTTCAATTCTGCAAAATCATTTCTATCAAAATATTACAGAGGTGTCAGGGCACACCCGGTTGGAACGAAGTTACTTTCGCTATATATTATGTACTAGTTAGTCCAACACGCCTAAGGCGCCCGTTGAAAAATACGATAACTTACATGGATCTTTAAGAAAAGATACGTTTTGTAAATTGATAAAATTTTTTTGAGAAATTTTTTTAGAGTACTTTTGCTTTTAAGAAAGTGTATTTTTATGTAAGAATATGTATTACTCTTGCCGAAAGGGTAATTTTTTAAAGAGAGTTACTTCTTTTATTAAAAGCTAATGATTTTTTTAAGAAAAGGCATTCTTTTTAATAAGAAATACTTTCTGTAAGAAAAAGCCACAAGAGTGTACATTTTTTCTTACAAAGAAATACTTTTTTAAGAACAGGTGTTTTTTAAAGAGTGGTACTCTTTTTAGGAAAAGGTTTTTTTAAAGAAAATTTTACTTATTTCCAGGCTACTTATTTCAAAAAAAAAAAAGAAAAGGTATTATTTTATTTTTAAGAAAGTATCTTTTCTTAAAATACTTTTAAGAAAATATATTTTTGAGAAAATGTACCTTTTTTTAAGAAAAGGCACTTATTTACGAAAATGTTCTTCTTTTCAACTTCTTTCACTTTGGCCTTTATAAATTTACTTTTTATTGGGTTCAAAACTACAATATATACTAAATATTGGTTACAGGCTCCAC
Source organism: Phaonia tiefii (assembly GCA_963931995.1). Taxonomy (NCBI): domain Eukaryota; kingdom Metazoa; phylum Arthropoda; class Insecta; order Diptera; family Muscidae; genus Phaonia; species Phaonia tiefii. The sequence continues at coordinate 198,905,755 of OZ008371.1, forward strand.
CTAGAAAACTTCTCATTAAACAAGAAATTTCCCAACATATGTTAGTCTAGACACAAATAAATTAAGTTAATAATACTGGATTGTAGAATAATAGAGTTTAAAAAAATTGTTTAATTTTTTTTCATCCATCCCACAACGTGCGATAAGGAACTTCATTCCAAAAGCGGTGTTCTTATTGAAAGAGGGATTTATCAGCTTGACAACGTCCTAAAGCCTTCGGCCAAAATCGTTAAAAACTGGTTAAACAGTCAACAATCTACAACTATGAAATGACCAGTGCAGTCACCGGACTTAAACCCGGACTTAAAACTGTCTATGCTCTCTCGAGAGCAAGAGAATAAAAGAGGGACAACGAGAGAGTCTATCTTGTATATGTATCTGTATTTTTGCATTATTCTCTCAGTCAGTGAGTCATGATTATTCCTGAATGTGCGTGTAAATTGCAGATGAAGTCTTTCGTCAATGGTTCATCGGACAGAGGATATCAAAAGCGCTTGATCAGTGAAAAAAGAATAAAGAAACGCTCGGACGGTTAAATAGTTTGTGATGTTACTTTGATTTTTGTGTTTCGTATATATATATATGTGTGCTACCAAAGTGAGAAATGAAAGAAACTGGAAAGGGCAACAACGTGAGGGCCCTTTGTCTGACCGACCCTTTACTGAGAAAATCGGAATTGCGGACCATTTGTGAAATAAGTGTAATAAAAAAAACGCAAGTAATTAATCCACGCTTGGCTTGCGTGAACTTGATTTGTATATAAATATCTTGTTTTTGTACCAACACATAGTGCTAACGAACGCATAGCTGAAACCTTCTGAAAACAAAAACGTGAGAGACAACTAAGAAAGGAGAAGCAAAAGAGCAGCATATTCTCATTTCACGAAGGAAAACAAATAATGCATTCAATGCAAATAAATGTAAAATGTGGCCCTTTAAGTCTTTTAATTGTTTGTATTATCTATTTATAAATGTGGATATATATTGTTAAAACTAATTATAATAAATAATACATTTATATTGAAATCGAAGAATATTTAGTTTCTAAATATTATTATATTTGGGAGGAAATTCGCATATGTTTTCACGTAAGTTTATGTAGGTTTGGGGGAAATACGCGAATGTTTCCACGTAAGTATATGGATGTTTGGGATGAAGAACGCATGTGTTTCCATGTAAAAGCATACATGTTTACCAGTAAACATGATACTGTTTGCATTTAAATACAAGTAAGTTTGGGACTTGCATACATATGAATGTTTGAAGTGTGCTCCAAACATATACATGGTTCCTGCAGAATATGTTTGGGGAAATATGTTACAGAGGCCATTATTTTTCAGCGTGTACATACTCTTACAAAAGTCAAAGTCTACTGGACAAAATATTGAATCAGAAAACAAACAAATTAACATAAATTCCGATGTTTTTTGGCTGTAATTTAAAAAAAAATGAAAAACTTTGATTCTTCTTGTGGATTATATTTATTTGGTCTTTTAATTTTTTTTACATCAAGTCGAGAATATGATGTCATGTAAATGGCCGCCGCCACAGTTGATTTTCATTTGAGCCCTTTTTATGTCATTTTCCATCACTTTGGCCAAAACTTCTGGCGATACGTCCTCACATTCTTGACGGATATTGTCCTTAAGAGCTGCAAGAGTCTGAGGCTTGTTGACATAAACCCGCGACTTCAAAAATCCCCACAAAATGAAGTCTGGAGCGGTCAAATCAGGCGATCTTGCTGGCCAGTGCAAATCACCAAAACGGGAGATTAGGCGCCCGGGAATGCATCCTTCAGCATATCGGTTGTGGCACGTGCAGTGTGTGCCGTTGCACCGTCCTGTTGGAACCACATGTTTTCCAATCCCAATTCATCAAGTTGCGGCAAAGAGAACTCGTTGATCATTGCTCTGTAGCGCTCACGGCGCTTCCATGACATCCTCGGCTACAGCAGCAATATTCTCTGCAGAACGGTTACTCCGGGGTCTGCCACGCCTGGCAGCATCTCGTGTTGTGCCAGTCTCTTCGAGGCGAGCGGCTAAACGTCGCAGTGTTTCACCAGTAGGCGTTGGACGGCCAGGAAATCTGCGACGAAATTCACGTTGTGCCAAAATCACCGACCGATTATTGGTCAAATAAATAGTCAGCAATATTCCGCGTTCTGGAGCAGTGTAGCGTAACATTGTTTATTAACGTGTATTTCGCATGTGTTTACTACACAAATGTCAAAACAGAACTGACATTAGGGGCCAATCGCAAAATTTATAGCATTTTCTGATAGGAGGATTACTTTTGCGCCACCTGTATATATCAACATTGAGTTAAAATTGTTTCTGTTTATATTCAAGAGAGAACAATAAATTGATTTAGTTAATTTTTTTTTTGGTTTTTAATCAAATATTTAAAATATGCAAATTTATTTCCAAACTGTGACAATTTTGCTTGTCACTGTAGGTAGTTCGAGAAATTCATTTCATATATTGATAATTCTGGATTTATTTGTCTCCAGGTCGTTATCGATTTTTTTAAACAAACTAAGTAGTTTTTGGACCCGGTCTACAATATACATATGTAGTCTTGCTCGAAATGACGTCTGTTATTCATCCAGATACGCATCAATCATTCACTCACTAATAATATCAATGAATGTAATCTGCAAATGACAACTTTGATATAAATCCGACTACGTATTGAATTAATTGGTATGTTAATTTTGTCACAAAATACAATTGTTAGTTTTTTTTAAATGACATGATTAACACTTTAGGCAAATAAATAACAAGTGTATAGAAAAACACAATAACAAATTATTGGTAAGTTTAACTCAAATGTTTATTTCATGTTTATTGGCAGGTGTTTTTAGTTTTTGGTTCGAATAACTTTCAAGATGATGCCGATCTCTCAGTTAGTAATGGTATTATTATTATTATTATTATTACTTTGGCTTTAGGAGTTTTTGTTTATACTCTATTTACCTTTTTTTTTATTAACTAATTACAGGTTTGTATGAATAATCTTGTTAACCTAGATCTAACTTTAGGTTTTGTTTTTGATTTTTGGCCAATGTTTAATTTGAATTTTCAATGTAATCGGTTAAAGTTGAAAACGTCATCCACGTAGTGTGATTCATTAAATTGACTAAATATATTTGGTTCAATCTTATACCGTCTGCGATTGGCATGATGTTAGTTCCACAGGGATCTGGAACAAAAAAAACGGATAACGAGGGTATGGTGTTTGACTTTCTGTTTTGAACTAAATACCTTCTATTTTTTTTTTATCTAAAAATCTTTTGTGGTAACGTAAAATTCGTAGGTCATATTTAATAATATGGTCGCAAGCAAGTTTTAGTTATATTAATACAAGATAAAATGTTTTATCTAGATCGCAGTGTTATTCAAAGTTATCTTATGTAGAAAATTAAGGAAAGTTCGAGTAGTTTTTGTTGAATTCGTTAACATATTTTAATTGTTTAATTTTAAAAATCCTAAATTTTAATAGTTCTTTGAAACTTTGTAAACCTGAAAGGTTTTCTGAATTCCAGAACATATCGTCGGCTTACAAGTGAAATCAATTATGTCAATGTGAGACACTGCCATTCGCCCTTATTCCCGTTGTCGTCGTCGACGTCAATTCAATATCGACACCATTTTTATTGGCGACTTGAAGGCATTTGGAAAAAAAAATTTTGCCTAATGTTTTACGAGGGTTGTTTTTGGATCATAGACATCAAAAACTTTGTTGTCGTCGATGTGACAATACATTTATAACGTTCTAAAGTTGACAAAAATCTGATGACGACGTCGACGACGACAACGGGAATAAGGCCGATTAAAATTTTTCTATTCTGCTGTTACTATTCCTACAAGAAGTAAATTTGGAAGCTTGTCCACAGCAGCTCTTACTATACCCCTACTGAGCACCAGCATGTAGAGACCATGAGTACGAGAGCTTGGTGGACTTGACTGAAAACATCCAAAAATGGATTTAGTGGATTTCACTTTTAAACCGACGATATTTTGTTTAAAGTTCCCAGAAATCTTAGAGAAATTATTCTGATTTAATGCTGGTAAAATGATAATAAAAATATTCTATTCCAAACGCACGTTTTGCTCAAACGTCATTTTGTGCCCAAATTTTTTTTAAAAATTGCGTCTTTTGTGTATTTTAATTCTCAATTTCTTTCTACACAAAACAACAAATTTTGAGATCTGCATCAATAGAAATTTCAATCATGAATCTGGTTATTCACTTTCCTTTTATTAACTTTAAACCCTGAACACCTTCTGGCACTTATGTACATGTTAATAAAAATCTTTTTGTAAATTTATCACAAACTTTCTTATATTTTCTAGAAATTTTAAAAATAAAGATTATTTTAACAGTTCCATTATATGTCCAAGCTCCAATGACTACCACTTTCACAATTTCCCCCATTTTTTTTGTCTTCTTTCGAATAAAACTTGTAATTGTTTTTCTTCTTGTGTAAAATTGAGACAATTTTATCATTTTATTTTGAAATAAAATATTTGTTTATGTTATAATAATTTATATGCTGATTAAAATACAATTATTAATTATTATTGATGGGATAATAGATGATTAATGATAAGATGTATTTTTTGTTTGTGGTTTCCGGCAACCCAAGAAAAGGCTTGAACTATTGACACAAAATGCAATAAATTCAATCTAACCTCGATTACATCTGATTACGATAGGGAATTATGAGCTAAGTGTTGAATCCACAAAAAGGACCACAGTCTAAAGATGATCACACCAACAATAACTTAAAGGACACACTTTGTGATTATCACATACATACACACACACAAAAACCAATTGAATGGAACTTAAAACTTAGACTATGGATAATAAATACTTAAATTATGTTGCACAGTAGGAGTGGTGACACTAGGAACAAACTCGGCCTGTCTCACCTACAGATATAGAATGCTCGCTCACAAGCCCTCACAGGTGGACATACAGGATTTATAGCTGGGGAAGTTGTTGTCATTGCCATCACAACCGCCAAATTTGAATTCTACACAATCCCTTTTCTGGGCATCATAACTCCAGCGTGGTATTAGGGCGCGACAGACTCCTTTGCGTGCGGGCATGCGGCAAAATTCTTTAGGTTCACTGCGTGTCTCCTTGGCACCGGGCACATCGTCCAAGGACATGGCTTCGAACAGCTCACTAACATCATCGTACAGGTCCCAGGGTTTTGCCGTCGTCGGTCCAGATTGTATAAACAAAACCATAATGGTTACGATAACCATGCACCAAATGTTGGATGAAAGTTTCGAGAACATTTTGTGGCTATTGATATCAAGTTTGTTGCAATATTTTTGTGTTATAGAAATCAGAAACACTTGTTGTCAATTCGTACTTTCGGATTTGTTTCACTTGTGAATTGTATGTAGCAACTGAACCAGAGACTTAAGCTGCGTGTGGTTATATACTTTTTCACTTTTGCAAAACTGTATGACGTGATGTAAAGTCTCAACAGCGATCGTGTACGAAAGAAAAACATCAACATTCGCAAGTGAACTATCGCAACCAAGTGTACACATGTAGTACATAAATGCGAAACGATACGACACCATACGGTACGACGTTACGATGCGATGCGATGCGAGTGCCATGTACCATGTACACCGCCACCTTTCAAACGGAACGAATGAATTTCGATGCGGCTTCTCTTGGAAATTTCGTCACTGTTGGTGTTACGCGCCCTCCTTTACCAACTTCTAATGTTATGCACACATTGGAGATGGAATTCGGGGTGTTGTTGTACGTTTTCTGGGCCTTAAAATACCATACACCATAGACCAAAACATACATAGATACACTTATTCTCTCAATAAATTAAACGTCATAGGTATGGTGGAAAGTAAACATTGGATGGTGGAAAATATGGGTTCAATAAAACCAGATAGTGGCAATAGTATACAGCGATCAACAAAGGAACAACAACCGAATTTCGTGTTTTTGTTGCAAACTAGTTGTGTTAAATACAATACAAATGTACACCCACGATAAAAGTCAACAAAAAAAGTGCAAAATACATTTAAATTTTTCAGTTCTACACCAAAACGACATGAAAAAATTAAGTGAACATATTTTGTAACTCCACCTAGTGTAAGTTAATTTTAAATTTAATTTCTCTCATTTCCACAAACCGACGACGAAGAGTGTGAAATGAAACGTCAGATGAGACAATAAATGTATCTATATATGTATTAGTCTATGATATACACATATTCAAGAATAACTACAAACAATGCGTTAGAGCAAGACGATTATATATATTATAATAAATTATCGCCAGTTCGGCGTTTTGGTTACTAGCAAGCAAGCGATAAGCGCTAGTTTGTAACGAAAACATGCCTATTATGTGTGGAATATGACATCGTTCAAATTGCTGTCACACCTTCGCTGGGTGGCGCGCATACGAGTCGACCAATTTTCGATGACCCTGGCGGAAAGATCACCCAATGGTTCACATATGAATGTGTCAGTTGCCAAATCGATTAACTCCATCAAAAAATACCTGTAGAAACTTAAATTTTCGCTGGGTTTTCAAATTCCACGTTCATTATAAATGCAAACTGACATTATATATTACTTCACTACAGCTGTATCTATTATATAGTTGAATTCAAAATGAACTGGGTTTAACCCACAGACACTAACATACCAAAATTTTGGGAAAGCGGAGTTAAACAATTTGGCAACTGACACATTCATATACCGTAGTGACATTGGCAAAGAACTCACACAAACAACTTTGACATTTACTCGGTACGATAAAATGTAAATTAAGGCAATCAGCTGGGCTAACGATTATGTTGACTTTGTGGGTACCGGTCACGGGACTTAAAGACGACCTATAAGAAAAACTATAACGGGGTCAAACCGCACGATCTCGGTGGCCAGTTTATGTGGCCTCTGCATGTGTTAACCATGCCTTCAAATCGTTCATGCAGAATGCTCATTGTGGAATCATCTGTGTGGCACGTATGTAGAGTCGTCATATGGGAACCACATGCCATTCACATCTATATCATGAAATTTTGGTCAAATTAAATTGATTATCATCGACCGGTAGCATTCTTCGTTGGCGAATATAACAATGCCATCATCGCTTTCGAAGAAGTGCGGACTGATGATGCCGTTGGCCCACAATCCGACTTTCTGTGGATGCATTACCACTTGGTGGAGGACCTCATGTGAGTTGGTATCGTCCACAATCGGGCAATTTTGCTTGCTAACGTACCCGTTCACCAAAAAATGGGGCACTTCGCAAAATGAAAACAACGCGCGCATTGTTGCCACAAGAGAACACCCGCTTGGATAATAAAGTTATAATAAAGCCCCAATCCGGTAATTTTGTTTGTACACGTATCCGTTTATCAAAAAATGAGTCATTCCGTCACTATCGTGTGCATGTTTTGCTCGACACTGTAACTTACAAAGGTGATTTGTCTTTATTGGCTGAAAAATAAAAAAATAGGAAAATTAACCAAAATATAAAACAACATAACCGCCATGCACCTTATTGAAAAACCCTTTACTAACTTCAATTGTACATACAAAATCGTATTCTTTCGCGTTCTAAATGTTTAAGAATTACAGTTTTCATAGCGCAGTGGTCCCATACGAGTTATCGCTTCGCTGCCATTAACCAATTAAGACGAAAGGGATTTCCAATAAAAAAAAGGTTCCCATTGCATTTTGCATTCCACGAACGGATTGGGGAGAGCTTCTTACAAAAAATGAGCTGTGCGCTGTCTAGTTTTACGATATTTGGAGAAGCTTTTCCAGTTTAAGTCCTTTTATAAATTCTGGCCAAGAAATTTTTTATAAACAGGCCAAGAACTCGCGTGCCATTGAACAAGATTTAGGTAGCAGGCGATGAACGATTCAGTGTCTCGTCAAAACTGAAACAAGTATTGATTACCTTGGGCCTGGCCAAAGACAGAAAGTTCATGGATCTCCTGCTATCTCCTGCTATAGGCCAGATTTGTCTTGAGCGTACACAATATGTGCTACTAGTCGATCTCTCTTGGATCATCATTCGGGAGTGTTCTTGAAGGATGTGCTTATAAGTCTTGCCAACACATTTCAGTTCCTATGGAACCTGTAAGGTAGTCCATAGTCTGGCCAGCTCATGCGTTCTGCCGTTCCCCGGGATGTTCCTGTGCCGTGGCAACCACACTTCTGGGCCATCTCATCAAGAGATCTACGGTAGTCTTGGGAGGATGTTGATTTCAGGAATACTGATTCCAGGGACTTGATTATCGCCTGTCATTCAGATAACACATTGACCCCAATGACTTCTATACTATTATCTCTCAGCTACTTGCCTAAACAAAATGGTTTCCCATTACATTCCATGAAGGGATTAGGAAGAGCTTCTCACAACCTGCGCTGTGCGCTTTCTAGTTTTACACTCACTGAATGGGACCTACAATTTTGCACCGGTTCCGAATGGTATTTTGGGAAGCTTTTTCATGGCTAAGTACTCGATGGTGCCGCCATCACAAAGCGAGGTGACCTACGTCGAAAGAAATGTAAGGTGGTCAGAGCAGAGATTGAACCCACGTTCTCATCTACAAGAACGTCGCTCAACCGCTTGATACACACTACAATAATCAGACAGTCTACGAGAAAGAGAATTATTCATGTTCGACTCATGCGTATATGTAGAAGTTCTCACATTCCTCTGCACCAGGAACTCATTTGTTCCAGGAATCCATTTACAGTATTTCCAATCGAATACAATGCTGCTTTGTGAGAGCTGACTTTACCTATTGGTATTGCAGCATCGGCGGTCATCGACAGTCCCACTAGGTCTCGATAAAATCAAAAACTATTTCAGTGAAATCGGGGTAGTAGTCAAAGGTTTTGGAAACTTCGTATTTGAAGTGATATTCTGGAGTAGCTTATAGTATTTTTTTAATGTAAAGCCCGAAAACTTAAATATTGACCTTCCTAGTACCATAGACCAATCAAATCTTGGACTATAACGCAAAACTGCAAAAAGAAAGCAGGCGGTGACACCATGGATTGTGTGGATCTATAAGATGATCTATGTCTATTGGCCTGTTCTATCTTAAGCTGACATAAAGACGTCACAAATAAAAACAATATCTGTGATTGGTATATACAATTGCAGTCTCACATACAGATGGCGCTTTACATTAGTGGTGGCTGATACATTAGTGGTGATAAAAATGCAACGTGACAATAGTCGTATTTGCGCTACTACCTATAGTTTGTTTGCTTGTAATTAAAATTCCAAACCAGCAATAATTTATAATAATATACTATATATAATCATCTTGCTCTAACGCATGGATTGCTGTTATTATTGCTTATATGTATATTCTTCTCCTTGTCTTTGAATTCATAATAATGATATGATTTTGTTTATTTATAACAAAAGAAATTATAAATTTGATTCAAATATTTTCGTTTGGCGCAATTACATTCCCCAAACGAAGTTAAATTAGCGGAGATTTCGTTTGAGCGTAATGAAATCATTCTTTACGTGAAGCATTACACTGCCGCCATTCTTCTAGTACAGGCAGCAATGACAAAAGTCTTAATCTTTTTACATCCACCGTCAGGCTTCAACTTTAGAAAAACCTGCAAAACATTGGCATCGACAAGGTCACCAGTGAAAGTAGGCCAAGATCCCGTCTCGTGTACAGAAACGAACAGCAAACCATTCCACCCACATAAAATATAAAACTATAATTTAATTATCAAAATTGACTGGCAAAAACAAAAAACAATTTGAAACTCGTCTGAGTGTCAGAAATACATACAGATACATTTTTGAGACTCAGCTGATTTTCAAATTCATTGTTTTACAGTCAACTCAGATAGTGTAATTATAGGCATAGCTAAAGCAATTAGTTGGCCTCTTAGGCAAATTAGAAAATATCGTCACGTGCTAAGATTGTGTCCTATATCTGGACATGTTCATATCTGATCAATAAACTATGTAGGTATACTATTTTACGTTTATTATTTATTTAGGATTACTCAAACTGTAATCCTGGCTATCATCTATTTATCGATATTCAATTCATAGCGCTTCAACTAAACTGTGTCCAAAAATTGTCTAAGAGTGGAACGAATATATACAGTATAACCTCTCTAATCCGGACAGATATAGTTTCGACCTTTGTCCGGATTACTGAATTGTCCGGACTACAGTACAAAATGTTTTAAACTCGAAAGATGGTTATGTTTATTTATTTTATTATGAAATAAGTTATTTTAAAAGCAAAATATTAAAAATTTATTTATATTTACAAAAAAGATTTAACAGAACAGAAATTAAAATTGTATTGCTTCAAATATGAATTTATTTTAGATTGAATACATTTTTCATTGTGCAGTTTTTTAGCTCTGGTTTCAAGTTCTTTCAAAAATAAGATTCACATATTCTACTGTTTGTGTTGTTGTTGTTAGACTAACGTACAAAAGTTGCGAAACAAACACAAAAACAAACTGATGTTCGAACTACAGAGGTAAAATTGATAAACTGTCCGAAACATTGAGCTGTCCGGACTACTGGATAGTCGGGACTAGCGAGTGACCGGACTAGAGAGGTTACACGTACATATGATATTTTGATGAACAGCTGTCGTTTTACTAACAATAATCATGACTATCAGAACTGTATTTGGGTAAAACAGACATGTTCATATTAGAGTTAGACAGTAGATAGGAAACTGTTCGAAATCAACTCTTGACTGACGAGTACGGATCGTTGACACTCGTTGTACGGATCGTATATGCAGTGGCTAACCTTTAGTTATGAATACGGGCGTTGGGGGTTTGCAGGTGTGCTCGTTTTCCGATTCTCAAGACTCCTATATAATACGTTAAAATGGGGTTATCTGTGCCCACAGATGTCACACTTTCTGGCACCATTGAATTCGTCAGAAGTTTACGTTCGGTTTGAGTACATATTCCTACGGGTCCGTGAGGGACTTTTCGATTCTCTTTTTATTTTCCATGTTCTTATATTTCATGTTTTAGTTCCGACTCCCCAATAGCCGTTAACCTTTTTTTATGTTCCCACACTTCTCTACTTTCATACAAAACTATTTCAGTATTTTATATCTTAAACACTGGACAAAACATTTTGCCATCTCTGTTTTCTGCTAAATTACTGTTGAAATCGTAATTTGCTGACCCTCTCTTAGTGTACGAGTACAGTTCTCTGTTTATCTTTCTCTTTTGGACCAACTACACATGCGTCACGTCACAACTTTTTGGGGGTTTTACCGAACACCATCGCCAAGTAGTTGTTGGTTGGATTTTGCCACTTCAACTGGTCGCTTTGACGTCACTAGTGTGAGTACGTGCCATTCATTCAATATAATGCTGGTACTACGAGTAGTAAAGGAGGTAAATACATGTAAGTATGTACATACATATGTATATATTTTACGTTGTTTTTGTATGAGTGATGAGTACTTGCATATGTATCTTATTACGACGGCGAATAGCTCTTTCCGTAACTTCTTTGTTATTACTAGTATTTTATTTATTCATCAGTTCTTTGTTGTTGTTGTTGTTCTATGTTAAACTTCAGTTTACAGCACCGTGACGTTATGTTAAATTACTTAAACGTGTAAATATTAACCAGTTGTATGGAATACTCACAGTGCAAATAGTAAATTGTAGATCTTTTGTTCGGGGAGGGGACTTTTATTTGTTACTTTAAGGTGATTTCCATATACGATTTGTCTCGCTTAGTTCCGGGTTTATAAAAATAAAATGCGTTTTCATTCAAACTTGTAAATCTGTCGTATATCTCGTAAAACTAGTATATTTAAGAAATGTCAAACATTTCTCAGACAAAGTTGAAGTTTGAATTTATGAGAATTTCACGGGTATTTAGTATAAACAAAATGGTTTCCCATTACATCCCATGAAGCGATTGGGGAAAGCTTCTCACAACCAGTGAGCTGTGCGCTTTCTAGTTTTACATTCACTAATTTGGATCTATAGTACAGAAATGTATTTTGAGAAGCTTTCCCATGGCTAAGTACTCGATAGGAATTAACTAGATATCGCACATGCCTTGGGAAATTTCTTGTTCAATGGGATATTTTCTAGATGGAGCTGGATGCAATAATTACAACGTTTAATCCCAAACAAAATATACCTTGCAAGATGTATTTAGAACAGGTGCTAACAATAGTTGTGGTAGGTAACATCAACAGGGATTTTGTTTTTGTTGTGTGGTCCGTTGCTCTCAAATTCAACAGAAACTAACACCGACAATAACAGGAAACAAAAAGATACAATCAAAATAACAAAATTTTAACTTGAAAGTGGGGAACACAACGACATGAAGAAAACTAAATTAGTTGTTTGAATAGCAGAACCTGTAAAGTTATTCTAGTTTTGTATTGAGAAAATGTCCCACACTGTTGAATAAACGTCCGTGAATGTTATGAGAAACGTCAATGAAAGTTACAAAACGACAACACAGCACCTAGTGGTAGGACTTGACAACGTCTGTGGGATATCTACTATGCTCGATACTGTCGCTATCACTAAGCGAGGTGACCGTCGTCGAAAGAAATGTAAAGTGACCAGAGCAGGTATCGAACCCACGTAAACTTTCAAAACGCCGATACACGTATAGGATTTTTTTAGCCTTTTTACCAGAATACGTTGTTAGAACTTTGTTATTTTCGAAAAAGTTTAATTTTGTTCCACAGTGTTATCTATTTACTACACGCTGAAAAATAACGGGCTCTCTAACATATTCTGCAGGAACCATGTTTGGAACACACTTCAAACATTCATATGTTTGCAAGTCCCAAACTCACTTGTATTTAAATGTAAACAGTATCATGTTTACTGGCAAACATGTACACTTTTACGTGGAAACATGCGTTTTTCATCCCAAACATCCATATAATTACGTGGAAGCATTCGCCTGTTTCCCCCAAACCTGCATGTACTTACATGGAAACATATGCGTATTTCCTCCCAAACATAATAATATTTAGAAACGATTTATTCTTTGATTTCCATATACAGTGGTGTGCGATGAAATAGAGTCACACACTCGTCAAAACTTTTATTCTCTGCAAATCAGTGGTCCAAGATGTTTCATGTCAAGAAATTATGAACCTGATTGACCGGTCCTGTGCTGAATATAATGCCACCATTTTTAATAAATTTTGTACACTACTGTTCTTCAGGTCAGTGTCAGTATTTGAAAGGCTATGTAATGACGTGTGCTATAAAATGGAGTCAATTACAAAAAAGTATTTTTTTTGAAATGGTTAATGGTAGTTTGGATTTGAATATGAAAACAAAGTTTAGCTTCTAAATATGATTAATGTTTATTAGTAGCATTAATAAATTGTCATTATTGACGATCCAAAATGGGCTGATGTAAATATTGCAATCATAAGCGCCAAGAAAGAATGAAAGAGACGATAAAAGAATTCAGAAACTACATACAAATTACTGACATAATTGGATGCTCAAAGAAAATGTTGGAGACAGGAATAAAATATAACCCCAATCCAGGAAATAGACGGTAAAACCCTGAAAATTACAGAACATTTGGAACCAAAAATGTTGCGCCACGTAGAGTTCGACTTTTGTTACCCTTCCGCCCTTAGAAGGCAATACGATCGGGATGTTGCCACCTCTACATTAAGAAAAATGCTAACTAAAAACAATTTAAAGGCAAAAAGTGTCCGAAAGTTCCATTTCTATCCAAACGGAACGTTCAAAAAATGTTGCATTTTGCCAAGGAGCATGTGAAATAGTCCGTACGCAAATGGCGAAATATTTTGAGGATAGCTGAAACTAAAGTGAGATTGGGTAATTATGATAAGAGCAATCTTCCTGTACGAAGACCTTCCAACACCGAATTCAGGCCCCAGAACACAATCCAAACAGTTAAACGTGGTAGCGGAAACATAATGGTACGGGGTTGTTACTCTTACATTGGGACAGAACCTTTATTCCAAATTGAACAGACAATGGACGCAGCATATTATACAACTGTATTAAAAAAACATCATGATGCCTTGTGCTAAATGGGAAATGCCGCTTCGATGGGTGTTTCAACATAATATCAACCCCAAACAAACATCGAAGCGAGCAAAGGCTTCGTTTGAAAATAATAGTGTCATAGTTTTAAGATGGTCTATGCAGTCGCCGTGATTAAATCCTATTCAGAATTTGTGGCGGGACATTAAAGTGTCTATCAAAGGAATAAACCAATTTAATAAAGATGAGCTTATGACACTGGTACAATCGGCGTGGAAAACATGACTTGTGGAGACTTGATGATTCCATGTCAAGGCGTTGTTTAGCTGTGATAAAAAATAATAGTTATTTCATAAAGTACTGAGATAATATAAAGTATTAATGAAACATACATTTTATTTGACACAGCTATAAATAAGATGATGAATCGCGACAACTCTATTTTTTAAACAAAATTTAATTTTTCTACATTTGTTTTTGTTTTGAAAATGTTGACTCTATTTCATCGCACACCACTGTATATGTATTATTTATTATAATTTATTTTATCAATATAAATCCACATTTATAAATAATTAATACAAATAATTAAAAGACTTAAAGGGCCACATTTTACGTATATTTGCACTGAATGTATTATTTGTTTTTTTTTTTCGTGAAATGGGAATCTGCTGTTCTTTTGCTTCTCCTTTCTTTGTTGTCTCTCACGTTTTTGCTTTCAGAAGGTTTCAGTTATGCGTTGGTTATTACTATGTATTGGTACACAACGAATTTTCCTTGCCATAAGAAACCTATGTAGAAAAAAAGTCGTCGTGTGTAGCGTGTTTGATTATGTTTAGACTCTTAAGAGGGAAATTGAAATGACGTTTAATATCGCTTAGCAGCCTCGTACAAATCAAGCTACGATTAACTTTAGCGGGGTAAAAAAAACACACTTAGTATGTTGAAGAGATGGCATGATAGGGTGTCGCCCTGCCTTATATTTTGCCTCGTACTAAATGGTTCGGTGAGATCTTTACCAATCTTTACTGAGGATTTCGTGTCGGCCAGTGCCATTTTACAATGGCGTGCCAGCTTTGCAGGAATACCAAGTTCCGACAGAGCTTGGTACAGTTTTCCCCGTATCGGGCAGCTTTACAATCTACAGAAAAGTAGTAGGTGTCGATTTGTTTTTCGTGGGTTTTCTCCAGGATTTGCCACAATGAAGAACTACATAAAATATTGTTACGAATTTCCTTATTCGTCCTTTTTGCGTTGTTTTATTCCCAATAATAAAACAAGGTTCGTTTTAAATTACGATAATTACAACGGTTTAACTTCCTTTTATTTTACTTATACAGTACAACAGTTTACATTATTTATGACACTTCAACAAGTCTTGTATTTTACTATCAATTCGCGTTGCTTACTTTACGGGGTTTAATCACAAACTGAACTCCCCACTCCAAAGACCTCGGCTATTTATACCAACTCACCATACTCAAATGAAGGTATATCTAGCGAATTCAAGAACCTTCTAGAAACTGGATGTTGTTGTTGTTGCTTATCTTTGTAGAACAATCTCGAAGGGCGGAGAGTTATCTTTACTGAGGTGAATTCATGCTACTGGTGTAGCGAGCTAGTACGTTGTTACAATGCATACTTTCAGGCGCAGCACTAACCGCCTGTTATTTACATACTGTTAGTAGAGTCATTAACAGCAAGCAAAAGCTTTTACTTATTCGTAACAATATTATAAATTTCCTTTTTGCAATTTCGTTTCGTACACATGTAAGTTCTTCCAAATAATAGAGTAAGTATACCTACGACATTAGGCTTGGTTGCATATGGACGTTGCATGTTGAAAAGCATTGCTCTAATAATAGCAGTTAGGGCTATGAGTTCAAAACAGCCAACAAGAAAACAACAATGGCATTTCGTTATAGTATGTGTTAACATTTTTATGTTAACTACAACACAAATGTATACTAACAATAATAGAGGGTTGAATTTTATGTTTCGGGATTAGAGAACAAAAACAAATATTAATCATCGAAAATCACTTTATTGTTTTTCAAAATATTCCCCATGAAGATTTATAAATTTTTGCATGCGTTTGAACCAATTGTCGAAACACTTTTGCCACTCTGATTGAGGTATCTCCAAAACATGCATTCTGAATGCAGCAACTGCTTCTTCAGGTGTCGAAAAACGTTGACCTCTCAGTTTGTCTTTTACGTACAAAGTCAGGACTAAACGGCGGATGACCCATCAAATCGATATTTTGGGTGCTCAAAAATGCAGTTGTTTCAGCCGATGTATGAGAGCTCGCATTGTCGTGATGAAGAGTGATCCGTCTTCGGCGGTTGGTTTTCATGATTTCTTGGAAGACAACTGGCAAACAAATGGTTGTGTACCACTCTGAATTCACTGTTCTGCGTTGTTCTAGTGGTACGGTTGCGACATGTCCGGGTTTTGCGAAAAAACAGGCGACAATTTGCTTGGAAGTGCTTCGGGCGCGAACAACTTTTGTTGGATTTGGCTCATCTTGAAACACCCATACAGTTGACTGCTTTTTACTTTCGGGCTCATACACGTAAATCCAGGATTCATCACCGTCATAGACGTGTTTCGAAGCACCGCGTTGGTATTTTTGGAGCATTTCTTTCGACCAATCGACACGAGCCTTTTTTGAGCGATTGACAAATTGTGTGGCATCCAACGCAAACAAATTTTTTTGACAGTCATATGTTTATGCAATATTGAATGTATGCTGGTCCCACTAATGCCTAAGGTTGTCTCAATCTCACGATAGGTCACATGACGATCTTGCAAAATCAGTTCACGCACAGCATCAATGGTTTTCGGAACAACAGCTGATTTTGGACGACCTTCACGAAATTCGTCTTGGAGAGAATTCACCGACCACGATTGAATTCATCATACCATCGATAAACACTGGTCCTTGATGGAGCTTCATCGCCAAAAATTTAATTAAGTTCATCCATGCACTGTTGCTGAGTTAATCCACGTCGAAAGTTGTAAGAAATAATCGCATTTCCGTTTTTCCATTTTTGGGCCGAGATTAATCTTTTAAGTTACTGTAAACAACACAAATAGCGCTCGTATGTCAAAACCATAGAGTAATCTCAGACTAGAGAGAATATTTGGCTCATCTGACGTTTCCTTTCACACTCTTCGTGATGCGGTCGGTGTGATAGAGAGATGTTTGACGAAAAGTGATATACACCAGGTGGAATTACAATAACTTCTTGCTTTAAGTTTTCATGTAATTTTGGTGAAAAACTGTGAAATTTAAATGTGTTTTAAACTTTTTTATTGACTGTTATTGTTAGCATACATTTGTGTTGTATTTAACACAATAATTTTAACACACAAAACGAAATGCCGTTGTTGTTATTTTGTTCGTTGTTTTGAACCATTGCCTCTATCTGGTATTAGTAAAGCAATTCTTTTCAACATCAAACGTAAATATCACACCAGGCCAAATGTCATAAATTTGGTGAGAGAACTAGTAGATCTACTATAAGTATCTATGGTCAAAACGTTCTGAGTACGCATAACCTCAAAAATGTATAACTTTACGATAGAGCTGTCAGTTGCCAGATTGCAACACCAGGGTTGCAAATCCCGAAACATAAAATTCAACCCTCTAGATAACAAAAAAGGGCCAAAATACGTTCCAATTTCAATGTTCTCCACAACAGTCAACAGTTCTTGCAACTCCACCTGGTTTAAGTTAATTTATGCCGAACATCTCTCTATCGCACTGACCTCACCACAAAGGGTGTGAAATAAAACATCAGATGAGAAACATCCGAAACATTGAGCTGTCCGGACTACTGGATAGTCGGGACTAGCGAGTGACCGGACTAGAGAGGTTACACGTACATATGATATTTTGATGAACAGCTGTCGTTTTACTAACAATAATCATGACTATCAGAACTGTATTTGGGTAAAACAGACATGTTCATATTAGAGTTAGACAGTAGATAGGAAACTGTTCGAAATCAACTCTTGACTGACGAGTACGGATCGTTGACACTCGTTGTACGGATCGTATATGCAGTGGCTAACCTTTAGTTATGAATACGGGCGTTGGGGGTTTGCAGGTGTGCTCGTTTTCCGATTCTCAAGACTCCTATATAATACGTTAAAATGGGGTTATCTGTGCCCACAGATGTCACACTTTCTGGCACCATTGAATTCGTCAGAAGTTTACGTTCGGTTTGAGTACATATTCCTACGGGTCCGTGAGGGACTTTTCGATTCTCTTTTTATTTTCCATGTTCTTATATTTCATGTTTTAGTTCCGACTCCCCAATAGCCGTTAACCTTTTTTTATGTTCCCACACTTCTCTACTTTCATACAAAACTATTTCAGTATTTTATATCTTAAACACTGGACAAAACATTTTGCCATCTCTGTTTTCTGCTAAATTACTGTTGAAATCGTAATTTGCTGACCCTCTCTTAGTGTACGAGTACAGTTCTCTGTTTATCTTTCTCTTTTGGACCAACTACACATGCGTCACGTCACAACTTTTTGGGGGTTTTACCGAACACCATCGCCAAGTAGTTGTTGGTTGGATTTTGCCACTTCAACTGGTCGCTTTGACGTCACTAGTGTGAGTACGTGCCATTCATTCAATATAATGCTGGTACTACGAGTAGTAAAGGAGGTAAATACATGTAAGTATGTACATACATATGTATATATTTTACGTTGTTTTTGTATGAGTGATGAGTACTTGCATATGTATCTTATTACGACGGCGAATAGCTCTTTCCGTAACTTCTTTGTTATTACTAGTATTTTATTTATTCATCAGTTCTTTGTTGTTGTTGTTGTTCTATGTTAAACTTCAGTTTACAGCACCGTGACGTTATGTTAAATTACTTAAACGTGTAAATATTAACCAGTTGTATGGAATACTCACAGTGCAAATAGTAAATTGTAGATCTTTTGTTCGGGGAGGGGACTTTTATTTGTTACTTTAAGGTGATTTCCATATACGATTTGTCTCGCTTAGTTCCGGGTTTATAAAAATAAAATGCGTTTTCATTCAAACTTGTAAATCTGTCGTATATCTCGTAAAACTAGTATATTTAAGAAATGTCAAACATTTCTCAGACAAAGTTGAAGTTTGAATTTATGAGAATTTCACGGGTATTTAGTATAAACAAAATGGTTTCCCATTACATCCCATGAAGCGATTGGGGAAAGCTTCTCACAACCAGTGAGCTGTGCGCTTTCTAGTTTTACATTCACTAATTTGGATCTATAGTACAGAAATGTATTTTGAGAAGCTTTCCCATGGCTAAGTACTCGATAGGAATTAACTAGATATCGCACATGCCTTGGGAAATTTCTTGTTCAATGGGATATTTTCTAGATGGAGCTGGATGCAATAATTACAACGTTTAATCCCAAACAAAATATACCTTGCAAGATGTATTTAGAACAGGTGCTAACAATAGTTGTGGTAGGTAACATCAACAGGGATTTTGTTTTTGTTGTGTGGTCCGTTGCTCTCAAATTCAACAGAAACTAACACCGACAATAACAGGAAACAAAAAGATACAATCAAAATAACAAAATTTTAACTTGAAAGTGGGGAACACAACGACATGAAGAAAACTAAATTAGTTGTTTGAATAGCAGAACCTGTAAAGTTATTCTAGTTTTGTATTGAGAAAATGTCCCACACTGTTGAATAAACGTCCGTGAATGTTATGAGAAACGTCAATGAAAGTTACAAAACGACAACACAGCACCTAGTGGTAGGACTTGACAACGTCTGTGGGATATCTACTATGCTCGATACTGTCGCTATCACTAAGCGAGGTGACCGTCGTCGAAAGAAATGTAAAGTGACCAGAGCAGGTATCGAACCCACGTAAACTTTCAAAACGCCGATACACGTATAGGATTTTTTTAGCCTTTTTACCAGAATACGTTGTTAGAACTTTGTTATTTTCGAAAAAGTTTAATTTTGTTCCACAGTGTTATCTATTTACTACACGCTGAAAAATAACGGGCTCTCTAACATATTCTGCAGGAACCATGTTTGGAACACACTTCAAACATTCATATGTTTGCAAGTCCCAAACTCACTTGTATTTAAATGTAAACAGTATCATGTTTACTGGCAAACATGTACACTTTTACGTGGAAACATGCGTTTTTCATCCCAAACATCCATATAATTACGTGGAAGCATTCGCCTGTTTCCCCCAAACCTGCATGTACTTACATGGAAACATATGCGTATTTCCTCCCAAACATAATAATATTTAGAAACGATTTATTCTTTGATTTCCATATACAGTGGTGTGCGATGAAATAGAGTCACACACTCGTCAAAACTTTTATTCTCTGCAAATCAGTGGTCCAAGATGTTTCATGTCAAGAAATTATGAACCTGATTGACCGGTCCTGTGCTGAATATAATGCCACCATTTTTAATAAATTTTGTACACTACTGTTCTTCAGGTCAGTGTCAGTATTTGAAAGGCTATGTAATGACGTGTGCTATAAAATGGAGTCAATTACAAAAAAGTATTTTTTTTGAAATGGTTAATGGTAGTTTGGATTTGAATATGAAAACAAAGTTTAGCTTCTAAATATGATTAATGTTTATTAGTAGCATTAATAAATTGTCATTATTGACGATCCAAAATGGGCTGATGTAAATATTGCAATCATAAGCGCCAAGAAAGAATGAAAGAGACGATAAAAGAATTCAGAAACTACATACAAATTACTGACATAATTGGATGCTCAAAGAAAATGTTGGAGACAGGAATAAAATATAACCCCAATCCAGGAAATAGACGGTAAAACCCTGAAAATTACAGAACATTTGGAACCAAAAATGTTGCGCCACGTAGAGTTCGACTTTTGTTACCCTTCCGCCCTTAGAAGGCAATACGATCGGGATGTTGCCACCTCTACATTAAGAAAAATGCTAACTAAAAACAATTTAAAGGCAAAAAGTGTCCGAAAGTTCCATTTCTATCCAAACGGAACGTTCAAAAAATGTTGCATTTTGCCAAGGAGCATGTGAAATAGTCCGTACGCAAATGGCGAAATATTTTGAGGATAGCTGAAACTAAAGTGAGATTGGGTAATTATGATAAGAGCAATCTTCCTGTACGAAGACCTTCCAACACCGAATTCAGGCCCCAGAACACAATCCAAACAGTTAAACGTGGTAGCGGAAACATAATGGTACGGGGTTGTTACTCTTACATTGGGACAGAACCTTTATTCCAAATTGAACAGACAATGGACGCAGCATATTATACAACTGTATTAAAAAAACATCATGATGCCTTGTGCTAAATGGGAAATGCCGCTTCGATGGGTGTTTCAACATAATATCAACCCCAAACAAACATCGAAGCGAGCAAAGGCTTCGTTTGAAAATAATAGTGTCATAGTTTTAAGATGGTCTATGCAGTCGCCGTGATTAAATCCTATTCAGAATTTGTGGCGGGACATTAAAGTGTCTATCAAAGGAATAAACCAATTTAATAAAGATGAGCTTATGACACTGGTACAATCGGCGTGGAAAACATGACTTGTGGAGACTTGATGATTCCATGTCAAGGCGTTGTTTAGCTGTGATAAAAAATAATAGTTATTTCATAAAGTACTGAGATAATATAAAGTATTAATGAAACATACATTTTATTTGACACAGCTATAAATAAGATGATGAATCGCGACAACTCTATTTTTTAAACAAAATTTAATTTTTCTACATTTGTTTTTGTTTTGAAAATGTTGACTCTATTTCATCGCACACCACTGTATATGTATTATTTATTATAATTTATTTTATCAATATAAATCCACATTTATAAATAATTAATACAAATAATTAAAAGACTTAAAGGGCCACATTTTACGTATATTTGCACTGAATGTATTATTTGTTTTTTTTTTTCGTGAAATGGGAATCTGCTGTTCTTTTGCTTCTCCTTTCTTTGTTGTCTCTCACGTTTTTGCTTTCAGAAGGTTTCAGTTATGCGTTGGTTATTACTATGTATTGGTACACAACGAATTTTCCTTGCCATAAGAAACCTATGTAGAAAAAAAGTCGTCGTGTGTAGCGTGTTTGATTATGTTTAGACTCTTAAGAGGGAAATTGAAATGACGTTTAATATCGCTTAGCAGCCTCGTACAAATCAAGCTACGATTAACTTTAGCGGGGTAAAAAAAACACACTTAGTATGTTGAAGAGATGGCATGATAGGGTGTCGCCCTGCCTTATATTTTGCCTCGTACTAAATGGTTCGGTGAGATCTTTACCAATCTTTACTGAGGATTTCGTGTCGGCCAGTGCCATTTTACAATGGCGTGCCAGCTTTGCAGGAATACCAAGTTCCGACAGAGCTTGGTACAGTTTTCCCCGTATCGGGCAGCTTTACAATCTACAGAAAAGTAGTAGGTGTCGATTTGTTTTTCGTGGGTTTTCTCCAGGATTTGCCACAATGAAGAACTACATAAAATATTGTTACGAATTTCCTTATTCGTCCTTTTTGCGTTGTTTTATTCCCAATAATAAAACAAGGTTCGTTTTAAATTACGATAATTACAACGGTTTAACTTCCTTTTATTTTACTTATACAGTACAACAGTTTACATTATTTATGACACTTCAACAAGTCTTGTATTTTACTATCAATTCGCGTTGCTTACTTTACGGGGTTTAATCACAAACTGAACTCCCCACTCCAAAGACCTCGGCTATTTATACCAACTCACCATACTCAAATGAAGGTATATCTAGCGAATTCAAGAACCTTCTAGAAACTGGATGTTGTTGTTGTTGCTTATCTTTGTAGAACAATCTCGAAGGGCGGAGAGTTATCTTTACTGAGGTGAATTCATGCTACTGGTGTAGCGAGCTAGTACGTTGTTACAATGCATACTTTCAGGCGCAGCACTAACCGCCTGTTATTTACATACTGTTAGTAGAGTCATTAACAGCAAGCAAAAGCTTTTACTTATTCGTAACAATATTATAAATTTCCTTTTTGCAATTTCGTTTCGTACACATGTAAGTTCTTCCAAATAATAGAGTAAGTATACCTACGACATTAGGCTTGGTTGCATATGGACGTTGCATGTTGAAAAGCATTGCTCTAATAATAGCAGTTAGGGCTATGAGTTCAAAACAGCCAACAAGAAAACAACAATGGCATTTCGTTATAGTATGTGTTAACATTTTTATGTTAACTACAACACAAATGTATACTAACAATAATAGAGGGTTGAATTTTATGTTTCGGGATTAGAGAACAAAAACAAATATTAATCATCGAAAATCACTTTATTGTTTTTCAAAATATTCCCCATGAAGATTTATAAATTTTTGCATGCGTTTGAACCAATTGTCGAAACACTTTTGCCACTCTGATTGAGGTATCTCCAAAACATGCATTCTGAATGCAGCAACTGCTTCTTCAGGTGTCGAAAAACGTTGACCTCTCAGTTTGTCTTTTACGTACAAAGTCAGGACTAAACGGCGGATGACCCATCAAATCGATATTTTGGGTGCTCAAAAATGCAGTTGTTTCAGCCGATGTATGAGAGCTCGCATTGTCGTGATGAAGAGTGATCCGTCTTCGGCGGTTGGTTTTCATGATTTCTTGGAAGACAACTGGCAAACAAATGGTTGTGTACCACTCTGAATTCACTGTTCTGCGTTGTTCTAGTGGTACGGTTGCGACATGTCCGGGTTTTGCGAAAAAACAGGCGACAATTTGCTTGGAAGTGCTTCGGGCGCGAACAACTTTTGTTGGATTTGGCTCATCTTGAAACACCCATACAGTTGACTGCTTTTTACTTTCGGGCTCATACACGTAAATCCAGGATTCATCACCGTCATAGACGTGTTTCGAAGCACCGCGTTGGTATTTTTGGAGCATTTCTTTCGACCAATCGACACGAGCCTTTTTTGAGCGATTGACAAATTGTGTGGCATCCAACGCAAACAAATTTTTTTGACAGTCATATGTTTATGCAATATTGAATGTATGCTGGTCCCACTAATGCCTAAGGTTGTCTCAATCTCACGATAGGTCACATGACGATCTTGCAAAATCAGTTCACGCACAGCATCAATGGTTTTCGGAACAACAGCTGATTTTGGACGACCTTCACGAAATTCGTCTTGGAGAGAATTCACCGACCACGATTGAATTCATCATACCATCGATAAACACTGGTCCTTGATGGAGCTTCATCGCCAAAAATTTAATTAAGTTCATCCATGCACTGTTGCTGAGTTAATCCACGTCGAAAGTTGTAAGAAATAATCGCATTTCCGTTTTTCCATTTTTGGGCCGAGATTAATCTTTTAAGTTACTGTAAACAACACAAATAGCGCTCGTATGTCAAAACCATAGAGTAATCTCAGACTAGAGAGAATATTTGGCTCATCTGACGTTTCCTTTCACACTCTTCGTGATGCGGTCGGTGTGATAGAGAGATGTTTGACGAAAAGTGATATACACCAGGTGGAATTACAATAACTTCTTGCTTTAAGTTTTCATGTAATTTTGGTGAAAAACTGTGAAATTTAAATGTGTTTTAAACTTTTTTATTGACTGTTATTGTTAGCATACATTTGTGTTGTATTTAACACAATAATTTTAACACACAAAACGAAATGCCGTTGTTGTTATTTTGTTCGTTGTTTTGAACCATTGCCTCTATCTGGTATTAGTAAAGCAATTCTTTTCAACATCAAACGTAAATATCACACCAGGCCAAATGTCATAAATTTGGTGAGAGAACTAGTAGATCTACTATAAGTATCTATGGTCAAAACGTTCTGAGTACGCATAACCTCAAAAATGTATAACTTTACGATAGAGCTGTCAGTTGCCAGATTGCAACACCAGGGTTGCAAATCCCGAAACATAAAATTCAACCCTCTAGATAACAAAAAAGGGCCAAAATACGTTCCAATTTCAATGTTCTCCACAACAGTCAACAGTTCTTGCAACTCCACCTGGTTTAAGTTAATTTATGCCGAACATCTCTCTATCGCACTGACCTCACCACAAAGGGTGTGAAATAAAACATCAGATGAGACGGAATGAACATCTATGTGTATTTACTTACTCTATGTTCCAAGTAAGTGCTTTATTATGGGAAAAAGCTTAGAATAATACATATATAGATAAACTTATTCTCTCATCTGATATTTCATTTCACACTCTTCATCGTAGATATGTGGAAATGAGAGCAATTACATTTAAATTACCTTACACCAGGTGGAGTTACAAAATATGTTCACTTAATTTTTTCCTGTCGTTTTGCTGTAGAACTGAAAAATTTAAATGTATTTTGCACTTTTTTTGTTGACTTTTATATAGCGTTTATGCTGCAACGGAAATCTCGATTGTCTAAATTTCATTCACAGGAACAGCTGATTTGTGTATGGAAAATCAGATGTTTAGGACACGAAATCTAGATATCTCTAGATTTCGAGTGCAGTATAAACATGTTTTTATCGTTGGTATACATATGTATTGTATTTAACACAACTAGTTTTCAACAAAAACACGAAATTCGGTTGTTGTTCCTTTGTTGATCGCTGTATACTATTGCCACTATCTGGTATTATTGAACCCATATTTCCCACCACCCAATGTTTACTTTCCATCGTACCTATGACGTTTAATTTATTGAGCGAATAAAAGCTTCTATGGTATGTATTATTCTATGGGAAAAAGTTGCTCATGTCTCCTAAACACTTACAATTTTTTGCCGGGATGTCACCTTGACATAATTTGGCATTAAATGTTGCTGTCCGGTGTTTACTAATTTTTCGATAACATTTGATGTTAATCTTATAGTGAGTAGCATGGGGGTAGCCAGCCGACTCAATCGTATTGCACCTCGTACATACTAAAATATAACACATAAACCTTTTAAATCCTCATTTTCCTCCAGCCCTTTTATGTTTAAATTGACTCTATGGCACTTACACTCGTCGACGTCGGGACAAAAACAAAATTATTGTAAATTACATATCAATAAAATAAACAATTTTATTATCAAATCATTAGAGAATTGCACAATTTTCGTAGTCCACGCCTGGCAATGACTTTGATACTTTTTCCTCCGGCATATTTAATAAGGACACTATGGCTGGATACTACGGCTGGCAAAGGACTACGAAACTGCCAGTGATAAGAAAATTATGTTGTTCAGAAGCAACATGTACAACGTGTTGGATGTTGGTTGGTGGCTGGCCATTTGTGTTGGTTTTAGACCATTGCAAGTCAAAGAAAACGTTCCAGAAAAAAAAATGATTCGCACCAATACAACCACTGGAACGCGGCCTGCAGACAAACAATCTGTGAGGATTCATACGTACGTATCTATTTTGTTATCCTTTTGGCTTGATATCCCCAAAGCATAAAACACATAAAAAGCCAAAGCAAATAAGAAGACGCCAAGGAAAGCAACAGTAAAAAAAAACTCCATGTGGCAGGATTGAATACGAGTTCGAGCGTTTGTTGGTGAGGGGTAAATAGCAACAGCAACAGTTTTCTCTGACTTTATGTGATACGTTCAACACGACACCAACAGGCAAAGCGGAAAAGTGTAAGAGTGTGCTAAAAAATGCATGAACATTGCACACCGTTTTTTACACTCGTGGAAGGACAACGTAGATGACGGCAACAGGCAGGCAAGCAGGCAAGCAGCCAGCCATAGCACAGCATTCATTGCACCACAATGTTTGTCTGAATGTCCTGGCAAGGCATCGCTCCGCACCGCACCGCACCCCTACGTACAAACCAAACAAGGAGTTCTCTAACGTAGCGGAAACGCAGAAAGTTCAGGTGGTTCGTTGGCAGTCTGTAATGCTTAGCGTACGTGCATTTCCCCAGTTGCAGTCAAATTCTCATTTTCTGTTCACGTACTTCGATTAAACTCTCATTTCGGTTATAATTTCAACATTTTACGGTTGCAAGAAGGCATTAAATTTGTTGGTTGGTGCATCACTCCAGCTATGGCCGCAATCTCGACAAGGCGGCGGGTGACTTTCACCAGATTCCCGCCGAAAACAAGATGTTGGCATGTAAATAACGCAAATCTAAGGGAAAACCTATAAATACCTGTAAATATCGTAAATTCATATTAAATATCAACGCATACAAATGATTTCACTGCTGCTTGGAAGTTTCCATCTGTCTGAGAATATAAAAATGATATAAATCCTGCTTACCCTAGGTGCTGGTACATGTGCACCTGGTGTCACACAGTCTTTGCCCATCAATTTAGTTAATTTCCACACAAACTATTGCTATTGTATCATATCATGTGGTTGGTGGGTGGCACAATGGAATCTTTGCCCGTCCGTGCGAAATGTGATTCGCACGTTTTAAATGTCACAGTAGGTGGAAAGTAGATTCACCCCATTGCCAGGTTACATACAACAAACCTGTGCATTACCCGCTTATGACGGCACATAATGCGCGATTACACAATGTGTCCGTCTTCCCTTTCCCGCATTTCGAGTGTCACATGTGAAATCTCCAATGGGTATGAAACAAATCACGGTAGTCAAGATGTGTTTGGAGCTTTAATAAAACTTCTCGAGAGCAAATAAATCGAATGAATTATTGTGGGGATGTTCGTCTGGCATAAAGATTGTGAAT
This sequence comes from Phaonia tiefii, assembly GCA_963931995.1. Lineage (NCBI taxonomy): Eukaryota > Metazoa > Arthropoda > Insecta > Diptera > Muscidae > Phaonia > Phaonia tiefii. The sequence continues at coordinate 198,933,502 of OZ008371.1, forward strand.
TGTTAGAAAACTATTTATGAGCATTGGAATGATAAATACGACACCAAACATGTGTAGATATGGAATTCGAAAAGTTAAAGTTTCTTTTCTTCTAACATTTATACAACATTTTAGATAAGATTGGTTGGTTGATAAGACTGCAAGACAGCACACTTAGGCTAAAGAAGCCCATTGTGATACCTGCAGTTTCCTCTATAGCAACTATTGACTAGTCGTCTAGCCAATTTGTCCTTTCAATGAATTTGTCTATAAGACCTAAAGGAATATCATTGTAGGGCTACGGTGCTAACTAAATGTGTTCCGAATATCCTACTTCTCAGTCCTGCCAGAGCAGGCCAATCCAAGAGAAGGTGTTTCGTCATTTCCTTGTCCTCTTCCATGCAGCATCTACAGAGAGTGGAGTTTCTATGTCCCAAACTTAGGGCGTATTTTCCTACAAGGCAATGTCCCGTAAGTGTTCCTATCATTGTGGATAACCTGCCTCTCGACAAGTTAAGTAGATGCCTAGTCCTCTTCCTGTCCACCTGTAGCCAGATCTTCCTGTCCACCTGTAGCCAGAGGATCCTGGTTTGTTTGCAAGTTAAAGTAAGTCTCCACTTGTCCATGAACATATTATCGGCCCACTGCCTGATCTGCAAACGGCAGGTAGAGATTGGCATACTAACACCTTCTTATCTAGCTAAAGCATGCGCTACGCAATTGCCCGGAATGTCGCTGTGTCCCGGTGCCCAGATGAGCCTGATGTCAAAATACTCTGCCATCACCCTAAGTGATGAGTGGCATTCTTTCACCATCAGGGACGTAGCAAACATGGCTTCCAGGGATTTTATGGCAGTCTGGCTGTCTGTGTGGATACTTATTCTCCGTAGGGTTGTGATACTACTTTACAGTAGTTCAGCAACCTCCAGTATGGCGGTAATTTCCGCCTGAAATACACTACAGTGATCAGACAGATTGAAGTAGATATTTACATTTAGGTCCGGTGAATGGACCCCATAACCTACTTGCTCGCCCAACTTTGATCCATCCGTGAAAAATCTGATACTACCCTTCCAGTGACCCCCTTCCCTTCCTGTTCGGAATAGAAGTCCTTAGATGTGTCGCTGGTAGGGATACAGTAGTCAGTTTTTACGGGAATAGAGTTGACCCGGTGTATTAATTCAGCGTATCCGGAATGCCCCGATATCAAAACGCCACAATCTCTGATTCTCACCAGGGATGTAGCGGCTGCCGATTCGGCCATAATATCAGGAGGACAGATGTTCAGGATAGCACTAAGTGCAGTACCTGACGTCGTCTCCATTGCCCCACTAACGCTAATCATCAAGGGATTCAGAATATATTTCTTTAGGAGGGATCTTCACCAAACTACGACGCCATACAGAAGTATTGGTCTGACTATTGCAGTATAAGTCCACATGGTGATCTTAGGAGACAGTCCCCAGCGTTTTCCTATCGCCCTTTTACAGCAGTAAAGAGCAACAGACGCCTTTCTCACCCTCTCCACCACATTCGGTTTCCAAGACAGTTTCCTGTCGAGAATTATTCCCAGATACTTGACCTTTTCCGTCAACTGTAATTGCACCCATTAACTGACGCCAGTTCAAATGCGGGTATTTTATCTGTCTGAGAGAACAAGATAAGCTCGGTTTTAAGTGCGTTAAGCGATAATCCGTTTTTAGCGGTCCAGTTCGAAATCAGATAAGATTGAAATCTTTAAAATTCATAAAAAATTATCATACACACAAGGAAAAATGGCCTTTTGCTGCAAAAAAATCTTTTCCTACACGCTTATAAACAATGCTCACGGCAACAGTTGAAAGATTTCCCCCAAATAAAAACGTTTATCCTAAAAGTCCTTTATATTGTTATGAACTAGTTTTCATTTAACCTTCAAATTATTATAATTTACTTTTACGGCAAACATACAACTTTTGGGACCATGTGTAAAACTAATGAATGCATGCGCAAACCAGCATACACTCAAAAATGAACTTTCTTTGGAAGTACTTCTCCCTTCATTCAACAAAAACGAACAAGGAAATTCTAATGTTAAGTTATTAATCGTCTTCGCGCAATGCCTGCGGTATCTCGGAATCTAAACGCGCGGACTTGCAATCGTGATGCCTACATTTGAATCGCTGATTGCAGTAAGCACATATGTCAATAATTTCACACTTTCGGAAAATTGAAAAAATCTGATTAATTATGTACTTTATTTATTTTTTATTATTTTTTTTCTAAGTTTGTATAACTATAATGATAGTAACTATAAGGATATCGATCCCGGTGCTGGAGCTTCAAACAACCTCTAGCCAGGAATACATCCATATGGAGGTATTTTTTTTGTATCAATTTACCAGGCCAGATCCGTAGTGTTTAGTACACAGCAGTGGCACCTACAGCAGGATGTGGCTCTTCAGCAATATTTCCTATCACTGTGCACTACCAACTTTGTTGACTATGTTTTTCCTGAACTATTTATTTAAGTTTTGTATTGTAATATTATTTTATATTTTTATATTCTGTTTAAATATGTATTTTATATTCTATTTAAATAAATAAAGGACATACTATATATATAACTTAGTGGGACCTCTAATTTAGCATTTAATCTATTTTACATACAATTAACTTATAAGGTTTCTGAAAACAGCAATTCCATTATAAGGACACATTTTCATCCAAACTGACTGCCATCCTCCGTACTTTTCATAATAAATTTATTTTGTTGTTTTTTTTTTTTTTTGATAAACCAATCCAAAATTTAGACACGGGTGCAAAACTTCCCTGTTTTCTGTATATCTTCTTTACACAGATACCTTCCATATCTTCTATATTTTCTATATATCCCATGTTTTCTATATCTTCTACATCTCCTATATTATCCATATTTTCTATATCCCCTATATATTATTATATTTCCTATATCTCCTACGACATGTATATCTTCTATATCTATTACACTGAGCAACAAAACAATTTTTTTTTTAAAAGTCTAGGGTTTTCCAGCTGAATTAGACTAATTTAGATGCCCTGAGTCCGAAAATGACCTTGGTTTTGTTCTATCAGGTCAGGATTTTTTGCTACAGAAATTTTTAAAAATCGATTTTTCGTAAAAAAACATTTCTTTGGATCATCTGCTGAGAAACCCCGGAAGATTTTTTCCGTTTTCCTCAAGAAATAAAAGTCAACGTATGCAAATTTATTAAGTTTTTATTTACTCCATCAAATTAAATAAGCATATTTATCATAATATTAGTATAACAATGAGCGTTACGTGACACAAAAGTTCAGAGTTCACGGCATAAATCGGCGTTTCTTCGATTCCCGTTTGTGAGCAGCTGCTGGGTTGTCTCTCTTCAGCATCCAGCAGTAGTCCGCCATCATGACTGCGTCCCACCTCCCCTGGTACCTATCCTCCATTTGGCGCATGTCCTGATGGAACCTTTCTCCCTGCTCGTCGCTCATCGCCCCAAGGTTTTCAGGAAACTTCTCCATGTGTGAGAACAGGAAGTGCATTTTTATACTCATCAAACACCTGAGCTTTTGAAAGGCCTCTATCATGCTGCTGATGAGTCTGGCGTGGTTTGCTGCCTTCGTGTTCCCCAGGAAGTTCTTCACCACCTGCACAAACGATTTCCACGCGGCGCACTCTAACGTGTTCATGGACTTTTCGAACTCTGTATCCTTTATGAGCTGCCGTATCTGTGGCCCATCGAAAATGCCGGCCTTCAGCTTCTCAATCGTCAGTCGCGGAAAGGCTCGGCACAGGTAGTTGAAGCACCTCCCATCCTTGTCCAGAGCACGCGTGAACTGTTTCATTAACCCAAGCTTCAAGTGTAGCGGTGGGATCAATATCTTCTCCCGGTCAACAAGAGGTTCGTTTATGATGTTTCCCGCACCAGGTACTAACTGCTCTCGTGGCGGCCACACTTTCTTTACATAGTGCTGGGCTCTGTCTCGACTGTCCCACATACATATAAAGCATGGGTATTTCGTGAACCCGGACTGCTGACCAAGTAGAAAGTTCACCATCTTGAGGTCGACGCAGATGAACCATTGGTGCTGCTCATATTGGATTTTGTCGAGCACGTACTTCACTGCTTCATATTTCTCTACGAGAGTTGTGGAGTGAGCAAGAGGGATTGAGGCGAACTCGTTCCCGTTGTGGAGGAGCACACACTTCAAAGAGCGCTTGCAGCTGTCAATAAAGAGTCGCCAATCTCTCGGATCGTATGTAGGAGCCCCGAGTTTAACAAGAAGACCGGCGACATCTCGGCAGTACACTAGGTCTTCCTCCTGGCAGAAGTAGGCCATGTAGTCCTCATGCCTTCTACGAAAGAAAGTGATACGCGCGTCCTCGCCAAGTAGATTTTTCTGTTTCAGTCTGGAGGCCAACAGCTCGGATGAAGTCTTCGACAAGCTGAGATCCCGAACAAGATCATTAAGCTCACATTGTGAAAAGGGCTGCCGACCATCTTGTGCTTCATACTCCTCGTCTGTTATATATCCTCCTTCGTCTGCAGTGGTGGCCTCGTCGTGGATGTTAGGAAGCTCTGTGAACGCTGGTACAGGAATTTCTTCGCAGTGAGCAACTGGACGGCGGGCAGATGGAAGGTCGGGGTACTGGAGGCTGTGCCGATTCTTCCGGTTGATGCCAGTAGTATTGATAGCGCAGAAGTAACAATCCGATGCATGGTCTAAGGGCTCCCTCCAAACCATCGGAATCCCAAACTTCAGTGAAGTTTTCGTGCCCTTCGTCCACCGCCGGAGGTATTCCACGCAGTTCTTGCAGACCGTGTGCGGTGCCCAGGGCTTATCTTGGTCACCCAGCTTGACTTTAAAGTAAGCCTGGTAGGCGTTCTTCACAAATCCCGTGATGTTCTTCCTGTCCACTGAAAGCGTGTATTCTCCGCAGATGTAGCAGAAAACGTCAGGATTATTCATGCATGAACGTCGCGCAGAAGCCATATCAATCTGAAATAGATAGAAATATGCAGTGTACTGTCAGACAATAAAAATTAGAATAAATTTTATACAATAATAAGAATTAAAAGCAGGAATGATTAACTGTTACAATCTTAAAGGCTTCTTTTGTTTTTGTTATGTTTGTTCACTGTTTGTTAAATTTGTTTCTTGTGTGTGTGTATACTTATGTGTAGATAGAGATCGAACGAAGAGAAACACAAGTGTGGACGATTGAAGATGATAAGCAACTGAACTCTTTTATTGATTACATACTTAATTAGACTTACATACTACTATATATACAATGACAGAGTTGCCGGATAATGACGTTATCATTTAATAGCAAAAGATGAATTAGGGTTACTAAGTTAGCGTATTATTAAATTAGGAATTTATTTCAGGTTTTCTAGTTTTCATATGTCCTGAATAATCCCCTTAAAACCCCTAATATTAGCATATTGAAGCGTATAAAAAGGCTTACATTTCAGGGAAAAATGCTCATTTAGGCCTATGGCTGTATCTCAAAAAGTTGACCTGATACAGCAAAATCAATGTGATATTCGGACTCAGAACACCAAAATTAGTCTAAATCAGCTGAGAAACCCATGACTTTTTTTTGGTTGTTACCCAGTGTTATATATTCTATATCTAAATGGCTTCCCATTACATCCTATGAAGGGACAGGGGAGAAACTTCAAACAATCACCGAGCTGTGCGCTTTCCAGTATTCACTCACTGATTGGGACCTACAATTTTACCCCGATTCCGAACGGTATTTTGAGAAGCTTTTTCATGGCTATATACTCGATAGTGTCGCCGTCACTATGCGAGGTGACCGCCGCCGAAAGAAATTTTAAGGTGGTCAGAGCAGGGTTCGAACCCAGGATCTCATGTACAAGAGTCGCGCACACTAACCATTGCACCACCGACGGTGGTTCTATATCTTATATCTCTTCCATTTCTTCTATATCGTTTATATTCATATCTCCCATATTTTCTATATCTTCAATATCTTCTATATCTTCAATATCCTCTATACTTTCTATATCTTTTACATCTCCTATATTTTATATTTCACCTATATCTTCTATGTCTTCATCAATATCAATATTTGCTCTATATCTACTATATGTTTATATATTCAGTACCTTTTACATCTTCTATATCTTGTATATCTTCTATATCTTCTCTGTTTTCTACATCTTCCATATCTTGTATATCTTCTATATCTCCTACATCTTATATATCTTTTTATCTTTCATATCTCATATATTTTCTACATATTCTACGTTGTCGGCAGCTTCTTTATCTTCTATATCTCCTATATCTTCAATATCTTCTGTATCTTCGATATCTCCTATATCTCCTATATATATTTTATATCTTCTGCATCTTCTATATGTCCATATTTCTATATTTCCTATATTTTCTATACCTTCTACATCTTCTATATCATCTATATTTTCTATATCTCCTATATCTTCTATATATTTATATTTTCAGAACCTCCTACATCTCCTATATCTTCTAGATCTTCTATATATTTTATAACTTCTACACCTTCTATATCTTCTATGTCTTCTATATCTTCTTTATATACTATATCTCCTATATCTTCTAGATGTTCTACATCTTCTTTAGCTCCCATATTTTTGACGTCTTATATATCACCTATATTTTCTCTCTCTCCTATATCTACACCTTCTACATCTTCTACATCACCTATATCTCACATATCTCCCATATATTATCTTTTTCTACATCATCCACATCTTGTGCATCTCCTATATCTGCTACATCTCCCATATATTCTGCATCTGCTATCTCTTCTATAGAATATTTTCTATATTTTATATATCTTCTATATCTACTATATATCATCCCCTATATATATATCCTATATATCCCCTATATATTATTATATTTCCTATATCTCCTATGACCTCTAAATCCTCTATATCTATTACATATTCTATATCTTCTATATTTTATATCTCTTCCATATCTTCTACATTCATGTCTCCTATATTTTCTATATCTTCATTATTGTCAATAGCCTCTATACTTTCTATATCTTCTATATGTTCTACATCTCCTATATCTTCTATTTCTCCTATATTTTCAATGCCTTCATCAATATTTGCTTCAATATCTTCTATATGTTTATATTTTCAATACCTTTGACATCTCCTCTATATTGTAAATATTATATATCTTCCCTGTTTTCTACATCTCCTATATCTTCTATATCATATATATTTTCTATCTCTCCTATATATTTATATTTTCAAAATCTCCTACATATTCTACATCTCCTATATCTTCTAGATCTTCTATATATTCCATAACTTCTACACCTTCTATATCTTCTATGTCTTCTATATCTTCTATATATGCAATATCTTCTATATATACAATATCTTCTATATCTCCTATATCTTCTACATACATCTTATTTGGCTCCCATATTTTCGATGTCGTATATGTCATCTATATCTACATCTTCTACATCACCTATATCTCCTATATCTTTCTTCTTTTCTTCTACATCTTCTGCATCTCCTATATCTTCTAAATCTCCTATATCTGCTTTCTCTTCTATAGAATATCTTCTATATTTTCTGTACCTTCTATTTCTTCTATATCTCAATATATTCTACATCTTCTTTATCTTTTATAGCTTCCATATTTTCTATGTCTTTTATATTTTCCAAATCTTCTATATCTTCTATATTTTATAAATTTTATATCTTTTATATCTTCTGTACCTCCTGTATCTTCCAAATCTTCTACAATGTCTATAACTTCTGTATTTTCTGAATCTTCTATATATTCTACAACATCTATATCTTCTGCATCTTCTATATCTTCTAAATCTTCCAAATCGTCTATATTTACTATATCCTCTATATCTTTTAGATCTTCTACATCTTCTATATCATCTATGTCTTCTATAACTTCTACATCATATCTTATATATCTTCTATACTTCCAGTATCTTCAAAAGTTTCTATATTTTTATCATCTAAATCTTCTGTATCCTTGATATTTTCTATATACTCTATATCTTCTAAGTCATATAGTATATCAAAGCAACATCCTCTACGTTACTTCTGTATCCTATATTCCATGCGATTCCCTTCGGAATCGTATTATCTACCCATTAATATGGGTTTATTGAACGAATCGGAATTGAGTGTAATATCCTTTAATAACTTCATAATCTTCGTTAATATTATAATTGACGTTAATATTTTGTAAAGTTATGTATCTGCGTTAATAAATTCCAGCAATTACTTATTCGAATGGCTGAAAATTTTGAGCCTTTATTGTTTAAAACGGATATTCAATTAAGCAAATTAAAATCATAATTATATTATAGTACTCGATACACCAGATACAAAAGTACACAATTCACATTCTCCCTATCCCTTTTCTATGTGTGTATATTTTCTGTATATGTGTGTGCAGCAGCACATGACAAAATAAGGGTTCTGTTATTACCAATATGTATGTGCGCGAGTGGTATTCGAGTCCTTTGGTCCTTACATTGTAGTAGTCGCGGCCTTCAATTGCATTATGACAACAAACAAAAAAATCACGCCAACACGCAACCATCATAATCGTCAACATATTTGTATAAAAATGAAAAAAGAATAAATTCGGAAAATAATATGAGACGTCCGTCAATGGAGTAGTGTCGCTGTGCGCCTCCGAGGCATTGTGATACACATGCAATGCATCCATCTGTCCCTGTACACGTATCTATGCACATGTACAGAGTACAGGCCTTGTTGACGACACCAACTTTTGGCATGAACGTGTGCGAGCAATGGAATCGTTTAGTCAACCATTCGCCCGCGTTGGCCTTCGGTAACTGTTGCATCTCCAAAAAAATTTTATTATTGACTGTTATATTAATACACATTAATCCACATATGGACACACATGTGTACACAGTACATTGGAGAGTATTACCCATATAACGTAGATACTCACATTGTAATGGGTTTTCCATATTGACATTATGTCCTTGTCCTCTGAGTTCTATTGTATTCTTGTTTTTGGCTATCAATGCTAATTGCTGGAATATTTCGTGAAAAACAATTTTCAATTTTGACGTTGGTTCCGGATTTTATGAATTCACTAGTTGGACGATATCGCACAACTCCAGCTCGACGTTTGTGTGGCGGGATGTTGTGAAAATATTTGCTAATTTAATTTGAAACCACAAATAAATTAAATCTGTCAACACCGCATAATCCGCCAATAAACGAAAATGTTTCAATGAATTGTCGGTCGGGTGGGTCCATAGACGCATGATGTTGCGCAAAATATTCATAATCAAATTACATTGGTTTCAGGGCGCTATTTTCAATATCAATAGAAGCGAGGCCTTTTATAAACTGCGGCTAGGGGATAGAATGGTGCCAAAGGATGTGGTACATCACAATATGAGTGATGGGAGGTTGATCATGAATGCATGTTCTTGATATAAAGCGCAAATATTTTATGTTGGTAGGTGCATTTTCTTTGGGTAAAATTGTCGAATTTTTTAACGATTTTATTTATGTAAGTTTGAGGTCTTTCAAACTATTTCAGGTCACGTGAAATCGTCCTGATTGAATTAAAACTAAAATCTTAGGGACAATTAGTCACGATCTCAACGCATAATTTTGAATTGTTTGGCGATAGTCTATTTTGCGATCTCTGCAATGTCTTTATAAAGCTAAAGATAAGAAACAAGGCAGTCAGCAAGATTAAAGCCATCAGACGGTGGAATCACTTGAAATCTGTCGTCTGAAATGTCGCTGAAAAATGAGTTAAATACGAGTAGTTTGAATTTGTGTTCATTATTGTTCAATTTAATACGACTGATTAGCATTTAAAACACAAAAAGTACTTTCCCAATTTTATGTCTTTCCTTCAGCATTTTAACAACATTTATCCTTTATTTTGTGTTGTATTTGTCTGAATTGAAAGAGATATTAGTTTCAAAACTTAATAATACTTGTAATTTTAGACTTTTGTTCCATCATCTTGTGCTTGGCAGATGTCTGTCTTTTCTGGCGACAAACGTGTAGAACAGCAGTCATCTCCTCCACCCGACAGCAAAAAAGACACCAAATTCCACTTAATGCATTCAGCATTTAGTACAGGGGACCAACAACATAATATACATGGACCAACAGCCCGAACAACGAAATCATCATGGCATAGGAAAGATAGCAAGAAACCGCTATTGTTTTCGCTGCCATTGTCCTTTTTTTCGGGTGGAAAAGAAAGAACCAAAGAAAGGACGAAAGGAATATTTTGAATGATTGGGTTGTGGTGACAATTTTATGCCTAATGGCCAAATAAAATGCAAACATAACGAGTGAGTGGTTGACGGACTGAATGGATGAACAAGCGAATGAGTACAATAGACATGAACTAAGCAGCATGAGTACACCGCCCTTATGATTTCCGAGCACACTTTGGCCCAAACCAAACTGAACCGAATTCTAATCTACCAAACCACACCCACAATGCACCCCTGCCCAAAAGAAAAAACTGCAATATCGTATTACAAATGGTTGTTTCTTAGGACACAGTCGCATGTTTGGTGCATATGTTTGTTGCACTATGGGGGAAATATGACCATTAAATTGAAAATGTAAGTTATGAGCTATAATTGAACAAAGAAAAAAATACTTAGGTGTTTGTGGAAATAAATTCAGATATTGAAAGATATGAGGAAAACCACCTTTATCAAATAAGGCATACAAAATCTATAGAAGATATGGAAAACATAGAAGATGAAGAAGATGTAGAAGATATACACGTTATGAAAGACATGACAGATACAGAAGCGAGGGAGACGATATAGAAGATATACAAGATATGGAAGATATATGTATGAGTTATAAAACATATAGAATATATAGCAGATATAAAGTTGTAGAAGATACGGAAATGTATGGAAAATATAGAGAATATAGAAGATATAGACGACATGGAGGTATATAATACATATAAGATATAGAACATGTAGAAGACATAGAAGACATGAAAGATATTGATGATATAGAACATGTGGAAAATATGGAAGATATATAGAAGATATATCAGATATAACAGATAGGGGATATAGATCATATAGAAAATATAGAAGATATGGAAGACATAGAAGATATTGAAGATGTAGAACATATAGAACACGTAGGAGATATAGAAGATATGGAAGATATATAGATATGGAAGATATGAAAGATATATTAGATATAAAAGATATAGCAGTTATAGATGACATAGAAAATATAGAAGACTTGGAAAAAATATGTGATATGTAACATATAGAATATATGGAAGATATAGATGACATAGAAGATATATGTAGGTGATATAGAGGATGTAGAAGATATAGAGATGTAGAAGATATGGAATATGTAGACAATATAGAATATACAGAAGACATAGAGGAATTATAAGACACATAAGATATAGAACATGTGGAAGATATAGAAGAAATAAAAGATATTGAAGATATAGAACACACGGAAGACATATAGAAGATATAGAAGAAATATAAGATATAGAAGACATATAAGATATAGAAGATATCGAAGATAAGTAAGACATTGAAGATGTAACAGATATGGAAGATAAAGAAGATATATGAGATATAGAACATATAGGAGATATATAAGATGTAGAAAATATAAAAAATGTATATAAGATATAGGTGATATAGAATATATAGAAGATATAGAGATGTAGAAGAAATGGAATATCTAGACAATATAGAATATACAGAAGACATAGAGGAATTATAAGACACATAAGACATGGAACATGTAGAGGATATGGAAGAAATATAAGATATTGAAGATGTATAAGATATTGGAGATATACAGTAGGTGAAGAAGGTATGGAATATATAGAAGAAATATATGATATAGAAAATATAAAACATATGGAAGACGTAGAATATATAGAAAATATAGGAGATATAAACGATATGGAAGATGTAGAATATCTAGAAAATGTAGAAGATATAGAAGCTATATAAGATATAGACGATATAGAATATATAGGAGATATGGAAGGAATGGAAGATATCTAAGATATATATAATATAGAAGATATAGAAAAGATAGAAGATATAGGAGATATAGAGTTATATAGATGTAGAAGATATGGAATATATAGACAATATAGAAGATGCAGACGCCATGGAGGGTGTATAAAACATGGAGGGTATATAAGAAGTCATGGAGGGTAAGATATAGAACATGTGGAGGATATAGAAGATATGGTAGATATGGAAGATACATAAGTATAGAAGATATATAATATATACAAGATATAGAAGATATATAGATGATATAGACAATATATAGGATATAGAATACTTAAAGGATATAGAAGATATGGAAGATGTGGGAGCTATGGAGGGTATAGAAGATATACAAGATATAGAAAATATATAAGATATAGAAGATATATTGGATTTAGAGGATATAGCAGATATAGATGGCATAGAAAATATACAAGATATAGAAGTCTAAGAAAATATGTATGTTATGTAACATATAGAAGATATGGAAGATATAGGAGACATTGAACATATGTATATAGAAGATATAGAACATATATAAGATATAGAACATATAGAACATGTGGAAGATATATAGAAGATATATCAGATATAGGAGATATGGTAGATATTTAAGATATAGAAGACATATTAAATATAGAAGATATAGTAGATATAGATGACATAGAAAACATAGAAGACTTAGAACATATGTATGATATGTAACATATAGAAAATATTTGAGATATAGATGACATGGAAGATATAGATGATATAACAAATTTAGAAGATATTGAAGACTTGGAGGATGTAGAAGATTTAGTAGAAACAGAAGAAATAGAAGATGTAGAAGATATAGAAGCTGTATAAGATATATAAGATATAGAATATATTGAAGATATTAACGACCTGGTAGATATGGTACATATGTATATAAGATATAAAAGATATGGAAGTATAGAAAGATATAAAAGATATAAAATATATTAAAGATACATATTGTTACGAATTTCCTTATTCGTCCTTTTTGCGTTGTTTTATTCCCAATAATAAAACAAGGTTCGTTTTAAATTACGATAATTACAACGGTTTCACTTCCTTTTATTTTACTTATATAGTACAACAACAGTTTACTTTATTTATAACACTTTAACAAGTCTTGTATTTTACTACCAATTCGCGTTGCTTACTTTACGGGGTTTAATCACAAACTGAACTCTCCATTCCAAAGACCTCCGCTATTTATACCAACTCACCCTACTCAAATGAAGGTATATCTAGCGAATTCAATAACCTTCTAGATGTTGTTGTTTACTTTGTAGAACAATCCCGAACACAGGAGAATTATCTTTACTGAGGTGAATTCATGCTACTGGTTTAGCAAGCTGGTACGTTGTTACAATGCATACTTCCAGGCGCAGCACTAACCGCCTGTTATTTACATACTGTTAGTAGAGTCATTAACAGCAAGCAACAGCTTTTACTTATTCGTAACAATATGATATAGAAGATATAGAAAATATAGAATATATAAAAGATACAGAAGATATAGAAGATACATAAGACACAGTAAATATATAAATTTGTCTCACATTTTTTTATACCGGAAAACAGATTTTTCTTCAATCCAATACACATCAAACTAACTATAACTGGGGATCATGAAATAACAGATCTTGATGTATCTGAATATTTAATATTTGCCAGTCGAGATAAAAAATAAGGTTTTCTGGCTGATGATCTGGCTGACCATAAGTAGTAATGTGAAATGAAAGTTTCTCTTCGCAACCTGTACAATCTTTTTTAAAGAATTTATTTCTTGGAGTGTGTCTCATTAGCTTTTCCATTACGATGTTGAGGAGATTGCAGTATGTACTGCAGATCTACTTAAGCCTTCATTTGGGTTAGTGTTCTTCAGTGACCTTGTGTCAAACGCCTTATTAATTTGACAGGCCTGCCACGATCAAGCTCGAGTTTCAGATTTATTATAGAAATCAGGTGATAAATCTGTTTTCTAAAAATTAATTAATATTTTAAGATGTTAGTGTTCGGCAGACGGTGGTGCAATATTTACTGTGGACGGCTCCTTGTAAATGAGAACATGGGTTCGATACCTGCTGTGACCACCTTACATTTCTTTCGACGCCGGTGACCTCGCTTAGTGCCAGCGACACTATCGAGCATTTAGCCAAGCAAAAGCTTCTCAAAAGTTCATAACCGGTGTAAAAAGCTGTAGGTCACAATCAGTGTGTGTAAAATTAGAAAGCGAATAGATCACTGATTGCTATCAGCTCTCCCCGGCTCCTTAATGGAATGCAATGGGAAAATATTTATTTATTTTATTCTAATATTCACCCACTGTACATTTAAATATAACTTGGGGGTTTTTGTGCATTCATTCCCTGATTTTAAACAAAAAAATTATCATGTCACAAAAATGTCTCATTTCATGATTTTAGTTGAGTCCAAAACTAAAGTAGAATATGATGTTTATCTTATGCCCGAAAACAAGTATGAAAACTTTAAAAGCAGTTCAAACTTTTGACAATAATAACAAGAAATATTGTAGATATTGAGAAAAACAATACGAGCAACCACTGAAGGTCCATTCTGCAATGGGCCCGTTTTTAAGAAAAGAAAAACTTAAGTTGTTGTTGAAGTTGAAATATTCTTTTCATTGTTCAGCAATATATATCTTTTAATAAACATTACCACGGCTTCTCTCCTTCCAAAGGAGAGAAAGGGGCTTTGTCTAAATGTTAAAATAAAATTGTAGCATCATTACTACAATGCGAGTACCATACCAAGAATACTATACGTGGAATACACTACTCCACCTACTACTGGTGTTATATCGTACTACTCGCACTGCATTGCATTTTGCCGACAGTTTATGGGCTCATTGGTCTTAGGGATGTAAATGCACCTCAAACAGACGAACACTCCAACTCACAAGGTATAAAGTTACATATGTATACCCAAACAAAAAAAAACAGATCCTGCCTCCTTCGGCCGCCTACTCCTGCTGCAGTTTCATTACCATTTCACAATATTTACAACATGAAACATTTCATTTTATGGGTCTCGAAATGAACAAATGGCACTCGTGCCTCTTTGCCTTCAGCCGGATATTCTGGCTACAGGATTACGATATTGTCTTAATGTTTACGTCTATGTAAGTACTTCACTTACATATGTACGAGTATGTATGCAACTGCGAGTACGTTCATATGTACGTCAGTCGTACACTGTACCTAACATTTGCAGTAAACAGCTCTACTAGACACCCCTGCAGCGCCAGCCCGATTTCAACTGTCATTTTGGGCTGCCACAAACAACACAAAATACAAAGCACGAGGCAAAGTGAGAGTCTACTAAAATATTTTTCGGCATTTTGCATAATTTATGAATTGAATTCATGGCGTAAACACATGCAACCTAAAAGTCTTTCACATTTTAAACACAAATAGGTCCGTCCAGTCAAGAGACAAAAACGAAAAGGAAAACGAAAACAACAGCAGCCGCAGCCTCAGCCGCATACTAACCTAACCATCTCTTAATCCCTGCCATGCAAGGATTCCCCCTAATGCTGTTGTGGAAGAATGTTGTTTTTTTTTGGATGAAATCGAACTCTTCGCCTGGAATTGCTTTGGCAAATAGTGCTGTTTTGCCACAAATTGAATATGTCTTGGTTTTGTGTGTGCTTGTTTTTTTTTGGACTCACCTAGTAATTCGTATCCTGACCCGAACTGCAACACAGGTGTTGAATGATGCTAAACAAAACAAAGAAATTTGCCTTGAATACGAGAGGTGGGACAATAAGTGAAACCTAGTAGTATGTTAGGAGTTCAAATAAATTTTCCATAAAACGAGAAATTGATACGTTATATTGATTTTTGGAACGAAGTTCCATATCGCACGTTGGCGGATGGGGGATAAATGAAAAAAATTAAACAATTTTTTTAACACTATTATGCTACAACCCAGTATTATCAACATTGGGTTCTTTTGTTTTGGTTTGTGTCTAGACTAACATATGCTGGGAAATTTTTGACGTAGAATACGTCTTACCTTACGGTATGAGGAGTCATGTCAGGTTTTTATTGTTGTAATCTTTATTTCATTGAATTTGAGGAAACGGCTAGATGCATTTTTTTTAAAATTTTTTTTGTAGGTAAATGAAGATGTTATCTTTCGTTTGATATACATTTCATATTGGTTGATATATTTCTAGTATTTTAATTTCTCAAATGAAAATTGTTTAAAAACATACACACAAACATATGTGTGGTGTTTGGTTGAGTGTTTTTGGTTGCTCAACATTGCTTAGGAACATGTATCTAGTAAAAAGTGAAACGAACAGCAAGCTAATGTTGCTTGGCAACATGTATCTAGTAAAAAGTGAAACAAACAGTAAGCTAACGTAATAAAGCTTTTTTGCGAAAGCTTCAATAAAGCTGTTGTAACATTAATTTTGAATTGTAAAGCGTAAAGCTTTCACACAACGCTCGAATGCTAATGCGAAGACTCGATAAGGTAAACCTTTTTTAATATTAGGGCGGCCCTCTCAACATTCGCAGAACTTATTTCAATAAAAATATTAATTAAAATACATAAATTAAATTAAGTTTAAAAAAATTTAACATAATATTTTTTTTTTAAACGGACTTGAATCAAATGCCGTTGGTAAATATAAAAATTACAGCAGACAGTTGTCCGAAGCCTTCGGCCACGGACTGTCCCTGCAGGCTGTGTCAGAGACACGGCCATTAAGTTTAACGTAGAATACGCCATCCGATAAGACAGAAAACATATATAACAATAAATGATAAATAATATAAGCAAATGAATTTATTGTTATATATGTTTTCTGTCTTATCGGATGGCGTATTCTACGTTAAACTTAATGGCCGTGTCTCTGACACAGCCTGCAGGGACAGTCCGTGGCCGAAGGCCTCGGACAACTGTCTGCTGTAATTTTTTTGTTTAATGGGAAGATTTCTAGGTGGATATTGTAGTTTTGAACCCAATAAAAGTAAATTTAGAAAAGCCAAAGTGAAAGAAAATTAAAAAAGTAAACTTTTCTTAAATAAGTGGCTTTTCTTAAAAAAAATTAATTTTTTTTAAATATGTACATTTTCTTAAAAAACGAATTTTCTTACATCAAATTGCCTTTTCTGAAAAACCTACATTTTCTTTAAAGAGTACCTTTTTTGTAAAACAAAGTAAGTTTTATTGAGATAAGTACCTACTCTTAAAAATTTTAATTTTCTTGAAAAAAGGACCAATTGTAAAAAAAAATCCCATTTCTTCAAAAAAAAAAAATTTTTTTCAAAAAAATACGTTCTCTTAAAAAATAAAACATTTTCCTTCAAAAATTCCTTTTCTTAAAAGTACATTTTCTTAAAAATAAAATAATAACTTTCTTTTCTTGGGATAAGTAGCCTTTCTGAAAAGAAGTACAATTTCCTAAAATAAATTACCATTTCCTAAAAAGAGTAACAGTTTTTTAAAAAGTACTTGTTCTTAAAATAGTACTTCTTTGTAAATGAAATTCATACTCATGCCTTTTTCTTACAAAAAGTACTTCTTCTTAAAAATAGTAAATTTTCTTAAAAAAACATTAGGTTTTAATAAAAGAAGTACCTCTCTTTAAAAACGACCTTTTCCGGAATATATAATGCATATTCTTACAAAAAGGACTATTTGTAGGTCTTTTTTTTTAAAAATACATTCTATAAAAAAAAGATTTCTTAAAAAAAGTTTATCATTTTACAAAAAGTATCTTTCCTTAAAGATCCATTTAAAGTATCGTATTTTTCAACGGGCGCCTTAGTACATAATATATAGCGAAAGTTCCAACCGGGAGTCTCCTGACACCTCATGTAATATTTTCTGTTCGAAACTAATCCCACTAAACTAATCTATCGACGACTCTGTATAGGGTCGCTTAGATCCGCATATAAATATAAAGTGGTCGAAAAATTAATTTAGTAGGGAATAAAATAACAGGACTATTGACTATCAGTCAGCATCATTCGATTTACGCTTGAACAATTTTGGGAGCAACATCGAATTTGGCCGAAAAATCGTATTTTCTGACAAGGAGCATTTTCATCTAGCCAGCTATGTCAACCAACACACTAAATAGCCGCATCTGGGGATCGGCAAACCCGCACGTCATTAGCGTTGTTTTTTATTCCATTAAGCTATTGCCGGTTATGATTAAAAAAAACGATCCACACTTAATGCTAAGAAATGTGACAACATTTTCTGTAATGGGCATAATGGGTGACAAAAATGCGATATGCCAACACGTTTGTAGCCAGTGCTAACAAATACATGGTAGCACCAGATATTGTTGTAGTTGTGGGCAACAATAAACATATATTTTTTTTTGTTCCTTCGTTTCAGTTGTCAATCTATACACAAATGTATACCAACAATAAGCGTGTTTTTTTTTACCCCGCTAAAGTTAATTATAGCTTAATTTCTAGGAGACAGCTAAGCGATATTAAGCGACATTTCAATGACAAAGCTGCCACATGTTAAATTTCTAGAAATGGCAACATAAAGTTATCTTATACTACGTTTATACGGCAGCCAACTCGTGAGTAAAATTAATCGCTAGTACTGAGCTCACTGTTTATACGGTAGTTTGCATTCAGGAGTTACAGCGCTTTCAGTGCTGCCTAACTAAAAAAAAATATATAACTGTGGCAGCATCAACAGATGTTTTGTTTGTTTTGATATTTAATTATAATTCATTGAGCGAAATTCTTTTCAGTGCGTAAAGTGTTAAATGTCGGCAACAAAAAAGCTTGTTATTGCAAAGCAGTTAATGCAAGAAAGGAAGCAATGGCTGCAAAAAATAATGCTGCAGATGCAGCTAAGTTATATGGCCTCAAGTGAACGACATTTGTCAGACATTTCAGACATACATGCACGTCAATATCACAATCCCAATTGAATTGTTTGTAAAAGAAACATCTGATGCGCTACCAGATTTTCATTGTTGAGACATATGGCAGCACTTTAAAATTTACTCGCAAGTAGCGTGTTTACTCATGACTTATTTTCGTGAGTTAGCTACTTGCGAGTAAGGAAATAACTCACCGTTTATACGCTCAAATCTTTTACTCGCGATATTGTTACTCGCAAGTAAGGCGTGCGTATAAACGTAGTATTAGATAAATTTTGTTATCATTTCTAGCGAATTAAACTGTTATCAAGGAGAGACTCAAACCAGAAATTTGCAAAATGGCTTGCACATTTTAAGTTCATTAAAATTATTTTATTTAATGGAAGATGATATATACTTTTACATTTCTAAATTTGAAGGAGATAGTTTTAATTCCAATTGAAAACAAAATTGGAATTAAATTGTTCACAACAACGCGCGGTAAATGTTATACATATTGATCATGGTATAATTATCTATCAGGTATAGTCGTTTAAACAGGTGATTACATTTTTTTCCATGTCATGTTTCGTTTCACTTGCCAAAATTATATGTATTTTGGTATATATTTGTGTAGAGTTTGACAACTGAAACGAATGAACGACAATAAAATGTCTGTTATTGCTGCTTACAACAAAAACAACATCTGCTGCTACCATGTATTTGTTGGCACTGGCTAGAAACGTGTTGCCGTATCGCATTTTTTCACCCAGTACAGCAAATGTTGCCACATTGCGTAGTATTAAGTGTGGATCGTTTTATTTGGAAAGTCGTAAGTGGCTATAGCTTAAGGGAATAAAAAAACACATTTGTAGCCAGTGCCAACAGATGAATGGTAGTAGCAGCAGGTGTGCTGTAGTTGTAGGCAGCAACAGCTGATATTTTGTTTTCGTTCATTCGTTTCAGTTGCTAAATTCTACACACATGTATACCAACAATACAAGAACACAAAAAGTATTAAAACAAAATACAAATGAGTTTGACAAGTGAAACGAAATATGACATGGAAAGAGATTAAATCAACTGTTCAAACGACTTTACCTAATAGATAATTCTACCATGATCAAATATGTACTTTATAATATTTAACGTGCGCTGTTGTGAAACATTAATAACAGCCTGTTTTGGTAACTTGTTTTTACACCAATCGTTTGCCTAAAGACGATCAAAAAAAATATTTGGTTTTCTTTTGCATTTTTTTGAGTGCAAACAAAAAGAGCTTTTGTTTTGCTTGTGTATTTTGGTTCAGCTAAGTCATACACAAGCGAAACAAAACGTCAGACTAGGCAATCAGAAAATACCAATTGTCTGCTTTGTTTAGTTTGGTTGTTTTTGGGCTCCATTTCTCTTAAAAGCATGATGAACACTTCTTTGCTGACTCGAAAGTTAGCAATAAATCTGCAGATAAAAATTTTATAAACAAAAAGAAAAAACAATTGTGTGCAACTACTTACCGGTTATCTGGAAGCTCCAAAACATTTGTCGCATCTCGCAATTTCCTGCGGTTAAGGTCGCTGGAGGTAGTTGTGTCGTTTCTATTTATCACAGAAAAACCGAGGGCCACAGAAGGAATCATTTTTTATATTTTTTAATAACTGCACTGTAACTTTATTTTTGTACTTTACTTTTATTTTCTCACTTTTCTGTTTGCAAATTGTTTCACTTCTTTTGTTTGTTTATTTTCGTTTGGTTGCAATCATCTGCTTCCAATTGAACAGCTGATGTAGCAGTGTTGCCTCGGGTTTGCAAAATTTTTGTTTTCTTCAGTACAAAGAGCTTTTCAAATCAACACCAATAACACGTTGGCAACAATGTATTTTGACATAAGGGCAGAGTCCGCGTGATTTAATGTGGTTCTCGACGTGAAGTCCTTAACCACAGGTGAGCACCGCCCCACCAAGAACATGTTTGATACGACTGTTAGCGCCGCCCGTGAGATATACGTGCTACCCCGCATAGAGGGGCAGCCAAGAGATCAGGAATAGGAAGCCTTACACCATTGGTATAAACGATTACGTGGGAGAACAAACGCCCCGTATTCGCATATCCGCCAGCGCGACTTCTTTCTTCCGTCCACGAGCTACCAATTGAGTAAACTCTCTGTACATGAGCTACTCCTCCTTGGTAAAGAGTGAGGTACTATCCAAATCTCTTCCGTGATTAGGGCCACGGATCCCATATTTCGAGGATATGCACCTGCCTAGCATACTTCGTTACAAGTAACTGATATACAAGGCAACTACATAGCCTCTACCAGCGATTTTGGTGGCAACCACAGCCAGCACGATCTCCCACAAGGGGGCCAACCCACCCGCGCTACCAGATAGGCATACTCTCTGGTCCGAGTTTCGCAGTGAAGTTGCTCCCAGTTTTTACTTTGTACTAAGTAGGGGACTGGTCACCCCCGGCGACAAAAGCATCAATCGTGAAACAATTCTACAATATCAACACTAACAACAACATCACGTGACATTGCCATTTAAATGCTAAAAATTGCAATATAAACGGTCTAATAACTACAGTCAGACGGCTGCAGCTTTCTCACCGTGGGAGCAAGGCTGTTTCCACCTCTTCCGGTTAATAACAGCGACCGGCAGCCAATCTTCAGGCTTCGCCCGATGATGCCCCCGTGGGTCAACAACAACAAGACACAAACTGAAAGGGCACGAGTTCGAGACCTTCCACGTGTCAATCCCAAACAGCACACGGTACCAGAAACAGGCCTCTGGTCAGACCTCGCGGCTAATCCACTTCCAAATTCGACTCCGACGAAGTCCGGGACTGGCAATCCCTGTGTTCGCAGGGTTCAGCAGTACCGACAACGAGATCCTAAACGGCTGAATAACTAGCTTGAAAAAGCCAGGATCACAAAAAACGTTTAACCACTACAAAAGGGAGATACCGTTAGAGACCAGTGAAACCCACAACAACAACTAAACCGTCCTAGCGCGCCGACTCGCGAAAACACGAGAGGCAAACCGCGTTGCCACACACAACGCATCCGGAGACAGAAGCATACTACTCACACACCACTCACCACCGGATCTGGTGACACCCATGCCGACTAAATCCCTAAAAGCCCCGTAAAGGGGACACTCGCACAAAACATGGAGCCAATCTTCGATTGGCGCTTCGCAATCACACGACTCCCGATCCGCAAGTCTCATTCTGTGCAAGAATGCATTTAACGACCCGTGACCTGTCAGTATGAAACCAAGGCTTAGGTTGCAGCTAAACTCAGGGTTATTCCCGACGAATTCTACATCCGGTATAAATCTATACGTTACTCGACCGTTGGTACTGGAATTCCAACGGCCCTGCCACTCAGATGTGACTAACGCATCTAACCGAGCCCGCCGCTCACTTCTACTCATGCTTTCTGCTCCAACTATGAGCCAATCTGACTCACCCAGTGCGTACCCCCTCTTGATTTTGAAGTCCATGCTACGACCCATCACCTCTAGATCAAGAGGAGTGGCACCCATCAAAACTTGTAGGGCCTCTGTAGACACCGTACGACATACTGGCATACATGCCAATAACATTACTCTCTGAACAGAGAATAATCGACGTTGCCCGAAGACGCTTCTAGCAGTTTCGCACCAAACAGAAGACCCAAATGTTGCCATGGCAACAAAAAGACCCCTGTACACGGTCCTGACTGCTTGACGACTCAGACCCCACTCACTCCTCATAACACGCCTAACCTTTCCTACAACGCTCGTCAGTTTCTCGCGAAGTCTCCCTATATGAGGCAAAAAGTTCATCATTTCTCCCATGGTGACTCCGAGGTACTTCACCTCCGTGGAGTAACGGATTGTGCCACCACCATTCAAATGCACGATTGGAAAATGGGACTTGAAACTACCCTTCAGCAACATGGTCACTGTCTTTTCCACCGATAAACTAACTCCTACACGCTCGCCCCACGGAGTGACAATACTCATCATAGCCGAGGATAGCTGTTCCAACTCGGAACGAGAACTACCCTCGACCATGATAAGCAAGTCATCAGCGTAAGCACATATCTTGCATTCGGCCTCAAGCTCATGCAAAAGCAAGTCCATCATAAGATTCCACACAAACGGTCCACAAATGAAACCCTGTGGACATCCTCGGACCACATCAACACACTCAGAACTATTTGCTCCGACTATCACTGCTTTTCTGTCAGAGAAGTAACTTCTCCAGAGTGCTACTTCCTGACACCCTAGCCCCGCTAGTCTTTCTTCCACGCTCGCCCAACTCAGATAATCAAACGCACCTTTAAAGTCGATGAAAACACCCAGAAGATACTTCTGAGTACACTCTACAACAGTTCTCCTCACGTGCGCCCAGGCATCTTCGACACTTCGGCCCCTTACAAAGCCGAACTGCCAACGGCACATGCTGTCAGCGACTCTCTCATTTAGTCTCTGCACCAGAATCCTCTCCAGTACTTTTCCAAATACTGGTAAGAGACTGATACGCCGATAAGAACGAGGATTACTCCTGTCCTTATCGATTGACTTCAAGAGTACAATGACACGGGCTTCCTTCCACTCGCGTGGAAAATATCCCTCATGTACACACCGCCCATACAAAGCCTCTAGGTATTCCGGAATAGCCTTCCAGACGGTTTTACACATCTCTCCAGCTATTCCATCCATACCAGCTGACTTTCGCGACTTAACTAACACCATGCTTTCTGCGATCTCTGATCTTTCCAGCTCGGGTGCAACAGTCTCAACTTCCCCAGAAGAAGAAGAAGAGGCCACTGCCTCCGCTCTCGGAAAGAACTCCCGCAGCAAAACTTTGACGCAATCACTCCAGGAAGTAAGAATGGCATCGCCATCTTTCAACCCGGAGAGATCTGTCCTCCTACCTCTGCCAAGGCAGATTCTATACACATGACCCCAAGGATCATTCCTATGGCAGGCAACAAACTGTCGCCAATCTTCCTGTTTCACGTTTACAAGCATATCCTTGTAATCGCTGAGGCAACTTTTGTACGCTGATCTGAGCTGGTCAAGATCACTAGCTTCGTTCCGTTTGCCTCTCTGGAAACGTTTCCTGAGACGGCGCACTTCCCTCCGCTTGAGTGTCAACTCACGTGTCCACCATCGTAATCTTCTCAAAGTTTTCTTGCGACACCTTTCAAGGAGATCGTCGTTAGCCCTATGAACAACTTCGCGTAAACACGAGACTTGCTCATCTACGGTCCTACGACGAAAGACTTCTATTGGAATCTCGCTAGCCTCAGCTGCGATGAATTCACCATACACATCCCAGTTCACATCCCTGGTGCGCCACCGCACGATGTCTAAACTGCTAACTTCAGTCCGTTCGTAAGTGAAATCAATTACAATGTAATTGTGATCACTTACGGACGGTCTGACCCTCCAACTAAACTGAAACGTACTCACAGCTGCGCTATTCGCAATCGTCACATCTATATCGCTAACTCCTCTACCATTATCAAAAGTGTACTGCTCACTCGGCTCATTCAAGGCATGAAGGCGGCCCGAAACAATCCATTCACTTAGCATCTCTCCCCGGTAATGGTTTTGCGACCCAGTCGAAAGTCTGGGTGTTTTGCTAAACCATAGCGGGTTTGATGCGTTAGCGTCTATCCCTAGGACGAGAGGGTTACTACTCGCAAGTAGTAGTACCGTGTCCATGTATGCCAAATACGGCTCTAAAGGCTCAGAAAACTTGCAGTAACTGCTACACAAAAATATCCGTCCGAAACCCCCTTCTACACACACGCAAACCCCCAAGTCGGTCCTAGAAACCACGGTACACTCTACGTTACGTCATTCACGACCACCGCGGAGTTAAGTCTCAAATCAGCGAAGACCCGCATACTCGCAGGCAAACCTGTAATGACACCTTGGCCACTAGCAGGTTCCTGAATGAGAGCAAAACTAAACTGTCGTTCTACCATTACCTCTCCTACCTCGCACATTGCCGACATTGCCCTACCACAATTTATTTGTAGAATTGTGTGTCCCATACTTAATGTCTAGCCCTCGCTCTAGCCAACATAACGCTGTACATGGGACAGTCCTCAGTCATCATACGATGAGCCGAGGGTCTCCCCTGGAAAGCGCAGTTTCTGCAGTGAATTGCGTTACCGCAATCCCTTGCACAGTGACCCTGCTGACCACACCGAGAACAGGCATTCTCTTTCCATCTGCACTCCCTAACGTAGTGATCAAACGACAAACACCTGAAACAACTTGGTACCGGATCAAACGGTCGTACGCGGAACGAAAACCATTTCACGTAACAACGACGCGATGCCAGCAAGGGCTCAAGGGCCGAAGCCCGCCCTTCCAAAACAACGTTCGTTGTTCCGGTCTTGGTACTGTCCTACGGCCGACTAGTGAGCCGGACTGACATAAGGGCAATGAGTAAAATAAGGGAAAAAGAGCTTTCTCTCCCAGACAAAAAAAATTACAGCAGACAGGCTGCAGGCTGTGTCAGAGACACGGCCATTAAGTTTAACGTAGAATACGCCATCCGATAAGACAGAAAACATATATAACAATAAATTCATTTGCTTATATTATTTATCTTTTATTGTTATATATGTTTTCTGTCTTATCGGATGGCGTATTCTACGTTAAACTTAATGGCCGTGTCTCTGACACAGCCTGCAGGGACAGTCCGTGGCCGAAGGCTTCGGACAACTGTCTGCTGTAATTTTTATATTTACCAACGGCATTTTATTCAAGTCCGTTTAAAAAAAAAATATTATGTTAAATTTTTTTAAACTTAATTTAATTTATGTATTTTAATTAATATTTTTATTGAAATAAGTTCTGCGAATGTTGAGAGGGCCGCCCTAATATTAAAAAAGGTTTACCTTATCGAGTCTTCGCATTAGCATTCGAGCGATGTGTGAAAGCTTTACGCTTTACAATTCAAAATTAATGTTACAACAGCTTTATTGAAGCTTTCGCAAAAAAGCTTTATTACGTTAGCTTACTGTTTGTTTCACTTTTTACTAGATACATGTTGCCAAGCAACATTAGCTTGCTGTTCGTTTCACTTTTTACTAGATACATGTTCCTAAGCAATGTTGAGCAACCAAAAACACTCAACCAAACACCACACATATGTTTGTGTGTATGTGTTTAAACAATTTTCATTTGAGAAATTAAAATACTAGAAATATATCAACCAATATGAAATGTATATCAAACGAAAGATAACATCTTCATTTACCTACAAAAAAAATTTAAAAAAAAATGCATCTAGCCGTTTCCTCAAATTCAATGAAATAAAGATTACAACAATAAAAACCTGACATGACTCCTCATACCGTAAGGTAAGACGTATTCTACGTCAAAAACATTAATGAACTCAAATAAAAACATGATCGTTCGGGTGAGAATTATCGTCTGCCTACACACAATAGTTACAAAAACAGGCTGTAAGCCATTTGCAAATTTTTATGTTTTAGTCTCTTATTCACAAGCAATTATAAGAAAATTTATATAAGATAACTTTTTGTTGCCATTTCTTGAAATTGAAAATGTCACTTGTCATTAATAGCACTTTAGCGGGGTAAAAAAATACACTTATAATCTCTGTTTAGTTCGATACACTTTTTCCAGCGATATTCAATAGATTTGATGCCCTGTTTATTGGGAGTCGCTTACAATCGCTTAGCTCCCCATTGAAAGTGGTTTAGCAGGGTTAGTTTAGCAGGTAATAGAAAAACAGGCCTATTAACTCCAATTTTATTTTCAATCGAAAAGATAAATGGATCATTCAAACTGAGAGATATAAAAGTATTCGTAGTTTTCCTCTACATAAAATAATTTAAATCATTTGTAAGTTATTTTGAAAATTTATAATTTTGATCCTCTTCTTCTTGATAACATTTTTATTCACATGAATTGATAACAAAATTTATCTAAGATAACTTTTTACTGCCATTTTTTGAAAATGAACAAGTGGCAACATTGTCATTGTTTAAGTCGGAATTGAAGTGGGCAATTTAAATGACGCTTACTATCGCTTAGCTTCCCTGGTACAAATTATCGGGCTGAATTTGAGCGACTGCACAGGTTGTGTTGTCTTTGAGGGCACCGGTTATTTCTGGCTTATTGGCATAGACCTGCGACTTACCTGTGCGTCTACACGAGACAAGGCAATGAGAATATGTATTAGTGGCTAAAGAAGAGAAAATATGTTTGTGTAATGTAGACGGCCAG
This sequence comes from Phaonia tiefii, assembly GCA_963931995.1. Lineage (NCBI taxonomy): Eukaryota > Metazoa > Arthropoda > Insecta > Diptera > Muscidae > Phaonia > Phaonia tiefii. The sequence goes on from OZ008371.1 coordinate 198,960,719, forward strand.
GCAATTATAAGGCCAATACACTTTATTCAACCTACATCTGTGTCGTTTCGTGTGAATTCAATATTATTTACCAAAATCTACAAATAAAAATAAATTCTTCCAAATTGCGCGGTCTTTTTCGAGTATGTTTTGCTTTGTGTCACAAATTACACGAAACTCCTTCGACATGGCGACTAGGAACGTTGACAGGAGAACACCGCAGGGGGGAGTTCTGTCTGCACTATTATGGTTAACTTCTGTCAATGAACTGTTTCTTGAATTGGACAGGGCCGAATGCTAGGTCTTTGCCTATGCCGATGATATTGCTATCATCTGTACGGGTAGAAACCTCAATTTACTTAGCATTCGTACAACCACCCTACTTAGTCTGATTTCGAACTGGACCTCTAACAACGGGCTATCGCTTAACCGACTTAAAACCGAGCTTATCTTGTTCTCTCGGAAATATAAAATACCCGCATTTGAACTACCGTCAGTTAATGGGGTGCAATTACAGTTGACGGAAAAGGTCAAGTATCTGGGAATAATTCTTTGACGTTTGGGAATAAGGTCTTAAGTCAAAAAAATGCATTTTGGGTTTTTGATTGGGTTTAACTCAATTTTTTTTTCTCTTTCGTTTGGTATTAATAACTGAAATCTAGCACAACTCCATCCAATCGTAATCATTTGCTCTTTAGGCAATAAGTCAGAAAATTTCATATATAAATAATTTTCAATTTCAAATTACGAAAAACTACAGTTTCTGACTTAAGACCTTATTCCCAAACGTCAAAGAATTCTCGACAGAAAACTGTCTTGGAAACCGAATGTGGAGGAGAGGGTGAAAAAGGCGTCTGTTGCTCTATACTGCTGTAAAAGGGCGATAGGAAAGCGCTGGGGACTGTCTCCTAAGATCACCATGTGGACTTATACGGCAATAGTCAGACCAATACTTCTGTATGGCATAGAAGTTTGGTGGAGGTCCCTCCAAAAGAAATATATTCTGAATTCCTTGATGAAAATTCAAAGATCAGCACTGATTAGCGTTAGTGGGGCAATGGGCACGACGTCAGGTACTGCACTTAGTGCTATCCTGAACATCTGTACTCCTGATTTAATGGCCGAATCGGCAGCCGCTACATCCCTGGTGAGAATCGGATATTGTGGCGTCATTATATCGGGGCATTCCGGACACGCTGAATTACTACACCGGATCAACTTTATTGAGGTAACACCGGACTACTGTATCCCCTACTTTCTACCAGCGACAAATCTTAGGACTTCTATTCCGAACAGGAATACCTGGGAAAAGTCACTGAAAGGGGATACCAGTAGTATCAGATTTTTCACGGATGGATCAAAGTTGGTCGAGCGAGTAGGCTATGGGGTCCATTCACCGGACCTAAATGTAAATATCTACTTCAATCTGCCTGATCACTGTAGCGTATTTCAGGCGGAAATTACCGCCATACTGGAGGTTGCTGAACTACTGAAAAGAGTATCACAACCCTCCGGAGAATATGTATCTACACAGACAGCCAGACTGCCATAAAATCCCTGGAAGACATGTTTGCTACGTCCCTGCTGGTGAAGGAATGCCACTCATCACTTGGGGTTATGGCAGAGTATTTTGACATCAGGCTCATCTGGGTACCGGGACACAGCGACATTCCAGGCAATTGCGTAGCGGATGCGTTAGATAGACAGGGCACTACGGCAAAGGTTCTTCCGGAAAAAGAAGGTGTTTGTATGCCAATCTCTACCTGCCGTTTGCAGATCAGGCAGTGGGCAGATAATATGTTCAAGGACAAGTGGAGACTTACTTCAACTTGCAAACAAGCCAGGATCCTCTGGCTACAGGTGGACAGGAAGAGGACTAGGCATCTACTTAACTTGTCGAGAGGCAGGTTATCCACAATGATAGGAACACTTACGGGACATTGCCTTGTAGGAAAACACGCCCTAAGATTGGGACATAGAAACTCCACTCTCTGTAGATGCTGCATGGAAGAGGACTAGGAAACGACCAAACACCTTCTCTTGGATTGCCCTGCTCTGACAGCACTGAGAAGTAGGATATTCGGAACACATTTAGTTAGCACCGTAGCCCTACAGGATATTCCTGTAGGTGTAGGTCAATAGTTAATATAGAGGAAACTGCAGGTATCACAATGGGCTTCTTTAGCCTAAGTGTGCTAGACAGAGTGCTGTCTTGCAGTCTTTTCAACCAACCAAGTAGTTGAGTAGCCTATGGCTGGTCATCTTCGTTTCTTAGTTAATTTGTGTTTAAACATCGAATTGTGTTTTTCAGTCAATGGTTAACAATGATGTAAACGGCCAATGTTGGTTGGATAACTCGTGGTCAGAACCATATGATTTTAACAATCACATTACTGATTGTCATTATGAGAAATGTTAGTTTGTATAAAATATGTACATATTTCAGTTTTGAGTATTTGTACACATGCTTTAAGCCTAGATGATTAAATTGTTAAAATTACTTCGATTTCATTTTAGAAAATTAAATTTGGTTGTTTTTGATTGTTGTTTTGGCATTTAGCCCAAAACAGATGTTTTTTCCAATAGGAACGCAAGGATTGTCATAAACGGTAACAATACAAGTTACATTAATAATCCGATAGTAAAACTATTCACTTAAAAACTGGCCCTTTAATGTTTTAAAAGTTAAATTCTTAAATTGGTAAGTAGTTAAATAGTTTAATGACTAAATGGTTTAATAGTTAAATGTTTTAATAGTTAAATGGTCATACAGTAAAGTTCCTACTTTGTACAATACAAGTTTACCAAACTGAGTCATCTTTACCTCGTTGCGAGCGATTTGCCATGAACTCTAGTCCATTTTTATTGTTGCAACCAACCTCTTTCCTGCCAGAAATATAAAATTGTTTGTCTTAGCCACAAGTGGAGTATCATCAGTCTTGGGCCTTAATAGTTTTCTTCACTTCTGAATCGTTTTAGCTGGTAAATATTCAATTTTTTCCCCTGCAGTTCAATATTTATGTGACACTTTGATGCAATTGATCAAATTAAATAAACATGAGTATCAGGAATCGACTGACTCTATTCTCAAAACGTATTAAATTTATTTGGTCTACGGAGAAACATGAAGAACAGAAAGCAACAAACAATTACTTTGTTTGAAGTACGTGAGTTTAAATTTAATTTAAAATAGAATCTTTGAAAACCGTTGGGAGGAGATACAATTAATTTGAAAATGCAGGATATTTAAAGCCTTTCATTTAACGGCACTTTCTACGCTGCATGAAGAATGTATCCTTGCTCTTTAAATACCTACATTTTTCAAATTGATGCATTAACAAAACCAATTGTCTTTGAATTTAATGTAATGTTTAATCGGACACATTGATAGCGAATCTCGGTTGGTATTGTGGAAAGGAAATGTTAAAATATCCTGTCATATATCGGAAGTTATTGTTGTACATGTGTTTCTCATGGACTCTCTTGCCAATGAACACCAGCAACATGTGGAATGGAAACCGCAAAGTTTTACTTGTTTCTATTAATAATAAAAACAAAAAGTTATGAAACGTCGCATGTACACATTCACAGTTTCCCATTTAAAGGTGTTTGTTATGGCAGTCGTGTGTGGTAGGGTGGACCAGATTTTACTTATCTCACTACTTAACAGACCAAATTTTAGCAAATATGTGCGTAAACAATTGGTACAATTATGTTGCCAGCGCGTAAACTAATTAGTTCGACATTTAATATTAAACCAAAGGAAAAGTCGCCATTAGGAGCCAGTCTAATGTAGAGGGACATCTTGAAAAGCACACCTGAAGAGAATAATTCAATCTCACATTGACAGAGAGAGAGAGAGAGAGAGAGAGAGAGAGAGGGTATTGAATCACATTTATGTACAATAATATGATCAGTTTTGTTATTGAAATCACAACGGAAACAACGTCAAACTTTTCTGTTATCAATATCACTGCCAAGGAGAAGTTGCAGTGACAACGCACTTACACATGAACACATACACAACGCACACACACAAACACGGGGTATTATACATACACATGCACTCATAGATTTTGAGCATAAATGCATTTATGGTTTACCTTGGGTGTTCGGGTGTGTGTGTGTGCGGATGTGTGGTATAAACATAAGTTTGTTGTTTCTCATTGTACTTTGGTGTGTGGAATTGTATATGCACGTGTGAAACTGCACACCATTGTACACTTACATATTTGCATATGTGTGAGTGCATGTTCATTTCATGGAAGCGAAAGAATTATTTCATTTAACACTTTCGACGTCACACAGTGATTTGTAAAGTGAACTTGGGGTATACAAGTGTGGAGAGATGTGATGAAACAAAAATTGTTTGCCATTACCATCCATGAAGATATTGGGTAGAGCATCCCTGCAGTTTTAAAAGTAGAAATTAACTCAAAATTTGGCTAATGAAAAATTGACTAGTGAATCCAAATGCCACAAGTTATGCAAGGGTTCGCCTTTTGACTCTCAAACTATTGATTTACTTCTTAACTTTGTTCTTACTTCTTTGTGTCGATACACATTTGTTTGCTCTTGATGAAAGAGATTAATATTCTTGCTCTCAAATTCCCGTAAAGCATTTCAATGTTTTGTGCTCATTAACGATTTCATTAGATAAAAGTATTGCAACGATGGATATGTATGGAATGCAAAAAAAGCTGTACCGTTATTCCAAAGGAGATAAACAAGAAAAAAATATTGGCTTGACTATTAGTTTCTTGTGTTGGCGTCAGTTGCAATTGGAAGTTCGTGGTCAGAAAATGTGTAATTTGAAGCAAATAAATAAATATATAATAATATAATAAAGTCTCAAATAACTGGAAAATGTTTACTGCGTACTGGTAGGTAATATAAATTTAAAATATTGATAACAGATTAAAATATTGTTTTCAGATTATTTTATCACTTTTGCAGAATCCATACCAATAAACACGAAATTCCCTGGGTCGGCGGAAGACCAACTAAGAAGACCTACTCAACTTAAAAAAAAGGGAGATAAGGGCAACCTCTGTTTCAAGGAAACAACATAAAGAAGCAAACAACTGATAGCTGTAGAGTCGTCTTTAGTTTTACCTTTCAGTTTTTTATCTTTTTATTAAACATATTTTTCATCTTTTTAATTTATATTCTTATGAAAAGCGAAGAAACAAAAAACTCATAGATGTGACGTTCTTTTTAATTTTATCTTTAAGTTTTTTATCTTTTACGAAGCGTGGAATTTCATTATATTTTATTGGAATTTATTTAAAGTTTAAATTATAGTTTTTAAAGGAATTATTATAATTTTAAGTTTTCATTGTTAAATAAATAAATATCAAAAAATGTTCTCGTCTTTTCATTATGGAAATAACTGGTACATTAGGAGTAGAGGAATCGTTTTTTTTTGCTGGCCGGTGATTTCATCGGATAATCTTCATTAATCTTTTTGTTATGGCAGCAGTATTAGTGAATTCGTACATCACATGTTGTTAGTGAAATCATTAGTGAAAAGTTATGCACAAGATGGCAATTGGCTACCGCCAATCTCATCCCCATGTTAAATTCGTTAGTCGAAAGCATTGCTGGTAGTCTGGCAGGTAGTTAGTGGTAATTCTTGGTAGTTAGGGAAATCACTAAAGATTCGTTAGCTACGTCGACTGCAGGGATCTCACAAACCAGTGAGCAGTGCGCTTTCTAGATTTTTACTCGCTGATTGGGACCTACAGTTTTACACCGGTTCCGATCGGTATTTTGAGAAGCTTTTCCATGGCTGAATACTGGATAGTGCCGCAGTCACTATACGTGGTGACCGCGGCCGAAAGAAATGTAAAGTGATCAGAGCAGGGATCAAACCCAGGATCTCATGTACAAGAGGCGCGCACACTAATCATTGCACCTCCGACGGCCACAAGCTGTCAGATATATGATGGCTCCTTAAAATATGGCGGGTGTCCTTACATGCTGAAAAATATGTCGTTTGGATGCAAATATAACATGTGTTTGGAGCTTGTCACAAATATAATATACTTGTGCCCAAACGCATTGTGTTTGCTATTCAATATTACATGTTTAAGACACAATGATTCATATGTTGTAACATATGTGTTTGCGACTGGTTTGTGATACAAATATAGCCGTGTTTGTTGTACTGTTTATGCTCTCTCGAGAGCAAGAGAATAAAAGAGGGGCAACGAGTGTGTATATCTTGTATGTGGATCTGAATTTTTGCATTATTCTCTCAGTGAGTGATTCGTAAATATTCCTAAATGTGCGTAAAGGTCCAATTTGTCTTGACGGTTGACGGTAAGCGATCAGCTGTTTGAGTTGGGGTTGCATTTTGCGTGTGTTAGAGAGAGAGAACTAAAATTGACGGTTTACGACGGTAGACTTCTGCAGGTTGTAGAATCAACCGTCAATCGTCAGCCGTCAAGATCTATCAGCAGTTATTGTTATTGCTTTTACTTCGACATTTTGTGCGCGGCAAGACACAATTACACGGCAACCATAATTTTCTTTTTATTTTTCATTTTTTTATTTGACACAATCACTTTTTAACACAAAACTCATGCATTTAAATTATATTTTGTACATATGCTCTTCGATCAGATTTTTTTGTTTTGTTTTGTCTTTCTACCGTCTAACCGTCACGACTAACCAATATTAAGTAGAACGTCAACTAATTGGACCTTAATGAATTGCGTTTTAATTTCATGTATACAGTCGTCAATGGTTCATTGGACAGATGATATCAAAAGCGCTTGATCAGTGAAAGAAGAATAAACAAACGCTAGGACGGTTAAATGATTTGTGATGTTGCGTTGGTTTTTGTATATGTGTTTCGCATATATTTATGTGCTACCAAAGTGAGAAACGATTATGAGTTTAGAAAAACAACGTGAATCCCTTTTTCCGCCCGAGGCTCTACTGAAAAAATTGGAATGGCGGACCATTTGTGAAATATAATAAAAAAAACACAAGTAATTAATTCACGCTTGCCTTGCATGAACTAGATTTGTATATACATATATAAGTATATTCTTCGTTTACCAACGCAGAGTGATAACCAACGCATAGTTGAAACCTTCTGAAGACAAACGTGAGAGACAACAAAGAAAGCAGAAACAACAGAACAGCAGATTCAAAACAAAACAAATACTGCATTCAATGCAAGTAAATGTAAAAATCATTTAATCTTTTAATTTTTTGTATTAATTATTTATATAAGTAAATGTGGATATATATTGATAAAATTAATTATAATAAATAAAGAAAGAAAGAATAATTCGTTTCTAAATATTATTATGTTTGGGAGAAAATATGCATATTTTTCCTCGGAAGTATATGGAGGTTTGGGGGAGACACGTGAATGCTTATATTTCCTCGCATATGTTTCCACGTGAAAGTATACATATTTGACAGTAAACATGCTAATGTTTGCATTTAAATACACCTGAGTTTGGGTCTTGCAAACATATAAATGTTTGAAGTGTGTTTCAAACATGTACATGGCTCCTGCAGAATATGATTGGGAGAATATGTTACAGAGGCAGTTTTCTTTTCGGCGTGTAGTTTTATTTTATGGACACGTGTGTTCAGGTAGAAATCAACTCACACAAAACTCGGCGACCCACTGATCCATTGTGATTGCCCGATGGAAAAGGGGAGAGTAAAGTAAAGTAAAAGAAGAATAAATAAGTTGGTATAGAAGAACAAAAATGAAGTATACTTATATAATGAGGGAAGAAGATATGACCGTGGAATGAAGCCACCACATCAGAGCACACCGGCCATTCATCTTGACCCGGTCAACCATGAGAGTTACCGCATGAAACCCAATAGAGTATTGGGTACGCCAACTTTGATCTGCACCATGTAGAATTGATCGATTATATTGCAGCCTGGCTATCCATACAGAGGGTTATCCGTCTGGTAGTATCGATTCCACATCCCATAATGGCATTCGTGGCCTTCTGAATAGCCAGTACCTCAGCTTGAAAAACACTGCATTCCCTATGTAGCCTAAAATAAAGGCTTAACTGCAGGTCCTCGCTATATATACCCGCTCCTGTGTCATGTTCCATCTTCGATCTGTCCACAATGACATAAATAGAGTCATCATAGGGGATCAAGCTATCTTTCCATACCGATCTTTCCATACCGATCTTTCCGGAATTGCGGCGTCCACTTTGCGGAAATTCACACATTTCGTCAAAAAGTCAATAAGAAGCGGCAGACGACAAGAGTCGTCACTACCCAAAAGTTAGACAGTATTCGTATGACCACGCGCGGATTGATGCCATTCGTCAGTTTTCCTCATTCTGATAGCTCCTCGGGCCGTAGTAGCCTTGATGTATAAGTCCAGGAGCGGAAGGCACAGGAACTCATCTAAAGCCGTTTACTGTGTACTCCTTCTAGTCCCAGTGGTCACCATAGCAGCCATCCTCTGAACAATGCCGAGCATTTTCAGTAGACTACTCTTGTCAGGGTCCTCCCACCAAACCAGACATCCGTATGTAATTATCGGGCGGACTATGGCAGTATATAACCACTTTGCTACCTTCGGGCTGAGTCCCCACCTCAAACCTTAATGTTTCTTGAGCAATTCTGCTTGGAATCGAGAACAACACCTAGGTAATTGGCGTCCGTCGAGAGCTTCCACTCTATTCAACATCAGTGGCTTGAAGTCCCTGATCTTATATCTACGAGTGAACAGAACCAATTTCGTTTTTCGGGGGTTCACACCCCAAGCCACAGGTCATGGCGCAGCGTGGCAGCTTTCCTCGTATAAAAATAGATTGACGTTCCAGCAATCATCTCTTCAGTACGCACCTTTGGAAACCACACTCTCAAAGATAAATCTTTTCAGTACACCCTACAAACTATTTTAGGATCCGCCCCATGACTGCAATATATATTTACCTTAGGTTAGGTTGAGGTGGCCGTCGTTGGTGCAACGGTAGTGTGCGCGGCTCTGAGTTCAATACTTACTCTGACGGCCTTACATTTCATTCGGCGACGTTCACCTCGCTTAGTGTCCGCGAAATTATCTAGTAAAGGGTTTTTCAACAGAGACGCTACAAAAGTAAATCGATAGGGACAGCTAACGACGCCATATTTTTTCCCGCTCTTTTGACATTTCTCTTCAGTAAGGTTTGCCACTTCATCATGGAAAGATATACGAGCCAACAACGAGTCGAAATTATTAAAATTTACTACCGAAATTTGGAGTCAGTGGCCTCAACTTTAAGAGGCCAACTTTCAGAGGCCTCAACAATCAGCGACGATGTTCATTTCTGGCTGAATGGCTTCGTCAATAAGCAAAATATGCGTTATTGGTCAGACAGCAATCCACACGTAATCCATGAGTCATCATTGCATCCCGAAAAAATTACGGTTTGGTGCGGTTTATGGGCCGGCGGCGTCATTGGGCCGTACTTCTTCCGTGATGATCAAGACCGGCACATTACTGTGAATGCGAATCGCTACCGTTCAATGATAACCGAACATTTTTTGCCCCAATTGGATAATATGGACTTGGAGGACATGTGGTTCCAACAGGACGGCGCCACAAGCCACACAGCGAATGCCACAATCAATTTATTGGACACCAAGTTTGGTGAACGTGTTATCTCACGAAATGGCCCAGTCGATTGGCCGCCTCGGTCGTTCGATTTGACGCCGTTAGATTATTTCCTGTGGGGCTACGTCAAGTCTATGGTCTTTGCGAGGCCTATGCCTAGAGAATGAATGAATCACGGGAGCCCTTCATACAACCGTTACCGAGCGTTTGCGGGCTATCATTTGCCCTGTATTCACTAGATTTGCTGGTCAAGCAAATTGCGCTAACTTCAGCAATCCGCCTGAGACATTCTTTGCGATGGATCCCCACTCCTTATGGCCATGCCATGATTTTAAAGGATCAGCGGCAATCCAGGTTAGAAGTGTATTACACGACATCCTCGGCCACCTTCAAAATAAACTTATACACGTATTTAACAGACTGGTATGACGGGAAGGGATGCGTACCAGGAAATACAAGGTATTTAGAATCCTTATAGAATATGAGTTCCAAACTAGAAGCAAACTATGTTTTGGAGTGTATTTTAAAGAGGTGGCTTAGATCATGGTCAAATGCTACCAGTCCATTGTAAGGTTTTTAAAGGAGAAGTCATGGTAATCGGGAAAGTTGTACTCTGGCTGGGACGAACCATCATCAACGCCTGTGTTATCTACAGCTATTCAAATAGTCAGTCTGTTGTAAAACCTCTGCAATCTGTTTATATGATTTCAGAACGTTCGCGCATCTCTAAATGAAATGGCCAAGCAGTTCGACATGCAGGGGCACAGTAACGTTCCAGGGAACGATAGGACCCTTGGAGCTGTCGAGATTTCCTGTGGCACAAAATTGAGGACCATTAGGTAGATATGTTCAAGTTATGATCTAAATCGATGACAAAACTTCTAACCTAGACAGGACAACTCTACGCTAGTAGCAGTGTTCACTGGTTACCGTTTAGTAGATATACACGCGTCTGAACTATAAAAACTCGGATGATTATTATTCTAGAAGCTATGGGGATAAATAAAGGGTCGAGAGAGTCGAACAGCTCCAATCCTACTGCCCGTCCTATTTTGTAAGCAGAAAACGATATTTAGGATCTTTTTTATTTGGATCTGGCAAATATAAATGGTAAACTCAATGATCTTATCACATTTTTGCGGAGCGCAAATTAAATCGTCAGGAGAAATATACCTCCCTTTTTCAGACTCACCGTGGAACACCAGGATGGGGTACCATATGGCTTGTATGTCCCTTAACCACAGCAGGTCAATTTACAAGTTTTACAATGTGGACGGAACCTGATGTGTCATGGTATCACAATGGTCCTCAGTGGACTAAGTGTGTTAATAACGACAGCCTCATCTACCTAACCATACCTAAGATAAATTATCTTAGAGTCTTTTTATTGCAAGGGACTAATAGTCCCCTCTTTTCAAACCACTAACGGTGGGGGGGGGGTTAAGTATTATATGGCTTGGACGCCCCTTAACCACATGGAATATAACGTTCCGGTGGTCTGACGAAGACCCCCTTGGGACTAAGGTCATCAATAGTGACAACCACTTCTACCTAACCTAGTTCTAGCTCCATGGTGTTTAGTGATAGTATTGTCTCCATCGACCTTGTAGATCCTGTTCTCAGTATCCCGCTGCAGCTAAAACATCGTTGAATTGGCTGCGATATTTCAATTCTGCACTTCTTCTCCATTTATTATGTCTACCAGACTGACTAAATCAGGATGTGTGGATGGCCTTGTGTAGCTCCAATGTTCACAGATTCACTCTACTATCGTAGACCTGGGCACAGCCAGGAGAACTGAGGCAAACCCTGAAAAAATCGAAATGTGTTTATTCAGAAGGAAGACAAAATCGACAGCATTCAACTGGCCTCGTTACTGGGGAGAATATAAATATATCTAACAGTATGAAATACTTTATAGTAATCCTGCAGTCGATATGCAATATTTGGGGTGATGTTCATTGTGAGCCTACGCCACTCCTGCATCAGATCAACATCTCTGAGCAATTTCCGCTTCATTTGGGTTATACACGCTGAAAAATCTCTATTTCTTGTTGTTTGGATGCAAATATAACGTGTTTGTAGGTTGTCGCTGTACTTGTTTCCAAACACATTTTGTTTGCTCTTCAATATTAAATTTTTGAGATACAATCATTGCTAGTCTATGTTTTTGAGACCCAAATGAGGTTTGTTTTGCCTAAAACTGCTAAACACAAAAAGGAGACAGACAGAAAAAAAAGCAGCAAATCTTCAATTCAAGAAAACAATCCTTGAAAACATATACATGTTTCCTGCAATATATTGCTGGGACCGATTTTTTCAGCGCATATAACGGGGTTTTCAACAGATACGCTACAAAAGTAAATCGATAGGGACAGCAAACGACGCCATATCTTTTCCCGCTCTTTTGATATTTCTCTTCAGTAAGGTTTGCCATTTCATCATGGAAAGATATACGAGCCAACAACGAGTCGAAATTATTAAAATGTACTACCGAAATGTGGAGTCAGTGGCCTCAACTTTAAGAGCGCTACGTCCAATTTATGGTCGTCATAATCGTCCTACCAGATCAACAATTGAGCGTCTAGTGGAAAAATTTGAATCCACAGGCACAGTACAAAATTTTTCCGTGCCAGTGAGACAAATAAGTGCAAGTAGTGTCGAAAATATTGCTGCCGCTGAGACTTCAGTACAAGAAAGCCCAAATGTGTCTCTCACACGTCGTTCTCAAGCGTTGGGCATCTCTGTGATGTCGTTGTGGCGAATTTTGCGAAAACATCTTGGCCTACATCCTTAGAAGATCAAATTGACGCAAGAACTGAAGCCGCTTGACCACCATAAGCGTCGTATGTTCGTGAATTGGGCTGAGCAACAACTTGAAAATGATTCGGATTTTCATCGGAAAATCATCTTCAGCGATGAGGTTCATTTCTGGCTGAATGGCTTCGTCAATAAGCAAAATATGCGTTATTGCTCAGATAGCAATCCACACGTAATCCATGAGTCATCATTTCATCCCGAAAAAATTACGGTTTGGTGCAGTTTATGGGCCGGCGGCGTCATTGGGCCGTACTTCTGCCGTGATTATCAAGACCGGCACACTACTGTGAATGCGAATCGCTATCGTTCAATGATAATCGAATATTTTTGGCCCCAATTGGATAATATGGACTTGGAGGACATGTGGTTCCAACAGGACGGCGCCACAAGCCACACAGCGAATGCCACAATCAATTTATTGGAAACCAAGTTTGGTGAACGTGTTATCTCACGAAATGGCCCAGTCGATTGGCCAGATTTGATTAGATTGTTTCCTGTGGGGCTACGTCAAGTCTATGGTCTATGCCAACAAGCCAGCGACGATTGATGACCTTCGTACGAATATCGAACGTGGAATTGCAGCAGTATCGGCCGATTTATGCTTGAAAACTGTCGAAAATTGAGTTCAGCGTCTGGACTTCTGCAAGCGTGCCCGTGGTGGCCATGCAAAAGAAATCGAGTTCCATACATAATTGCATCGAACGTACTTGCACAGGAATAAAGAATTTCATTGGTATCTAAAACCGGTTTTGTTTTATTTAAAAAAACTTTTGTAGCGCTCTAATTGAAAAACCCGATAATTGTTTCCAAACACATTTTGTTTGCTCTTCAATATTACATTTTTGAGATACAATCATTAGTAGCCCATGTTTTTGAGACCCAAATAAGGTTTTTTTTTGTCTAAAACTGCTAAAAACAAAAAGGAGACAGACAGCAAAAAGAAAGCAGAAAATCTTCAATTCAAGAAAACAATCCTTGCAAACATGTACATATTTCCCGCAATATATATTTTTTTCAGCGCATATACAGGGTGTTTTTTTTAAACTGAGACGATCAAATATCTCGAAAAATAGCCACTCTACAGAAAAAATGTCCATATTCAAAATTTAATCATACCGCGGGGGAAATACATTAGTGCAAAAAAAATAGTCCCCCACCCCCCCCCCTTTGTAGATGGGGCGGGGGTAACTTTTAAACTAAGATAGGAAGCCATATTTTTTATTGCAGATACTGATTCTACGACTAAAAGTAAGTATGATTTGAATGAAATATTTTGTTCGGTTCATGATAGATGGTGTTGTAATCGATGAAATTCAATTTTTTCAATTTCTCCCCCTTAGAACACACGCATTCGATTCTGCAATATGTTTGAAATAAAAAACATCACGTTATCATTGCAAATACTCGAAATTCGTTTTGATGACGAAATTCGTGAATGATAACGTGATGTTTTTTATTTCAAACATATTGCAGAATCGAATGCGTGTGTTCTAAGGGGGAGAAATTGAAAAAATTGAATTTCATCGATTACAACACCATCTATCATGAACCGAACAAAATATTTCATTCAAATCATACTTACTTTTAGTCGTAGAATCAGTATCTGCAATAAAAAATATGGCTTCCTATCTTAGTTTAAAAGTTACCCCCGCCCCATCTACAAAGGGGGGGGGGGGGGGGTGGGGGACTATTTTTTTTGCACTAATGTATTTCCCCCGCGGTATGATTAAATTTTGAATATGGACATTTTTTCTGTAGAGTGGCTATTTTTCGAGATATTTGATCGTCTCAGTTTAAAAAAAACACCCTGTATGTGTGACCTGGAATGAAGAATCAGCAAAATCATCACTTATTCAATCAGCAAAATATTTTTTAGCCGATTCTACGACAGAATATCGAAAGTCGATTTTTGACACACTAGGTTACATATGGATATTTCAATGTAGTTTATAATCCTGAAGTTGGTCCACATTTTTTTCCATATAGGACAACTCAATAGTATTCCCCATGAAACAAGATTACCGAAAGTTTTAGTAGTTTTTGTTTGACAACTAACTGACAGTCAAAAATTATAAATTCCATACAAACTGACAGCTAAAACTGTTCGCTAGCTCTAACTGAATGATAACTGGACATGGTGAAATCGGCCGTAAATCTTTGTATTATATTTTTTCAATATTTGTAAAATTTGACATCTCTTGGGATCTTTAATTCTTCGATATATAAATATTAGTTTCAAATTATGCTCTTGCAAACCACTGTGCCATCATACCATGCCAACACCACCCAAACAAGCACCTGTTGAGCATCGATTGTTAACAACAAACAAACATTTCAAACTGCAACTAAAACAAAAAGAACAACAATAACAACACCATTCTAACAAAAGTTTAAAGAGTTTCTTCGTTTATGTTACAAACTTTTCCAGGTACTCCTCCTTCAGCACTCGCAATGAGTGAGTGAACCATTCATTGTCTGATTTCATTAGTTTAACTTTGGAACTTTGCGATTCTCAATTGAGTTGAGTTGTGTTGAAAGAATTGAATCTGTAAATGAATCCTTTTGGAAGAAGTAAGAAGCCATAAGTGAATTATAGGAATTGCTAACATAATTTGATTATATTTTGCACAATTGCAAATGATTTCGAGTGAATGTGTGAATTGTTGCAATGTTTTAAACGTTTAAATTATATCGCAGATAATACTAGAGTTTTGAATTTTAATTCGCAATTTTCCAGGACTTTTCCAACCGGTTATGGTTTTTGCAAGAGAAAGTTGACGAAAGCATTGAATGATGCTTAGTTTGGGGCAAGAACTTGAGTCTTCCATCAATAGAGGCACACATTAGCCATTATACCGATTGTAATTCGTCTAATTACTTACTTAGGTGGACTTAAATAACCCACAGGGACCAAGGGCCTTACAAAATGAGGATAACATGTTTATCCAACTGGCTCAATCTCCAGCTTTTCATCTCCAGTTGGTAACACCGAGGTCTCGCAGGCAATCTTCCACCTGGTCTTTCCAGCGAAGTCTTGGTGGTCATGTCTTTCGAAGTCCTTGAAGTCCGTCTTCGAATACCTTTTGCACAGGTTCATTCTGACAAAACCGATGTTGCGATTTGCATGTCAACCTCGATGTCGAGATACAGATTATACAGATTCATTCTTTGTCCATATTCGCTTTTTCTAGGAGCATTTTTTTCACAATGACTCCCAGTGGTATTTCATCAACATGCTAGATGACCCAGGATTCTGCGCCATAAACCAAGACAGTTTGTATGCGAGTCTGATAGAGTTGGATCTTTGTTTCTCGAGGGAGGTCCTACCTCTGAAGTGCTTCCTTCCTTCCTAGCCCGAAATAACACCTGATGCAGGCATAATTCTCCGTTTGATTTCTAGTCTGAGGTTATTGCTTCTGTTTCCGGCAGATCCGATAATTTTTCGTCCACTACCTCGAAATTATGACAGTTATCTACGTTCACCCTTTCAACCAATCGGTTGGATGTTCTGCTTGTCGAAACCATTAATTTTGTATTGTCCTCGTTTACTGCCGAACCCATTTTTGCTGATTCTTTCTCAATTCTCGGAAACACTATAAAATCATCAGCATACGTGAGCAGCATGTGACTTTTGCTGCTGATAATTTTATTCTTGTTTATTCTTCTGCAGCTTTTCTCATGATGGTCTCAATTAATGTGTTGACGAGATCGCATGATAGGGTGTCACCCTGCCTGAGGTATCACCTCGTACTAAATGGTTCGGTGATATCTTTACCAATCATCATAGAGGATTTAGAGACGGTCATTGTCATTCTACAAAGGCGTGTCCTCATAGCAGGAATACCAAGCTCCAACATAGCTTTGTACAGTTTTCTCCATATTGGGCTATCGAAGGCAGTGGTGTTGATTTGTTTTCCATGGGTTTTTTTCCAGGATTTGTCGCATTATGAAGTTTCTTCGATTGTTGACTTCCCAGGTCTAAAGCCATACTGATAAGGTCCAAAAATGTCTGTAACAAACTGCTTTAGTCTTCCCCACATTACGCTCGAGAGGACATTGTATGCGATGTCGCCTTTTTTGAAAACAGGACACAGTATGCTCAGACACCAATTGTCGAACATGCATTCGTCTAGCCAGATTTTGCATATGAGCTGATTTAAGCATGCCCCTTTCCAACCCATAACCGCTAGCCTTAACAGCTCAGACGGCACTCTATCAGCACCAACGGCTTTGTTGTTCTTATGTCGGGGAATTGCAGATTTAACTTCGCTTTGGCTAGGAGGGTCGCCAGTCGTCGCCATCGTCCTGTATGTGATCTACATCATCATCTGTATTGAAATCTCCTGTGACAAGTAATGCAGAGAAGTGATCTCTCAATATTCCCAACATACTCTGCACATCTGCGACCAGATTATCGTCCTTATCTCTTCAAAAGGAGGCCCTGATCCATTTCCGTTCTGTAAGATTCAATTTGCTCAATCTCGCGCTTTCTCCACAACCGTTTGATCTCCTTAAATAAGCGAGGTTCCTCTCTCCTCTTCTCCTTATGCCGCTCTGTAAAGGCTGGCGTTGCAACTCATTGAAGCGTTGCCATACGTGCGGCGTTCTTTTTATCACTTGCCTTGGGACACTGTTCATCCTACCATGGTTTGTCTGTAAGCGGGTTTTCATAACCATGTACGTTCCCTACAGCAGTTTTCATAGAGTGAGAAATGTACTTCCACTGCGCTTCAGGATCATGAGGCGGAAGTGCGTTCTGCGCCAGTATCTGGGTGAGCTTCTCTGCATAGACCGTGGCTATCTCTGGTAATTACATCATTCCGATGTAGAAGAGTGCCTTCCATCAATTATAAATAAATGAATGGTTACCCTTTACATCCCATGAAGGGATTAGGGAGAGCTTCTCGCAAACCAGTGAGGTGTGCGCGTTCTAGTTCTACACTCACTGATTGGTACCTACAATGTTACACCGGTTCCAAACGGTATTTTGAGAAGCTATTTCATGGCTAAGTACTTGATAGTGTCGCTGTCACTAAGTGAGGTAACCACCGTCGAAAGAAATTTAATGTGGTCAGCGCAGCTTTCGAAACCTCGTTCTCATGGACAAGAGCCGCGCACACTACCATTGCACCACTGACGGCACCCTTCCATCAATTACCACATGATCAATCTGGATCTTCCTTTGTTGGTCAGGGATATCTAAGTAGCTTTATGGATGGCTGTATGTTGGAATCTCCTAATACTGGTAACCATGTTTTTCGACACGGTAAAATCTAATCATCTCATTCCGTTATCGGAAGTGATGGCGTGTAAAATCACCTAGAAAAATCGTAATGTCATGGCCAGGGCAGCGGTCGAATGTTTGCCCAAGGCGGTCATAGAACATGTCCTTGGTGTCATCGTCCTTTTCTTCCGACGGGACATGTAACCAAATTAGCGATATGTTAAAGTATTTCGCATTTATGCGGATTGTGGCTGTACGTTCACTCACGGGATTGAACCTTGAGACAATATGTCACAGTCCTTTGCCAACTACAAACCCGCAACCAAATTCATGCTTTTTCTCATGGCAGCTGTTGTATATAGTACAGTTCTTCCTCCTTGTACAGCCATGACCTGTCCATGGCATCTGCTGGATAGCAGTAATATCAGCCTTATAATTCATGAGGACATCTGACAGTTGGAAAGTGGCACCGGATCTATATAGTGTTTTACCATTCCAAGTGCATATCCGTAACGTTTTCGGGGTCGCATCTCATTCTCATTTTGTATAAGTATATTCATTGTCAGTATAACGGTGGCAGAAGGCAAGCCCAGCCCACCGTAGATTTGCATGTTACCGACTACTAGGATGATGATGTCACAGCCGTCCATTATGGATCAGACACTAACCAGAAAGCAGTGTGTTGAAACTGGATTTTTGTTTCTTTACTTTTGATCCGCCCTGCCATTGACCCACGTGATTGGCTATCAGAAAATTTCCGCATCCACGGTCAGTCCCATTTCCCGGTAGCTGAATGTACCCGAAGTATTATGAATCTGACAGCGAAGTACCGGCAGTAGCGAATCGTTGACAGACACAGCACTGACTTGTGCTTAACGTCTGTGGCAAGACGTCAATGATTTGTGGCAATTGTTGTGGTTGATGGAAGTGGTTCAAGGCCAGATTGAGAAACTCTGTACACGGGAGCAGAGGAAAGAGGTAGAGGTACAGAGAATCTACTGCCTAACTCCTTCAGGTAGAGAATTGCTGTCTTACACCGGGGAAATAGGTAGGTACCTAGGTCAAGACCCACATGCAGGCGATCGCTGGCTTGAGTCAAGGGAAAGGTAGGGAACTAGGCCAAGTGACTGCAGGCAAAGACTCTCTGACTTGAACCAGTGGGAAAGATAGATAACGTCATGACCCGAGACGTCATGGCAGGGAAACTATGGCTTGAGTAAGGGGAAATGATGTTAGTGTGAGGTAGGCTAGGGGTTACTACGCTGTTTATGTTTCGATGTAGATACCACATGCAGAGTGTGTACTAGACATCTGCACAAGGTGTTTTGAATGGTCATTCAAGGCATTTCCTTTTTTCAAGAAGTTGCTGTAAACAAATACTTTAGTGCTCTAAAACAACCATTCGTTCATGTGCTTGAAGCTGAAGAGTACAACAAGACAATATGTACTAAAACTTCTACTTCGGTGTATATTGTATTGTCTTGTTGTGTACACACTCATACACATATATAAGAATGCTTTGTCGACAGTACCCCGAAGTATTTGGTTGTCGCAACTTCGCTACAGTATATATTTTGTAAACAAGGAAATGTCTTGAATTACCATTCAAGACGTCTTGTGCAGATGTCTAGTGTCCACTTAACGATTTAAATGATGTTCGTATACAGGCCTAATCTCCTTGATTACAAAGTTGCTCTGCCTTTTATACTAATTGGTAGCTGATGCTACCCGCCACAGCTGTGATCGTAGATATTGTTACGATTGAGTAAAAGCTTTTATTTACTCTTAATGACCAGACTAACATTATGTAAATAACATTATACCCATGCTACAAACCAGTTGAAGAGTCGGCTTTAAGTACGTTGTTTTTAAAAACTCTTATTTTACAGGTTCTGGAATCGGGAAGAACAATTTGGGAGCTGGTAGATCCACTGACGGCGAGAAGCATAATTGGCATAAATAGCTGAGGCTTTTGGAATTACACAGTACAACACATGATTTCGGGACTCAATTCTGATAATTGTTTGTGAAAGTAGCCCCAAAAAGAAGAACTTCTGCGTCATTCGTTTGCTCAAGTTACCTCAAATAATAATTTAATAATTAATTTGAAGTTAGTAAGTATCGTATAGGGGAATTTGTCACGTTTTAGGCTCTTTTGTTTGTCATAACTCCAGAACCACTAGTCCGATTTAGCTGAAACAAATTTAGAAAAATTAAGAATTACAATTCCTCTAATATTTTCTTATACCGTTTTCCTATGTGTGCAACACTTTCGCTGTTAAAAATGAATGTATTGTTACGAATAAAGTAACAGCTTTTGCTTGCTGTTAATGACTCTACTAACAGTATGTAAATAACAGGCGATTAGTGCTGTGCCTGAAAGTATGCATTGTAACAACGTATTTATTTATAACTTTATAACTACATTTATTTATAATTTCGAAACTGTTGCTTATGCAGCGAAATGTTGTATGAACAGATTAAAGGAATTGTAATTCTTAATTTTCTTAAATTTGTTTCAGCTTATTCGGCTTATTATTATGAATTTATTAGTATTATTATTATTATGAATATTTTATTATTATGAATATTATATTATTATTATGAATTATTATTATTATGAACGAATTGCAAATATCTTATGCAAGACGTATTTATTTCAGATGGTGGCATCACGACAACAAATATAAAAACGCAAAAGCAACAGATACTTTGTTTATATTGTGTGTTTCGTCACTGTCAAATTCAAAAAAAAAAAATATTTACAAAAAAATGTAAACAAAACAGTAAACTTAATTTAAAAATTAAGTCAGCTGTTTCAGTGACACTATCTGAAATAAATACGCCTTGACCTTTTTGGAAAAAATGATACACAAGTATGGACCACGAATTAATTACCAGGTAGGCTACGAGGTCTGCTTTTGGGAACTAGAGTTTTCACTTTCTCGTAGATTACCTGATCATTGTACCGCGTATCAGGCGGAAATTTTGGCAATCAGGAAAGTGATTGACAGGTTGAGAGATAATAATTCAGCAACCATTGGGACCAATGTCTTCTCTGATAGTCAGTTACACAAATAAACTAATAAGCCTGAGTGAGTCGTTCGTCGCCTGTCACCAATACCTAATCTTATCAATGACTACCCATAGGCTTAAATGTATGCCTAGAATTAGGCCATGAGGTTAAGCTAGAAATCTTCGACTCATCTTTCTCACCTACCAGAACCAAAGAACTAGTAAAGCTTGATTGGAGAATACAGTGCGAATACTGTGAAGTCCGCTTAAGGCAGCAAGTAAAGTCATGCTAACATTGCTATCGAAATCTAAGGTTTAGAAATTTCAATCAATAAAACATCTGGTTTCTAATGCAACTGACAATTGTTAATTCACTTCAAATTCCGAAATATGAGATTTCGGACAAAATGAGATTGCTTTAGTATTGACTTCTAAATCCTTAAATATATTGCCACGGAACTGCCCTTAGACTTTCTATGAATATTACAATATCGAAATTTCGAAATGGTTTTGAACATTATCATACTTTATAGCAAGACTGATTGTCAAAAGTTTTTCCTTCGTTCTAGACAAGAACAATGAATTTTTCATTTATTTTTATATTTTATTTCGTAATGTCCTTTTTATGTGGATTGAATGCGGAAATTATCACCGCTAGCGCGAAGGATCGCAAGGATTCGTTGGATATTGGGGTGGAGAGCCCAGAAATGGAGTTGCTGGCCACAAATGAGTCCCCGGAGGAAATTGATGATATAATACGACAACGTCGAAAAGCTATCGAAGAACTGTTAAACAATTTCAGACAGGATATGAAAAGGGAACAGGAATCTGTGAATGATAAAAGGTCGATACATTTGAAAAATCAAAAATTCTCAAATCATTGGACAAGGGCTGATAATGGGAATATAAAAAATCATAAATTAGACAGACATTTACAAGAATTCAGGGATGAGGGGAATGTTATCCTCGTTGGAGGTCCCTCTTTCAATAACTCAAAAACTAGTACAGAATCGACTCCAGAAAATTTGAAACTTAATAAAATGGAAGAGAGAACACATAACAAGGATGCCAAAAATGCCTCGAACTCTGAGCAAGAAGATATCGAATTATTAAAGAACACGAATAAAAATAACAGAAAACAAAGTGGACAAGTTGAACAAAACCAGGATTCTTCTAGAGGAAAGGGGCCCCTGCCAGGGCACTCAATTAAAGCTGATTATTTTAATGCAGGTCTTCAAGATTATGACGACGAAGAGGATCATTTCACAATTGGCGAAAAGCCAGGAAATAACTATGAAAATAGTCAAAATTTTGAAAATTCTAAAAGGCTTAAAAATAGTCCTTATACCTGTTGTCTTTGTGATGATTGCAAGCCTTTAGATGCGGAGGCAAGGAATTATATTTTCCACCATTACATGAAATCTAATGCGGTTAAGCCAACAGAAAGTCATCACCTTACAGGAGCCAGAGATAAAGATGAGTTCGCTTCCTTTAAATACCCCGTGGGAGAACAGGATGTTATTAAAACCATTCAACTTAAGTCTTTTGAAAATGTACCACATCATGATATCCAGATGCAAATAGAAAATGGTCTCTTCATTGACCCATACGCTGGGTGTGCAAACAATCTGTCTCATGAGGCAAATTATAAACTTTCGAAACTGGAACAAGATCCTGTAGAAAATCAGAAATATTATAAAATTTCAAAACTAGAACAGGATCATGGAGAAAAGCGGAACAATTTCTCATGGCTTTGGCCCAATTGGGGCTTACAAAAACGTCGTTCATTACAATTCAATCCAATGAATGAAATCAAATTGAAAACCAGTAGCCGCTTGATGCAAAGAGGATTTGGTCCCTCATTACCCAGTTATTCGTTGGGAGAGAATCGTCGTGAGTACATGATTGATAATATATTGAAAAGAAAGGAGTTGGAATTTCACAAAGGCAATGGAAAATATCATGAGTTGGGAGAAGTAATGGAAGTGGCAGATCCAGCTGCTGAATTGAACAATTCAGAAGGCTGGAATGATTTCGAAATTTCTGAGGCAAAACCGAATGCGGTCACGAATGATTGGAATCATGTACGAAGGAAGAGAATAAGTGAAAACCAGAGGTTCAAGGAAGAGAATGAAGAGAAGGCTTTAAGAGATCATCAGAAATTTAAGGGAGAGGAGAATGAGAAAATTCTGCACAATAATTTAGCCGCTAAGAGGACAAAGATTAAACCAATAAGGGGAAACCTCGACAAGAGTCATACGTCAAATACGTTTAGGATACCAAGTCAGCAAATTCCCATTACAAATGATTACGAAGCTTTGAAACTTTATGATAATACCAACCACAGATCAAAGCGTTCCAAACGTTCCATTAATGCCATATGCCCTAAAGAACGTAAATCGAACTCCATTCGTCGTCAACATCATATGACCAAACGTAATGCGCCATTACTTAAAGATCCCTATGAAGATTATAATTCATTCCATGATTTTAGAAACCTAAATGCCGACCATTATCAGGATCTTATGGATAATGATTTGGAAAATCTGAATAAAGATGCAGGAAGCTATAAAGCCCAAACAGGACATAATATAGATTTCAATAAAAATTTATACAAAAGACAACAACACGAAGGATTACAACAATTGGATCAAAATATAAAGTTCAACAAGTGGCAGGATCACAATCATTACCTCAGGAGAGATGTTAACAATCTAAAATTTAATAAAACCGGTTACATGGATATGGGAAATTATCTAAGCATTAAACAGCCATCGGATAATTATCTAAATCTGAAACCTGAACTCAATTCCAAGTGGAACGAAAACAGATTGAGACAGAAAAAATTCGCCAGGGTTCCTCAGCGTCAACCAAAAAGAAAGAAGGGTAATTCTAATAGGAATAACAAAGTAGGACCAAAAGTTGACAAGGGAAGACTAAATCCTCTGGATCGTGATTCGAATAGGGATGAACTAAAATCCGCTTCTTTAAATATGGATAACTTGAATAAGTTGGACAAATTTCATGATTTAACGAACAAAAATTGGCCACGCCATGTGTACAAGCATTATCCGGACCTGAGATACCGATCGAATGCCATAGGTAGCGGAAATAATACAAACGGATTTTCATCTACAAACACCACAAAGCTACAGCCGGAAACAAGTTCAGTCACATCAAATGATGAGTCCAGGAAGATTTCATTAGAATTCCGCAATGAAATTCTTAATTGCACTGCTTTCTCTAACTTGAAGGAGTTTCTGAAATCTTTGCCCTCAAATATTACCAAGGATCTAATGGGAACTGCAACGACGGAAGATTCTGAAGAGATTGAAATGGAGTTTACAACACTAGATATCAAAGAGCTGACAACGGAGAACCCAGCATGGACCACCACAGACTTGCCAGTTACGCAAGAGTCTTATACAGAAATGGAGGATACAACAGACTTTGAGTCCTCCAAAGCTCCAGAAACCTGGGAAGCGCCAACCTTAGATTACTCAGATATAACTGAATCTCCGAACTCAACTGCAGAGACAACTGAGGCGGATGTTGAAGCTTCAAATACCCCCATAACGGATGACAATGACTCATCTTGGGATGACTCACTGTCAGGAAATACTTGCAGCCCTAAGTCGTTGCCATCATCGTCTTTGGGTCCAGGGAGTGACGATGTTAAACTTAATATAACCATCAATGCAAATGTTGCAGGAAATTCGAAAAACAAAAATTTCAATGGCAATGGAACGATTAATGTCAAACCCGGATTTGGAGATAATCGTTTTGGAAGGCGTGTGCAAAAGAGAAAATGCTCGCCGAGACCAAGGTAGGTGAAAATGGTTAAAAATCATTTGCTTCTATGCTAAAACAGGTTAGTAAGCGGATGGTCGATGCCTCCACCTTACTAACCCTTATCTTCGGATACGATATTATTTTGTGGATGCTTACTGATTTCCAAATATTTTCTTTCCCAGTATCAACGGCTATGATGAAGATTTGTTCAATGATTTGGCTTCCGGCAAACTATCAGGTAACATTGTTAAGGCTGTATTTGATGAAGTACAAGAAAATCCTGATCTTCAGGTTTTATGGCCAAGTTTAGAGCGTAATCAGCTTAGCGAAAGGACACCACTGCCCTTTTTGTATAGCATACGGGACAAGGTAAGAAGGCTAAAATCGCAACTTGCTACATTTTAAATTTAAAACATCCCTAGGACAATGATGATAAAATCCAACATAGTCAAAACCTTATGGCCAAAACCATGGATTCCATCAATAACATTATCGATCAAGAGGTTCGCTCAAGATCGTGTGTTGTCTTAAGACCTGATCTGCAAGAATTTTATGATCTGATTGTAAAATCCAATCAACTGCAGGAGGGCGGTCGTGAAAAACGTGAGGATTCCAGAGAGAAGCCTGTCGCCAAGTTTCATAAGAGCATTCCAAATGTTGAGGTAGATAAAACAAAAACCGTTAAAAAACTATTGAGGCAATATGAAGAGTTGTCACAGCAGGAGCAACAAGAGGTTAAACCTATACGCGACATACTACTCTCTGAATTGTCCACGTTGGAAAGCCGACGAGATGCTCAAGAAAGACAGACAAGAGCTATGAAAGAGAATAGAAATCTGGGAGAAGTTCCTGCTCATGATGATATTACAAAACTTCTCAAGAAATACTATACACCACAATTTTTAAAATTACAAAAAGCAGCTGATCTCTATCGTTCTATAACAAATGAAATAGATGATGGACTGCCATAAGAGCTGTAGGGGAATATATTTTCGTAGATTATATTTTTGAAGTTCTACACTTGAGTTAATGTATTTGTGAGTTATCCTTAATGTTGCTTTATCTTATATTTATCGCTAGATTTTAATTATGTTTACTGTAGATATTTCTATTGAAATTTCTACATAAATCTTGGGTTTTTTCTGTTGAGAAACAAAATAAAACATTTTAAATTTCAATATTCTTTAAACATTCGTTTACCATAAGGTGTGTTCGAACCGCTTGTACGAGGTTTGCAACAAAAGTGTTATGCCAAAAGACAAGAACGAAAACCAGAACAGAAATTTCCGTCAGGTGGTTCAATGTACCCTCACCGGAAGTAATCAATCAGACGAATTAATTAAAACACCCTCACTCTAAGTTAGCAATTGGTCCCGAATTCCAATTGAAATGGATAATTTAAGGGAGGCAGACATATATTTTGGAACGAAGCTCCATATCGCATATTGCGGGATGGGATCTAAAACAACTTTCTTTTAACTACTTTATTACAACCCATTATTATCAACTATATTGGATACTTTTGGTTTGGTTTGGTTTAATGGGCAGTTTTCTAGGTGGAGCCTGTTTATTACATATTGTAGTTTTGAACCCAATAAAAAGTAAATTTAGAAAAGCCAAAGTTCAAGACTGGCAAATCCCTGAAATACAACCCTGAGCATGGAATTACATTTGGCAGCACCATAGAATAATACATACATAGACAAACTTATTCTCTCATCTGACGTTTCATTTCACACTCTTCATCGTAGGTTTGCCGAAATGATAGTAATTAAATTTAAAATTAACCTACACCAGGTGGAGGGAGTTACAAAATATGTTCACTTAACTTTTTCCTGTCGTTTTGGTGTAGAACTGAAAAATTTAAATATATTTTGCAATTTTTTGTTGACTTTTATCGTTGGTATACATTTGTATTGTATTTAACACAACTAGTTTGCCACAAAAACACGAAATTCGAACCAAAAACACGAACCCATATTTCCCACCACCCAATGTTTACTTTCCATCGTACCTATGACGTTTAATTTATTGAGCAAATAAAAACTTCTATGGTATGTATTATTCTATGGGCAACACACTTAGTATTACTCTCTTACTTTTGGTTTGGTTTGCGTCTATACTAACATATGGGGTCAAATTTGTTGTTTAACGGGAAATTTCTAGGTGGAGCCTTTTTATTACATATTGTAGCCTTGAACCGAATAAAAAGTAAATTTAGAAAAGCCAAAGTGAAAGAAGTTAAAAAAAATAACATTTTCTTAAATAAGTGCGTTTTCTTAAAAAAAGTAAATTTTCTCAAAAAAATTCCTATTCATATTCTTAAACAGAGTATCTTTTCTTAAAAAAATACCTTATCTTAAAGAAGCACCTTTGCTTAAAAAAGTAAATTTTCTTATAAAAAGTACATTTTCTTAAAAAAAGTAATTTTTTTAAATAAGTATCTTTTCTTAAAAAAGTACATTATCTTACAACAAATTGCCTTTTCTTATAAAACTACATTTTCTTTAAAGCGTAGTTTTTATGTAAAACAAAATAACTTTTCTTGAGAAAAGTACCTACTCTTAAAATGTACCTACTCTTGAAAAAAGGACCAATTCTATAAAAAAATTCCCATTTCTTAAAAAAAAACATTTTCTTCAAACAAAAATAGCTTCTCTTAAAAAAATAAATTTTCTTACAAAAATTCCTTTTCTTAAAAGTATATTTTCTTAAAAATAAAATAATACATTTTCTTTCTGAAAATGAGTAAATTTCTTAAAGAAATAACCTTTTCCTAGAAAGAGTACCACTTCTTTAAAAAGTACCTGTTCTTAAAAAATTACTTTTTAGTAAAAAAAAAATTTATACCTTTAAGCGTTTTCTGACAGGAAGTACTTCTTATAAACTTCTTTAAAAAAAATAGCTTTTAATAAAAGAAGTACTTCTCATTAAAGAAAGGACCTTTTCGGGAAAATACAATATATATTCTTACAAAAAGAGCCTAAAAATATACTTTTTTTTTTAAAATACATTCAATAAAAAAAATTTCTTAAAAAAAGTTTATCATTTTACAAAAAGTATCTTTTCTTAAAGATCCATTTGAATTATAGTATTTTTCAACAGGGGCCTTAGGCGTGTTGGAACTTACTAGTACATAATACATATATGTGACCTGGTCTACGAAAAGGGAGCTTACGTGCGAAAACTAGTTTTCTGTGAAAAAGCTGTTAAAAGTAAGCAACTCGTTTCGTCAGTTTCTCATTATCTCGTTAATTGTTCTCCGCGCCGGACGTCCAGTAAGTGTTGTTGTTGGTCGGAATATTATTGTAGTTCATCGTGTAAGTTGCTAGTGTGGAACATTTAAAACATTTCTGTTGATTATCGTCTTCGCATTTCGCATGAAATGGAACATGAGTGTTGATGAGGAGT
Organism: Phaonia tiefii; assembly: GCA_963931995.1. Classification (NCBI taxonomy): domain Eukaryota; kingdom Metazoa; phylum Arthropoda; class Insecta; order Diptera; family Muscidae; genus Phaonia; species Phaonia tiefii. The sequence continues at coordinate 198,988,561 of OZ008371.1, forward strand.
TCAGTGCCGTATACGGACAATATTTCCATGGAAAGGATGATGAAAACGATGATGAAAACTATGAAGAGAGCGATGATGATGAAGACGAAGTATGTGTATCTCAGGCAGAAGATGGTACCGAACAAACTTTTGTTAACATGGACCTGTATGTTGTTGATGTAAAGGAGGAGGAGCTGGTAACAAAATTTCTGTCAAAAGATTGTTGTAATAATGAATGCCATACACTGATACCACGGGAAATGATCGAGAGTACGCGGAACAATTGTTTAGAGATGTCGAAAAATTAACTTGATTTAGTGATACTAAGTCACATCGAAGCTGGAATTATGAGTAACGAACAGCTAGAAAGTGTATACGCAAAGCTTGCTGGGCGGAAGAAATATGGACAGAGACAGGATACAGAAGTTATGAGGCATAGAATTCAATTTACCTTCTACAGAGTACCTGTTTGTCGTTCGTTTTTCCTTTTTGTACATGCCTGTACGACGAAGCGTTATGAAAATTTAGTACGTCATTTTCACGCACAGGGTGTAACAGTGCGCCAACACGGACTGGCAAATAAACCGAGTACACATCCAAAGTCATTTAAACCGGCTGACATCGAAAAAGCTGTTAAATTCATCGAGTCTATAGCCGATTTAATGGCTCTTCCACTGCCCGGACGACTCCCAAAATTTAAGGATTTTCGGATAATGAAACTGCCATCCAATAAATTATATTTTGTCGTATTTTTACTCTTCTTTATCTACATTTTTAGTACACTTCTAAGCAAGTTAGGATTTTCTGCTTTTCACCACGTGAAAAAGCACCTCATCTTCCATCCGAATCAACCAAAAAGTGAAAATTGATTTTTTGACACCTAAGCCCCCTTTCCGTCGACCAGGTCACATATAGCGAAAGGAATTTAATGGCAGAGTGACATTGGCCAAATTATTGTCTAGTATTAAATTTGATTGGGATCTTTTGTGTTTTTCGAGATTTTTTGCGATTACCAACCAACTGTCCTTCCACGCATAGAAGGCAACAAAATGGGCGTAGCGAAATAGTCCTTTTGCAATTACATAGTGATGTTTGACAAAACATTATCTAGGACCGAATTTACCGCATAAAAATCGGTTGAGTTTTACGGGAGCTTTTGTATGGTGTGTACAAGAATGGTAGGGGTAACATGAAAAATTAAAATGTTTTTCCTTTACATCCCAGGAAGGGATTGGGAAGAGCTTTTCATAACCAGTAACGTGTGCTATAACTAATTTTTACCCTCACTGATTGGGAGCGGTCCCGAACGGTATTTTAAGAGTCTTTGTCAGGACTAAGTTCTCGATAGTGCCGCCATCACTAAGCGCCGTGGCCGTCGTCGAAAGAAATTTAAGCTGTATAAATTTAAGCTGAATCCACGTTCTCATGTACAAGAGCCGCGCACATTAATCATTGAACCGTCGATGGTCATAAATCACCCATTTTCAATAGAAGAGTTGCGTGTGACCAAATGTTGCTGGTACGCAAATTGCATAATGATCAGTTGTGTTTTATGGGGGTTTTTCGGTCAACCAATCAAACGACCGTCCATCTTGTATGGCTGGCAAAATCAACCTTTTCTGTACGTGACTGAAGTCTTACGAAATATGTAAAGGGTGTCCTAGTGCAGTGCATCTTTTAAATTTTGTGGCATTTTTTTGTTCCGAAATTTGACAGCTGTATTCTACAATTGTTCCGTTTATTAAAAATAGAGCGTTACACAAAGGAGGAACGCGTTCTCATTCTGAATCCCTATTGCAAAAGTTAAGCTGAACAAAAGTTAAGCTGAGCAAAAGTTAAGCTTTGATCTTAAGCTGGAAGTACACGAAATGTGCCAACAATTCGAAGAGTGAGAAACAAATTTGAAGAATATGGGTCGATTATGGATCGTTAGCATCCTGTGGGTAAACGAACCGGCCGGTCTGCTGAAACATTGCTGCTGTTAACGTGAGTGTTGCTGAAAACTCGGGAGCATCAATTCGGCTACCTTCACAGCAATTTCAAATTTCACTAAGCACCAAGCAGAGAATTTTGACGCTGGCATCACCTTCACCTTCACCTTCACACGTACCTCCACCACCACCATCACCAGTACAAGATTCAGCTCACTCAGGAGCTCAAACGAGCTTACCATGTGGATATCACCGACAATTCTTCTAATGGGCGATGCAGCAAAGTGAAAAGAATGATGATTTTTCGGAACAAATCATCGTCACCGCACAAATCATCTTCACAAATCATCTTTATCAACAAACAAAATTTTTGGATTTGGAGCCAGAAAATCCGCATGAGGTCCATGAGAAACGAATGCATCCAAAACGAATAACTGTCTGGTGGGGATTTCTTTAAAAATGAGCCCGAAAATATAGGGACTTGTAACGTGACGTCATAATCCGTCCGTACATAATTGTCTATACACTCACCGCCTTTCACACCCCAATACTTCTTTGGTCTACCCGTAACCTAAGCGTATACAACAACCATCGCTTACACCAAATACCGCAAACAATCACACTCGCTGACAGACACACAAGCTCTGTCGCAGTTGTGTAAATCGGAGCAGCGAACTATTTTCTATGGCCACCCAAGAATGAGTGCTTTGATGCAATTCTCATTTGTATCACTACAGCTATGGTACTTAATGTTAAGGTCGACCAGACTCAGGGTCGCTTTCGACCGCACAACCCTGTAAGATTCTCCGAGTTATATTATTAAGAGTGTGCAGTAGTTCGTTTTTGTACTAACGAGTTCCGTGGAAGACTTGGGTACATATAGAGTAAAGTGTATTAAAAGAAAATGTGTTTTCACTTTTGTTTTGCGCTATGCTTCGCTTTTTATTGAAGATTGATTTTCAGGATTTGTGTCGTGTTTCATTTACTTCCACCGAATAACCCTATTGCATCTAATTTGTTGTTATATTTTTTGTTAATTTTATCACATTTTACCACTTTTTTAATACAATATTTCACAAAACTACCCGAAATTAAGAAGAATTGATTATTTGCGGAACATTTTTGCTGAATTCCAGTCAGCTATCACCATTTCTTCTTTGATAGCATATTCTATATCTGTTCTCCAAGCACTAAATTAGCAGCTGACTCATCGATACCCCTTGGTAAGATTATAGCATTTTATCTGGGGCTCTAGTTCTGCAAAGGACAGGAGGAATTTTGGGATCCGTTTTTTAGTAAAGACGGTGTAAATACATTCCTACACAGTGGCTTCGGCTCACTGTTCCTAAACAGGGGCTTTGGCTCACTGTTCCTACATAGAGGCTTCGGCTCACTGTTCCTAAACAGGGGCTTCGGCTCACTGTTCCTACACGGAGGCTCCGGCTTACTGTTCCTATACTTACTGTTTTCATGCAGCCATGATAACTGATCCCGAACCGTTCTCACCGATCATGTAAAGCACATTCCGAACCAGTATCCCGCATATGCGATACCGACCTACGCAGCGAATCCGAATAATCGCGTGTGCATGACACTGAGCTCCTGATCATCTTACAATCGACCAGTCCGGAACCTGCCCCCAGAAGAGTATTGTTAAGCCAAGTCAAGTGCCCCCATAAGAGTTCCGAAGCCAAGACTAGTATTCCCAGAAGAGTGTTGTCAAGCCAACACAAGTGCCCCCGGAAGAGTGTTGCCAAACCAAGACGAGTGTTCTCAAGCTAAGAGGAGCGTTTGCAACGAGTGAATAAGTTGATGTTATTCCTGTAAATCAAAATACTTTGTAAATTAAAGATCAAGATATAAATGGTTTCCCATTACATCCCATGAAGGGACAGGGGAGAGCTTCTCACAATCACTGAGCTGTGGGCTTTCTAGTTTTCACGCACTGATTGTGACCTACAGTTTTACACCGATTCCGAACGGTATTTTTGAGAAGCTTTTCGTGGTTATATACTCGATAGTGTTGCCGTTACTATGCGAGGTGGCCGCCGCCGAAAGAAATTTTGAGGTCGTCAGCGCAGGGTTCGAACCCAGGATCTCATGTACAAGAGGCGCCCACACTAACCATTGCACCACCACAATAAAGATACGAAAAGGGTAAACTAGTCTGTTCTTATTTCTAAAGGTTTGGTAGATCCTAACGAAAGTCTCTGGAAATAACTGAGCTTACGTTATCCCTCGACAAAACCACGTTACAGACTGTGAATGATATTCGTTACAGGAAATTCTTAACGGAGTACTGGTGGCCTCAACTGGACATTATTGATCTGGGCAACATGCGGTTTCAGCAGGGAGCCGCTAACTGCCACTTTGTACATTAACTCTTTGACGACCACATGCAAGTATGTTTGCCTTAGGGTGTTTGGCAAATATAATTTTACAGGTAGGAGTTAGGGCAAGGAGTAAGATTGTAGTAGTCATCAATTCTCTAACAGGTCCGATTTGGCCCATATGATCCGTCGAACTGGTTCAAACAGTGGTCCTTCTGCAGAGGGATTCACCGGGCCGAAAAAACGGGTGCACGCTACGTTTCGATTCCATACCTAAGCCTTTAACAAATTAAAGGTCGAATATATGTTTGGCAAATACCTGTGCCTTTGGAAAATGGAAAAAATTCTTGGTTTAATTTGTTGAGGCGTAGATATTCCTAGATCACGAAGATTTTCATAGATCACGAAAATACTAACAAACTTAAATTGCTTCGGCCGAAACCGTATGGTCGTCAAAGGTTTAAATAATCGATTTATTGGCCCAACAATTTCCAGACCGAATCATCACCCGAAATTCTGATGTGAACTGGCCACCAAGATGGTCCGATTTACCGCTGCGTGGGTTCTTTCTCTTGAGTTTTGTGAAATCCCTGCTCTATATGTATTAACCGCCATCAACTCTTGAGTTCAAAGTCGAAATCCAAAGTATCATCGATTATATAGAGCCACATCTTTGTCAAAATGTTATCGAAAATTTCTGAAAAGAACAAGAGCCTGTGATCAGAGCCGCGGCGCCATTTGCGGATAATCACTCGGGCAAAAAAAAATTGGCGTTTTATTTTACAAAAAATTGTTTAACATTTATTGGGACACCCTTTATATAGCTAAATATTAAATTTCATTAAGGTAGGTAGTGGTTTGGAATTAATGCCAAATCTGGTTGCTACAACTGAACTGGTATCAAATTAGATTGTTGCAACCGAATTGGTATCAACTTAGGTTGCTGCACCAGAACTGATTCTAAATTTGGTTATTGCAACTGACTCAATGCCAGTTGTGACGGGAATGATACAACTGAATTGGTATAAAATTTGTTTGTTGCAATAAGAATTGAATACGATTTAGTTTGTTGCAACCGAATTGAATCCGAAATTATAGAAAATTTAGTTGATGGAACGAGCATAATTAGAAATTCAGTTTCACAACTGAATCAATTATGAATCGAGGTTGTGTCAACTAAACTAAATGCAGATTCAATTTGGTTGTGGCAACCGTAATTCGGTTGAAATAACCGACCTTATGGTTGCTACAAACTCTTTTCAAACAATCTTCTCTTCGTGTGCTTTATATACAGAGGAACAGTAAGGTGGATCAAATCTCTCCAGCTCATTCGCTATATCGTCTCCTACAAAGAGTAGATGTTGATACCCGGTTTGTATCCAGCAAAACATATGTTTCCAATTTCACAGATTTTTTGAGTAACCCTCGTATTTTTGTCAATCTTCCTGCTCTGTTTTATTACTCGTATGACTGCATACATATATGATTGAATTTTCATCTACTCCGCATGTCTTCTGCGATTTCATCGTCATGAGATTTCTTAAGATTTAAGATAAAGTACGTTTTTAGACATTCTAATGTGTTGGCTGGCAGTTTGTTTGCATTCCAGTCACAATGAATAAACACAACGAAATTATAACTCTGTCGCTGTGTCGTCACGACATCCTTTGTTTGACGCACTACGCGGTAGAGGGAATCTAAATTCCCATTCCCATTGCCAATCCTTGTTGGCACATTCTGCGCCCAAGTAATAAACATATGCGAGAAATCATAAAAAATGATTTCCAAAACATTGTTGTTACAGTTTAATGTGATTTGGAATGAAAAATCTAATGTAAAGTTGTAATTTTGCAAACAGGGCACACAAGGATAAGGCGCACAAAGGACGCCCTTCCACACAGTACTATAATTGTATTGAAACCGTTTAACAAATTGTGTATATTTTGCTCCTGTGTAAGGACAGTGAGAAGGGGGTTGATAGCATAAAAAGTTATCCTGAGGGTGTTTGGATATTCATATTTAGTGTTAACTTAACTTTTTCGAAAAAGGTAACACATTTGCTATTTTAATTATATTGCGTGGATTTTCAGTTGTGATATTTTTGTTGTTGTTTTTGGAGCAACCATGGACAAACTTTCTCAATGAATATGTTCATTTTATGTTTGCTTGTGATTGTTATTAACTTTGGAAAAGTGCGCTTAGCACCATCAGGATTCATTCCATCCATTAACATTCATTAATCCAACCCTTTCCCCGAACATTTGTCGCTTCTAGATTATTACTTGTGAATTTATAATAATTTGTAGGAGAATTGTACATGCAAGGAGGTGTAAGGATACAAGGATTGTTTTGAAGGTTTATGATAGGATTTTGTATTGTAAAAGTTTTGCGTTCATATGAATGAGTGAATGAATGAATGAATGAATGGAAAAGTGTTTTAACATTATTACATAATTTCTTTCGGTTTAGTGAAGGAGAAGAAATACTGAAATATAATGAACGGAGTTTGTTATTCAATAAGGATAATGCTTCATTTGAAAGGATAAATGTAAAGTCTCATTTGAATAAGGAAATTAAATTTCATAACAGGCAAACACAATTGTATAACTTGTTTCCAATGGGGAAATCTCGCATATTTATTATAAAAGTTCTCGAAAATTATTGTGATTCATGAATGAAAATGTTGCAATTAGTTTCAAAATGTTGCTTTTCCAACTTGAGTTTCAATAAAATATACACAGATCTCAAGTGGTGCCATGACCAGTGTTTGTAGGGTTTGAACCTGTGGATCTGTTTAGATTTTCTGTTGATGACCGATCGAAGTTTCAAAATGTGCCAGATTGTAGAGGCTACATTCTTATCATTTGGCAAAAAATGTTTCAATTTTGCATGATCAGTTGGGTATGCACTACAATCCGCATATGATAAACTTCCCGCAAGATGGGCTGTAACGTGGTTTTGTCGTAGGCTGAGTTAAGCTCAGTTACGTCCAGGGTCATTAGTTAGGATTCACTAAACCTTTCGAATTTTGAATTCGGGTTCTTTATTGGGTTTCTTAAGATCAGACATGTGGCAAATTAATTAGATTAATTAGATAATTATAATTTGTAGTATTATTTGAATTATCTCTACAAATGCAAATTGAACAATATTGAACTACCATTGGCAATTCTACTTATTTTCAAAGTATTTTCTTCATATATGCCAGTTTTGGTTTATCAATATTTTATACAGTACAGGTTTATGAATTGGAAAGTATTACGAGCCAACACCAATCGAAGCCACAAACCTCTACATATAAAATACTTTAAAAACAGAATTGCCACTTTACTGGAAATTAAAATCCAATGCAAATTATAAAATACCAACACTGAAATAATCAACAGTGTCTCCCGTTGAACACACTGGTGCTGACTGGAGACTGGTTTTACAAATATTTTATACAGTACAGGTTTATGAATTGGAAAAATCATAAAATACCAAAAATATGAAATTGGAAAAATTATAAAATACCAACACTGCTTAAGATGCCATCTAAGGATAATGATCAAAATAAAATCAACAGTGTCTCTCGTTGAACACACTGGTGCTGACTGGAAAATACAAATTTTAACACATTTCTCCAACTGGTCGTATTCTTCGCCTTTTTCTATCTCTCTAATACTATCAATACAGTTGGTAACACCAAGGATATGAAGGGATTCTTCGGTCTGGTCTTTCCGGCGCAGTCTTGGTCGCTCTCTTATCCTGCTTCCATCGGGTACATCTTAGTGGATTCTGATAACATGGCATAGCCAACGCAATTGCCCTAATTTGATTCGCCTAGCTATGGCCACGTCAGAATACAGATGATACAGTGTGGGGGGGAACCCTCTTGGTTCCCAAGATGTCGGTACTCGCCGTTTTCCTTAACAGGACCATATATTTTACGGAGAATTTTCCTCTCGAATACTCCAAGGTGGTTTTCATCCGCTTGCGATATAACCCAAATTTCGGAGCCATATGACAGAACAGGTGAAATGAGAGTCTGGTGTAGCCGGACTTTTGTCTATCGAGAGAGGGATTTGTTCCTAAACTGCTTGCTGACCCCAAAATATCATATATTTGTAAGCACAATTCTCCCATTTATCTCCAGGCTGACGTTGTTGTCCTTGTTCATGGCGGAACCAAGGTAGACAAATTCGTCTACCATTTTGGTCTACCAAATCGGGTGTCGACATTCAAGTGCGGACCAAATCGAGAGGTTTGTCTAGTCGTTGACACCATCAATGTTGTCTTACCCGCATTAACAGCAGGACCCACATTCGCTGATTCCTTTTCGAGTCATGAAAATACTGCAGTAACCTCCCCCAAACTTCGTCCAATGATGTCTACGCCAGCAACAATGGCTTTTCGTGTTGATGGTCTTATTCATATTTACTGCAGCTTTTTTCATTATTATCTCGATTAAGATGTTGAAGAGATTGCACGAAAGCGTGCCGCCTTCTCTCAGTCCTCGCTTGGTACAGAATGGTTCGGTGAGGTCTTTCCCCACTTTCACTGCTGACTTGGTGTTGGTCAGCGTCGCGCATCAGTTTTCTGGAATCCCAAGTTCAGATAAAGCTTTCTACAGTTTTCCCCGTATGGGGCTATCGAAAGTAGCTTTGTAATCGACAAAAAGGTGATATGCCTGGTCTAAAACAACGCTGATAAGGTCCAATCAGATTTTCAACAATTGGCTTTAGTCTTTCACAAAATAAGCTCGACAAGACCTTATACGCGATGGATAAAAGACTGATATCGCGATAGTTAGAACAGACACATGAATCACCCTTTTTGAATACGGGACATAATACACTGAGACTCCAATTGTCAGGCATAGATTCCTCCAACCATATACCGCATATACGGTGAAAAATATCGGCCCCAGGAACATATTGAAAGATGTGGTGGTTTTTCTTTCTTTAGTGTCGTACCATGTTTTGGTTTTCAGCAGTTTTCAACAACCAAAACCATATTTGGGCCACAAACATATATAATATAACCTATTAATCATTGTGGCTCAAACATGTTACATTGACCAGCAAACACGATGTGTTTGGGCACAAGCATAATATGTTTGCGACAAGCTACAAACACGTTATATTTGCACCCAAACAACAAAAAAAGACAAATTTTTCAGTGCGTATAAGTCGATACATGTGGGCTAGCAGTCCTTCGCCCCCTGCCTTAAAAAGTTCAGCGTGTAGCTTATCCGCACCAGCTGCTTTATTATTCTTAAGCTGGGAGATTGCCGTTCTAATCTCGCCTTGGTTGGGGAGGGGGTGGGGGGGAGAGGCTCAATTTACACTATCTTCCACTATCATTACCTCCTGATCTTCAGTGGAAGAATCTGAGTGGAGTAGTGCTGAAAAGTGATCTCTCCACATTTTGAGCAAACACTGCTTCTCAGTCACCAGATTCCCATTCTCGTCCTTGCAGGAGGGCAGCCCATTATTATGCCCGTTATTCGATCTTCTTACCCTCAGTAGAAATTTTCGGGGTTCATTGTTCATTCTTCACATTTCGGTTTTTCATGGTTTCGGCTCCCACTACCATTTTTTCCTCCTAAATAGGTGGATTTCTTCTCTTCTCAGCCTCTTGCACCGCTCATTCGCAGCATTCATTGTAACTGACTGTTTCTTTGCCATACGTGCTGCTCTCTTTTTCATCAGTTGCAATGCGACTTTATTTGTCGTACCATGGCTTATCCTTCGGAGGTTTTTGATAGCCAAGTTCAGTCCTTGCAGCGGTTTCCAAAGAATGGGAGATGTGGTTCCACTGCGCATCTGGGTCTTCGGGAGGGGGGTATTCTGTTCTAGCAGGAGGGTGAGTTTCTGTCGGTAGGACATTGATGTCTCCGGTATTTGTAGCTTGTCAATATTCAACCTTCCAATTGTTCGTCTTCGTACATTTTTCGCCCTGCTCAGTCTTGTCCTTGTGCTGCAATCGTGTACCACCATGTTCTTTGCAGCGCCGAAGTCTACCAGTCTTATCCCATTATCGGTCGAAAGATTCTTTCCTTTCCCAATTTGGCATTAAAATCGCCTAGAATACTCCTAATGTCGTGGTCATCGTATTTGTCCTCAGACGGTGCGTGCACACAAATTGAAATATTTCGCTTTGATGCGAATTGTGACTGTGCGTTCACTCACGGGTTGAACCTTGAATCTAGATGACGCAGTCTCTTGCCAACTATAAATCTGCACCCGAGAATTCGTGCTTTCGCTCATGGCAGCTGTAGTAAATTTTGCAGTTTTTCTTCCTGGTGCAACCATATCCTGTCCATCGCATTTCCAGGATCGCTGTGATGACAGCTTTATATTTCTCGAGGACATCCGCCAGTTGAAAAGTGGCCCCCGTCCTGTATTGTGTTCGCACATTCCAGGTACATATCCCTAAATCGTGGTCCTCATAACGTATGCGAGGGTCGTCAACAGTTAGGGGGTTTCCTCGTTCATTATATTCTCCGTGTATTTTCATTGTCTATATAACGGTGGCGGGAGGCAAACCCAGCCCACCAAGGTTTGCATTTTACGTACTGCCAGGATGATTATGTTTCAGCCGCCCATTATGGATCAGACGCTGACCAGAATGCAGTGTGTCGAAACTGGATTTTAGTTCCTTCAATTTTGAACCGCCGTTGGCCAGGGGTGTTGGCTAATCAGCCTTCAAAGGACAGAAGAATATGTCCACTACTTAGATGAGCTTCAGTGACGGGGTCACTTTATAATCCTGAGACGTATCAGTGATCCCATAACCAATGAGGTTGCTCATTCGTTTCGCCTTCTCACTTTAGCTAGCTAAAGGAGGTTTCTGATAAAGCCATTACCCAGGACATACTGCCTGGAAATAGTGAGCTTTTTGGACTGCCCAATGAAGGAACAATTTCTGGTCACTCCCAAGCAGAGTTCGTATTTACCCCCCCCATGAGTAACCCATACACATCGTCGTGGGGAATGAGTAGCGATCGTTTACCCATTACCCGCAGGTTATGGGGAAAATAATGGGTAGCTACCCACGAAATGGGGAATTACCCATCACGATTACCCATTACCCTCAGGGCAATGGGGAAAATAATGGGTAGCTACCCACGACAATGGGGAATTACTCATCACGATTTCCCATTACCCTCAGGGAAATGGGGAAAATAATGGGTAGCTACTCACGACGATGGGCAATGGGTTACCCAGAGTAACTTATCCCCATTTTTGATCGATAATATGAAAAAAATAGAAAACATGTCTATATCTCGGAAACGGAGCGCCCAATTGAAAAAATAACCATTTTTTGTGGGTTTCCAAATCGTATGGTCCAATTCGTATGGAAGAATTTTTTTTCGAAAAATCGCCAAAATAAAAAAATCGCTACGGCAATAATAATGGGTTACCCTGGGTAACCCAGGGTAACTCATTACCCACGAAATACGAACCCTGCTCCCAAGCGAATGGCTAACAGAAACTTTCCACCTCCAAGGACAATCCCACAAACTCTAATTTGTTTGCGGCTAATTCGATTATGTTTTCTGTGTGTGTATACAATTTAAAACAGTCTAAGTCAATTTTCTCGAAACTATGTTTTTGAGTTGTGATGGACTTGCACGAAGTTGAGAATTGTTCAGTTTGATAAACATCTAGGGATGCACATAGCTAACACCACTATCCACGCAGGACACTGCAGATTAAGGATCTGCTATGTATGCAGAAGACAAGAGTGGTATTCATTTCCCTTGTTTGTAAGTTGCATTATATCAGTGCAAGGAAAAGTAATACCTTTTATCTTTTTCCCTCTTCCAGGCTACTGAGTTCACTAAATAATCCTAAGATATTTACGAGTGGTTTTCAGTTTTTGGATTTCATTGAATATTAACATTTTTACCTCACATGAAAACAACCATAAAACTGATGAACACACGGATAAAAACAAATTGACTATTTAAAAAATCATTTAACGACTTTTAACAGCAACAACAACAACAGGAGTTGTAACAGGCTCCCAAGGATGTCTGTGTATGTAAAATATATCCTTGGTATATTTGCACTGTTGCTTACGGATACCCGAGAGTTGTTTGAATGTGATCTACTTAACTGACTCAAGAGTTAGACGGCAATGGCAGGCGGCAACTCCACCATTGAACCTTCGAGTAGGACAGGCAGCAAGCAACAAGGCACTTTTAAAATTTGATGCCATAAAGATAAGAATTTGAAGATGGCAAAGTAACAAGGGGAAACCATATGATACTCAGGGAAATTGTTGCTGACGAAGAAGTTAATGATGGGGGGATGGGGATGAGGATGAGGATGATACAGAGTAAGATAATAATACTATCAATGGTTTTAAGAGCGGGCGGGCGGGCAAAAGTTGTTAGGTACAATACAAAATTACTAGTATAAACGAATATTGTCATTGTTTGTAAACTTGTAATTGGAATTAATTATGCATTCGCACTTTGTGGAAGAAGATGAAGAAGACTATAGCAACAACATCGACAACAACAAAATTCTTGGTTAGATTTTGGTGTCGACAGGCAACACCAACCACTAAGTCTGAGGTTGTTTGGGGAAACCCCACCAGAAATGTTTTCTATTGTTATTGTGACACTTTTGCCTTGATTCCCTATTGACTGTCTATCTTCCCGCCAGTGCCACAAAGTGCCACAGCTCTTGAGATTGCCTCACATTATCGACAAGCACACACACTCAGATGAAAACATGACGGAAAGTATTTAATACTCCCCCCCCCCCCCACATCCTTGGAGGGAATACGAGAAAAAGGAGTTGTATTATCCGGATCTTTGAAGTAGCAATAGAATTTGAAGCTCATCTAACTTTGTGAGCCAAAGTTCAGCTGGAAGTGCTTAAGTGCAATTTGCACTAATCGTATATCTGGTGGCTTCTAATGATAATGCGGAAAATGCTAGGAAAATTATGTTTGCCATTTTCTTTCCAAAGATTTCTCTTTAGGAAATTGTTGTCAATTTATAAAAACACAAAGGACTTGTAGTGATTTGACGATTCTTAACTCGGCAGGGGAATGTAATGAGACACCTGTGAAAGATTTGACAGATTTATTACCTTTATTAAGCCGGATAAACATTTGGAATTATGTCAAATGTTAAATACATTCAAGTGAATCTTAATGCTGGACAAAGAAGTAAATTGTAAAATATAGAAATTTTAAGAAAAATTTTACATTTCACACGGAATTTTAAAAACTTTATACTAAACAGATGAATATCGACAAAAATTTCCGCCAGTGTAGTACCGTAGTAAAAGTACCAAGTAGTCGCAGTAGATACAACAACAATTGTGGGCAAGAACAACACATATTTAGTTTTTGTTTAGGCTCTCCTCATGTCAAAGTCAACACATACGTATACCAACAAATAAATGTAAACAGAAAAGTTCAAAAACAAAACCTTTGAATTTGATAGAAGCGGCCAACTAAACAAGGAGAAAGAATTGATATCAGCTGTCTACCGAGTTTACCTTCTCATTCTACCATGTGTACTACTAAGTAGCAGAGAGTGAAACCAAGTCGTCGCGCCGCCGCCGATTTTAGCGGCGCGCACTGTTAGAAATAAGTCGCAGTTAAGCGCCGTGGCCACACATCAAACCATAGACTAATACTTTTAGTAGACCCACTAGTTCTCCCTCCAAATTTATGACCTTTGGCCTGGTGTGATATTTACGTTTGATGTTGAAAAGAATTGCTTTACTACTACAAGATAGAGGCAATGGTTCAAAACAACGAACAAAATAACAATAACGGCATTTCGTTTTGTGTGTTAAAATTATTGTGTTAAATACAACACAAATGTATGCCTTCAATAACAGTCAATTAAAAAAGTTTAAAACACATTTAAATTTCACAGGTTTTCTCCAAAACGACATGAAAAATTAAAGCAAGAAGTTATTGTAATTCCACCTGGTGTATATCACTTTTCGTCAAACATCTCTCTATCACACCGACCGCATCATGAAGAGTGTGAAAGGAAACGTCAGATGAGCCAAATATTCTCTCTAGGCTGAGATTACATCAAACTGTTTGATCAAACTGTTGATCAAATTTATGTATGAATTGGTAATATTTTGTTTGACTTAGCACAGCCACACATCAAATTCAAATTTCATTTCAAAGTTGTTGTGAAAACGAAAAAACGTATGATTTTTTGGTCGGAAAAAATTTCATTATTTGTCAAATTATTCATTGATTATTGAAAATATATTTTCTTTTAAATTTCAAGTGTTTTTTTTCAGAAATATTTCTTATCCATTTCTCAAAACACCGTGTTAAATACAAAAAAAAAAATAATGTTGTCACTGCGAAAACTAAACAGAAATAAAATTTGAAGGAATTACGCGCACACACATCAAACTGGCTTCAAATCTCTGCAGCGACGTTAGTGAAAATCAAAAGTTTTTGATTTTCGTCAAACTCACATCAACCTATCCGTGTGAGTTTTTTTTTCACCAATACAATCAAAATTATGACAGTTTGATGAGTAAGTTTGATGTGTGGCCATGCCGCTTTACTTCTTATATCATTGGCGTCGGCTGAAATTCGTATTTCGATGGTTTTGTGGTTGATGTAGAAATAATCGTATTGTTAAATTTTGCTTCCAAATCTTATCTCAAGTGCACACTGGGACAGATTTAAAAAATGACCTGTTAAATTTAAAAAAAAAAATGTTATGGTATCGTTTCATAGGTTTTTGGATGGCCCGATTTCATTTTTGGCAAACATTTTTCGATCAGGATTTCGATAACTAACCTAACGGAGGGAAGAGCATGTGTAATTTTACCTTTTCACATAAAATTTCGTTTCTTAACAAGGTTTAACGTTTTAAACTTTTCTGCCAAATTTATTAGGAATTATAAAATAAATAAAAAGTTTGAGAAGTTTGTTTCGTAACCATACAAGATTTATTAGGGACCACAAAAAAAAATTCGTTTAAAAAAAATCTGCGACATTTTCATCATCGTCGTCCTCGGAACTTTCAAAATTTTAGTTTGAAATTTCGAAATTTTAGTTCGACATTTTATGGTATTGCCAGACCTAAATTCCGACAGAGTAATGTATTTAACTTTACACTGAAAAAAATTTATTTTGAAACAAGCATTTTATATTTAAATATGAAATCAAAAACTGGACCAAAGTTAAAAAAAAAGTTTTTTCTTCAGCAAATGGTAGTAAAGGGTAACGAAATAAAATCACTGACTTCGGTTAGGGTCTGCAGTGCTCAGAAGTGAAAATCGCGCGCTGATCCCAGTTGATCATAATATTTGTCGGTCCACAAAAGGTTAAAAAATTTAACATTTTAAATCAATTATTTTCATTGCAATTGAACTAGAAACCTTAAGTAAATTAAATTAACTTAATATACAATTTCGTAGCTCTTATAACACAAAATAAATAAAAAAAAGTTTGAAACAACCAGAAACATAACCTTCATATACCACACATCTACTAAAAATAACCCAAAATTAGCCTGCATGCATGTATTGAAACAATACTCAACTTTGGGCCCCTTGGCTGATCAGCAACGTGCATGGAACCTTCAAAACAGTTAATTCTCGACCTCAGTGGTTCATTGGCAACTGCTTAAGTCACTTATTTTATCTGGATTACTGCTTCGATTTTTGGAAATTTGTCCGGTCACTTTTTAAATCTGTCACAGTGTGCAGTGATTCAGAATCGATTTCCTTCGGAAAAATGCAATATCTTTTGATTTAGCAAACATTTCAACCTTCTGTGAAAACCAGATTGTATAAATTGTACAATCTTTTAACACAATTGTTTCGTTTAAAAATGTTAACCACAAAATTAACCACTTTGCTTCCCACCCAATATCACTTTAAACGATATCTGCTGGCGTTTAAAGTCAGCTGTTTCAGTCAGCTGTTATTTTTAACAAGACAAATTGTGGTTTATTTACACCAGCAGTTTTGTTGTGGTTTAGTGTTTATCGCTGTACGAGTATACAATCGTGGAATATAATGGCTTTGAAGTATTTAGCCTACAATTTATTGGAGAATGAGCCATAGATAATGCTCCTTCAGTCAACCGGCGTGATCTTCGTGATACGGATAATCCTTTTGAGTTGGCAGCAAGAGAATTTAAAAAAACTCTAACGTTATTGGCTGAAGTAATTGTGTTCCAATTTGATGGTATTCTAAAAGGTTTTAGGGTTACTGGAAAATCGGTTGAAAAACAGTTTGTCAAGAATGAGTTTTCACACTAAAAAAAATCAATCTTTCACCATACTTCAGTACTTGTTTTTTTTTTATTAATTCAAATTAACATTTAGTGCAATGGCCGTCGGTAGTGCAATGGTTAGTGTGCGCGGCTCTTGTACATGAGATCCTGGGTTTGAACCCGGCTCTGACCACCTTGAAATTTTCTTTCGGTGGCGGTCACCTCGCAAAGTGACGGCGTCACTATCGAGTATATAGCCATGAAAAAGCTTCTCAAATTACCGTTCGGAATCGGAGTAAAACTGTAGGTCCCAATCAGTGAGTGGTAACTGGAAAGCGCACAGCTCAGTGATTGTGAGAAGTTCTCCCCAGTCCCTTCATGGGATGTAATGGGAAACCATTTATTTATTTTTTTAACATTTAAAATTATAAGGTTAAGAATAAAAAGAATTAATTTTTTTTAGAATTAAAATTTGGTACACTGAAAGAAAAACGCTTCATAGCATCAATGAATGGGTTACATTAATGGGTTTACATTGATGTAATGAAAAGTTTATTTGATGCTTTGAATGTTACATTACTTCAATGAACTCCTTCATTGCTACAGTTTTTGAATTTGTGGACCGTCATTAATGCTAAGAACCCTTTTTCATTGATGGAATGAAGTATGTTGTTCATGTAAATATGGGAAACTATAGAGAAAAATTGCAGACATTTTATCGACATTGTAAAGTAGAATCTATTAAATAGGCCTTCCTTTACATTACACACATTTTATTGAATTTTAAAATATTTTTTCTAAAAAGCAATGATAAAACATCTTTCTTTGATATAATGTACCATTTCATTAATTTTGCACGATTATTTAATTTGGTTAAAGGACAATATGTATGTAGGTACGCTTGGTATAAATGTATGTATTTATGTATTATTTATGTATGTAGTAGTTGTGACACAATTTTCAGTATGAGATAAGGAATAAATAAGAAAAATATAAAAGCCTGAAATGCAGAATCCCGCGCCATTTAAAAAAACGAAAATCGAGCAAAATAAGGGGATTTCAAAAACCAAAATTTTTTGTCGGCCGGACCTATGGGGCCCCATAAGGTCCAAAAAACGGGTCCACCCAGGTACACTTTTGTATGGGTAAATTTTCACAAAAATCAAAAAATTCCGAAAACCAAAAATTTGCAACAGAGATATTCCTCTCCCTGGCCCCGTCCCAGAAAACCTAATAATCGTCGAAAAAATCGTGCCACAAAAAGGCCGAACTTTGGAGGTCCATAACTCCTAAAATGAAACATGTTATACCATCAATGAAACATTCATACCATCAATGAAGCCTGTTCATACCATCAATGAAACATGTTCATACCGTCAATGAAACGTGTTATACCATCAATGAAATATGTTCATACAATCAATGAAACATATTCAGACCTTCAATGAAACATGTTCATACCATCAATGAAACATGTTCATTGAATTAATGAAACTTGGTCATAGCATCAATGAAACATGTGACTATATTTCATTACATCAATGCAACGGTTTATAATATCAATGTAATATATTTCTTTAATACAATGATAATGTTTAATTCCGG
This sequence comes from Phaonia tiefii, assembly GCA_963931995.1. Classification (NCBI taxonomy): domain Eukaryota; kingdom Metazoa; phylum Arthropoda; class Insecta; order Diptera; family Muscidae; genus Phaonia; species Phaonia tiefii. The sequence continues at coordinate 199,006,622 of OZ008371.1, forward strand.
TTAGAAAGTTTACATTAATGTTAGGTCTATGAAACATTTTTCGTTTAATGTAACATTGTTCATAGCATTAATGAAGCCCGACATTGGCTCAAAAACAATGACACTTTTCATTGATGCAATGTAAGAATTCATTAATGGTAAGAAGGTTTTTCTTTCAGTGTATGACCTCCATTAGCATCAATTACACATTGCAGCCGTTTTCTCATGGAATGAACCAACTTTTCCAAGTCTTTAGTGCGGTTCTATTTGTTGGTTGTCTTTTAGCAACATTTTTTTTTAAATGGGTCCACAAATTTTCTATTGGGTTTAAATCGGGACTTTGGGCTGGTGCATCCATCACTTTCCGGCAGTTATACAACAGCCACATCCGCACCATATGAGCTTTATGTTTCGGGTCATTGTCCTGATAAAATTTGAAATACGGTTTGTTGTTGCTAATAAACCCAAATTTTTTAGCACTGTTGATCAAGTGGCTCTTCAAAATGCTGAGGTAGTGTTGTGCGTCCATCGGTGTTTCTATAAAAGCCAACTCTCCTACTCCTTTACTCGAGACACAACTCCAAACTATGACTGACAACTTTCCAAATGTAACTGTCGGAATAATGTTTCGGGCTTCTAACGAGGTTAATGCCTTGCGCCACACTCTAGATGGTCCAACGTTGTAATATAGCATTATTTTTGTCTCATCGCAGAATATGACGTCATCCCAATAGTCAGGTGGCTGAGAAACAAGCATTGTAGCGAAGGAAAGACGCTTGTTGACATTTTCGGCAGAAAGCAGTGGTTTCTTACGAGCAACTCTTGAAGAATATTTGTTCCGCATTATGGCCTGGCACACGCTTTCATGAGAAACAACAATATTACACTCTTCCCTGAGCTCTTGGGCAAGCGTTCTAGTCGAAATCTGAGGATTTTCAGTTTTTGTTTAAGTTTCTGTTTTTTATCATTAACATTGAACTAATTATTTATGGAATTTATTTAAAACGGTGTAAATAAATATAATTAACAAAAAAAAAAAAGAAGTACTGAAACAAAAAGTAGCTTTTTTTCATATATAAGGTTGAAAGACTAATTTTTTTTTTAAGTGTGGAAAGTCATTCTTGACAAACTGTATATAGTATATATGTACACAATAGTTTTATACATATTTACAGTTACGTAAATATAAAATATTAAAAATTTATAATGTTTTACTTGGTTGGTTGGTTGAAAAGGCTGCAAGACAACACGCTGTCTAGCACACTTAGGCTAAAGAAGCCCATTGTGATACCTGCAGTTTCCTCTATAGCAACCATTGACTAGTCGTCTAGTCGTCTAGCCAATTTGCCCTTTCAATGAATTTGTCAATAAGATCTACAGGAATATCCTGTAGGGCTACGGTGCTAACAAAATGTGTTCCGAATATCCTACTTCTCAGCCCCGCCAAAGCAGGGCAATCCAAGGGAAGGTGTTTCCTCGTTTCCTCGTCCTCTTCCATGCAGCATCTACAGAGAGTGGAGTTTATATGTCCCAATCTTAGGGCGTGTTTTCCTACAAGACAATGTCCCGTAAGTGTTCCTATCATTGTGGATAACCTGCCTCTCGGCAGTCCTCTTCCTGTCCACCTCTTCTTGTCCACCTGTGGCCAGTGGACCCTGGCTTGTTTGCAAGTTGAAGTAAGTATCCACTTGTCCTTGAACATATTATCGGCCCACTGCCTGATCTGCAAACGGTAGGTAGAGATAGGCATACCTGCCTTCTTTTGCCGGAAGAACCTGTGCCGTAGTGTCCTGTCTAGTTAATGCATCCGCTACGCAATTGCCTGGAATGTCGCTGTGTCCCGATACCCAGATGAGCCTGATGTCAAAATACTCTGCCATCACCCTAAGTGATGAGTGGCATTCCTTCACCATCAGGGACGTAGCAAAATGCAAAAATTTTATGGCAGCCTGGCTGTCTATGTAGATACATATTCTCCGGAGGGTTGTGACACTACTTTTCAGTAGTTCAGCAAACCTTCAGTATGGCGGTAATTTCCGCCTGAAATACACTACAGTGATCAGGCAGCTTGAAGGAGATATTTACATTTAGGTCCGGCGAATGAACCCCATAGCCTACTTGCTCGCCCAACTGTGATCCATCCGTGAAAAATCTGATACTACTGGTGTCCCCTTCCAGTGACTTTTCCCAGGTATTCCTGTTAATGCTTTACTTTGCACTTTGCAACAAACTATTTAAAATTTGCAAATCACAAGGTTTTTGTTTTGTTTTTCTTTATTCTTCTTTGTTATTTTCTCCTATTTTGACATTTCGCTTGGCAGCGTTGCCACGTAATATCAATTTGAATACAGAGAAATATAAAACTATTTACCATGGTTAAAAATAAGTTAGTGAATCACATAGTGGTTAGTGCAAACATCAGAATGTGTGGTTAAAGTTAACACCTGCTAAAGTGTTAAAAGTTAGTGAATCGTACCTACAGGAGTCGGGGAGAATTTTCTGATGCTAAGACCAAAAATGCGATAATTGGGTGCATTTTAGAAAATATTCCAAACTTGGTTTCTTCTCTTATTTTTCGATTTTGAAGAAAATGAACAATCTGGGTTTTTCTTTCTAATCAATTAATTATTTTTTTTTCAGAATTTTGAAATACAAGGTGGGGCAAAAGTAGTCACCTAATGTTATTTTGCTGTAATATTTTTTAATGCAAATCTTTGGTTCTGCTTGTGAAATTTGTTTATTTAATCCATTAGAATTGATTCCATCAAGTTGAGAAATGACATCGGTCTAGTGGCCGCCGTCAGAGTTGATGACCATACGGGCTCGTTTTATGGCATTTTCCATCACTCTTGCCAGAACTTCGGGGGACAGATTCTCCATAAGGGCTTCATGAGTCTGAGGCTTCTTGACGTAAATCCGCGATTTCAAAAACCCCCATAAAAAGAAGTATCCAACGGTTAAATCGTGTGATCTGGCCGGCCAGTGCAAATCATCAAAACGAGAGATTTAGCGACCCGGAAATGCTCCCTTCAGAATATCGGTTGTGGCTCGAGCAATGTGCGCCGTTGTACCGTCCTATTGGAACCACTTATTCCCCAGTCCCAATTAATCTAATTGAGGAAGAAAAAAATCGGTAAATGTAGTCCACGACATTCACAGTCTTCGCTCGGCCCGCGGCGTTCTCAAAAAAACAAAAAAATGGCCCGATGCCTCTTTAAGCGTAAACAGTACACCACGCAGTAACTTTGAGCGGGTGTAATAGTTCTTCGTGGTTGATACACGGATTTTCGGTGCCCCAGAAACGATTATTTTATTTTTTCACGTAACACCTAAGATGGAAATGAGCCACGTATATGTTTGCAAGCATACTTTTCGTGAATTAAAGATTGTAACGTGACGTCACGATCCGTCCGTACATAATAATATATAAATACCCTCACCCCCATTCACACCCGCATACGTCACGGTTTAACCATCACCAACCACCGCGAACAATCACACTCACTGACAAACACACAAACTCTGTCGACGTTGTGTAGATATTAGCAGCGAACTGGTTTAATGAACACACGAGAATGAGTGATTGGGTGCAATTCTCATTAGCGTCACTACAGCGATGGTACTTAGTGTTAAGGTTGACTAGACTCAAGTGGGCGCCTCCGAGCGCACAACCAGATAAGATTATAGCATTTTACCTTCGGCTGTAGTTCTGCAAAGGACAGGAACAATTTTGAGTTCCGTTCTTTAGTAAAGACGGTGTAGATACATTGCTACACAGCGGCTTCGGCTCACTGTTCCTACACAGGGGGTTCGACTCATTGTTCCTACACAGGGGCATCGGCTCACTGTTCCTACACAGGGGTCTCGGCTCACTGTTTCTACACAGGGGCTTCGGCTCACTGTTCCTACACAGGGGTTTCGGCTCACTGTTCCTACACAGGAGTTTCGGCTCATTGTTGCGACACAGGGGTTTCGGCTCACTGTTCCTACACAGTGGCTTCGGCTCACTGTTCCCATGTAACCGATACCGATGATAACCGATACTGAACCGTTCTCACCGGACCTGCAAAGCACATACCGGGCCAGCACCCCGCATATCCGATACCTATACACGCAGCCAGTTCGAATAATCAAGTGTGTGCAAGACACTGAGTTCCCGATCATCTTAGAATCTACCAGTCCGCAACCTTCCCCAGATGATTTTCAAGCCAATGATAGTATTCCCAGAAGGGTGTTGTCAAACCGAGACAAGTTCCCCCTAAAGAGTGTTGTCAACCAAGACGAGTGTTCTCAAGCTAAGAGGAGTATTCTCACCGAGTGAAGCAGTTAAAGTTATTCCTGTAAATCATATTAGTTTGTAAATTAAAGATCAATACTGAATCCGAATTCGATCCCCCGAAAAGGGTAAACTATTCTGTTCTTATTTCGAAAGATTTGGTGGATCCTAACGAAAGACTCTGGACATGGCTGAGCTTACCTCAGCCCTCGACAAAACCACGTTGCAAGATCTGCTGCTTTTGTGTTTCTTCTTGTCTGTCATGTTTCTATTTTCAGCAGTTTTCGACAAACAAAACCACATTTGGGTCATAGAAATATATACATATTATAACCTATTAATCATTGTACATTTGAGTAGCAAACACAATGTGTTTGGACACTAGTGTCCTATGTTTAGAACAAACTACAAACACGTTATATTTGCATTCAAACAACAAAAAACTACAGAGTTTTTAGTGTGCATGTAGATATTATTGTACAAAACTTAATATGTATGGAAGTACATTCATTCTCCTTATGAAATGTTTGATGTACGCAATGCCACGTTTCTTTGAATGAAAACTAATCAAAGTATAACAACTAATTTTGTTCTACTTGGTTTTCTTAAATTAATCCTTTTTTAAATACAAATTTAAATGCAATTTCACCTAAACATTTGAAAATCTTAACAATGATTTATGTTCGTTTCGCTGTTGACTCTATTTAAAGAAAACAAATCACCAACGAAATCCTCAATGAGCATAAATGAAATTCCTTTCGAAAATTGCTAAATATAACAAATGAAAAACTAAATAAATTTGGAAATGGCTTGGAGTGACTATAATAGATGGACTTGTGTAAACAAGATAATATTGCCAAACACCAAAAACCATCCATTCAATTAGAAAGAAGGCATCATCGCGACGTCCTCTACTCTGGAAATGCAAAGATTTCCACCTCCCCTCCTTCCAGAGTTAAATAAGAACAAATGCAAATTATACATTGATGGCCCGTCATTGTGTAATTTCGAATATTTCAAATACCAACACCAAACACCAAAAGAAAACTAACCCGGAACTAGACGCTGAAATCTTTCAGCGCATGTAAAAAGTATTAAATTACAATGTCTATAGTTGTTGCCAGTATTCACCCTACACATCGGAAGGAGGGAGTTTATGTTTTATCTTCGATTTGAGTCATGAGTCACATTATTGCAGTTTCTTTACTTGTCATGTAAAAATTTTTATGTTGACTCTAAATCAAAGGACTAACATAAAATAACAAAAATTACATTTGAATTTTCAAACTTTTAAGTCGAAGTCGCAATATTGAGGTGTCTCCTGAAACCTCATGTAATTTGTTTTGCATTTTTATTCCCTTTACTTTATCTAATGCAAATTCAAATGAATTACCTGAGCTTGCCTCAACCCTCAACAAAAGCACACAAGGACAATTAAAATATTTTTAAATCCCAATTGCATAGGCAATGCAACTTCGGGGTGTGGAATCGAATTCCAATTGTACCGAAATATGCTGAATGAATGCTTTAAACTATTTTGAATTTGTTTGACAGCTGGAAATTCTGTTTTTAAAGTATTTTATATGTAGAGGTTTGTGGCTTCGATTGGTGTTCCCGAGTAGTACTTTCAAATTCATAAACCTGTACTGTATAAAGTATTTGAAAACCAAAACTGTCAGATATGAATGAAATGTTTTTGAAATAAGTACAATTACCAATGGTGGTTAAAGTTTTTTTGAATTTGCATTTGTAATCAAAAAAAAAGTACAGATTATAATCATCAACCCTATAAACAATTGGAAGATACATCTCCATAGCTTTTTTGCAGAGATATCACATTTTTATCGTCATAAAAAAATATAAACCAAGTAGTATTTTCATGTATCTTGCTTTTATCATTATCGAGATATTTCAGCAAAACTTGGGTAAAAAAATTTAATTTATTGAAAATGAAATATTATTTTGGGACTACAATGCTATGACGACCTATAGCATGAGGAATGTAAAATTAATCAAGGGATTTTTTTCATTATCTCACTATTCCATATTTGCAGAAAACCCACAAAAGGAAATCCGCAAGCTATGCCACAGGTCAGGCCTCTGGAAAGCTTTATTAAGAACGAAAACATTTAAAAAAGCAAAAAACATTAACAGAGCTACGGCGGGGTTGACAAAGTCTATATTTCAAATTCTTGAGACAGAAACTGTGGAGCCTTTTTTAGATCTACCCTAGGCAAAATATTCAAAAAAGTTCCACAGAAAGTCACGAAGGAAACTAGTGTTTTGTTCTTTTAATTTGTTACTATATGTTTTCATAATTTCCCATAATACAATGTAATTTTACTTGTAACATTATTTCTTAAACGACTGCAAAATCGAAAATTCTCACAAAATTACAAAATTTGATTTTGAATTTTATTGACCGAGTTTTGTTAGTTTTTGGTTAATGTATGAGAAATTCATACTACAAGCTTACAAGTCACGAGTTAGTTTTTGTTGGAAATAATAGACAATTCAGTTCAGCATACACTCACTGGCATGACTAGTTTCGAACTCCGTGACAAGTTCATCATCAGATGCCTAACTACTGTGCCTGAATTGATACCATCGGTTGATCATCAATCGTATATGTACAAACTCAATTCTGCAATTCACATATGCGAATTAGTATCCATCGAAGATCCCTAAGTATCAACATCAATGAAAGGCCTATAACTCCAACAACAAGAACATACAGAATTTTTCTACCATGTTCTTCTTTTCCTCATGCATTCTCGCAGTGTTGCAGTGCCTTGAGGTGAGTTTTAGTCTATATCACAGAGTTGTATTTTTCCGTGGTTTAGCATTTTTGAAGATCGTGCTAGTGTCAGTTACGTTTATTTGAATTTGTTGTCTTAGTTTTATCTTCCAGCTCTGATTGTATCAGAATTTCGTCGAAAGAACAATGTATATGTTTACAAGCAATGTTTTCATGAATTGAGAATCTGCTGCTTTTTTGTTTCTTTGTTGTCTGCCACTTTTTGTTTTCAGAAGTTTTCCACAAACATCACCACATTTACATCACAAAAACTTATGTTATAACCTATTAATTATTGTGTCTTCAATATGTAATATTAAATTACAAACACAATGTGTTTGGAAACAAGTATACTATATTTGCGCTCCAACATACAAACACGTTATATTTGCAACAAAACAATAACAAAAAAACACAGAATTTCCAGCATGAATACATATTATTATATGGGACACGAAGAGCTTCCCATAGTTAGCGGGCTGTGCGCTTTAAAGTTCTACATGAAATTTGCCCAATTTTAAAAATTTTGGCCAGGTGTAATAATTGTTTTTAAAGTTAATCTTAAAGATAAATTTGAAAGAAAACTCTGTGTTCGTGATTTATGATCACATTTACCATTTTTGAACTTTCCCTAAAGCCCTTGTAACACTATTAGAGATATCGTTGGATATGTCAAACGTTGCATTTGCGGAGATCGAGTGGTATTGTGTAGACATAAGTAGAATGATTTACAGAGAACAGTTTTGATTGATTCCGCCGTTTAAGGTGACTGGGAAGCAGCGTTATTATATTAACAGATTTATCTGGTTTCCACAGATTTTTTAGGTGTTAAACAGATTTTCAGTTTTTTCTTGTAAAAACAGGTACATATTCTAAAATGTTATCGCAATGCGGTTCTTGATAATTTGTATATAACGTAGAAATTATGAAACAATCTGGAAATGACGTGAAAGAGAAAAGTTTGAGTGAAACGTATCATATCGTATCGATACAATGGTTATGGTCTCTCGGACCCAAGTATACATTGCCAAATACAATGCCAACATTCCCTTTATTCAAATGCATCGCCGAAGGGAAAGAGTGCATACTAGGGATGCCAAACGGGAAATCCCGAATCCCGAAATCCCGGGATTTTTCGGGATTGATGAATCCCGAATCCCGGGATTTTAATAAGTAAATCCCGGCATTTTTCGGGATTATTATTAATTTTGAAAAACATAAAACTATAAACAATGACAAAAGTTCAGTGTGGTGTTATTTTTTGGAAGAGTCGATAGGTGCAGCAAAAGGCCAATTGTGCGAAAAGGGTTTAAAACCCAAAGGCGGCTCTACACAAGGTTTAATAACACATCTTAACGTAAGTTAGTTTTGGCATATGTATGTCTACTACACAGCTTACTCTCCAAAAATTACAAAATGTATTGCGTCGGGTAGAATATGTTATTTTAAGCAAAGAAAGTTAAAGAACAAAATCGGGGCAAATGCATAGTTTCGGAGTTATGTACCCCGACATTTCGGATTCTTTCTCCAATAACGTACCGCATAAAGCAATTGATATCCGTTTTCTGTGTAAAACAATTCAAAACAAACTCAAAAAATCATGTAGCATTTTTCGATAAGTCGCTTAGTTATCGAGTTATCGGATGTTTACGTTTCTCAAACAAATATTTAAAAATTTTTTTAAAATAATTTTTGTTTTTGATTGAATAAAAAAAATATTCGTAAAATCGCGCGATGTTTTTAAAATAATTTTTGTTTTTGTTTGAGAAAAGTAAAAAAAATCGATAATTTTCCTAAAGGTCAACATCCGATAACTCGATAACTAAGCGACTTATCAAAAAGTGTTACATTATTTTATGAGTTTGTTTTGAATTGTTTTATACAAAAAACTGATATCAATGGCTTTACACCCTACTTTAACGCCATAACCCTCTCACATATCCAAAATTTCGGGGCCATAACTCCGAAACTATGCATTTGCCTCGATTTGGTTATTTTATTTTTTTTGTTTAGAATACCGTATTCTTCCCTTCTTGTGGTTGTTTGTTGGAGCGTAAGCCGTAAAAAAAACAGGAACAGGTCCCAAAAAAAAAATTAAAAATAGAATCCCGAAATCCCGAAAAATCCCGGAATTTCGGGATCAGGATTTCGAAAATCCCAAATCCCGGGATTTTTTAAAATCAATCCCGTTTAGCATCCCTAGTGCATACAGACAATTGGTAAGAAAGAAGAGCAGGAGATTTCAAGAACGAAGTTCGTTGGTTTGATCGATGACCACCTCTACAAACCAAAATTGGACATGAGGGACGAGAATATTTTAGGCACAGTTGATCGCACGAGACAATTTTTGGGGGGGAAATAATGACATTCTCATCATGAGTGCTGACAAAGGGAGAAAGATAGTTGCGATATCAAAGTACGAATATAAGATGAAGATGGGAAATATTCTGGGCGATATATGCACGTATAGACGACTCAGGAGAGATTCGACGTCAAGTCTACAGGAGAAAAATAACAAACTAGTGGATAAATTATTCAGCGAAAAGTTAATTGACGCGCGCTCTAGCAAGAAATTAAGCACGAAAACATCTACAGCCCCCAGAATCTATGGTTTGCCGAAAATTCATAAATTGGGAAATCCTTTAAGACCTATTTGCTCATCCATAAATATGCTCCAGGTTATGCACTTTGCAAATTTATGGTTGAAATACTCAAAAATGTGACGAGAACCTCTAAATATAATGTTAAGGACGCAATTGATTTCAAATCCAGGATAAACAACTTAAAAATAGACCAAGACGAAATATTAGTATCGTTTGATGTGGTCAATCTTTTTGCAAGAATACCCATAAATTTGTCATAAGGACCATAGAGGAAAAATGGAGTAAAATTGCGGATTCCACGACTATACCACAGAGCATTTTTATGGAACTACTGTCGTTTTGTATCAACGTAAAAACAGATTTTTTTCAGAAAAAAGATTTTTTTGCAAAAATGTACAGATTTTTTTGAAAATTATAATAACACTGCTGGGATGTGTAATGTGTGTACGTTCGTATTGACGTAATTTTTTCTACACCCCGCGAAATGAATATAAAGGCAACACAATTTTTGTTTTTTCTAAATGTTGTGAGGAATTTTCAAGTTTTTATTTTATATTGTACTAGCTGACCCGGCAGACGCAAAAGTTAGCGGATAGTAATACTTTTTCCTTCCTTATTTTTTTTAAAAGATAAAGATATTTCAACGAAACCGTTTCATTGGTTGTGTGACTTTATTTAAAAGTTATATAACTGAGTAACATCGGTCAAACACGCTTGCATTAATCACTAAAATTTCAGAATTAAAATGCTGCCTTTCCACATTTGTTTGTGAAATAAATGAAATAAAAAAAAAACAACTTAAATATCCGTAATTGTAATCAAGAGTAAATTCATATTTGCGTTTCGCTTCCCCTGAATTGTAGTTTTAATGAAACAGAATTTTTTATTTTTTTTTCATTTTATTCAAGTACTCTAGGATATACAATATTTGTAGCAAACCTGGCAGATTTTGTCCTGCCTACAAAAGTATTTATGACATTTGTCACTGCCCGAAATTCATCCAAGCGTTAACGGATGATCCATTTGGTTCCATGAAATAACCCCCCACGAAGTAACTCCCCAAAACGAAAGTGAAATAAGTCCCGAAAAATTAGTAGCATTGAACTGGTCAAAGAATTTTGAAAAGAAAAAGAATTTTTTTAGAAGATCCGCCAAGGGGGAGACTTTTCCCCTTTTTGCCCCTCCCGATAGGATTACCTATAGCACTCAGTGATAACGTAGCATTATACTGGTGAAAGAATTTTTCAAATCGGATGAGTAGTTTAGAAGATCCGTCAAGGGGGAGACTTTTCCCCTTTTTGCCCTTCCCGATAGGATTGCCTATAGCACTAAGTGATAACGTAGCATTATACTGGAGAAATAATTTTGAAAATCGGATGAGTTGTTTAGAAGATCCGTCAAGGGGAGACTTTTCCCCTTTTTACCCCTCCCGGTAGGATTGCCTACAGCACTCAGTGATAACGTAGCATTATACTGGAGAAATAATTTTGAAAATCGGATGAGTTGTTTAGAAGATCCGTCAAGGGGAGACTTTTCCCCTTTTTACCCCTCCCGTTAGGATTGCCTATAGCACTAAGTGATGACATAGCATTCTACTGGTGAAAGAATTTTTCAAATCGGATGAGTAGTTTAGAAGATCCGTCAAGGGGGAGACTTTTCCCCTTTTTGCCCCTCTCGGTAGGATTGCCTATAGCACTCAGTGATAACGTAGCATTATACTGGAGAAAGAATTTTGAAAATCGGATGAGCTGTTTAGAAGATCCGTCAAGGGGGAGACTTTTCCCCTTTTTACCCCTCCCGGTAGGATTGCCTATAGCACTCAGTGATGACGTAGCATTCTAATGGTGAAAGAAAGAAATCGGATAAGTAGTTCTTAAGATTACCTCCGTCATACAAACAAACAAAGTCACAAACATTTCTGCTTTATATATTAGTATAGATTAGTCCTTTCAAAATTAAATACTTTTCAGCAAAAAATACTTTGACTATGACTTCTTAAAGATAAATCAACAAAAATAAACTAATTACTAGTGCGAAATATTTATAAAGGCATAAGATTTATTTAAATATTCTAAGAAGTTTCGTAAGATGTATGATCTCCATTATCGCTGCTAACTTCTACTAAGCATCTTGGCATTGGGTTTATCAACGAATGAATATGCGCAGGATCAGTTATCTTCGAATTTCTTGTATTGCTGCTCTTCGATCCTTGACATTCTTCAACTGGGGTCCTTGGTTGTAAACTTGGGTAGGTAAAATAGTCCAGAGGTTCTCGATCGGATAAAGATCGGAACTAAGTGCAGGCCAGTCGAGAGTTGGTATTATTTTGGACTCCCTAAACTTTGGAGATTTCTTAGACCGATGTACTGCTGTGTTGTGCTGCTGGATGATAAATCCTGGGACACAAATTTCCTCTGAGACGATTAACTGAGATGACATCCAATAGTCGAATATTAACTGAGACGACATCCAATAGTCGAATATAATACTCGGAGTCCATTTTTGTGGAAATTAAACATATTGGAGTGGTTCGTCTATAACTCATACCTGCCCAAACCATAATGGAGACACCGCCAAAATTTCGCCGCTGACGCATAATTTTGAAAAAATCTCCGGAACGCCAATATTTGTCTGACCAACCAGGTTCATTCAAATTTAATTTTTTCCATCGGAAAATATTACCCCTCATCTAAAAATATGTATATTTCAGCGAATTTTAAGTTGGCTAATTCGTGTCTTGGCATGAGACCAAGTTTTCCATACTTTTTCCAATATGACAGTTTCAAGTCGCGTTTCATTATTTGTTGAACACGACGCAACCCTGCTCCCAAGCTCAATTCAGCAATAATTTCCATATCGCCGAAGTTTTCTCTAACAGCAACCCTTTTGATCTCACTTTTGGCGCTGCCAGTGATCAGTCGTGTCCTTCCTGTTCGTTTTGTTTTTCCATCTTGGCCACCCTATTTTATAATTGTCCATGCCACAGCTAGATCTTTTCAATTGCCTCGAAATTTCCCGGTTGGACAGCCCTTCATCATGATAATCCTGCATTTTTCCCTCTTCTTCTTTATTTACGAACCTACCACCAGGTAATCTGTATAAATTTTTTTTTTTAATTTGACCTACGTTAATTTTAAAACAATAAAACAACAACCAAAGAAAACTCACTTCCGTTTAAATTTCTACTTACTACTGTTCGAATTCGGGGTTTTTCCATGTTGCCTTTATAACGGGTCCGCCATCTAACTTTTTTCTTCAACTCGAGCTTATTTCGTGAATGGTAACACTTAGCTCATGTCTGATTTGACAGATAATTAGTTTTATCCTTCCGCTAAACGAATAGGGTTGTGTATACGCTTGAACAACGCTGGGAAATATGGGAAAAATGGGCCTGCGATCGACTTACAGAAGATGCCGATTTTGCCAAAAAAAATCATCTTTTCAGATGAAGCTCATTTTGATCTTGGCGGGTATGTAAACAACCAAAATTGTCACATTTGGGGCACAGAAAACACGCACGCATACATGGAAAAGCCGATGCACCCAAAAGGAGTCACTGTTTGGTGCGGATTTTGGTCCAGAGGCATAATTGGACCATTTTTCTTCGAAAATGAGCAAGGAGTGGCCGTTACAGTCAACGGCGATCGTTATCGGGCCATGTTGAACGAATTTTTGTTCACAAAAATTGAAGAGGAGGATACTGGCAACATATGGTTTCAACAGGACAGCGCTACGTGCCACACAGCCGAAGCTACACTCGATGTTTTGCACCCTGTTTTTGAAGATCGCATTATCAGCCGCAGGGCTGATGTCGTTTGGCCACCTCGGAGCTGCGATTTCACACCGTTGGACTATTATTTGTGGGGTGCCCTCAAAGATAAGTGTTACGCCGACAAGCCAGAGACAAGTGACGCTTTAAAGGACAATATTCGTGAATCCATTGGTGAAATACAGCTGCACACAATCGATAATGTGCTTAAAAATTGGACCGATCGTGTAGGCTACTGCATGGCCAGCCGAGGGAGCCATTTGAATGAAATTATTTTCCATTATTAACCGGGAGGATTGTACTTTCAAATAAAAAAAGAAATTTGAAAAAATATTCAGTAGGTTTTTTTATAGCATTTTCAAAAAAAAAATTATATGGCGGACCCTTTATATATTTCGCACCAGAAATTGAAAAAACAGCGTCACTTTTCATATAACTTATAAAAGAGTGCGTATGACTACATTCTCTGACATGGCATAACTCATGACTCATATACACATTAAAATTCTACACCAAAAACGCAGTGCATTGAGAGTGCCGAGAAAAAATATATTGCCTTTATAATTATTTCGCTGGGTGTAGTTGTGTTTGGTTCTCGTTTTCATTATTGTTATCGTAATGAAATAGTTGCCGTTCGTCTTGTACAGTGAGTGTTTGAGGATTGGATTTTTTAAATTCTTAGATTTTCCTCAAAAATTAGATGCAATTAGTTTTGCATTTGATGGAAACGATAAAATATATGGAAAACGAGAATAAATCATTAATTGCGCAACATTTCTCAAGCCCTTTCGCTTTCTTTACAATTTTCATCTATTTTAATTTTATTTTCCAACTGTTTGTATTGCGTTTGTCAATTTGCCGACAGGTGTTTTTGTATTGTCTAACACTGGTATTGTAACTCTAAAATAAAATATAGATTCGATTTCTCTCAAGTCAGAGAGGGTTTAATTTTACTCTTGGCGAGTAGTTCGTCAATATCTGATAGTGTAACGTTGGCATAAGTACTATAAAACACAAGTCGTCTTGACCTAACGTAATTTTTATTTCCATTGTCTTATTATTCTTTCGTGATATTGTTCCATTTCTCTTTTGTTTGACCACTAAAACGCATTTTCCTCAAATAGTCAATATTGGGCACATGGACGGGACCATCAGCACTACAGCTCCATTACAAGGCCATTGCGAAACCAAAGGACTACGAGTACCACAGGACTAAAGAATCATTGTTAGTTGGGGGTGGGTGGGTGGCATGGGGTGAGTTTAGAGAAAACAATATTAAAGAGACATCGTGTAAAGAAAGTTATTGAACAACCAAACCGTTTTGATGCGGGGTGTTGCATGAATGATTGATCACAGAAGCATCAATTTTCGCACTCGTCCATATTGCTTTTTTTTATTTTGTTTATCCAATGTTTGGAACGCACGCAATAAGAAGCGGAGGAGACTACTATGTCCACGGTTACATCTAAATCTAAGTCAGTTAGTGTGGAAAAGTGGAATGTCAGTGGCGCAAGTTTAAGGTTGTCAAATAGTGACATGAATTGCTTGTTTTGTTTTTCTACTCTATGTGTATCTGGGGGAAGGGGGTTATTGGTCATGTAAATGATAAAGTTGTAAGTTGGTATGAAATGTGGTAGGAGATGAAGTTGGATGGAAAACATTTAGGGAAATGTTGCTTAAATACTTGAATAATTTAATAATTTTGGAAGGGATTCCTAAAGATATCGAGGCAATATTTGTTTTGTCAAAATGATATCAGTCATTTGGGAAAATGTTAACTTCCAAATTCTATACCTTGAAATAAAATGCAAATTTTGATTATTGCAATTAAGTAACTGAAAAACATTATCCGAAAAATTAATTTGTAGTATTCAGTTTAAAAGTTTCGAGTTATAATATTGTTTGCCTTCGTCCATTTAGGTAACACTTAAATTAGGTTGTTGCGTTATTATGATCGTGTAAACTAGAGTCATATCATTTTGTTTTTTCCGTGTACTAAAGCTTTTAGTGACTTGCTGTAGGCAATCAAGGGAATCTTTCACGTTCACAAAAAACCCCGTTGTAGCAAGTTTATTTCGATTAAAAAAAATTGGATAGTAGAGTAGTATACACCAAAAACGATAGACAGTAAAGTACACCCCAAACGAATTCAAATTTGGCCAGGTTCGTATTTCGTGGGTAATGGGTTAACCTTACCCTAACCCAATATTATTTCCGTAGGGAAATGGGTAGCGATCGTTAACCCATTAGCCACAGGGTCTGGGTAAAATAATGGGTAGCTACCCACGAAAATGGGGAATTACTCATCACGATTACCCATTACCCACAGGGTAATGAAAAAATAATGGGTAGCTACCCACGAAAATGGGGAATTACCCATCATTACCCTGTGGGTAATGGGGAAAATAATGGGTAGCTACCCAAGACATCGGGGAAGGACCCATCACGATTACCCATTACCCACAGGGTAATGGGGAAAATAATGAGTAGTTACCCACGACGATGGGTAATGGGTTACCCAGGGTAACCCGTCCCCGTTTTTGATCGAAAATGTGAAAAAATAGACAAAATTTCTATATTTCGGAAATGGAGCGTCCAACCAAACAAATAACCAATTTTTGAGGGCTTCTAAGGGTTTTTCATAAAGTATGGGAGATTTTTTTTCAAAAAAAAAAAAATGTGGTTATAACTCGGAAACGGTGTGTCCAATCACAAAAATAATAAATTTTTTATGGCATCACTTAAAAACAATGGATAATTTTTTCTAATTTTTCATATTTTCGATCAATAATGGGAATGGGTTACCCTGGGTTACCCATAACCCATCGTCGTAGGTAACTACTAAATGGGTAACTATTTTCCCTGAGGGAAATGGGTAATCGTGATGGGTAATTCTGCATCGTCGTGGATAGCTACCTATTATATTCCTCATTACCCTGTGGGTAATGAGTAATCGTGATGGGCAATTCCCCATTGTCGTGGGCAGCTACCCATTATTTTCGACATTAACCTGAGAGTATTGGTAATCGCGATGGGTAATTCCTTATCGTTGTGGGTAGCTACCCATTATTTTCCCCATTACCCTGAGGGTAATGAGTAATCGTGTTGGGTAATTGCCCATTATCGTGAATAGCTACCCATTATTTTCCCAATTACCCTGAGGGTAATGGGTAATCGTGTTGGGTAATTGCCCATTATCGTGGATAGCTACCCATTATTTTCCCAATTACTCTGAGGGTAATGAGTAATCGTGATGGGTAATTCCCTATTTTCGTGGGAAGCTACCCATTATTTTCCCCGTACCCTGTGGGTAATGAGTAATCGTGATGGGTAATTCCATATTTTCGTGGATAGCTACCCATTATTTTCCCCATACCCTGTGGGTAATGGGTAAACGTTCATTACGGATCCCAAAGGCAATGTGTATGGGTTACACATGGGGGGTAAATACGAACTCTGGATTTCGTACAAGAAACATTATTATTCGTTGCTTTATATATTGGGCTATCTCTTCAACATCTTGATAAAATCTGTAATACGGACATGTGATCCGAATACACCAACTGTATTAAACTACCTAAAAACAACTGACACATATTTAAATGGTAAACGCGACAATAAAATAATGTGCGATCTCTTCAAAATATCGCCTGTAAAATCAACATTTGTGATATTTTCTTTTCCACTATAAATTGCAATTTATATCCTGACATTAGTAACGCCAAAAAACGAGTCATCTTAACGCCAACATCCACTGTTAAACTTCACAAATAAAGTGCTAATTAATGCGATAACTCGGTTCAGTGCAAGATAAACATCAAATGCAGGCGCGAAATGGAATCATTAGATTCGATTTTATTAAGTTAATGGGATTTTATTGAGTTACGCAGCAGCTGTCGACGAGAGTGAACGAAGGCACACGCTTTTCAACAGAATGACCACCGATCGGAAACAGTATAATTCATATTTAAATTCGACGTTTATCGACGATGATAATACGCTCGATTCAAAAGCAGTTCAAGAAGATTCCTTTGGGGATATTGAGTTATCAGAATCTCAGAGTGGAGATGAACAATCACATCCAATGGATTTTAATGATATTCTTCCTTTGATAGGAGAATTTGGTCGTTATCAAAAGTTTTTATTTGTGCTAATGATACCATTTGGTTATTACCTGGCCTTCGTGTATTTTACACAAATATTTTTGACCTTGGTGCCTGAACAATATTGGTGCACGGTGCCAGAGCTTGAGGGATTATCCTTAGACGAACGGTAAGTTGAAGTTGCTTTTAATTATACAGAAGACCCTTTGAACCTTTTTCATCTCTCTTTATTACAGATTAGCCCTTTCAATACCTCTGATAAATGGCGAGTACAGCAAATGTTCTGTGTATAATGTCAACTTTACCGAACAACTTTCCCTGGGCGTTGTCCAGGCCAATGAGTCGTGGCCCATTACTTCCTGCCACTCAGGTTGGTCTTATAATTTCAGCGAGATTCCTTATACCACCATAGCCACCGAACTGAATTGGGTTTGTGAAAATGCTGCCTTTGCCACGTATGCCCAATCTGTATTCTTTGTGGGTGCCATAGTTGGGGGCCTTTTGTTCGGTTGGGTTGCTGATAAATTTGGTCGTGTTCCCTCAATGGTCGCCTGTAATTTGGTCGGTTGTGCGGCTGGTGTGGCTACCGCTTTTGTTAGCAGCTTCTGGGAATTTGCTTTTATGAGATTTCTGGTTGGTTTTGCTTTTGACAACTGCTTTGTAATGATGTTCATATTGGGTAAGTACGACTACTGAACTCTGAGCAAATTGACGTGATATTATTTATATGTTTCCCAGTTCTGGAATATGTGGGTCCGAAGTATCGTACCTTTGTCGCCAATATGCCTATTGCCATTTTCTTCACTTCAGCAACTTGTGTTTTGCCTTGGATGGCATACTACATAGCCGACTGGAAGATGTTGGCCATTGTCACATCGGCTCCCTTGATTTTAGTTGTATTCGCTCCCTGGCTGGTGCCAGAATCGGCAAGGTAAGAAAAGAATCGTTGACTGTTAAAGAAAAAATTTGGATGAGGTCTCAGGGGACACCCGGTTGGAACGAAGTTCCTTTCGCTATATTTTATGTACTTGTTAGTTCCAAAACGCCGAAGGCGCCTGTTGAAAAATACTATAATTTAAATGGATATTTAAGAGAAGATACTTTTTGTAAAATGATAAACTTTTTTTAAGAAATTTTTTATTTATTGAATGTATTTCATAAAAAAAGTATATTTTTAGGTCCTTTTTGTAAGAATATGTATTATATTTTCCCCAAAAAGGTCCTTTCTTTCATGAGAAGTACTTTCTGTAAGAAAAAGCTGAAGAGTATGAATGTTTTTACAAAGAAGTAGTTTTTTTAAGAACAGGTACTTTTTAAAGAAGTGGTACTCTTTTTAGGAAAAGTTTATTTTTTAAGAAAATGTACTTATTTTCAGAAAGGCTACCTATCTCAAGAAAAGAAAAGAAAAGGTATTATTTTATTTTTAAGAAAAGGTTCTTTTAAGAAAAGGAATTTTTGTAGGAAAAGGTATTTTTTTATGAGAAGGTATTTTTTTAAGAAAAGGTTTTTTTTAAGAAATTTTAATTTTTCTAGAATTGGTAATTTTTTCAAGAACAAGTACAATTTAAACAGTAGGTACTTATATCAAGGAAAGTTATTTTGTTTTACATAAAATGTACTCTTTATAGAAAAGTTTTTTTTTAAGAAAAGGCAGTTTGTTGTAAGTTAGTGTACTTTTTTGAGAAAAGTTATTTATTTAAAAAAATTACTTTTTTTAAGAAAATTTACTTTTTGTAAGAAAATTTACTTTTTCAAGCAAAGGTAACTTCTTTAAGATAAAGTTTTTTTTTTTTTGTTGGAAAATGTACTCTGTTTAAGAATATGAATAGGTATTGCTTTTGAGAAAATTTAGTTTTTTTAAGAAAAAGCACTTATTTAAGAAAATGTTATCTTTTTCAACTTATTTCACTTTGGCTTTTCTCAATTTACCTTTTATTCGGTTCAAAACTACAATATGTAATAAACAGGCTCCACCTAGAAAATTTCCCAGTAAACAATAAATTTCTCCTCATATGTTAGTCTAGACACAAACCACACCAAAAGTACGAGTGTAAGAGTAAGTGTGCTGCCAAATGTAATTCCACGCTCAGGGTTGTATTTCATGGATTTGTCAGTCTTGCAATTTGGCTTTTCTAAATTTTCTTTTTATTGGGTTCAAAACTACAATATGTAGTAAACAGGCTCCACCTAGAAAACTTCCCTTTAAACCAAACCAATCCAAAAGTACCCAATATAGTTGACAATAACGGTTTGTAATAAAGTAGTTAAAAAAAAGTTGTTTAAAATTTTTTCATTTAGCCCCCATCCCGGAAAGTGCGATAAGGAACTTCGTTCCAAAAATATTTCCATTACGTCCAGTAAAGGCTTCTCACAATCAGTGAAATGTGCGCATTCTAGGTTTACCCTCACTGATTGGGACTTACAGGTTTACACCGGTTCCGAACAGCTTCTTGAAAAGCTTTTTCCTGGCAAATTACTCGATAGTGTCGTCGTCACTAAATGTTCAGTTCTGTGGTTACAAAGCATAACATCATATCTCAAGTTACACTCAAATTTAATGTATTTAGAATCGAGCTGTATATCGAATTACACTTTAGATACATTTTTGTGGATAATCCGAAGTGTAGTTCGCGAGATATTGGTCTCCCATAACATCCCAAGAAGGCATTGAGGAGAGCTTCTCGCAATCAGTGAGATGTGCACTTTCCAGTTTTTACACTCGATCTATCACTTCAATTTAATTTAAATTTAACCTTTAAAACGCTCTCCTGAATAGTTGCAAAAATAGTCGAATGTTGTTATGCCTTGTGAGCACAGCGTTGTTCTACTTGTCACTTTCCGTTCTCCCATTCCATTGTTTTGATTTCTCCAAAACCACTTTATTAGTGTAAACCGAAAGCAGAATGATCATACGATTTCTTTCAAATCGAAGAGAGAGTCATTTTATTTCCCTCTCAGCCAATAATTATATTTGCACTAATAGTCTAACATGACCTTCAGCGGGATGACCGTTGCACTGTGGTTCAGAATTGATTTCCATCGGCCAAAATTCAATGTCTTTTGATCGAGTAAACATTTTTAAGTTTTGAAAAACAAAAACGATTATAGGCAAAGAGCCAGGGATTATTTGGAGATACAATATAAATAAATAAATATTTTCCCATTACATCCCATGAAGGTATAGGGGAGAGCTTCTCACAATCACTGAGGTGTGCGCTTTCCAGTTTTCACTCACTAATTGGGACCTACAGTATTACACTGGTTCCGAACGGTTTTTTGAGAAGCTATTTCATGGCTTATTATTTGATAGTGTCGCCGTCACTAAGCGAGGTGGCCGTCGTCGAAAGAAAGGTAAGGTGGTCATAGCAGGGATCGAATCCACGTTCTCTCGCACAAGAGCCGCGCACACTAACCTAACTAACCCATATACTAAAATTACAAATCCGATAATCGGGTATATTTTAGAGAATATTCCAAAGTTTTTTGCAATTTGCAATTTTTCGTTTGTAAAGAAAAAACTCGCAGATTTCTTTCTATGTACAACAATACGAAATTCAAATAACTTTTTTTTTTATTGTAACGAGTGTTTTGTTTGGAACGAAATTCCTTATCGTACGCTGCGGGATGGGGGCTAAATGAAAAAAAAAATGAACAACTTTTGTTTTAACACTATTATGCTACATCCCACTCTTCTTGACTATATTGTTTATTTTTGCTTTGGTTTGCGTCTAGACTAATTAGATGTCTCACATATGTTGGGAAATTTCTTGTTTAATGGGAAGTTTTCTAGGTGGAGCCTGTAACTAATATTTAGTACTTATATATATTGTAGTTTTGAACCCAATAAAAAGTAAATTTAGAAAAGCCAAGTAAGTAAAAGAAGTTAATAAAAAGGACATTTTCTTAAATACGTGCCTTTTGTTATAAAAAGTAAATTTTCTCAAAAAAATACCTATTCGTATTCTTCAACAAAGTACATTTTCTTAAAAAAAATGCCTTATCTTTCAGAAGTACCTTTGCTTAAAAAAACTAAATTTTCTTACAAAAAGTACCTTTTCTTAAAAAAAAGTAATTTTTTTTAAATAAATACCTTTTCTTAAAAAAGTAAATTTTCTTACAACAAATTGCATTTTCTGAAAAAACTGCCTTTTCGTTAGAGAGTACCTTTTTTGTGAAACAAAATAAGTTTTCTTGAGATAAGTCCCTACTCTTAAAAATTTACCTATTCTTGAAAAAGCACCAACTCTAAAAAAAAATTCCCATTTCATAAAAAATAAAAATTTTCTTCAAAAAAATACCGTCTTTTAAAACAAAATACATTTTCTTACAAAAATTCCTGTTCTTAAAAGTACCTTTTCTTAAAAATAAGATAATATCTTTTCTTTTCTTTTCTTTTCTTGATATAAACAGCCTTTCTGCAAATAACTACAGTTTCTTAAAAAAATAACCTTTTCCTAAAAAGAGTACCATTTCTTTAAAAAGTACCTTTTCTTAAAAAAAGTACTTCCTTGTAGAAAAAATTCCTACTTTTATGGATTTTTCTTACAAAAAGTACTTCTTCATAAAAATAGTACCTTTTCTTTAAAATAACACTGGCTTTTAAAAAAGTACCTTTTCGGGAATATATAATACATTTTCTTACAAAAAGGACCTAAAAATATACTTTTGTTTTAAAACAAATACATTCTGTAAAAATAAATTTTCTTAAAAAATTTTATCATTTTACAAAAAGTAATCATTTCTTAAAGATCCATGTAAATTATCGTATTTTTCACCGGGCACCTTAGGCGTGTTGGAACTAACTAGTACATAATATACATATGTATGTATAGCGAAAGGAACTTCGCTCCAACCGGGTGTCCCCTGACACCTCTTGTAGTTTTTAGGTGAATGAGAATTTAAAATGACAATACAAGACAGAAATATTGTTAGATTGAAATTTTTTTTATTATAACCTGGTACATAATTTCATGACATTTTGGGGTTTCGGCGCCACCCTCGTTTACTGCAGCAATGTTTTCAAGAGACCGACCGGTACTTTTACGCACAGTAGTCTTACTGTCTATAAGCGACCCAGTTTCTTTAAATATTTTGACCACTCTTCGAATGGTTGACACATTAGGTGCAGATACGTTTTGCAAGTGAGAACCTTTCAATGAATATAAAACACAGCTGGAAAGGTTGATGTGTTCCCCAATTTCGTAGGGTAACTTTTGCCTGCACCAAATTGTACCCTCAGCAGACAGGGTAAATTTAACGAAAAATCTTACAATTTGTTGTCCCAAAACGTAAATAACTATTTTTTCCTCACTAGCTTTCAAAAACTAAATTTGCAATTAAAAAGGCGATAAAATTCTACTTCTCATCTTGGTATTTTTTGTACTAATCGGAGTTTATTTACCGGAGTTATGCGGGTGAATTGCATGCAGGTGGTACTGAAATTCGTCAAAGAGCAATGATTGGCATTATTACACTATTTTTATACCTGAATACTAATAAAATTCACCTCAATAAGAGCCGTGGAGGATTTGTGTGGTCGCTGAGGTGAATTTGATAGGCATTCAGGTATAAAACATTATAATGATGCCAATGTTTGCTCAATGATGAACTTCAGTACCACCTGGAATGTTTTCGAAAATACACCCAATTATTATAATGGTTTTGTAACTTTTTTTGACGTAGAATACGTCTTACCTTACGGTATGAGGAGTCATGTCAGGTTTTTATTGTTGTAATCTTTATTTCATTGAACTTGAGGAAACGGCTGGATGAATTTTTTTAAAATTTTTTTTGTAGGTAAATGAAGATGTTATCTTTCGTTTGATATACATTTCATATTGGTTGATATATTTCTAGTATTTTAATTTCTCATATGAAAATTGTTTAAAAACATACACTCAAACATATGTGTGGTGTTTGGTTGAGTGTTTTTGGTTGCTCAACATTGCTTAGGAACATGTATCTAGTAAAAAGTGAAACGAACAGCAAGCTAATGTTGCTTGGCAACATGTATCTAGTAAAAAGTGAAACAAACAGTAAGCTAACGTAATAAAGCTTTTTTGCGAAAGCTTCAATAAAGCTGTTGTAACATTAATTTTGAATTGTAAAGCGTAAAGCTTTCACACAACGCTCGATAAGGTAAACCTTTTTTAATATTAGGGCGGCTCTCTCAACATTCGCAGAACTTATTTCAATAAAAATATTAATTAAAATACATAAATTAAATTAAGTTTAAAAAAATTTAACATATTTTTTTTTAAACGGACTTGAATCAAATGCCGTTGGTAAATATATAAATTACAGCAGACAGTTGTCCGAGGCCTTCGGCCACGGACTGTCCCTGCAGGCTGTGTCAGAGACACGGCCATTAAGTTTAACGTAGAATACGCCATCCGATAAGACAGAAAACATATATAACAATAAATGACAAATAATATAAGCAAATGAATTTATTGTTAAATATGTTTTCTGTCTTATCGGATGGCGTATTCTACGTTAAACTTAATGGCCGTGTCTCTGACACAGCCTGCAGGGACAGTCCGTGGCCGAAGGCTGTAATTTTTTTTTTACAAGTTAAGAGCTTTCTGACTTATTACCTGATTAGAATCGGATTTTTATAGTGAAAATAAAAGCAACACCGGCAAAAGCTTTCGCTAAAACCATTAACAATTAGTAAATGTAGATAAAGATGTCTTGTAAATATGAAGATATTCCCTGACGTTTCCCCCACGTGGGCCTATTTTTTTCGACCCGTTACATATCTTTGTAGTAAAACTACTTATTTACCCACTTTGATGGCTCATAGGGGTTTAATCAGATCAGTTAGAGAATTGTCGCTACTACACTATTATTGGCTCTACCGTCTTGTATAAATCACCCAGTGATATATTTGCCCTATCTCCTACCTCTACAATTCTAGGTGCCATAAACCCTAGGGTAGGTAAACATATTTGCCTTTGGTCGTCAAAGGGTTAACAAAGAAGCTTTTGCCTATACCATATATGTTACAAATTTTAGTTTTGCTTGATTATTTTTTATATGGCAAAATGGTCTAACAAATTTTAAAAGCTTTCGAAAACTTAATTTCGTTGTAGTCACATCCAGCTTTAATATATTAATAAGAATTTCTCACAGTGTATAGGACCCTATCGACTGATAAACTTACCGAAATACCAATATGTAAAACAGTATAACTCGAATCGGTGAGTCAAAATATTGTAACGTTACAAATTGGTTGTTGATTTTGAATCACTCCGCTGGATATTAAGGAATTTTTCTAATTTGACTAACTTCACTGAAAAGCTCATTTGTACAACTTGATATAAAATCAAAGTTTAATCACTATAAAACCAATTGAAAGGCCAAGAAAATCCATATGAATATATGCCTTTGTTACCAAGAAAGAGCTTTTGAAAGCTTTCCCTTGCATCAGGGTCATGCTTTGAGCTTTTTATTATGTCGTTCGAATCTAATACGGTAAAAACTAATGTTACACTATCTATTCAATTGAAACTATTTGCGAAAAGAAAAACGGAATGAAATTCTCTTTAACTTGAGAGAAATCGCATCCTCATTTTGTCTTATATTTCCACTACCAGTTTACAAGTGGCCGTCGGTGGTGAAATTGTAGTGTGCGCGGCTCTTGTGCATGGGAACGTGGGTTTCGATACCTGCTTTCGACGGCTTAGTGACGGCGACACTGTATTATATTTAGCCAAGAAAAGCTTCTCAAAATACCGTTTAGAAACCATTTGTTTTATCAGTTTACAAGGCGACAAAGAAAATACAACAGTTATAAAATAAAAAATAGAATAGACAAATAAGGAAAATTGTGAACAGAGAATTAATATGTATTTAGGTTCTGATTTTTTGTTTTGAAATATCTTTAAAAAGGTCTCAGAAAATGTTAGTATTAACACCGAATTTCACATTTGAAAATTCTCCATTTAAATAGATTTTAAATGCCCGATGTTTGTCATTTAAACGACAATTAATATGAACATTTTCTGAGAACTTTTAAAGTGAGCTTTTAAATGACGAGTGTGAAGCTCACCCTAAATGACAAACATCGGACTTTTATTTAAATTTTATTTAAGTGGAGAGTGCCCAACTTTGAAACCTAGCCTGATTAAAGTAATGGTGCAACTTTTTGAGCTTTCATACTCACGCTATAGAATATCCAATAAATAATTATATTTAACCCTTTTATATTATACAATTTAACACATTCTCTAAGTAAAATTTATTTGATACTAAGGCTCAGTTTCACAGTTTGCCATTTTCCATTTTAGTGAACGCCAATCACTCGACTTTTAAAAGCTTACAGAAAATTTGCATATTAAATGACATTTAAATGACAAATATCGCGCATTTAAATTCCATTTAACTGGAGAATGGCTAACTGTGAAACTGAGCCTAAATGCCAGACATTTGTCATTTAAATGACATTAACTACGACATTTTTCTGTGAGCTTTTAAATGATGATTATTAAACTCGTCCTAAATCAATGGCCATCGAAGGCGTTTCCAAGAAATACCAGTAATTGATAATATTTAATAATTGATAATAAATGCCAGTAATTGACGCGCGTTTCTATAGCTTTCGAAGAAGCCATGCTTTTTGGTCGCGCGTTTTCGACGTTTTCAACTGCAACGCGCGTCTTGGAAACCCCTACGTTGAGTTTCTACTAAGACATCTGCACAATACGTCTTGAATGGCCATTCGAGATATTTGCTATTTTTCCTTTATGTGTGTGTATACAGAAACACAATGTTATGTGAAGCGAAGTAGAAGGAGTTCTACAACTTCACACACTTTCACAATTTTTTTTTCAGAACACTTTAGTATTTGGAGGCATCAACTGCTCTAAAGAGCATGCCTTGAAATAAAGAAGCAAGTGTCTTGAACGACCATTCTTGTGCAGATGTCTAGTTTCTACCACGCGCGCGTTTTAAAAGCTCTCTCATCCACAGTACCAACAGCAACAAGGAACTTTTCAAATTGCGCGTCAGGCTCGGCCACACTAGCGAGTTGTTAGCGCGCTCCTTAAAAGCTCTGCTGCCAAAAAAGCTCAACCTTGTGTATGCTTCTGGGGTGCCACACTGGCGATTTGTTAACGCGCGATTTTAAAAGCTGTTTTGTTGTGTGGGTTACTGTGTAAAAATAAAACCAAACAATGTCCAGAACAAATCAGGACTAAAAATTACTCTCCTACAGTACAAATTTGTGTTAATGGCAACAACATTACTAACAAATTAAACACACACACACGACGAGAGGCGAAGAAAGCTCTCAAAAACGCTCGGGTTGTTGAATGTAAGCTTTTTCTTCGACACGTGTTGCAGTTGAAAATGCCGAAAACGCGCGAAGAAAAAACCCAAGTGTTGTCTCCCCCATTTGATGATGTATACTTCTACGAAGGCTCTTGAAAACGCGTGCTAACAAAAAGCCAGTGCGGCTCGAGCTTTAACAAATGCTTGTTTTTCACCGCAGAAGAGTACAAGACTTTGACCTGCTTTTTTTTTGTCAGCAGAGCTTTTAAAAACGCGCTAGAGTGAACCGTGTCTTACTTGTGTGAAAATTCCGAAATTCACTCTTAGTACCGTTAAAGCTTTAAAAAGCTTTTATTGGATTTCTTGAAACCTTAGGCTAGGGCCACACTAGCGTTTTTTCAACGCGGCGTTGCGAGAGCTTTCGTAGAAGTACACACAATCAAATGGGACGGAACACACTGGCGATTTTTTAACGCAGAATTTCGGCGTTGTCAACTGCAACGCCGCGTTGTAGAAAAACAGGGCGTTGTGTTTACACAACGCCGCGTTTTTGAAAGCTCACTCTCACACTCATTTAGCGATTCTCTCTTAT
Source organism: Phaonia tiefii (assembly GCA_963931995.1). NCBI lineage: Eukaryota > Metazoa > Arthropoda > Insecta > Diptera > Muscidae > Phaonia > Phaonia tiefii. The sequence goes on from OZ008371.1 coordinate 199,034,014, forward strand.
TTTACAATTGTTGTTGTAATTTAGTATTAGTTGTTATTGTAACAACTGTTTTCTTGTGATATTTGGTTTCAGTTTTGTTTATTTCAATTTGTACACAGTAGTTTAGTACCAAGATGGATGCTGAGTTAGCAACGTCTGTTTCTTCCATTGTCTTTAACAACACTATACGAAAAGAATCAATTTACTGTTCTTGAAACCACTGTACAAAAAAAAGCATCACGGTCCGAAAACGCGCGTTAACACAACGCTGGTCGTCACCCCCAAGCATACGCGGCGTTGAGCTTTTTTTTTTGGCGATAGAGCTTTTGAAAACGCCGCGTTAAAAAACGCTAGTGTGGCCCTACCCTTACATGACGATCTTTTTTTGTAGCCAAAAGCATATAGTTAATTTAAACGAAAATATCTACTCAAAAATTAAATTGTTCGGGCGTTTGGTCGTATTTTTAATTAATTTTAGTCTTCGATATTTCGCTACCCTTTGGGTAGCATCGTCAGGAAGATAAACAATACAATACGAAAGGTCGGATAAACCATCACTTATTGAAAATATTTACGAATATCCTCTTTTTTATCCTTCTCTCACTTCCAGGTGGCTGGTGTCCCAGGGAAAGATCGACAAATCGATTGAAATCTTAAAGGAATTGGCGCAGCACAATCGTCAGGTGGTTAAAGATGAAACATTTGAAGTATTCCGCAGTAGCTGCCTTAAACTGCAACAGGAAGAACAGGAGAACCAATCCTATTCCATTATAGACTTGTTTAGAACGCCACGCCTACGACGCACGAGCATTCTATTGATTGTCGTTTGGATGTCTATAGCTTTGGTATTCGATGGTCATGTGCGTAGTGTTGGCTCTTTGGGTCTTAATGTATTCATCACCTTCACTTTGGCCTGCTTAACTGAGTTCCCGGCAGGCATTGTACTACTATGGAGTATGGATCGCTTTGGTCGCCGTTGGAATGCATGCGGTAGTATGGTCTTTAGTGGTATGTTTAGTCTTTTGGCCGTTGCTGCTCCGGCCGGAGTTTATAGCGTTTGTTTTGCAATAGTTGGAAGATTTTTCGTAAACATAGCCTACAATGTAGGATCTCAATATGCTGCAGAAGTTCTTCCCACGGTGGTTCGGGCACAGGGTGTGGCATTTGTACATATCATGGGATATGTGGCAACTATACTTGCTCCATTTGTTGTGTATTTGAATACTATTGCCGCAATGTTACCCTTAATAGTATTGGGTTTTGTGGGTATAGTGGGGGGAATTCTAAGTCTTCTATTGCCCGAGACTTTGGATAAGGTATTGCCACAAACCCTGATGGATGGTGAGGATTTTGGAAAGGATCAACGTTTGTGGGATATGCCTTGTAGACCGAAAAAGCTTAAGAAAGCAGGAAATCAAAATAAGGACTTCATAATGACCAGTAAAGGTGACTATACATTATGAGTTTTTTATTTTGATTTTGATTTCAAGAAGGGAGTTTTGAAAGTCCTGGTATAATATAATGTAGATAAAAGTCTAAGCGCGAGGAGTTTCAGAAACATCACAGACAACTTTCATATTAAACGATATTGAAGTGTTTAACAGAGAATGGTGTATGGTGAACTGTGAAACTGAGCCTAAGATTGTGTACAGTATAGAAATTGGTTTTTTTTATTTCAAATTAGCTTTTAATCAAAATATTCCTAGCCTAGTTTGTTTAGCCAACGTGACCAACTACTTCTATTGTTAATATTAAATAGTAGATCAAAAAGGTGCTTAAGAGCCGTCGTGTTGTATGCAAATATTTTATTGGGTTTGAAAAAAACGAAAATAAAGAACAGAACAATTTGATAAAGTGTTAACTCGAAATTCAGGCTTCATCGTAGTAACCATTGACTTTATGGGAATCCAGTCGAAATAATCAATTAGTAAGTATGCAAGTGTTAATTGGAAGTCAATAGCATTTTGCATCCATTACATCTACTAGAGCTAATGGTACATAATATTCGCCAAGCGATAATTGTAACGATTTGACGTTTAATGAATTAACACCATGAACTGATATTTTGTAGAAGTTTGAACGAAGTTTTATACAGCTGTTGAAACGAAAGTGTTAGAAGATATGACGAAATGTCTTCATCAAACTATATTCTTAGATAGAGACGATATGGGCTGGTTCGGACCAAAGCCGTGACCCGTGAAAACTGATGAATGATAATGTTGTTGCGATTAATGCCTTCCATGTTTGATTTATGTCAAAATAATAATGGAATGCCGAAAAGAGTCTGTGGTGTGTATTGCACATACCACATACTCACCACGAATGAATTCGCTTGACTATTGCTTAATGCGCTTAAGAGTCTTTGGGAGGAATCTAGAATATAGATGGCGCTATTTACGAGATGGTACCAGAAGCTGCCGATTGTGTGATGATACCGGCGCAACAGTCTGACTCAACGAAGAACAGATGTCATTTCACCACTAATCATTAAGTCGACTTCGAAATTTCGAGAACAATTGAGAATGGGCAGCGATACCACGAGATAGTTCTGGAAATGGCTGAAGTAGTTTATATAGCCGTTTCAGTCTCAAATTAAGCGGATAGGGGTATTTTAGTGTTATAGTATGTGTTAATAAGTACTAACCCAGCGGCGGAAGTCATGACCTGGAAGGCCTGAAATCATGACCAAACTGGCCTTCTTTAAAATAAGGAAGGCCTTCCGTACACAGTACCTCCTCCTTTCGTTTTTAACATTGCGTGAGATTGGGAGGCAAGGCCTTCCTTGTCCGTTGCCTAAAGAAGGCCTTAGAAGGCATGCCAAAAGGGAGGCCTTAGAAGGCATTTACTTCAATTTATTTTTATCACAAAATCATTACACACTTCTACATATTTATTTATAAATATGTAACGGGGTTTTCAATAAGAGCGCTACAAATGTATTTTTTAAATAAAACAAAACCGGTTTTAGATACCAATGAAATTCTTTATTCCTGTGAAAGTACGTTCGATGCCATTATGTATGGAACTCGATTTCTTTTGCGTGGCCACCACGGGCACGCTTGCAGAAGTCCAGACGCTGACCCCAATTTTCGATGGTTTTCAAGCATAAATCGGCCGATACTGCTGCAATTTGACGTTCGATATTCGTACGAAGTTCATCAATCGTCGCTGGCTTGTTGGCATAGACCATAGACTAGACGTAGCCCCACAGGAAATAATCTAACGGCGTCAAATCGCACGACCGAGGCGGCCATTCGACTGGGCCATTTCGTGAGATAACACGTTCACCAAACTTGGTTTCCAATAAATTGATTGTGGCATTCGCTGTGTGGCTTGTGGCGCCGTCCTGTTGGAACCACTTGTCCTCCAAGTCCATATTATCCAATTGGGGCCAAAAATATTCGGTTATCATTGAATGGTAGCGATTCGCATTCACAGTAATGTGCCGGTCTTGATCATCACGGCAGAAGTACGGCCCAATGACGCCGCCGGCCCATAAACTGCACCAAACCGTAATTTTTTCGGGATGAAATGATGACTCATGGATTACGTGTGGATTGCTATCTGAGCAATAACGCATATTTTGCTTATTGACGAAGCCATTCAGCCAGAAATGAACCTCATCGCTGAAGATGATTTTCCGATGAAAATCCGAATCATTTTCAAGTTGTTGCTCAGCCCAATTCACGAACATACGACGCTTATGGTGGTCAAGCGGCTTCAGTTCTTGCGTCAATTTGATCTTGTAAGGATGTAGGCCAAGATCTTTTCGCAAAATTCGCCACAACGACGTCACAGAGATGCCCAACGCTTGAGAACGACGTGTGAGAGACACATTTGGGCTTTCTTGAACTGAAGCCTCAGCGGCAGCAATATTCTCGACACTATTTGCACTTCTTTGTCTCACTGACACGGGAACATTTTGTACTGTGCCAGTGGATTCAAATTTTTCCACTAGACGCTCAATTGTTGATCTGGTAGGACGATTATGACGACCATAAATTGGACGTAGCGCTCTTAAAGTTGAGGCCACTACATTTTAATAATTTCGACTCGTTGTTGGCTCGTATATCTTTCCATGATGAAATGGCAAATCTTACTGAAGAGAAATGTCAAAAGAGCGGGAAAAGATATGGCGTCGTTTGCTGCCCTATCGATTTATTTTGTAGCGTCTCTGTTGAAAACCCCTTATAATACGAAAGGTCGGATAAATCATAATGTTTATAAAACATACAACTTTTACAAGGTGTTTCAAAAGAAGTCATCCTATGTTGTTTGGCTCTCATTTTTTTTCTAAATGAAAACCTTCAATTCGATGTTTATTTGAACCTTTAGAATTTTATTGGTTAAGTTGAGAAGATGATATCGGTTAAATGGGCGCCGTCACATTTATTACCATACGGGCTCGTTTTATGGCATTTTTCACCACTTCGGCGAGAACTTCGGGCGACAGATTCTCGCACTCGTGTCGAATGCTGACCTTGAGGGTTTCCAGTGTCTCGGGCTTGTTCACGTAAACACGGGACTTTAAAACACCCCACAAAAAAAGTCTGGAACGGTTAAATCGGGCGATCTTGCGGGCCAGTGCAAATCGCCAAAACGAGAGATGAGGCGACCCGGGAACGCCGCCTTCAGAATATCGGTTGTGGCTCGCGCAGTGTGTGCCGTTGCTACGTCCTGTTGGAACCACATGTCCTGCAGTCCTAATTCATCGAATTGCGGCAAAAAAAAGTCGGTTAACATGACCCTATAGCGCGCACCGTCCACTGTTGTCGTTTGACCAGCGGCGTTCTCGAAAAAAATGGCCCGATGACTCCTCCAGCGTGAACAGCGCACCATGCAGTCACTTTGAGCGGGTTTACTGGCTCCTCGTGCATTACTCGTGGATTTTCGGTGCTCCAGAAGCGATAGTTTTGCTTGTTCACGTACCCGCTGAGGTGGAAATGAGCCTCATCGCTCATTATGATTTTGGTGGGAAAATCGTCCACTTCGTCCACGAGATTGTGGATGGCTTGGGCGTAGGTTACACGCGTTTGGCGGTCGACAGGCAGCAGCTGATGTACGGACTGGACTTTGCGTGGGAACATGCGTAGGTCTTTGACCAAAATTCGCCATAGGGACGACCGGCTGATGGCTAATTGCGAGGCACGGCGTCTGGTCGATGTTTCCGGCGACAGCTCGACATCCTCGGCAACAGCGGCGATATTCTCGGCAGCACAGGCGCTCCGGGGCCGGCCACTCCTGGCAACGTCTCGTGTGGTCCCATACTCTTCAAGGTTAGTGGCCAAACGGCGTAGTGTTTGCGCAGTCGGTGTCGGAAGGCCGGGGAATCGGCGACGGTATTCGCACTGCGCCAACACCACAGACGAATTGTTACGCACAAAAATAGACAAGATTATTCCGCGTTCTTGGGGAGTATATCGCTCCATGGCTTGTTTACTCGTATTCTACGTCTGTCTAGTCCACAAATGTCAAAACAGATTTGACATTGGCGGCCATTTGCAAAAATAAGAGCATCTTCCAATAGGGTGGGCACTTTTGAACACCCTGTAGTTTGTGTGTTTAATAACAATCATTTACCAGTGTCTCTTTCAAAACGTCGCCTGTAAACCACCCCCTCCCGATGACGATCCTGAAGCGCAGTGGAAACCCATTTCCGACTCTATAACAACTGCCGCAACAGCCGTACTTGGTTTTGAAAAACCGCTTCGCGACAAACATTGGTACGATTAAGAGTGTCGCATTGCAAATGATGAGAAGAACGCTGCACGTATGGCAATGCTTTAGTCAATTGTAATGCGACTGAGCGGTATAGACAGAAAAGAAAGATGGTAAACCGTCTCTTTAGGCGTAAGAAACGGCAGTGGAGAAAGCGCGAGAGTGAGAAAATTGAGACATACAGAGGAGGAACGAAGTCCGAAAATTCTGTCAAAAAGTCAAAAGCGGAACTACTGGACATGGTTCACGACCCCCTTCTGTAAAACCAAGGACAGAAATCTCATCGCAGATGTGCAGAGTATGTTGGGAATATGGAGAGATCATTTCTTCGCGCTACTGGTACCTGAGATATCCAATGACGATGGGACAATCGATCACAATATGGACGACGACGTCGATTGCCCCCTCCTTACCAAGGCGAGGTCAGAGCAGCTATTGCCCGGCTTAAGAACAACAAGGCCGCTGGAGGAGATGGATTACCGGCGGAGCTGTTTAAGGCTGGCGGCGATGAGCTGATAAGGTGCATGCATCAGCTCATTAGCAAAATTTGGTTAGATGAATGCATGACCGGCGTACTATGTCCCATATTTAAAAAAGGTGACCCGAGTATCTGTGCCAACTACCGTGGAATTAGCCTTTTATCCATAGCATATAAGGTTCCATCGAGTATAATGTGCGAAAGACTAAAACCAATTATCGCTGACCTGATTGGACCATATCAGTGTTGCTTTAGGCCTGGAAATCGATAACTGACCAGATTTTCACGCTACGCCAAATCCTGGAGAAGACACACGAAAACCAAATCGACACCTATTATCTATTTATCGATTATAAAGCGGCCTTCGATAGCCCGATACGGGAGAAACTCTATGAAGCAATGTCTGAGCTTGGTATTCCTGCAAAACTCATACGCCTTTGCAGGATGACCTTGACGAACACCAAATCCGCAGTGAAAGTTGGTAAGGATCTTACCGAACCTTTCGAAACTAAGCGAGGCCTCAGACAAGGCGACACCCGATAGTGCGATCTTTTTAATATCTTAATGGAGATCATTATGAGAAAAGCTGCAGTCAACATGAATAAAACCATCAGCAGGAAAAGTCACATGCTGCTCGCGTATGCTGATGATATAGAAATCATTGGGCGCACACTGAGAGAAGTTACTGCGGTGTTTTCGAGAATTGAGAAGTGGGCCGGACAGTAAATGAGGACAAGACAAAATAAATGGTTTCAACGAGCAGCGCCACCACGCGAATAGACCAAAGCGTTAACGTTGATAACCGCTATAATTTCGAGGCGATGGACGAATTAATATATCTCGAATCTGCCGTAAACAAAAACAACAACGTCAACCTTGAGATCAAGCGGAGAATTGTGCTTGCGAATAGATGTTATTTTGGGCTAAGCAAGCACTTTAGAGATAAAAAGCCCTCTATCGAGTAACAAAAGTCCAACTATACCAGACTCTAAGACAACCTGTCTTGCTTTATGGCGCAGATTCCTGGGTCATATCGCAAGCAGATGAAACATCTGTACGAGTCTTCGAGACAAAAATACTCTGAAAAATTTATGGCCCTATAGTGCACAACGGTGAGTATCGGCGACGCATGGCCCATGAGCTGTATGAGCTATATCCCGACATTGACATAGTTAAGCGGATCAAAATAACACGATTGCGCTGGCTAGGCCATGTCAGTAGAATGGATAAAGACGAACCAGCACGAAGGGTTTTCGAAAACGAACTCGAAGGAAGACGGAAAATAAGAAGACTAAGACTCCGCTGGAGGGATCAGGTTGACCAATCTCTGCGTACACTTGGTATTGCCAATTGGAGAGATAAGGCAAAAGGTCGAAGTGGTAGGCGAAATATGTTATCTTCGTTTTGTAAGGTCCCTGACCCTCCGGGTTGTTCGAGACCGGATAAGTAAATAAGAAAGTGGCCGTCAGTGGTGCAATGGTTAGTGTGCGCGACTTTTGTACATGAGATCCTGGGTTCGAACCCTGCTCTGACCACCTTAAAATTTCTTTCGGCGGCGGTCACCTCGCATAGTGACGGCGACACTATCGAGTAAATAGCCATGAAAAAGCTTCTCAAAATACCGGTCGGAATCGGTGTAAAACTGTAGGTCCCAATCAGTGAGCGAAAACTGGAAAGTGCACAGCTCAGTGATTGTGAGAAGTTCTCCACGGTCCCTTCATGGGATGTAATGGGAAACCATTTATTTATTTATTAAGTAACCTCTTTAACAACTTGACGAAAATTATTATACGAGGGCGGATCAGTAAGTCCGTGAGTAAGTCCATCAAGTACCACCTGTTAATAGACTACTGTCAAAATTTAAGCAAGTTCCGTCTTTTACTTTGCGTTTCACAACCTCGTGCATACAACCTCGTGCATTTTTTTAAAATGCAAAAAAGCGCCGAGTCGAGTCCTCATTAAACATTATTTTTTGCGAAAAAAAAACCGTCAAGACTCTGCACCATCGTTTTCAATGGTAAAAAAGTTGTTTACTGATTTTCGATGTGATCGCACAAGTACAAATGACGCTGAACGTTCTGGACGGCCAATTGAGGTCAATACACCCGAAAATGTCGAAAAATCCACGATATGGTGTTGGCCGATCGAAGAGTAAAAATGCGTGAGATTGTTGATGCCATAGGCATTTCATATGACAGTGTGGTTTCGATATTAAATGATCAGTTGGGTTTAAGAAAACTGTATGCAAGATGGGTGCCGTGTTTGCTCTCAATTGGCCATAATCGCATGGGTGCATACATGTGTAGTCTTAATGGCAAAATCCCATGAATTGGGCTACGAATTGGTACCTCATGCGCCATATTCTCCGGATTTAGCTCCCAGTGACTATTTCCTATTTCCAAACCTAAAGAAATTGCTCGGTGGAAAGAGAATTAGCTCCAACGATGAAATTATTGATCAAACAAATGCCTATTTTATGGACCTCGAAAAATCCAATTTTTTGGAAGGGTTATAAAAAATTGGAGATACGTTGGATTAAATGTATTGAGCTAAAAGGAGATAATGTTGAAAAATAATTTTTTTTTGGAAAAAAACTGTGTTTCATTCAAAAAGTCACAGACTTATTGATCCGCCCTCTTCGGACATTTGATATGAAATAAAACAACTGTAATATCAACACTTAAAGTTGTACAGTGTCCACAATAATTGGCACACAGTCAAATCGCAAATGAGTTATCAACATATTGTGCGATCTCTTCAACATCTTGGAAAAGCAATAATGAGATCGACTAGAGTGATAAATACTTATTTTGCATCAAAAAATTGCATTTATCCCGGGCGAATATAAACCCTAAACAACCAGGCATCCTAACACCCACATCCACTGTTAAACTTCACAAATACGAGTAAAGTGCTAATTGATGCGATGTCTAGGTTCAGTACAAGAACATCAAATGAACACCAGAAATGGAATGTTTTGGTTTTGATATTAACCAAGTTAATGGAATTATATTGAGTTACCTGGCAGATATCGACGAGAGTGGACGAAGGCACACGCTTTGCAACAGTATGACCACTGACACAACACAAGTTCAGGAAGATTCCTTAAGGGATATTGAGTTATCGGAACCACTGAGCGAAGATGAACAATCACATACAATGGATTTCAATGATATGCTCCATTTGATAGGAGAATTTGGCCGTTACCAAAAGTTTTTGATTGTTCTAATGCTACCATTTGGTTATTACCTGGCGTTTGTGTATTTTACACAAATTTTCTTGACTCTGGTGCCGGAGCAGTATTGGTGCACGGTGCCAGAGCTTGTGGGATTATCCTTAGAGAAACGGTAAGTTGAAGTTTCTGTTGTTTATAAAAGAGAAATTTTGAACCTTTTTCCTCTCTCTTTATTACAGATTAGCCCTTTCAATACCTCTGATAAATGGCGAGTACAGCAAATGTTCCGCGTATAATGTCAATTTTACCGAACAACTTTCTCTGGGCGTTGTCCAGGCCAATGAGTCATGGCCCATTACTTCCTGCCACTCAGGTTGGTCTTATAATTTCAGCGAGATTCCTTATACCACCATAGCCACCGAACTGAATTGGGTTTGTGAAAATGCTGCCTTTGCCACGTATGCCCAATCTGTATTCTTTGTGGGTGCCATAGTTGGGGGCCTTTTGTTCGGTTGGATTGCTGATAAATTTGGACGTGTTCCCTCAATGGTTGGCTGTAATTTGGTCGGCTTTGCGGCTGGGGTGTGTACAGCTTTTGTTAGCAGCTTCTGGGAATTTGCTTTTATGAGATTTCTGGTGGGTTTTGCTTTTGACAACTGCTTTGTAATGATGTTCATATTGGGTAAGTACGACAACTGAACTCTGAGCAAATTGACGTGATATTATTTATATGTTTTCCCAGTTCTGGAATATGTGGGTCCGAAGTATCGTACCTTTGTAGCAAATATGCCTTTTGCCGTTTACTTTGGCACAGCTACTTGTATTTTACCGTGGATGGCGTACTACATAGCCGACTGGAAGATGTTGGCCATTGTCACATCGGCTCCATTGATTTTGGTGGTATTCACTCCCTGGCTAGTACCAGAATCAGCAAGGTAAGAAAGGAAAGAAAGGAATCTGAGAGGGTTAAAATTAGACAAACGAGTCTTTAAGAAAGGATTTTTGATATTTTAAAGTTTATATATGAATATTATACATGTGTGTAAAGTTTTGTGGCCTTCGATGGCACAATGGTAGCGTGCGCAGCTCCTGAACACCACACATTTCTGTAGACGAAGGTCACCCCGCTTAGTGATGGTGACACAATGGAGATTTTAGCTATGGAAAGGCTTCTCAAAATACCGTTCGGAACCGGTGTAAAATTATAGGTCCCAATCAGTGAGTATAAAACTAGAAAGCGCACATCCTTCCTGGTTGGAAGAAGCTCTCCCCAATCTCTCATGGGATGTGTGGGCAATTGGTTTCTTTTTACATGTAAATTTTACATATGTACGTATGTAAAACAGTAGAACTCAAATCAATGAGTTAAAATAAATTCTCACTGGTTTCACAATTGGCCATTCTCCTCGCAACTGAATTTTGAATGCCCGATGTTTGTCATTCAAATGCCATGTAGTATGAACATTTTCTGTGAGCTTTTAAATGACGATTGTGAATCTCGATCTGAATGTTATGGAATCTTTTTTTTTGGACCAATTTCATTAAAAAGCTCAATTGCACAACCTGATATGATACCTAAAGGCGAGTTTCACACTCTTCATTTAAAAGCTCAACTTAAAAGCTCGCAGAAAATTTTCATACTAAATGACATTTAAATTACAAACATCGGGTATTTCAAAGTCCATTTAAATGGAGAATTTTCAACTGTGAATCTAATCATAATACAAAATCAGGTAAAAGTTCAAGAAAGGCCGTTTGCCTACATAGCTTTGATTGTCGAGCTTTTGAAAGATTTTCTCTTGAGCTTTTCTATGATGCAATTCCTAGCTAACCTGGCGTTTACACGGGACAGTTTTGCTCATAGATTAATACTTATAGTATATCTACTAATTCTCCCACAAAATTTATGACATTTGGCCTGGTGTGATATTTACGTTGGATGTTGAAAAGAATTGCTTTACTAATACCAGATAGAGTCAATGGTTCAAAACAACGAACAAAATAACAACAATTGCATTTCGTTTTGTGTGTTAAAATTATTGTGTTAAATACAACACAAATGTATGCTAACAATAACAGTCAATAAAAAAGTGTAAAACACATTTAAATTTCAGAGTTTTTCACCAAAATGACATGAAAAATTAAAGCAAGAAGTTATTGTAATTCCACCTGGTGTATATCACTTTTCGTCAAACATCTCTCTATCACACCGACCGCATCACGAAGAGTGGGAAAGGAAAAGTCAGAGGAGCCAAATATTCTATCTAGTCTGAGATTACTCTATGGTTTTGCTCCGACAGTAGAAATACATTCACACATTTTGACTACCCCACTTACAATTTTTCAATGACAGTAACTTCGGCAAGAGATTTGACATAAGCGGCCAGATCATGACTGAACTGGTAAAGGTTGGCGCAATAGAACAACTGATTTTGCTTTCTTATGACTCCATCTGTTAAATTCAGTGTATTTTGTTGTTGTACTTTTTTGTTAGAGTCATGAAACAAAAACTAAATGCCTGTTGTTGGTTCACACAATTACAACAAATCCTACTGCGTCAACCTCTACTAGTTCAGCCATCGGCCATTACGGTGACGTTTCGTAGTAATTTGTGGAAAAAGCAAAACATCGCAAACGACTTTACAAATTGGGAAATATATTTGTATTTGAAAATTTTACTAATTTTTATTGAAATATTGTTTGACAATATAAACATATAAACATGAATACATGTCTAATTTTGCAGAGTACATCAGTTTCATTGTAATTTGGAGAAGTAAGACAAAATACAATGGCAAAAGAGCGAAGAAACAAAAAATCAGAGCACGAAATTTAACGAAACGACACTGTCGGCGGTTGCTTAAAACTATACTGTCTTTATAACTGGCTGGACGCGTACGTCACACAAACAATTTTTCTCTTTGTGACAACTAATACATATTCTCAACTATCTTGTCTCAAACAGTCCCGTGTAAACGCACCGTAATGAACGTAAAGTCTATATTCGACCATATGTGCAAATATAACGATTCGCGGAGAGGAATGGAATGAAACTATCTTCAATTTAGAAATCGTTCTGCTTTCGATTTACACTATCAGTTTTGGAGTAAAAGTCATCTGTCATCAAAGTGACAAAGAAAATACAACAGTTAGATAGGAAAAATGGAATAGAACAAAAGGCAAATCGTCGCCTCCTATTTTGACGTTTTTGTTTTAGAAACAGATTTGGAACGAGAAAAACTCATAATTTTACGGCACGCTGATCCTCATTCTTCTATTTTCATTGGTTTCAGAAATATAGAGTATTCATTTTGCCGTATAAGATTCAGGCGACGAAATGGTAAACAAAAAATAACATTGTTTGTGTTCATTTCCTTCCAAAGGCGCGAATTCAGTTCTTCCGAAATTTTCGTTGCCATAAGAAGTAAATGAATAAAATATAAAAAAATTCCCATTTTTCATTTCCTTGGTACTCAGGTCTTTGCGATAGGGGTTTTAACCCAAAGTTATTTCATACGAAAACAATTGTCTGATAATTATTTCGGACTGGAATTTTGACATTTTGATAATGTTAGCAAACATCGATTTATATTCATTAAATTATAGAAAATTTTGAAAAATTGCGGTTTTTAGGACTTGGACCATAACTTCCGATCTCAAATATCTCGAAAATATGAGCCAACCTAGAAATGCCAAGAAATGAAAAAATACAAGGAAATGAATATTTTGTAACAATCGCTTATGTAAGATTTAAAAACGATTGCACTTGCATAACAAATAATTCATTTTCTTAAAACTCGTTTTTATTAGAAAGCTATAAAAGCGCGTGGTGAATGAAGTACAGTATAAAAAAGCTTTCAATTGTCATTAATTTGGTGTGAGTTGCACATTCGTCATTTAAAGGTTCAATTCAAAAACTCACCGAATATTTTCATATTAAATGACAAACGCCGGACATTTACATTTGATTTATGTAGAGAATCGGTATGTGTGAACTTATGGAACTCAAGCAACATGAAAATCTAATAAATTTGATCTATACATGTCTCTGTAAAAGGGCTAAAAATATATTCTAAAATCCATTTGGTACTTAGGCTCAGTTTCACAGTTGGCCTAGCTCCACTTGAATGAACTTTAAATGTCCGATGTTTCTCATTTAAACATCATTTAATATGACAATTTTCTGTGAGCTTTTAACGACCAGACATATTCTGCCGAATCGATTTATTTTTTGATGTGTTAACATCTATAGCCCCGGGTAGGGACTTAACTCACAAAGTGAATATGAACATCCAAACACAGTTTGTCCGACCGAGTTTGTCCGACTGCGATCACAGATTGTTTGGCGTTAGAAACGGCTGGACCGATTTGTATGAAATTTTGTGTGCATATCGAGTAGGTCTCAGAATCGGTCAACATCTATTGTTTCATACCCCTAAATGATAAGGGTGACCCACTCCTAAATAGAACACAGATTTGTTCGACAGCGAAACACAGATTGTCGGACTGCGAAAAAACACACACTGATGTAGCGGCAGCGAATAGTTGTATTGTGTGGGTGCGGAACACTCTCAGAGCAAAGAGAACAATGACGTGGTTAGACGTATATAAAAATGAGATAGCAAGAGAGCAACGAAAATTGTGCGAACTTGTGTAGCGTATGTACGAAAATAGCAATGTATGTACCCTGCAGTTTCACAAGTAGTGGCTGGCAACATTTCATCGACTACATCGCCATTGATTTTTCATTGACTACATCGCCGATTACATTGGTACTCAGTGGTAATCTGTAAGGTAGTGTCTCCAGAGATTTTCTATTGTTTTTCTTAACCTTAAGAATTTAATATTGTTAGTTTCATCTTATGCCTTAAGTTGTTAACCTTATAGTTGAATTCAAAGAAAAAATTTGAGTTCAAAATACAGCGAATAATTTGTTGTACCGATGAAGTAATCGACGAACAGTAAGGCATTACCAAAGCGGACATCGCCTTGTTAAATTCGCCGCTCAAAAGCATTGCTGGTAGTTTAGCGAGTAGTCGACGAAAGGTTTGTGGTAGTCGATGAACTCATCAGCGTAGAGTCGATTACCAATACTGCAGGGTATGAAAATGTGTCTGTTGCTATGCATTCTCTTTGTTTTTTTTTGTGGGAATAAAACAAAACTTATTAAGCAAGAAAATAATGACACATGTGCTTGCACTGGTCTTTAAATAATTTTAATGATCGAACGCTGTTTTTGATGTGTTAACATCTATAGGCGCGGGTAGGGACTAAATTCACAAAGTGAATACATCCAAACACAGTTAGTCCGACTGCGTCGTCAAGTCGCTTTGCTTTATTTATTTTAACAATATTACATCTAATGTTAAAGCGGATGTAAAACAAGAGAAACTGCAATAACAAAAGTGCCTTCAGCACAAAAACTATTCGTTCTTTTATTTTCCAATGTAACATTTACTAATGTGTTCGTAGAATTTGAACAGGTACCGTGTAACAAAAAGGTGTTAACACATCGCCCGTGAGTTCGAACACACATTTATTTTTTTCTATGACAATGTATATGCGATGCAAAACGCAATGATGCAGTCCTATAGGAAATATTGTTGGCGTTCAAAAAATAATTACATTGCTGACCCCATCATACAACTGAATAAAAACCAATATTTAGTTCACTGAAATAATTGTTTTTGTTTTGTCATAATCAGAGCGACGACGAAAAATATTGAATAGTATAGAGAACTTATTGCACTCTTTTTCCGCTCTCATGTAGAGAGTCTGAGTAAAACAGCACAAACGAGTCCTATTCTCTTTATAGAATATTTCAATATAAATTCACCATTTCGACAATATTATTACATAAAACAATACAAAAAGCATAAATGTTTCAAAAGGCGTCAATGTTTTACATCAGAATTATGAATTGACCAAGTTATGACAAAAAGAGAGTAATACGTTTTGAATCATTCGCCAGATGTCGCCAGTACCTCTGAATCATACAATTCGTTCCATGAGTTCTCTATAATATTCAATACTCTTTGGCGACGACGACCTGCTTGTTTGTTCGCTGCCGCTACATCAATACCATCATACTTATTTTCAGGCAGAGACTATTATTGTACAACAACCACGTATGTGGTACTAACGCTGTGTGTTGTTTGCATATGTTCACTTTGATAGGTTGCCCTACCCGTGCCTATAGATGTTAACACATCAAAAAAATTGGGTTAAAAATAAGTTTCTTATTACATCCCATTATGGGATTGAGGAGAGCTTCTCACAACCAGTGAACTGTGCGCTTTTTAATTTCTCACTCACTGAATGGAACCTACAGTTTTACACCGGTTCCAAACGGTATTTTGAGAAGCTCGTTTAGAGTTAAGTAGTCGATAGTGTCGCCATCATTAAGCGAGATGACCGTCGTCGAACGAAATATAAAGTGGTCAGAGCAGGGATCGAACTCACGTTCTCATGCACAAGAGCCGCGCGTACTACCATTGCACCACAGACGGGTTGAAAATAGCTATTCGAGAAATCGAACAGTGGCTCAAAGTGGGAGACACAATAATCTTTTAATGCCAAACGCTTCCACTTAAATTAAGAGATAATATTTACAAATATCCTTTCTTCCAGATGGCTGGTCTCCCTGGGAGAGATCGACAAATCCATTGAAATCTTAAAGGAATTGGCTCAGCGCAATCGCCAGGTGGTTAAAGACGAAACATACGAATTATTCCGCAGCAGCTGCCTTAAACGAGAGCAGGAAGAACTGAAGAAACCATCATATTCCATTGTAGACTTGTTTAGAACGCCACGCATACGACGCACCACTCTCCTATTGATTGTCGTTTGGATGTCTATAGCTTTGGTATTCGATGGTCATGTGCGGTGTGTTGGTGCTTTGGGTTCGAATGTATTCATCACCTTCACCCTGGCCTGCTTAACTGAGTTCCCGGCAGGCCTTGTACTACTATGGAGTATGGATCGTTTTGGCCGTCGCTGGAATGCATGCGCTAGTATGATGTTTAGTGGTATATTTAGTTTTTTGGCCGTTGCTGCTCCGCCGGGAGTTTATACCGTTATTTTTGCAATAGTTGGAAGATTTTTCGTGAGTGTATCCTATAGCGTTGGATCTCAGTATGCTGCAGAAGCTCTGCCCACAGTGGTGCGTGCACAGGGTGTGGCATTTGTACATATCATGGGATATGTGGCAACTATTCTTGCTCCATTTGTTGTGTATTTGAATACTATTTCCCCAATGTTACCCTTAATAGTATTGGGTTTTGTGGCTATACTGGGTGGCATGGTCAGTCTTCTATTACCCGAGACTTTGGATAAGGTATTGCCACAAACTCTGAAGGATGGTGAGAGTTTTGGCAAGGATCAAGGTTTTTGGGATATGCCTTGTAGACCGAAAAAGCTTAAGGAGGAAAGAAACCAAATAAAGAATTCATAGTGAAAAGTTAATGTTAGTAAGAAGGGATGTTAAACTAATCTATAATAATCTGCATAGTATTGTAAGGACGAGTGTCACAAACGTCATTTAAAAGCTCAGTTTAAGAACTCACGGAAAATTTTCATATTAAATGACATTTAAGCTGTTTATCAAAATATTCGTTACCTAGTTTGTTTAGCCAACGTGACCAAATATTTGTGTTGTTAATACTGACCAGTACATCTTAAAGTTGCTTAAGAGCCGTGTTCTATTCAAATATATTTTTGGGTCTGAACAAATGTAAATAAAGAACAAAACAATAGAAAAAGTGTTAACTCGAAATTCTGGCTATGGATTCCACTCAAAATAATCAATTAGTAAGTATGCAAGTGTTAATTGGAAGTCAACAGCATTTTGCATCCATTACATCTACTAGAGCTAATGGCACATAATATTCGCCAAGCGATAATTGTAACGATTTGACGTTTAATGAATTAACACCATGAACTGATATTTTGTAGAAGTTTGAACGAAGTTTTATACAGCTGCTAAAACGAAAGTGTTAGAAGACATGACGAAATATCTGCATCAAATTGTATTACGTGGTCAGAGACGATATGAGCTGTTTGAGACCAGAGTGCGATCTGAAAAAACTAATGACTCATCTTATGGTTACGATTAATGCTTTTCATGTTTGATTTATTTCAAAATAATGATGGAATGTCGAAAAGAGTTTGTGGTGTATATCGCAGTTTGATTGCCGTTACTAACACATATTCACCACGAATGAATTCTGTTTACTACCAATTAATTCGCTTAAGTGGGGGATCTAATAGAATATAGATGGCGCTATTTTCGAATGATTCGCAAAGCTGGTGATTGTTTGATAGATAACCGATAATGTACGACGTTACCAGCAGATGGTTCTGGAAACGGCTGAAGTGGTATACACTTTGTAAACTTAGGATAGCCCCAACTTTCGTTGTGAGGAAAGTGTTGGCAATAATTTATTAGTTACCGTAGAGTTTTTATTTGTGTTTAATGCATTGTTGTATCTTATGTTAGCAACAAATATTTCAAAAGAATTGGCAAAGGATAATGGTGGTTTTTCGATCTTAATACAAACAATGCGTCAAGAGATGATGACGTTGGTGTAAACTCAGCATAGCGTGGCTATTGTTTTTTCAGTAAGTTCTTGAATTTAGGAAAATTCTAAATAACACAGTGTGTAATTTTTTAAGTCATGACAAAATAACCATATGTGACAGCGCATAGAGAAAGGGACCTAAGGGTAAAAAAATCAATTTCCACTTTTTTTGGCGTAGAATACGTCTTATCTTACGGTATAGGGAGTCATGTCAGATTGTTATTGTTGTAATCTTTATTTCATTGATTATGAGGAAACGGCGAGATAACTTTTTTAAAATTTTAGGTAAATGTAGATGTTATCTTTCGTTTGATATACATTTCATATTGGTTGATATCTTCCTGATATTTAAATTTCTCAAATGAAAATTGTTTAAACACATACACTCAAACATATGTGTGGTGTTTGGTTGAGTGTTTGAGTTTGTAGCGTGAACACAAACTATGCTGCTGTTTCAGTGTGGACACAAACCTTCGGCTGTTGTTTTGATTGATGAAATATTGAAATTTTATATTTTCTTATGTATTTAAGTGAAACAAAATGTTAAATGCGAATTTGAATTTAACATGGATATATAATTATAAAAAATATATTATATATATTGTCAAAAGTAACTATCTAATATATAAATTCACTTGCTTATGTTATTTATCATTTATTGTTATATATGTTTTCTGTCTTATCGGATGGCGTATTCTACGTTAAACTTAATGGCCGTGTCCCTGACACAGCCTGCAGGGACAGTCCGTGGCCGAAGGCCTCGGACAACTGTCTGCTGTTTTTTTTTTTGATGTGGACAACATCTGGGCATCGAATGAGACCGATCCCATGCCCCAAAAGTGATCCCTCCCAGAGATATGCGCGTTTTATGAAAGTGAAGTCGACGAAAGTGAGGTTATGTGAAAAATTTTTCGTACTAACAGCGTGATATTCACGATTTTAAAGAATTATAAAGGTGTATTTATTATAATTCACAATTTATAATTTCAGAAAATAAAGCTGGATTCGAAAAAACGCGAGCAAAATTGATATCAAACTCATGGAAACAGCGCGCTAGGTAGAAAACAGTAAAAACCAACTACACAAAACAAGAGGTAGGGACGACCTACGCGCGTTTCCAAGGTTCACCAATACGTTCCTGACGTCATGAGATGTGTCGCTTTCAAATGAGACCAATACCAACACGCTCAGTGATGGTACACCAAAGATACACGTATTTAAATCTTTAAAATGGTTCTCGTGAACAAAACCGGTTTTTACCCTTAGGTCCCTTTCTATTTTGCGCGTCACCACTACGTGATAAAAGATATTCGATATTATAATATTTCGATGGTTTAAGATGAAGGCATAACATACATATAGGTATATAAATGAATGCCCGTATTTGGCCTGAAGAGCTTTGCCCGTATTTGCCAGTATTTGAAGAGGTTCAAGATTTGCCATTACATTCATACAAAACAAGGGGTTGGTGTAGTTTATGGGCTGGTGCAATCTAAATAATATTGGGATGATTCTAGTTAAAAGGGCACCTGTGGTGTGGATCTTGTTGGGGGTAGCCAAGTTGGTATACCAAGCAACTATGTATGTACGTATGAGTTAGTTTAATGTATTTGTAGATTTATGGTGGGAAACGTCTACCAAGGAAATCGGTATCTAACATCAACTTAAGAGGGACTTAGCGTTCAATCTCACCTAATTTGCCAATGATGAGAAATTATTTGGAGATTGTTTGGAGCGTGGAAATAAGAAGAGAAGTATATTTTTCGGTGGCCGTCGGTGGTGCAATGTAAGAATGAGCGGATCTTGTGCACGAGAACTTGGTCTGACCGCCTTAAATTTCTTTCGACGGCGGTCACCTCGCTTAGTGACGGCGACACTATCGAGTATTTAGCCATGAAAAAGATTCTCAAAATACCGTTCGAAACCGGTGTAAAACTGTAGGCCACAAACAGTGAGTGTAAAAATAGAACGCGCACAGCTCACTGGTTGTGAGAAGCTCTCCCTAATCCCTTCATGGGATGTAACGAAAACCAATTCTTTTATATTTTGCGGTTAGAACCAAAGTGGTTTATTTGCGGGGAATTGAACTGATGCGCCACCTTGGTGAAAATGTGCCATTTTATATCTGTTTTCATCCAATGTAAATGCATCCAATGTAATGAGAGTGCAAAGTTGGCAGTGCACGGGAACAGGAAAATTATCTGCCAAGACCGTAGTTTGTGGTGAAGAGCCACATCATGCTCGAGGTGCCCCTGCTGTTTACTAAACACTACGGATCTACACTGGTAGATCGATTAAAATATCTGCCTAAGACAGGGTGTAAATCTAGCTAGAGGTTATTGGTAGCGCCAGCACAAGGATCGGATGCGGTGGTCTAATTAATAAAAATCGGGTTTCCCATGAAGGGATTGGGGAGAGCTTCTCCCAATCAATGAGCTATGCGCTTTCTAGTTTTATACTCACTGATTTGGACTTGCAGTTTTACACCGGTTTCGAACGGTAGTTTGAGAAGCTTTTTCATGGCAAAGTACTCGATAGTGTCGCCATCACTAAGCAAGGTTACCGCAGTAGAAAGGAATGTAAGGTGGTCTGAGCAGGGATCGAACCCCTGTTCTCATGTACAAGAGCCGCACACACTGACCATCAATCGTCAATACGTGAATAAATTCAAAGAAAGACATCCCACATCAATAACGACATTTGGTTTTAAATAGCGGTTTATGTTTGGTACCTGGAATGTAAGAACTCTCTCCAAAAAATCGAGACTCGAGTATAAAATTTACAATCTTTTTCAATTTACATACCGATTTGTATCGTTAAAAAGTTGCTGAATTTTAGTGCAGGTTAGACGTGTTATGGGATCATACATTGTGGTCATCCTAGGCCCTATCGAAGTAAGTTGGCTTTAAAGTGACAAATCTCAATAACCACCTGCTTTCCAATACTGCTTTCTATACTCCGACAATGATACGCAACGTATAAACGGAGTTGGCCTTCTTCTTTCACCTAGGACTAGAAATGCTCTAAGATCATAAAAGGCCATATCTGATCCCATCGTCATTGCGACTTTTAATTCGAAATTCAGCAGGATTTCTGTAGTGTATTCACCTACTGAGTCTGATGAGGACAGTGTTAAGGACAAGTTCTATAGCCAACTAGATTTTGCTGTAAGCTCCTTGTCAATTGGTGACATTAAAATATTTCTGAGAGATTTCAATGCTGTAGTGGGCAACGACAACAAAACCCTACAGGAAGTGTTGGGAAGACATGGTATTGGAACTATTGTATCGTGACGGTATAATCCGCCAGTATATATTTAAAAGTACGCTCCCATACCCGTTGATCATCCCTACATGTACATAATTATATACGTCACCCTCACGAACAAACACACTCATTGACAAACACACAAGCTCCGTCAACCTTGTATACATTGCAGCAACGCACTAGTTCAGTGGTTTAACAATAATAAGTACTTTGATGTAGTTCCCATTCTCGTTAATGTGTCTGAAGTACTTAATAATAGGTTTGACTAGCCTCACGAGTCAGGCACTTCCGAGCGCACAACCCGAATAGATCAATGGCATTGGATCTGAGGCCCTAGTTCTGCACGGAACAGGAGTAGCTTTTTGAAAACTGTGTTTTCCAAGACGGATTAAATAAATTTGCAGATTATAGCGACCCCGGCTGACTATTCGTTTATAGCGGCTTCGGCTTACTATTCAACTATAGCGGCTTCGGCTGACTGTTCTATTATAGTAGCTTCGGCTGACTACTCTGTTATAGCGGCTTCGGCTGACTATTTTATTATAGAGGCTTCGGCTGACTATTCGACTATAGCGGCTTCGGCTGACTATTCTGTAATAGAGGCTTCGGCTGACTATTCGATTATAGTGGATTCGGCTGACTATTCGATTATAGTGGCTTCGGCTGTCTATTCGATAATAGTGGCTGCGGTTGACTATTCTATTATAGCAGTATCGGCTGACTATTTTATTATAGCGGCTTCGGCTGACTATTCGACTATAGCGAATTCGGCTGACTATTCTGTTATAGAGGTTTCGGCAGACTATGCGATTATAGTTGCTTCGGCTGTCTATTAGATTACAGTGGCTTCGGCTGACTATTCGGTTATAGCATCTTCGGCTAACTATTCGACCATAGCGGCTTCGGATGAATATTCGACCACAGCGCCTTCTGCTGACTATTCGATTGTAGCGGCTTCGGCTGACTACTCCCCATAGTGAGTTTCTTGCCGACTATTCCCCTGTACTGTTCCTACACAATTCATTCAATGATGACCGATCCCGAACCGGGCATGTAAATCACATACCGAGTCAATAACCCATATACTCGATCTACACAGCGAATCCGAATAACCGCGTGTGCAACACACTAAGTTCTCGATCATCTTAAAATCGCCCAGTCCACAACGTGCCCCAGTAGAGTATTGTTAACACAAGACAAGTGCCCCCAGTATAGTGTTGTCAAGCCAAGACAAGTGCCCCACGAAGAGTGTTGCCAATCCAAGACAAGTGCTCCCGGAAGAGTGTCGTCAATCCAGTCGAGTGCTCTCAACGAGTGAATCAGTTGATGTCATTTCTGTAAATCAAATTACTTTGTAAATTAAAGATTAATAAATAATCTGAATTCGAACCCCCGAAAAGGATAAACTATTTTGTTCTTATTTCGAAAGGTTCGGTGGATCCTAACGAATGACTCTGGACGTGACTGCGATTACCTCAGCCCTCGACAAAACCACGTTACACTATGAGAAATGGCAATGGTGGCAGGCTCATAGATTTCTGTACTCGCCATCAACTGTTTATCGGTGGGATTAAATTCCACCATAGAAATATACACAAGTATACACCTGATGGACAAACCTTCAATCAAATTCACCATATACTTGTCAGTACGATGTTTCTGGGTTCCTTGCTGGGCGACAATACTAGACGTGGTGCTGATATTGGTAGCGACCACCAATTCTTAATGGGCACCTTCCGTCTCCGTCCAGCGGCTGTCAACGGTATTGGAGACAAAATTGCAAAGTACAATATAGACCGTCTGCAGGACCCATCCATATCAATGATTTACGATCAACCTCTACGCTTTAATTTGGCATAGGACAGTCAAAATTCCCGGCCATGCATTGTTCGAACGCTGAAGGAAACAGCCATGGAGGTCATTGGTGAGAAAAGATGTGTGAATAAACCTTGGATTAGTGCAGAATCCTCGACCGAAATTCGGAATCGTGAACGCCTGCACAATATCGCAGACACCAACGTTGAAGAGTCAATTAAAATCAGACTATCGGCAATCAGCACGTAGAGTGGGTTACATGGTCCATCCATAATAGCTGAGGAAACCGAAACAGCTGCAAATACAGCCAATCTCCGTATTGTGTACTCTTCAACAATAAAGCTGAGCGCCAACAACATCAGGAGTATTGCATCGTTAAAAGCTAATGATGGCACGGAGATAGCACCACCAGGTCAGCAAGTGGAGCGATGGCATGGATTCTTTATAACGAAATCTAGACTTCCGGATGTGGAAGATCGTACTCTTTCGGCAGTATACTCACGTCGCAACCCGAGAAAATATATTTCAACGGAACCACGGTCGCAAGCAGAGATTGAGGCGGCGCTCGGTAAAATGAAGGATCAGAAATCATCAGGGCCTGATAATATTCCAACGGATCTGTTGATATATGGCCGGTCATCAGAAGTGCATGAATAAACCACAAAATCCTTACGAAGTGGGAAGATGGAGTATTTATCACTATCCCGAAAATAGGTGATCTAACTCTGTGTAATGCCGACCCTTGTACTGCAGCGGTTCTCGGCGGTGGTGGAGCGGAAGGTGTAGGCGTGGCACCACGTGACCACACTCTTTATAAACATAGAACAATCACTTGAATTACACTTCGAACAAGCGTTTGATTGTGTACTCAATGTGGTCCACATTGATCAAACATAGGACAAGATAGTGTCCATGATCCGTGAACTATACATAGATGCAGAGTATTAAATTCGTTTTAATGGAAATGAAAGCCAACATCTGCTGGAGTTAGACAATGATGTGTCTTGTTCCCCACATTATGTCTTCTACTTATGGACGACGTAATGAAAGCAATTAATGCAGAAGCACCTTTCGGCAGTTGGTGGAGTCTGTAGTAATATATACATGATATGGACTATGCATATGGGATATTTGTTATGACCCACAAATTTGATGACATCGAGTCCAAGTTCAACAGACTCTGTAAAAATGCGGAAAAAGTAGGATTGAGAATAAATATAAAGATGACAAAGCTAATACGTAGTCGAACAGAACGGAACACTCCACTAATTCGTTAATTAAAGACGTGGATTCAATCAACTATTTAAGATGCAAGATTACCAAGGATTGTGGCTCCATGGCGGAAATATGTGATCGCATACATAAAGCCCGTGTTGCATTTCTAAACCTGCACAAAATCTGGCGCAATACAAGAATGCGAGAAAAGACAAAATTACAATCATTTTCACGACGTTTCACTCGCACTCAAAATGAGCCATTTATGTTAAGAGTCTGTTACAAAGTATTATAGGTTGCTACAGTTGTCGCAACTGCATTTCGATGGCAGCAACCGAATTTTAGGTTATCGCAACCGCACTAGGGGTTGTCACAACCTATTAGAAGTTGCTTCAACCGAATTACAGTTTTGGGAACTAAATCCTTTGGTCACAATATCAATTCAGTTGTCACAACTGCATTTCGGTGGGTTTCTAGAGGTTGTCACAACCTATTAGAGGTTGCTTCAACCCAATGTCAGTTGTGGGAACTGAATTTAGTTGTGACAATGCAAATTCGGTTGTGACAACTACCATTCGGTGGCAGCAACCGAATTTGGGGTTAACACAACCGCACTAGAGGTTGTCACAACCTATTAGGGGTGGCTTGAACCTACTTTCAGTTGTGGAAACTACATTTAGTAGGGACAATGCAAATTCGGCTATGACAACTGCAATTCTGTGGCAGCAACCGAATTTGAGGTTAACACAACCGCACTAGAGATTGTCACAACCTACTAGAGGTTGCTTCAACCCAATTTCAGTTGTGGGACCTAAATTCGGTTGTTACAACCTCAATTAAATTGTCGCAACTGCATTGCGGTGGCAGCAACCGAATTTGAGGTTAACACAACCGCACTAGAGGTTGTCACAAACTATTAGAGGTTGCTTCAACCCAATTTCAGTTGTGGGAACTAAATTTAGTTGTGACAATTCAAATTCGGTTGTGACAACTGCAATTCTGTGGCAGCAACCGAATTTGGGGTTAACACAACCGCACTAGAGGTTGTTACAACCTACTAGAGGTTGCTTCAACCTAATTTCAGTTGTGGGAGCTAAATTAGGTTGTTACAACCTCAATTAAGTTGTCGCAACGGCATTGCGGTGGCAGCAACCGAATTTGAGGTTAACACAACCGCACTAGAGGTTGTCACAAACTATTAGTGGTTGCTTCAACCCAATTTCAGTTGTGGGAACTAAATTTAGTTGTGACAATGCAAATTCGGTTGTGACAACTGCAATTCTGTTGCAGCAACCGAATTTGGGGATAACACAACCGCACTAGAGGTTGTTACAACCTACTAGAGGTTGCTTCAACCTAATTTCAGTTGTGGGAGCTAAATTCGGATGTTACAACCTCAATTAAGTTGTCGCAACGGCATTGCTGTGGCAGCAACCGAATTTTTGGTTAACACAACCGCACTAGAGGTTGTCACAAACTATTAGAGGTTGCTGCAACCCAATTTCAGTTGTGGGAACTAAATTTAGTTGTGACAATTCAAATTCGGTTGTGACAACTGCATTTCGGTGGCAGAAACCTAGTTTGAGGTTTACACAACTGCACTAGAGGTTGTCACAACCTGTTAGAGGTTGCTCCAACAAAATTTCAGTTGTGGGAACTAAATTTAGTTGTTACAATGTCAGTACGGTTGTAGCAACTGTAATTCGGTGGCAGCAACCGAATTTGGGGTCAACACAACCGCACTAGAGGTTGTCACAACCTATTAGAGGTTACTGCAACCCAATTTCAGTTGTGGGATCTAAATTTAGTTGTGACAATTCAAATTCGGTTGTGAAAGCTGCATTTCGGTGGCACAAAACAAATTTTGAGGTTTACACAACCGCACTAGAGGTTGTTACAACCGAATAGAGGTTGTTTCAGCCGAATTTCAGTTGTGGGAACTAAATTTAGTTGTGGGAACTGAATTTAGTTGTGACAATGTCAGTACGGTTGTGACATCTGAAATTCGGTGGCAGCAACCGAATTTGGGGTTAACACAACCGCACTAGAGGTTGTTACAACCTACTAGAGCTTGCTTCAAGCTAATTTCAGTTGTGGGAACTAAATTTAGTTGTGACAATGTCAATTCGGTTGCGACTGATGCAATTCTGTGGTAGTAACCGAATTTGCGGTTCGGTTTGTTAGACAATTAGTTCTGTGGGTGTAGCCTAAGGCTGAAAGAAAGAAAAAAGTCATATTTTTGGGGAAGTAAATAATCGAGTTTTATTGGTTCGATTTAATTTATATTTTGATCCATGAGATATTGAATGAAAAATTGATTTTGAATTGTAGTCCTGTATTAAATCCATATGACTAAAATGGTTGGTTAATGATTCATTTCCCCCTCTCCTCACTAATTTTTATCCATCTTTTTGCATTTATGTCACCCCAAATTGTAGTGGCTTTTTAGGAGAATCACCCCTGTTTACTGGTAAAATACTCGATTGACTGTGTGTGGGCTTTAATACATTGATGCGAATGGAATTGAATACGTTTGCGTATCACATGTGTGGCAATCTCATCACGCTCCCCCCTCTTAAATGAATCGTGGAATATGTCAATGTTTACATGCAACAATTGCCCGGAATGAAGGAAACAAACATATCAATCATTTTGAAAGGACACACATATATCAAGCAGAAGATTCTGCTTATTAATGGTTATATTTAGTCCTGCAACAAGAACAACACAACGCGCACAGTTGAACATGTTAAATCCCATTGCAGTGGAAAAAAGAAACAAAACAACCTACCACACCAGGACATAATGGTTTTTTAAGAGACTCCATCTTGTAATAACTACAAATGATTATGGGCAACCCCACCTCGCCAACCGGTAGCAGCAGCAGCAGGATGTGAATGAGCTAAGTTGCACAAAGTCTCCATCCACAACAACAACTGGTGGATAGAGGGAGGCACCTCACCCAACCCCAAAGTCTATAAATATTTAGATTATTTGCATATTAATACAGTTTTGTACGAGAGTATGAAACAAATGTTACTTGGCATAAGGATAAAGATACTAAAATATTTCTCTACACGTATCCGTCCTTAAACACACTTAGGACTCAGGACTCCGAACTCCCGGTCTAATGGAAGTGAAACATAAAACATTTAAGAAGAATAAGAATCGGATAATATGCACAATACAACAAATGTTGTTCATATTGTTGTTGGTGTTATTTTTTATTACGATTATTTGGAAAACTTGGCCGCAATGGGGGGTTTAGGGTGATGCAAGTAACAAATCGGCAGAGAAAACTGTTGCCATTTAAAGGAGGCGGATGCAAACACAGCAACAAAACTTACAAGTGTTTATTGAAATTATTACTATTATTTCAGGCTAACAGCTGGGAACCATTTAAGATAAGCTTTACAATGATATGTACGATAATACAAAAATATAAAATAAAAAAAAAAAAATTTTAAAATAAAAAAAAATATTAAGGATTTTAGTTGAGATTCTTGGCAATTTGATGGTGTCGTTGCGGGTGTTACTGCTGGTGTTTCCTTATCCCCGCTTCTTTGCAACAACTTAAGCCACTTATTTATATGATTTGCAGCGTCTTTGGCATGTAAATGAACATGAATGCTATTTCACCATTAGCTTATGAGTAATGAGTCGGACGGGGAGAGCCTTGCAAAGGAATTCTTAGCATTCCAAGAACAAACAAAAAAAAAATTGTACTACAAAACAATTAACATGTTTATTTGCTGTGTTGCAATGCTGAAGCATAATCATAAACATTTATGCAACATCATGATGCAACATTTGTCGATTTGAGTAAAATGAAAAAAATAATACAAAAATGTGTTGCGGCTACATGCAGCATCAGAAGGACGCACTCCTAACCCTAAGAAGGTAGTTTGGAAAAAAGTACACGTTAAGAAACGGCCTCTGTAACCCCCTCTCAGTTGGATAGTGACAATGCTACAGAGCAGAATTATCAACGCCTCTGTGGGAAACAGCGAGTCATCAAAGCGAGTGAATAGAGGAACTCCCCAGGGTGGAGTCATCTCTCCCCTACTTTGGTTACTCGTGATCAATAAAATACTTCTGAAACTGGACAAGATGAGGATCAAAACCGTGGCGTATGCGGATGACGTGGTAATAATGGTGTCTGGTTTGTTCCCATCCGTGTTAAGCGAAATCATGAATGGGGCCTCGAAATCACTTAACGATTGGGCCACTGGGAGTGGTCTTGGAGCGAATCCAGGGAAAACTGAGGTCATGCTTTTTACCACGAAGACCAAGATACCAAAGTTTAATACTCCTCGGCTAAGTGGAATAGAGATTCCACTGTCAACTCACGCCAAGTACTTGGGCGTGATTCCAGACGCTAAACTTTCCTAGAAGCGTAACATAGAGCACCGCACACAGAAGGCAACCGTTGCGTACTACGCTTGCGGGAAAATGTTCGGAAGCCGGTGGGGTCTCCGACCGAAAATGGTGCTATGGATGTACACTAATATAATCAGACCAATACTCTTCTATGAAACAATGGTATGGTGGCCTGTCGCAGGGAAAACGTCCACCATGAAACTGTTGTATAGAGTACAGAGATCAGCTTGCATCGGCATAACAGGGGCAATGAGGACGTGCCCAGCTGAAACCCTTAATACGATGCTTCATATTATACCAATCGACCTTCACATTACAGCTAGTGCGGCCTGGAGTGCCACCCGACTAAACGCTCTTGGACTCTGGAAGAGCAACAACGCCTATGGACATGCGAGTATACTACAGACAATCCCAAGAGAACTCAACATAACCACCGATTACTGCACACCCTCGTTGACGTTCGATAACCTATTCGATTTCAGGTTTTCCAGGAGAATAGAGTGGGATAAAGAGTGGCCGTCGGTGGTGCAATGGTTAGTGTACATGACATCCTGGGTTCGAACCCGGCTCTGACCACCTTAAAATTTCTTTCGGCGGCGGTCACCTCGCATAGTGACGGCGACACTATCGAGTATCTAGCCATGAAAAAGCTTCTCAAATTACCGTTCGGAATCGGTGTAAAACTGTAGGTCCCAATAAATAAAATAAATGGTTTCCCAATACATCCTATGAAGGGACCGGGGAGAACTTCTCACAATCACTGAGCTGTGCGCTTTCCAGTTTTCACTCAATGATTGGGACCTACAGTTTTATACCGATTCCGAACGGTATTTTGGGAAGCTTTTTCATGGCTATATACTCGATAGTGTCGCCGTCACTATGCGAGGTGACCGCCGTAGGTCCCAATGGGAAACCATTTATTTTTTTTAAAGAGGAACCACTTACAGGTTTTGACACCAAAGTATTTACGCACGGATCCAAAATGGAATGTGGAACTGGCTCGGGTGTCTTCTCCGAAAAGGCATGCCTCAATTTATCATTCAAACTCCCAGACAAGTGCAGCGTTTTCCAAGCGGAGGTACTGGCTATCAAAGAAGCCTGCGCCGCACTTATACTACAGCGAAGTACAGAGCACATTGGAATATTTGTAGACAGCCAGACGGCTCTCCTATCACTTAAATCTTACAACACTGCATCTAAACTCGTTAGTGAATATAGGAAAAACTTGTCGACGTGGTTCTTATCTGGATACCAGGCCACAAGGGTCTCCTAGGGAACGAAAAAGCAGACTCTTTCACCGAACTCCACATGGTGTGAGTCGCAACGCCTATAGGGTTGATCAAAAGAGGTATTTTCCTGCATTACCTTGAACGAGGTAAGGAAACGTGCCGTATATCCAGAAACACATAGCCAGAATATAACATTCACCGGACTAAAGTAGCGTTCACAATGGCAGCAACGAGTTTGTAATTCAAGCCTTCTCGTTCCCACTCACAGTATTGCATATAATGCCCTCTCATGTTTTTCGTGAAATTGGAATTCAAATTTGTCACAGAAGTAGGTTCTACTTCTACATAGAAGTAGGTTCTACTTCTACATAGAAGTAGGTTCTACTTCTACTTCAAATTGGAATTTGTTCGAATCAGTTTATTCTACTGACCGCTAGGGGCGCTCTACTTCGAATTGTGTTTTAAAACTTGAAAGTATGAATGAAAATGTAAACATTTTGTAGAAAACAAACATTTTAATAAATAATATTATCTGTAGAATCTGACAATAACAATAATTTCACATATAATTATAATTTTTTATTACCAAGAATACAACACTGTCGCTGGCTTTCGAACATATCAGCTGATGCAAATGTGAAATGTGTAGTTGTTTGTAGTAAGTGTAGTTCGCGCCAATTTTATTAATAAACAAAAGAAAAAAGTTTAAAAAAGCTGACATTTTCAGGTTTATCGAAACCGTCCAAGGCTATGAAATATTATGGAACATAAGTTACTAAACATTTCTATAGAAAAATTTGAAAACATTTTTAAAGAAAAATTTGAAAATATTTCCATAGAAAAATTTTAAAATATTTCTATAGAAAAATTTGAAAACTTTCCTATAGAAAAATTTTAAAACTTTTCTATAGAAAAATTTGAGAAGATTTCTATAGAAAAATTTGAGAAGATTTCTATAGAAAAATTTGAAAACATTTCTATAGTACAATTTTAAAACTTTTCTAAAGAAATATTTTAAAACATTTCTATAGAAAAATGTTAAAACTTTTCTATAGAAAAATTTGAGAACATTTCTATAGAAAAATTTCAAAAAATTTCTATAGAATAATTTTAAAACCATTCTATAGAACAATTTTAAAAGATTTCTATAAAATTTTACAATTTTTCTATAGAAAAATTTTAGAACATTTCTATAGAAATTCTAGATTTCTATAAAATTTTAAAACTTTTCTATAGAAAAATTTTAGAATATTTCTATAAACAATTTGAGAAGATTTCTATAGAAAAATTTGAAAACATTTCTATAGAACAATTTTAAAACTTTTCTAAAGAAAATTTTTAAAACATTTCTATAGAAAAATTTTAAAACTTTTGTATAGAAAAATTTGAGAACATTTCTATAGAAAAACTTCAAAAAATTTCTATAGAATAATTGTAAAACAATTCTATAGAAAACTTTTAAAAGATTTCTATAAAATTTTACAATTTTTCTATAGAAAAATTTTAGAACATTTCTATAGAAATTCTAGATTTCTATAAAATTTTAAAACTTTTCTATAGAAAAATTTTAGAATATTTCTATAAACAATTTGAGAAGATTTCTATAGAAAAATTTGAAAACATTTCTATAGAAATGTTTTAAAAATTTTCTTTAGAAAAGTTTTAAAATTGTTTATAGAAATATTCTAAAATTTTTCTATAGAAAAGTTTTAAAACTTTTGTATAGAAAAATTTGAGTACATTTCTATAGAAAACCTTCAAAAAATTTCTATAGAATAATTTTAAAACAATTCTATAGAAAAATTTTAAAAGATTTCTATAAAATTTTACAATTTTTCTATAGAAAAATTTTAAAACTCTTCTATAGAAAAATTTGAAAAGTTTTCTAAAGAAAAACACTTAATACTTTTTGCTCCGGGTAGTGGTACAAATCTGAGGTCCGTGTCTCACATTTAATTTTTCTATTTTTTACTGTTTGCTTTTTCGTTTGCATTGCAATTCTTCATGGTTTTCAATTCCCAAATATGTATACTGCTGTATAATGTAAACAATGTTGCCAGTCAGCTGTTTTTTCGAACTTAGTCGAACAAATTTGTTGCTTGCATTGTGAACGCCTGTTGAATTTGTTGCTATCATTGTGAACGAGCCT
The DNA here is from genome assembly GCA_963931995.1 of Phaonia tiefii. Taxonomy (NCBI): domain Eukaryota; kingdom Metazoa; phylum Arthropoda; class Insecta; order Diptera; family Muscidae; genus Phaonia; species Phaonia tiefii. Next base: position 199,065,998 of record OZ008371.1, read on the forward strand.
TAACTCTCTGGTTAGCCATAATTGGGGACACATATCGAGGCTAACTGACATGCTGACCGGGCACTGGTCAATCGGTAATCACGCAAGATGGTTGAAGCTGCCATATAATGGCTACTGCCGTGCTTGCGATGACGCATAAGAGGAGGAGACGGTGGAGCATCTCCTCTGCAGTTGTCCGGCTCTGATGAATAGACGCCTGAAGACTATGGGCCGTCCCTTCCTGCATAACCCTACCGAAATACACGAGATAGATCTAGGTATCTCCGATTAACAGGCTGACTATAGACATGGTACTTTGGACTGCCCGGAGTGACGTGATATGCACAACGGTGTCGCAAGACATTAATTGATGCTAAATAGTATCTTTAGCAGCCACGAAATTCAATCAAACCAATCAACATTATGCAGGAACCATGTATACGATTCGAATATTGTTTTCGTAAATTGCAGATCTGCTGCAATATTGTTTCGGTATTGTCTGTCACGTTTCTGTTTTCAGCAGTTTTCAACAAACACAAATGTTACAAGATATTAATCATTGGTTCGCCAACATGTAATATTTAATAGTAAACACAAAGTGTTTGGACACAAATATACTATATTTGCGACAAGCTACAAACACGTAATTATTCCATCCAAACAAAAAAAAAATACACACTTTTCAGCGTGTAGAATTGAAGCAACTCAGTGTTCCCATTGAGGCTCATCAGTATCCACATGGCTTATGAGATGGTTAATCTACTGTGTAATTTGGTTCATATACCACATCCTCTTGCATTTTCTTTTTAAGTGTTAACTTTATGCAACTTAAATATTCCAGTTGGCAATAAAATAGTTTCCTTAAGTGCAGAATAAATCCAAGTACAGAAGTTCATTTTTGTTTTATTTTACATTTGAGTAACAGAACAATAATATAATTTAAGATTGAATGAGTTTTATTTAAAGAACAGTGAGGGGTAAACACTTTAAAGTTAAACAGAAGTTTGTACAAGACAAGATTGAGGATTTGTCTAACCTAAATTTGTGGGAAACTTAAATTCAATACCGACAAATGTGGGATAACATTTTCACAAAACATCCTCTTTCCCAACCTTTGGAGTTAAGGATCAACAAAAAAATCTATCATCTTTATTGGTAAGTATCGATAAGGTCCTAATTTGTCAATGCACTGTGGTTCAGAATCCCTTTCAATCGGTCAAAATTAAATAATTTGTGATGCAGTAAATATTTTTGAGTTTATATAAAAAAACAATTGTAGATAAGGATCAATCCTTATCTACAATTTGTTTTTTATTATTATCTGAGATATAAGATGATTCAATAAGACCGCCGATTTTCTTTTATTCATAAAACCAGAGTTCGTATTTACCCCCTCCTATGTAATGAACGTTTACCCATTATCCACAGGGTATGGGGAAAATATTGGGTAGCTGCCCACGAAAATGGGAAATTTTACCCATCACGATTATCCATTACCCTCGGGGTAGTTAGCCACGACGATGGAGAATTACCCATCACGATTACACATTACCCTCAGGGTATTGGGGAAAATAATGGGTAGTTACCCACGGCGATGGGTAGTGGGTGTGGGCCCAGGGTAATCCATCCCCATTTTTGATCGAAAATATGAAACAAATATTAAAAATTCTATATCTCGAAAAATAATCGTCCAATCAGGAAAATAAACAATTTTTGAAAGTCTCTCAGGGTGTTTCATAAACTGGTCCAATTCGCTAAAATAAAAAAGTGGGTATAACTCGGAAACGGTGAGGAATTAGTGAACAAGTGTAAACAGTGAGAACTAGGATTTTCAACTAACGTTTGTGGAACCTACACTTTTAGAGGGCGGATCAATAAGTTCGTGACAAACTTCCCTCGTAGTTATATGAAATGCAACACTGCTCGCTTCAAGTACAGTGAAATCTCTCCTGAGCGGACACCTAAGGGACCATTGAAATGTGTCCGTACAAGATGGGTGTCCTCTTAAGAGATTGGGTTTATTACCTAATAATAAGTTAATATGTACAATATACATATGTAATAACAATGTAAAATATTGTGTGAGCATTTTATTTCAATAATTATTCTTTTATTGTAGTTTGGAGAGTTTTAGTTCTGGCAATAACATCCTTAAAATGCAGTCAAGTGTTGAAAGTATGTTAATATGTACGTCGCATTCAAAGCTTGTCTATATGTAGAGATGTTGTTTCTTAAATCTTGAACATCTAAAGGTTGAATTTCATCTGCTGAGGCGTCAGAATTTTCTTGAGCCTCGGTGTTTTGTTCGGTCAATGAGGATCCAGCTCTGAATTTTCTATAGTCAAATCTCCATCGACATAATAAAAATTATTTAATCTATGTCCACTGATCCCTGAAAGTCCTTTCTTCTGCATTTCGGCAATTAGGTTTAATGGCAACTCATCTTCAGGCTCAAAATAATTCAAAATTTTCATATCACCGGTAAAATATCCTATCACCGTAAATTATCAGGCATTTTGTTTTTGTGTCATTTGTTTGGTTCAGTTGTCGAAAAGTGTATAAAATAATACAAAATAAAATATACAAGTGTGTGAAAACTAAAACGAAATATGATATGACCACGTTAAATCTGCTGTTCAAACAAGCTTACTTTCTCGTAACACACTGCAACACGAAAAAATATAACCATATACGGACACCGCTACGTGATAAAAGACCAAAAAAAAAAACGACTCGTGTATCCCAGTTTTGTCCAGTCATGCACTTTTTTTATGGCCCCCCAAAGATTTGGGGCCTCGGTGTCATTTTTGAATATCTTGCAAACCATTCGGAATTTTGATTTACTCTCTGAGGGAAAGTTGTAGCTCTTGTCATAAAGATAAAAAATAAAATTCATCTTCAAGGCTAAAATCGGAAAAATAAAAAATAATTCGATTTTTTTTACCTTTTTCCCCTGTCAAAATTCAAGGAAACAGTGAACTACAAAAATGTACCTAAGATCTCAATAAACAACTTTCTAGAACATATTAACTTCCTAAGAATGATTCTTAACACCGTTTAGGTAGCGCTTAAGTAGCGTTTAGGCAGCCGCAAAAGTGAAAATTTGTTGACCTTGAGGATGAAGTTTTTTTGATTCTATATGTTCACAATTTTTGTTCTTTATGACAAGAGCTACAACTTTCCCTCAGAGGGTAAATCAAAATCCCGAACGGTTTGCAATATATGAGCCTGACAAAATGATCACTTTTTTGCAAAAATGACACCGAGGCCATAAATCTTTGGGGGCCCATAAAAAAAGTGCATGACTTTGGGTAAAACTGGGAGACACGGGTCTTTTTTTTGTATTTTATCACGTAGTGGTGTCCGTATATGGTTATATTTCCATGACTTAAAAAATTACACACAGTGTAATTATACAGTGAAAGCATTTTTTGTCAAATGCGTGTCCGCGTCCGCTCAAGAGAGAGTCCGTTCAAGAGAGAGCTACTACAATACTTTTCTTATGGCACGTTGCCGGGACTAAGTAACAGTGTCCGTCCAAAGGGGGTGTCCGCGCAATGGAGGTGTCCGTTATGGGAGATTTCACTGTACCACCTGTTAATAGACTACTGTCAAATTTTGATCAAGCTCTATCACTTACTTTGCGTTTAACAGCTGTTCAAAACATACAACCTCGTCCATTTTTTTAAAAATGGAAAAAAGTGAACATTATTTCATTAAACACTATTTTTTGCGAAAAAAAACCGTTAATCAAACCAAGGAAAAGCTTAACAAATACTATAGGGACTGTGCATCGTCGATTTTAATGGTAAAAAAGTGGTTTACTGACTTTCGATGTGGTCGCACAAGTATAATGACACTGAACGTTCTGGACGGCCAATTGAGGTCAATACACCCGAAAATGACGACAAAATCCACGATATGGTGTTGGCCGATCGAAGAGTAAAAGTGCGTGAGACTGTTGATGCCATAGGCATTTCATATGCCTGTATGGTTTCGACTTTTCATTTAATTTCATTTCTTCTTTATTCAGTCTATGGATGACAACAAATGATCAGTTGGGTTTAAGAAAACTAGCAGCAAGATGGGTGCCGCCGCGTTTGCTCTCAATTGACCATAACACACGTGTGTAGTCTTAATGGCAAAATTCCATGAATTGGGCTACGAATTGGTACCTCATCCACCTTATTTTCCGGTATTGGCCTCCAGTGACTATTTCCTATTTCCAAACCTAAAGAAATGGCTCGGTGGAAAGAGATTTAGCGATGAAACGATGAAATTATTGATCAAACATATGCCTATTTTATGGACCTCTAAAAATCCTATTTTTTTGAAGAGATACAAAAATTGGAGAAACGTTTGACTGAGTGTATTGAGTGTATTAAAAGGAGATTATGTTGAAAAATAAATTTTTTTTTGTAAAAAAAACTGTGTTTCATTCAAAAAGTCACGGCTTTATTGATCAGCCCTCGTGCATCGATTCCAAACAATTTTTTTCAAGAATCTACTTCATTTTACTAAGCGAGGAGACCGTCGTCAAAAGAAATGTGAAGTGGTCAAAACAGGGTCGCACAAGCTAACTACTGCATCAACAATCATCTATGCCAAAAGTCTTACGCTTCTGAAAGTTTTATTTAAATAAACTCCAAAGGATCACAGGGAGTTCTGAAGTGTTTCAAGTTCTACGGACCAGGGGGGGGGGGTGGAAGTATGAAGTTAACGTAAAAGCCTGTGGAGCAACGAATGAATCGAAAGCCACTTATATACGAATAGCTTTATTAATCGGTAGTCCCCGTCTTTGTGCCGAAATGTAAGCCACTGGATGTACGCTTCGTGCAATGAGTTTCTATTTTCCTTACTCGCTAGCCAAGAGTTGATTCATAACAGTTTCCTATCTACTGTCTAGCTCTAATGTGAACATGTCTGGTTTAGCCAAATACAGCCCTGATAAAATAAATGAATAAATAGTTTCCCATTACAGTCCATGAAGATGACAAGGGAGTGCTCTCACAACCAGAGATTCCTGCACTTTCTGGTTAACACTCTCTGCTTGGGACCTATAGTTTTACACCGATTACGAACTATTGTTTTGGAAAGCTTTTTCAGGCCTAATTGCTCGTTAGTGTCGCCGTCACTAAGCGAGGGGACCGGCGTCGACAGAAATGTAAGGTGGTCACAGTAGGGATCAAACCCACGATCTCATGTACAAGAGTCGAACACACTAATGATTACAGCACCGACGTAGCACACTGATATTCATGATACTTGTTAACGGCGACACCTGCTCGTCAAACGTTGGTATGTCTATAGTACACGCTGTAAAATAACGGCCTCTCTAACATATTCTCCCAAACATATTCTGCAGGAAACATGTAAATGTTTGAAACACACTTCAAACATTAATATGCTTGCAAGTCCCAAACTCACTTGTGTTTAAATGTAAACAGCATCATGTTTATTGGAAAACGTGTACAAAAAGACAGATTTTTCAGCGTGAAGTATTCGTTCACTTTGTAACCAGTGGTTGGACAAAGTTTGGTTGAAGTGTTATGAATTTAAAATCTTTAGTCAGATGATAGCCGGTGGTTAACTTTTCGTTAAGAATACGGGGGTAGAATTTTTAATTTGACAAAACATTTAGAAAAAATTGTTTAATTCGATTTTATAGATTTTTTTTTATACATATTTGTCTTTCAAATCAGAGACTATTTACCTCCGTGACTGTTCAACTTGTATTATTAAAACCAGTTCGCTTTAGCCTTTTCTGGTCGGCTTGAAATGGGAAATATGCGTTTCATGCTTTCATCAGTATCCAAATATATGGAACGAGTACAGTTTTGATATTTGAAAAGGCAAAACAAAAAAATCTAAAAAATTTCTAAATCAAAAACCAACCCAGATGTCGTCTATTAACCAAGAGTTCTTGACACCAAAGTCTGTGCCACCTTCCCCTAGTGGGCTCGGTATAAAATGAAAGCAAATGTTTAGATTGATTTGAACGAAATGAACATCAGACAGGCAGGCAGTCAGGCATTGGCTGCCTTCATTTCTTCGCATATTCGTATTCCTTTGATCATATACTACCCAAGTGTCGTCTCGTGCGCCTTTAAGGCCTTTGTGATTTGTTAAGTAAACTAAAGTTAATCCCCCAGCAACCATCGATTCACAAGTTGCATTTCCAACCTTGGAATGTGAAGGAGGTAGATGGTAGGTTCATTGTTAGTTTCACACCAAACAACTCCTGCTGAAGAATTCAGTTGCTATTGTTGTTTGTTGGTATGTTGCCGCTGGTGCAAGAAATCGTATTTTTTATTCTTTTCTCCTTTGTAAAAGGGATGGAGGCTGCAGGATAAAACAACGTAGGAAGAAGCAGCCAAAACATTAAGCTAGAAATCCATTAAAACACTTAAAAAATATACCACCAACACATCCACAAATCGGAATATTGTAAATATTATAAGGAAGAAGAAGAAGAAGAAGCAACACAAAAAACAAACATCAGGCCGAGAACTAAACCCGGTTTGGGGTTTGCTGTTGTTGCCTTGTAGCTCTAAACAAGGACACTTGATTTGTGTCTGTGTGAGTAGAAGTAAGTGTATGTAATGACATATACCGTCTGGTCGGGGTCATTCCACATAATTTCAACCTTGGCTTTGGCTTGACTGATTGTGTTTTGAGTTCGGAATCCATACCCGCTGAAAAAACGGTCACTGTAACATATTCTCACAAATATATTCTGCAGGATCCATATATATGTTTGAAACACATTTCGAATATTTATACATTTGATGCAAACATTAGCATATTTACCTGCAAATATGTATTCTTTTGCGTGGTCATCCCAAACATTCATATACTTACGTCGATGCATTCGTGTGTTTCCTCCCAAACCAACGATTAACGACTGAATGCATGAATGCAACATAAGAAACACTCAATTCATTAACACACTCATTCAGGAATATTTACATATAAATAATTGATTGAAAGAATAATGCACAAATACAATTATACACTTGCAATAACATTAAATTTGGCTGAGAACAATCTGTCTTTGAAGTAAGCAATCCACCAAATAAAGCTGCATTTGTATCAGAAACGAGGCTGTAGTTGGATCACAAATATATATATAATAAAACATATTAAAATGTAATATTGAACAGCAAACACAATGTGTTTGGAGACAAGTATACCATATTTGCGACAAACTTCAAGCACAAGTTATAGTTGCATCCAAACAAGACAAAAACATAGACTTTTCAGCTTGTGTGGTTCATACATTATAGCGCTTAGTGGTACAATACAAAGTAATTTCTCAAGACTTTCAGTCTCTTTGCCTGTAGTCCACATGTACAGTGACCCGTCATGACAGATACGATAATTGAGACGTCCGGTCTCGATAATAACAGCAGGAAGTTAGTGCGTTTCAAGTCTAGGAAGGCCACATCAGCTTAATTGTCACCACATACCTTTAGTTGTCATTAGAGTACAATTCCTCAAGAAGAGCTTGCAAGTTCTTAGAGTGACACCCACATGTTCCAGTTCCCCTGAAGCATGTAAATCCATCAATTCAATTCATTGCAGTTCCCTAGTATGCCCCTGTGGTCCGGCATCCAAATATGGGGGAATATTATGAGATCTGCGACAGCCGAGGGAAGTTCTCGTACTCAGTAAGGGAGATTCCAAGGACTTGATGGCAGCTTCCGACCTTAGTCAGAACAGTATTTGTCAGTCATTCCACTACTTCCCTATACTACAGTGATCGACATTCTTTCGCAATGGATATCTCTAGGTCCTTAGTATATACACCTACCAAAGCCTATCGTTAGGTTTTGAAACATCTGTGATAAAGTTCACGAATCTCCTATGCCCAGGGATGGGACCATTCCATTGTGATCTATCAGGCATACGAGTGTGGTACTTTTTGTCAAAGAGTAGTTCGTTCGGCGACACCTCGAAGGCCAGGCATTGTGTTGAGAATGACACTGTGTCCGAGACCATTTTCTGGCCAAAGGTTTTAGCTCCTAAGGTATAATAGCAGTAGCCGTAGCACGCTGCCTAGCTACACTGTCCCGTGGTATTAAATGTAGTATGACATTTTGTGTATCAGTCGGTATAATTCTCAATGCTCCAACGATACACATACCACGCATTCGCTGAACTTTATCCAGTATCGCGCAGTGGGTGGATTTTCATAGAGCCGTCTACCAGATGATAACACCATACAGCATTATCGGCTCAGCCCCCAACGTTTATCCATTGCCATTTTACAGATATAAAACCCATCCCACCCGCGGCATTTACATTTTTTTCACTAACCGGAGAAAACATGATCTCTTACAGCCTTAAAGGAAATTACAGCTATCACAGCCCTTTTGGCTCTATCCAGAATGTTGGGTTAGAAGATTAACTTCCTATAGGTACAACAGTAGGTACCTTATACCTTCTGCTGAAATGAACCAGTTCCGTCTTGGTTGAGTTCACCCTAAGACTATTATCCGATGACCACCTTGCGGTGGTATGAAGGGCCTGTTGAAGGATGTCCCTAAGAGTTATTGGAAACTTCCCTCTAACCGTCATTGCCACTTCATCCGCGTAGGCAAGAACCTTATCATCCACTATCTCCATATAAAGCAGAATACTATTAATGGAGAGATTCCATTGCAGATGCTACAAAATGCCACCTTGAGTCTTTCCTCTGCTGACAAATCTATTGACGTCTCCATTGACCCTAAGCTAGCCAAAATGCATATCTTTGTGCACGCTGAAAAATCTGTATTTTTTGTAGTTTAGATGCAAATATAACTAATTTGTAGCTTTTTCGCAAATATAGTATACTTGTGTCTAAACACATTGTGTTTGTCTTTCAATATTACATGTTGGAGACACAAAGAGTAATAGGTTATTTGTTGAAAACTGCTGAAAACAAAAACGGGAGAGGGAACAATAAAGAAGCAGATCTTCAATTAATGAAAACAATGCTTGCAAACGTATACATGGTTCCTGCAATATTTTGCTGGAGCCGTGTTTTGCAGCGTGTAAGAAGGTTCTGGATAAACACCCTGATATTGCTGTCAACCTCCAGAGCCGAAATTTACATTGAGCCTGGAGTTACATTGTTATATGCGGCCTCTATGTCTAGGAAAGCTACCATGGAATACCCTTTAACAGCAAGGGAACCTTCTAAAAAGCTGACCAGATCATGCAGGGCGGCGTCGGTAGATCTACCTTTGCTGTAGATGTGCTGTTAAGTAGAGAGTAGCCTGTTATAAATGTTGGCCTTGAGGTAGCTATGGACTAATCTCTCCTAGGTTTCAAGAGAATTGACGATAGTCTAATCGGTCGGAAATCCGTAGGTCCCGTATAGGATGGTTTCGCCGCTTTAGGAACGACGACAAACTTAATTTCTCTCCATTTCAAAGGTATGAAGGCATGATTGATACATGAGTTGTAGAGCCCGTTGAGCCAACGCATTAGCCTATCAGCCACCGCCTGCAGTTTGGCTGGCGAGACATTGTCCAGTTCTGGCGACTTGAAAGTTTTGATGCTTTTTTTTCCAACAAACATAGCCACATTTGGGTCACAAAAACATATATTAGAACCTATTAGTCATTGTGTCTCCAACATGTAATGTTGAAAGGCAAACACAAAGTGTTTGGACACAAGTATAATATATTTGCGCAAACTACAATATATTTGCGACAAACTATATTTATCATCCAAACAGCAACGATTTTTCAGCGTCTATGAACCACTAAATTTCACTACTAATATCAAACAACAAAAATAGGTGTATGTCGCTAAAATTGTCATTTAATGACCTGGACAGTTCACATGTTTCCCCTCATACGCAAATTATAGATGAAGGGTTCTTTTCTTCGAAAACTTCTGGTGAAATATATTACACAATATTGTTGCGATAATGCAATTCAAGTGTAATACAAGCTTGATACAAATCTATTAGTTTACCTTGTGATGAGAGTTTTATTTGTTCCAATAGTTTTATTTATATTTGAGCTGTCACTTGTACAGGGTGTCTGGTGGCAAATTTATATTATTAAAAACGATTATTTCAAAAAGTAATAAACGGTGCGGAGGGAGGGTGGCGCCGTTGGAATTATCGATTGTGCGGATTTGTTATTCACGACATTTTTGTGAAACGATGGCGGAACGATTTTGCACTGTAAATCGCATTTTTTGGAGCGACGAGGCTTAGACGGCCACGTCAACAAGCAAAACTGCCGTTACTAGTCTCCAAGAACCCGCAACCCTCGATTGAAAAATCAAAAACCATTGCATTGCCCCAGGGTAACTGTTTAGTGTGCCTAATCCACGCATGAGATAATTGGAGCATTTTTTTTCGAAAATTCTCGAGACCAGGCGACGAATGTTTAAAAAATAAAATCCGCATTTCTATTCTATCGTTTAATGCTCTTAATAAAACTTTGTGTCAATTATTATGTTTCTATTTAAGTTTGAAAATATAAATCTGCTACCAGATACCCTGTATATAGATTTTCTTCCCATCGTTGTAATTTGTTTGTCAACCACAATCTCTTAAATTGGCGACTAGACGTAATGAACAATTCAAGCAAAAGGTAGGGCGATTGAGTCGGTGTTTAATGGGTTATATAGATATGGTGGGTTGTTAGCTTTATAGTTGTGACGAATTCACCATAGAAGGAAAAGGTTTAAGAACTCGCTAAAAATCGAAGGCACTAGAAAATTCTAGTTTTTTCCACGACGAATGATTGCAAGCAGGTGGAGATTTTTGTGGAAAAGTGTAAATGACGAACATAGGTGGATCGTGTGCTCTATTTGGGTGAGGCCGAAGTGAATCTGGATTTATCGGGTAATATTGTCATAAAGAACCTCGTTTTCTTAACTGTGAATATAATGACGAAAAAAATACCAAATCGTAGAAATATATTTTTAAAAAATTTTGATATCTTTTGGTTAATGTATGAGAAATTCATACTACAAGCTTACAAGTCATGAACATTTTTCTAATTGAAAAATGGTTAGTTTTTGTTCGAAATAATAGACAATTCAGTTCAACACACACTCATCATCACTCAGTCATGCCAGTGAGTGTATGTTGATAAATTTTAGTGAAGGTGTCACGATTTTGCTTTAAAAATGGTTGAAAAGGATATATATCAATTGAAGACGAGGATAGTTGATACTCCAACGACTTCTGGTAACAATTGTTGCGCAATACGCTTACAGAACATGTGACGCTATTAGTTGTTCATATTTGTTTAAAAGAACACCAAAAATTATCCATTCAGTTGGCAATAATCCATTCAGTTCGAATGTGGTACGAAAATAATCATTTGATAAATTTAACTCAACCCAAGTTGTCGCAAGAAGTAATGTTTTATTTCTCGTTAATAAAACAAGGCTATTTTTAAGCTACGGTACGTACAAAAATGTTCTATATTTTACTTGTACAGTACAAACTTAACACTTTCCAATAACATGATAACACTATTACTCGTGGGTTATGTCTATACTTGTTTGAATTGAGATTGATTTCAATTTCGCTACAAACCGGCCATTCATACCACTTCAGCTGTTTCCAGAACAATTACATCTGTTCTCGATTGGTTCAGACTGTTGTTGTAATAGCATAAAACTTTCGTGGTGAATTGGTGTGATGTAGCTTTTTAACTTACAACGACTGCATACTTTTGGGCGTAATTAACATTAGGCAACCAAGCTGCAATATCCAACACAAACTGTTTTCTGGCATTTAGCTCTTATTTTGGCCAAATATGTAAAATATTTATTGAAACAATATTCATATATTTGAATTTATTTTATGACCGATTTTTTAGATTGCTCCTTAATGTATGACAAGTCCATAGTACAAGCTTACAAGGTCTCAAGCATTTTTCTAAGTGAAAAGTGGTTGATTTTGTTGCAATATCGTACCATTTCGGAAAGCACAATCACTAGCATGACTAGTTTCGAATTTCGTGACAAGTTCATTATCAGATGCCTAACTACTGTGCCTGAATTTTAGAAACTCTTAGAAGAAAATTTACACATGCGAATTAATATCCATTGAAACCCCCTTAAGTATCACTTCACATGGAAAAGTTCAATTATTATTTCAATTTATTTCCCACAATGCTGGGCGGACCAAATTACATTTTATGGAAAAATGTTTAGTTTCATGTCTAGTTACTCGATCTCGGGTGAAAGCCAGTAGCTCAAATTCGACTAAAATTGGTTTCCTCTAAGCCAAAAGGTTTTGTTGGAATAACTTTATCCTAAATCATAAATCACAGCATATTCGAAATCAAGAAATTTTAAGTTTCCTCTGGGAATGGCAAAATTTGGGAACTCGATGCCGAACGAAAGCAGGAACAGAGACCTAATTAAGAAAAGTTATTAAGGTACACACCGGTCTCCAGTTTGTCGCGTTTGGCGATACTCAGCTTGTATAATTACACAGTGCAACAGGAAAAAATATAACCATATACGGACACCACTACGTGTTCTGCCCTAAATCATGGACTTTTTTTATATGGGCTCACAAAAATTTGGGGCTTCGGTGTCATTCTTGCAAAAAAGTGATCATTTTGTCAGGCTCATATCTTGCAAATCGTTCTGAATTTTGATTTACTCTCTGAGGGAAGGTTGTAGCTCTTGTCATAGGGAACAAAACTTGTGAACATATAGAATCAAATCGAATTTTTTTTTAAAGTTTTTTGCTATTTTGACCTTGAAGATGAAGTTTTTTTGATTTTATATGTTCACAATTTCTGACAAGAGCTTCAACTTTTCCTCAGAGAGTAAATTAAAATTGGGAACGATTTGCAAGATATGAGCATGACAAACTGATCACTTTTTTTGCAAGTAGATCAAAATTCCGAACGGTTTGCAAGATATGAGCCTGACAAAATGATCACTTTTTTGCAAAAATGACACCGAGGTACCAAATCTTTGGGGGCCCATAAAAAAGTACATGACTTTGGGCAAAACTGGGGACACGGGTCTTTTTTTGGTCTTTTATCACGTAGTGGTGTCCGTATATGGTTATATTTCCATGACTTAAAAAATTACACACAGTGTTATTTGTCAGAAACATCAATTTGTGACCGCGATGAAAGAATCATCGCATAGTGTAATCAACGAAGAGATCGATTACTAAATCAGTGGTCTTTTTTGGGCCTAAATATTGTGGAATTACCCTATCGAACATGAAAAAGTGGTGTCTGTACAAATCACCCGTTCCAGTTAAATTTTATTCTGATACGCCCCATCGACACTTGCAAGGACTTTATATAAATCCAAAAAAAGGCAAGAACTTAAACAAAAACAAAAAACAGCAGCAAAAACCCCTTGAAAATGCATTTCCTTACTTAATGGTGACATAGAGATGAAGCTGGTACTAAAGCTAAAACAGAATCGGAATCAGAAGCTGCATCAGCATCAGCATCAGCATCAGCATCATCATCATCAGCAACAACAGCTGAAACTGCATAATATTTCTTATGTTTCACTTGAAATTGTTATTGATATTGAAATTGCATACAGTACTCCCCTGTACTTCACTCCCATCCACTCCACTGCCCTCCACTCCATGCATTTTCTATCCTTCCTTGTCTAAAAGCCACACATATTATGATGTGATGCAAGAAGTCGACTTGTTGGTCGCTGTGACAATAAAAAGGGTATCAAGGATGACTGGACGGACAAAATGTTATAACTGCATTAGTTGTTAAAACAGGATGCAAAAAAAAAACAAACGCCGAGGGTTATTGTCATCAGACTAGTCCGCATCATCTTCATCATCGATGATGGTGGTGGTTGTAGTGCAGGACACCAGTTTGGGTGAAGGACATTCCATGGTAGAATGAGTGAGTGAGTGCTGATTTCTCTCGCTGTGTTTGTATCAAATATTTACACTAAAATGACTTTGTCCTGAAATTGATGATGATTTTTAGGATTTTTAATGCTTTTGGAAACACAAAATGCAATTTGCAATGGATTTTAAGAATGGTTGGGGGGGGGGGGGGGGGTCAATAATATAATTTTCCACAAAAAAAAATAATGGATTTATTTATCTAATTTTGTGGCGATTACTTTTGATTTATGCCAAAGATCTACTCCAACTCTTAAAATATTAAAGTGAAACCTATTGAAAAGGACAACGAAGGATATTAGGTTGTTTTAAGATCCTTTGTGTAGAAATTTTAAGTGAGTCCTTCAGCGATAAACATCAATACCCAACCTAAGATCTAAACTTTTTTCTAAACTTTTTGAAAATGTTTGTTAGAATCTATCTAAGAATGTGGGTTCAATCCCCGCTGCCTTGCTTAATTTCTTGCAGCGACATTTCGACGGCGACATTATCGGGTAATTAACCTTGAAAAATCATAACCGTTCGGAGTCCGTGTAAAACGGTAGGTCTAGATAAGTGAGCCTAAAAATTAAAAAGCTGATTACACTGTGACACAAATGAAAGGAATTTGTTTCCGGTCTCAACTAAACCAAAAAATTGTGAAAGTACTTGGACGTGGTATCATAAAACCCCGCTCGGTTTTGCCCCTATACGTAAACTTTTTCTACAGGCCGAACAAAATTTTGGATTTGGGTCACGGCTCTATTTCAGATTTTACTTCAATAAATCCTAAACAGCTGAAAATATTGCATTACAACCTTTGACAGTATTGTAGCTATTATCCTATTTCACAATTCCCTCGAATATATTTCGAAGGAAAAGTACACTGTTAATCGATTATTTCACGAAACGTCATGAAAAATTGCACATATTTGTATATTTTGACATTTCTTGCCTGTCCTATATTTTCAAGGTATATAAAGGCGATTTGGAAACACAGTAATTTGTTGAGCCTCCCTTGTAAAACCTTCCTAGGGCAACGTAGTTCCCATAATCCAAGGGACAAAGCTTGTTGATCGGTAAAACTCAATGGGTTATTTGATTTTTGTATGAGGATAACTGAGTAGGTTCTTTTCAAAACTTGACTATTCCACTTTCAACAGAACTGATTTTTTATTTTTCTTTGTTTGGTAACATTGAAATGAAAACTCAGCGAAAAAAATTGCACCAAAACTCAATAATTACACCGAAAAAAAAGTATAAAAGCTATTTTCGTCAAAAGTTGCATTCCTAAAAAACTATTTTCTCAAAATGTGCAAAAAGTGGAATAATCAAGTTTTGAAAAGAACCTTACTTACTTACTTATCCGGTCTCGGACAACCCCGGGGGGTCAGGGACCTTACAAAACGAAGATAACATATTTCGCCAACCAGTTCGATCTTTTGCTTTATTTCTCCAGTTGGCAATACCAAGTGTACGCAGGGATTCGTCAACCTGATCTCTCCAGCGGAGTCTTGGTCTTCCTATTTCCCGCCTTCGCTCGAGTTCGGTATCGAAAAGCCTTCGCGCTGGTTCATCTTCATCCATTCTACTGACATGGCCTAGCCAGCGCAATCGCGTTATCTTGATCCGCTTAACTATGTCAATGTCAGGATAAAGCTCATACAGCTCATTATTCATGCGTCGCCGATACTCGCCGTTGTGCACTATAGGGCCATACATTTTTCGGAGTATTTTTCTCTCGAAGACTCCTACAGATGTTTCGTCTGCTCGCGATAGGACCCAGGATTCTGCGCCATAAAGCAAGACAGGTAGAATGAGAGTCTGGTACAGCTGGACTTTTGTTACTCGAGAGAGGGCTTTATCTCTAAAGTGCTTACTTAGCCCAAAATAACATCTATTCGCAAGCACAATTCTCCGCTTGATCTCAAGGCTGACGTTGTTGTTTTCCGAGGTATATAAATTCGTTCACCACCTCGAACTTATAACGGTTGTCAACGTTCACGCTTTGGTCTAATCGCGTGGAGGCCCTGTTCGTTGAAGCCATTAATTATGTCTTGTCCTCATTTACCGTCAGACCCACTTTTGCTGACTCCTTCTCAATTCTCGAAAAAACCGCAGTAACTTCTCTAATTATGCGCCCAATGATATCTATATCATCAGCATACGCGAGCAGCATGTGACTTTTGCTGCTGATGGTTTTATTCATGTTGACTGCAGCTTTTCTCATAATGATGTTAAGATGTTAAAGAGATCGCACGATAGGGTGTCGCCTTGTCTGAGGCCTCGCTTAGTTTCGAAAGGTTCGGTAAGATCCTTACCAACTTTCACTGCGGATTTGGTGTTCGTCAAGGTCATCCTGCAAAGGCATATGAGTTTTGCAGGAATACCAAGCTCAGACATTGCTTCATAGAGTTTCTCCCGTATCGGGCTATCGAAGGCCGCTTTATAATCGATAAATAGATAATAGGTGTCGATTTGTTTTTCGTGTGTCTTCTCCAGGATTTGGCGTAGCGTGAAAATCTGGTCAGTTGTCGATTTTCCAGGCCTAAAGCCACACTGGTATGGTCCAATCAGGTCATCGATAATTGGTTTTAGTCTTTCGCACATTATACTTGATAGAACCTTATATGCTATGGATAAAAGGCTTATTCCACGGTAGTTGGCACAGATACTCTGGCCACCTTTTTTTAAATATGGGACATAGTACATTGAGAGTCCAATCGCCGGGCATGCATTCATCTAACCAAATTTTGCTAATGAGCTGATGCATGCACCTTATCAGCTCATCGCCGCCAGCCTTAAACAGCTCCGCCGGTAATCCATCGGCTCCTGCGGCTTTGTTGTTCTTAAGCCGGGTAATAGCTGTTCTGACCTCGTCTTGGTTAGGAGGGGGGCAATCGACGTCGTCGTCCAAATTGTGATCGATTGTCGCATCGTCATTGGATATCTCAGGTACTAGTAGCGCGGAGAAAAGCTCTCTCCATATTCCCAACATGCTCTGCACATCTGCGACGAGATTTCCGTCCTTGTCTTTACAGAAGGGGGGCCCTGAACCTGCTCAACTTTAAATCAGCATGATTTATGCGACACAGAGACGAGCGAGGGATGTGCAACTACAAAGAACGGCGACGACTGGGTGTCGAGGATGACCTCTCAGCGATGACCTCTACAGCCTGAATGTTTCATCTGACCGGCACGGACCACGTCGGCCTTGATGCTTAATGATGCTTAATGATGTGGTTTCAAGGCGCTCTTTCACTCGATATTTTGCACGATACGCACATTGCGTTCTCACAATTAAGAACATGTTTTGCTGCACGATAAAGGCGTGTTGTGGTGGCGAGGCACAAATTCAATTGGATTGTCGCTTCGAACGCGGGCTGATCTGAAAACAAAAGAAATAATCATAGGGTTACCAGATGCGGAAGGTTCACCCCATAGAATAATACATACATAGATAAACTTATTCTCTCATCTGACGTTTCATTTCACACTCTTTGTCGTAGGTTTTTGGAAATGATAGTAATTAAATTTAAAATTAACTTACACCAGGTGGAGTTACAAAATATGTTCACTTAACTTTTTCATGTCGTTTTGGTGTAGAACTGAAAAATTTAACTGTTACATTTAAATAATATTAATACTTAAAATTATTTAAAGACCATGTGTCATTATTTTCTTGCTTAATACTTTTTATTTTATTCCCAGGAAACACAAACAGAATGCAAAGCAACAGACACACGTAAATACATACACTTTTATGTTCATACATACGCTACACAAGTTCACACAATTTTCGTTGCTCTCTCGCTATCTCATTTTAATATACGCATAAAAAAATGGTTTCCCATTACATTCCATGAAGGAATTTGGGAGAGCTTCTCACAATCAGTGAGCTGCGCGCTTTCTAGTTTTATACTCACCGATTGGGACCTACAGTTTTTACACCGATTCCGAACGGTATTTTGAGAAGCTTTTTCATGGCTAAATACTCGATAGTGTCGCCGTCACTTAGCCAGGTGGCTGCCGCCGAAAGAAATTTAAGATGGTCAGAGCAGGGATCGAACCCAGGTTCTCATGTACAAGAGGCGGGCACACTGCCCATTGTACCATCGACGGCCGTATACGTATAACCACGCCAATATTCTGTTTGCTCTGAGAGTGCTCCGCACCCACATTTTATTGACTTACCTTTCACAATAATACAAAAAGGCGTTCAATCATATGATGACATTTAATTTAAATAATATTAATACTTAATAACACTTAAAAATATTTAAAGACAAGTGTCATTATTTTCTTGCTTAATACTTTTTATTTTATACCCACAAAAAACAAAGAGAATGCAAAGCAACAGGCACATGTACATACATACATTGTTATGTTCGTTCATACCCTATACAAGTTCACACAATTTTCGTTGCTCTCTTGCTATCTCATTTTTATTATACATACGTATTACCAGTTCATTATTCTCTTTGCTCTGAGAGTGCTCCGCACCTACACAAGACAACTATTCGCTGCCGCTACATCAGTGTGTGTTTTTTCGCAGTCTGACAATCTGTGTTTCGCAGTCAGACAAATCTGTGTTCTATATAGGGGTGGGCCACCCTTATCATTAAGGGGTATGAAGAATAGATGTTGGGCGATTCTGAGACCTACCCGATATGCACACAAAATTTCATACAAATCGGTCCAGCCGTTTCGGAGGAGTTTAACGCCAAACAATTTGTGAGATCGCTGTCGGACAATCTGTGTGATCGCAGTCGGACAATCTGTGTGATCGCAGTCGGACAAACCATAGAGTAAATCATACTAGAGAGAATATTTGGCTCATCTGACGTTTCCTTTCACACTCTTCTTGATGCGGTCGGCGTGATAGAGAGATGTTTGACGAAAAGTGACATACAGCAGGTGGAATTACAATAAATTCTTGCTTTAATTTTTCATGTCGTTTTGGGGAAAACCTGTGAAATTTAAAAGTGTTTTAAACTTTTTTAATTGGCTGTTATTGAAGGCATACATTTTGGTTGTATTTAACACAATAATTTTAACACACAAAACGAAATGCCGTTGTTGGTATTTTGTTCGTTGTTTTGAACCATTGCCTCTATCTGGTATTAGTAATGCAATTCGTTTCAACATCGAACGCAAGTATCACACCAGGCCAAATGCCATAAATTTGGTGACAGAACTATTAGATCTACTACAAGTATTATTCTATGGGACAAACTGTATTTGGATATGTTCACTTTGTGAATTTAGTCCCTACCCGCGCCTATAGATGTTAACACAACAAAAACAGAGAAATATATAGTCGTCAAGTCTAATATATTACTGTCCATGTTCGCAGCGGAACAAATTGATGTTTTTACAGTAAAAATTCACTTTTTAGATATGATCAATATTGCCAACTCTCAGAAAATTTCTCAAAAAGAAAAGAGGTTTTTAGTGAAAAATATAGTCGTCTACAGTGATACTCGTATATTGCTTGCTAATATCGCAGCCATATGATGTTGCTCAATATTTTTCGTGCAAACAAAGTTAATACCAGCCTTTAGGGATCAATTTGAATTTAAAAAGTTCTTTAAATTTAAATTATCACAATCCAATTCTTAACACATTCAGTTAATTATGAATTTATAATTGTGAATTTAACATTTCATAAAGCCAATGATATAATTTACAAAAGCTTTTAATTAAACTTACATTTACATTTACACAAAACCTCAAAATCATAGTAGAAGTTGAGCTGCAGCCGACCTCCATCTAAAAACTAGGAAGCTGTCAATTATTCTCACAAAATAACACATAAATAATAAACGAAATAATTAATATTTGAAAGGGGGATGGAGAAGGAAGGAGAGGAGAGCGCCCAACTGCTGCCACTAACTTTAAAAGCATTCAGTATCAGCCTCACCACAGGACCCTTAAAAACCCACCACCATTCTGTTATGCCACCTCAACTATAATCATCGTCATTATATCCTTTAAAGTCCTAATGAAAATGAAAATCATTATTTGAAGTAATCAACTTTTGAGATTTTTATATTAGAACCGTGTGTTTCAACTTCCGTCATAACGTACAGAGCAGCAAAATCATTATTTGCGAGAAATTAGTATCGAAAAAGCTTTAAATATGGAGTCATGCCCGGGATTGGAGAGGGGTAGTGGCGTGGCGTGGCTTGTGACATTTGTTGGCATTTACAGAAACGAAACAGTCGAAAAAGCAAAGTTATAAAACAAAAGTTCGCAAATAATTATGAGGAAATTAATGAACTGTTGCCGTTAGGCCAAGAAAAGGATATTAATGCCAATAGGCATTTGGAAATACAACAGGGCGACAAAAGAATCCAGGTTGGTACAGTGTACTACAGTGGATTCGAATTGGAAGTAATTTCAATTTTTGTTAAATGGTTTGTATTTAAAAGACAGACGTTTTATAAAAGGGGAGATTTACTTATGTACGCTGGAGAAATACATTTTTGAATATGTTTACTTATTATTATAGTATCTTAACAACGAACCATATGTATATATGTTTGGAATAGACACAAACATTGGTGCATTAGTAACAGGTAACATATTGTTAAGGTAAAAATTCTTTACATTTTTGGCTTAACTAACATTTAACTAACTGCAGTATTTCAAAGTAAAATTAGAATGGCAACAAACAGTTTATGATGTATATTGCAGCTTGATTGGATAACAGTTTGAATCATAATGTTAATTACGCCCTAAACTTAGGTCGTCACTGTAAGTTGAAAAGCTACCACATGCCAACTCACCACTAACGATTGATGATACATAGATAAATAAAAACCATAGACGACTCATTTGCTTATTCGCCATCTTCACCAGAGGGCACATGCTGTTTCCGTACGACCAGTTTTCACTCGGATGCGACGAAAAAGCACTCAAAAATTATTTTTATTTCGATTCTGTTGTTTATATTTTGAAAATAGAATATAAATAATAGAAAAGCATATCGCTTTTGATATTTGTTGACAATACAAAAGGCAAGAAAGCATGGTTATATAGTTTGTTCAATAGTTTTTGTTTCCAGGGAAATTTGGTCATATCCACCACTCCGGCGCCATCTAGAAAATTTCCCTTTTCTTTATAATTCACCACGTATCTTTCTTTCTCCTCGCAACAGCGCCATCTGTTACTCGATTTTTCGAAAATATTCTTGTTGATATCATCATAGATAAATAAAAACCCATAGATTGTTAAAGATAAGTGATGGATATGAGAGTAAGTGGTGGATATGGGCAATTTTCCCTGTAAACGAAAACTATTGAAAAAAAACTGTATAACCATGCTTTTTGCCTTTTGTATTGTCAACAAATAACAAAAGCGATACACTAATAAAAGTCGTAAGTCCGCCTTTGTCCTTTGCAGAAGATGTCCCGTCCTATTCTCATCCCTAGATCCCGTCTGATCTCCTCGATCAGTAGTATTCGGTAGCGCATCGGGCCTATTTATCTGTACAGGAACGAGATCGGGAGTCTAGTATGAGCCGACAAGGACCGATACACACTCGAACAGCCTATTATTAGCAAGAAAGTCCGCCATATTGTTCCCAGTTATGCCATTATGGCTAGGAATCCAGCAGAGTCTTACTTTATAGGGAGTCAGTGAGGCTAGGGCCTGAGTGCTCTCATATACCACTCTTGATTTGCACAGATTTGAGCTGATCGCGTTGAGGGCAGTCTTGCTGTCCATAAATATCCCAATGTCACCAGTGGTTAATGGACCCAGTTTGTGCACCTCATCTACCGCTCTCTTGATCGCAAGAATTTCGGCCTGAAAGACACTACAATTCACATCCAGTCCAAGGGATGGATATATTTGAAGGTCTTGGCTGTAAATTCCCGCCCACGTTCAAGTATATATTTTGGATCCGTCAGTGAATATGATGAAGGAATCCTATCCATCCAGTCGCCCCTATCCATCATAATCACCTTCGGCCCAGCTGGGAATATACGCATCGGCAACATGTAAACCGATGTCCCTGCAAGATAGCCTCCTTGATCGACACTATCCATTCCCATGAGGACAGTTGCGTGATCAGACGAAAATGTTGACAGACCCAATTATCTAAGGCTAATAGCACCTCTAGCCGCACACCTTCTGACAAATATGTCGAGAGAGGTGACACCGAATATGATCTTCAATGCCGCCTAAGGCGAGCTTCTGCTAGCTCCACTGATGTACATAGCCGCCGTCCTTTGCACCTTGCCTAGTAGATTTAGATTCCTACTTTTAGCCAAAGCCTTTCACCACACCAGGCCGTGTAGAGCCAGTAAATGGTCCTGGGACTGAGCCCCCAGCTCTTGCCTATGGAATTGCGACAGGCGTATAGCGCGTTCATTCCCTTCTTCATCCTTTCGTCGATATTCCTACTCCTATTTAACTGTTGCTCCAGGACAGTACCGAGGTATTTAGCTTCGGAGGATAATGTCGGCTGCACACCGCTTAGCCTAGGTAGTCTAAATTCCGAAATGTTCCTTCTTTTCCTGAATAATACCAACTTCGTCTTTTGGGGGTTTAATCTTCTCCCACAGCTCTCGGTCCAGGCAGATAGTTTTCCCAAAGAAGTTTACAATACATCACTGATGGTGGTCCAGTCCTTTTCCGCGATGAGAACGACAACATCATCGGCGTATGCCACCACCTTTAGTCCCTCTCTGTAGAAATCTACGAGAATATCGTTCGCCAATAGTAGCTACAGTAATGGCGACAAGACACCTCGTTGCGGAGTGCCACAAGTAGCGAGTTGAGATCATGCCAATAGATGAATTGATCATGCGACTCCCAAGCATGTGTTCAATCCTTGCAACCACAAAATTCGTCACTCCCAGTCTAACGAGTGAGCTCTTGATCGCGCTAGACGATATATTGTTAAAAGCACCTTCAATGTCTAGGAAGGCACTCAAAGAAAAGTCCCCATAACCCAAGTTGCGCTCAGTATATCAGACAACTTCATGCAGGGCACTTTCCTCCGATCAACCCTAAAGGTAGTCATGCTGTCCCCCGCTTAGCTGTCCCGGGCTAATCCTGTTCCTAATGTGCAGGTCAACAACTCTCTTCAGAACTTTCAACAGAGAGGCTGAGAGGGTGATTGGTCTATACCCGATTTGGGTATAGCATTTCAAGGTTAGCTCTGTATATGTCCATCAAATGGCGAGCAATGGAACCCGCGGATTTCTGAAGCATTATCGGCAGGATACCATCAGGCCTAGGCGACTTCTGAGCTTTCAAGCTGTTTATGGCCCAAAGAATCATTGGCGCATCTATCACCTCATTTATCTCTTCCATGTGAATGTGGTTGGATACCAAGGTAATTGGAGCATTAATGGCCATGTGCTCAACATCGACATAACATGGAAATGTTAGATTCAGATTCGCTCATGCTGTTTCCGTACGACAATTTTTCTCACGGATACGACGAAAAAGCACTCAAAATTTGTTTTTAATTCGATTCTGTTGTTTGAATTTGAAAATAAAATGTACTTATAAATAATTGAAAAGCATTTCGCTTTTGATATTTTTTGAAAATACAAAAGACAAAATAGCATGGTTAAATAGTTTTTTCAACAGTTGTGGTTTAGAGGTAAATTTGCAAATTTCCACCATTACTGCGCCATTTAGAAAATTTCCCTTGACTTTCATATTCACCACATAGATTGATTTCATCACCTAGGGTGTTTCTATCACATATGATAGCACCTAGTGGCAGTACTTTACAACGCCTGTGCAATATCTCGCTATTTCCTTTATCTATGATCGAAAGACGTCAATGAACGGTGGTGAATACTAGTTACTTACTAACCAGCGCCCTGGTTTTTTTTATAATTTCTATGAAATTATTGTCTTGCTCCACTGTAGCCGATCAATAATGTTAAAGTGGATTAAATGCAATAAAATGTGTGAAAGGCCCCGGGAAGCATATTCAATTTTTTACTGCAATTTATCAAGAATATTTCGATTTTATGTTATTGAAATGTTTGATAAAATGAAGTGATATTTGTTGTAATTTTTAAAGATTTATAGCAAAGATTTCAAACGCCGTTCATGCTATTTTTGTTGTTATTGTTGTGATAAATATTAGTACAAGGATGCCATTGTTGGGGCTTTGGTGTTTTTGTGGCCACAACATTCTAACCGACCAATTCAACCGCTGAACATTAGGACTAACAATGACGCCCTGCCCCCAAACGCAACTACTATGCACAACCACAGGTTGATACAGAAGGACGGTTGGATGGGCAAGGACAGTCAAACACAAGGTAGGTGTACTAGGTTTAAAGTTACATAGACAATCAACACTTTGCCACAATCTACCCACAATAAGAGTTTCCCTTTTAGCCTGCGTGTCCCAACAACAACTACGGAAAAATTACATTCATATAAATTTTGTTGTATTTTACTGTTGTTGTAATACAGGAATACAATTCCTACACACGTTGCAGGGATCGCAACAAAAGAACGAAGCTGAGCGTAAAATAAAAAAAGAAATAGTATATTCATTGAAATAAATATTACAAATACTAATACCGACAAAAAAAAACAAAAAAAAAAACAGTGATAACCACATGGAAGCTCTTTGCATCCTCCTCCGCCAAATGCCACCACAAATTGTGGCACTAAGGCCTAACCAAGCCAAAGGCAACATATCATCGAGCCGGGTAGGAGGTAACGACACCCAACCAACAAGTCACTGTAGCGTATTATTACAAGCTGCAAATTGTTTAGTTGAATGTTGCCAGGATTCGAACCCACAAATCCACGGCCTATCCACCCACACCCACTCATAGGGAATCACTTACACATTTACACTTATACTACACACTTGTGCTTACACACCGGATATACTAGGATATGATTGCAAATGTTTTTGTTGGTGGTATTTGTGGTGGTATTATTGTTGCTGGGATTGCACATTAGGGTGTTCCGTTGGACAACAAAATTAATTAATAATATTCAAACGACGGGGAAAAATGTATACCCCGTATTCATAACTAAAAACTAGCCATCGGTTGTCATCTAAATAACGATAATTCCTTCGTAACACTTCAGCTAAAGTAAGTCCAAAGAGTGACTAGGAAGCGGAAGAATACTTGCTAACCTTTAACCCTTTGACGACCACACATTTTCCACCGAAGTGATATAATGTTTTTGATTATTTTCGTGATCTATGACTTAATACTAGCTACGGCGCAGCCATTGGCACCAACAAGTTTTTTCATTGGTAAATTTTTTTTAATTTTATCTAAAAGGCGAACATACTTGCTATACATTTGTTCGATCCATGGAAACACGTTGACCTTAAATTGTTTAAAAGATAAGGTATGGACTAAAAACGTACCTTTCTCCTTCCCCCACGTGCGCCACTTTTTCAACGCGTTGCAACTTTTTGAAATAAGATCAGTTTTTTTCCCAATTTAAGACCCATAGGGGTCAAATCGGGACAGTTAGAGAAATAACGCCTACTACACTATTGTGGCCCCTAGCCTCTTCTATAAATCACCCATGGATACATTTGCCTTATCTCATGCCCGAAAAATTATAGGTCTCAAAAACCCTAAGGCAAACATACTTGCTTGTGGTCGTCAAAGGGTAAACGAACACTTTTTCCTAACAACTAACAACAATCATGAGTACTACGGTTGCATTTGGCTAAAACAGATATATTCATATTATAGTTAGAGTTGTCTGTTTACAAGGAAAACGAAAATCTCAGAGTCCGATTCAGTTAAATACTTAGGGGTAATCTTAGATCGGAAATTGAATTGGAAGCAACACATAGAGGACAGGGCCATTAAGGCCTGTAGATGTTAGGAATGGCTATATGATCCACATGGGACTCAACCCGGAAATACCGCACTGGCTCTATAGAAGCGTAATTAGGCCAATACTAAGATACGCTTCTGTAGTATGGTGGACGGCAGTTGAGAGGAAATGCAATATCGCGATACTGCAGAGGATTCAACAAATGTGCTGCATTAATATTAGCGGAGCAATGTGGGCAACCTATACAAGGACCATGGAAACTATTGTATGTTTCCATCCACTAGAGATTAGGATCCAATTCGAGGCAGCCCTTAAGTCGAAACACCAACGGAAAATGGAGGCTTTGGCCGGTGGCACTCAAGACCCGAATGAATCCGTCCGAATACCCGAGTTAAGGGATAAGGCAAATATTGTGACTATAGCGCCATCTAGAGACGCCTTGGAGGATTGGATCTTGGCACAAACACCAAGTGGGATCCGCCGTTACACGATGCGATACGCTGTTACAGGATGGCGATGGGGAAAGCTCGGGTTTAGGATTCTTCATTGGAAATCCGGCAACCGAAACCCACCTTCCCCTCCCGGATCACAATACGAACTTTCAAGCGGAAGTTGGGGCGATTACGGAGTGTATCAAATGATATATCTTCATCAAATTAAATCCCTTGCCAGAGACAGAAATCGATGGAGAGATTTCATTGACGCCCTATGTGCTGCTTGAACCTTTAATTTAAACTATAAGTATATAGTGTAATACCGTTTTATATTTTTATATTCTGTGTAAAGAAATAAGTTCATTTGCAATTGAATTTATTTCTCTTTTCTTTGGTGTACCAATAACATTTCGCAGTTTGTGGAAAGAGATGTAATATCGTTGCCTATTTCTCGATTATTCCAGAAAGTTCATTAGCCAATCCATCAACCATTCGTGGTGAGATCGTAAATGGTAGCTTTGAAACTACAGACATGATCCAAAGATAACATCGGGTGATTTTCTTGCTATTTAGGTTTTGAAACACGAAGGCGAATTTTCGGTGAATGGGCCTTAGATAAGCTGATCATATTTTTTTTTGATCGATAAATTGTGTTTAGGATGCCAGATTTAAGCCCAACAAAAAAGTACATCGAGAGTACAATTAAAGAAAAAAAGTACACTTTTCCAAATCATAATATTCAGCATAGAAAAGTAAAAATTTAAATTATTAAGAACTAAAAAATTTATAAATTAAAGAAGAAAGGAACAACCTAAAGGAGCACAAATATTTTTGTAATGAATATTACAACTATCAGGTGTTTTACATTTATTTTTAAAAAGTATAAGTATTCCATATCATACATGGGGTTTTTTAATTTGCATTCAATTTTAATTTGCATTACTTTATCTAATGCAAATGCAAAAGAATTACCATTGTTCACAATGACAATATAAAACTTTTGAATTTGCTTTGATCAGGCAAGGCAAATGCTGGTTGTGGAATCGGATGCCAATTGTAGTGAAATATGGGAATGCTTTTAATTGTTTTAAATTTGTTTCACTGCTGGCAATTCCGTTTTTAAAGTATTTTATATGTAGAGGTTTGTGGCTTCAATAGGTTTTGCCTCGTAATACTTTCCAATTCATAAACCTGTACTGTATAAAATAGTTGAAAACCAAAAGTGTCGATATGAAGGAAATACGTTGAAAATAAGTACAATTGCCAATGGTATTGATTTTTTTTGAATTTTCATTTCGAATGGTAATTCAAATTAAATTACAAATTATAATTGCCATATAATTAATTTGCCCCATGTACGTTCCATATTAAAATTTTTTAAAACTGAATATTCTTGTATTAATTATTATATTATTAAAATTATTATATTACTATTATATTATTATATTATTAAAAGCCCAATTTTGTCACAAATTTTCCGAAATGTCGGCCGGTATCTCACCAATGACACATGTTATGTTGTCTTCCAATGTATTAATTGTGGTTTGCTTGTCCCTATAGTCAAGAGATGTCACGTGCCCCACAACAAATAGTCTAGTAGTGTCAATTCGCATGAACGAAAGCGGCCAGTTGAGAGCGTCACACCTTAATATTAATTGCTCCCCAAACTCGCCTCTCAAGTGCACGCGATAGCACTGCGATTATTGAAACCACTTGTCAACCTAGTCCACTACTTCCATTTTGGACAAAAAAATGTTCGTGATCATCGTACGATACCTCGGTCCGTTTATAAAAGTTTAAATAAAAGGTTCACAAAGAACATAAGGGCGTCAAGGAATTCTCTTCATCGATTTCTATCTTTGACAAGTGATTTAATTTAGTTCCATGATAGACGAGTTTGTTTATATTCCTTCTCTAGGCACTACTTCCACGTATTTGGCCTTCGATACCCCTTCTGGTTCCATTCAAGTGCCGCTCTAGCACCATCTGATGTTGGGCGCCTAAGTATGTGGCCGATCCAAGCCCGTTTTCCTCTACGTATATCCAATTTATTAGGACTGTTGCATGTACGTTGCTTGACAACTTCGTTAGAAATTGTCTTGCGCCAGAATTTGTCTCATACAACGACTAACCAACATTTGGACAAGACACATCCTTGTCTAACTCCCGCAGATGTGGTGAAAGGTTGGCTTTCATTTACATTAACATTAACTATATACCCTGCATCTCTGTGCAGTTCACGGCTCATGGACCCTATCATGTCCGGTATACCCTTTTTGGTCAATGTGGATTACATTAAGTTTCGAAGTACACAATCAAATGCTTGTTCGAACTCTACGAAAAGTAGATATAGAGGCGAGTGTAGTTCAACTGACTGTTCTATGATTATACGGAGTGTGTTCACGTGGTCGGCACACGAACAACCAGGCCTGAAACCTGCCAGCTCCTTCAGCACAATTTTCTCCACCACCGACCAGATCCGCAGAAGTAACGGGATTTTCAATAAGAGCGCTACAAAAGGTTTTAGATACCAATGAAATTCTTTATTCCTGTAAAAGTACGTTCGAAGCCATTATGTAGGGAACTCGATTTCTTTTGCATGGCCAACACGGGCACGCTTGCAGAAGTCCAGACGCTGAACCCAATTTTCGACGGTTTTCAAGCATAAATCGGCCGATACTGCTGCAATTTCACGTTCGATATTCGTACGAAGTTCATCAATCGTCGCTGGCTTGTTGGCATAGACCATGGACTTGACGTAGCCCCACAGGAAATAATCTAACGGCGTCAAATCGCACGACCGAGGCGCCCAATCGACTAGGCCATTTCATGAGATAACACGTTCACCAAACTTGGTTTCCAATAAATTGATTGTGGCATTCGCTGTGTGGCTTGTGGCGCCGTCTTGTTGGAACCACATGTCCTCCAAGTCCATATTATCCAATTGGGGCCAAAAATATTCGGTTATCATTGAATGGTAGCGATTCGAATTCACAGTAATGTGCCGGTCTTGATCATCACGGAAGAAGTACGGCCCAATGACGCCGCCGGCCCATAAACCGCACCAAACCGTAATTTTTTCGGGATGCAATGATGACTCATGGATTACGTGTGGATTGCTGTCTGACCAATAACGCATATTTTGCTTATTATCGAAGCCCTTCAGCCAGAAATGAGCCTCATCGCTGAAGACCATAAATTGGACGTAGCGCTTTTAAAGTTGAGGCCACTGACTCCAAATTTTGGTAATAAATTTTAATAATTTCGACTCGTTGTTGGCTCGTATATGTTTCCATGATGAAATGGCAAACCTTACTGAAGAGAAATGTCAAAAGAGCGGGAAAAGATATGGCGTCGTTTGCTGTCCCTATCGATTTACTTTTGTAGCGTCTCTGTTGAAAAACCCGTTATAAGGACTTAAATTTATGTTGATATAAAATTCAAATAACTGCGATTTCAACGCATCGGACTTGGGGAATCGCTTGGAATTTTGGCGGCTGAGGACGGAAATATCTTGATCTGTAGAGTTGTGTCTGACGAGGCCCGATTTGATTTTAATGCCAATGTTAACTAATCCATGAGACTGGATGTTACAGCTGGAGTTACATTGAAGTGTGCAGCTGTATTGACGGGCCATAAAATTTCGAATAAAGTTACAAATATTCAAATATTCAATTATTGAACTATTTACACTGTTACGAATAAGTAAAAGCTTTTGCTTGCTGTTAATGACTCTACTAACAGTATGTAAATAACAGGCTGTTAGTGCTGCTCCTGAAAGTATGCATTGTAACAACGTACCAGCTCGCTAAACCAGTAGCATGAATTCACCTCAATAAAGATAATTCTCCGCCATTCGAGATGGTTCTACAAAGATAAGCAACAACAACAACGTCTAGAAGGTTCTTGAATTCGCTAAATATACCTTCATTTGAGTATGGTGAGTTGGTATAAATAGCGGAGGTCTTTGGAATGGAGAGTTCAGTTTGTGATTAAAACGCGAATTGATAGTAAAGTATAAGACTTATTAAAGTGGTGTAAATAAACTAAACTGTTGTACTATATAAGTAAAATAAAAGGAAGTTAAACCGTTGTAATTATCGTAATTTAAAACGAACCTTGTTTTGTTATTGGGAATAAAACAACGCAAAAAGGACAAATAAGGAAATTCGTAACAATATAGAAACGTAACAATATAGAAAAACAGAATTTTCATTATGAAACACATAAAGCCTGTTTATTATTCCATTAAGCTATCGCCACTTACGACTTTCCAAATAAAACGATCCACACTTAATACCACGAAATGTGGCAACATTTGCTGTAATGGGTGAAAAAATGTGATACGGCAACACGTTTGTAGCCAGTGCCAACAAATACATGGTAGTAGCAGATGTTGTTGTAGTTGTTAGCAGCAATAACAGACATTTTATTTTATTAAACTCTACACAAATATATACCAACATTACAAGAACACAAAAACGTATAAAAACAAAATCCGTATGATTTTGACAGTGAAACGAGAAATGACATGGATAAAATTTCATCACCTGTTTAAAGGACTATACATGTCTACCAAGTTCAATATGTATAACATTTACCGCGCGTTGCTGTGAACAATTTAATTCCAATTTTGTTTTCAGTCGGAAATAAAGATCTATTCTTCAAATTTAGAGACATAAAAGTATAGTTAAATAAAACAATTTGAATGAACTTAAAATGTGCAAGCAATTGTGCAAATTTCTGCACTTGAGTCTCTCCTTGATAACATTTTCATTCACAAGAAATGATAACAAAATTTATCTAAGGTAACTTTTTGTTGCCATTTCTTGAAATTGAACATGTGGCAACATTGTCATTGCTCAAGTCGGAATTTAAGTGGGAAATTGAAATGCCTCTTAATATCGCTTAGCTGTCCCGTACAAATTAAGCTATAATTAACTTTAGCGGGGTAAAAAAACACACTTATATTCTGTTAAAATCGTCAAGTACCTTTTGGCACATTGGCTTTTTTACATTTTTAAGTTCATTTAAAGCTTGGCAGCCCATAAAGGCAGACAATATAAAAATAACGTATGAATTGTAAATTTTGTCACAGAAATTCACTATTTGCCCTTAACCACCTATTGGAAATCATTATTTTCTTCTTCCAAGATCTTGGTATATATGTCTTTTATATTTTTGAGTTTTAACATCAAAATCGAAACAAAAATGATTTTGAAACTGGTCGTATGGAACAGCCTCTTTTAAAAATGTGGTGAGCTATCGAACGCTCTATCTATGGCTATTCTATTATCTTATGTGATCGGCATTTAAGCAACACTAAACGTCAGTACATAACCTGATAGCAGCCAAAACAACCCAGCAGTAACATCCATACATAAGTGTGCTCATTAACATTCAACTCTTGGTTTAACATACTTCAGATGTCGGTTATGATTCAAATGTTAATTCAGTCAAAAATGCATACCATATTTTATGAGGGGTATTCGTTTCGTCTGTTGGTGGTGCACCGGTAATGTGCATTGCTTTTGTAGATGAGAACGTGTGTTGGATCCTCGCTTAGTGACGGCGGCACTATCGAGTATTTAGCCATGAAAATGGTTCTCAAAATACCGTTTGGAACCGGTGCAAAATTGTAGGTCCCATTCAGTGGGTGTAAAACTAGAAAGCACACATGCCAATGGTTGTAAGGAGCTCTCCCCAATCCCTTCATTGGGTGTACTGGAAAACCATTTCTTTATTTTCAACAGGGATGTGGTGGACCGAAATTATTTTCTATTAAATAAAGGGGTTTTCAACCGAGATGCCAAAAAGTAAATCGATAGGGACTGCAAACGACGCCATATTTTTTCCCGCTCTTTTCACATTTCTCTTCAGTAAGGTTTGCCATTTCATCATGGAAAGAAATACGACCCAACAACGAGTCGACATTATTAAAATTTACTACCGAAATTTGGAGTCAGTGGCCTCAACTTTAAGAGGCCAACTTTAAGAGGCCTCAACAATCAGCGATGAGGCTCTTTTCTGGCTGAATGGCTTCGTCAATAAGCAAAATATGCGTTATTGGTCAGACAGCAATCCACACGTAATCAATGAGTCATCATTGCATCCCGAAAAAATTACGGTTTGGTTCGGTTTATGGGCCGGTGGCGTCATTGGGCCGTACTTCTTCCGTGATGATCAAGACCGGCACATTACTTTGAATGCGAATCGCTACCGTTCAATGTTAACCGAATATTTTTGGCCGCAATTGGATAATATGGACTTGGAGGACATGTGGTTCCAACAGGACGGCGCCACAAGCCACACAGCGAATGCCACAATCAATTTATTGGAAACCAAGTTTGGTGAACGTGTTATCTCATGAAATAGCCCAGTCGATTGGCAGCCTCGGTCGTGCGATTTGACGCCGTTAGATTATTTCCGGTGGGGCTACATCAAGTCTATGGTCTATGCCAACAAGCCAGCTACGATTGATGAACTTCGTACGAATATCGAACGTGAAATTGCAGCAGTATCGGCCGATTTATGCTTGAATACCGTCGAAAATTGGGTTCAGCGTCTGGGCTTCTGCAAGCGTGCCCGTGTTGGCAATGCAAAAGAAATCGAGTTCCATACATAATGGCATCGAACGTACTTGCACAGGAATAAAGAATTTCATTGGTATCTAAAACCGGTTTTGTTTTATTTAAAAAAACTTTTGTAGCGCTCCTATTGAAAACCCTTTATTAAATTTTTACATATTCTGCTCGTTATAAAGATCTCATGGCGCAAATTTGGAGACCCATACTGAAAACCAGAATCGGATACATATTTTTTCTTTAAAAATAAATTGCGTTGTTAAAAAATTTTTAATTTTTTTCTATTTTTCTGGTAATTTTGTTTAATTTTTCCCCTGATTGCTAATATTTTTATTATTCTCCGTTACACACTATTTTGCATACGACTCAGAGTATTTTGCACTTTACTGCATCTGGACTTGAATAGAAAAATTTATATAAAAATATATATTTTTGAATTTGTTATGTACAAACAAACTCACTGAGAGGATACTACACCTAGATGCACGTAAATATGTATTCTGAAGAACTATATATACTCGTATATATTTATTTTTTATTATTACTACCATTGCAAAAGCAACAAACAAACAAACGCAAGCTGTCATAATATTACAAATGTGTTTTTCATGTTTGCCACCGCAACATAAAACAAATCAGCGCAAAAAAACAGAAGAAGAAGAGAAATCTCCCATTGTACCATATGCAAATGTTCAAAGTAAAGACGACTCATACATGCCCTACCCACAATGCGAATAGTAAGTTGAGGCATTGGTACTTACGAGCACGGTGAAACGTTTGTCTTAATTTGCTGTTTGGCTGCAAATATAATGTGGTTGTAGTTTGTTTGCAAATATAGTAAACTTGTGTCCAAAAACATTGTGTTTGCTATTCAATGCTATTCAAATATAGTATACTCGTATCCAAACACATTGTGTTTGCTATTCAATGTTACATGTTGGAGTTACACTGATTAGTAGGTTATAATATATATAGTTTTGTAACCCAAATGTTGCTTTGTTTGTTGAAAACTGCTGAAAACAAAAACGTGGCAGACAGCAAAGAATCAAATATGCAGCAGATCTGTAATTCATACATATACTTTTACACTCACTGATTGCAACCTACAGCTTTACAACGGTTCCATACAGTATATTGAGAAGCTCCTGCAATATGTCGATCAATTATTCCCGATATGAATTAATTGTGGTGACATAACTTCCTTTTTAATGGAAATCGGATAAATAACCAATTTCCTTAAAAGCTTCTAGTCTTAGGGACACACAAGAATGGACGAACTAACTAAACTCATAAGAGAGCACACCTAACTACACTCATAAAAAAAATTGAAAAAAAATTTAAAAAAAAATTGTTTCTCCAAAATCTTAGAATTCGGTGAATGAAAAGTTGTTGGCATCAAATTTCCAGGCCATTCATCACAAATGAGTTGTAGAGTGTATCAACTCCAGGATTCCTTTTTTTTTTTTTTTTTTTTTTTTGCCTTTGGTTATTGTTGTTGTTGTTGCAGCAGCAAACAACACAACGGCTGTCTTTGATTTGTCACTAGTACTCGTCGTAATCGTGGAATACTATGCCTACGTGTTGGCGGCTGGCCGTATGGCAAGTGTGGGTATGAGCCAGGAGTCGCAGAAGACGGAATGAGAAGGCCTGTATTTTATAGAAATCTATCTGTCCGTTTATTTAGCCGTTGGTGATTTTTTGATGAAAACTTTTTACAAAGCTTTACTTTTGTATGGTGGACGATATAGAGTTGGTTTTTTTTTGTGCTCAGTATTTTATACTTGCATTGTTGTGCCGTATGAAATTCATACGTACTTACACATATATATTTTGTTACAGGACGAATTGTAACACAGCGTCCTACCTATCGCCGTAGTAGCTGCCACCCATCAGGCAACAACGTATTTGTACTCGTATCCATCGTTGGCTTCCGTTGGATACTATATTTTTTTTAATTTCTCCTGCAAATAATCAACGCCCGGCAATTTTTTTCGTTGTTGTATTTTTTTTGTACTCTACTCCGATGCCTTTAACTTTAACGTACGATATTTCCACTGTCATCTGGGATAATCAACATCATCATTATGACTGCTACTACTTTGGAGTAGAAATAATTGTGTTGTTGTTGTTGTTGATATTCCTCTTTAGTGTGCGAGAGTATTCAGCAGAAGTGGAAGTGGCAGTGGACATGGACGTGGTGGAAGTGGAAGGCAGTAGTAGTTTGCGTTTATCCTGACAATCATTGTGTTACAATTTATTACATACCGATATACTTATACATACGTAGGATATTTGTATTTTATTTGAATATGAATATGCAATGAATATAGACAAAATCAACATTATGAATTTGAAATGAAAGTCGTTGGCAAACAAAAGGTGCCAGGGATTAGAAACTTTAATATTTAAATTTTCAACAAAAAAATTATTGGCAAAATACTTATGCTAAAGTGTGAGTAACGGCAAATAAAACCATAAAATTTTTCGAATTCACAACTTTTGTTACATTTGAAATTGTAAACTGAAAGAAACAGGTTACGGTGATAGATTGAAACATTTACGTTAACGGTGCAATTAAAAGTATCGTACATCCGAGGATTTTGTCGTTGCAGAAACGAAAAGTTTTATACCCGCTGAAAAACCTGTAATTTGTTGTTGTTTGGATGCAAATATAACTTGTTTGTAGCTGGTGTCAAATATACTATAGTTGTGCTTAAACACATTGTGTTTGCTATTCAATATAAAATGTTTGGGACACAATGATTAATAAGTTATAATATATATATTGAGGGTACAAATGTGGTTTTGTTTGTTGAAGATCGACAAAAACAAAAACAAGGCAGACAACAAAACAACAAAACGGCAGCAGATCTTCAGTTCATGAAAACAATGCCGGCAAACACGTACATGTTTCCTGCACTATGTTGCTGGGGCCATTATTTTTCAGCGTGTACAAGTTTCTTTTTCAGTTGACAATTCAAGGTGATGCTTCCTTCGCGAATGCGACTTCTAATCTTGCCCGCGACTGTGTTAAATTGTCTCCACTAACAGAAACACTGATACGCAGGCACCATGTACATAGTTGCAAACATTGTTTTCGTGAATTGAAGATTTGCTGCTGTTTGTTTCTTTATTGTGCCAGACACCAGTGTTTCAACAGTTTTCAACAAACAAATACACATTTGGGTCACAAAAACATATATATTATAACCTACTAATCATTGAGTTTCCAACATGTAATATTGAATAACAAACACAATGTGTTTGGACCCAAGTATACTATATTTGCGGCAAGCAACATACACGTTATATTTGCATCTAAAAAATAATAAAGGACAGATTTTTCAGCGTGCGTTAACTTAAAAGGAATCATGCAGATATTTCTAATGCAGATCTTTGACAGCAGTTATTTGTTATATGTTAACATTTATTTTTTTTGTCAGACAATTGGTACTACGAAAAATAATGCTTTCCCATTATATGCCCTGGAGGGATTGTGGAGATCTTCTCACAATCATAACCTACAAATTACACTTTTACATCGATTCAGAACGGTTTTTTGAGAAGCTTTTTCATGGCTAAATACTCGATAGTGTCGCTGTCACTAAGCGAGGTGACCGCCAGCGAAAGATGTATAAGGTGGTCAGGGCAGGGATCGAATCCACGTTCTCATGTAAATAATACTACAGACTTTGGCAATCTTAGTCATGGAGCGATACTTGGTTGAATAACACGTAAAAGTGATCCAAACGTTTTATGAAAATGGTTGTTCTGAAAGAAGCATTGCGTGATTTTTTCGGTCAACATAACCGGCCATCGGAGTCAGCCGTTTGAGGTAGAAACTCAAAGAAACTGGGACGGTGCAAAACTCGCAGTGGAAGTAAGTTTCCCACTCTATGGAAACTGCAGCAGAAACCGTACTTGGTTATGAAAAACCGCTTAAAGACAAATCATGCAACGACGAAGAGTGTAACATGGCCAGTGATGAAAAGAACGCTGCACGTATGGCAGTGCTTCAGTCAGATGCAACGCGAGCCGCTACAGAGCGATACGAGGAGAAGAAGAGAGAGAAAACCCGTTTATTTAAGAAGAAAATGCGGCTGTGGAGAAAGCGCGAGAGTGAGAAAATAGAATCTTACAGTAGGAAGAATGAGGTCCGTGAATTCTACCGAAAAGTTCAAAACTAAGACAACGGAAATGGATCAGAGCGATACTTTTGTAGCGATAAGGACGAGAATCTTGTCTCAGATGTGCGGAGTATGTTAGGGATTCGAAGAGATCACTTCTCTGCTATACTTGTGCCAGGAGATTTCAATATAGATGAGGGTGTCCAAAATACACGGAACGAAGGAGTTGACTGTAATTTCCCTGCTGAATAACAACGAAGCCGTTTGTGCTGATGGACTACCGGCTGAGCTGTTTAAGGCTCGCTTGGCTATGAGTTGGAAAGGTGCATGCGTCAGTTCATATGCAAAATCTGGCTAGATGAATGCATGCTCGACGTTTGGGTTCATACCATACTGCGTCCTGTTTTTAAAAAGGCGACCCGAGTATATGTAACAACTATCGTGGAATAAGTCTTTTATCGATTGCATAAAAGGTCCGATCGAACGTAATGCGTGAAAACCTAATGCCGTTTGTTGCAGACCTGATCGGCCCTTATCAGTGTGGCTTTAAGCCTGGAAAGTCAACTATCGACCAGATATTCACATTACGACAAATCCTAGAGAAAACACACGAAAACCTAATCGACGCCAACCATCTCTTTATAGATTACAATACTGCCTTCGATAGACCGATTCGGGGAAAATTCTATCAAGCTATGTCGGAGTTTGGTATAACTGCTAAACTGACACGCTTTTGTAGAATGAAACTGACCGACACCAAAATCAGTAAGAATTGGTAAAGATCTCCCAAACCATTTTGTACGAGGCGAGGTCTCATGCAGGGCGACACCCTATCACGCGATCTCTACGAATAAAACTATGAGCAGCAAAAGTCACATGCTGCACGCGTCTGCGGAGGATTTAGACATCATTGGTCGAAATCTCCGAGAAGTTACTGCAGTATTTTCGAGAACTGAAAAGGAATCAGCAAAAGTGGGTTTGGCAGTAAACGAGGATAAGACAATATTAATGGTTTCGACAAGCAGAACATCCACCCGATTGTGTGAAAGGATGAACATTGATAGTCGTTCTAATTTCGAGGTAGTGGACGAATTTATTTATCTGGAATCTGTCTTGAACAGAAGAACATCAGGGATATGTCCCCCACTCGAGAAACGAATATCTAACTACTTTATATCAGACTCTCATACAAACTGTCTTGTTTTATAGCACAGAATCCTGGGTCATATCGCATGCTGATGAAATGTCATTGGGAGTCTTCGAGAGAAAAATGTATGGTCCTATAATAGAAACGGGAGAGTATTGACGACGGATGAACCACGAGCTCTATAAGCTGTATCCCGTCATCGAGGAAGTTATGCAAATTTGAATAGCGCAATTACGCTGGCTAGGCTATGTCAGTAGAATGGATCAGAATGAGCCAGTGCGAGAGGTATTCGAAGGACATCGAAAAATACTACGGAATAGGAGGAGGAATAGGATTTTATGACCTGATCTAAATGACATCAACTTGGACAATATGTGGTTTCAACAGGTCAGTGCCACTTGCCACACAGCGCATGAAGCACGGTTGTGAGAAGCGTAACCTTCATGCAAAGGTTGTTAAGAATCCCTTCATTCAATGTAGTGGAGTACGTTGTAGTTTAGGAGTAAGAGTTTCAAGAAATTTTCCCCAGAAACCAAGTAGGAGTTGGAGTTGATTTTTCCCAGTCCGACTTCGATTCCGAGTTAATAAAAATACCAAAAAATTTATGAATATCAAAATGGAATCAGATGAGGGAACACTATGCCAGCACTGTGGGAACACTATGTCAATTGTTTGGCATTGTTAGTGACAGTCAAATTGTAACCGAATCTAGAATTTAGAACCGAATCTAGAATCTAGCTTTAAACCTTTCAAGGCGCCACGACCACGAAATGGAGGGAAACTAATGTTGTCTTCATTCCCAAAGCGGGGAAACCATCCCATGCAGGATCTAAGGATTTCTGACCAAATAGTCTATCGTCATTTCGCTTGAAAACCTTGGAGAGATTAGTCGATAGCTATCTTAGAACCAACATTGACCAGAGGCTACTGTCTACTCAACATTACGTCTACAGCAAGGGTAGGTCTACCGAAACCGCTCTGCATGATTTGATAAGCTTTATAGAGGGATCTCTCGCTGTTAAAGAGTATACAATTGTAGCTTTCTTAGACATGGAGGAAGCCTTTATCAACGTAAATCCAGTCGCAATAACTGCGACACTCACGGCTCTGGGGTTTGACAGCAATATCAGGGTGTTTATCCAGAACCTTCTTATAAGCTGAAAAACGAACCTATCACCATAGTACAGGAACCATGTATATGCTTGTAAGCATTGGTTTCATTAATAGAAGATCTGCGTCTTTATTGTTCCTTATCACGCTTTTGTTTTCAGCAGCTTTCAACAAACAACCACATTTGGGTCACAAAAACATACGTTATATCCTATTAATTCAACATGTTCTTTTGAAAGGCAAACATAATGTGTTTGGACACAAGTATACTATATTTGCGAAAAGCTACAAACACGTTATATTTGCATCCAAACAAAGTGACTAGCTTAGGGTCAACGGACCTCTATAGATTTGTCAGCAGAGAAAAGCCTAAGGGGTCGATTTTCCGCCTCTCCCAAGGAATCTCTCCGTGAACAATATTTTGGTTTTCCTGTATAACATGTTTGTAGCTTGTTGCAAATATGGTATACTAGTGTCGAAACACGTTATGTTTGCTATTCAATATAACATGTTTGAGACACAGGTTATAATATCTGTTTTGTAACCCAAATGTTTGTTGAAAACTGGTGGAAACAAAAACGTGACAGACAACAATGAAACAACAAGGTAGTATAACTTCAATTCATCAAAACAATGTTTGCAAACATATACATGTTCCCTCAATATGTTGCTGGGGCCGAAATTTTTCAGCGTGTGTTGCCTACGAAGATGGCGTCGCAATAGCGATTAGAGGGAAGTTTCCAACTACTCTTAGGGACATCCTGCAACAAGACCTTCATACCACCGCAAGATGGGCTTCGGATAATGGTCTTGAGGTGAACCCATCCACCCAAGGTATTATATTTACTGGACAGGAAGTTAAATTTCAAACCCAACATTCTGAAAGAGCTAAAATGGCTATGATAGCGCTATATATGGCAATAGGCAATAGGAAAGGCTGGGATCTGAACCCGCGCAGAGTTCATTGGATGTATATGGAAGTAGTTGATGGCGTTGTCGTCTGGAGGCCGACTCAATGGAGATCCACCTACTGCGCGATATTGGATAAAGTTCAGCAAGTGGGTGGTATGTGTGTCCCTGGTGCATTGAGAACGACACCGACTGACGGACTAAATGTCGTACTGTATTTAATACGACCAGTTATTGTAACTAGGCAGCGTGTCACGGCTGCTGCTGTTAGACTTAGGGAATTGCCTCTCTGGTCAGAAAATGGTTACGGATACAGCGTCATTCTCAACACAATGTCTGAGCTTCCCAGCAATTGTCGATTCCACCTTGGCCGAACCACTCTTTGACATGAAGTACCACACTCTTAGAGATCACACTCTTGATAAAAAAAATCGCATCTCTGCACATAGAAGATTCGTGAACTTATGTAAAGATGTTGCAAAACTTGGGGATAAAGTAGGATTTGGTGTCTTGTCTAACCATCTATTCCGAAAACACTGCCTGATTACGGTAGTGTCTAAACAAATATGGCTTTCCATACACTCCATGCACAGATTGGGCAGAGCTTCTGCCAACCAGAGAGCTGTGCGATTTCTAGTTTTACAGTCACTGATTGGCACTTACAGTTTTACACCGGTTCCGTTGAACGGCAGTGCAATGGCAGAGAAGTATTGTTCTGATTAACGTCGGAAGCAATATTTTCTGTGATAATCAAGCTGCCATCAAGTTCCTGGAAACTGTCTTCCTGAAGTCGAGAACTGCTCTCGGTGTCGGAGATCGCTGAGTAGTTAAAATTCATCTTATTTAGGTGCTGCGCCACAGGGACATACCAGGGAACCATGAAACATGTGGGCATGCGTCTAGGAACTTGCAAGGTTGTCTTGAGAATTTGTGCCCTTATGACAACTAACGGAATGCGGTCACTAGGTAGGGAACTGTGTGTAGTCGAAGCTAATGTGGCCTCCCCTAATATTGAAACGCACTATCGCCATGCTGTCGTTATCGACACCGGACGTCTCACTTATCGTATCGGTCATGAGGGGTAACTGTCTTATTAGACTGTAAATTCACCGCTTTTTAAATGAGTAATTTAAATTCATATTTACTTTGTCACCATTTGAATTGTGAATTATTCGAAATTTGTCTTACATCATTTCCTATAATCTCTGGCCTCAGCTGTGGTCTATCCCAAATTGGATAATCAAAGTCCTAAACCATCTTCGCATTGCACATTTCTCATAATTTTTATGTTGGTTTATTACCATTGTCAGGCAAACAACGAGAAAAAGAATCCTTGACGTTGTTGTCCTTAAGGTAAAATAAATTATTACCTACACAAATCATGTTCTTATTGCGCACAATAAAAAGCCGACAAACATAATATGCAGGAAGTGCACGGTGTCCCAAAATGAGTCAATTTATTGCCATTGCAACACTGGCCTTTGAGGCACTTGGGTGGGAGCAGTGCCACTTTTCCCTAATTATGCGTTTTATACGCGATTATTTATGAAGTTTGTCACATTCCTCCTCCTCGTCCGGGATGCTGCGGGAAATTTGGCCTTTGGCAACCAAAAGGTCATTATGTTAGAGCCGCACAATGAACAGGCCGAACAACCAAATAAAAGCGTTAACTAAATTTTTCCATAACAAGCTTGTTGCTGCCGCTTGGTTCCTCAAATACACATCGGTTTAAGGCATTTTGATTTGTTTGTTTGTGGAAATGGGAGTGTGGTTGGCGGTTGTTAGCTTTGTGGCTGACTGACTGAGGGAAGACTATGTTGCCAACATGCCAGCCTGCTTGGCTGGTTGCTCTGCTTGCCCGCGAGGCTAATTAGCGCTAAACGTGTTGCTATTTTGTGTCGCTTTTTAAAGGAACTCAGGCTAAATAGCAGGATTTTCGTTTTTTGGCCCAGAGTGGAGACGAATACAGTGTGTATGGTAGATGTTTCTCTCTCTCTATATCTTTATGACTGATACCCGCAGAAGGTCGACCGCCGTTTCCGGACAGGAAGGGGACTCCCTTGAATTATATACGATATTAAGTGCGAATATAAATACTTAAGGAAAATATATAAGTGGTCCTTGTAGAATATGACAAGGATTTGCTTACGCAAATCTACAACTTGTATAGTGATATAATTTGAAAATCCAAAAAAGGGAAGAGTCGAAAATGATTTACGTCTTACCAGGCAGAGATTTAAGTTGGATATGCCATTAATTACCCATGGAATATAAAAAATATTTTTTAATTAAAAGTAATAAATTTAATTAAATAAATTTAACGACAACAATTTGACAATCTAAGTTCTTCGAAATGTAATGATTTAAGGGAAACATGAACATCCTCGATTTTATGCACAATACACTGCAACTGAAGTCTTTACATCAAATCAATGATAAATGTTCATCAATTGTTCGTCATTAAATTGATGACATATTTCATCAACTTACTGAAAAGATTCTGCAGTTTGAAGATTGTGCGTTTCATCACCTTTTTCAGCTTCACTGAATTGATGATATTTTTAACATCAACCTTCACCAATGGAATTTAGAAATAATTAGTGGGATCGATTCCAAATATGGACGTAGTATCGAAAAAGTCATACAGTTAAAAGTCATTTTTTCATTTGCATTGTATTTTAATTTGCATTACTTTATCTCATGCAAATGCAAAAAAAACCTCGTAGTACTATCAAATTCATAAACCTGTACTATATAAAATATTTGAAAACCAAAAGTGCCAGATATGAAGGAAATGTTTTGAAAATAAATACAATTGCCAATTGAATTGAATTTTGTTGAATTTGTATTTCGAACATACATGGGTTTTTTTAATTTGCATTGGATTTTAATTTGCATTACTTTATCTAATGCAAATGCAAAAAATTACCATTGTTCGCAAAATCAATTAAAAAATTTTGAATTTGCATTTGCTCAGGCAATGCAAATACATGTTGTGGGATCGGATGCCAATTGTACTGAAATATGGGACTGTTTTTAATTGTTTTGAATCTGTTTGACTGCTGGCAATTCTGTTTTTAAAGTAATTCCTATGTAGAGGTATTGCCTCGTAGTATTCATAAACCTGTACTGTATAAAATATTTGAAAACCAAAAGTGACAGATATGAAGGAAATGTTTTGAAAATAAATACAATTGCCAATTGAATTGAATTTGTTTTTGAATTTGCATTTCGAATGGTAATTCAAATTAAACTATTATAGTTGTCATATAATTATTTTACCCCATGTTTGGAAAAACTAAAGAGAAAGAGAAAAAAACTAGTAGAAATCACCACCGAGTGTGTCAAAACAAGGTTTTGAGTAAATCGCAATTAAAGTTCCCCCCCCTGTGTGCAGTTTCATAGTTTATTGTTTTATATAATTGCATTTTTGCAATACTTTCCGATGTTTTTGAGACTTGCGAGCAGTTTCATATGAAAATTTAAGTGTTTTTACATACAAATCCAAAAAAAGTGAATTCATGAAATTTGACACACTACGTGGATTTCTTAAGCAGGGTCACATATTAGATGGACATAACAATGAACAGAAAACAATAACCACGCCCGAAGCATTTTTTATATATATAAAAATTATATTAAAATAGTCCAAAGGGTTGGGGTAAATACCAACAACAAATTTACATCAAAATTATCAATTTACATCAAATTGATGACAAACTTACAACAAATTTACATCAAAATGATCAATTTACATCAAATTGATGACAAACTTACATCAAATTGATGACAACCTTGTATCTAATTGACGAAAATTGTGCAGCAAATTTAAGAACAATTTACATCAAAATGGTGAAAAATTTACTTGAACTTTATGAGAGATCTACATCAACTTGACGTAACGTTGTCTTTGAATCAACATAAAC
The DNA here is from genome assembly GCA_963931995.1 of Phaonia tiefii. NCBI lineage: Eukaryota > Metazoa > Arthropoda > Insecta > Diptera > Muscidae > Phaonia > Phaonia tiefii. The sequence continues at coordinate 199,109,871 of OZ008371.1, forward strand.
TATGTATTGATAAAATATGGATGCCAAATTGACTAAAAGTTCTTCATCAATTCAATGAAATGTGTCGTGGGTTGGAAAATGAGGAAATGTTTCATCAAATTGATGAAGAAATTCAAAAATTGGATGAACCTTTTTCTTTCAATGTAGTCTTACACTCAAACTGTTTCACCATATCAACTAATAGTCTTCAACGGTACAGGTTGGGAAAAACGGCCCCCACAAAATATTTTAGGAACCATGTATATGATTGCAAGCATTGTTTTCATGTTTTTGGGTTTCGGCATATTTCAACAAACAAAGCCTCATTTAGGTCACAATAGCATGTATTATAACCTATTATAATCATTGTGTCTCCAACATGTAATATTGATTAGCACACACAATTTTGTTTGGGCACAACGATAGTATATTTGACACAAGCTACAAAGACATTATATTTGCATCCAAACAACTAAAAAAGACAGATTTTTCAGCATGCACTACTCGAAGTCAATGGGCACTTGAATGTTTGGATGGTGAAAGTGGAATTCTCTTCTTAACTTTCGTTGGTTTGGCACCACATTTTTTGATTGCCTGCATTTCGTCGGATCAAGGGTATGTTGAATTATATAGAAATAACTGTCACAATGGACACACTTAATACAATGAGGACCATTGTCATACCACGGGACGTCATCATCCGTCCCCATCGTTGAACCAGTAGATTGACCTGGTATAGTTATGGGGCGTTCAAGCCATATAATTCTTCGTCCGAATTTTTCATGATGTTGATGAAGCAGAGACGTTCATTAACTTCCGGGCGACAAAATTAGTTATCTGCAGAAAGGGCATAAGGTCTGCATTGTGGCCGTCGGTGGTGCAAAATTTAGTGTGCGCGACTCCTGTACATGAGAACGTGCGATCCCTGCTCAGACCACCTTACATTTCTTTCGACGACGGTCATCTCGCTTAGTGATGGAGACACTATCGAGTACTTAGCCATGAAAAATCTTCTCAAAATAGCGTTCGGAACCGGTGTAAAACTGTATGTCCCAATCAGTAAGTGTAAGACTAGAAACCGCACATCACACACTTTGTGAGTTGCTCTCCCCAATCCCTTCATGGGATGTTATGGGACAGCATTTTTTTTAAGTGTCATAACTTCCTGAGTGTCTGTTAGATCCAACATAAAGTAAGATCCTAGATATTTTCTCCTAGTTCTCAGCCCAAATGTTGATTCTATTTCAATTCGCCTGTGTATAAGTTCCATCGTTCAAATTTGGGAATCCCTTAGATTTATCTGGGATGTTCTAAGCAATCTTAGTTGGTCTCTCAAGAACCAGTGTAAGTGTTCGGATCATGGTTGAACTAGTTGAGGTTGTGTCACTAGACCAGCTAATGTGCTTATTTTTTTTTGCCATGGCACTTGCCAACTGTCAATTTTTTTTTGTACTTTGTAGTATACTTACTTTTCTTGTTCGTATACATTTATAGTGAATTTGAAAAAAAACAAAATGACTGTTGTTGTTGCCCACAGTTGCAACAACGCCTACTTCTACTACCGTATCTTTGTACCATGATTTGGAGACTCTATGGGTCCATATGGTATGACAGCTCATAACACTAGTTTCCACTCACTTTGCTTCAGAGTTCTAAATAAATTTCTACTATTTCAAAACTTTGTATAGAAAAGTGTTAAGGGATCTCATTACCTCTAATTTGAGACCACTCATGATCAAATCGGTAACCGTGTTTACAAGTTATGCTCCAATAAGCTGAGGCATCTCATAAAAAATTTGAAAAAATTTCCAAAATTCATATCTTGAAACCTAATCAGAGGAAACATTTTTAAAATCCATTTTCGTATTTAAGGGTCCAAAATCTATAGGAAAAAATATTAAGATCTCTGAAGCAGACCAAAAATAAATATTTGTAAACTGGCGCAAACTTGCAAGGTTCACTCATAGGAAGCCCTTCTGGAAGACCTTTTTTTTACATTCACCATGCAAACCTTCTAAAAGACGACAGTCCAGAAGGCCTTCTTTGAAAAAGATCCCGAACACATTCTTACCTCACTTTGTTAACGTGTACCAAAAAGATTTACACTGTACCTTAATAAATTCTATGCTAATACTTCGGAATATCATTCTAGTACAGAATAGCAACCTGTTTGGAGGATCCTAGTTTTTGGATCCTATAGACATTCATGCTTCTCTCCCTTGGAAGTCATGCTAGCATGACTGGTATGTAAAGGCAACACGAAAGGAATTGGCTTTATTGATGGCTTATGGGTTTCTATGACATTTTTAACATCAAAGCGCAACTAACTTTTGAAGACTAGTGGGAGTACGAACTCCTGACCATTGAAGTTGTGCGATGGCGTGATACTACCAGTATCTAGTCTGTTACACACTAAACCTAAACAATGACAAAACATGATAATGTGTCATGACAAAAAAAATGTGTATACTCCTTCCGTTTCTCCTCCAAAAGAAGGCATGCTTCCAACTCTTCTTAAAGAAGGCAGATGCGAGTTACCTTCTTTTGAAGGCCTTCAAGAAGGAACATATAGTTAGGTAATATTTACTTCGTTATTTTACTATTCAAGTTCAAGACCATTCTGTATCTCTGTTAAAAGAAATATAGTTTTCAAAATAAAAAGGAGTTTTGCAAATGTATTTCTATGATTCCTGGCAAACCGTATAGGTGTTTCAGATCTAGCCACAGATCTTCATCAGCAGTTGTTTGGAATGATGCAATGGAAAAGGTCATCAAACTAAATACAAATGAAAACTCATTTCAATTGGGAATTTCCAACTATGCAAGTGTTCGAAAAATATCGCAAGTTAATATAGTTAGTTAAATAGGTACATGGTTAAATAGTTAAATTGATTAATTGATAAAATTCTTAAGTAGTTAAATAACTATTTAAATACTGAAATAGTTCATTAGGTAAATAGGTAAATAGTAGAAATAGTAGAATGGATAAATAGTTAAATTGTTAAATAGTGGAAGAGTTAAATACTAAAAAAAGTTAAATTGTTAAATAGTTAAATAGTCATATGGTTCAATAGGAAAATAGTTAAATTGTGAAGTAGCGAAAGATTTAAATAGTTAAATAGCTAAATAGTGAAATAATTAAATAGAAATTGTTAAATAGTGAAAGAGTTAAATACTAACAAAAGTTAAATTGTTAAAAGTTAAATAGTCATATAGTTCAATAGTTCAATAGTTAAATTGTTAAATCGTGAAAGGGTTAATGAGTTAAATAGTGAAAGATTTAAATATATAAATACCTAAATTTATTTTTTATTGAGTAAACAATATAGTTAAATAGTGAAATAGTTAAATGGTTCAATCGTTAAATATTTAAATTGTTAACTAGTGAAAGAGTTAATAAGTTAAATAGTGAAATAGGTAAATAGTTAAATAGCTGAATAGTGAAATTGTTAAATAGTGAAACAATAAATAAGATAAACAGCTAAATAGCTAAATAGTTAAATATTTCAATGGTTAAATAGTTAAATAGTGAAAGAGTTAATAAGTTAAAATTGAAATAGCTAAATAGTTCAATAGGTAAAATAGTGAAAGAGTTAATAAGTTAACCAGTTAAATAACTAAATAGTTAAACTGTTAAACAGTTAAATACGAAAGTAGTTAAATAGTTCAATAGTGAAATTGTTAAATAATGAAAGAGTTAATAAGTTAACTAGTTAAATAGCTAAATAGTTAAATTGTTAAATAGGTAAATAGTTAAATAGTTCAATAGGTAAATTGTTAAATAGTGAAAGAATAATAAACCGTTTCCCATTACATCCCATGAAGGGATTGGGGAGAGCTTCTCACAACCAGTGAGGTGTGCGCTTTGTAAGTTTTCACTCACTTATTGGGACCTACAGTTTAACACCGGTTCCAAACGGTATTTTGAGAAACTTTTTCATGGCTTAGTACTCGAGAGTGGGGCTATCACTAATCGAGGTGGCCGTCGTCGAAGGAAATGTAAGGTGGTCAAAGTAGGGATTCAACCCACGTTCTCATGCACAAGAGCTGGGCACACTAGCCATTGCACCACTACCGACGAAGTATAAATAAGTTAAATAGTTAAATAGCCAAATAGTTAAATAGTGAAGGAGTTAAATAGTTAAATAGCTAAAAGGCTAAATAGTTCAATAGGTAAATAGTTAAATAGTGAAAGAGATAAATGGTTAAATAGCTAAATATTGAAATAGTTAAATTATTAAATAGTTAAATATTTCAATAGTTGAATAGTTAAATCGTTAAATAGTGAAAGAGTTAAATAGTTAAATATTTAAATAGCTAAATAGTGAAACAGTGAAATTGTTAAATTGTTAAATAGTTCAATAGTTAAATTGATAAATAGTCAAAGAATAAATAAGTTAAATAGTTAAATAGCTAAATAGTTAAATAGATAATAGTTATATAGTTACATAGTTCAATAGTTAAATAGTTCAATAGTTAAATAGTTAAATAGTGAAAGAGTTAAATAGTTAAATAGCTAGATAGTTAAATAGTGAAGTAGTTAAATAGTTCAATATGCAAATAGTTAAACAGTGAATGAGATAAATAGTGAAATAGTTAAATTGTTAAATAGTTCAATAGTTAAATTGTTAAATAGTGAAAGAATAAATAAGTTAAATAGTTAAATAGCTGAATAGTTAAATTCTTAAATAGTGATAGAGTTAAATAGATAATAGTTAAATAGATAATAGATAATAGTTAAATAGTTCAATAGTGAAAGAGTTAAATAATTAAATAGCTAAATAGTTAAATAGTGAAGTAGTTAAATGGCTAAATATGTAAATAGTTGAACAGTGAAATAGATAAATAGTTAAGTTGTTAAATAGAGAAAGAATAAATAAGTTATATAATTAAATAGCTAAATAGTTAGATAGATATATAGTTCAATAGTTAACTAGTTAAATAATGAAAGAGTTAAGTAGAGAGTTAAGTAGTTAAATTATAAAATAGTTAAATAGTTATTAACAGTTTCAGTTTACCCTTTCACTATGAACTTCGAACTTACGAGCAAAATTAATAACCACACTCCATTTGTAATTAAGTCTTAATTTTCTCATGTCTTTTTTTATGAGCGCACTTGCGTTGCCCACCTCCAGTTCCACTCAATTTTTACCCTTTCCCCCTTCTCGTTTGAGTCGTGTTATCTTCTTCTGTTTGTTTGTAACTTGAAATATCGCAAAAAATGACTTTGGCATCAACATAAACGACAGACATTAGACATGCTTTGTTGCCAATAAGTTGGCCTGGCCTGAGTCTGTGTGTGAGTTGAGAGCATGAGAGTTCGCTTGTATTAACAAGTTGCTGAGTGTCTGTGTATATACATGCGTGCGTGTTTGTGTGTGTGTTAGTTTGAAACATTGTTGCTTGTCACATGACATGTATGACACTTCTTACATGTCGTCGCTATGATGTTGGATTTTTTGTCGTTCGCTCCATGTCCTTTCCTATCCACACCTTCGTGTGTGTGTATGTGGGTTTGTGTTAGGGAGAGGGGGAAGCGGCAGCTCAAACAATCCTCTTAGAAGTGCATTAACATGTTGCATATGTTCGCTCGTTAAGTTGTACGTGTAGTTGTTGTTCGTGCTGCCGCATTGGTAGTATTTAGTTTAATAGTAGTGGTGGCTGTGGCGGTCACATGGTGATACACCTGTATGTGTGTGTGTTGCCAGTTTTATTGTCCTTCTTATTAAAGTTCTTTTGTTTTTCTCTCAGTTCCTACTATTATCATTAGTATGTCTCTCTATTACTTTTAACTTTGCTTGGACGAGTTTAACAATTGTTGTTTTATGTTGCCTTGCGTGTGTGTGTGTGTGTGTGTGTGTATAAGAGTGTGTAATAAATATCCTTGTGCAATCACAAGTATGTGTGTGTGTATGTGTGATGTTAGAGATGTCACCTGTAGGCGTAATGTGAAATGACGCTAAATTTACTTTTTAACTTTTCATGTTGCCTTTGTTGCATCTGAACGTCATCGCTGTCAGAATGAATGTGTGGTAGTTAATTCTTGTTGTTGCAAAGGGAACAAAGGGAAGATTACGAATGTCTCTTTATTGACTCTAAGGAAAAGTGCAAGAAATTATTATCATTTAAAAAAAGTTTAAAAAAAAGTTCCTTCAAACTCCTGGAAACTTCGTATACCGTTACCTTAATTTAGAAAGGACGTATCTAACATTTTAAAAATGTAGTAGGAGGAGGAAAAAACTTAATAAATGTCATAATTTCAGAAATTTTAAAATTGTTTTAATGCAGTTTGGATTAATGAAGTAACGATATATTTTATGATTTTTTATACGAATATGAAAAAACCCTTTTTCAAAAAATGATTAGTTACGTCCATTCTAAATTAAGGTAACGATATCTAGAATTATATGTTAATTCATATTTAAATTTAAAATCTTTGTATGGAAAATGTTGGGCATTTTGTAAATTTACAGGTACACGAGGTACACTAACATTGTTATCCTGCAAATTCTTTGTTCGCCTTTTAAAACGTGGATAGTTTAAAGGGGTTTCTATAAAGATATTGGCGATCATTTGTCTTTTCTCTCTGCAATAAGTCACAGGAGTTTTAAACCTCTCAAAGCATTTACGCTCGGTATCGGTGCAAAAACTGTACGCCCCGTTCGGTGAGATTAAAGATAGAATACAAACCGGTCACTGATTGTGAGAATATCTCACAAATCCCTTAAATTCTTTGTGGAATTTATAACTGTATCAGGATCAGTATATTCTACAGTGGTAATATATCGTTCGCCTCCAACGCATTGTTGTTCCTTCTCAAATAACGACCACGGATAGAGAACAATTTTCGACAGAGACCGAACCCACGTTCTCAAGCCCAAGATCCGCACAGACTAACCATTGCACCATCGACGACCACAAGGTAAACTCTACCTCTCCCAAAAATGCAATCTAGATTACCAGCCAAAGTCACGATCTCGAGAGAAAACCTAAGCGAACGAAAGCCAGTCACTTACTTTCTTTCTTATCCCAGGTTTTAAATGTTATTGTGTGATTGTGTCTTTGCAAAATCGGAAGCCACTAACTATTTTCGCTGTCATCTATGCGAACGAAAATGTCAAAACCAGTCACTTATCTTTTGGTTGTCGCATATCTGGAAATGAAATAAAAGCTTGAAACAAACACAATTTATATAGAATTCAATAGAAGAAACACAATGGGCAGAAAATAATGTCATTATAATAAATTTGTTATTAAAATATCTTTCAATTTCAGCACAAAAACGCCAACTTCGTGGCACCTGCAGGTACTGGTTCTTCGTACTCTCCTCTCTCGCTCCGAAATTAAATGGCGAACGACAAGTTTATGTTATTGCTTTGAACAACAACCACACAAACACACGTAAAACCATGCGAACGACAAGTCGAAAGATAGTGACTCGCATTCTGAAACGAAAGTGAGTGACTGGCTTCGTTTGCTTGGATTTTGAGGGAGAGGGTGTAAGTGGGGTCCGATTTTGTACTGAATTGTATATGTTTTCGTTCGCTTGTTAGTGACTCTCAAATCATCTGTTTGTCGCATAGAAAGAAAGCGAACGTTAACGTTCGACATCGTGACTTTGGCTGTACAGCTTCACATTCCAAAACCAAAACCTATCCAGGTTGTATTACAGTTTCTTGAGCCGTTGCTATTGAATTCGAAGTCAGATTAGCGTCATAATGGTAAAATGGCGGTTGGAAAAATATCGTTTCCCATTGCATTCCATGAAGAGATTGGGCGGTTGAAATATAGCGGCTACAAATTTCTAAAAGTGCTGCGCTCTCTTAATAAATTTGTACGCAGATTCGACAGCGATGCAAAACGAATGAAGTAGAAATACCTTGGAAGTGATACAATTTTGTTTGTAATGTAGATGTAAAACAAGGATCTCTTTGTGAAATTTCCCAAACACTCCCCAAAATCTTGGCTAACGGGTAAAAAATCGGGGTTTCGTACCTTTTACGGTTATAAGGCTGTAACTTGGGTACACATCAACCGATTTTCAGTTACTCAAAGAATTTGGAAAGAAGGAACTTAAGCCTGTCTCACGATATATACAATATTTAAGTACACGTAAGAAATCTGTGTTTATTTCTCCAAACTACAAATTTTTTCTAATTTTTTCACAATTTTTGCAACTTTGGTGATATTTTACTTTTCAATTTATTTCAAAACAAATTTATTAGGGAGTAAAATGCATCTTAGTTATACCCTCACCCATAGGAATGGGGGTATATATTATTTTGTTGGTTGGTTGAAAAGGCTGCAAGACAGCACGCTATCTATCACACTTAGGCTAAGGGAGCCCATTGTGATACCTGCAGTTTCCTCTATAGCAACTATTGACTAGTCGTCTAGCCAATTTGCCCTTTCAATGAATTTGTCTATAAGATTTACAGGAATATCCTGTAGGGCTATGGTGCTAACTAAATGTGTTCTGAATATCCTACTTCTCAGTCCTTCCAGACCAGGGCAATCCAAGAGAAGGTGTTTCGTCGTTTCCTCGTCCTCTTCCATGCAGCATCTACAGAGAGTGGAGTTTCTATGTCCCAATCTTAGGGCGTGTTTTCCTACAAGACAATGTCCCGTAAGTGTTCCTATCATTGTCGATAACCTGCCTCTTGGCAAATTAAGTGGTTGCCTAGTCCTCTTCCTGTCCAACCTGCGGCCAGAGGACCCTGGCTTGTTTGCAAGTTGAAGTAAGTCTCCACTTGTCCTTGAACATATTATCGGCCCACTGCCTGATGTGCAAACGGCAGGTAGAGATTGGTATACTAACACCTTCTTTTGCCGGAAGAACCTGTGCCGTAGTACCCTGTCTAGCTAACGCATCCGCTACGCAATTGCCTGGAATATCGCTGTGTCCCGGTACCCAGATGAGCCTGATGTCAAAATACTCTGCCATCACCCTAAATTATGAGTGGCATTCTTTCACCGTCAGGGACGTAGCAAACATGGCTCCGAGGGATTTTATGGCAGCCTGGCTGTCTGTGTAGATACATATTCTCCGGAGGGTTGTGACACTACTTTTCAGTAGTTCAGTAACCTCCAGTGTGGCGGCAATTTCTGCCTGAAATACACTACAGTGGTCAGGCAGCTTCAGGGAGATATTTACATTTATGTCCGGTGAATGGATCCCATAGCCTACTTGCTCGTCCAACTTTGATCCATCCGTGAAAAATCTGATACTATTGGTGTCCACTTCCAGTGACTTTTCCCAGGTATTCCTGTGCGGAATAGAAGTCCTTGGATTTGTCGCTGGTAGAAGGTAGGGGATACAGTAGTCCCTTTTTACGGGAATAGAATTGATCCGGTGTAGTAATTGAGCGTGGCCGGAATGCTCCGATATCAAAACGCCACAATCTCTGATTCCCACCAGGGATGTAGCGGCTGCCGATTCGGCCATAATATCAGGAGTACAGATGTCGAGACACAGATGATGTCGTGCCCATTGCCCCACTAGCGCTAAACTGTGCTGATCTTCGAATTTTCATCAAGGAATTCAGAATATATTTCTTTTCGAGGGACCTCCACCAAACTACGATGCCATAGAGAAGTATTGGTCTGACTATTGCCGTATAAATCCACATGGTGATCTTAGGAGACAGTCCCCGGCGCTTTCCTATCGCCCCTTTACAGCAGTAAAGAGCAACAGACGCCTTTTTCACCCTCTCCTTCACATTCGGTTTCCAAGACAGTTTTCTGTTGAGAATTATTCCCAGATACTTGACCTTTTCCGTCAGCTGTAATTGCACCCCATTAACTGACGGCCGTTCAAATGCGGGTAATTTATATTTCCGAGAGAACAAGATAAGCTCTGTTTTAAGTGGGTTAAGTGATTGTCCGTTGTTAGCGCTCGAGTTCGAAATCAGACAAAGTAGGCTGGTTGTACGAATGCTAAGTAAATTGAGGTTTCTACCTTGTTGATTGGCTTGTTGGAAACGTGTTTGGGAGACCTTTCAGAATCTGGCTTAGCAAATTGAGGTTATGAGCACATTCTTATGTCTTTTTTTAAAATGGTTTTTAAACGTCTGTATCTCGGCGATTTTACATTTTTTTAATTTTTTTCTTAGTGATTCTGAAAGGTGTCCTAAAGACCTTTCGAACAAGTCCAGAAACAAAAAAAAATCTGACCCCTGGTTCAGAAGTTACCAATTTTACCCTAGTACCCTCCGACCACCAATCCGATAATTTTCAAACCGCTGCCCTTTCGCCCCCTTGAATTTTCGGGGACGGTCGTAGAAGGACATATTTTCATGAAATATATGTGAAATGTGCTCAGTCGTGACTGAACCACCCTGTAAAGGGTATTTCAATAAGAGTTTTTTTAAATGAAACAAAACCGGTTTTAGATACCAATGAAATTCTTTATTGCTGTGAAAGTACGTTCGATGCCATTATGTATGGAACTCGATTTCTTTTGCATGGCCACCACGGACACGCTTGCAGAAGTCCAGACGCTGAACCCAATTTTCGACGGTTTTCAAGCATAAATCGGCCGATACTGCTGCAATTTCACGTTCGATATTCGTACGAAGTTCACCAATCGACTGGGCCATTTCGTGAGATAACACCACGTTCACCAAACTTGGTTTCCAATAAATTGATTGTGGCATTCGCTGTGTGGCTTGTGGCGCCGTCCTGTTGGAACCACATGTCCTCCAAGTCCATATTATCCAATTGCGGCCAAAAATATTCGGTTAACATTGAACGGTAGCGATTCGCATTCACAGTAATGTGCCGGTCTTGATCATCACGGAAGAAGTACGGCCCAATGATGCCGCCGGCCCATAAACCGCACCAAACCGTAATTTTTTCGGGATGCAATGATGACTCATGGATTACGTGTGGATTGCTGTCTGACCAATAACGCATATTTTGCTTATTGACGAAGCCATTCAGACTGAAAAATCGCTGAAGATGATTTTCCGATGAAAATCCGAATCATTTTCAAGTTGTTGCTCTTGTAAGGATGTAGGCCAAGATCTTTTCGCAAAATTCGCAACAACGACGTCACAGAAATGCCCAACGCTTGAGAACGACGTGTGAGAGGCACGTTTGGGTTTTCTTGAACTGAAGCCTCAGCGGCAGCAATATTCTCGACACTACGGGCTCTTCTTTGTCTCACTGGCACGGGAACATTTTGTACTGTGCCTGTGGATTAAAATTTTTCCACTAGACGCTCAATTGTTGATCTGGTAGGACGATTATGACGACCATAAATTGAACGTAGCGCTCTTAAAGTTGGGGCCACTGACTCTAAATTTCGGTAGTAAATTTTAATAATTTCGACTCGTTGTTGGCTCGTATATCTTTCCATGATGAAATGGCAAACCTTACTGAAGAGAAATGCCAAAAGAGTGGGAAAAAATATGGCGTCGTTTGCTGTCCCTATCGATTTGCTTTTGTAGCGTCTCTGTTGAAAACCCCGTTATGTGTTTTTTTTAATAGAACTCGGTCGCAATGGATGACGTAGGGTGAGGGAATGTTTAAATCGGTTCACCCGACTGAAATTTCCGTACTGATTTTTAAAAATCCGTTGGCAATTGACTGAGTTGTGAAGGTTTTGTTAAAACCAAATTTTTGCTAAAACACAAGTTTTGGCCATTCAATTCAAAAATTTTTGGTTGAGCGTTTTCTTTTTGTTTCAGTACAATTAATTTGTCTATGAAGTGAAAAAATTCTGAATTCATCTTCACTTATATTTTATTTTTCCTGCAAAGCGTTTTTCAATTATAAACATTTCTTGGTGCAAATTCCCCCCCCCTGTTCATCGCTGAACTGTCCGAGGTTATCTGGAAAGAAGCCCAAATGCGAATGCAGAAAATGCATTTTTACGGACACACGTACTTGTAAATTCATTAACAAGCGTGACACAGTCGTTACTTCTATGATTTTCAAATAAATTTTCGTATGGCGCAACAAAATTCTGCCATGCACTTTTTTCAACAGAACTTAGATTGTTCATAAAATTCACATTATTTTTAGTAGTTCATTGAGAAATTCATATTAGAGACAAAGTTCATTTTCCCTTGCAGGAGTTATATTATCCGGTGTGTTTTTGAAACTTGTTTGTTGTTTTTTTTTCAATGTATTCAGACTGAATACCATTTTCTATTTAATATTATGCTTTAAATTTACATTATTTTTTAAGTACTTGCGCACTTTCTTGAGAATTCAAAAGTTTATTTTTCAAAAGTATGTTTATCCTTCTTTTTAGAAAATTTAAATTTTTGAAGTTTCAAAGTTTATGCTATTATCACCTCATACTTCTAGTTTTCTCTCTCTCATGTTGGAGTATTCTACCAGACCGAGACTCGGGTATCATACTCTCCCGGATGTGTACATTAAACCAGCGAATTTTAAGCAATAGTCACGCATAGAGACAACGATCTAAATTTTGATGTTTCCATTTTTCTTTTCATGTCCTAACCCCTTTAATTTTACTACTGGCAATGATTTGAAATATTAATTGATATCCTTTTGTTATAAACAAAATCTGGCCTGCTCGCATTTTTCATTCACCCAAAGGACTATTGACTGTTACGATCCTTTTGTTTTACCCACACAAACACAAATAATACAAAATGTATTGACGCTTAAATAATGTCACAATTGAAAATGACAAAAACAAATGAAAAAAATACAGCAAATAATAACAGAAAAGAAGAAACAAAACGCATGATGTCTCCTTTGTTGGAGAAGTATCATAACATTTCGCACCAAATGCAAAGGCAAAGTAAAAGCGACATGAACAAAAGCCTAAAAGGATGCGAAAAATGATAGCAGCATTTAAGACTTGTAACAATGCAATGAATGAACACCTTCAACGGCACCACATCAACACCACTCCATCGGCACGAGACAATCGATGACGAGCGTAGAAAGTTCTAGTAATCAACTTTCAAATATCCAAAATGATAATAATCATCATAAACGTGATGATGATGATGATGATGACGACAATGTTAATTCTTCCCGGACGAAATTTGTTGCAAAAGATGATGAGAATTTGCAATAAAAGCGTAGTAAAAAGTGAAAAAGTTGCATATCACTTGGCGAAATAACAGCAACAGCAATAATAGTGACTGACAGATTACAACAACAACAAGGGCTACAACAATATACTATAATACTATCAATAGCAACAACAACAAGACAACATTTTTACAATGTTCACAGTAAATGTTGATGAATTTAACACAAAAATCGTCTCACAAAATGAGCAAAATCAAGAAATGTTAAACAAAAACATGAAGAAAGTACTCAGTCTAGGCTGAGCATGTTTTTTTCAAATTATTTTTTTGGCGTTCCCAGCAGAACTTTGCACCAGCCAAATTGATCTAGTCAATCAGCACCGATAGTCCCAGCAAATCTTGCTGTAAAACGAAAAAATACGGTCGTCAAAACCATGTGTCAAACTGTGTCTAGCTACACCTGCAAACGCAGCTCAAATAAATGTTCAATATCCCAACGCTAAAAAAATTCGGCCCAGCAACATATTGAAGGAACCGTGAATATGTTTGCAAGCATTGTTGTCCTTAATTGAGAGTCTACAATTTTTTTGTTTCTTTGGTGTCTGTCACGTTTTTGGTTTCAGCAGATTTCAACAAACATATACATATTATAGCTCAGTAATCATTATGTCTGCATCATATAATATTGAGAGGCAAACACAATGTGTTTGGACACAAGTATACTATATTGGCGACAAGCTACAACCACGTTGTAGTTGCATCCACACAACAACAAAAATACAGATTTTGAACGCATCGTTTGGATACTATCAAATATTTCCACATTACATCCCAGGAAGAGCTGCTCGCACTCTGTGAGCTAAGCGCTTTCAACACTGAAAGAAAATCTTTACATCAAATCGATCGTAGATTTTCATCAACTGTTCTCTATTGAATTGATGAAAATTTTCATCAAATCATTGAAAAGGTTCTTCAATTTGAATTGATAGTTTTACTTTAATCTTCATCATTTGAATTTAGAAATAAGTAGTGGGATCGATTCAAAATATCGACGTAATATTGAGAAAATTAAAGAGAAAAAGTAAAAAAAAACTAGTAGAAAATTTAAAATAAAGACATAATATAAAATAGTGCAATGGACAGAAAACACTATCCACGCTATGAGCATTTTCTATGAGGTCTAAGACCTTGTTCTTGTTGATTTTTTACAATGAAAAATACTGCAAAGAATTTGGCTACAAATTAACAAACAATTTACATCAAAATGATGACCCATTACATCAAATTAATTACAAACTGACATCAAATTGATGACAATCTTACATCTCATTGACGAATGTTGACGTAACGTTGTCGTTGAATTAACATAAACTATTGATGAAATAAGGATGAAAGATTGATAAAATGTTCTTCATCAATTCAATGAAATGTGTCGTAGGTTGGAAAATGACAAAATACTTCATCAAATTGAAGAAGGAATTCATAAATTTGTTGAAGCTTTTTCTTTCAGTGTAGTTTTACACACCTTGATTAGGACCAACAGTTTTACACCGGTGCCGAACGGGTATTTGAGAACCTGTATCATGGTTCAATGATCGATAGTACCGTTGTCACTAAGCAAGGTAACAATCGGCGTAAGATGTAACTACTCGCATATGGTCCACAGACCAGGCATCGAACCAGAGTTGGGTAGTTCATGGACTATATACATAGTTCATGTACTTCGAGAACCTTTTATTCAAACATTGTATTGTAATATTGTTATATATTGTTGTATTCCGCACAATGGTTCAGAATCGATTTCAATTAACAATTTGTGTTTTGTTAAACATTTTCGAGTTCTGTAAAACCCAGTTACAGAAAAACAGTCAAGGATTATTTTGAAATGGTAAAGTGAAAATGAGGAGCCCGATCTATATCATCTGATCCGCCTATGCTGCCACATACACCTAAGCCAGACAACCGGCCTGTAGTCCGGTCTCCCTGCTGATCCCCCTTGTCCTAAGCAAGTATTCTTCATCTGAGGAACTCTGTATATTATACGTACCTCTTCAGTTTTCTCCAGTTGACCCCGTCAGAAGTGTCGGGTAATTTACAGTATCCTCTTGAAAATGTACCATCTGGCACCCAACGGTTCAGAATCGATTTGAATTAATGACTTATGATTTGGCAAACATTTATGAGTTCTGTAAAACAGTTAATTATTGACCACGAGTCAGGGATTATTTTGAAATAATTGGGTTGAAAGACAGAGGACCGATCTTCATTGTCAGATCAGCCCATGCTGCCGCATACACCTGAGCTAGACAAATGGTCTGTTGTCCGCTCTCCCTCGATGTTGATCGCCCTTGTCCTAAACAAGTACACGCTGAAAGATAACAGCCACAGCAAGTCGGGCCGCATTGTTTTCGTGAATTCAAGGTCTACTGCTTTTTGTTTTGTTATTGTCTGCCACGTTTTTGTTTTCAGCAGTTTTCTACAAACAATGCCACATTTGGGTCACAAATACATATATTATAACTTATTAATCATTGTGTCCCAAACATATTACATTGAATAGCAAACACAATGTGTTTGGGCACAAGTAGACTACATTTGTAGCAAGATACAAACACGTTATATTTGCATACAAACAACAAAAAAGAATAATTTTTCAGCGTGTATTCTTCATCTCAGTTTTCTTCCGTCGACCCCCGTCAGAAGTGCCGGATCGTTTATAGTGACCTCCTGAAAATTTGTCGTCCTGGCCCTCGTGAAAGCCGCGCATTGGTATTGGAAGTGTTACATTGTTTCGGCATCCTCCATGCACGCTAGAGTAGAGTTGGTAGATGGTGGTGCCCAGAGAGGAGCCCCATCATCATACTCAGTTCAGCCTTGCGTAGCTCAAGAATTTCCCCCATCTTACTCTGTCAGGATTTCCCTAAAGGCGTTTAGTTATCCTGACTATCGGTTCCATGTTCCATTGTTTCCCCAAAAGGTTTCGCACTTTCCAGGCTTACCGTATTCAACTCTCTACTCTTTTTGGCCATTTCATCTGCCTTCATATTTCTGTCGATTCCGCAATGTCGCGCAATCTGCAATATGCAGCTCGTTTTGTGCCGAGAGTTTTTTCATCTCCCTCTTGCAATCTGGTGAAAAAAAGTTTTCCATTATATCCCATGAATCGATTGGGGAGAGCTTCAGCTCTCTACTCTTTTTGGCCAGTTCATCAGCCTTCATATTTCTTTCGAATCCGCAATGTCCTGGGATCCATATCATCTGCAGCACGTTTTGTTCCGAGAATTTGTCAATCTCCCTCTTACAATCTGGTAAAAAAAGGTTTCCATTACATTCCATGAATCGATTGGGTAGATCTTCTCACAACCGGTAAGCTGTGTGCTTTCTAGTTTTACACTCAGTACAATATAGTACCTTCCTAGATATCACAGTCTCGGATGCAATTGCACGGATTGCCGTTTGGCTGTCCGTGAAGATTTTGACCCTCTTAGGATTCGTGCTTTCACCGAGCCACCTCAGGGACACCGTGATCACCCTTAGCTCTGTTTGTATCAGAGTGTTATGGTCTGGAAAACGGAAATATAGCCCAGTTCCGGTTTGTTCAATAAACACACCTAGACCCATTCTGTCTCCGTTTTTCGAACCATCTGTGTAACAGTGTAGTATTCCCAGTTGCCCCTCGTGCAAAGTACCGCTTATCCCGGCGTATTTGCGCGGTAGCAGTTTGTTTCATCTAAAGCCCTTCTCGCCTCAGGGATTCTGTTGTTTATTTCATCCGTCGTAACGTATCCGATCATACATTGGTGGTTTGTCATAACGTCGTCATTGATCCATTCCCCCCATGGGCCACAGGCGATTTGCCGTCTGAGCGGCTTTACATTTGATCTTTATCTCCATAGGAAGCAGGTCTCAAAAACTATCCAACCTGACGTACAGATGGCGCCAGTAGTTTGAAAAAATATTTTGGTAAAAAGTGGCAACCTTATAAAACATATGTTTTAATTTTTAGGGCGCCAAGTTTTTTAGTATTTTTCTTTGACACATCAAAAGTAAACGATCTCAGTGAATTCGAAACATGGAAAAAATTGTTCACCGTTATGTAATTCAATATTTCCATTTGAAAGGTCTCAGTCAAAGCAATTTCAAAGCCGAGCTAGATTGTAATGGTTAGTGTGCGTGCCTCTAGTGCATGAGATCCTGGGTTCCCTGCTCTGACCATCTTAACAATTTCTGTCGGCGGCAGTCACCTCGAATAGTGACGCCGACACTATCGAGTATTTAGTCCTGAAAAAGCTTCTCAAAATACCATTTGCAATTGGTGTAAAAACTGTAGGTCCAATCAGTGAGTATAAAACTAGAAACCGGACCTTCATGGGAAGTAATGGGAAACCATTTATATTCCTTCATGGGATGTAGTGGGAAACCATTTATTTTTCTTTTAGATTCCACTCTGGGGGAGTCTGCTCTTCATTTACGACTGCAAAATATTGGGTAGCAGAGCTCAAACGAGGACGTACGAGCTGCCAAGACGGACACCGTAGTGGTCGACCAACTGAGGTGTCCACGCCAGACTCGGTTAAGAAATCCACAAAATGGTATTGGATGATCGTCGGCTGAAGGTGCATCAGCTAATTGAAATGATAGGCATTCAAAAAGCAATATACATCGTATATTGACCGATGATTTGAAGATGAGACAGCTGTGCGCAAGATGGGTGCCGCGCTTGCTTTCAATAGAGCAAAAACAGCGTCGTGAAGATGTTTCAGTAGTGAGTTTGGCGATGTTTCACCGCAATAAAGCCGAATTTTTGCGTCGATTTACAACCATGGATGAGACATGGATCCACGACTTCACACCTGAGACAAAGGAACTTTCAATGCAGTGGGCTGGTATGGGAGAATTGTGTCCAAGGAAGGCGAAGACGGTTCCATCTGCAGGCAAGGAAGTCATGGCGTTTGTTTTTTGGAATGCGCCTGGGTTAATTTTTTTTGATTATCTTCATAAAGGGAAAACAGTGAAGAAATTGTGGAAAAAGGGCCGCAATTGGCGAAAAGGAAAGTATTGTTTCATCAACACAATGCTCCAGTTCACACATCCACTATTGTGAGGGCTCTCTCGGACTACTTTCTATTTCCAAACTCGAAATATTGGCTCGGTGATAAAAGATTTGCCAAAAAAGAAGCAGTGGAGTCTGCAGTTGATGGTTATTTTAAGACGTTTGACAGGTTTTACTATACACAAGGTATCGACGCTGTTGAATATCGCTGGAAAAAGTGTATCGAGCTAAGAGGAGATTATGTAGAAAGATAAAGGACATTTTTGTGTGTTCTTTGTTGGGTCGGCTAGTTTTGGAACCGCCTTCGTATAATATTATATCCAGTGCTCATGTAGATGTTGGGATTTCAATTACTCCGAAATGTTGTTGTTGTATTTATACAATGATAATCTTCTATTTTTGTGTTCAAACTTAGTACCATGCTATATCTCTATTAATAGAGAATTTTGGCCGCTGGAATCGATTATGAACAACTGTGAGCAGGTTGAGAGCAAAAGTACCTTGAACAAATAAAACTTTGACAATCCCGTAATCAGCTCTTCATTACGAATCATTTCGTTTTGAAATATCATAATCAGCATTTTTCAGTACACCCTAATGGGCATGCACAGCCTACAAAACACTGCATTGGCATGTGCGTGCGAGTGAAAGGATTGAAAAACAATCGATGAACACAATTCACAAGTGCTCATCCATCGCCCAAATGAAATGAAAGCTGTAAACGGCAACAAACACACAAGTGCGGGTGTCCGGATAGTCTTCTGCATGTGAAGCACCGCCATCAATAACAATTAACAAAACGTTGATAGCTCTACTACTATACAACCAGCTACGGTTATGTACGAGGTGCGACGTGAAAGGCGTTTTATCATAAATTTCAAAGATTTTTTTTAAATATTTTAGTAGACATTGAGATTGTCATTGTGTTTTTAAAATTTTCAAAGATTTAATAGTGAATTCAATTGCAATAAATATTTGTTCTTCGTGTTAACATTTGATTTTTTGTTGTGCTACCATCTATAGGCACGGGTAGGGCAATCTATCAAAGTGAGCACATGCAAACAACACACAGCGTTAGCATCACATACATGATAGTTGTATCGCAATAGTCTCTGCCTGAAAATATGTATGATAGTATTGATGTAGCGGCAGCGAACAATAAAGCAAGACGTCGTCGCCAAAGACTGTTGAATAATATAGAGAATTCATGGAACGAATTGTATGACTCAAAAGCACTGACGACATCTGGCGAATGATTCAAAACGTATTACTCTCTTTTTGTCATAACTTGGTCCATTCATAATTTTGATGTGAAACATTGATGCCTTTCGCAACTTTTATGCTTTTTGTATTGTTTTATGTAATAACATTGACGATATGGTGCATTTATATTGAAGTATTCTATAAAGAGAATAAGACTCATTTATGTTTTTTTTGTCAAACTCTGTACATGAGATTGGAAAAGGGTGCAATAAGTTCTCTATATTATTCAATACTTTTTGTCGTCGCTCTATTTATGACAAAACAAAAATAATTATTCCAGTGCGCTAAATATTGCTTTATTTTAACAATATTACATCTAATGTTAAAGCAAATGTAAGACAAAAGAAAGTGCAATAGCAAAAGAGCGTTCAGCACAAAAACAAGTCTTTTTTTTTTATTTTCCAATGTAACATTTACTAATGTGTTAATAGACATCGGACAGGTACCGTGTTACAAAAAGGTTTTAACAGTTCGAACACTAATTGATTTTTTTTAAAACAGGACATTCCAGACAGAGTTCGTATTTACCCACCCATTTGTAACCCATACACTTGATCGTGGGGAATGATTAACGATCGTTTTCTTATTACCCATGGGGAATGAGGGAAATGCACACAAAAATGGGTAACTACCCATTTTGATTGCACATTACAATTGGGGGATAGGTTTGTTTTACATATAACAATGGTTATACCCCAGCGAAGTCTTCAAATTTACATCAACATTTTTGGGAAAAAATCATTGTTGAAAAACGCAAATATAAGAAAAAGTTTTTTTGATTGCATTCTGAAGACTTCGCTGTGTTAGAGTTCGCCCTTTTAGAGTTGAAAATGAGGATATTGAGGACGCACCCTTTCCGAGTTATTGCCATATTTTTATCTTAATAACTTTGATTTATTGTATAGGTTTCGATCTGAAGTTATTTCTTAGAAGAATATTTTTCCATGCCTTATGACCTACTCAGATCAGGGGTTTCTTTTTCTGCAATTATAAAAAATTTAAACAGTCGGCACCAGGATTTGAACTCATTTGAAAAAAATTTAAAAAAATCCCTTTGAAATCTTCAACACTGGGTAATTTTTCCGATTAGACGTTCCCCTCCGATTCCGAGATATAGGGACTTTTTTAATTTTTCATATTTTCGAACCAAGTTGGGAATGGGTTACCCTGGGTAACGAATTAGCTATACCCGTGGGTAATACATAAAAGCCGCTTACACATTTCCCGATTGGTTATTACCGATCGTCATGGGGAACTAACCATTACAAATACCCACCCCCTATGTGTAATGGGTAATCGAGATATGGAAGTCTCCATCATATTGGGTAACTATCCATGAAGATTACTCATCCTCCATGTGTAATGGGTATTCCAAATGCATAATTACCCATCGCTGTGTGCAACTATTATTTTCCCCATTTTCCATGGCTATTGGGTAAATGATGGTTAACTCTGGGTAACCCATTACCCACGAAGTACGTACCCTAATTCCAGAGCTGTACATATTAGTCCTGGCAACTTGAAGGACCTTAATCTGCTGTCGAAAATATATTTTTATAATACCAAATTTAAAGGAATAAAGTGGTTCCCATTACAAACCATGAAGGGATTGGTAAGAGCTTCCAACAAACAGTCAGTAGAGGGCTTTCTAATTTGATCCTCAATAATTGAAACCTGCAGCTTTACGCCGGTTCCAAACGGTTTCTGAGAACCTTCTTCATGGCTAAATACTTGATAGTGTCGCCATCACTAAGTCAGGTTGACTTCTGTCGAAATAAATGTAAGGTGGTCAGAGCAGGGATCCAATACATTCTCTAATGTAAATTACCGACGGCCACAACGAGCAACTGCATCGTGCGATTATAAGTCAGGCGCCGTGATTGGGCCCGACTTCTGTGAAAATGAGACGTAAAATTTAGTCACTGGACGACACGTGGTTCAAGCAGAACAGAGTAACCTGTTCCAGCGCACATGAAGCAATCGACTTATTGGAGCAAGGATTTCCAGACGTGCAATTTAAGGCCGTGTGATTTGTATTGCTGTGGTTTAGTGAAACCACTGGACTATACGAATAAAATTAAATGGGTTTCCCATTACATCCCACAACCAGTGAGCTGTGCGCGTTGTCTTTTTCCACTCACTGATTGGGACCTACAGTTTTACACCGGTTCCGAACGGTATCTTTGAGAAGCTTTTACATAGCTTTTTTCATAGATATTGTAGATGGTCTGAGCAGGGATCGAACCCATTGTACTAGAGTACAAGAGCCACAAACAATTCCAGAACTTAAATCACCGTATTTAGTGCTTCCGAAACTTTCGTTGCCATAGGAAGTACGTGTATAAATATTGTTACGAAAAAGTAAAAGCTTTTGCTTGCTGTTAATGACTCTACTAACAGTATGTAAATAACAGGCGGTTAGTGCAGCGCCTGAAAGTATGCATTATAACAACGTACCAGCTCGCTAAACCAGTAGCATGAATTCACCTCAGTAAAGATAGTTCTCCGCCATTCGAGATTGTTCTACAAAGATAAGCAACAAGAATAACGTCTAGAAGGTTCTTGAATTCGCTAGATAGACCTTCATTTGAGTATGGTGGGTTGGTATAAATAGCGGAGGTCTTTGGAATGGAGAGTTCAGTTTGTGATTAAACCCCGTAAAGTAAGCAACGCGAATTGGTAGTAAAATACAAGTCTTGTTAAAGTGTTATAAACAAAGTAAACTGTTGTACTATACAAGTAAAAAAAAAGGAAGTGAAACCGTTGTAATTATCGTAATTTAAAACGAACCTTGTTTTATTATTGGAAATAAAACAACGCAAAAAGAACGAATAAGGAAATTCGTAACATTGATATCAGAAGTGGGATTACGAATTAAGGACAACGATGAAGTTTGAAGAACTCAAAGTTGAACAACTAAAAAAGGAGTTGAGTAAATTGGATCAACCGACAGCTGGTAATAAAGTACAGCTGCAGAGGCGATTAATAGAAGAATTTAAACGCCGAAACATCGACATTGACACACTTCAGTTCGAGTGCAAAGGCGAAATGGGGGTTTGTGCAAAAGAAGCAAGTGGTAATGTAGATGTTTCTACAATGTTTGGAACTAAAAAATGATGTAAGCGAATTACAAAGGAAAATTAGTGAACTTCAGGTGCAAGAGGGTCCAGTGCGAATAATTTCTGAAGGCTCTAGTAGATTGAAAGCTCCCAGTTACGATGGCTCTACACCATTCGACGTTTTTAAATTCCAATTCGAAATGGTCGCAATTCGTTCGCCCCAACAGAACCGAATTGATGCTAAATCCATGATGCGAATTGATACCAAATTCCATAGCAGCAACCGAATTGATGGCAAATTCAGTTTTTGCAGCCGAATTGATGTCACAGTCGATTGCTGCAACCAAATTTGGTTCCAATTTCCATTGTTGCATCCGAATTATCTCCAAACTCGGTTGTAGTATTGAAAATTTAGTTGACATAACGAATATAATTGAAGATTCAGTTGTCACTGCTGAATTAGTTATGAAGCGAGGTTGCTTCAACCGAATTTTAGTTGTGGGAACTAAATTCAGTCCTGACAACCTCAATTTGGTTATGGCAACCGCAACTCGGTGGCTACAGATATGTTTGGTACAACATCCTTTCAAACTATTAGTTCTCTGAGTGAACTTTTTGCGCACATTTTTTGTGATTTACTGTGATGATTTACTTCTGTCCCTAACCTCGTATCACAACAAGCAGAGTAATGTTGTCGATGATTTGTACTACTATAGTAGGTATATCGTAGTAGTGGGAGATGAGATACAACTTTTGCCACCGATATCATATGAATGGAATACACGACGATACAACAATTACCAACCAACAATACGCAACGAAGGTTGTTCATTTCACTTTACAACCAACCGACAACACGACAATGGCATCCAAAAACTCATCACTGCTAATGCAACATCATCCTCCTCCCAAAGGAGATCACCCGTGGTAGGAGATGTAATAATCTGGGTAGCTGGAAATTTGAGGGGGTAATGGGAAGATGAATACTGGCAACCATTCATATGGTTGATACTCGTATTTATTGAACATGCGTGGTCCTATGTGTAGGGAAGCTGTAGAGGGGGAGGATATAAACTGGATATTAAATATCCCCAGCATTAATATGAACAATTACATTTTCATAAACAATTATGTAAAATCGATTACAATGCAATTGTGTTGTTGCTGTTGTAGCAGCTATCATTGTTAAGTTGTTGTTGTAATTTTCTAGTATTACTGCATTTTCATTTTGTATTCTAAGTCAGCAAATTTTGTTAAGTGTTTGTCGGTTGCTGCTGATTCTGTCATAATATTTCACGATGATGAGGATGACGTGGTGGTGGATGTGGATGATGGGGATGCTGATGTTGATGACAGTGGGATGTTGTTGTTTTAATGAAATGGCATTGATATTTTTGTTGTTGTAATATAATTGTTGTTGTTGCTGTTCATAACATCACCCGTTTTTCTTCTTCTTTTTTTATATTATTTCCAGAGGACGGAATTTAAAAATAACGCAAAATTCATAACAAATAGATAACAAACACATGAACCACAACGAATCCAACACAGGTCGCTCGTTCACAATAAAAATGAAAACCGTCTAAGCTACGTGGTCTTTAGCAAATGGCTGCTTTTAAATATAAACTGATCATCTTTACGTAGCAAAAAAAGCGCAGCAAAATACGACTGAAATATCAAGTGCAGCTTAATCAGCGTCCAATGGATGGGGACTTGTGTGATAAGGCGCACGAAGTTGAAGGGCTCCTGTGGAAGATCTTCGCTACATGCAACATTTTAATAGAATATAACCATAACTACACTATGCAACAAAATGAAAGAAAAAACATCAACTACTGTCTCTTTTTGATGTGTCTCGGTCCCCTAATTGGGAACATTTTTGAATGGTAGGGGAGTTTTTAAGGATGTTATTCTAAATGTCGTAAATACATAACACTTTTGTCGTTATGGTAACTTATACAACGTTCACGCTTTACGTTACGTGATTTAATGGGTAATTCAAAAAATGCAGCTAAACGTTATCGATCACTTCAGCTGTCAAATTCAACACGCCATAACTTTTCGAGTTGGTTGGTTTTCGTGGTTGCTAAAGATACTAATTAGCATCAATTAGTGTCTTGAGACATCGTTTTGCATACCACATCACTCCGGAGGTTCCAAAGTACCGTGTCTATATCCAGCCTGTTAATCGGATATACCTCATTAGAACCCCTACATCTATCTCGTGTATCTCAGTGAGGTTATGCAGGAAGGGACGGCCCATAGTCTTCAGGCGCCTATTCATCAGAGCCGGACAACTGCAGAGGAGATGCTCCACCTACTCCTTCTCTTCTACGTCATCGCAGGCACGGCAGTGGCCATTATATGGCAGCTTCAACCGTCTTGCGTGATTACCGATTGGCCAGTGCCCGGTCAGCACGCCAATTAGCCTAGATACGTCTCCCCGATTATGGCTGATCAGGGAGTTAGTCCGGTGAATGTTATATTCTGGATATGCGGTCTTCGGTCTTCGCTCGTTCAAGGTAATGCAGGAAAATACCTATTTGGACCAACCCTATAGGCGTTGCGACTGATATCATATGGAGTTCGGTCGAATAGGATCCTGCCCTAGCTAGTTCGTCTACCTACTTTGGTGTCAAAACCTGTAAGTGGTTCCCCTTTATCCCATTCTATTCTCTTGGGAAACCTGACATCGAAGAGATTATCGAACGTCAATGAGGGGGTGCAGTAATCGGTTGTTATGTTGAGTTCTCTTGGGATTGTCTGTAGTAACTTCTCGCGTCACTTGAATAAATTACAAATTGTAGGAAAAATATCGAACGTGCACGGTTTCTCAGTTTGGGCCTTACAGACGGTCCAATCGGGCATCGAATTTGGTCAAAAATTAGTTTTTCTAACGAGGCGCACTTTCATCTCGGCGGCTATGTCACCATACAAAATTGCCGCATCTGGGGATCGAAAACCGCGCATGTATTTGTCGAGACTAGAGGTTTACGCCGATTATTGCTACTTCGACAGCGGAGTAGGGCTAACTGACGGCGGCTGACGGTCGCAGCGGCTAATCTTAATTAGTAGGTAATTGACACGGCTACTACTGTGCACAGTTCAGAGCCAAGTTCGGTTCAGAGTTCGATGCGGAGGAACGAGACAGGCGCCTCAGGAAGCGTTTCCAGAGGGCAAGGTGTTCCAAGGCTGAGGATTTAGCTAAGGGTAAAGCATTGTATTTGGCAGCCGGTACATGAGAACGTGGGTTCGATCCCTGCTCAGACCACCTCACATATTTTTCGACGACGGTCGCCTGGCTCAGTGACAGCAACACTATCGAGCGATACCGTTCGAAATAGGAATAAAACTGTAGTTCCTAATCAGTGTGTGTAAAACTAGAAAGCGTACAGCTCACTGATTGCGAGAATCTCTCCGCTATCCCTTCATGGGATGTAATGGGAAACTAGTTATTTATTTATTTAGAGCAGTGTATCTGGCGGCCCTTAGGGCATATAATTCTGGGGTAAGGTGTACCAAATTTGCAGAGGCAAATTTAGCAGGACGGAGATCTCGTCCCTGAAGGTTGGAGATGACACTTTGATGTCGTGGAAGGAATGTACTGAGGCGCTGCTGGCTGTGTTCTTGCTACTGATCGCCGTCCTTCAGATGGGGATGTGTTCGTGGCTCCGGTCCTGGGGGAACACGAACTTGCGACCAGTATATTTAAGTATATATAAGTATCGCAGATCCCCGGGCGTTGACGGGATGACTGAAGAGATGGGAAGAGCTATGTGGAAGGCGATACCCGAGTATCTTAGTACGTTATTTTGTAGGTGTGTCAGTGAAGGATACATCCCGGAGTTAAGGAGGTGTGTGGGTGTTTCGGTCGTGCTTAAGTCCCCCGATATGGCGAGGTGTAATCCCCGCTCTTAACGGGGTATCAGTTTGCTCCCCGTACTGGGGAAAGAACTAGAGAGAATTATAGTGAATAGGCTTAAGGAGGACACCAACTGGCGGCCTTCTCACTTCCAGTTTGGTTTTAAGGAAGGAAGAAGCGTGGAGTATGCGTGGTCCCACGTTAGACGCTGCGTTGTGGACACATCTGCTAAGTACGTGATAGGTATATTCGAAGATTTCGGTGGAGCATTTGATCACTTGTCGTGGGCCAGTATTTTTTGCCAGCTGTACAGAGACGAGCTTGTGGGAGAGCTACTTTAGCGGCAGAAAAGAAAAAAATGTGTGGTAGGAGGTAGCGACACAGTCCGGCGTGATGCCACCCGGTGATGTCAGCAGGGGTCCATCGGTGGTTCATTTGTACGGAATCTCATGATGGACTCGCTGTTGGGGATTCTTTGCGGTGGCTGTGTGTGTACGGGGAAGACCTCCTTATCCTCATCGTAGGACAGTCTAGTGAGCGAGTGGGGCAGAAATGTCGGAGTGGGGCTGGCGCCGCACAAGACGGTAACAATGTTGCTCAAGGGCAAATTGTCTTTCTCTCGGTCCCCAGTCGTCAGGTGACAAGATAGCAGTATCAGATACGTCAACCAGGCGAAGTATCTAGGTATCATTGTAGGTGAGCTGATGAACTTTATGCAGCATATGCCTTTCGTCAAGGTGAAGCTTACGGCGGTGGTCGGCATGGTGAGGAGCATCCTCAGGAGTGATTTGGACCTAAGTAGGAGGGCTGTCCGTACCATACAGTTTGGTTTGTTCGTTACTTGCGCAACGTATGGAAGGCCGGTATGGTGCGGTACAGGATGTGATGTGAGTGTGTTGTGTGTGTGATTGCGGGTATGTGTGCTGGTTAGATGTGTGTGTGTGTGTTTGTAGTTAGAAAGGGATTTTCAACAGAGACGCTACAAAAGTAAATCGATAGGGACTGCAAACGACGCCATATTTTTTCCCGCTCTTTTGACACTTCTCTTCAGTAAGGTTTGCCATTTCATCATGGAAAGATATAGGAGCCAACAACGAGTCGAAAATTTACTACCTCAACTTTAAGAGGCCAACTTTAAGAGGCCTCAACAATCAGCGATGAGGCTCATTTCTGGCTGAATAGCTTCGTCAATAAGCAAAATATGCGTTACTGGTCAGACAGCAATCCACACGTACTCCATGAGTCATCATTGCATCCCGAAAAAATTACGGTTTTGTGCGGTTTGTGGGCCGGCGACGTCATTGGGCCGTACTTCTTCCGTGATGATCAAGACCGGCACATTACTGTGAATGCTAATCGCTACCGTTCAATGATAACCGAATATTTTTGGCCCCAATTGGATAATATGGACTTGGAGGATATGGGGTTCCAACAAGACGGCGCCACACAGCGAATGCCACAATCAATTTATTGGAAACCAAGTTTGGTGAACGTGTTATCTCACGAAATGGCCCAGTCGATTGGCCGCCTCGGTCGTGTGATTTGACGCAGTTAAATTATTTCCTGTGGGGCTACGTCAAGTCTATGGTCTATGCCAACAAGCCAGCGACGATTGATGAACGTCGTACGAATATCGAACGTGAAATTGCAGCAGTAGCGGCCGATTTATGGTTGAAAACCGTCGAAAATTGAGTTCAGCGTCTGGACTTCTGCAAGCGTGCCCGTGGTGGCCATGCAAAAGAAATCTAGTTCCATACATAATGGCATCGAACGTAGTTGCACAGGAATTTCATTGGTATCTAAAACCGTTTTTGTTTTATTTAAAAAACTTTTGTAGCGCTCTTATTGAAAAACGCATTCTTTGCTTTATGTTTGTTCTGTGGGGTCACCAATCCCCGAGCAATTTGGAGTTCGACTGGTAGTAGTTTCGGCTACGAGGTTTGACCAGAGTCCTAATTCTGGTACCACGGGAGTCAGGTACCCATGGAACCGTTGATTCTATCGTGACTGTCTAAATTGGTACCCTCATGTATATTTGTGTATATTTTTGTGGGGCAAATTCGTTCCGCCGATAAACAGTTGATGGCGAGTACAGAAATCTTTGAGCCTGTCACCATTGCCATTTCTCGCAGTTATAAGACCATGTCTTCCCATCACTTCCTTTAGGTTGTTGTTGTCGTTGCCCACTTTGGCATTGAAATCTCCCGGAAATATTCTCCGACATTGGCCCGAAATCTCCCAGAGTTCGCACGCATTGTTGTAATTAAACAGCAGAACAGCTGAGAGAAGTTCGATTCCTCATTGACGAAGCGCAAGGAGAATCGTCAGATGAGACGGATAACAAATCTATGTATAAATTAATCTATGGTCGGAGTAAATAAAACAGTGACCAGCTAGTAATTCAGATTTGCCACTATTGAAACAACTCAATTCGCATACGCCTAGAATGTCCACATTATAGCATACCATAACTCGTCGAACCTCTTCGAGTCTCGATTTTTCGGAGACAGTTCTGACATTGCAGGTACCAATCATAAACCGTAGTTTAACGCCAAATGTCATTATAGAAGGGGTATGGGTTTCTGTGAATTTATTGATATTTCATTAGACCAACGCATCCGATCCTAGTGCCATTCATAACCTTGTTATTTTCGAAAAAGTTTAATTTTGTTCCAGAGTGTAATGTATGACGATAATCATCTAAAGGATATCGATATGCCGGTAATGGTGGTTCATAGAACATTTAAAATACTTGAGTTCAAAAAACTTTACTATCGACAAAACTATAATGAATTCGATATCGGTTTTGCCTCCAGATATTCCAGACATTTTCAATTTCACATTCTTCAACTTTCGATCCAATACTATACACAAACATTGCGCTGTGTAGCAAATCTCAAAAGTCATAACAAGTCTAAAAAATGCTGTATCACTTAATGGATTCCAATCACACCACACTACGATCTAAAGTCCAGGATTTGTAGAATCGTCATCGCATTTTCTAATATCAATACAAATTTAGTCAAATGCCTATTTGTAGAGGTGAAAGTTCTATTACACATATCAACAATGAATTATTTTGTTTCAATTTCATATGGGAATTTCCATAGAAAAGTCAACTTTTTGTCACGTAACGTGACCCTCGATAGTGTAATATAAGGTGGGCTGATCAAGAATCGAACCCACGTTATGATGTTCAAGAGCCGCTCATATTATCCATTACACCAGCGTCCGCCACTATTCATCACTCTTTAAACACAAGAATTTGAATTTTTACGTGTGTAAATTATTTAAATATAGTTTAAAAATTACCGGCAACAAACTAAGTACTATTGCTCTGTGTTATCAGCCAATGTTGGCCAAATTTTTAAAGTTGGCAAAAACTAATTTCTAGCTTAGAAACAAATACCATTTAGTCCAAATACCTGAGATTACTAGTTCAAAAAAAAAAAAAAAAATTCTCGTGGAAATCAACTTCCATGTCAGCAAGTCGAAAAATCTCGCTGATAAGAACCACACAAATTTCGTCAAGACATATGACAGACCATCAGGCTGTTACAGTTCCTCAGTCATTACCCAGATTTTCCCAAATCATTTATTAATCAGTCACACAAGTGTTTGATACTCGAGCGGCTGGAAACAATGATTATAGCCCGACAAAGTCTAAAACAGTGGCGAAGGACTCTAATACATTCAAGTCCTTTGGATGCTGTAAGACACCTAACAACCAAGACCCATCAAGTGCTTAGGCATGATAAGAATTTAAGTGCTACCATTCAAGAAGCCCAACAAATGATATTTATAAAAGAACATGATCTACACCAAGGAGGTGTAATGAAATTTCCTGGCATTTGGTTACGTGATAATTGCCAGTGCGATCAATGTTTCCATAAGGATTCCTTGAGTCGCAAACCCTTAAGATGGACTAATTTCGATTGTGATGTTAAAGTCGAACATATAACAGTGAATGCTGAAGCAAATGCTATACGTATTGAATGGTCGGATAACCATCAATCATCATTCTCACTGGAGTGGCTAAAGGAACGCAATTTCTCAAAGGACAAGCAACAGAAATACATTAATACCTGGTATCGTCCCAAGGCCAAGTTTTGGAGTAAACAGGAGTTTCCGAAGATTTTGAAAACGTTTCAATTCAAGGATATAATGGAAAATGATAAAGGTTGGGGGGAGTTAAAGTTGTTATGCTTCAGGAGATAAATGTTAACTACAATATCCTTTTTACTTTGTAGTCCTGAAGGAGTGGCTCGACACACTGGCCATTCTTGGAGTGAGTATGTTGAAGAATGCTCCCTTGGACATAGGTGTGGTGAAAACACTGTGTAATCGTATAGGTTTTATAAGGAAGACAACATATGGGTGAGTTTAGCAAAAGTTATACAAAAATTAAAAAATTTAAAAAATTTTAAAATTTAAATGGAATATCAAATTAAAATCCTAACAACAATAAAAAAAATAAATAAAAGAGCCTCCCAAACTGTCCACTCAGCACCTTTTGTATTCCGATCATATACATGTAGCAACAAACACAAACACATAAGATGTGGTTATACGTAGAGACACTATTCACAGAGTTCAAGCAAAACATAAATCTGAAACACGAACCTTGAACACTCAATCCAATACACACAAAGTAACCACCTTACGGCTGATGCCGAAACTAATACCTACACTAATGCCTACATGGTGGAAAAAGCAGTCCCTGCAACATTATGCAGGAACCGTACATATGTTTGCAACATCCATATACTTACGTGCAAGCATTGTTTTTACGAATTGAAGATCTGCTGCCTTTCTGCTTCATTGTTGTCTGTCACGTTTTTGTTTTTAGCAGATTTCACAAGCAAAGCCATGTTTGGGCCACAAAACTATATGTATATTGTAACATATTAATCATTGTGTCTCAAACATGTAATATTGAATAACGAACACAATGTGTTTGGATACATGTAAACTATATTTGCGACAAGCTACAAACACATTATATTTGCATCAAAAAAATAGAAAAATGCGGATTTTTCAGCGTCAACTAATCCTAATATAATTAAAGCGTACATTTTTGTGAAATTCTACTAAAAAATCGTCAAAATAAATTTAATTACTTTTACAATACTTCCACACGATTCTAGGAGAATTTTGCCCTTGTAGCGACAAAACATAAATTGAGATCATGGAAGAGTAAACACTGCGAGAGTTACAAAACGGAGCAACGCTGATTTCAGACATTTAACACATACACGCTGAAACTATTTCTTTTTTGTTGTTGTTATAACGTGATTGCAGCTTGTCGTAAATATAGTATACTTGTGTCCAAACACATTGGGTTGTGCTATTCAATATTACATGTTTGAGACACAACGATAAATAGGATATAATATACGTTTTTGTGACACTAATGTATATTAGTTGTGTTTAAATTTCCTGAAACCAAACGTGTGACAGACAACAGGGAACCAAAAATCGGCAGATCTTCAATTCAATAAACCACTCTTGCAAACATAATCATGTTTCCTGCAATATGGTGCTGTAGACGTTGTTACTCAATCACTTAGAGTACGAGCAGCATTTGATGCTCGAGCACTCCGGTGAATATAGTTAATTTACTTCTCTTTATGTACGTTTTGGAGATTGGTTCAAATGCTGAAAAAATATGTTTAACACTGAAGAATGACCTCTGTAACATATTCTCTCAAACACATTCTGCAGGAACCTTGTATATGTTTGGAACACACTCCAAATATGCGTGTATTTGCAAGTTCTGAACTCACTTATACTTAAATGCAAACACTAGCATGTTTGCTGCAAAGATGTAAACTTTTACGCGTAGCCGTATCCATATACTTACGTCGAAACATTCGTGTGTTTCCTCCCAAACGAACGATTGACGACTGAATGCATGAAACTGAAACGCAACAGATCAGTCAATAAAAGAAACACGCATTCAGGAATATTTCTAAATCACTGAGTGAAAGAACAAATCAAAAATATAGTTACACACTTGCAATAACATTAACTTAGGCAAAAAATAGTCTCTCTTTGTTCCAATTTTAATACTTTGCTCTCGACAGAGCATAGCGGCAAAAATAATGAAGTAAACGGAGCTCAAAACGCAGCTGTGTTTGTATCACAAATAAAGCTGTATTTCGATCACAAACACATATATTATAACATATTGATCATTGTGTCTCAAACATATAATACGAAGCAGCAAATACTATGTGTTTGGACACTAGTATAATAAATTTGCGACAAGCTTCAAACACACGTTGTATTTGCATCCCAACAAGGGAAATATACCGACTTTTCAGTGTGTAATTGAACAATTAAATTGGTTAGGTCACGGAAAAAATGGTTGTCACTATTAACACACGTAGCACTATGAGGAGCAATGTGATACTACGGGACATCATAGTCCGACCACATCGTTGAACCTATAACTTGACCTGGTATAGTTAAAGGGCGTTCAAGTTATATGATACCTTATCACGATATTACAGGATGTGCATGAAGAAGAGATGTACGTTGGTCCGTGGCGAACCAATTGGTACTTTCCAAAAAGGCCCTAAAATCAATCAGCTTAACTCCCGGAATGTCTGTTAGATCTAACATAAAGTTAGATACTGGATATTGTCTCCTACTCATACAAAATGCCGGGCAGTAGCACATGAGATGTTCGATGCTCTTGTCCTTCTCTTCATCCCTACAGCTTCTGCTGCAGTAATCATGAGCTGAGATTCCAAGGGTAGATGAGTGCCTGCTTATTAAAGAGGGCTCAGGGATCATAGCTACTGGCATAGAGATAACTTGTCAAGAAGTTGATATTATGTTTAGAGTACGATTGAGGTCATAACTTGGCCATACTCGCTTGGTGATCTTGGATTTTGTGCTTCCAGACCATGTATGTTTATGTTTTAAGAATGAGCTTGTATGCCGAAAGGGACATACCCAATCCCTAATATCGTCAGCTCATCTGCTCTATGGTTCCCCACAATATTTCTGGCACCCATATAGGGTCGATACTTTTAGAGATGCGTGGCAATTGTGGCAGCTCTTGAAGTTAGTAATACAGATTACAGAGACTTTATAGCAGCATGACATGTCAGAATAGATGTTTATACAGCAGGCGGTGGTGCAGTTTCATCTCAGCCAAAGGCCAACTTCTCCAGAAAGAAACTTTTGCCCGAAAGACAGCCTTTATGCCAGGTCAAGGTCCAGAACATTGAAATAATCTACAAACCCTACCGTGCCATATGGTTTGGTACCATCAGTATAGAAGTGTAATACGTTCATTAACATGGACTGCGACCGTTCCAGTCCTCCCAGTCCGGAATATTAGTGGCGAAGGTTCCTTTAAAATTAGAAGTTGGTGCCGACTTCTACCTGACAGCCTGTGACCCCTCAGTGTTCAGTTATCGGACCACTATAACGGACTTCTACTAACACTAGAAATTGCAGACAAGTCGAATATAAGTCGTTTTTCAGACGACGTAGCAGTGGTCACCGTTGTAAGACACATGCAGGCTATTAGGTCCTGGGTGAATAAAGCCGGACTCCAGCTAGCGGAGCAAAAGACAGAAGTTGTACTGATAAGTAGTCGTAGAAGGACGGAAGCGTTAAAGATAAATATAGGACACCAGGGGATGTCATCAAAGGATAAGGTGAAATATCTAATAAACATATATAGACTTATATTATGTCCGAGATATAACGGAAAATGTTAGTTCAGTTCTAGTAAGAATGATGCAGAATGTAGGAGGTTCTAGGCAGAATTAGAGTACTACTATGATATCCAGAGTGGACAGTTCCTCACTGCTATACACAGCACCAGTATGGTGAAGGTGCAGAGGTTGAGTGCTTTAGGGGAATGCTGTGCCTACCACACCACAGCCAACGAAGCCGCATGTAAAGTTGAGCGAATGATATCCATTGCTATTCTGGCGGACAGGTAAAGGAGATTGTACGAGGCAATACAAATAGGCGAACAGGAAGTAACAGCAAGCGTTCGTGGAACCGAAAGAGAGGCCTCAATAAGGTGGAATGCTGAAGGTGGAAACATGGATCAAAAGGAGTCACGGTGAAGTGGACTACCAGCTAACCCAATTTTTAACAGGCCATGGAGGATTTAGAAAGTTAAGAATGGGCATGATATATCACCAATGTGTTCAAGTTGCCCTGATATGAAAGAAGATGCAGAGAATGTTATCTTTAGTTGCCTATGATTTGGAGAGAATCGGAATAGCACAATCACCGAGCTAAGACATAACATTACCCCGGAGAGTGTTATAGAAATAATGTTGAGCTCAGGGGAGAAGTGAAAGCAGCTACACAACTATATAACCTCCGTTATGAAGAACATGCGAATCTGCGAGGACAGTGGTGGTGACTAGGGAAGGCGATTTAGTGTGTAGGCGGCACAAATGTGCTGAATCTCACATAATGAAGTGGTTCATATTTGCAGGGGGAAGCCCATGAGCATACGGGCTGGAGAGCTATTGAGAGGAATGTATGCTTAGGTAAGCGGATTTTCCACGCCCCGGCCACCAATCGACAATGCCGTAGAACAGAACGGGCGGACAACAGCTGTATATAACCATTAGTTTATTGTCTAGAATAGAAGGACCGATGAGAGATGGATTGGTCTAAAGTCCTTTGGTCTAATAAATGCCAAATAAATTGGACATGAATAACATTTTGGATTCTCTACATCTAACGGGAATATTCGATTGCTCGATGCAATCGCAAGCAGGGTGATACAATATGTAGTCCCCTTTTTAACTCCACTGGTGCTATACCCTTAGGGTCAGGAGATTTGTATAGCTCAAAACTTCCTATTGTCCAGTGTAGTGTATCTTCCGTCACGATATTACCCGCAATTTGCGAGAAGACGTGGTTGTTTGGTAAGTCCGACGTTATGTGTCGAACCAGTTTCCGGGAAAGGGTGGGCTAAGCATGAAGTCCACAGATTCAGCACTCGATGTTGTCCATCAACTGTTTTGATCTTCACATATCCCAGAGACGTGTAAGTCGTTGAGAGGACTTTGCGTAGCCTGGAAGTCTTACTTGCCTTTTCAATACCTTCGCAAAAAATTTTCCTAAGATCTCGTCTGTGAGTATCTTAACTCCTTCTTATTTGCCTTAGGTCAAATTTTGTACAAATTCCAGTCTCACTTGGTCCTTGGAGACTTTGCACTATTAAAAAACATACTGCAAGACTTTCTCAGGATATGTAAATCCTTGTTCCACCACGGAGGTTTCTTCTATTAAGTATTAAGTATAAAAAAATGTTCCCCTTTAACATTCCACGAAGGGATTGGGGAGAGCTTCCCTCAACCAGTGAGATGTGCGCGTTGTCCACCGGTTCCGCGTGGTTTTTTCGAAACGCTTTCGTGGCTTAATACTCGATAGTGTCGCCGTCACAAAGAGAGGAGACCGCGGTAGAAACGTAAGGTGATTACAGCAGGGATCGAACTCACGTACTCATGTACAAGAGCTGCGTACATTATCAATGCGTCACCTAAGGCCAATTAATAATTAAATATGTAATTGGAAAAGTGAACTGGAATTTAAATTGAGCAGTAATTTTCAATTTTTGACCAGTGATTTTCAATTTCTGTTTTATTTTTAAAAGGAACCATGAACTAAACAACAAATATGTGGGTGGTGCTCGAATTATAATACAGAGATCAAAATTCAATTCGATGCATTGCAAATGTTCCATCTTCGGGAAATTGTCTGTTTGATAAAAAAATCCTTTTATAATTACAACAAACTTTAAAATAAACTCCTGATTTTATTTACTTTCAGTGAAGAATTCAGCGTAAAATCCCGACCAGGTGCCAAAAACTATGCATACCTGGCCGCACCATTGCCTCTACACACAGACATGCCATATTTCGAATACAAACCCAGTGTTACCATACTACACACACTGGAACAATCGCAATCATCTGGTGGTTGGAATATACTGACAGATGGCTTCAATGTCGCCAAAGAGTTGAAGGAAAATCACCCAAACTATTTCAAGATCCTTAGTGAAACTTTAGTGGACTGGAGTGATATAGGACATGAGGCGGGAGTATCATTTCACAATATCTGGAGGGCACCAGTGATAAAGTGCGTAGGGTCTATACTAATTTTTATAATTCTTTGTTTTTTCTTTACCAGTTTGGATAAGGATGGCAGCTTTAGCCGCATTAATCACAGTGTTCCCCAACGTGACACCCACTTTAACATTGACGCCGATGAGGTGGTATTGTGGTACAAAGCGAATGCTTTCTTTGTGCGTATGGCCCACGAACAGGCGGTGTCATTCAAAATGCAACCAGGGGATATTTTGACTTTTAACAATTTACGTATGTTGCATGGACGTAGCGACTACAATGATACACAGCAAAATGTCCGTCATATGGTGGGTGGTTTTGTTGACTGGGATATTGTGTATTCGAAAATGAGAGTGCTTAAGAAAGCTTTGGAATGATAGGATAGGAACCAGACAGTTGCTGGGACAACAAATTCTACAAGGAAATGGACTCGAAAAAACAGAAATCGAGATGACAAAATACCAACTGTCGAAAGGGTCACAAAGGAAACAAGTTGGAAGGCAGAATTTAGCATTTGTGATTCGAGAATTTAAACGTCCTTTCCGTAATCTTAGCAATGAACAAAACAATTTGATTTATACCTTAAATCATTGCAGTAGAATCCTAGATAGCTTGACTTTCATAGTAGTATTACTCATTTATTTCTCTATTGTAATCAATATTAGTTAAATTGACTGTTTATTTTTATTACTATTAAACTGTAATATTCAAAACAAATTTGAATTCTGTTTTATTTCTCCCTCCCTTCCGTGACGTTGTTCGGTCTGTCGAGTGTGCAAGGAAATTCAATACAATATTCAAAACTTTTTGCGTCAAAATAACCTCGGCGAACGGAAGCCCATTGATCATTTGATGTTGCAAAAAAAAACATAAATAAAACAATTTGTTGGTGTCATTAACCCTGATAGTAATCGCCATATGTTATATAGATTTTTTAAATATAATTTTTTTTCCTGTTATCAGTTTAGTTTGGTCAAACACACCCAAGGTGATATTCGTACTCGACAACTGTTGTGGTCAAGATGTTGAAATGGTTGGGCATTTAAAAAATAGGCAGTGTATGTCTATTGACTTCGGTAGATTATTACTCTACTGGCATTAAAAATGCGTATTATTAGAAAAATAATTAATAGAATTTTTTCTTTCATATGGAGAATCAGTGGATCGAAATGCCAGGTAACGTGTAAACAAATAAAGCGACAAGATATCGATGTAAGAAGAACTGGTGGATAATGATGTACAAGGTGGCGCAAAAGTAAACTTCCGATGTTTTTTGGCTGTAATTTAAAAAAAAATTAAAAACTTTGATTCTTCTTGTAAATTATTTTTATTTGGTCTTTTAATTTTTTTTGCATCAAGTCGAGAATATGATGTCATGTAAATGGCATGTCATTTGAGCCCTTTTTATGGCATTTTCCATCACTTTGGCCAAAACTTCCGGCGATACGTCCTCACATTCTTGACGGATATTGTCTTTAAGAGCTGCAAGAGTCTGAGGCTTGTTGACATAAACCCGCGACTTCAAAAAGCCCCACAAAAAGAAGTCTGGAGCGGTCAAATCAGGCGATCTTGCTGGCCAGTGCAAATCACCAAAATGGGAGATTAGGCGCCGGGAAATGCATCCTTCAGCATATCGGTTGTGGCACGTGCAGTGTGTGCCGTTGCACCGTCCTGTTGGAACCACATGTTTTCCAATCCCAATTCATCAAGTTGCGGCAAAAAGAACTCGTTGATCATTGCTCTGTAGCGCTCACCATTCACAGTAACCGTTTGGCCCGCGACGTCTTCGAAGAAAAAAGGTCCGATGACTCCTCCAGCGAAAACAGCACACCATACAGTGACTTTGAGCGGGTGTAATGGCTCTTCGTGGGTTACACGCGGATTTTTAGAGCCCCAGAAGCGTAATTTTTGCTTATGTACGTACCCGCTAAGATGGAAATGGGCCTCATCACTCATGATTATTTTTGATGAAAAATCATCATTTATTTATATCTGCGAAACTGTTGCTTATCTTGGAAAATAGTATAGGCATAGATTAAAGGTATTACAATTGTTAAGTTTTTTAAATATTTTTAAAAAAAAATCGGATGAGGCGTTCTCGAGTAATGATGGTCTCAAAAATGAGCTCTAAATCACAGCATCTGAGTAAGAAATTAAAAAAAAAATTCTGTATGAAACCATCCTTATAGGCCAAAATAATTAATGATGCAGTTCGATTCGTAGGACCCGAATTAGTGTAAATCCCTTGAGTCCGCAAATGTTTCCTCATTTTTTGATGTGTTAACATCTATAGCGGCGTATAGGGACTAAATCTATCAAAGTCAGATTTTATGCTGCTGCTAAAACCATATTTATGCAGCTGCTAAAACCAGATTTATGCTGCTGCTAAAACCGGATTTTCTGCGTCTGCGAAAGAGAATAATGACGTGTTAAACAAAAATGAGCGAGCAAGAGAGCAATGAAAGAGTGGTGTGGCAGGGGTGAGGCAAACGAAATTGTGTATATAGCGTATGTATTAACATAATAATGTATGTATGTACATGTGTCTGTTGCTGTAGTTGAACGGCGATATAAAGCATAGCCACGCAAAATTTCATTTGCAAGCGCATGGGCTTGCGCAGTCGACGTTATGGTGACATACTAATACGTCAGCTACTTCGTACAAAGTATGTGTTATGTTGTGTGTTTGGCTGTTTCGTTGCTGTTGATATGGCAAACATGTGGTTATGTGACACACGTATACGTCAGCTACTTCGGACAAAGTATGTGTGATGTTGTGTGTTTGGTTGTTTCGTTGTTGTTGCTATGGCCAAACAAAGCGAGTCATTTGATGTTCAGCATTGCCCGGTGTATACAAAAAAACTATTATTTTTTATTTTCCAATGTAACATTTACTAATGTGTTCATAGAAATCGAACAGGTACCGTGTAGCAAAAAGGTGTTAACACATCATCCGTGAGTTCGAACACTCATTGATTTTTTTTTCAGAAACTTGCACAATGTTATTAAGCCTCTGCAAAGATGATAGAAATTTCATTGTTAATTCATTCGCTTATACACCATTTTCACCAGAGGGCACTTTCTGTTTCCGTCCCAGTATGTCTAAGTATCATTTTAATATCAACTAACAGCTTGTAGTGTGAAATACCGCTTGATGGTTGTAATAGTTTAGCAGAGGATTAAAATTTAATGTAGATAAGTTGCAAATAGCAACTTAAGGTTGAAGAGTACTGTATACGATCTCACGACGAACGGTTGATGAATTCGATATTACTCTGGAACAATTGAGAACAGATGGCCCTACTATGCGATCTCTCCATAAATGATTAAGCCCAAACATGATACAAAAATCCTAGATGTTGAAATCTATGTGGTGGATTTGAAAGTGAAGGGGAATTTTATAGATGGCGCAGTAAATGGTCGAAATGGGCAAATGTCCCTGGAAACAAAAACTATTGAAAAAGCTATTTAACCATCTTTCTGTACATTTTGTATTGTCAAAACATATCGAAACCGATATGCTATTCCATTACCTGTATTGTATTTCCAAATTCAAACAACACAATTGAAATAAAAAGGATTTTTCAGTGCCTTTTCGACGCATCCGAGTGAAAAATGTTCGTACGGAACATAGATAAATAAAAAACCATAGATGGTGAAAGATAAATGGTGCGTTTGAAAGTAAAGGGAAATTTTTTAGATGGCGCCGCAGTGGTGGATATGGGCAAATTCCCCTGGAAACAAAAACTATGTGCTTTTCAAACACTAAATGCGTTCCTTTTATTAATATTATATTTTCAAATTTGGTGCAATTTGGTTAGTGTACGCGGCTCTTGTACATGAGATCCTGGGTTCGAACCCTACTCTGACCACCTTCAAAAAAAATTTCTTTCGGCGGCGGTCACCTCGCATAGTGACGGCGACACTATCAAGTAGTTATATAGCTATGAAAAAGCTTCTCAAAATACCGTTCGGAATCGGTGTACAACTGTAGGTCCCAATCAGTGAGTGAAAACTGGAAAGCGCACAGCTCAGTGATTGTGAGAAGTTCTCCCCGGTCCCTTCATGGGATGTAATGGGAAAGCATTTATTTATTTATTTTCAAATTTAAACAACAAAGGCGAAATAAAAATTATTTTTGAGTGCTTTTTTGTCGCATTCGAGTGAAAATTTTCGCACGGAAACAGCCTTTGCCGTCTGGTGAAAATAGTGATTAAGCAAATGGATCATCTATGCTTTTTATTTATCTATGAAGCTACTCTATACGATCTCACCACGAACGGTTGATGTCTTCGCTAAAACTCTAGAACAATTTAGAACAAATGGCGCTACTATGCGATCTCTCCACAAATAATTAAGCCTAAAACAATTTAGAACAAATGGCGCTACTATGCGATCTCTCCACAAATAATTAAGCCTCTGCCTTAGATAAATAAAAACCATAGATGATTAATTTGCTTTATCACCATTTACACCAGAGGGCATAAGCTTCTCCGTACGACCATTTTTCACTCGGATGCGACGAAAAGGCACTCAAACATAATTTTTATTTCGATTCTGTTGTTTAAAGTTGAAAATAGAATATAAATAATAGAAAAGCATATCCCTTTTGATAATTGTTCACAATACAAAAGGCAAAAATGCATGGTTATATAGTTTTTTCAATAGTTTTGTTTCCAGGGAAATTGGCGCATATCCTGCACTCTGGCACCATCTAGAAAATTTCCCTTTACTTTCAAACCCACCACTAATCTTTCACCATCTATGTTTTTTTATTTATCTGTGCAAATGATTAATCCTCTGCATAGACATAGATAAAACAAGAAGAACTTTATCACCATTTTCACCAGAGGGCAGCACATGCTGTTTCGATAAACCACTCAAAAATAGTTGTTATTCCGATTCTGTTGTTTAAATTTGAAAATAGAATATAAGTAATAGAAAAGCATACCGCCTATGATATACATATATATACAAAATGC
Organism: Phaonia tiefii; assembly: GCA_963931995.1. Lineage (NCBI taxonomy): Eukaryota > Metazoa > Arthropoda > Insecta > Diptera > Muscidae > Phaonia > Phaonia tiefii. The sequence goes on from OZ008371.1 coordinate 199,151,203, forward strand.
TAGAAAGCATGGTTAAATAGTTTTTCAATAGATTTTGTTTCCATGGAAATTTGCCCATATCCGCCACCCGGGCGCCATCTAGAAAATTTCCCTTTACTTTCAAATCCACCACTTACTTTTCACCATCTATGGGTTTTTATTTATCTGTGCAGTAGCCATATTTAGCTTTACATGTTTGGCATAACTAACATTTATGCCATAATAACAGTAGAATGTTAATAAACAGTTTGTGGTGAAATTTGCCTTTTGATTGCCTAATGTTATTTTGCCTAAAAGTATACAGGTGTTGCGCTTTGAAAAGCTACCTCATGCCATCTCACCACGAATGTTTGATGATATCGCAAGAGCAATCTGAAGCAATCGAGACCAAAAGTCACTTCACCACTAAGCATTAAGTCGATATCGAACTTTCGGGATCAATGGTTCTGGAAACTACGAGCTGGTTCTGGAAACGGCTGAAGTGGTATAAATAGTCGATTTGTAGCGAAATTGAGGTAAGTATCATTTCAAACGAGTTTAGGTACACATTGTCGAAAATTGTCTTATTGTGCAAGGACTTAAGTTGGTTGGGTGGTTGGTTCACGTGGTTGCTAAATATACTATTTAGCATTGATTAGTGTCTTGAGACCCCGTTTTGCATACCACATGACTCCGGAAAGTCTAATGTACAGTGTCTATATCCAGCCTGTTAATTGAAGATATTTCATTAGATCCCCTAGATCTATCTCGTGTATCTCAGTGAGGGTGTGTAGGAAGAGACGACCTATAGTCTTTAGGCATCTATTCATTAGTGCCGGACAACTGGCGAAGAGATGTTCTCCTCTTCTAAGTCTTCGCAGACACGGCAGTGGTCATTATATGGAAGATTCAGACATCTTGCGTGATTAACGATTGGCCAGTGCCCGGTCAGCACGCCAGTTAGCCTAGATATGTACCCCGATTTTGGCTAATCAGGGAGTTAGTCCGGTGAATGTTATATTCCGACCATGTTTTTCTGGATATGCGGCACGTTTCCGTTCTATCCCATCTGGCCTTTGCTCGTTCAAAGTATTGCAGGAAAATACTTCTTTTGACCACCCTATAGGTGTTGCGACTGACAGCATGTAAAGTTCGGTGGAAGAGGAGCCTGCCCTGGCTAGTTTGTCTGCCCTTTCGTTCCATAGGTGACTCTTGTGGCCTGGTATCCAAGTAAGATCCACATTGGCCAGACGACCTAGCTTGACAAGTTTCCCCCCATATTCACTAACGAGTTTAGATGCAGTGTTGTTAGATTTAAGTGATAGGAGAGCCGCCTGGCTATCTACAAATATTCCAATGCGCTCTGTTCTCCGTTGTAGTATAAGTTCGGCATAGGCTTCCTTGATGGCCCGTACCTCCGTCTGGAAAACGCTGCACTTGTCTAGGAGTTTGAATGGTAAAATGAGGCTTGGGTCTTCGGAGTTGGTACTATACAAGTAAACTAAAGGAAACTGTTCGATTTATCGTAGATTTAAAAGAACCTAATTATATTAATAGGAAATAAAACAGGTCTAAACAGGACAATTAGAAAATTCGGAACAATATTCCGGTATAGTGATTTCAATTGAGAAATTTAACGGCTTTCAAAATTCAATAATCCTTGTAATAATTTATCGTAGCCATTAAAGCTGAATAGTCTCCATAAACCTGGCTATATTTCGTAATTATTTCAATTGTTTCAAAATCAATTATTTAACTCCATTTCAATTCGTTTTATTGGCTGCTACATTACAAAAATTCTTAGCTTTAAATTCTTAACCTTAAAACTGTCCAGTTTTTATTTGACGAGCTGCATTTGCAGTGATTTCTAATGATTGTATTCAAAGCAGCATCATATGCGCTTGAGAACAGGTACAATTATGCAGTCATATGATTAAAGTTTCTTTAAAACGATTAATTTCTTGATTGCATATAAAATACAGCAAATTGCTTTAACATTTATGGAAGTGGATTACTTGATGTTGTAATTAAATTAATTTTCAACACCATCATCACTTAAATAAATTGCATTTCCTGCTGACTCAAACTTGACTGAGACCTTAGAAATATCAAATATCTCTATAATTTATATGAAAACCATAATGATTTCCGTTTATGCGACTTCTATGGAACGTGTAACTACAACCGCAACAGTCATATGTTCATACATATGTATCTGCTGTTACAAATATCCAATTTTAATACCGCCTGCGAAATGATATGGACGAAAACAAAAAATGAAAAAAATAATACCTTAAGAAACACGTCATAGTTTATGACACCAACTATACTAAACTTTACTACAGCAAGGACATAAATTACACGAACCTGGCTTCCTTGAACCAACGGCAGCAGCAGCAGCAGCAACAACAGCCGCAACATAAATGACGAAATGACGGCATGAATAATATGCGGAAAACCGCCAAAAGAAAGTCTTAAATCCTACCCATCCCCCACTGGCAACAAACCCCATTCAGCTTCCACACACTAAACACTGAATGAAACATCCTGTGAGCACTTTCGTTTATTGGAATTTCGTAGTGAAGGATATGATGGTGGCAAAAGAAGGTGAGCGCCAAATGGGCGAGAAAGGGCTGTAGGAATTACGGCCATTTGGCATTTGGACGCTCATGGGCGAAACACGAAACCGATATTGAATGATATTGAAATGTATGGATGACTATAAATGATTCTAAAAACCGGGTAAAAAGCATCATAAAAAAAATAATAACGACACAAAAACATGACAAAAAACACACACACCCACACACGCATCGTTCCCAATAAAATTGTAACACTAACCAGGGGATAATGTGTGTGAGATTACCTGCGCGGGATGAGTTTCCAAGGGGTGGTGGTGTTGATGGGGGTGGTGCTGTGGGATGGTACATCTACGGGGTCGAGACATGAAAGCTCAAGGTGTCATACTTTATGGCAAATAAATATTTATTTGTAAGCCGCTTCAGGCCAAAAATGAAAGGGGTTCTCTTAAACAACTGCACTAAATGATGACATCTACATTTTATCATGAGAGCGTAAAGACAGCCGGCACAGTGGGAGAGAATTATTGAAATTGCTATTCCCTTAATATTTAATCCATTAATGCTCACGGCGATGTAAAATAGATTGACCACTGACATTTTAACACGTTGGTTCCGACAACTGAAACTGATTTAATTATTATCTCTAGGTATAAAATAGATGTCAAGTAACAGGATGCATTAAACAAATTACTTACGTGCTCCTGTTATTTTTAAGCAAAAAATAATTATAATTAAAATTAATTTGAAAATAGAATATAAATAATAGAAATGCATATCGCTTTTGATATTTTTTGATAATACAAAAGGCAAGAAAGCATGGTTCTATAGTTTTTTCAACAGTTTTTGTTTCCAGGGAAATTTGCCCACATCCACCACTCCGGCGCCATCTAGAAAATTTCTCTTTACTTTCAAATCCACCACTGGTCTTTCACCATCTATGTTTTTTATTTATCTATGAATATACAAAACCAAAGTGTGAAGGGTCTTGAAAATCACACCCTACAAAATTCTCTTAAATCATCGGAAACTTTTTAAAACAAAACTGATTTTTGGCATAAATCTAGTGTAACAACAATGCTCTGGTTTACACCAAAATTTAACTACCCACAAAACCTTCTGCACTGCGATGGAAAAGTGTTTTTTTTCTGCGGACGGTTCAACTTCTTGATACATAGACTTTTGAAGCTTGAGTATATAATTGTTCATATCTCAGGTATTTATAATCCGATCGGCCTAAAATGGGTATCATTACAAACGTATTTCTAAGCTCTATAAATCTGTGTAGAAACGTGTTTATTTGTATTAACCAATTGGGGGCTAATTTAAAAACAGGGGTTTTAACCTCACTTTTTTCATAAAAATTTACTAATTTCTAAAAAACTTCTACTGACTTTATTGTCGTGGTAGACGCCGATAATAGAGAAGACTTCTTCAACCTTTTTTGAGGTATAATAATCACCAATAATCTTCGAAAGACCGGAGATATTTGCGTTCAAAATTATGAAGACAAAATAAAAAATTATTTAAAAAAAATCACGCAGATCGCTTTATACCACAAAAATACTATGGCGAAGCCGGTGTTGGATCTACGCCAGAGGAGAAAATCCCTAAGCCCGTCCACGCAGAAAGCTTTATAATACAAAAATACTTTGCTGAAGACGAGAAGCCGGTATTGGACCTATAGAAATTTGAAAAATAAGCGAAAAAATTACATAACTTTTTTGGATAAGTTATCCAGTAGTTATTGAGTTATCGCATGCTACAAAACGTATAAAAGAAAATAGAGGTTGACTGGTGGGTATCTTTTTTGTTTGAACTTTCATAGCTCCGGTATTTGAACGGCTACAGGTGAGTATTATACATAAAAAATGGCTGAAAACTTGTCTACTAACGGAGTCTACCAAGAAAATAAGTTTACTAGGAATTTTTCTTTCAAAATTGATAATTTTTATGAAAAAAGTGAGGTTGAAAACCCGGTTTTTTATATTACCCCCCCAATGGGTTGATAAATATAAACATGTTTATACACAGATTTATAGAGTTTAGAAGTACGTTTCCACTGAAATCTATTTGAATACGACCGGGTAATAAATGGCTAAGTTATGCCCGATTATACATTCAAGTTGTGGAGGCCTATATTTCGGGTAATATGAACCGCTGCGGAATTTATTTTTATTTGTTAGCATTTAATGCCATATCAGGTAAAAAATCGAAAAAATACTAGATTTGTTCCCTGCGTTTATACAAATTATACGAATTTGTCCATAAAAACCATGTTAAAAAACGCATAAACTGTATTCTATACATATAGTAGGTGCTAAATAATATACACAAACCCAAATATGTATATTAAATAATGTTTTGTTTTAATTTTACAATATTTTTTTTTGCATTTTGCACAATTTTTTGGTATTTTTAGCGAAATTTCATTCCAGTTCCACTTTCCATTTCGCATAATTTTTTGCCGGCTTCTGGCAACACTGAGCCCCACACAGAACCTTAAACTTTCTCAACTAAAACTGCAGTTACACCTACCAAGATTATCACTTTTTCGGGGTTATAAATGTCAAACTCCATAAGAACAAAACGTCGATAATCCCGAAAAATCGATAATCTTGGTACCATACCATCCCATCATTCAAATCTTGCAATGTAAACAAAGAGATACTCTTGCAACTATTGTCTCTTTATACAAACTCTTAGATTTCTACTATTTATAAAAAAAACTTACTTTTTTGCAGATGTCGTATTGAAATTCTCTCTCTCTCTCAAACTATGTACCACTATTTTTCTTCTTCTTTTCTTTCTCATACAATTAACACAAGACATTTTGTGATAAACTCTGCCTTTGGCGAAGAAATGTAGGAACTTTTAACTGCTTTTTTTTAATGAAATAAATCACTTTTCTTTGATATTTTTCCATTCACTTATTCTGAAATGGCTGCACTTTAGATTTATACACTTTGCGTCGAGTTTTACACAGAAATTGACACACTGTTAGTGACATTGATGGCACTTCATTATTTTCGCGATCTTCACTTATTCCGCGCGTATTTGACACTGTGGAAATGGAAATACGATAGAGGTGTTTAAGTATGTGGGGTTGCCAGATTTGGTTGAATTTTTATTGGATAACCGGATATGGGGAATCTTGTTGTATTAAAATAATTTTCACAGTTCAACATATTTCTCAGAATTTCTTTCAACATATTGTGCAAATGTAATCAATTTAATTGAAAGATGAAATCTGTGCAAAACAAGTCAAATAATAACTTTTTCAGAAGAGCTAAAATACGGGTTTATTTTAAATTCTCAGCTCAAATTAATTGCAGTATTTTCTGCCATTGGAAATAAGTAAAAGAATGGTTTCCCGTTACATCCCATGAAGGGATTAGGGAGAGCTTCTCACAAACCAGTGAGCTGTGCGTGCTCTAGTTGTACACTCACTGGTTGGGACCTACAGTTTTACACCGATTCCGAACGGTATTTTGACAAGCCTTTTAATAGCTAAATACTCGAGAGTGTCGCCGTCACTAAGCGAGGTGACCGGCGTCGAAAGTAATTTAAGATGGTCAGAGCAGGGATCGAACCCACGTTCTCATGCACAAGAGCCGCGCACAATACCTTTGCACCACCGGCGGTTAAAAAAAAAATAGTTCGCCAAAAATTAGATTTTTTTTTTTGTAAAATTTTATGTTGATATCTCAGAAAACCACAGAATTGTAATGTTAAGCAGATTGTTATGGATTTGAAATGTGATGAAGATCAACACAAATATTTTATTGAGTAGAGTTAGCATTACATTCAAAATATGGTGAGTTCAAAGTAACGCAGAGGAAACTAACAAGCCCCCGAGTAAAATAAAAGGTTAAATGGTCAATATGAGCCTCAAACTAAGTTTCATGACGAGCACATAAGACAGAAAATATTTTGTATTGTTTCAGAAATCCGGATTAAGCATGTCGACGTTTAAATACCAAAACCTCATAAGTTAAAATTACATACTCTTCAGGAGGGCAAGAAAACTACAATATAAAAAAGGAATTGGATATTTTTAAATTATTTATTTAATTTCCATTTTTGAAAGGCATTCTGGAAAAAGCATTTAATGCTGTTTAACAAAGTTACAGTACATGCAAACTAATATTTTCAACTCATATCATAAAAAATCCGAAAATGCCTAATTTTTGACTTATGAGGTTTTGGTATTTAAAAATGATTTTTTTTTACAATAAAATTCTTGTAAATGTAAAGTATTATTATTTATTCGAAATTTTAAACAATTTGTGAAATTGTTAAGATAAATTGCGTCGTAGTGGAAATTTAAATATTTTTAATTTAAAAAATCCACTATATTCAGAATTCAAATTGAAGCCAATACAGTATTAACAGTAAAATATATTCTTTTATATTAAAAATTGTTTGGCTATAATAATTTTTTTGTCATGCTGAAGTTCCCACTTCTAATATATTTTGACAATAAAGATATTTGTTGTAGGGTCAATATTTGTTTCACGTCAGCATTTTGAAATTCTATCTCAACTTCTCTTTAATTTTGCACAAATTGTTTTAAATTTCGCATATTATCATAAATTGTATGTTTTTTTAATTTTATTGATTTATTTAGGTCAAGAGATTATTTTTTTTTCAAATTTTAAAGTCCATTGCAAGTCCGATGTACATATTTTGCGAATTGATACCAAACTGCTGCCAGCGATAATTGGAACGGTTGCTGTTATTAACTCTCTTGAAGATGCTATCTCTTATGATGTTGTTGTTCTCTACAAGAAAGTTTATGTAAAATAGAACGAACATGTATTAAATTAGAATAGAGAAACAATTTCTCTTATCTGACGTTTCAGTTCACACTCTTCGTCGTGGGTTTGTGCAAATGAAATATGCTCGACGAAAATTTCCTTACACCAGGTGAAGTTACAAAATCGATTGACTTAACTTTTTAATGTGGTTTTGGTGTAAAACTGTGAAATTTGAATGTATTAATGTCTCTATCTGGTATTATTGAACCCCAGCATTCCACCATCCAACGCAAAGAGGATGTAGAGAAGAAAAAACCGGCCCAATTTGGCAACCCCCGTAGAAGAGAACCAAAACGTCAACGCGATTCACTCAAACGCATTTCTCTCTCACGTCATAACTTGATTATATCATACTTTTTACATACTTTATGTAATTTTATTTAAACATAGTTGAAATTTATATAGTTAAAAACTGTAACATCATCAGAAGAGAGTAAGAGAGTAAGAGACACAGCAGAGAAACGAGGCGCTTCACTCGTTTTCTTTGTTCTCTTCTACGAGGGTTGCCAATGTTTCTTCTCTATTTGGACAAAATCTTTGTGATGTGAAAATAATTTAGAGAATAAGCTTCTCAACTATGTTTTACTCTATGCAATATTCTACAGCAGAATTTAAACAATATTTTCTGTTTTTTTATGCTCGTCACGACACTTCGTTTGAAGCTCATACGTTCGGTGACTTGTTAACTGCAGCCTTTGACAATATTATTGCTACAGGAGATGTTAAAGAGATTGAACAATAGATTTTAGCCTAACTTGTGAGCTCACCTAATGTTGAATGTAAAGGAAGAACGATTTAAAAATTATAAATTTTCTTTTCTAATCAACACGTTATGCTAATTATGTTATTATGCTAATATGTCCATTATGTTATTTTGGTAGATAACCATATATAAGCTTGCTTTTTTTATTCCTGCTAAACTAAAATCGTTTAATATCGCTTAGCTCCCCATACAAAGTGGTCGAAAAATTAGTTTAGCAGGCAATAAAAAAACAGGCTCTATGTTGGGGTTTGCCGATTTTTTCATCTTTTCTTTCTTCATAAGTTCTTATTCGACTTGCGTTGCACAGATTATTACTCAGTAATATTAATCAATATAACTATTAATTCAATTAAGTTTACAAATTTTTTACAATGTTTTTGAAAAAACTTTTCAGAAATCTTTTGACCTTTTATAATTATAATTATAATAATAATTCAATAAGAATCCCCTTATCCGGTTATCCAATAAGAATTCAACAGAATCTGGCAACCCTACCTACTTACTTATTCACCTCTATCGTATATCCATCTCCTCAGTACCAAATACGCGCGGAATAAGTGAAGATCGCGAAAATAATAAAGTGCCATAAATGTCGGAAAAAGTGTGTTAATTTCTGTGGAAAATCCAACGCAAAGTGTATATAACTAAAGTGCAGCAATTTCACCATAAGCGAATATAAAAATATCAAAGGAAAGTGATTTATTTCATTAAGAAAAAGTAGTTTAAAGTTCCCACATTTCTTCACTAAAAGCAGAGTTTATCACAAAATGTCTTGTGTTAATTGTATGAGAAAAAGAAGAAGAAGAAAAATTGTGGTAGTTTGTTTTGTATGTGTGTGTGTGTTGTGTCTGTACCAAGTGAGAGAATTTAATCACAGGTGCAGCTATTTTGCCACAAGTGTATGTGAAAATACCAAAGAAGAGTTAATTATTTCATTAAGAAAAAGCCGATTAAAGTTTCTAAATCTTCTTCACCAAAAGCAGAGTAAATCACAAAGTGTCTTGTGTTAAATGTAAAAAGAAGAAGAGAAATAGCGGTAGTTTGTTTTATATGGGTGTGTAGTGTATGTTGTTTCAAAGTCAAGTCAGAGAGAATTTCAACAGATCAATTACAACAAAGGTAAGTTTATTTATAAACAGTATCAAGCAGAGTTAGAATTAAGAGTAACAAATTTCAAGAGTTTATCTTTGTTTACATTGAAATCCTAATCTAATACGAGTATAAGTTTCTGTATGGGGATACACATCAGTAGGGATGCCAGATTTTAACCCAACAAACAAAGTAAATCGAGGAAAAAAGGCAGTACAATTAATATAAAAAAAGTACTTTTTTGTATTAAAAAAATCACAAAATTCAGTACGGAAAAGTGACAATTTAAGTCATTAAGAAATCAAAAAAGTGCAGTACATAACAGTAATAATTTATAAATTAAAGAAGAAAAATAAGAAAAAAAAAATATTTTTTGTAATAAAAATTACAACTCGTCACGTGTTGCACATTTAATTTTTAAAAAGTAAAATGAGTAATCTATTCTAAATTAACATGGGAACAAATATAGTGAAGCAGTAACTGTCCTATTTTTTCGATTTTTGCCTGACAGGGCATTAAACGCTGATAAATAAATGAAAAAAAAACGCGGCGGTCCATATTTTCCGAAATATAGGCCTCCAAAGCTTGAATGTATAATCGGTCGCAACTCAGCTCTTTATTACCCGATCGTGCTAAAATATATTTCAGTGGAAAAGTGTTTCTAAACTCTATAAATCTGTGTATAAACATGTCTACATTTATAGACCCATTGGGGGCTAATTAAAAAAAGACTTTTTAACCTTACTTTTTCATAAAAATTTACTTAAAAAAAATTCCTAGTAAACTTATTTTCTTGGTCGACTAAGATCATAGACAAGTTTTCAGCCTTTTTTTAAATGTATAATACTCACCTGTAACCCTTCAAAGACCGGAGATTTGAAAGTCCAAAAAAAAATTACCCAGAAGCCAACCTTTATTTTTTTTATACGTTTTTAGCTTCCGATAACTACGCTAGTTATTGAAAAAATTTATTTAATTTTTTCGCTAATTTTTAAGATTTCTATAAGAAAATATCATAAAATATAGAATCTGGAAGTTGTTATTTTTTCACAGGTTCTTTAACAGTCGAAAACTCGATAACTAAACTAGTTATCGAAAAAAATAATTTAATTTTCTCCTCTTACTTGAAATTTTTGTATTGAAAAATATGTTTTTAAAGACCTTTTTCTTTTTGAAGAAAGTGGTTGCGTACTTGTATGCATCTTGCAATATAATCGCAATCTGGCAAATTTTTTTTTATTTTTGGAGGGAATAAATCGTCGCAGACAAAAAATTATTTTAAAAAATCGAGCATTTTTTTTAAAATCATTTTTTGTTTTATAGGGAATAAAGCGCCGCAGGCAAAAGATTAAATATTTATTTTGTCGGCCAAATATTTTCCCAAAATTGAAAGTAAATATCCCCGGTCTTTCAATGTTCATAGGTGATTATTATACCTTTAAAAAAAGGTTGGAGACTTCACCATTATTGGAGTTTACCACGACAATAAATATTCCAGAAATTTTGTTGAAACTGGTAAATTTTTATGAAAAAAGTGAGATTAAACAACTTTTTTTTTTAATTTAGCCACCAATGGTTTAATAAAAGTAAACATGTTTCTACACAGATTAATAGAGATTAGATAGACCTTTGTAATGATACCCATTTTAGGCAGATTCGATTATAATTATATTATATACAAAGGCCTACATATATTTCATGGAAGTTGGTCCGTCCGCAGAAAAAAAAACACTTTTCCCATTCAGCACAGAAGGTTTGGCGGTGGTGAAATTTTCGTGTAAGTCACAGCATTGTTGCCACACTAGATTTATGCCTTATCATGTTATAATACTGATTATAACCTTTTTGTTTTAATCATTTAATCATAAAATATATTTGGCCTGTTTTTTATTCCCTGCTAAACTAATATTTCGACCATTTAGTATGGGGAGCTAAGCGATATTAAGCGGCTCCCCATACAAAATCGTCGAAAAATACGTTAAGCGGGAATTAAAAAAACAAGCATATTATATTCCAAATTTTGAAAATAATTGCAAATATTTATCGTTTGTGTGGACTTTATTGTCTATTCCGTTTTTACCATCTTATGTTTTTAAGGAAATTACAAACTCATTACAATTGTATGTAAAATTATTTTTTTTATAACTCGTTTTCTGAACTTTCAATGTGAAGTTTATTTTGTTCTTTTTCTCCAAAAATTAAATATCAAACTGAATACTCGATCAGATGCCTCATTATCATGAGGTATTGAATATTCAAATTTACAGATATTTTCGAAATTTGGAAATGAACCACTTCTTAGGAACTCTTTAGTTTTAGTTACGCCACTAGAGTAGGATCTGATATAAAGTTACTACAAAAAAATTACAGCAGACAGTTGTCCGAGGCCTTCGGCCACGGACTGTCCCTGCAGGCTGTGTCAGAGACACGGCCATTAAGTTTAACGTAGAATACGCCATCCGATAAGACAGAAAACATATATAACAATAAATTCATTTGCTTATATTATTTATCATTTATTGTTATATATGTTTTCTGTCTTATCGGAAAAAATTACAGCAGACAGTTGTCCGAGGCCTTCGGCCACGGACTGTCCCTGCAGGCTGTGTCAGAGACACGGCCATTAAGTTTAACGTAGAATACGCCATCCGATAAGACAGAAAACATATATAACAATAAATTCATTTGCTTATATTATTTATCATTTATTGTTATATATGTTTTCTGTCTTATCGGATGGCGTATTCTACGTTAAACTTAATGGCCGTGTCTCTGATACAGCCTGCAGGGACGGTCCGTGGCCGAAGGCCTCGGACAATTGTCTGCTGTAATTTTTATATTTACCAACGGCATTTGATTCAAGTCCGTTTAAAAAAAAAATATTATGTTCAATTTTTTTAAACTTAATTTAATTTATGTATTTTAATTAATATTTTTATTTAAATAAGTTCTGCGAATGTTGAGAGGGCCGCCCTAATATTAAAAAAGGTTTACCTTATCGAGTCTTCGCATTAGCATTCGAGCGTTGTGTGAAAGCTTTACGGTTTACAATTCAAGATTAATGTTACAACAGCTTTATTGAAGCTTTTGCAAAAAAGCTTTATTACGTTAGCTTACTGTTTGTTTCACTTTTTACTAGATACATGTTGCCAAGCAACATTAGCTTGCTGTTCGTTTCACTTTTTACTAGATACATGTTCCTAAGCAATGTTGAGCAACCAAAAACACTCAACCAAACACCACACATATGTTTGAGTGTATGTGTTTAAACAATTTTCATTTGAGAAATTAAAATACTAGAAATATATCAACGAATATGAAATGTATATCAAACGAAAGATAATATCTTCATTTACCTTCAAAAAAAATTTTAAAAAAATTCATCTAGCCGTTGCCTCAAATTCAATGAAATAAAGATTACAACAATAAAAACCTGACATGACTCCTCATACCGTAAGGTAAGACGTATTCTACGTCAAAATTTAAATTATAGTCTTGGAAACTTAAATTTTGTCTCAAATAGTCTTTGAATTTATTACTAAATCCAGGATTATATGGGCTATCGGCAGCTTCAACCTCTTTAAGTCCCCCGGACCCAACATTGTACCACCAGCGTATCTACACGCAGTGGCCGATTGTCCCATATTTTCCCATCTCTAATACTATTTATACTCTCTTTTTCTCTCATAGAGTTCCTCAGCAGTGTTGCCACTTTGTATAATTAATGCTTTTTTAGCATTATTTTTTTGTCTTCAGCACATTTTTTTTTGAAACATGATGCTAAATGCTTTTCACCATAATTTTCGCGAAATTTTTCCAAAAATTGATATTTTTCGTCAAATTTTTAGCATAATTTTTGAAACGTCGCACAATTTTCTATCAACAAATTTGTCAATGATTTTGTTTCATATTTTACTATGTAATAACATGTAACATGCATATTTTTCAATAAATATCGAATGTTTAGACTAAAAACACAACGGACGTTCTGGCAACACTGATTAGCTGTTAAATGGATGGTCAAATAAAGCAGTGTTACCAACTCAAAGTTGTGAGAGGTCATTTTGTGTTGAAGCGTATTTTTCAAATGCGCACTCGATCATTGCAGTGCAGCGTGCTTTTCGTTTACGATTCGCTGTCCCCCCACGGGGAAGTGTTCCTGGACGGCAATCAATTGTAAATTGGGTAACTTCATTGAGAACAGCAGGGAATGTGTCATGTGTACGCACTGTGTGGTGCGCCATATCACGAGTAGACATCATTGGCTCTTAGAGTTCATGAAAACTTCAGAAAACGTATGCTGCAGTGTGGGGGTAGCGAAGGTCGACAGTTGCCAGCTACACTATTTAAAACCATGTAATTTACAAATTAAAAAAAATATAAAATATAAAATAAATTTTTCTTAGGTTCATAATTTTTTTATTTCATTCCCAAATAAGCAAATTACCGCGCACCACCCTGTACAATTTAAGGCGTATTGAGGAAGGTGATGGCACTAGATCAAAGTGTATTTATATCAAGTGGAAACATTAGGGGCTTTTGTAATTGTAGGCAAAAACAACAGGCATTTGATTTTTATTTCGTACCGACGTTGTTTCAAACTTTGCGTGTAAATATGTATACCAACAATACAAGTAAACAAGCATGTACAAAAACAAAATACACATGAATTTGACAGTGGCTAGGTACAACGTCATGAAAATACTGAAATGAGCTGTGCTAATGCTTCCACTTGATATAAATACACGTTGCACTAGATGTTTTTGGACGACTTCTAATTAATTAAATTGTCAAAATCAGCTGATTGTGAGAAGAGTATTCAGGAACCCGCCTATCCCAGAAACCGGGGTTTCAGTTGTTGCGAAAAGTAAAATATTTGGAACACCTGTGGCAACGGTTATTTTTGATATAACAAATTAAAAAAATGTTATAGAAAAAACATAAATTTTGGTAATTTATTATTCTCTTTATTATTTTCTTTTCAAAATTTCACACATATGTATTTGTATGTGGATTTAAGAGTAAACAAAATGTTAAATGCCAAAGGGGGGGGGGAATTCCTATTTTAGGAGTAATGTTCCTCCAAAGTCCGGATAACGAATGCTTTTGTCGCACGATTTTTGTTTGTCCGACTATTATTTTGTATATCGAGTCGTCCGGCCGCGTTCAGTGACCAGGGAGAGAAATACCTTTGTTCCGTAATTTGCATTTCTTGATTTTGGGAGAATGTCAAAACTATTTTCGAAAATTTTCCAAATTTGAAGGAAGCGAGTTATCGAAAATTTTCATTTAATTTCTTTTGTTTATTTTGCCTTATATTGGCCAAAAACGCTGCCAGACAAGTTCCTTCCCAGTGTGCCAAACGGATCCGCAACGGATCCACTTCTTCGTACTTTCTATCCTTAATGGAATCAGTTACGGATCCGTTTCGGATCCGCAAGCGGGAGAAATTCCTCCCAAAAAAACTCGTTACGGACATCATATTAGGATCCGTTGCGGACCCGTGTATTTTAATAAAACGTATCCGTAGCGGAATCCGTTACGGATCAGTTTCGGATCCGCAAGCTGGAGAAATTCCTCTCAAAAAAACGGATTCAAAAACCGAGTTTATGTTTGTTTTTCGGATCCGTTACGGACTCGTTACGTACATCATATTAGGACATCACATTTTGTTGAGTAGTATTTTACATAAGTGACATATTGTACTTGTTTAATTGGCCAATCTGCTTCAAAGTTTCAATTTTGTATAAAAAATGACATGAAATGAAATTTGACTTTCAATGCTTTACTCCTATTCTAAAAAAAATAGATTTCAATTGAGTTGTATTAAAAACTGATTTTTCTGTGTCCCACATAAGGACCTTTTCTTAAAAAAAAAACTCAATTAGCGATTACATTGATTCCTTTTCATACTGTTTTACGGAGACAAATCGGGATTGAAATGGATTATTCAATTCGCGATTACATTGGTTAATTTTTTAAATTCTTTTACGGATCCGAAACGGGTCCGCAACGGAGCCGTAAATTCGCGATTACACTGATTCCTTTTTTAAATTTTTTACGGATCAGAAACGGGTCCGTCACGGATCCGTAAATTCGTGATTGCACTGATTCCTTTTTTAAGTCTATTACGGATCCGGAACGGGTTTGGGATTACCCAAACTTTTGTATTTAACATTTTCAGCTTAAAGTTATATCTTCTACCCCACCGGTTTTCAGTGGTATTTTGCTAAAATTTACCTGTTTATAAAAGAAAATTGTAAATATAGAAGTGGAGATCGATTTGTTATTATTAACACAAGGGAACAAAATCGAAAAAAATTTGATACCATTTAAAACCACAATTTTTTTCTGATGTATTACGACATCCGTGTTACAAAAGTGGACGAAATTTTAAAGTCTATGGATAAGTTATTTTAAAATAATTTTTTAAGTAAAATTGTCCATTTTTGAAAAGCTTGTTTCACGGATTTTAACATAACTCAAGAACAGTTCATTCCACTTTACTAGTGAATATACCAAATAATTTGCTGCTAAAATACCTACAAGTTTTGTTAACATTATTTTTTAGCCTGCACAAGAGTTGCGGAGTTATCTAAAAAGTTGTGGTGAAAAGAAAAAATTTTCAGCCAAAATGTATACAATTTTTTTTTTTTTTTAAATTAGAAAAAATCCTATCCTAAACGGCAAAAAGTGCTCGGTTTAGCACTTTGACCCGTTTAGCACCCGTTTACGATTCACAGAATTTACAATCGCATTCTGTGATTTTTTTTCATTCTCAGAATCATTAAAAAAAATTTCTATATTTTGGACAAAATGAGGTACCTTTACCTAATTGTGAATAAAATCAAAATTTATTCATCGATTTTCTTATGAAGTGACTCATTTTATTCATAGCAGGTCTGGCTTTACTATCAAAGTGCTAAACCGAGCACTTTTTGCCGCTTAGGATTTTTTATAATTTTTTAAAAAAAAAATTGTATACATTTTGGCTGAAAAATATTATTTTTCACCACAACTTTTTAGATAACTCCGCAACTCTTGTGCAGGCTAAAAAATAATGTTAACAAAACTTGTAGGTATTTTAGTAGCAAATAATTTGGTGTATTCACTAGTAAAGTGGGATGAATCGTTCTTGAGTTATGTTAAAATCCGTGGAACAAGCTTTTCAAAAATGGACAATTTTACTTAAAAAATTATTTAAAAAAAACTTATCCATAGAATTTAAAATCTTGTCCACTTTTGTAACATGGATCTCGTAATACATCAGAAAAAATAGTGGTTTTAAATGGTATTTTCCCTGTTGACCTGTGTAACTCATAACAACTACATACGTCGTTGAAATCAACTACGTATCGCTGATACAACCAGTGTGTTTATATTTCGATTTTTCATTAACAAATTCACAGCAATTACGCAATAGTCAGGCGAATTTCACCTACGACAGGGATGACATTTTGGCTATTACTTTTTGTTTTTACTTTGTTTTTACTTAGCAATGATAAGTTTAAAGATTTTTAAACGAAAAATTCTATCTGTGCCCCAGTGTGCAGTGTCATATCTCCAATCCCCAAACTCTGAAACACAGTCATAAAACAAAAAGCAAAAAAAAAAATAACAAAGTTGTTGTACAACCAATAAAACCAAAGACAAACTCATATCAGTCTATTTCGACACCAAAAAACAAACAAAACAAATCCAAAAGGACGAAAGGATACGCGAATACCACTGCAATTGTATGTACGTGCGTGCGTGTGTGTAAAGGTGAATCGAGTTAGCATCGAAAAATGCTGTTGTTCTTCTTGTTGTGCTGGTGGCATCTGTAAGACCCATATACGACTTATGGGCTTTACAGCATTTGGACATTTTTACGACGTGATTTCTGCACATCATCGGAACTAACACCAACAGCAACGCCAATACACCAATACATGCTACATATGTCCACATATCTATGCATATGTTGTATGTAATAGTATGTGTTACGTTGAAAATCCATTTCGTAAATGGAAAATGACGACAAGACGGTGATAAACATTCCACCAAAGACAGACAGACAAACAGATAGATGGACGGAACAGAAGAGGAGAAGAAACCAACCAGGCACTACACACCGCTTGCCCAACCTGTGCTTGCTGCCAGCCATTGGGTTAAGCACCCGGGTTAAGGGGTTGTCGTACTGCTTGTTGTCGGGATAATAGAAATAACCGCATCTTGGATATGAAACGAATTTATTGGACTCCAGAGAACACGATTTCTAATAAGCTAAAATGTAATGTGACGTCGCTGCTGTTGGGGGTGCGGGTGCTGGTGGGTAGTGGCCAGGAACCTTAAGTACTCGTAACCCGAGGAATTATGTGTAATACACTCGTACTCGTACTCGTAAAAGTGAAATGTCCGTGGCTGTGGGGTAATATTTGAGGTATTTTCACTTTCCTTCTTCTCGTTGTCGTTGTTGCTTTTTTTTATAATTGAAATCGAAGGATTGTTGTGCGAAATAAAGTCATTGAATTCAATTGAATGTTTGTGTTTCAATTTTCTCGATCCATATAGGAAAGAAGTAAACACTTTTATGGTTTCCGTATTGAATATGATGGAAATATGTTTGACGTCAGTCAAGATGTGGAAATTAACTACTGTCGCTGCTAAAATGTTACGAATTTGTTCGGGGCTTATGAACTGCTTCCATCCGGAACTTAAGCTGAACTAGGAATCAGGAAATGCTTTTAAATCTGTTTCAAGATCAATCTTTAAAGTCCTTTTATTCTGATCCACATTAATGCCGCGATGTAGGGTATGCAAATGTTACGAACACAAAAATTACGCCTTGACAATTAACAAGTACACACTGAAAAATATCGGCCCCAGCAACATATTGCAGGAGCCATGTACGCATTTGCAAGCATTGATATCGTGAATTGAAGATCTGCTGCTTTTTGTTTCTTTGTTGTCTGTCAAGTTTTTGTTTTCAGTAGTTTTCAACAAACAAGGCTTCGTTTGGGTTACAAATTCGTATATTATAACCTATTAATCATTTTGTCCCATACAATTTATATTCAGTAGCAAACACAATGTGTTTGAACACAAGTATACTATATTTGCGCAAGCTATAAACACGTTATATTTGCAAGCAAACAACAAAAAAACAACAAATTTTTCAGCGTGTAGTATTGACTGCTTCCCATTTCGATTACAAAGAAGCAATGAAGTAAGTCACCACCAAGAGTGTTAGTTTAAACATAGATTGGGGAAAAAATTTAAAGAAAGAGTAATCAAAATCTACTATATATTTATTCTTGCCGTTATAACCTACACGCAGCAAAAACTATGACCGTGTGAAAGCTCACTGAATGTTGAACTCCTCCGCGGTATTTAATTCGAGTTTCAAAACCATTGAAACCTGATAAATTGAAACCATTGAAAATGGAAAAAAATGAATTTCGCGTGATTATCACGCACGATTTTTTTAAAACACTATGGGACACTACAACATCTATTTCAATGGGGGTAGAATGCAGTTTACTGAATTCCATAGTGGTAGTACCAGCACAGGCGACGCCGAATGCTCAGGTTGCCCAAAAGAGGTCGTCACGCCGGGAATTGTCGATAAAATCCATGAAATGCTATTGAACGACCGGAGAATGTATGTGCGTTAATTGGGTGAGGCTGTAGGCATCGCAACTAAGCAGGTACATTACATTTTACATGAATATGTGAACATGAAAAAGTTATCTGGGTGATGGGTGTCGCGATTACTCACACTCGACCATAAGTGCAACCGCCCAGCGGCGGACGTCATGAGCTAGAAGGCCTGAAATCATGACCTAACAGGCATTCTATGGAATACGGTAGACCTTTCCTATATCTTTCCTCCAAATTTCTTTTTAACATTGCGTACGATTGAGACGCAACACCTTTCATCCCTCTTTACAAGTAGGTTTTACTAAGGGATGCAAAAAGAGCAGTTTTAGAAGGACTTAAGCAAAAATAAAATATATTCGAATTATTTTCAGATTTAAGATTTATACGTTTAATACTTAAAACTAATCTCTTTTGAAAATCTGCTGCCACAGGGGTAAGTCCTTAGTCCTTTTACTCGGACGCTTAATCTACTGGGCTATCGCATGTTTTGATTTTGCAACGACGAATTGCGAACATATGGAAATACAGTTATTTATGAAAAACAGCGTCTTCTTGCATTCTTTTAACAGACCTATGGAAGCCTTATAAAATCATGCATTTCGCAGGCTTTATTAAACAAGGCATTACCAAAGAAGGATTCCGCATGCTTTATTCGTGAAAGGCCTAGCAAATTCCCCCACTGGTACTGTGATTGGTTAAAAGGAGTCTTTGATAATGTTCAACTGCAGTCCTAAGGAGTGCTTTCGCCGTTTCGTAACCTTGGACCTATGAAAACATACCAGAGACGAAAGAACAGTCGAAGCAGTGGACTCTCCGCGTGAACGTGTACCAAAGAAGGTTTGTCGGCCAAAAATACCACGGCGCCAGTTTTCTTGACATGCATGCGGTGTCATTCACAGTAATTACTTTCAAAAGGCTAAAGCAATGAAAGGCGAATATTATTTCGCAGATATTAGACAGCTTCAACAGTGATCTGAAGCAAAATGTTTCGCATTTTGCGAAGAAAAAAATGGTCTACCACCATGACAAAGTATCGCCACACAGCCATGGCAAAAAACTCATAACTTGAGCTACCAATTACAGCCTCATCCGCCATATTCTCCGGATTTAGCTCCCAGTGACTACTTTATATTTCCAAGCCTGAAAAAATATCTGGACGGTAGGAGAATTGGTTCGAATAAATAGGCCATCACGGAAACAAATACCTATTTGAACGATCTTGAGAAAATCTATTATTTGGAACTAATGCAAACATTGGAAAACTATAGACTAACTTCCTTACTTACTTAGATGGCCTCTAACAACCCAAAGGGGTCAAGGCTCTTACAAATGAGGATAACATGTTTCTCCAACCGGCTCGATGTTCATCTTTTCTCCTCTAGTTGGCAAACCAAGCTCTTTCAGGCAATTTGCCACCTGGTTCTTCCAGCGAAGTCTTGGTCGTCTTATTTCGCGATGTCCTTCGAGTATGTCTTCGAATACTATTCGCACTGGTTCATTCTGATCCATTCGACTAGCCTTCGTAGACCTATTATTTTGATACGCATAACTGCGTCGATGTAGGGATACAGAGGGTTCACCTGATGTCAATGTGCGCCGTTTTCTATAATAGGGTCATATATTTTTCGGGGCATTCTTTCATTAGCATTCGATGTGACACAGAGTTCTGTGCCATAAAGCAGGACAGGTTGAATCATAGCCTGATATAGTTGGATCTTCGATTCTCGAGAGAGGGTCTTATCTCTGAAGTGCTTGAAAGTGCTTTGTGGGCTGTCATTATGGCTTCGGTTCGCGGCAGATCCGCGATAATAAATTCGTCCACTGCCTCGAAATTATAACATCCACCCTTTTATCCAATCGGGTGGATGTTCTGCTTGTCGAAACTATTAATTTTGTCTTGTTCTCGTTTACTGCCAAACCCAATTTTGCAGATTCCTTCTCATTTCTCGAAAATACTGCAGCAACTTTTCACAGATTTCGGCCAAATAATGCTAAATCCTCCGCAACCGCGAGCAGCATGTGACTTTTGCTGCTGATAGTTTTATTCGCGTTGACTGCAGGTTCTCTCATGATGATCTCAATTAATATGTTGAAGAAATCACAAGATAGGGTGTCGTTCTGCCTGAGGCCTCGCCTTGTACAATTGATTCGGTGAGATCTTTACCAATTCTTACTGAGGATTTCGTGTCGGTTGGTGTCATTCTGCAAAGGCATATCAGCTTAGCAGGAATACCAAGCTCCGGCATAGAATGAATTTGTCTATTATTGAGAATTTTAATACATTTCTTGACTTAGATTATTCAGTATTTTGCCTCTATTGAAAATTTGTTAATTTCGAGTTATTGCTAACAATCTTTGTCATATCCTAATGCTTGTATGTCCTGCCGGGAAAATAACAATCAAACGGGGCAAACCGGAAATAAAAAATTTTAATTGTTACCCCTAAAAGCCAGTACTTCCGCTTTGGTGGACATGCTGTCTGCCTGTCTAACGCCTTTGTTTAGAATATATAATGGTGTTCCTTAAGTTTCATTTACTGGTCTCATAAATGTCAAATGACTCTAACTGTCTCAAATTCATTATACTTTTTTTTTTTATTATTTATGCCCACAGCCAAAACTGTCAACATTTATTCCTTGTAGTAGTGAAATTGAGATAATCATATCTCTTAAGATCGCCCAGATAAGGCAAAAGTCCATCAATGTCAAGGAATCAAATGACAGCCCTTTTATCAAGTGTTAATACACTTAAAGAGCTCGTTGAGTGATACATATGTAAGGACATGCGAATGTAAACAATATAGTATTTATATCAGGGATGGGTAAACGTAAATCCTTTTTAGAATAATCCGATTTGAATTTACAGGGTGGGCAAAAGTAATGACATAACGTTATTGTGCCATAATATTTGCAAATGGTGGCTTGTGTCATTGTGCTTTAACTTTTTTGTTGCAGATAGATAGAGAATTAGGTGACAACATGGAATGGAGCGATACATACACGAAGAAGGCGTAATTATTGTTACTGCTTACAAGATCAATTTCTGGTCTTAACCCTTTGGCGACTTATTTTCGTAATCTATGCCCTAATAATGGCTACGCAGTAAAAATTGAGACCAACGATTGTTTTTTGATAAATTTTTTCCCATTTTAGTTAAAGGCACTCTGAAAAATCTGTCTCGGTTTGTTGTTTGGATGCAAATATAATGTGTATGCAGCTTGTCGCAAATATAGTATATTTGTGTCCAAACCCATAGTGTTTGCCTTTCAATATTACATGTTGGAGACACAATGATAAAAAAAAAAATAAAATAAAAGTGGTTTCCCGTTACATCCCATGCAGGGATTAGGGAGAGCTTCTCACAAACCAGTGACCGTCGTCGAAAGAAATTTTAAGGTGGTTGGAGCAGGGATTGAACCCAGGATCTCCAGTACAAGAGGCGCGCACACTACCCACTGCACCACCGACGGTCACCATATAACCATGCTTTTTTGCCTTTGGTATTGCATAGATAAATAAAAACCATAGATGACGCATTTGCTTAATCAACATTTTCACCAGAGGGCACATGCTGTTTCCGTACGACCATTTGCCTCTAGGATACGACGAAAAAGCACTCAAACATAATTTTTATTTCGATTCTGTTGTTTAAATTTGAAAATAGAATATAAATAGTAGGAAAGCATACCGCTTTTGATATTTATTCACCATATAAAAGGCAAACAAGCGTGGTTATATAGTTTTTTCAATAGGTTTTGTTTCCAGGGAAATTTGGCCACTCCGGCGCCATCTAGAAAATTTCGCTTTACTTTCAAATCCACCACTTTTCTTTCACCATCTATGGTTTTTTATTTATCTATGTGTATTGAAAACAAATATCAAAAGCGATATGCTTTTCTATTATTTATATTCCATTTTCAAATTTAAACTACAGAATCGAAATAAAAACGATTTTTGAGTGCTTTTTCGTCGCATCCGAGTGAAAAATGCTCATACAGAAACAGCATGTGCCCTCTGGTGAAGATGGTGAATAAGCGAATAAGTCATCTATGGTATTTCTATCATCTTTGCTACGAGGCAACACAAATCGATGGCACAAACCTTTACTTATAAAATACCAAAGATGATAGAAATACCATAGATGATTCAATTACTTATTCACCATTTTTCCAAGAGGGCACATGCTCTTTCCGTGCAATCATTTTTCACAATGTCTGTGTCTTAAAATTTCTTTTCTTAAAAGTACCTTGTCTTACAAATAAAATAATATCTTTTCTTTTTTTTCTTGAGATAGCCTTTCTGAAAATAAGTACATTTTCCTAAAAAAATAACTTTTTCCCAAAAAGAGTACCACTTTTTTAAAAAGTACCTGTACTTAAAAAATGTACTATTTCTTAAAGATAGTACCTTTTCGTAAAAAAAACATTAGCTTTTAATAAGAGAAGTACCTCTTTTTAAAAAAGGACCTTTTCGGGAAAATATTATATATATTCTTACAAAAGGACCTAAAATATTCTTTTTCCTAAAACTAAAAAGGTACTCTTTAAAGAAAAGGTAGTTTTTTAAGAAAGGCAATTTGTTGTACGATAATGTACTTTTTTAAGAAAATTTACTTATTTAAAAAAATTACTTTTCTTAAGAAAATATACTTTTTGTAAGAAAATTTACTTTTTTAAGCAACGGTACTTCTTTAAGATAAGGTATTTTTTAAGAAAAGGTATATTGTTTAAGAATATCAATAGGGATTTTTTTTGAGAAAATGTACTTTTTTTTAAGAAGACGCACTTACTTAAGAAAATGTTATTTTTTTAAACTTCTTTCACTTTGGCTTTTCTAAATTTTATTTCTATTCGGTTCAAAATTGCAAAATATAATAAACAGGCTCCACCTAGAAAATTTCCCATTAAACAAGAAATATCCCGCCATATGTTAGTCTAGACACAAAACAAACCAAAAGTACGATTGTAAGAGTAAGTGTGCTGCCAAATGTAATTCCATGCTCAGGGTTGTATTTCATGGATTTGCATTTTCTAAGTTTGGCTTTACTAAATTTACTTTTTATTGGGTTCATAACTACAATATGTAATAAACAGGCTCCACCTAGAAAACTTCCCTTTAAATCAAATAAAACCAAAAGTACCCAATATAGTTGATAATAGTGGGTTGTAATAAAGTAGTAAAAAAAAAAATTTGTTTAACATTTTTTCATTTAGCCCCCATCCCGCAACGTGCGATTAGGAACTTCGTTCCAAAAATAAGTAAAAGTTGGGTCACCAGCTGTTTGACATAATAACACCCGTAAAATAATATCGATCTGAAAGATATATTCTTCGTCAAACGCCAGTCACGTACTGAAAATGGTCGATTTTGCCACGCCCATTAATGTATGTACCTCCAATTCTAAAGTTGTGCGGATGTCTCGTCGACACGACAGCTACTGTTATTTTTGCTTCAGTGTTAGCCAATCCCAACATGTCATGAATTATTCGTAGCAATATTTGAAAAAAGTACTATTGTATCATCAATTCCATCCCTGGCATACAGCCATTTGTACATTTGTATCTAAATATTTGATCCCATCATTTCCGCATTCAATGTCCATTATTTATCTAACAAGGGTCCTCATGTGTACTCGTATTCATACTTGTATCCAACTCCATTCAATTCGTATCAATGACGTTTATAGAATAAAGTTTATTGTGTCAATTGCGTGTCATTATTATTGCATCAATACTCTTGCAAATCAACCCTTTTTATATTACAACAAATCTACTCAGTTGTGACATTTATGTGGCATGTAAGCTGCTGCTGTTGTTGTTTTTGTTGTTGTGGTTGCTTTTGCCAACGCTTCTGTTAATAAATGACATGTAATCATGTGACCATTATGGCGAATTTACATTTAGGTGACATTGGTTAAACGAATTGAATGGCATGTGAAAAAGGCAACACATTCTATTACTGTGACGGGGGGTTGGCCAACAAGGACCTTGGCCACACACAATGGAGCAAATGTGTTACACCCTTCCACGGGCAATCCCTCAATTTGGGCTTTTCACATAATTATGGGTATTATTCACAGTTACATAGGCGGAAACAAAACTATTTATTTTGTCATTTACATAGATATTTCCTATGTGGGAACTTGGGAAATTTAAAAGGATTAGATGGAAAGAGAAAAATCCAGGGTGTATGGCAACACAATGTAACTTCAAGTGGATTTGAGTTAACAGAATGAAAACGAAACGGAAAATGAACAAAATAATCTTGTTAGAACTTGACAACAGGGTAACTTACGAAAAAGTATACAAAGTTCACACAAAAGTTCACACGATACAAAAAAGTGATCATAAAAGTAAGTGTAGAGAAAAGTACAAAATGTATTCACCAAGGTACAAATATTATACACAAAAGTGCAAAGAGTGTACACGAAAAGCTTACACAAAAAGTACCAAAAATAGGTAGGTCCTTAGCTCTTAGCTCATTAAACAGATTGAGGCAATCAAACAGTTCTAGAAACTCATACGAATCGTACCGTACGCAGGATTTCTTTCGTGGAGGCACAACTTGAAATTTGGATTGAAAAATAACACTACATACGTACGTGCCTGCAGCCGAACTTATACTAATTCACACTAATACTGTCTACACTCACATGCACTCACTTACTGTACAAGACGAACGGCAAGAAATTGTAAAATGCGAATTTTTACAGTATTTTGATTTTTTACATTTTATACAAAAAAGTTTATAAGAGCATGGGACAGACAATGTCAAACGAGCCCGCAGGCCATAGTTTGAGGGATGACTAACCTGACAAACCATTTCCCTTTTGGCGGGATTATCTCGCTTTTCGGTGTTTCATCCCGCCTTGGATATCAATCCCGCTTTTTGCAGAGAAGTCTCGCTTTATGGCGTTTTTGTCGTTAGAACTAGTAAGGTATAATGTAGCGTGGTAGTTATATTTTTATAATACACAATTTTCAACAGTCACAAGCAGGATTTCAATTCACATTTTTATTCGACCGTTTCGAAGTTTGTGAACTTCATAATCAGAGGCTTAGTTGTAGGCTACTGACATCTGTTCAAATGTGCTACTAACTGGAATAATTGGATAAGGGTTTTGTCGATTCTTCTTCACTTTAATCGTCCGATGGGTCAAAGAAGTGGCATAATCAGATGGTTGTTATGGGCACACTATTTGAACAGACCTCGAAACAAACTATATTTAAATTATGCTGGAGTCGTAGCCGACCCCGTCGGCTTTCCGGCTAAGAGGAAAATGTTTCTTAAAATATCCCGCTTTTTGGGTCAAAATCCCGGATGATTGAAAATATCACAATGAATTGATTGCAATGCTGGCAAACATATACATGGTTTCTCATTTTACCACAACTGAGTGAAGCATTGCCATGCGTGGAGCGTTCTTTTCATCACAAGACATGACATCTTTTTAGTTAGTGAAATACTAAACCGTAATCTTGGGATTGGTTTCTTTCAATACTACGTATCCTGTTGCCTGTCATCTCACCGATTACTGTTGAACATTGGCCTAACACTGCAGCCATCCAATTGCTTTTAATAGCTTTTATTTGAAACTTTAGGGCAAAATTTAAAATTACTTCAAAATATAATTAATAGTTACATTCAAGTGATGACAAAACTTCGCACAACCATTATAAAATTCATGACTTATTAATAATTTAATCTAGGTCATTTACGGAAATCTTTAGAAATACAAGAAATTTGAAAATATTTGGTATGGATAACCTCTACACCAGATAACCATAAAAATGTCAGTAATTGTATACCGTTCTTGGAGCAGAATTAGAAATCTTTTTACGTTTTTAATCCACTTGTAAAGGATTTGCTCCTCCCCCCCCCTGTGTTTCCAACAAAATATACAGACGTGACATCTATAATATCATCCTCACCAACTGTATAAATAAATTGAGATTGTTGTTAAACAATAGTTTCATGACACCAAGTTATCCTTTAAATAAATCCTAACGAGCGGAAGGGGTAGTACGTACGTGTAGCAGCAGCAGCAAAATTGCAAAAAAGCCAATACTGGGCGAAGGATAATGAACCCCTTGTTAAGTATTAATAAACAGGAAGTCAAAAGTACTTAACAGAATATATGGATGTAACACAATACACACTCGCACACACACCCATTACAACAATGGCCAAAATATTGTGTTGCCAATATAGCAATGAGTATCATAACCACCACATCCAACCCCCTTTGCATCAACAAGGATATGAGGTCACATAAAAATAGATTTAAGTTGAATATAACAAGATGTCACATTAAAAGTGTTACAGATACAAGAGTATAAGGAAACCCACAAGCACCCATACTCGCAGTTATCCAAATCTATGTGAAGCAAAAATCCCAACCGTTCATGTGGGAGCTTTTCTCTCAGCAGTCTTTTCTTTCTAGGATTCCAAAAGTCTATCCATGTAAGAGTTTATCTGGGATGAAATAGTGGCGTATATGTGAATATTTTAGCCTCAGACTCTTCGTACAGTTTAAGCCACAATTGAATTGACTTTTTTACAGCCAAGCCATAAAATGTGATATTTTATTTGGCTACCAAAAAAAAAAAAAAGAAACGCCTCTAAAAAACCAACAACACAACAAATTTGTTGCGTCCAAGACAGACGCAACACGAACTTCGAATATTACCACATAAAAAAATGGCAAATATTTCTCAATAGTTAAGCCCTTAATACTGTCATTACATTGCGACTTTCGCAGGAACAATGGATGGTTAACCAGTAAGGGTTGAATTTCGGATACCCTGCAGTGCATAACTGGCTACTGAACAAATAACCGAATGGTAATCTCTTTATTAACTGAAGAGATTACACAGAATTATGCATTTTGCGGGACAAAATTGCAAAAATATCTTATATTTTGAATATGATCTTCAGATTTTAATGAAATTTTAGGGAGATATAGCTCACGTGGTGACGACACGGTTTGAGGACAACCAAATTGGAAAGAAACCTTTGATATACGTTACCACGTATTTTAGAGCGGTTCTTTAATTTTCACTCCACTCAAAAGAAAATACGTTTTAGTAAACACAGCAGATAAGACTGCTGAAAAGGGGAAGCCGAACCAATTTGCAATTTCAAAACACAAATTTTTACGATTCCAAACAACGTATGCTTGCTATTTCAACAAACATAATGTTTGCTATTTCAAGAAACATGTTTGCTATTTCAACAAACGTATGTTTGTTATTTCAACAAACATGTATTTCCTATTTCAACGAACATATGTTTGCAATTTCAACAATCATATATTTCCTATTTCTACAAAGGTATCTTGGCAATTTCAACAAACATATGTTTGCTATTTTACGAACATATGTTTGCTATTTTAATTATATATATTATATATATATATATATATTTTTATATATTAATATTTTTTATTTCAACAATCGTATGTTTGCAAATTCAACAAACATATGTTTGCTATTTTAACGAACATATGTTTGCTATTTTAATAACATAAATTTTCTATTACAACGATCATTTATTTGCTGTTTTAAAAACATAAATTTGCTAATACAACAAACATATTTTCTATTTCAACGAAAATATGTTTGCTATTTCAACAAACGTATGTTTGCTATTTCAACAAACATATGTTTGCTATTTAAACAAACATATATTTCCTACTTCAACAAACATATGTTTGCAATTTCAACAATCATATATTTCCTATTTCAACAAACGTATGTTTGCAATTTCAACAAACATATGTTTGCTATTTCGCCAAACACATTTTTGCTATTTCAACAAACATATTTCCTATTTCAGCGAACATATGTATGTTTGCTATTTCAATAAACATATGTACGTTTGGTATTTCAACAAACGTACATTTGTCATTTCTACAAGCATATGTATGCTACATATATCAACAAACATATGTATGTTTGCTATTTCATCAAGCATATGTACGTTTGATATTTCAACAAACACACGTTTGTTATTTCTGCAAACATTCGCATGCTATTTCAACAAACATATATATGCTATTTAAACAAACATACATATGTTTGCTATTTAAACAAACTTACATATGTTTGCTATTACAAGAAACATATGTTTGCTATTTCAAAAGACATACATTTGCTATTTCAAAAGATATTCATAAACAAAATCCATGACACCCGTTTGGAACGAAGTTCCTTTCGCTATATCGCACTCTAAATACAAGTGTCACAACTCAAAATTTACAAATTTTCAGTAGAGGTAAAAAACTGGTTTGGAAATTTAAGAAATGTATGAAATGTCCCACACATAGACATATTAATACTGGATTTTTTGAGGAAAGGAAATAGAAACTGACGCCAGATTTTCACAGCAGATAGAAATGATCCACGGTGATTGTTTTTAAGCAAAAATTTGAAATCTCGAAATTTTGAGTTATGACGCTTTTGTATTTAGGGTGCAATATATTATGTACTAGTTAGTTCCAACACGCCTAAGGCGACCGTTGAAAAATACGACAATTAAATGGATCTTTAAGAAAAGATACTTTTTGCAAAATGATAAATTTTTCAAGAAATGTTTTTTTGTAGAATGTATTGTTTAAAAAAAAGAATATTTTTTTAGCTAATTTTTTTAAGAATATGAATAGGTATTTTTTTGGAAAAAAGGTTTTTTTAAGAAATGGGATTTTTTTTAGAATTGTTCCTTTTTTCAAGAGTAAGTACATTTGTAAGAGTAGGTGCTTATCTCAAGAAATGTTATTTGGTTTCACAAATGAGGTACTCTTTAAAGCAAATGTAGCTTTTAAGAAAAGGCAATTTGTTGTAAGAAAATGTACTTTTTAAAAAAAGTCCATATTTAAATAAAAAATATTTTTTAAGAAAAGTTACTGTTTGTAAGAAAATTTCCCTTTTTAAAGCAAAGGTACTTCTTTAAGATTAGGTACCTATTTAAAGAAAAGGTACTTTGTTCAAGAATATGAATAGGTATTTTTTTGAGAAAATTTACTTTTTTTAAGAAAAGGCACTTATTTAAGAAAATATTGTTTTTAAACTTCTTTCACTTTGGCTTTTCTAAATTTACTTTTTATTGGGTTAAAAACTACAATATATATAAGTACTAAATATTGGCCACAAGCTCAATTTAGAAAACTTCCCATTAAACAAGAAATTTCCCAACATATGTTAGTCTAGACACAAACCAAAGCAAAAGTACCCAATATAATTGATAATACTGGGTTGTAGCATAATAGTATTAACAAAAAGTTGTTTAATTTTTTTTCATTTAGCCCCAATCCCGCAAAGTGTGATAAGGAACTTCGTTCCAAAACCCCTTTCCATTACATCCCATGAAGGTATTGGGATGAAGGGATTTTCCACTCACTGATTAGGACCTACAGTTTTGTACCGGTTCCGAACGGTAGTTTGAGCAGCTTTTTCATGGCTAAATACTTGATAGGGTCGTCATCACTATGCGAGGTGTCCGCCGCTGAAAGGAATTTAAGGTGGGCGGAGCAGGGTTCGAACCGTGGATCTAACCATTGCACCAACGACGGCCACAAAAAAACATGTTTGTTAAATGGCACATATTTGTTTGTTGTTTTAGCATACACATTTATGAAACATTATTCATTACATATTCTTCATTAATTCTACGAACATTTGGGAAAATTTGATAGATATGAAAACCTTTCATAAAAAGGTTACACAATTACGTTACACAACGTTTTCATAAAAACAATTTCATGTCCCTAATGATTGGACGGAAATATTGTAATTTCAACACTTGTGTTTGATTGTCAGCATTATTTTCAGAGCAATTGTATACAAAATATTTCTCATTGTATTTAAGTTTTTCGTTACATATTGCTTGACGAATTTTTCACAATAACATTCAGAGAGATCGCTTTTGAAGATTAGTGGCCAGATCTGAAATAGCTATACGGCACGCCATGAAATTTTAACAGTATGACATGGTTCATATAATCTATAAAAATGTTTCGTGAATGCTATGAACAAATTTCACCAGTTTTGCTTCATAGAATCTATTTAAAGGTTTCATAGACGTTTTGAAAAATTTCATACATTTCTTTTCATAGAGTGTATGAAAATCTTTAATAGATCCTATGAAATATTTCCCTGCCTGAGAATTATTGGTAAAGTGCATAGAATTTATGAAGGACTTCATAATATTATAATATAATACGTATAATACACGCTGAAACATAACGGCCTCTCTAACGTATTTTCCCAACCATATTCAAACATTCATATATTTGCAAGTCCGAAACTTACGTGGGTTTAAATGTAAACAGTATCATGTTTACTGACAAACATGTATGCCTTTACGTGGAAACATATGCGTTTTTCATCCCAAACATCTATATACTTACGTGGAAGCATTCGCTTGTTTTTCCCCAAACCGACATATACTTACGTGGAACCATATGCGAATTTCCTCCCAAATATAATATTTATTATTTTTTGATTTCAATATATATGTATTATTTATTATAATTAATTTTAACAATATAAATCCACATTTATAAATAATTAATACAAGAAATTAAAATATTTAAAACGGCCCTTTTTAAATGTATTTGCATTGAATGTATTACACTGTGCGTAATTGTTTAAGACATGGAAATATAACTATATACAGACACCACTACGTGATAAAAGACAGAAAAAAGACCCGTGTCTCCCAGTTTTGCCCAAAGTCATGCACTTTTTTATGGGCCCCAAAGATTTTGGGCCTCGGTGGCATTTTTGCAAAAAGGTGATAATTTTGTCAGGCTCATATCTTGCAAGCCGTTGGGAATTTTGATTTAATCTCTGAGGGAAAGTTGTAGCTCTTGACATAAAGAACAAACATTGTGAATATATAAATTCATCTTTGGGGGCCCATAAAAAAAGTCCATGACTTTTGGCAAAACTGGGAGACACGAGTCTTTTTTTTGGGTCTTTTATCACGTAGTGGTGTCCGTATATGGTTGTATTTTTTCGTAATGCACAGTGTTGTTTTTCTTTGTTATGTCTCACGTTTTTGTTTTCAGAAGGTTTCAGCTATGCGTTGGTTCACAAATAATATAGTTATATACAAAACTAGTTCATGAAAGCCAAGCGTGGATTAAACTTTGTTTTGTTATATTTCACAAATGGTCCGCCGTTCCAATTAATTTTTTTTCTCGGTAAGACAAAGGGCTTCACGTTGTTGCCAGTCCCAGTTTCTATCCTCAAAATCGTTTCTCACTTTGGTAGCGCACATACATGTATACTAAGGTGGACCTTGAAATGACATTTTTGCGATATTTTGGTAGATGAGGGCTCTATTCCGTGCCTTTTTGAAAAAAAATGACAATGCCGAAAAAAAAAATAAAAAAAAAAAACATTAGGGGTTGCGCACGAGCCGAGAAAAAGGTCCACTTTGCCAAAATTAGGGGGGAAATTGCCATAGGTCATCAGGGGTCACCCGTAGGGGGGAAGAATGTATGGCCGACCCCCATTAACTTTTTACCGCCAACATTTTCCCCCAAGACACCCACCCCCTATCTCCTCCCCTTAGGGGGGTCACCATACAAAAATGGAGGTTGCTCAGTATTTTCGAAAAACACCGTAGGTCATCAGGGGTCACCCCTAGGGGGGCAAAATATATGACCGACCCCCATTAACTTTTCATCCCCAACATCTTTTCCGAACAAACTTACCCTCTATCTCTACTCCTTGAGGGACTCCCCATACAAAAATACTGAAAATCTATGTATTTACAGTTGCACAATATCGAGATTTTTTTGATTTTTTTTGATTTTTTTACAGAAATTCCACCAATATTCAAGAATGGTCATTGTTTGGAAAGTCTTGAAAAATTTGAAACGCACACGTGCTGAATCAGGTACATAGGCACCCTTAGCAGATGCCCCCATGCATCAGTACCTGGCAGTAAAATATTGCAAAATACGTAGTAGTTATAAATAGCAGTTCATTCATCGATTGTTGTCATTCAACAAGTGCCGACGACCGCGAAAAGTAAATTGATTTTTCTCCCGTTTTTTAAAAGTTAAGATGACAACACGACTTAGATCGCGCGACGATATTTTTTTGATTGGTTATCCAAGCATGAATATTACGGGGAACAAATTACCGTCGAAGAAGCAAGTGCTAAGAATGCATTTCTTCAACATTCGCAAACGAAACATGTCGAAGAAAAATAGTGCGGTTATAGTCGCGGACGCAGTGATGATTTTTTGGCGCCAAGCAGCTATTCCGACGAAAGCCAGAGGAGATGTTACAAGAAAAATAGCTGCGCTGCACGATGAGTGGGATGCTTTAAGAAAGTCATCTCACAGAAAGACTGAGTCCACTAGAGAAAAAGAGAATACGTTTTCTGATAGCTTGGATAATCTTTTCGACATCGCACACGCCAACGCCCTTGAGAAAATGACAAATACCGAAGACATTGAGTTTCTGCTAAAGCAAAGAGAAGATGGCCGGCCAGGAACTATGGGAGGTGTGGACGCTACTGATACTCGAACGAGGAAAAGAAAAGCTGAGCGCGAAGAACAAGAAGAGTTGCGACGCAAACGTGCAACGGAATCTAGTAGAGATCGGTTCGCTAAAGGCGGTAAGCTATTTCGCGGTTTGTGTGTTCGTCCAATGTTTATATTCAAATGAAATTCGTTCAATTGCAGTGGTTAAATTTTCAAGCAGTGATTCAAGCGATGATAATGGGAGACAGGACGAAAACTTCCCGGCAGAAGCTGGCCCGTCAAATGTTGGTGACGGAAGAGGTTACAAACAATGTTTTACTGAACGAGTCCTATCAGCTTTGGACAAGTGCAAAGTGACTGACCGAGACGCGGTCGGCATTATGATAGCGGCGGCAGAAGCATTTGGACGCGATCCTCAACAATACACAATAAACCGTACGTCGCTTCGGAGATGTCGGCGTTCAAATCGAGAGAACATGCTGAGTTATGTGAAAGACAATCCAGAAGTAAGATCGCATAGATTTATTTGCTCTCATTCAGAATTCTTATTCTTCAACGCGTTTCATTCATCTCCAGCTTGTCGCAGCTAAATCCTTCGTAGTCCATTGGGATGGCAAAATGCTTTTGGATTTTGTGGGTACAAAGAAGGTGGACCGTCTACCGGTAATTGTCTCGTACGGAGAAAAAGAACAACTTCTTGGAGTTCCCAAAGTAGAAGATGGGAAAGGAAAAGGCCGGAGAATAGCACATGCCGTTTATCAACTGTTGGCATCTTGGCATATGACACATCGAATACAAGGACTTTCTTTCGACACGACATCAACGAACAGTGGCCCATTCTCCGGAGCCGCAGTTGCTCTTGAGCGGCTGTTGGAGAGAGAAATCTTGTATTTACCTTGCAGACACCACGTATACGAACTGGTGCTAAGGGAAGTTTTTGAGACAAAAATGGGAAAGACCAGTGCACCAGGCGATCCTTGCTTTGACCGTTTCAAACAGGAATGGGACGCTGTAAAGGTTAAACCATTCCATTCTGGTTTGATAGACGATCAAGTCGTCAGAAAAATTCCTGTGGCAATGCAAGTCGGCATAAAGAAGTTTTGCTTAGATCAGTTGAAGGAGAAACACCCTCGCGATGACTACAAAGAAATGCTACAATTAATTCTTTTGTTTCTGGGTGAAAAACTTTAGAATTACCATTTCCGACCTCCAGGACCCGTTTCCCATGCTCGATGGATGGCAAAAGCCATTTACAGCCTCAAGATGTTTTTGTTTCGGAGAACTTTTCACTTATCTGTATGTGAATTGAATGGTATTCGACACGTTTGTATTTTTGTGGTGCGACTTTACGTCAAGGCATGGTTTGGTTCTTCTCGAGCAGCTGAGGCGCCGAATCAAGATTGGAAGTTTTTGAAGGACATCGTCGAGTACAAGTCCGTTGACCAGGATTTATCTCGGGTAATGATAAAGAAATTTATCGGTCACCTATGGTATCTCGCCGATGAGCACATAGCCCTTGCCTTTTTCGATGACAAGGTTTCAAATGAGTTGAAGGCCAAAATGGCCCAAGCATTGCTAGAAAATGAGAATGACGAAGGTGAAGAAGATGAAGAAGATGAAGAAGACGAAAAAGGTGAAGAAGATGAAGAAGACGAAGAAGGTGAAGAAGATGAAGAAGACGAAGAAGGTGAAGAAGATGAAGAAGACGACCCGGTTCCCCCAGCTCCTCGCGTCGTAATCAAAAGCACCAGCGTTAAAAAAATCGAGGTGAAATTCAAAGATGTGAATGAGGAATTCTTGGCTAAAGACTTGAGCAACTTCGTCTCTCATAATACCAAAAATTTATTTGTACGATTTGGAATATCGCAAGATTTCATTCTTGCAAATCCAGCAACCTGGAAATCTCGCGCAGACTATCAAGAAGGTCGTAGAATTGTAAATAACTTGCGCGTTGTGAACGACACTGCCGAAAGAGGAGTAAAAATGATACAAGATTATAATAGAATACTGTGTCAAGGCGACGAAGAGAAACAGTACTTACTACATGTTATCGATTCTTACCGCAAGAAATACCCATCAGCGAACAAAAATATGTTAATTTGACTATATTATATTAAGAGTGCTTAGTAGTACTACTCAATTACAGCTTCTTTTATTTTTGTATGGGGAGTCCCTCAAGGAGTGGAGATAGAGGGTAAGTTTGTTAGGAAAAGATGTTGGGGATGAAAAGTTAATGGGGGTCGGTCATATATTTTGCGCCCTAGGGGTGACCCCTGATGACCTATGGTGTTTTTCGAAAATACTGAGCAACCTCCATGTTTGTATGGTGACCCCCCTAAGGGGAGGAGATAGGGGGTGGGTGTCTTGGGGGAAAATGTTGGCGGTAAAAAGTTAATGGGGGTCGGCCATACATTCTTCCCCCCTACGGGTGACCCCTGATGACCTATGGCAATTTCCCCCCTAATTTTGGCAAAGTGGACCTTTTTCTCGGCTCGTGCGCAACCCCTAATGTTTTATTTTTTTAATTTTTTTTTTCGGCATTGTCATTTTTTTTCAAAAAGGCACGGAATAGAGCCGTCATCTACCAAAATATCGACACAAGGTCCACCCTAATGTATACGAAACACATACACAAAAACCAAAGTAACATCACAAACCATTTAACTGTCCGACTTTTCGTTTATTATTTTTTCACTTATCTGGCGCCTTTGATATGCTCTGTCCGATGAACCATTGACGACTGAATACATGAAATTAAAACGTAATACATCAGGCAAAATAAGAAATACTTCATCTGAATTTACCGCACATTCAGGAATATTTATGACTCTCTGGCTGAGAGAATAATGCAAAAATACAGATACACACTTACAAGATAGACTCTCTCCTTGTCCCTCTTTTATTCTCTTGTTCTCGATAAAGCATAAACAGTGCAACAAACATAGATATATTTATAGATATATTTGTGTCGCAAACACATGTAATATAATATATTAATCTCAAACATGTAATATTGAATAGCAAACACAATGTGCTTGGACACAAGTATATTATATTTGCGACAAGCTCCAAACACACTTTATATTTGCACCCAAACAACAACAAAATTAAAGATTTTTCAGCGTGAATAATATAATATATATCTGTACTTCTATACTAATATTATAAAGAGGAGGGTAATCCTAGGTGGCAATTTTCTAGGGTGTAATCTTCTAAACTATTATTTCCCTACAAAAATTCGGGACGAAGTCTGCCGGTGTTGCAACTAATATATAATACCTGGAATTGACTAGTACCATGAGAACTCATTTTCTGGTGAATGAGTGTAATAAAAAGGCAGCAGCAATCTCTTCAACATCTTACTGAAGGTATTAATAGGAAAAACCATACAGTACTTCAAAAGTTCAATTAGTCCTGATTATAGTTTACAATATTAATATTTTCGTCTATTTTACCTTTGATCTCAGTTTTCTCTACGAAAGTTTGAGACAAGTATTTCTGCGTCAAACCTTTTGATAAACTTAAACTACTTCCTTTATCTTTGACCTCATATGAGGCAATAAAAGGGGTTAAGGCCGTAACAATATACAAAACTAAAAAACAAAAGACAAGAAAACGAATACAATAAAAGGCAAATACGTTCATAGTTTAATGATGGCAAAACAAAAAGCTGGAATCGAAAGACAAACAAAAGGCTACAAACGATACAAACACGTGATAAAACCATCAAAACTTGTACACACGAGTGAGTAAAGTAATACGAAAAACTGCAAATAGAAAAATTAAAGAAAGTGTTTTTTACGATGCGAACCGAAAAAGACACTCACCCACACACACACACACATGCACGCAAAACTCAAACATATGCATACATATGGAAACAGGTAACAACTACTGGCTGATATACAATATTGCCACGTTAAGAGATGTTATGATAATTTGAGTGTAAAGTTAAGTCCTTCTCTCCAACGTATATGGAGTGAATGAAACGTGACTGCTATAAAAATTTATGATGTCCAATTATTTATGATCATTAGAATGATGATATTTTCCATGGTGGTGGGTGGTCATATGGATGGATTTTATGATCCAAAAAAAAAAGGAAAAACTCGTTTGCTTGTGTGTTGTTGTATTAACAACACAAAAGTCATTTTGTTAATTGCATTTTTAAATATCACACCCGAAATATAAACCACTTCCATTTTGTGCCGGATGTTATGCTTCTCAGTTTCTAGCAAATCGTTTGGAATTTATGTCCTTTTGACGGACAAAACATAAATGATGCAATAAACTAATAGGAAGAACTTGTGAATAATGGATTTCACTGTTGTAAAACATACGAGTATTTAACTGTAGCAAGTTGGTTAAACTTAAGATAATAGTGTCTTCAAAGTTATACAAACAGGATAACTGAACATATAAAATAAATAAATTAATAAAAAATAATAAATAAAATTTTACAAATGGTAATGGCTGTAGACTTCCTAGGAGGTTGATCTAATGCCGTAATTGGTTATGAAAAACACCTTAAAATCAAACCATGGTCCGATGAAAAGTGTCGCAAGGCAAGTGATGAAAAGAATGATGCACGTATGGCAATGCTTCAGTCAGTTACACCGTGAGCCGTGACGGAGCGGTATAAGGATAAGAAGAGAGAGGGGAAACCCGTTTATTTAAAAAGAAAACACGGTTGCAGAGAAAGCGCGAGAGTAAGGAAAATGAATCTTACAAATGGAAGAATGAGGCCAGTAAATTCTACCAAAAAAGTACAAAGCTAAACCAACGGAAATGGATCAGGGCCCCCCTTTTCCAGATATAGGGAAGGCAGTCCGATTGCAGATGTGTAGAGTATATTGGGAATATGGTGAGATCACTTCGTTGCTTTACTTGTCCCAAGAGACTTCAATGCAGATAAGGGTGTTGAGCAAATACAGTACAATGGTATCACCTGCCCTCCTCCTAGCCAAAGCCGAGATATAACTGCAATTTCCGGGCATAAGAAAGGCAGAGCCACTGGTGCTGATGGACTACCGGCTGAAGCGTTTAAGGCTGGAGGCTTTGAGTTGGAAATGTGCATGCATCAGTTCATATGCAAAATGTGGCTAGACGAATGCATGCACGACGATTGCTGCCTTAGCATATTGAATCTTCTATTCCAAAAAGCCGACGTGAGTATATGTACAAACTATCGTGGAATAAGCCTTTTGTCCATCGCATGCAAGGTCCCTACGAGAATAATGGGCGAAAGAGTAAAGCAGTTTGTTGAATTCCAGGAGTCTAATAATGTAAGGAACGATATCGAATTCATAATCGTTTTGTCGGTAGTGAAGTTTTATGAACGCAAGTATTACAAATAGTAAATGGTGGGGGTCTGTGGTGCAATGGTTAGTGTGCGTACATGAGATCCTGGGTTCGATCCCCTATCGAGTATTTAGCCATGAAAAAAGCTTCTCAAAATATCGTTCGGAACTGGTGTAAAACTGTGGGTCCCAATCAGTGAGTATAAAACTAGAAAGCGCACAGCTTACTGGTTGTGAGATGCTCTCCCCAATTCATTCATGAGATATAATGGGAAACCCTTTATTTTTTTAAATGGGCACTCATTATCGGCGCATAAGTATTGTTTGGATGTTTATCGTTATACGCACTTAGGCCCTGATCAGAATTTATCAGTGTGGCTTTAGGCATGGAAAGTCAACTATCGACCAGATATTCATATAACAACAAATCCTGGAGAAAAACCACGGAAAACCAATCGACACCTACCACATCTTTGTTGATTATAAGGATGACTTCGATAGTTCGATACGGGGAAACTCTACCAAGCTATGTCGGAGTTTGGAATTGCTGCTCAATTGACTAGTTTTTGTAGAATGACACTGACTGAAAGGAAATCCTCAGCAGAGGTTGGTAAAGATCTCACCTAACTATTTAGTACGAGGTTAGGCAGCAGGCAGGGCGACAGCCTATCATGCGATCTCTTCAACATATTAATTGAGATCATCGTGAGAAAAGCTGCAGTCAACCCGAATAAAAATAAAATAAATAAATAAATGGATAAATGAATTGGGAAGAGCCTCTCTAAATTCAGTCGGGAAAACCTTAGGTCGATTGTGGTCCCACAGAAAAAATAAGCGATTTTATCGTAACCGAATTTAGAGGTGGTCACGACCACACTATGTCATATGTCATCGCAACCGAATTAGAGATTGTTACAATCGCATTAGAAGTAGTCACAACCTGTTAGAGGTAGCTTCAACCGAATTTCAATTTTGCCGACTAAATTCAGTCGGGACAATCTCAGGTCGATTGTGGCAACTGTAATTCGGGGTCACAAATATAGTATACTTGTGTCCAAACACATTGTGTTTGCTATTCAATATTACATGTTGGAAACATAATGATCAGTAGGCTATAATATATGTTTATGTGACCTAGTTGAAAACTGCTGAAAAAAAACGTGACAGAGATCAAACAAAAAACAGCAGATCTTCAATTCAGGAAAATAATGTTTGCACATCAGTTTACGAATGTTCCAGATATATACATGGTTCCTGCATAATTCTGACTAAATTTGTATTTCTAGAAGATGACGATTTGGACATATACTTTCAACAGTTTCCACTGTTGATTGCATGCGATACAACGCGAGTTTTGATGGATGCCTTCTCAGCGTGTGTAATTTCGCGTTTCGGTGATTTGGCTTGACCAGCCAGATCTCCTGATTAGACTGTCTCGGACTTGATAACGTGATGCCACACGTGATTCCATGAAGTTGATAACTTGATGCCACAAATGCCGAGCCAAGTAATACAAAATGTAATAAAAAGAGACTTCGGTGGAGTAATGGCTAGTGTGCGTAAGAACGTGGGTTCGATCCGTGCTCTGAGCACCTTACATTTTCTTCGACCTCGCTTAGTGATGGCGACACTATAGAGTATTTAGCCATGGAAAAGCTTCTCAAAATATCGTTCGGAAAGCTATATGTCCCAAACAGTGAGTGAAAAATTAGACAGCGCGCAGGTCATTGGTTGTGAGAACCTCTCCTCAATTCCTTCATGAGCTGTAATGGGAAACGGATTTTTTTAAAATAAAAACAGACCTGCCATTTAAACGACATAATTATCCGCAATGAAAAAAAACAAACTGGTTCCTCAGAAGAATCTTTTCGATTTCCTTTGATCAAAGTTTTTCTGATTTTTCTGCAATTAGAAAAAATGTAAACACTTGGACCAAGGCTTTGAACTAACGTTGGCGGACGATCATTTCGTAGTGTGTAACTCTTCGTATCAGCGCCTTTGTGTTCTAGGTCAGTGACCATCTTGATCACATTGCTACTAATTACAGTTGTCCAGTAGTCTCATTACATCCATAAAACCTAAATTTTAACACCTAAATTTTAACACCGGCTCCGAATGGTATTTTGGGTAGATTTTACGCAGTTGATGAAAATAAAATTTTAAAGTGCGAGTAAAAATAATCAGTTTCAGATCCAAATGAGTTTTCGCTTCAAGGAAAAGTTATAGCGAAGGAAAATCAGATTGTGGTGTGTGCCCCATTTCGTGTCATGAAAAGGGTGGGTCCTGAAGACATCGAAAATATCGGCCCCAGCAACATATTGCAGGAAACATATACATGTTTGCAAGCACTATTTTCGGGAATTGAAGATCTGCTGCTTCTTTGTTTATCTGTTGTCCGTCTCGTATTTGTTTATAGCGGGTTTCCACAAAAAAGCCACATTTGGGTCTCAAAAACATATAAGTAGATTCTAGCCTATTAATCATTGTGTCTAAAACATATTATATTGAATAACAAACACAATGTGTTTGGGTACAAGTATTGAATATTTACGACAAGCTACAAACACTTTATATTTGCATCCAGACAACGAAAAAGAGAGATTTTTCAGCGTTTCAGCAGAGCTGGAATTGTCTTGGGAGATATTCTGCAGTCTGTAGGAACCATGTATGTTTTTGGAACACGCTCCAAATATACATATATTTGCAAGTTCTAAACTCACTGATATTTATATGAAAACATTAGCAAACATTTTACGTGGAGCCATATGCGTGTTTCATCCCAAACATCCATATACCTCCAAAACGAACGATGGACGACTGAATGCATGGAACGGAAACGCAACAGATCAGTCAACTTGAGAATATAGGAATATTTATAAATGACTGTCTGAATGAAAAATTCAAAAATACAGTTATACGCATTAACTTAGGCTGAGAACAATCTCTATTTATCCCTCTTGTAGTATTTTGCCTTTGAGGGAGCACAGTATTTGTATCACAAACAAAGCTGAATTTCGATTACAAATACATATATTATAACATATTAATCTTTGTGTCTCAAACATGTAATATTGAATACCAAACACAATGTGTTTGGACACAAATATATTATATTTGGGATTTGTGTCTCAAACATGTTATATTGAATTGCAAACACAATGTTTTTGAACACAAGTATATTACATTTGGGACAAGCTCTAAACACACGTTATATTTGCATTCAAATAAAACAAAGTCAGATTTTTCACGCTGCATATACATTAGTCAATTGAAATATTTAAAATCATGTCACTCTATAGTGGATATATCTATATATATAGTGGTGATATGGAATTTACATCATAAAGTTCCGTCCGTCATATACAGTTATGTTGTATGTTGTAATAAATCAAAATTTTCGGGTTTTGTATGTTGTCATTTCAGAATTGTTGAGTAACTTGAGCGTACATAGTGTTTTCATTTCAAATTATTTGTTTTTGTTTTGTTTGGTTGTATTTGTGGGTGACGATGTGCTACTCATTCGTCCTTTTTTTGAAGTCATAGTCCCATAAACACACACACACACATCCAGCCATATCTTTATAGACGCGCATCAACACTAAATGTGTGTGGTTTTCGCCTAATCCTGCCACAACAACCAATGCACTTCTGCCACAAAATTTTTGGCCATGGAGAGATGATGATGATAATGATGTTGATACTCATGTGTGGATGGCGATGAGAATAACGTGTATGTAGGTGTTATGACCATTATTTACAAATACATTTACAGGAACATACACATGTTCACACATTTACACCAAATACACCATTGTGTTTACTAACACTCACACTCAAACACAATCATAAGAGAAATACGACAATCTTGTGCTTTTCTATGTGTGTGAAGTTGTATTTAATTGTATTTACCGAGTGGCCAAAATAGTGTTGATCCAGAAAGGACATCATTTGCTGTTTAATTGTGTCACAGTAATGGTCATTATTTGGAACGACAACCAATGAAAGACAACCTGGGTAATAAAACTAAAGTTCCAATTGTTTACCTTCATCCTAGGTAATATGGTAATTAATATCAAATTGTAATCCACACAATTGCCAGGGAAACGTTTCAAAGTGCCTCAAAGAATAACTGATTATATTAAATTATGGTTTAGATTAGATGGAAAATGCCCTAAATGAAAGTTGTTTAGTATTCATGTAAATGCTATGAATGTAAAATAATATAAAATTACAGCTGTAAATGATCCTGGCCAAGGATATGTTTATATGTTATTATGTACTTAGTTGTAGATGTATAAGTATATATGTGTGTTGTTTATGTGGAATACTTTCCATAACAAATTGTGTTAACCTTAAAATTAGTGCATCGTATGTGCATGTATGTGTTAATTGGTATTGCCACGGCTTTAATTTCCAAAGGCTGAAACAATTGACATTGCATTTTCAATTGAATGTAAGGAGTTTCTAGCACAGGGTTGTTTAGCCCATCGACATATTTACAGAAACTCATACAATATGTATGTTAGAGTCCCCACAAAATATTTGAAAAAGAAAAGTATATTGCTTTCTTTGCTCCCCGCGACTTTTCTAAAACCTTGGGCTTAAAAAATAATATCTGCATCCCAATTTTTCAAATCTTGTTTAAACCGACCAGTCTCAATTGACCTAAACGCTAAAACACGGCCTTAAAAACACTTCATTTCCTTTTTGGCCTTTAACTCCTAAACAAACGATTTTACGAGGTTTAATCACATAAGTTGTTTTGACCAAAATAAAAAAGCGGGCATTTCTTCAATACAAGCTTTTAACATATATCTAACCGTTAATGGCGTTTACGTTTAATGGCAACTATGAAAAGCAAAATTTTCCAAATTTTTGGGTCTCTTTTTTTCTTTAAAAATTTTTCTTTTGCTGTTGAAGGGCGGTAAACGTATAGGATGTGGCTTGCTAAATAGGAAATTAAATAGTGTTTATAATAAAATCAAATTTTTTGAAATACGTTAATTTTTTTAAAAAAAAAGAGCCCCAAAAATTTGGAAAATTTTGCTTTTCATAGTTGAAAACGCCATTAACGGTTAGATACATGTTAAAAGCTTGTATTGAAGAAATGTCCGCTTTTTTATTTTGGTCAAAACAACTTATGTGAGCAAACCTCATAAAATCGTTTGTTTAGGAGTTAAAGGCCAAAAAGGTAATAAAGTGTTTTTAAGGCCGGTTATTAGCTTTTAGGTCAATTGGGACTGGTCGGTTTAAACAAGATTTGAAAAATTGGGATGCAGATATTATTTTTTAAGCCCAAAGTTTTAGAAAAGTCGCGGGGAGCGAAAAAAATCAACTTTTGCATTTATGGGGCCTCTAATGTATGTACATTAGGGTGTACGGAAAAACTTTGTTTGTGAGGTGAAGTCTCAAATGATGCGTGCTGAGGAGTGTGGAATAAAATAGTTTTCATGTACTGTGCTAAAATGTGGGTGAAGATAAATTCGAATTTAACTAGCAAAGACACAAACCACTTTCGTTAGCAGAGCGCTGTTATTACGTTAACAGATATCTGTTAATGTACTAGAAAGGGAAGTATATTGAAATAAGAAGGGTTTTTGGAGAATTAAATTAATAAAAAAATATGAAACTGACAAATCGTATAAAAAACATTACGAGC
The DNA here is from genome assembly GCA_963931995.1 of Phaonia tiefii. NCBI lineage: Eukaryota > Metazoa > Arthropoda > Insecta > Diptera > Muscidae > Phaonia > Phaonia tiefii. Next base: position 199,195,512 of record OZ008371.1, read on the forward strand.
TTTCAGTATTAGTGGCACAAATCTTGAACAGCTTACCAGCGAGCATTATATTTTAGTTCAATGTATATAATTTTAGACATTGAGCCCAAATCAAGGATTCTTCCCCAACTAAATGAATATTTAGCAATAGGTAGGAGTATGTTCTTTTGGGTTATATTACTCCGAGGTTTCAGACGAATTTGAGAATACAATAATTTTGGGCGTTTTCTTTTAAGCACTTTACACTACTTTTGAACATTTCACTGTGTCCAAACCAAGGACTCTTGGCGGACAAGGCTACCACCAGATTAAAGCCCCTCGCTAGTGCTTTCCCAATTTACCTCCCTTCTATTTCAGAGGAATTTCAGAACAGCGATGTATGGAATTTAGTATTGTCCCATGTATTAACAATTTCGCCCACTGTGTCCAAATTAAGAAAACCTGGCGATTTAAATTTATGCCAGGCGTTAGCACATCACTAGTGCTTTCCAAATTAATAGTAACTATGATCGTAGCGAACTCGAGAACAAACTTATTTGAAGTTTTATATTGGGTCATGTGTTAACATTTTCGCCCACTGTGTCCAAATTAAGAAAACCTCGCGATTTAAATTTACGCCAGGCCTTAGCACATCACTAGTGCGTTCAAAATTGGTATATACTATGATCGTGGCGAACTCGAGAACAAACTTATTTGAAGTTTTATATTGGACCATGCATTAACATTTTCGCCCACTGTGTCCACTATTTTTTTTTGATTTGGTGTCTATTTTTTTCTAGATGCGTACTAAGAAATGTCGAATAAAATAGTTTTTCTATGCTCCAAAATAAGAAAAAAAATCAATGAGTGTTCGAACTCACGGGCGATGTATTGACACCTTTTTGTTACACGGTACCTGTTCCATTTCTATGAACACATTAGTTAATGTTACATTGGAAAATAAAAAGAGAATATTTTTTGTGCTGAAGGCTCTTTTGCTATTGCACTTTTTTTACATTTGCTTTAACATTAGATGTAATATTGTTAAAATGAATAAAGCAACATTTAGCTCACTGATGTAATTGTTTTTGTTTTACCATAAACAGTGCGACGTCAAAAAGTACTGAATAGTATAAAGAACTTATTGCACTCTTTTTCCCCTCTCATATAGAGAGTCTGAGTTAACGACCATAAACGAGTCTTATTCTCTTTATAGAATATTTCAATATAAGTGCAACATTTCGACAATGTTATTACATAAAGCAATACAAAAAGAATAAATGTTTCAAAAGGCATCACTGTTCCTATTCTATACTATACTATTCAATACTCGTTGGCAACGACGACCTGTTTGTTTGTTCGCTGCCGCTACATCTTTACCATCATACTTATTTTCAGCAGAGATTATTGTTGTACAACAACCACGTATGTGATGCTAACGCTGTGTGATGTTTGCATGTGTTCACTGTGATAGATTTCCCTACCCGCGCCTATAGATGTTAACACATCAAAAATCTGTAAAAAAATAAATACAAACGCAATAATCAAGAAAATAATCGAAAATATTTTAAATGATCGTACTTATATCAAATGGATCATAACTTTTATATTTATCCATGGATTTTCTCCAAATATGGGATGTATTCTTAGTTGATACAACATATATGGAACGAGATTACCATTTTAATTTTTTTGCTCTTTATTGTTTTTTTTTTTGTTTTTGTGGGCAAGACTCAAACGATCCGTACTTAGGACTGTCGAATAAAATAATTTTTTTGTACTCTTAAATCCAAAAAAAACCAGTCAAAAAGCAGATAAACAAGAATGCTATAATAATTAAAAACACAAACACCGAAAAGGTTGAAATTGTGGTATATACGAGGGCGGATCAATAAGTCTGTGATTTTTGAACATCCCTCTTAGTTATATGAAATACAACACTGCTCCCATTAAGTACCACCTGTTAGTAGACTACCGTCAAATTTTGAGCAAGTTCCGTCATTTAGTTTGCGTTTAACAGCTGTTTAAAACATACAACCTCATTAAACATTCATTTTTGCGAAAAAAAACCAAACCAAGAAAATGCTTGATAAATACAATGGGGACTCTGCACCATCGATTTCAAAGTGGTTTCCTGACTTTCGATGTGGTCGCTCAAGTACAAATGACGCTGAACGTTCTGGACGGCCAATTGAGGTCAATACACCCCAAAATTTCGAAAAAATCCACGATATGGTGTTGGCCTATCTAACAGTAGAAGTCAGTGTTGTTTCGATTTTAAATGATCAGTTGGGTTTAAGAAAGCTGTCTGCAAGGTGGGTGCCGCGTTTGCTCTCAATTGGCCATAAACGTACGTGTGCACACGTGTGTAGTCTCAATAGCAATTTTGGAATGGATACAAAACTTAGGGAAACGTTGGACTAACACCCCTATTCTGTGTATGTGGTAACAATCAAATTGTAACCACAAAATTGTTACAAAGCTGTCACCACTGTTTGTATCTGGTATTCTGGCAACACGGTGACAACGAAAAATTCACCTCGTAACAAATAATTCACCTCACAATAACAGCAGGGACAACAAAACAAAAACATATGGTTTTCTGCACAAAATAAACGCGGTAAAAAAAGGAAAATTAAGTATTTAATGTATTAATGATTTATTGAATTAAAATTAATACACTATTATTTAGGGAATTTGAGTGCACCGCAAAGGCAGAGCTGGAATGTTATATTGCCTTTTTCAAGGAACATCCAGAGATGCTAAGCGGAAAGAATACACCTGCGCATCCACGCCAAATAGAAGAAGAAATTTACTTTAGCGCCAACTCTCTGATCTACATTAAAAATTTAACCACCGACGAAAGCTTTTGCGCTGAGTCCAAAAAGTTGGTCTTCCCCCCGCGGTCGGTCCAACTACTTGAGATATAGGCCTTTAAATCTTGAGAATATAATCGTTCGTATCTCCGGTATTTATAATCCGAACTGATTGAAATGGGTATCATTAAAAAGGTCTTTCTAAGCTATATAAATCAGTGCATAAACATATTTATTTTTATTAAACCAGCTAATTAAAAAAAAGTTGTTTAACCCCACTTATCTGCTACAAATTATTTTTTTTTAACAAAAAAAATTAAAGACAAGAACTTCGCCTCTTTTGAAGGTATATTACTCACCAATATCCCTTCAAAGACCGGAGATATTTACGTTAAAAATTTTGTAATAGATTTCGCGCTTTTTCAATCTTTCTAACACAAAAGCAAGTTCTTTCTTCTTTCTGCACCATTTCCATAGCACAAAGTAACAAAAGTCCACATTTAATTATGCCCTCTTGTCGTTCTGGTACAAAATATATTATTAATTTTCCCGTATACAGTTTTATTTTTTACTTGCAGAATTTCTAAAATGTTTTTGTATCAACTTTCCGGCAAATAAAACAGCTGTTACGCGCTGTTACCTCCTCTCTGGCAGGTAACAGTTTTTGTTACTTTTACCACTAAAAAAATGTGTCAGAATACCGATTTGTAACAATTGTCACATTGCTGTCAAATAGTAACCGTGGTGACTTGTAACCCTGCCAGAATAGGGCTGTAAGTGTATTGAGCTAAAAGCAGATTATATTGAAAAATATTTTTTTTTTGCAAAAAAAAAACTGTGTTTCATTATTATTAATACGCCTCGTACTTACATAAAATCGGTTATAAGTTCTATCTTTATCCATTGATTTTGTTCAAATCAGCATTTTTTTCTCCGTTAAGACACAAAATACACGAAACATTTGTTTTTGATTTTGGTTCTATTTTGTCAATTTTTTTTTTGAGGAGACGTCTCAAAAGATGCGTAATAAGGAATATGGAATGAAATAATTTGTCTACACTCTTAATTCAAAAAAAAACGCTGTAAAATAAAAAAAAAAAAAACTATAATAAAGACAAGAAAATGTAAAGCAACCGAGCAATATTCAAATTGTGTTACTTATGTAGAACGGGTCATAACTTCTATATTTATCTATGGACGTTTTTTAATTATGATTTATTATCTTCGTTAAGGAGAAACTTATGTGAAACTAGTTAATTTTTTTTGATTTTATTTCTATTTGTTCTAGTTCTTTTGTATTTGTGGGGAAGTCGCAAACGATGCGTACTGAGCAATGTCGAATAAAATAATTTTCCTATACTCTAAAATCTAAAAAAATCTGTCAAAAAGGCACGGTACAATAAAAACAAACATAGAAACCCAAAGATTTTCCAATTTCATTTTCTTCAAATATGATTTCCTCTCTTCGTTGTGAGATAAGATAAATTTCTGCAAATATGACTTAATTTATTTTCTATATGCATCGAGACAGCCCATATGCATTTTTTCTGATTTTTATACCCTCCACTGTAAGTGATAGAGGGTATATATCAGTTTGTCATTCTGATTGTAACATATAGAAATAAGGCTTTGCGACCCCATAAAGTAAATATATTCTTGATCCTTATAACAACCGGAGTCGATATAGCCATGTCCGTCTGTTGAAAACATTCTCACGACTTCAATCGGCGATAACGCGGTTTGGTTTTTGGCCAGAATGTTCCACGTATTCCTGAGCAGTTTGGTATTGAAAATCAGCGAAATTGGTCCATTGGAAAAAATTTTATGATTGGAAACGTAAAAAAACTCATAAAATTTTCACATTAATTTTTGTAGTTTTATACTAAACTACTCCTTTTGCCGTGTGGTGAATTTCCATGTTGAAAATCTTTGTTGTTCTTTATAATAGGTAAGTACTTTCATGTATATGAATTTTGTCACACTTCATCTAAGGTCGCTGTGGCCTGTTGAGTAAAGGGTTGCGCGTTGGAGTCTGAGGGTTGTTGGTTCAACTCTCGTCCCAGCTTGTTTTTTTTTTTTTTTTAACAGTTCTTCAAAAAATGCTTTTTATTTTTAAGCTTATTTTTATTTTTTTTCAAAAAGTAAATTTTCTTAAAAAAGGTCCTTTTTAAAATTTAATATTTTGCTGGTTAACACAAAGGTGGAGGGTATCAAAGATTCGGCACAGCCGAATTTAGCACTTTTACTTGTTTTTTTTTAACAGTTCTTCAAAAAATGATTTTTTATTTTTAAAAAATGCTTTTTTATTTTACTTGTGAACAAGTAACTTATTTTTATTGTTTTTAAAAAAGTACATTTTCTTAAAAAAAGGTACATTTCTTAAGTACATTTCAAAGTACATTAAATACATTAAGTACATTTCTTAAGTACATTTCAAAGTACATTAAATACATTAAGTACATTTCTTAAGTACATTTCATTAAGTACATTTCTTAAGTACATTTCTTAAGTAAATTTCTTAAGTACATTTCTTTCTTAAGTACATTTATTTTTAAGTACATTTCTTAAGTACATTTCTTCTTAAGTACATTTCTTCTTAAGTACTTAAGAAACGTACATTTCTTAAGTACATTTCTTAAGCACATTTGAAAGTACATTTCAAAGTACATTAAGTACATTAAGAACATTTCAAAGTACATTTCAAAGTACATTTTCTTAAGTACATTTTCAATGTGAGCATTTGAGCATTGTGAGCAATGCATTTGTGAGCATTGTGAGCATTTGTGAGCATCCTGCATTTGTGAGCATTTGTGAACAAGCAATTGCATTTGTGAACAAGTAATTTATTTTTATTTTTTTTAAAAAAGTAAATTTTCTTAAAAAAGGTCCTTTTTAAAATTTAATATTTTGCTGGTTAACACTAAGGTGGAGGGTATCAAAGATTCGGCACAGCCGAATTTAACACTATTACTTGTTTTTCTATTTTGTCGTCAAACCCCGAAAAAACATGAAACAAAAACCGAAACATTTAAAATTATGGTACGTATGTATGTAAATTCGGTCATATCTTCTATATTTGTCCATGAATTTTCTTTAAATATGATTTGTTTCCCTCGTTAAGATGCAATGTATCTCTATTTTTGCTAGTTTTTTCACTACTAGTTTTTCCAAACGATGCGTACTGAGGAATGTCGAATAAAATAGATTTCCTATACTCTTAAATCCAGAAATATCAGTCAAAAGGCAATTAAACACGCTATAATAAAGAAAAAAATTTAAACGTTCTTATAATACTATGGTTCTTATACAAAGTGGCTCATTACTTCCATATTTATCCATGAATTACCTTTAGATAAGATGCGTACTGAGGAATGCCGATCAAAATAGTTTTCCTATACTCTAAAATCCAAAAAAGCTGTCATAAATCAAATAAACACGCTATAAAATAGAAAAATTCAAAACCCAAAAATTTTTGAAACTGTGGTACTTATATAAAAGGTGTCATAACTTCTATATTTGTCAATGGATTTTCTTCAAATATGATTTGTGTTGTTCGTTAGGATACTATCTATATATATCAAGATATTGTTTTAGACCTACAGTTTTGCAGCGGTTCAGAATGGTATTTGGAATGCAGTTTCACGGCTCATTACTCGATATTGTGCCGTCACTAAGCGAGGTGAACGTCATCGAAAGAACGTCAAAAAGTTAATTTAAAAAATTATTTTTGCTCTTAAAAAAAATTGTTTCATTCTGTAATTCTTTTTTGCCAAAATACACTAGAAATCGAAACTTCAAACGCCCAAAAAGTACCCACGATAATGATTGACATTCTCGTAATTTGTTCAACAATACGCACCTATTGAAAGTCACCGTTTTGAAACAAAAAAAAAAAAAATTGTTTCGCCACACCCTAATGTACCTTCCAATCCTGTGATGTTTGCATGTAAAATGTCTCTAATGCCGAACAAGCATTTGGTCTAGCATACGTAGGTTTAGGACAAGGTATGCAATTTGAGGCACTTATTTAAGTCACAGCTGATGTATGTGTGGTTTTAAATAACAACTACGCGCAAAGAAAAATTTCTTCACTCCCACACGAAATCTCAGACAGATGAACTTCGTTTGGGAAATCTAATTGTATTGTGGCAAACGCACATTGGAGCCACTCAATGAACAATTGATCTAACTCCACAAAACAAAAAGTGGAGAAACATCTGAAACATCTTGTGTGTTTTATATAAAACTAATGTGAAGCACAAAAATACTTCATGGTTATGAGTAAGTGGGTTCGATCCGTGCTCGTACTTAAAAGCTTCTCAGGTTTCGTACGAAACCGATGTAAACCGGTCTAAAACCTAAGGTACAAGAGCCGCGCACATTAGCCGTTACACCACCGACGGCCAGAGGAAAAGTATTACTAAATAAAATGATTTTATCTTTTATCCTCTCCCCGTAAAAATAAACATTATTATTCCGAAAATAATTGAGTTGGATTTAATTTTATTGAAAGGATTTGAATTGAATTGAATTGAATTCACTTGAAGTGAATTGAATTGAATTGAATTGGATAGAATTGAATTGAATTGAAATGAATTGAATTGAATTGAATTTAATTTAATTTAATTTAATTGAATTGAATTGAATTGAATTGAATTGAATTGAATTGAATTGAATTGAATTGAATTGAATTGAATTGAATTGAATTGAATTGAATTGAATTGAATTGAATTGAAGTGAATTGAATTGAATTGAATTGGATAGAATTGAATTGAATTGAATTGAAATGAATTGAATTGAATTGAATTGAATTTAATTTAATTTAATTTAATTGAATTGAATTGAATTGAATTGAATTGAATTGAATTGAATTGAATTGAATTGAATTGAATTGAATTGAATTGAATTGAATTGATTTGAATTGACCTGAATTGAATTGAACTGAATTGAATTAAATTGAGTTGCACTGAATTGAGTTGATTTGAGCTGAACTGAACTGAACTAAATTGAACTGAATTGAATTGAATATAATTGGTTTGACTTGAATTGAATTTAACTCAATTGAATTGAATTAAATTGAACTGAATTGAATTGAATAGAATTGGTTTGACTTGAATTAAATATAACTCAATGGAATGGAATAAAATTGAACTGATTATTCTGTTCGATGAAAATGTTATATATATTGAATTGATTTCAATCGAATTGAATTGAATTGCATTGAACTAAATTTAATTGAAATGGATTGTACTGAATTGAACTGAATTGAATTTCATTTTATTGAATTGTATTGAATTTAATTGAATTTCATTGAATTAAATTAAATTGAATTGAATTGAACTGAATTGAATTTAATTGAACTGAGTTGAGTTGAAGTGCATTGTATTGAATTGACTTGAATTGATTTCAATTGCATTGACATGAATTGAATTTATTTGTATTGAGCTAAATTGAATTGAATAGAATTTAATTGAATTAAAATGACCTGAACATAAGTTAATTGAATTGGATTGAATTGACTTACATTGAATTGAGTGGAATTGAATTGAATCGAATTTTATTGAATTGAATGTAACTGAATTGAATTTAAATGTATTGTATTGAATTGAGTTGAATTGAACTGAGTTGAATTTCATTTTTTTGAATTGAATTTAATTGATTTGAATTGAATAGAATCGAATTGAAATGAAATAAATTGAATTGAATTGAGTAGAGTTGATTTGAATTGATTTAATTTGAATTGAACTGCACTGAATTGATTTGAACTGAACTGAATTGAATTGAATTGATAGGAATTGAATTGAATTGAATTGAGTTTAATTTAATTTAATCGAATGAATTGAATTGAAGTGAATTTAGTTGAATTGAAGTGAATTGAGTTGAGTTGCACTGTATTGACTTGAAATGAATTGAGTTGAAATGGATTGAATTAAATTAAATTAAATTAAATTAAAGTAAATTGAATTGAATTTAATTCCACCATTATTTCCATATGGTATGGCAATTTGTCAGAAAAAGATAATGCAAATACTTAGGAGTGATTCTTGACGGAGACCTCAGTTTAAAATCTAGCACTATGAATAGGGTCAGCAAACCCACAACGGTCCTATACTCGTGCAAAACAGCTATCAGAAGTCGATGGGGCCTATTCTCAAAATTTTGTTTATTGGATATATACAGTTGTTACTTGTGCATGCTGCTGTTGGTGGTCAATAAATTAGCCCCTCCTTAATATGAAAAAAAATATGGAATCTGATTAACACCGAAATAGTTCATCACGTGAGACCACAGTTGAACACATTTGAATATTTCGTTTACAATTTCCATAGTGGATTTTAATGAAATCCAAGGAAGCTCTTTGAATGTACTGACCTTTGTGATCTTAAGTCAGTAACATCTTCCATTAAATGTCGATACCAAGTAAATCCGTGCCACATGTGGATATCCAGCATTTTAAAATGTCATTTCTTGCGATGTTTGTGGGAATTGCATTCATTGTTGAACCCAAAAACTTCAACAACACCATGATAGTTTTGTGGGTGAGTGTGTTTTGTTAGTGAGTGAGAGTGGATGCTGAAATTGCTGGTGGCACTAACACTTCTATGAATAGGTTAGTGCAAGGATATGTTTCAGCACACGCACACACACTTACAGTAGCGTAAAATGTAATAGACAATAAATTTTGTTACGCTGCTCGATGTCAACACAAAATCAAAAACATTGCACGCGTCTCGTCTTGGTGGGAAAACATTTTATAACACATTGAATGCAACATAGATAGATATCAACACAGATGCATATCAATGTTTGTAGTTGTTCACAAACACACATAAAACCACACAAATCAACACACACACTAACATCAAACAAACAAACTCGCTCCCCCATATACACATACATACACACCCAATCAAACTTCTACACACTCCCACTAAACTTATACTCTTTGAAGGACACCATTCATTTGTCGTTTGATCATTCATTTAAACCTTCATTTTGGTTCTTCTCCCTGCCCTCCACCATAATTTTGGATTATGGATTGCACGAACTGCAACGCATTTGGCATATAAACATAGAAACATAATAAACAGACAACATATTTTGCTTTGAGTCCTTTTGGGGCAGGTCCTTTCAAACAAGAGGAAAGTAGTGGTTCAAGTTCATTATTATGCCATTTGCAGTAGTGATAAAGGATTTCACTTGCAAGGAAAAACACTCTCGGTCTATGTGTTTTCGAATTTATGAATTCCTTAGTAGTTTTATTTGTTTTCCCTGTGTTCTCGTGTAGATAGGGGTTTTTAAATTTACTTACATCTTTGTTACATGACCAAGGATTTTGTTTGTCAAGGATATGGTTGTTCAATCTTAAAAATTGGTGTTTGGCAAATATTGAATTGTAAATAGTGATAAGTTTTGTGGTGGATTAGAAAGTCTTAGAAGTTAGGTGGCGAAAGCTGCCCTTATATTTTCGAAGGAGCAAATCAGGAAGACTTTAATGTTATTTTTTTAATTAGATCTAGGTGTCCATACATGATCTTAAGCTCAGGATGGAAATGCATTTTAAGGATAAAATACTAAGGAAGTGATTCATAAATTGGTGTGTCGTTTGTGTGTGTTCCAACAGAAAATTGTGCCAAGTTCGTTGCTATTGCTTCCCTTTGCGCTTACAAATATACTTTTAAGTAAGCTAAATGAACTAGATGTAAACCCGACCAAGGCAGAGCTAGTTCTTTTTACCCGAATGTATAAAATGCCTACCGTAGAATCTATCACGTTGAATTATTCTGAAATTAAGCGCGAAGTGTGTGGCAAGTAGCTAGGTGTGATTTTGGACAGCAAGTTTAGTTCCAGGCCCAATATTGTATAGAGGGCGAAGAGGGCGACGATCGCCCTATGCACTTGCAAGAGGGCTATGGTTGTAAGTGGGAAGTCTCCCCGAGTGTTGTTCACATGAACTATCAAGGGGTGGTGAGAGCGATAACGCTCTATGTGGTTATAGTGTGGCTTTCTTTGTTGGAAACTGCTGAAAACAAAAATGTGGCAGACAAACATATAACATATCAAACATATATATTAGGGTGGCAATCAAAAAACAACTTCCGATTTTTAATAAACCCCAGGCGGATTCTTGTTCCGTATGGTCTAAAACTGACTTGGTGAAAATTTGAGCCGAATCGGACCGCATTTTAGTCAAAGTTTTCGGATTTTGGCATTTTGGGTGAAAATTCGTATATACTAGAATATCTTCATTCCTTGGTGCATTTGAAAAAAAATGTACATTGATTTAGTTTAACCTGAATATAAACTGGATAAAGTTTGAGTAAAATCCGACCACTCAAAGGGTTCCAATTTTTAATTTGAAAAAATTTGCAATTTTGAACAAAAATTAAAATTTGAGTTTTTCGGATATATCCAAAAATTTTATCTAAAAGGAAATATATTTAACTTGGATTCCAATACCTTCTAGCAGAAGGCCATACGCTTTCAATAAGCTATAACACGATATATTCATGCAACGGTTTCATGGTGTTATCGTGCGGCAAAGTAGGCTATCTCGAGGAAAAATCGCCAAGATGGCCTTATAAGGGTACCACATTATAAAAATTTCAAATTATAAGTTAGAAGCATAAGCCATGTGCTCAAACCGATTCTATTAAATCTGATGTGACAGTTGGTTACAAAATCCGGGTTAAAAACCTGGGTTTAAAAAACCGAGTTTAAAAAACCGAGTTTAATACCGGATTTAAAACTCGGTTTAAATAAATTTCAATCAAATCCAGGTTTATTAAAATGAAACGGTTAGCAAACCGTTTTATATAAACCGAGTTTTAATAGGGGGTGTTAAACCCGGTTTTTGAACTCGGTTTTTTAAACCCGGGATTTTAATCCGGTTTTTAAAACCGGTTTTTGTAACCAACTGTCACATCAGATTTAATAGAATCGGTTTGAGCACAAGGCTTATGCTTCTAATTTATAATTTGAAATTTTTATAATGTGGTACCCTTATAAGGCCATCTTGGCGATTTTTCCTCGAGATAGCCTACTTTGCCGCACGATAACACCATGAAACCGTTGCATGAATATATCGTGTTATAACTTATTGAAAGCGTATAGACTTCTGCTAGAAGACATTGGAATCCAAGTTAAATATTTTTTTCATTTAGATAAATTTTTGGAAAAAAAACGAAAAACCCAAATTTTCATTTTTGTTAAAAATTGCAAATTTTTTCAAATTAAAAATTGGAACCCTTAGGGTGGTCGGATTTTACTCAAACTTTATCCAGTTTATATTCAGGTTAAGCTAAATCAATCTGCAAATTTTTTTCAATGCACCGAGGATTGAAGATTTTCTAGTGTATACGAATTTTCATCCAAAATCCGAAACCTTTGACGAAAATGCGGCACGGCTTAGAGTTGTCCGATTCGGCTCAAATTTTCACACAGTCAGTTTTAGACCATAAGCAACAAGAATCCGCCTGGGGTTTATTAAAATTCAAAAATATATTTTCCTCCATACATTTCATTTCCACCCTAATATACATGTTTCCTGCAGTAAGTTGCTGGGCCCATTTTTTTCAGCATTTTTTGTTCAGAGAATAGCGATGAAGTGCATCACGGCTACTCTGCGGATCACTCCCACTGATGTACTGAATGTACATCATCATATCCGAATTAGAGGTTGTCACAACCGCATTACAGGTTGTTACAACCTGTTAGATGTGGCTTCAACCTAATTTCAGTTGTGGGAACTAAATTTAGCCGTGACAACCTTAATTCAGTTTATCTCTTTACGGTCAGAATTTACGGTTGCTACAAATCAGTTTCAAACAATGAGTTCTGTGAGAAAAAGTCTGTCATCCGGTTAAGGCAACTTTTGCAAGGAGGCATGGCCGGAGTTGGTCATAATATAGAGATGGAAGGTACTCCCAACATTCCTGCATTTGTTGACTACTCGAACGCGGATCCACTTTTCGATAAGGAGCATCATACTTGCATACCGGATACGGATTCCCGGAACAAAGGAGTTTTTGTTAAAGAGGGATATGTGCATTTCTAGACGGATGGATCTAAAATGAATGATTAGCTAGGGAGACTACAATGCCTGAGCTTTCTCATACACGCTGAAAAATTTGCCTTTTTTATTGTATGGTTGCAAATATAACGTGTTTGTAGCCTGCCGCAAATATAGTATACTTGTGTCCAAACACATTGTGTTTGCTTTCCAATATAACATGTTTGGGACACAATGATTAATAGGTTATAATATATGTATTTGTGACCCAAATGTGGATTTGATTGTTGAAAACTGCTGAAAACACTGATGTCTGTCACAATAACGATACAAAAAGCATCAGATCTTCAATTTCCGAAAACAATGCTTGCAAACACGTACATGGTTCCTGCAGTATGTTGCTTGGGCCGTTATTTTTCAGCCTGTAGATTACCTGATGATTGTAGCGTGTACCACGCGGAAATTTTTGCTATTAGTGACTGGCAGGTTGAGGGATAATAGTAGCCTAGTAGTCATTGGGGTCAGTCAGCCGGCCATCAAGTCCCGGGAATCTGTTGTCCTGAACTCAACATATTCGCAGGGCTGCAGAAGATATCTTAAAGAAATAGAATACCATTACGATATTCACCTCATATGGGTGGTAGAACACAGGTGTATTCCTGGGAAGTTCCAGCAGAGTGGATGAGCTGCAGTTATGCCGGAGAGGCGGGCGAAGGGCTATATATATTGTGTACCCGTAATACAAATCTCACCATTAATAGACAGAATGAGATCTATGAACCTTCTGTCCATAGTTTCTGGTAAAGAGGGATGTCGGATGGGGTTGAAATTTTCTGGTAGACTACCTGATTATTGTGGATCGTATCCTGCGAAAATTTTCGATATTTGAGAATGAGCCAATGTCTACTCTGACAGTCCGCCTATAATCCCACATGTAAATATTCTTCAACTCAACATCTGGCCATGACTGCCGCAGGTCTGTTAATGAGATGGTCCAGCGGTACGATAGTTACCTCTCGCGGGTGCCTCGGCACAGGGATATTCCGGGGATCTGAAAAGCGGATGAGCTAACCAGATTAGGGACTACCTTACGATACCTGTTTTTAAACGATTACCTAGAATAAATCAAATGAAAATTAAGGTTAAGAATTGTTTTATCAGCGCCTTCCATACGAGTATCGTTATTGATCTAATACTTTATGACGGTATCCCATTGATCGCCGATTGGCTATCAGTGAATATCTCACATTTCTGTGACGAACTTTTTCTCTCTGCCTCTGCGATCCGAAGGGCGAAAGTCTCAGTCAATTTATAGTCCATAAAAAGTCGTAGCCGTCGGTGGTGCAATGGTTAGTGTGCGTGATTCTTGTACATGAGAACGTGAGTTTGGTCTTTGCGCTCGATCTTTAGCTTTTCTCCACCAGCTGATAACACCAAGCTCGCGCAGGCAATATTTCACCTGGTCTTTCTCGTCATATTTGTCATATTTTTCGATGTTCTTCGAGTACGTCTTCAAATACCTTTCGCACTGGTTCAATCTGACCCATTCTACTGACAGGCCCTATCCAAATAGAACGCGCTATTTTGATACGTCGCGCTATACCACGTCAATGTCGGGATACAGATTATACAGCTCGTTGGTGCATCCGTCGTCGATACTCGCTGTCTTCTTTTATAGCACCATTTAGTTTTCAGACCATTTTTTTCTCGAAGACTTCCAGTGGTGTCTCATCTGCATGTGATATGACTCAGGATTCTGCATCCTAAAGCAAGACAAGTTGTATGAGAGTCTGATATACTTCGGTATTCATTTCTAAAGAGAGGATCTTATCTCAGAAGTGCTTGCTTAGCTCGAAATAACATCGGTATGGAAGCACAATTCTCCGTTTGATTTCCAGGATGACGTTATTTCTTCTGTTCACGGCAGCTCCGAGGTAAATAAATTCGTCCTCTGCGTCGAAATTATAAGGGCTATCAATGTTTAGCCTTTCATCCAATCGGGTGGGTGTTCTTCTCGACGAAACCATTAATATTGTCTGGTCCTCGTTTACTGCCAAGCCCACTTTTGTTGATTGCTCCTCAATTCTCGGAAATACTGTAATAACTTCTCGCAGATTTCGTCCAATGATGTATAAATCATCTCAGCATATGAAAGCAGCATGTGATGTTTGCTGCTGGAAGTGTTACTCGTACTGACTGCATCTCTTCTCACGACGATCTCAATAAATATGTTGAAGAGATCGCATGATATGGTATCGTCATGTCGTAGGCCTCGCCTCGTTACTAAATGGTTCGGTGAGAGCTTTACCAATCTTCACTGAGGATTTCGTGTCGGTCAGTGTCATTCTACAAAGACGTGTCAGCTTAGCAGGAATACCAAACTCCGACATAGCTTGGTACAGGTGCCCCGTTTCGGGCTATCAAAGGCAGCCTTATAATCTGCAAAGAAATGGTAGGTGTCGATTTATTTTTCATGTGGTTTCTCCAGGATTTGTCGTAAGGTAAATATCTGTTCAATATTCGATTTTCCAGGCCCAAACTCACACTGAGAAGCTTGGATCAGGCCTGCAGCAAACGGTTCGAGTCTTGCGCACATTACGTTCGAGAGGATATTGTATGATGGATAAAAGGCATATTCCACGATTGTTGGGGAATATAATCGGGTCGTCTGTTCTGAAAAAAGGAGACAATATGTTGAGGCCGTCGGTGGTGCAATGGGTAGTGTGCGCACCTCTTGTACATGAGATCCGGGGTTCGAACCCTGCTCTGACCACCTTCAAATTTCTTTCGGCGGCGGTCACCTCGCATAGTGACGGCGACACTATCGAGTATATAGCCATGAAAAAGCTTCTCAAAATAAAGTTCGGAATCGGTGTAAAACCGTAGGTCCCAATCAGTGAGTGAAAACTGGAAAGCGCACAGTTCAGTGAGTTGTGAGAAGTTCTCCCCGGTCCCTTCATGGGATGTAATGGGAAACCATTTATTTATGTTGAGGCTCCGATCGTCGGCCATGCGTTCGTCTAGCCAGATTTTGCATATGAGTTGATGCATGCACCTTTCTAACTCATGGACGCCAGCCTTAAACCGGTCGGCTGGTAGTCCATCGGCAACAGCGGCTTTGTTGTTCTCAAACCGGGAAATTGCTGTTCTAACTTCGTTTTGGCGTGGAGAGGACAGTTGGTGCCATCGTCCTGTATTTCCTTTGCTCAACGCCCTCATCTGTATTGAAGTCTGCTGGGACAAGTAAGACAGAGAGTTATCTCCCAATATTCTGAACTTACTCCGCACATCTGTGACAAGTTTTCTATCCTGATCTCTAAAAAAGGAGGGCTCTGAGCCACGGTCATTGGTATGACTTTGTTTTTTTTGATAGAATTTACGGGACTCATTCTTCCTTGTGTAAGATTCAATTTGCTCACTCTCGCACTTTCTCCACAACAGTTTTTTCGTCCTAAACAAAAGGAGTTCTTCTATCTTCTTCTCCCTATACCGCTCTGTCGCGGTTCACTCGCACTTTTTCCACAACCGTTTTTTCGTCCTAAACAAATGGGGCTCTTCTCTTTTCTTCCGCTCTGTAGTGGCACGCGTTGCAACTGACTGAAACATTGCCATACGTGCAGTGTTATTTTCATCATTTGATCTGCGAGACTCTTCATCGTACCATGGTTTGCCTTATTTCATAGAGTGGGAAATGTACTTCCACTGCGTTTCAGGATCATGAGGCAGGGATGCGTTCCGCTCCAGTTGCTGGGGGAGCTTCTCTCATAGCCCATGGCTATCTCTGGTAATTACAGCTTTTCGAAGTCCAGCTTACTGTATGTGTGGTTTCGTACAACTTTCTGTCAGCTTAACCTTGTGCGAACCTTTGCTGCAACCAGGAAGATATCCGAAGGGATATTAGCTCCTCGACACACACGTAGGTCGCCTTTCATCAATTACCAGCTGATCAATCTGGTTCTTCGTCTGTTGATCAGGGGATATGGGGATATATCCAAGTAGCCTTGTGCATATTGGAATCTCGTACTACTGACAACCATGTTTTTCGTCGAAGCAAAATCTAACATCTCATTCCGTTATCGGAAATGACGGCGTGAAGTCTGAATTTACCGATGGTTGGATAAGATATTTTCTCTGCCAACATTAGCATTAAAATCGCCTAGAACAACCTTAGTGTCATGACCAGGGCAGCGGTCGTATATTTCCTCTAGGCGCTCATAGAACATGTCCTTGGTGTCATCGTCATTTTCTTCCGTCGGGGCATGTACACAATTCTCCAGTATATTCTGAGTATACGTTCATTCATGGGGTTGATTCTTGAGACCAGATGTCGCAGTCTTTTGCCAACTACAAATCCGCAATCAAATTCATGCCTGTTCTCATGGCAGGCATCTGTATGTCACAGTTCTTGAGCTGTATGTCACAGTTCTATATGTCACAGTTCTTAATCTTTATACAGCAATGACCTGCCCATCACATCTCCTGAATAGCAATAATGTCAGCTTTATAATTTTCGAGGATATCTGCCACTAGAATAGTGTCACCGGATCTGTATAATGTTCTTAAATTCCAAGTGCATATTCTTAAATCGTGGTCCTTATAATGTTTGCGGGGTCGTCAACTAATATGGGGGTTGTCTGTATCTCATTCTGATTTCGTATTTTCATTGCCAATATAACGGTGGTGTAGGGCAATCCCAGCCCACTCTGTTAACTGTAATATGCAATATTCATTCCTCAGCAAACATTTCTCTTCAGTGAATAGGCAGGGATGGGGTTTTAAACAAAACTTCTCGGAACCGGCATAAAACAAACGGGTTATACAATAAAAAGTAATCCTGTTACTCACCATAATAAGTTGTTTCCGTTTCCTAATCCCTTTCTAAAAAAAAGTATTGGATTTTCATTGTAGTTTGATGTAAGGCCCTACCATCTTGTTGCTCACACTGTACGGTGCCCCTCACACAAACTTCACGAAGATACTGTATTGTATTGTGTGTGCGTGTCCTTAAGGTTGGTTACACTTGCAATGGATATTATCATTTCACATGCATTGAAAACCCACAAATAACAAGTAATTTACCACAAACTCAATCTTTTGATCCTATGTAGTTACAACAAAACAAATGCTAGACGCTGGTAGGATCCCTTTGAAACATCGCAACACACATTATCCACTCGTATTCTCCTCCTTTATGTTGTACCTTAACATGTCTTTACATTTACCAGGAAATGCAATAATTTGTCCTTTTCTATTTCTTGAGCTGTAGCAGGTCCTTTTACACTTTTTGATGTGTCTTGCAGTTTCAGTTCAGTAGGCGGGTGCGACAGAGGTGGGCCATGCAATAGGAAAATCTTTAAGTAAACTATGGATGGTTAGGAATGCACTTGTAAAATCCTCAATCAGACTAAACAAATAATTTTGCAAAAATAAATATGAGGGATTATCAACAAATGAATGTCATCTTACAAAAGAGGTTCGAAGAATAGCTGGCACCGACTACAGAACAACAGCAGAAACAGAAACAGCAGCAGCCACAACCCCCAACAACAATCAAGGCCTGTTCCCGTCAAATCCTTTTCCACAGTTTATTGTTTGGTGTGGCATGGAGAAGACTTCCAAAGCTTTTTTTCGTTCCTGCTTCTTTCAAACAACCAAATATGCAGTTTTAGTTAAGATTTCAAATACGACATAACATCATCGGCAGCATCAATACTGGTCTGGGTGGGTGTGTGTGTATTTGCGTCTTTTCTGTCAATGTTTGCTCAGTCATTGTTGTTTAAGCCGCCACAAGAAGTCCTGCCTGCCCACAAGGATATACTCGTATGCTGGAGTGCAGTAGAAGGGGAAGGATCATGCCACCACAATTTCATGATTTCATGCTAACAATGTGCATTGCTACCAAATCGTTCGTCTAAGTTTGTTTGTGTGACAAAGTGAGTCTGTCGTATGGGGTTCATGGGTGTCTGGTGGTGCACAGTGCAGCAGGAAGGTGTCTTGCAAATATTTTATTTTAACCACCAACGGCCACGATGAGCAAGTGGGAACACACAATTAGGACGGGCCTAGATCCGCATGCCGGAAAATCTGTCTTTTCTTGCTGTTTCGATGTAAATATAAAGTATTTGTTGCTTGTCGGAAATATAGTATACTTGCGTCCAAACATATTCTGTTTGCTATTCAAATCTACATGTTTGAGTCACAATGATTAATTGGTTATAATATATGTTTTTGTGACCCAGATGTGGGGTTTTTGTTGAAAACCGCTAACACAAACAGACAGAAAACAAAGAAGCAAAAAAACAGCAGATCTTCAACTCAAAATAAGAATGCGTGCAAAGATATACATGGTTCATGCAATATGTTGCTGGGACCAATTTTTTGGAGGTATATTTATTGAACAAATGGAAACAGCGCCGTCTTCCAGACCATAACACAAATATACAAGCTGAGGTAAGTGCGATCACGGAGTCCCTGAGATAGCTCGGTTAAAACATGGATCCTGGAAGGGTAAACATCTTTACGGACCGCAAAGTGGTAATCCCGGCAATTGATAAATTCACGGAACAAAATGAACTGCATATCATATGGGTCCCGGGACATTCATACGGGACATGGAACCGACCGGCAGGATAACCAAGACCCTATGGGGAAACCTTGATAGATACAAGACGGAGGAACTTCTTGAACTACGCAGAGCTTACCTGACTATTATAAGGGGGATACTTACTACACCATTTCCAATTGCAATTTTAAAAATATCAAATTAATTTGGCAAAATATCAATTGCAATTTTAGATTATATTTGAAATTTAAAATACATTAATTGCATATTAAAAGACATAAATTGACATTTAAAACACATGAATTGAAATTTAAAATTCATCAGTTGAAATTTAAAAGTTATTTACCACTTTGTGTATTAGCTTTTTTAAATTTCAATTGATGTCTTTTATATTTCAATTGATGTGTTTTATACTTCATTTGATGTCGTTTATATGTATTTCAATTGATGTATTTTAAATTTCAATTGATGTCTTTAAAAATACAATTGATGTTTTTTAAATTTCAATTGATGTTTCAAATTTCAACTGATATCTTTTAAATATCGCTACCATTCGGAACCGGTTTAAACTGTAGGTCTTAATCAGTGAGTGTAAAACTAGAAGGCGCACAGCTCACTGGTTTGGGAGAAGCTCGCCCTAATCCCTTCACGGGATGTTACGGGAAACCATTTTTCTTTTATCTTTTAAATTTCAATTGATGGTTTTTAAATTTCAATTGAAGATTTTAATTTTCAATTGATGTATATATTTCAAATTTCAAGCAGGATTTTTAAATTAAAATTTCAAATATAAATTTAAAATTTCAACTGATTTTTTAAAATATAAATTGGTCACCGAAGTAAATAAATAAATAAATGGTTTCCCATTACATCCCATGAAGGGACCGGGGAGAACTTCTCACAATTACTGAGCTGTGCGCTTTCCAGTTTTCACTCACTGATTGGGACCTACAGTTTTACACCGATTCCGAACGGTATTTTGAGAAGCTTTTTCATGGCTATATACTCGATAGTGTCGCCGTCACTATGCGAGGTGACCGCCGCCGAAAGAAATTTTAGGTGGTCAGAGCAGGGTTCGAACCCCGGATCTCATGTACAAGAGCCGCGCACACTACCATTGCACCACCGACGGCCACAGACACCGAACTAAGTACCCAAAATTAGGCCAATGTAGGGCGTGCATGGAGGACTCCGAAACAATGGAACACTTCCTATGCCAATGTCCGGTTTTCGACAAGGCAAGAATGACTCATTTTCAGGCGGACACTATAAATGACAGGGTGGACTAGAGAACACTGAGGAATTACGTTTAGGACACGGAGTTCCTGAGATGAGGAACACTTGTTTAGGACATGGGCGGGCAACACGGAGAGCGCACAATAGGCCGATTGTCTGGCTTAGGTGTATACAGTAGGACATGACAATGAAGATGGGGCCTCAATTTCCAACCTAACCTAATCTAACATTAACTACGACGAGAGATTCAAAATAGAGGAAAGCTAAAAAGGTACAGAAGTGATTCATCTCTTAAGAGCTGAGGTAACGCATGAAGAAGATACAAATGTATTTGAGAGTTTATGGAAACTGTAGGGAAAATTAAAATGTTAAAGTGGAGAGTAGGCACGGTTAGGACATGACAGGATTTGGTATATGCATTAACAGATTTGTTGTTTCATAAAATTCAAGAACTCCAAAATATTGGCACAGTACGTATTGCTGTGTTGCCTTCAATTGCAGTCTTGAGGAAAATTTAGGAAGGAATAAGAACAACAGGGATATGGATGAAACCACCCAATATGCGGAATATTGGTTACAAATTTCTGTCAATATAAAAACGTCCAAGACCAAAAAGAACAGATAACTTGCCACAACAACAAACAACACCCCCTTCAAATATGATGGCTCTGGAGTTACAACGAAAATTTGCAATAAATTGTATACGATTAAAATAAAAGAGGTAAACCGATTTCCAGTTCCGCTGAACACAAAATAAATCCATCAGAGGAAATTTCAAATCTTCGGTCAATATACGTTGTATAGCACTTTCAATCAACGATCATCCAATACCATTTTGGGGATTTTCTTAACCGTGTCTGGCGTGGACACCCCAATTGGTTGACCACTACGTTGTTCATCTTGGCAGCTCGTACGGCCTCGTTTAAGCTTTGCTACCCAATGTTTTACAGTCGCTTTAATATTGCTTGGACTGAGTATTTTTTTCGGCTTTAATATTGCTTGGATTGAGACCTTTCAAATGAAAATATTGAATTACAAAACGGTGGCCAATTTTCCCACGTTTACAAATTCACTGAGATCGTCTGCTTTTGATAGCTCAAATCAAAATATTAAACAACGTGGCACCTTAAAACTTAAAACATATGCTTTCTAAGGTTGCCATATTTCACCGAAATATTTTTTTTCAAACTACTGGCACCATCTATACGTCAGGTCGGCTAGTTTTGGGACCGCCCTCGTATATATATTCTAGTTTTGCGTAAAAGAACCGTTTGGCTTTGGGACAAACTCGAAAAAATCGGTTATGGTCGAACCTACAGTAGGATAGGCTATTTTACAGTATAGGATGTACCACAACTGATTCTGTGCTCTCGAATATTTCACTGGGAAATGTTGTACAGCTCGAAATACGCTTAAAAATCAAAGAACATTTTGATACGCGAATCCTGTTTTGCCAGAGGAGTTGTGGTGGGTATTTAAAGGACATTGTGCTTTATGCTTCATGCATAAATGCCATAGACTAGAAGACAACATGAAATAAAAAAGGCAATTCGACAATATTTGGTATGTTTTATTTATTCCCGCTGAAAAATCTATCGTTTTTTGTTGTTTGGATGCAAATGTAACATGTGTTTGGAGCTTGTCGCAAATATAATATACTTGCGTCCAAACAAATTGTGTTTGCTATTTAATACTATATGTTTGAGACACAATAATTATTGTGTTATAATATATGTGTTGGCGACCCCAATATATCTATGACTGTGTTCCAAATACAGCTGTATTTGTTGCACTGTTTATGCTGTCTCGAGAGCAAGAGAATAAAAGAGGGGCAACGAGTGAGTTTACATTGTAAGTGTCTGTCTATATTTTTGCATTATTCTCTCAGTGAGTGATTCATATATATTCCTGAATGTGCGTGATGTATTGCGTTTTAATTTCATATATTCAGTCGTCAGTGGTTCATCGGACAGAGGATATCAAAAGCGCTTGATCAGTGAAAAAAGAATAAACAAACGCTCGGACGCTTAAATGGTTTGTGATGTGGCTTTGGTTTTTGTGTATGTGTTTCGCATATATTTATGTGTACTACCATAGTGAGAAATGATTTTGAGGAGAGAAACTGGAGAGGGCAACAACGTGAATTCCTTTTTCTGCTCGAGCCTCTACTGAAAAAATCGGAAAGGCGGACCATTTGTGAAATATAATAAAAAAACAAGTAATTGATACACGTTTGTCTTGCATGAACTCGATTTGTACATAAGTATATTGTTCGTGTACCAACGCATAGTGATAACCAACGTATAGTTGAAACCTTCTGAAGACAAAACCGTGAGAGACAACAAAGAAAGGAGAAACAACAGAGCAGCAGATTCAAAACAAAACAAATAATGCATTCAATGCAAGTAAATATAAAAATCATTTAAATCTTTTAATTTGTTGTATTAATTATTGGCCGTCGTTGGTGCAATGGTTAGTGTGCGCGGCTCTTGTACATGAGATCCGGGGTTCGAACCTTGCTCTGACCACCTTAAATTTCTTTCGGTGGCGGTCACCTGGCATAGTGACGGCGACACTTTCGAGTATATAGCCATGAAAAAGCTTCTCAAAATACCGTTCGGAATCGGTGTAAAACTGTAGGTCCCTATCAGTAAGTGAAGCTGGAAAGCGCACAAGCTCAGTGATTGTGAGAAGTTCTCCCCGGTCCCTTCATGGGATGTACTGAGAAACCATTTTTTTTAATTATTTATATAAGTAAATTGTGGATATATATTGATCAATTTAATTATAATAAATAAAGAATAAAGAATAATTCGTTTCTAAATATTGTTATGTTTGGGAGAAAACAAGCATATGTTTCCACGTAAGTGTATGGAGGTTTGGGGGAAACACGCGAATGCTTCCACGTAAGTATATGGATGTTTGGGCTGAAGAACGCATATGTTTCCACGTAAAATAATACATGTTTGTCAGTAAACACGATACTATTTTCATTTAAATACAACTAAGTTTTAGACTTGCAAACATATGACTGTTTGAAGTGTGTTCCAAACGTATAGATGGTTCCTGCAGAATATGTTTGGGAGAATATGTTACAGAGGCCGGGGTTTCAGGGCGTAAAAGTAAATCTGCGTTCTTATTAAATCACCCTATATGTCCACATGAGTGCGACAAAAAATGCAAAAATCACCACTAGCTGATTGTACGAGGCTCTCCCCACACCTTTCAAAGAATGTAAAGGGAAATATGTTGTGTTTTGCTATTGACAAACCACTGTACAGTGGCTGCTCACTTTTTGAGACATAGCGTCGTAACTCTCCTTAGGATGGAGCGGTGGTGGGTGGCTTAAAAATATGAAATATGTTGGCGGTATGCAACATTTGCTGCATCAGCATTAAATAAGCTTTTAGTGACATTTGAGTTAATAACAGACGGCCTACACTCTCAGTCATCTCTTGTTTTGTTCGTGTTTTTTTTCGATCTCATATATGGTGGGGTGTCTGAATGTGTGTGTGTGTGTGGATTTATGGCTGGGTAGCCACTTGAAGTTTTTGTATCTACAAGCTACCACTTGAAAGATTAGCATAAGTATGCAACTATGCAATGAGATGAGTGATGATAAGCAGAAGCAGTAGGGGGGTCGAGCAAGAGTACTACCAACCACGCGGCAGCGGCGGCGGCGGCGGCTAAACACTCTCATCTCGGAATGCAAAATCAGGGACATTTCGATGTGGCAAATACTCGGGCACAGGCTCGAATTTGCAGCAGCAGTTGTATCTGTGAAATCTGCTTCGTTTCGTTTCTATGCTTTTGCTCGGTTTTTGTTGTGTGTGTTTTTTTTAAGGATTTCATTTTTACTAATGAAATAGGTTTTTGGCATTGTTGTTCTTGGTGCTGGTGTTGTTGTAGGTATTTCTACGATATTGTTGTATTCCTTTATTATTTTGCATTATTTTGATTATTTTATTCAGTCGTGTTATTTTGTTGTTCTATCATTCGTTGGTTATAATATTTCGAATTGTTAACCATTAATGTCTCGGCAATATTAATTCTGGCTTTTTGGGTTGCTTTAATTTTTGTGTGGTTTTTCGATTCGCTTCGTTGGTTTTCTTCTTCTATTTTGTTTAGACAATAGTTTCTTTTGCTTGTTTTGGTTTTTCATTTCAGTAATACATATTCATACTCAATGTACAATTTTGTAACAATGCAAGCGAATTGTTGAAAATATTTAAAATTGTGATTTGGTAGAAAAAGTTAAAGGTGGAAAAGTTGGATGACCAAGTGTAATTTGTAGCAGATAGGACTTGATTTAAGTTAAAGAATTTTAGAATTTAATAGAAAAGTTTTGAAATCAAATATATTCAACCTAATCACAAGCAAGTCGGGAAATATAAAATAAACCATGACCAGATCCCGTAGTACCATCTTGTCAATAAACTTCCTCAATTTTAC
This sequence comes from Phaonia tiefii, assembly GCA_963931995.1. Taxonomy (NCBI): domain Eukaryota; kingdom Metazoa; phylum Arthropoda; class Insecta; order Diptera; family Muscidae; genus Phaonia; species Phaonia tiefii. The sequence continues at coordinate 199,220,548 of OZ008371.1, forward strand.
GAAAAGGTAGACAAGTTTGAACTACTACTATTGTCCGATTACTGTACGTAAAACTGATTTACTGCGTCACAACTTCTAAAATTATCCTTAATGGGATCCGATCACGGAAACCCCACCAGTTCCTGATTTTTTGGGCATGATACCATCGTGCTAATTAATAGCTCCAATTTTACTGAATAGTGGTAACATTTTAAATACCAGGTAGGGCAAAATTAATCACCCAATGTTCTTTTGCTATAATTTTCTTTTTTGGTGTGTTAACATATATAGGCACGAGTAGGGCAATCTATCAAAGTGAATACATGCAAACAACACACAGCGTTAGCATCACATACGTGGTTGTTGTACAACAATAGTCTCTGCCTGAAAATAAGTATGATGGTATTTTTGTGGTGACAGCGAACAAACAAGCAGGTCGTCGTCGCTAAAGAGTATTGAATAGTATAGAGAACTCATGGAACGAACTGTATGACTCTAAAGCACCAGATGTCGCAAATGATTCAAAACGTAGTACTCTCTTTTTGTCATAACTTGGTCCATTCATAAGTTTGATGTAAAACATTGATGCCTTTTGAAACATTTATGCTTTTTGCATTGTTTTATGTAATAACATTGTAGAAATTCTGCATTTATATTGAAATATTCTATAAAGAGAATAAGACTCGTTTATGCTCTTTTACTCAGACTCTCTACATGAGAGTGGAAAAAGAGCGCAATAAGCTCTCTATACTATTCAATACTTTTTGTCGTCGCTCTGTTTATGACAAAACAAATACAATTATTTCAGTGAGCTAATTATTGCTTTATTTATTTTAATAATAATTACATCTAATGTTAAAGCAAATGTAAGAAAAAAGAAAGTGCAATGGCACAAAAGCTTTCAGCACAAAAACTATTCTTCTTTTTATTTTCCAATGCAATATTTACTAATGTGTTCATAGAAAACGAACATGTACCGTGGAACAAAAAGGTGTTAACACATCGCCCGTGAGTTCGAACCCTCATTGACTTTTTTAATGAAAAACTTTAGTTATGCTTGTGAAATTTGTTTATTTAATCCATTAGAATTTATTCCACCAAGTTGAGAACATGATATCGGCTAAGTGGCCGCCGCCAGAGTTTATGACCATACGGGCTTGTTTTATGGCATTTTTCATTTCACTCTTGCCAGAACTTAGGGCGACAGGTTCTCGCGTTCTTGGCGAATATTATCCTTAAGCGCTTCAAGAGTCTGACGGTTTTTGACGTAAACCCGCGACTTCAAAAAATCCCATAAAAGAAGTCTGTAACGGTTAAATCGGTTGATCTAACCGGCCCGTGCAAATCACCAAAACGAGAGATTAAAAGACCCGGAAATGCTTCCATCAGAATATCGGTTGTGGCTCGTGCAATGCGCGCCGTTGCACCGTTCTGTTGGAGCCACATGCTCTCCAGTCCCTATTCATCCAATTGAGGAAAAAAAAATTCGGTAATCATAGCTCTGTAGCGCGCGCCATCCACAGTCGTCGTTTGGCCAGCAACGTTCCAAAAAAAAAAAAAAATGGCCCGATGACTCCTCCACCATAAACAGCACATCACGCAGTAACTTTGAGCGGGTGTAATGGTTCTTCGTGGGTGATACACGGATTTTTGGTGCCCCAGAAATGATTATTTTCTCTATTCACGTAACCGCTAAAATGGAAATGAGCCTCATCGCTCATGATAATTTTGCATGAAAAATCGTCCATCTCATCGTTGAGATTCAGGATGGCTTGAGCGTAAGTTACACGCGTTTGGCGGTCAACAGCTAACAGCTGATGCACTTTGTGCACTTTGTAAGGGAACATCTTCAAATCTTTCACCAAAAATTCAGCGTAAGGACCGCCGGCTAATGCCCAATTGCATGGCACGTCGTGTGGTCGATGTTACGGGCTCCTCTTCGACATCTTGGGCAACAGCAGCGATATTCTTAGCAGAACGGCTGCTCAGAGGGAATCACAATATAGGGTTTTCCAATATTGTGATTACTTTTGCCCCACCGTGTACATAACGGGTTTTTCAACAGAGACGCTACAAAAATAAATCGATAGGGACAGCAAACGACGCCATATTTTTTCCCGCTCTTCTGACATTTCTCTTCAGTAATGTTTGCCATTTCATCATGGAAAGATATACGAGCCAACAACGAGTCGAAATTATTAAAATTTACTACCGAAATTTGGAGTCAGTGGCCTCAACTTTAAGAGCGCTACGTCCAATTTATGGTCGTCATACTCATCCTACCAGATCAACAATTGAGCGTCTAGTGGAAAAATTTGAATCCACAGGCACAGTACAAAATGTTCCCGTGTCAGTGAGACAAAGAAGTGCCCGTAGTGTCGAGAATATTGCTGCCGCTGAGGCTTCAGTTCAAGAAAGCCCAAATGTGTCTCTCACACGTCGTTCTCAAGCGTTGGGCATCTCTGTGACGTCGTTGTGGCAAATTTTGCGAAAAGATCTAGGCCTACATCCTTACAAGATCAAATTGACGCAAGAACTGAAGCCGCTTGACCACCATAAGCGTCGTATGTTCGTGAATTGGGCTGAGCAACAACTTGAAAATGATTCGGATTTTCATCGAAAAATCATCTTCAGCGATGAGGCTCATTTCTGGCTGAATGGCTTCGTCAATAAGCTAAATATGCGTTATTGGTCAGACAGCAATCCACACGTAATCCATGAGTCATCATTGCATCCCGAAAAAATTACGGTTTGGTGCAGTTTATGGGCCGGCGGCGTCATTGGGCCGTACTTCTTCCGTGATGATCAAGACCGGCACATTACTGTGAATGCGAATCGCTACCGTTCAATGATAACCGAACATTTTTCGCCCCAATTGGATATTATGGACTTGGAGGACATGTGGTTCCAACAGGACGGCGCCACAAGCCACACAGCGAATGCCACAATCAGTGCCACAAACTAGGCTAGGAATATTTTGATTAAAAGCTAATTTGAAATAAAAAAAAACCAATGTCTATACTGTACACAATCTTAGGCTCAGTTTCACAGTTCACCATTCACCATTCTCTGTTAAACACTTCAATATCGTTTAATATGAAAGTTGTCTGTGATGTTTCTGAAACTCCTCGCGCTTAGACTTTTATCTACATTATATTATACCAGGACTTTCAAAACTCCCTTCTTGAAATCAAAATCAAAATAAAGAACTCATAATGTATAGTCACCTTTACTAGTCATTATGAAGTCCTTATTTTGATTTCCTGCTTTCTTAAGCTTTTTCGGTCTACAAGGCATATCCCACAAACGTTGATCCTTTCCAAAATCCTCACCATCCATCAGGGTTTGTGGCAATACCTTATCCAAAGTCTCGGGCAATAGAAGACTTAGAATTCCCCCCACTATACCCACAAAACCCAATACTATTAAGGGTAACATTGCGGCAATAGTATTCAAATACACAACAAATGGAGCAAGTATAGTTGCCACATATCCCATGATATGTACAAATGCCACTTCGCGAGAAACTGACGAGCGTTGTAGGGAAGGTTAGGCGTGCTATGAGGAGTGAGTGGGGTCTGAGTCGTCAAGCAGTCAGGACCGTGTACAGGGGCCTTTTTGTTGCCATGGCAACATTTGGGTCTTCTGTTTGGTGCGAAACTGCTAGAAGCGTCTTCGGGCAACGTCGATTATTCTCTGTTCAGAGAGTAATGTTATTGACATGTATGCCAGTATGTCGTACGGTGTCTACAGAGGCCCTACAAGTTTTGATGGGTGCCACTCCTCTTGATCTAGAGGTGATGCGTCGTAGCATGGACTTCAAAATCAAGAGGGGGTACGCACTGGGTGAGTCAGATTGGCTCATAGTTGGAGCAGAGAGCATGAGTAGAAGTGAGCAGCGGGCTCGGTTAGATGCGTTAGTCACATCTGAGTGGCAGAGCCGTTGGAATTCCAGTACCAACGGTCGAGTAACGTATAGATTTATACCGGATGTAGAATTCGTCGGGAATAACCCTGAGTTTAGCTGCAACCTAAGCCTTGGTTTCATACTGACAGGTCACGGGTCGTTAAATGCATTCTTGCACAGAATGAGACTTGCGGATCGGGAGTCGTGTGATTGCGAAGCGCCAATCGAAGATTGGCTCCATGTTTTGTGCGAGTGTCCCCTTTACGGGGCTTTTAGGGATTTAGTCGGCATGGGTGTCACCAGATCCGGTGGTGAGTGGTGTGTGAGTAGTATGCTTCTGTCTCCGGATGCGTTGTGTGTGGCAACGCGGTTTGCCTCTCGTGTGTTCGCGAGTCGGCGCGCTAGGACGGTTTAGTTGTTGTTGTGGGTTTCACTGGTCTCTATCGGTATCTCCCTTTTGTAGTGGTTAAACGTTTTTCGTGATCCTGGCTTTTTCAAGCTAGTTATTCAGCCGTTTAGGATCTCGTTGTCGGTACTGCTGAACCCTGCGAACACAGGGATTGCCAGTCCCGGACTTCGTCGGAGTCGAATTTGGAAGTGGATTAGCCGCGAGGTCTGACCAGAGGCCTGTTTCTGGTACCGTGTGCTGTTTGGGATTGACACGTGGAAGGTCTCGAACTCGTGCCCTTTCAGTTTGTGTCTTGTTGTTGTGACCCACGGGGGCATCATAGGGCGAAGCCTGAAGATTGGCTGCCGGTCGCTGTTATTGACCGGAAGAGGTGGAAACAGCCTTGCTCCCACGGTGAGAAAGCTGCAGCCGTCTGACTGTAGTTATTAGACCGTTTAAATTGCAATTTTAGCATTTAAATGGCAATGTCACGTGATGTTGTTGTTTGTGTTGATTTTGTAGAATTGTTTCACGATTGATGCTTTTGTCGCCGGGGGTGACCAGTCCCCTACTTAGTACAAAGTAAAAACTGGGAGCAGCTTCACCGCGAAACTCGGACCAGAGAGTATGCCTATCTGGTAGCACGGGTGGGTTGGCCCCCTTGTGGGAGATCGTGCTGGCTGTGGTTGCCACCAAAATCGCTGGTAGAGGCTATGTAGTTGCCTTGTATATCAGTTACTTGTAACGAAGTATGCTAGGCAGGTGCATATCCTCGAAATATGGGATCCGTGGCCCTTATCACGGAAGAGGTTTGGATAGTACCTCACTCTTTACCAAGGAGGAGTAGCTCATGTACAGAGAGTTTGCTCAATTGGTAGCTCGTGGACGGAAGAAAGAAGTCGCGCTGGCAGATATGCGAATACGGGGCGTTTGTTCTCCCACGTAATCGTGTATACCAATGGTGTAAGGCTTCCTATTCCTGATCTCTTGGCTGCCCCTCTATGCGGGGTAGCACGGATATCTCACGGGCGGCGCTAACAGTCGTATCAAACATGTTCTTGGTGGGGCGGTGCTCACCTGTGGTTAAGGACTTCACGTCGAGAACCACATTAAATCACGCGGACTCTGTTCCTACACAGGGGTTTCTCCTCACTGTTCCTACACAGGGGCTTCGGCTCACTGTTTCGACCCAGGATTTTCGGCTCACTGTTCCGACACAGGGGTTTCGGCTCACTGTTCATATACAGGGGTTTCGGCTCACTGTTCCCACACAGGGCCATCGGCTCACTGTCCCCATGTAACCAAACCGATGATAACCAATACCGAACCGTTCTAACCGGCCATGCAATGCTCATACCGAGCAAACATCCCGCATATCCGATACCGATCCACACAGCGAATCCGAATAACCGCGCGTGCAAGACTGAGTTCCCGATCATTTTAGAATCGACCAGTCCGCAACCTGCCCCAGACGATTTGTGAAGCCAAGGCTAGTATTCCCAGAAGGGTGTTATCAAGTGCAAGTAACCCCAGAAGAATGTTGTCAACCAAGACGAGAGTTCTCACAACCAGTGAGCTGTGCGCTTTCTAATTTTTCACTCACTGATTGGGACCTACAGTTTTTACACCGATTCCGAACGGTATTTGAGAAGCTTTTTCGTGGCTAAATACTCGATAGTGTCGCCGTCACTATGCGAGGTGACCGCCGCCGAAAGAAATTTTTTTTAAGGTGGTCAAGGCAGGGATTGAACCCAGGATCTCATGTTCAAGAGGCGCGCATACCACCCATTGCACCACCGACACTGCTTTAAGTGTATGCCCAAAAATTGGGTGCTGAGGAGAAGCACCAGGAACTCATGTTCTCGTTGTCACCTAAACCTAACCTAAAATGTAAAATAAACTATGGTTAATTTGAAAGTGGGCTGTTTAAACTGCTGACATGTTTAAAGTCAAATACGAATTTTGTTGACAACAATAATAAAATGTCATTCGCTTGTAACGGAGTGGCTTTTAATCACGTTTGATAACACTGTGCGACACCAAAAACAATTATGGGATAATAAGCAACAACTAACTGCCGTCTAACGGCTAATAATGAATTTTCAATAGTCGACATAATACAATGAATTTTGTCATGTTTCATCTTTTATCTAGCACTTGGGTTAAGATTTGTGTTTTGAAGTGTTCGAACATATAGTGAAATTTTATGGCGATAATTTTTGTAGAACATTTTGACCATGCCCCTCGTCATTTTGGAGCAGTTTTTTGCGAGTTTTCAAAAAAAAGTAAAGATTATAGTTATAAAGGGGTTTTCAACAGAGACGCTACAAAAGTAAATCGGTAGGGACAGCGAACGACGCCATATTTTTTCCCGCTCTTTTGACATTTCTCTTCAGTAAAATTTGTCATTTAATCATGGAAAGATATACGAGCCAACAACGAGTCGAAATTATTAAAATTTACTACCGAAATTTGGAGTCAGTGGCTTCAACTTTAAGAGGCCAACTTTAAGAGGTCTCAACAATCAGCGATGAGGCTCATTTCTGGCTGAATGGCTTCGTCAATAAGCAAAATATGCGTTAATGGTCAGACAGCAATCTACATGAGTCATCATTGCATCCCGGTTTGGTGCGGTTTATTGGCCGGCGGCGTCATTGGGCCGTACTTCTTCCGTGATGATCAGGACCGGCACATTACTGTGAATGCGAATCGCTACCGTTCAATGATAACCGAACATTTTTTGCCCCAATTGGATAATATGGACTTGGAGGACATGTGGTTCCAACAGGACGGCGCCACAAGCCACACAGCGAATGCCACAATCAATTAATTGGAAACCAAGTTTGGTGAACGTGTTATCTCACGAAATGGCCCAGCCGAATGGCCGCCTCGGTCGTGCGATTTGACACCGTTAGATTATTTCCTGTGGGGCTACATCAAGTCTATGGTTTATGCCACCAAGCCAGCGGCGATTGATGAACTTCGTACGAATATCGAACGTTAAATTGCAGCAGTATCGGCTGATTTATGCTTGAAAACCGTCGAAAATTGGGTTCAGCGTCTGGACTTCTGCAAGCGTGCCCGTGGTGGCCATGCAAAAAAAATCGAGTTCCATACATAATGGCATCGAACGTACTTTCACAGTAATAAAGAATTTCATTGGTATCTAAAACCGGGTTTGTTTTATTTAAAAAAAACTTTTCTAGCGCTCTTATTGAAAATCCCTTTACGTGACAATTAGAGGGTTAATTTGTTCCACAAAAATGTTTATGTGAATCTTTTCTATAAAACTTCTGAACGTAGTTTGTACCTCAGAAGTGAAGTACACACAATTTTGCATGCCGATATGTTGCACGAAAGTTCCGAAAGTTGACCCGCCCTAAAAAAAATTCTGATCAGATATGCAAAACGTATAGTTTTTTTACACCTTTCTACCAGAATCCGTTGACAGAACCCCATCATTTTGAAAAAATCTAGTTTTGTCTCACAGTGTAATTAAATGAAGAATTCAGAGTTTATAAAATATCGGCTTGGCATTAGGCTTCAGCTCATTTAAATCACACATTTTGAAAGACAGTTCGAATAGTCAAATTTCAATGCATGACATCTTATAAAGTAAGGATAGCTATCTTCAATAAACCAAATATACAGTCTAAGTTTCCGATATGTCTTAAAGGAGATTACACAACTCGAGTTTACAACTTTTGTATGATTTAAAATTATTTACGTTTTCATTATATTAAAATTGATATAAGTTCCCTTACTATTCATAACCTCAACTAAGTTTTAATGCTAAATATTTGTAGTACAATCAATTTCATCTCTAAGTGATTCTAGTCACTGATTGGGACTGGGTTTCTTTGCTCCATCCACCACCGTACACACTTGAAAAATCATTGGAACATATAATATTGTTTGCGATAACACCCAATTTATACTCAATTTGGCAGAAGGGAGGGGGAGACCTGATATAGACCCCCTTGCAAAAGCAAGAAAACACGTACACATGACAATAACCCATGTAGGCAGTCGTAAGTGCGTGTGTGTGTGTGTGTGTGTGGCAGTAAATCGTAGTCGGAAATCGGAAACGGAAATGCATAAATTTGTTATTTGCATTAACTGTAATAAAATCAACTATGGAACTCCAGCAAAGGAACAAGCCAAGCACACCCACTCACATTCTCCCACTTTGGCGTAATGTAACGTAATGTTATGTTACGGTTTCGCTCAATGGTACTCCGTGACACGAACACCATTTTAATGCCCGAAATACAGGACTAAAGGGGGAGGGGGAGGGAATAAAGAAAAAAAAAAGAATGAAAACAAATCGAAATTCCTCAAGTGCTTTCCTTAGCCACTTTTATTTTTCCCAACGATTTATCGAATATTAGTTGATTCTTATGTTAAGCAAAGTGTTGCTTTGCATATGAATGAAAAGTTTGGCATCAGTGGCGAACAAAACGCAAACTTAACGGAATCGAATGAAATCTCACTTGTGTGGCCTATGACTTTGGGGGGAGGTTCGTTGGGGGGAGGCAGCCACCTAACACTCACTAAACGCTAAACGCAATGGCGTGTCAACAACCACATCAACATCCACAGACAACGCCACCGCCACAGTTTAAGCGATAAGTATCGGAAATGGCTGAAAGGCATGGAAAATTGGCAAGAACAAAATTATATTTTCAATGTTCAACAAATATTTTTGTATAAAGCGGAACAAACAGGGCAACGATTTGGTAGGTGGGATGGTGGCGGCAAGTAGTCGAGGAGAGGTAAACATTTTAATAACTACAAATTGTTAACAATTTTGCAGTTCATTTCGAAAGATTTGTATCGCAACAAAGAATGAACAGGCGAAAAAAATGATGCAGAAGAGAGTGCACAAAGTTATCAGGATTCCAAAAATACGAATCCATGAAAAAGGACATCAGCGAATGTCGTATAACGCTACAAAGGGGACGGCCAGTGGTTAAGTACAGAAAATAGTTAAATAGTTACATAGTTAAATAGTTAGGTAGCTAAATAGTTAAATATTTAAATAGTTAAACAGCTATACAGACAAATATTTTAATAGTTATATAGTTAAATAGTTGAATAGTTAAACAGATAAATAATAAAACAGTTACATAGTTACAAACGTAAATAGTTAAATACTTAAATGGTTTAGTATCTAAACAGATAACTAATTATATAGTTAAACAACTAATTGTTTAATGCTAACGAGATTGAATAGAATTGAATATGAAATGAATTGAATTGAATTGAATTGAATTTGAAATGAATTGAATTGAATTGAATTGAATTGAATTGAATAGAATTGAATTGAATTGAATTGAATTGAATTGAATTGAATTGAATTGAATTGAATTGAATTGAATTGAATTGAATTGAATTGAATTGAACTGAATTGAATTGAATTGAATTGAATTGAGTTGAAGTGCATTGGATTGAATTGAATTGAATTGAATTGGACTGAATTGAATTGAATTGATTTCAATTGAATTGAAGTGAACTGAATTGAATTAATTTGAAATGAATTGAATTGAATTACATTGAATTGAATTTTAATTTAATTGAATTGAATTCTATTGAATTCAATTGAATTGAATTGAACTGAACTGAACTGAACTGAGCTGAGCTGAACTGTACTGAACTGAACTGAATTGAATTGATTTGAATTTAATTGAATTGAACTGAACTTAATTGAACTGAATTGAATTGACTTGATTTAAATTGAATTGAGTTGAATTGAATTGTATTGAATTCATTTGAATTGTATTGAATTGAATTGAGTTTAATTGAATTGAATTGAATTGAACTGAACGAAATTGAATTGAATTGAATTGATTTGAATTGGATTGCATTTATTTAGTTGTTTATCTATTTGACAGCCACAATCCTTAATAGGGTACAGCTGGGGTATATCTCGTATCTCGTATTTGAATTGAGTTGCATTGAATGGAATTGAATTGATTTAAATTGAATTGAATTAAACTGAACTGAATTGAATTGAACTGAATTGAACTGATTTGAATTAAAGTGAATTGAATTTGCCGATGACGCGTTGGATCTCTGATTTGAGCTCAGGAATTGTTTCTAGTTTTTTCACATAAACCCTAGATTTCACAAAATCCCAAAGAAACAAATCGCACGGCGTTAAATCGCATGATCTTTGTGGCCAGTTGACATTAGAATTTCTTGAGATAATTTTGACAGATAATCGTTGCTGCAATAAATCGATTGATTTATACGCGGTGCGGCAGGTGGCGTCGCACAGTGGGATTTCTTCATACAAGCCGCGGCAAAAATTAGAAGGAATCGAGCTAGGGCTTTGAAATTTCGCACACATCTCTCATATTGCTAAATTAAAAAAAAAAACAAGTTTTCGTTCAAATCCGCCCACAACCACGCCCACCTCCCATATAACGTAAAATAAAAAATCGTTGTATTTTCCTCATTTTCGTATCTATGTCAATAAAAATTACTGCCAGTGCTTGCATTTGAGTCCTCAATTATATTAAAAATTTAAGTGCCACGCCCAACGGCCATATACAAATTTTAATTTTTCAAAATTTTCGAAAACACAGATATAATTCTTTGTAGTTTGCGATAGATGTAAATCAGCACTTACATCTATATAAATAACAAATGTCTAATATGTTAGCTGAATATTTGCAAAAAAATTAGGGGGCCATAGTTTACGGTTTTTTTTTTAATTAACCAATCATTCCAAATAAAATTCAAATTTGTACTATAAAATTATCGAAATTTATTAATTCTTCAGCATTTCACAGTGCATACTTTTAGGGATATGATATATAAAACACAACCGGTGTAAAAAAAACTTTAACTAACGTTTCTAGTATCGACAGCATTAAAACACATATGCCTACAAGTATACACCATTTTATATGGTGTTTTCATCCATTTTTGTAATGAAATTTCGTGGCACTTTTTCATAAAATTTATAACTTTGTTCAACAGTATAAAATATTATGGGAATTTTATTTATGAAATCAAAAGAATACACTCCCACCTTTCACATTTTAGCAACCAGACCACAGTGATCGATAACGACCACCTTTTTTTAGTCCAAGAAAAACTAAAAACACTTAGTTTTTTGAGTGTCATCATAAAAGCATGAATATATTTTAATCTGTTATTGTTATTCAATTATTTTTTCTTAAAACTTAATGTAGAAATACCATGTTTTTCAAATATACATATTCCAAATCGATACGACAAAAAGAAGTTATGTTTGCAGCCCATTGCAATGCATGAAAATCTGAGGCAGGTTACTGTAGAGTTTCATTTTGTTGACTTTGCCGCGGTTTTTGTACAAAAACAAAATTTGTTGAAAAAAACTAATGATTTCTTCTTTCTCTTAATTAAACAATTCTCTACAAAACTGCACCAATACATTTTTGATATTTGACACTCGAAAAAGGGTATTTTTGCCGGCAAAATCCCTCTGTGCGTCGTCTTGCTGAAATATCAAGTCGTCCAGATCAATGCCGTTCACTCGAGGCCACAAAACCTTCGTTATCGTGTTCACCAGACACAGTTGCTCGTTGTGGGTGCATTTGTTACTCATGGATTGCATGAGGACTTTGTGATCCCCAAATTCGACAATTGTGTTTAGGCAGGAAGCCATTCAGATGGAAATGCGCTTCATCGGAGAAGATGACTTTTTTTTTGGAAAAATTGTCATAGACTTCAAGTTGCTCCATTACCCATTGAATGAATTGCCGGCGCTTTCTATGGTTTGCTGGTTTGTGGAACTGGGTAAGCTGAATTTTGTGCGAATGAAGGTGGAGTGAGGTCTTTCGTCAAACTTCGCTGTATAGTGCTTCGTGAAAATTGAAGTTGTTGAGAACAATGCCGAATTGATATTTTTGGCGTTTCGGCGATACCTTCGTTTACAGCAGCAATGTTTTCAAGAGACCGACCGATAGGTTGACGCACAGAAGTCTCACTGTCCATATCCGATCCAGTTTCTTAAAATTTTTTGACCACTCCTCAAAGGTAGGTGCACTTTCTCGACTGAATATTCTTCGAAGTTTGCGAGCGGTCTCAGCAAAATTTTCTAAATTTTTGTCATTAGGTTTCACAATTATAACGCGTAGTTCTTTAATAATAATAACCATTATAATAACAACAGCCATTTTTAGTAATCGGATTAAACATATGTGACAGCTGCCAAATTTCAGAGTTGCCACTTGTATAAAAAATATGACACTAAATTTAAAAAGTGCAAGCTTACTGAGACACCCACCCACCCGCTGCACTATCCAAATCCCCCTTTTCGATATCCCAAGCATTCATATTAGTAAATCTAAATATTAACCTGCAAAATAAAAAAATAATCCGATTACTCGCACAGGAAAAAGAAAAGTTTATTACGTTTTGCTTATGTAGCACGATTCGCGCGCCACCCTGTGTAAGAATTGTTATTTTCTTTATATTTATTTATTTAAGATTTTCCACGATCAGGACTAGAATACAGTTACATTGATTTTCGGCCGCTCATCAATGCATTGAGCTATAGAAGACATTGCGTTTAAAAAACGAAGGGCGCATGACAAAAAAGGGCGCATAATTTTTGCAGATTTTAAGCGCAGAATTCAGAGCTTACGGTAAGCACATATTTTTTAACACGTTTTCAGCGATGAATTCATGCCTTCCAGTAGCTAATTTAGTAATCTATTGTGTTATATTTTTGTTCATATCTGGCGTTCCGCAACTCCGTTGGCGCATTCTGGACTGCATCTTTCATACCTTATTACGAATATTAAAATGAAAATACATTTCTCTTATCTTTTTTTATTTTTTTGAAAAATATCCTGCGTCCTATTTTTCCAACGGCTATCAGAAGACTGATTGGTTTTTAATTTAAAAATTCTGCTTTATAAACCATACATGGGGCAAATTAATTATATGATAATTATGATGATAATTATAATCTTTAGTTTAACCGTTGATTTGAATTACCTTTCGAAATGCAGATTCAAAAAAATTACAATACCATTGGCAATTGTACTTATTTTCAAAGCACTTCCTTCATATCTGGCACTTTTGGTTTTCAAATATTTTATACAGTACAGGTTTGGGAATTTGAAAGTGCTATGACCCAATACCTAGCAAAGCCACAAACCTCTACATATAAAATACGGTATTGCCAGCAGTAAACCAAATTCAAAACAATTAAAAGCATTGCTATAATTCATTACAATTGGCATCCGATTCCACAACCTATATTTGCATTGGCTGAGCAAATGCAAATTCAATATTTTTTAATTGTCATTGCGAGCAATGGTAATTCTTTTGCATTTGCATTGGATAAAGTAATGCAAATTAAAATCCAATGCAAATTCAAAAAACCGTTCTAGAAATTGAAAAAAAGGAAAGGGATTAAAAAGCATATCAGCTGTTAGTAATATTTTCTTATGGATTTACTTTGTGTTTCGGGGAACCAGTAATGAAATGGAAGGTCATTACAAAGCAATTTGTTCTGCAACATGTGATGTTGGCAACAGGTTGTTAACAATTGTACTGGGAGTAGTTTAGAGTCGTCCTTATTATTATCAGATTGATACATTTCGCAAGCACAATGTCTTAGCAGTATTATCACCATACACTATTTTGCCATTGCATCCCATTGATGGGATTAATGGAGAACTTGTCTTATTCGGTGAACTTCGGATTTCCGAATTTGAAGACTGACTCATCAGGTTCTATAGTTTGAACACGAATCGGAAAATTTATATATACACGCTGAAAAATATCGCCCCAGCAACATATTGCAGGAAACATGTACATGTTTGCAAGCAATATTTTCATGAATTGATCTGCTGCTTTTTTTCATCTGCTGCTTTTTTGTTTCTTTGTTTTCTGTCTCTTATTTGTTGTCGCGGGTTTCAACAAAAAAGCCACATTTGTGTCTCAAAAACATATGTATATTATATCATATTAAACATTGTGTCTCAAACATGTTATTTTGAATAGCAAACACAATGTGCTTGGGCACAAGTATAGTATATTTGCGGCAAGCTGCAAACACGTTATATTTAGATAAAAAAATACAGATTTTTCTGCGTGTAGGAAAAATTTCGCATGACTTGCTTTTTTTTAGTGTCACCTTCAATAAGGGCAATGACTGTCGCCCTAAGAAGTGAAAGATGTTCAGAGTGGGGATTGAACCCATATTCTCATATACAACAGTCCCTCACGTCAACCATTGCACCACCATGGACAATATTAACAAGAGTTAATATAAATATAAAAAATGTAATGCTAACGTTACAAGTGGATTGACAATTTCAACATATTTGTCTACATTTTAGTTAAGGTAAAAAAAGGCAACACACAATAACAAAGTATCAATTTGTTTCACCCGATAGTTTAGCAAGCCAATTTCACTACGCTGTTGCTCAAACACAAGTAGTAGTCCTTTTATATCCTTCTCAGCCACTGCACAACTCAACACAACTCAAGTCAAGTCAGGCAATTCATTACTAATTTTCGGGATGTCAACAGCACTCCAAAGCCGAAAAGATCGATAGCATTGATATTGTTTTGTGGGAACACCCGACGATGCAAAGTTTCATATTCCATGCAATTGACCAACAACATTGGCAGCAACAGCAGCGATTCCATTGATGAACACGATAACATCTATGCTTAGGGAGTGGGGTAAAGGACCTCAAGAGGATTACATTTAATAACACAATTGCAAAGAAAGGAAATCAACGATACAAAGGCAAACGATTTGGCCTTTTCCTCCCACTTGTGCTCAATTGGACTTTTGCATTTGGCCATTGATTCGCAGTCGTCTTCGATTGAATGATATGAAACAAGAAAAGGTCAATTGAATTGGAAAATTTGTAAAATTACACAGAACTTGGGACAAAATTGCGTAGAATGAAAACAGAAATAACAAAACAACCTCAACGTAATTTAGACTCGATGCGAACTCAAGGATAAATAAACATTGTAAATACTGCGACAGGATAATGGGAGTAGGATGGGACAGTATTAAGTTTGCTTTGTTATGTATTAACTACAATAGGTTTCTTGAAATTAAATTATTGAAGGTCTTAAAACTGTTAAGTAGTAGTGGGTTCGAAAAAGAGCAACCTGATAATAATTAGGTAGTCAGTAAACTACAGATCCGTACAGGATGAAATTGTGGCGAAGCATTTCAGAAATTGTCAATGCCTGTTACTTTAGTCAATTATAATATCTGAGCAATGGTTAGTGTGCGTGCCTATTGAACACGAGAACGTGGTTTCTATCCCCGCTCTGACCACCTTACATTTGCTTCGACTACGCATAGTGGTTCAGAATCAATTTACATTGGACAAAATCCAATATCTTTTGATCTGGTGAACATTTTAAAGATCTATTAAAACCCAATTTTAGGTAAGGAGTCAAGGATTATTTGTATGTATCAAGATTAAAAATTGGAGAACTGGGTGAATTTTAGAAAATATTCTGAAATTGTCTACTTTGGTTTTTTTCGATTTTAAAGGAAACAACAATTTTGGTATTTTTTTTCCTACTATATTGGTTTAAAACTATTTTGATATACTTGTTCATAATGCGTGCAAAAAACTATAGTTTATTTCGAATTTGAATTTTATGACCGATTTTGTTAGTTTTAGTTAATGTATGAGAAGTTCATTCTACAAGTTTATAAGATCAGGGACATTTTTTAAATTGCAAAAGGGTTGGGTTTTGTTGGAATAATAGACATTTAAGTTAAGCACACTCACTGGTATGACCAGTTTCGAACTCCATGACAAGTTTATCATCAGATGACTAACTACTGTGCCTGAATTGATACCATCAGAAGATCATCAATCGTATATATACAAACTCAAATATGCGATTTACATATGCGAATTAGTATCAATCGAAGATCCCTAAGTACCAACACACACTGAAGGTCTATAATTCCAAAACAAGAACAGAAAGCTTTTTGATGTGTTAGCATTTAGCATCTATAGGCACGGGTAGGGCAGTCTATCACAGTGAACACGTGCAAACAACACACAGCGTTAGAATCTAATACGTGGTTATTGTACAACAATAGTCTCTGCCTGAAAATAAGTATATTGTATTGATGTAGCGGCAGCGACCAAACAAGCAGGTCGTCGTCGCTAAAGGGTATTGAATAGTATAGAGAACTCATGGAACAAATTGTATGACTCAAAAGCACTGGTGACATCTGGCGAATGATTCAAAACGTGTTACTCTATTTTTGTCATAACTTGGTCCATTCATAATTTTGATGTGAAACATTGATGCCTTTTGAAATATTTATGCTTTTTGTATTGTTTTATGTAATAACATTGTCGAAATGGTGCATTTATATTGAAATATTCTATAAAGAGAATAAGACTCGTTTATGCTCTTTTACTCGGACTCTCTACATGAGAGCGGAAAAAGAGTGCAATAAGTTCTCTATACTATTCAATACTTTTTGTCGTCGCTCTGTTCATGACAAAACAAAAACAATTATTTCAGCGCGTTAAATATTGCTTTATTTATTTTAATAATAATTACATCTAATGTTAAAGCTGATGTAAGAAAAAGAAAGCGCAATGGCAAAAGAGCCTTCAGCACAAAAACTATTCGTTTTGTTATTTTCCAATGTACAATTTACTAATGGTTTCAGAGAAATTGAAAAGCTACCGTATAACAAAAAGGTGTTAACACATCGCCCGCAAGTTCGAGCGCTCATGGATTTTTTCCTCCATGTTCTTCTTCTCCTCTTGCATACTTACATTGCGGCGGTGCTTTGGGGTGAGTTTGTACTGAATCGCAGAGTTGAATTTTTTCTATGGTATAGATTTTTTGATGACCGGGCTAATATCAGTTAATTTATTTTGTTTTACCACATTTTGAATATGGAAACAATTTGATATCATTTTTCGACTTTCTTGAACTGACTCTCAGACAGTTGTAGAGCAGCCATCGGCACTCCATACCACTTGTGTGGACATTGAATTCACACCGACACTTACGCTCTTTAGAAAACCACGCTCTTTTGCTTCGTTTTTTTGAATGTGCACAGAACAAAATTTTTCTTTCGTTTAGTCGTCCGCAAGACAGCGATGAAACAACATCATGTGCGCTGGTTGTGTATTTGTTTGTCTTGCGTGCGGCAAAAAACAAGAACTCGTATGTTTGTATAATTTTTTTCAGTGCACAATATTTTCTCTCACCAACACACACTAATTTTTATTTTTGCCGACCGCTGTTGTAGAGGTCTTGCACTACATTAATTAGGAGAAAAATCGCACTATGGCGATTGAATTGCATACAGGTGGTACTGAAATTAATAAAATCACATTAGCATTAGCTCCGTTCGATTACTCGAAATTTGTGCAAATTTTTGCTGAATCGTGTACGTTTACTCTAAAAGTCCAGTAAATGAGAGACAGATAGTGAAAATTTAAAATTGTCAGTTCGATGTTAGAGATCTTGCAACTTTTGGTTGGAGAAATTTTAGCCAACAAAAATTTTAAAGATCGAACAGCTGTTTGAAATCAGCTGTTTTATGTAAACAAATAAAATTGCAAAATAAATCAACGCCGGCAGAAAGAGGAAAAATTAGGGTTTTTAATATATTATTTAATATATCACTGAAATTTAGAAAGAAAATGAAAATGAAATGCAACAATGTAGAGTGGCATTTCGCAAATTCTGGTGAACTGACGACGTCATAATTCAACAACTGTGCTAGTAGATATGTAATGTAATTGAAAGCCAATATGTGTATAGTAAAGGATAAAACTACATCAGCTGCTTCCTTGGAAATTTTTACTGGAAGTCGTTCGAGTACTTGTTGTGGAAAGTTTCATAGAGTAAAATTGTTCTTTCTCTCATAATGTAGGTTCTTGCAAACTTTTTCTTGGAAAAGTAAACGAACAAAGCTATTATTATAATGTTTTTAGACCTAAATTAATTATGCCAATGGTTGTTATTGAGGAGAGTTTTTTATGGGGTTCATCAAAGTTGTGATGGATTTGAAAAATTTCCTAGATGGAGTAGAAATGGTGGAAATGGGCAAATTTCTCTGTAAACAAAAACCACTAAAAACACTATTTAGCCATGCTTTTTCGCCTTTTGTATTGTCACAAAAAAAAATCGAAGTGCCTGTCTATTATGTATATATGTATACTTTATTTTCAAATTCAAACAACAGAATCGAAATAAAATATATTTTTGACTGCTTTTTCGTTGTATCGGAGGGAAAAATGGTCACTCGGAAACAACCTATGGCATCCGATGAAAATGGTTAATAAGCGAATGAATCATTTACCGAAAATTCAACATTTTTGAACTTTTTGAATGCAAAATTCTCAGAAACGAACACAAAACTTTGGAGTAGGGTTGCCCTTTTTTACAGACACGAACACAAAAAGGCACTTTTAGGGCAAAGGGAAGAACAAATGTTGAATTTTTGCTCAGAAACGAAATCGTCATTAATCGAAATGTTGATCGAATCGAATTGTATGAAATGTTGGGACCGAGAACGAGAGGGGATAATTTACATAATTGTTGCTGGCATTGTGAACAGTTACGCTAAAATATATTAAGAAAAAAATAGGAAGAAAAAAACAAGAAAATTGTTTTTTTCTTTAAAATCGATAAACAAAAAATGTAGTCAAGTTTGTAATATTTTCCAAAATATTAGGAATTATTCGATTTTTAATTTTAATATTTCTCAACTATCCTTGACTACTTAACAATAATCGGTTTTTTACAGAATTTAAAAATGTTAACTAGATCAAAAGATATGGAATTTTGCCGGATGGTAATCGAATCTGAGCCACTGTGCGACGGTCTCTTCGTTTAGTGACACTAACACCATCGAGAAAGTAGCCATGAAAAATCTTCTCAAAAACCGTCTGGAAAGCTGCAAATTCGTGAGTGTAAACTAGAAAGCGCAAAGCTTACGGATTGTGAGAAGAGACTATTATTAGAGAAACTATTTCTACAAAGTTTTCGTGGCTCGTAACTTAAAACATTTTTCATATGACAAAGAAAGAAAGAGCAGAGAAATCCCGACGACGGCAGCTGCAATTCGTTAGAATGTGGAGAAGACGGTCACTGTCCTAGAACTCTAAGCCGTTGATGTGAAGAGTCACAAACTTCGAAACAATCGTCAGCCAACGTCAGTTCAAATTCTGGTGTCGACGGTTTACATTTTATCTAATTGAAGAAAAAAAAGTACCTGGTCTATGTAGCTCATAAGGAATAGACAAATATTTTTCGAAGAATTGTTTAATTTTTTTCCACTTTGTTATTGTTGTATTTTAAACGATGTGAGGCAAAATGTTTGTCTTTTCATACGTTTAATTTTTAATTAGTAATTGTTGTTTGTCTTCCTGGCGATGCTACCCAATGGGTAGCGAATTATTGAAGAAAGAAATAATTTGAAATAGACCTAATGCTCGAACATTTTAATTTTAAATTTAATACCAGAGGTCGAATAAATCGTCACATTTTCTATCTATTTATTTATTATTTATTTATTATTTGTTTATTTATTAATTTAATTATTTGTTTGTTTATTTATTTATTTATTTATTTATTAATTTATTTATCTATTTATTTATTTGGTTATGTATTTAATTATTTATTTATTAATTCATTTATTAAGTAATTTAT
The DNA here is from genome assembly GCA_963931995.1 of Phaonia tiefii. NCBI lineage: Eukaryota > Metazoa > Arthropoda > Insecta > Diptera > Muscidae > Phaonia > Phaonia tiefii. The sequence continues at coordinate 199,240,506 of OZ008371.1, forward strand.
TTATTTGGTTGTTTATGTATTTAATTAGTTATTTATGTATATATTTATTTATTTAGTTATTTACTTACTTTTAATTTATTTTTTTTAGTTTATTATTTATTTATTTAATTGTTTATTTATTTATTTTTTTTTATTTTTTTAGATTTTTCTTAAATTCTTTATTTATGTAAATACATTGTAAATTTCCTTAAAAAATTAACAGCAAATTCTAAATATAATGTTAGCAATTCGGTACAGTTTAAAGATAAATTAAGGGGTCTTTCGATCGAAAATAATGAAAAATTAATATCACTTGATGTTGTGTCGCTATTTCCTAGTATTCCAGTTGATTTGGCCATTACAATTGTAGAAGAAAATTGGAACAAGATTTCAGGGTTAACAAATATGAATAAAAATTTATTCATGCAAATGATAAAATTCTGCATTGTTGATAATAGATATTTTCAATATGATGGAAGAATATATACACAGCTAAAAGGACTTCCTATGGGCTCTCCAGCATCTCCAATAATACCAGATATCGTAATGGAAAAATTATTAGATTACATGTTTAGAAAAATTGACAGTAAAACCTAAAATAACAACTAAATATGTTGATGACTTATTTTGTATAGTGAAAGAGAATGAGATTGACATTTTATTGACAACTTTAAACTCATTTGATCAAAGCATCAAATTTACTATTGAAAAAGAAGAGAATTCTTCAATTTCATATTTGGACACATTGGTGATAAGGCAGGGAAATGAATTATTAATAGATTGGTATCAAAAACCAACTTCCACAGGTAGAATTATAAATTATTTTTCAAAACACCCAAAGAGAATTATTATTAACACAGCCAAAAATCTAATAGATAGAGTATTAAAAATAAGTGATAATATATTGCATAAGAAAAATAAAGAAATAATTAGAAATATATTAGTAGATAATAGTTTTCCTAATAAACTCATTTGCAAATTGATAAGACAATACGATATTAGAAAATCACGCAATGGAGATGAAATTTTAGAACCAAAAGTTTATAAATCATTAACTTATGTACCTGGGTTTTCACAAAGGATAGAAAACTCAAACATATATAACAAAAGGGAATATAAAACGGCACATAAGATAAATAATAATGTTGGAAGATTATTTACAAAAACTAAAGACAGAATAAAAAAATCAGATATGTCAAATTTAGTATATAAAATACCATGTGGTGGTAATGATATTGAACAATGTGAGAAAGTATATGTAGGAACAACAGGGACTAAATTAAAAACGAGAATAGCAGGACACAGACATGACCAAAAGTATAGGAATTATAATTCATCGGCGAAAACAGCGTTATCTTCTCACTGTAGAGATTTCAATCACTATCCAGATTTCGAAAATACATCTATTTTAAACGCAGAGAATTATAAAAAACGTAGATATATGTTAGAAATGTTACAGATTAATAATAATAATGTTCCATTTGAAAAGAGAATAAATTTTAAAGTAGACACAGATAACTTGGCTCAAAATTATAGATGTTTATTAAATAAAAATAAAAATATTAATAATAGGGGAAATTAAAACAAAGGCCGCGAATTTTTGCGGTCTCGCGGCTTTATTTTTTGTTTGCAATTTTGCAATTTCTTGAAATTTTGCAATGTTTGCATTGTTAGCTATTTGGTGATATTTCTTACTCTTTACAGCTTTGGGGTTTTTTTTTTTTTTTAAGTAATGTTGGAGATTGTTGTCATATTGGGGTTGTCAAAGTTTTTCGCTAATTTTCGCATGTTTTTATCAGTTTTCGCAAATTAATGAGAAAGTAGATAGATATGCACAACTTCACTAAAAATGTTAGAATCTTAATTAATAAAAACAAATAGGTTAATAATAAGAGAAAATTAAATGGTCTTAAAATATTTAAAAATTTTGTTCTATTTAATATTTCTACTTTATGTGAACATTACTGTATTATAATATGTATAAATAGTATTACTTTTCAGAATTTGTCAAAAATTTTCATTTTCATTTGTATTGATGTTTGTTTGCTATTATTAATATTAAAAACTATACTGCAGAAGATTTCCAAAGGAAATCGAAATATCGAGAGAGAAAAGAGGAAAACAAAAAGTTTTATAAAATCAGAAGTGACCTTAAGCTTGGAAAATTAGTCAAGAATAATTAAAATAAAGGTCGAAAATTTAGAAACAAATTATTTATATATTTATCTATTTATTCATTTTATTATTTATTTATTTAGTTATTTACTTAATTATTTACCTATTTATTTATTTATTCATTTATACATTTATTTATTATTATTTAAGTTTTCTATAAATTTTTTTATTTGATAATTTATTTAATTATTATTTTTTATTTATTTATTTATTTATTTACTTATTAACTTGTTTATATATTTACTTATTTATTTATTTACATATATATTTAATTAGTTATTTATTTATTTAATTTTTAAGTTTTTTATTAATATTTTCATTTAATTATTTCTTTACTTAATTATTAATTTATTTATTTACTTGATTATTTAGTTATTCATTTATTTATTGAATTATTTATTTATATGTTTACTTATTTATTTATTTAATTATTTATTTATTTATTTAGTTTTTAAGTTTTTTATTAATTTTTTTTAATTATTTGTTTATATATTTACTTATTTATTTATTTATTTATTTACATATTCATCAAATTATTATTTTTTTATCTGTTTACTTATTTATTTATTTACTTATTTAGTTAATAATTTATTTATTTATTTAATTATTTATTTATTTAGTTATTTATTTATTCATTTTCTTATTTATTTATTTATTTTTTAAGTTTTTTATTAATTTTTTTATTTAATTATTTATTTACTTAATTATTAATTTATTTATTTACTTGATTATTTAATTATTTATTTATTTATTTAATTATTTATTTATTTTGTTTTTTAGTTTTTTTAATAATTTTTCTTTGTATATGATATTAGATATTATTCATTTATTAACAATTTATTTAAGTATTTAAATACATCTATTTAAATGCTTCACCATTTAGCTATTGAAGTATGTAACTATTTAACTGTGTAACTATTCAGATATTTAACTATTTATTTAGTTAGCTATTTTACTGTTATATATTTAACTGCCGTCGGTGGTGCAATGGTTAGTGTGCGCGGCTCTTGTACATGAGATCCTGGGTTCGAACCCTGCTCTGACCACCTTCAAATTTCTTTCGGCGGTGGTCACCTCGCATAGTGACGGCGACACTATCGAGTATATAGCCATGAAAAAGCTTCTCAAAATACCGTTCGGAATCGATGTAAAACTGGAGGTCCCAATCAGTGAGTGAAAACTGGAAAGCGCACAGCTCAGTGATTGTGGGAAGTTCTCCCCGGTCCCTTCATGGGATGTAATGGGAAACCATTTATTTATTTTTTATTGTAGTGTTTCACTGTTTAACTATTTGATCTAATTAACTATTTAATTATTTCACAATTTCACTCTTTAACTATTAACTGCTTAATTAATTAACTATTTTGCTAGTTAACTATTGAAATATGTAACTATATCTGGTTAACTTTTAAATTATTTTACTATTTAACTAGTTAACTATTTAACCATTTAACTATTTAACAATTTCACAATTTCACTATTTATCGTCTTAGTTAGTGAATTATTTTACTATTTAGCTATTGAAATATGTAACTATTTGACTATTGAAATATATAACTATTTAACTATTTCACTACTTAAGTATTTAACTATTTATTTATTTAACTATTTTACATTTGAATAGTTACCTGTTTCACTGTTTAGATATTTAACTGATGATCTATTTAACTATTTATTTATTTAACTACCCAGGAAAAATAAAATGAAGTAGTTCTAGTAGATGTCATTATTTTTGTACATCTTCTGCAACACTATATGCATATTTAATGCAATTTTGACGCTGATCAATAACAACTCCGAAAAATCTACATTTGCATCACATCCATTATGAGTATTATGATGCAAATTTATTAAAGAGCTAAAGGGATAGTGGACAAGTACAAAGATGCCTAAATAAATTACTTGTATTTAATTTGTATTTACATTCATTCAAATTGATTGTCATTTCCTTTCTTTTTCACCTGTTGACAGAAGCTTTTGGAGTACTAATAAAAGGACAATTAATAAAATAATTAGTTAAACCCTAAAGTTGTTGCTTAAAGTCAGAACTTTTTAATAGCATATCACTTCTTGCCAAGATTCAAATGACAAGAAATTTACAAATTGTTGAAATAATAGTTTTGGGTGCTTGTTTGCGGACGAAATATAGCATAAAAATTTTAGCATAAACTGCACTTCCAAACAGTCAAACAAGAAGTAGTGCTGCATTGGACAACGCAATATTAAAAGAAGTACTTCTGCACCTAAATTAGCACTACATCTTACCAAGGAGTTGTGGTGCAAATTCTACTTCTTGACATACTCTTTTTTTGCTGGGTATTTGAGAATTTCACTATTTAACTATTTCACTATTTAACTGTTGAAATATATAACTATTTAACTATTTCACTATTTAACTATTTATTTAGTTAACTATTTTAATTTTAAATATTTAACCGTTTCACTGTTTAACTATTTAGCTGTTGATCTATTTAACTATTTAAATATCTAACTATTTAGTTAACTATTGCACTTTTTAACCATTTGCTTAGTTAACTATTTAGCTTGACCATTTGCATATCAACAATTGCAACATCATTTAAATGAAACATCATCGTCTAAATGTTTGCCAAAGGTTGTGTATATCCAGCTCGGTGGTTGTGTCCTGTGGTTGATATTTACAAATTACCTTAAACAAGTAACCATTTACTTAACACATTCACTTGGAAGCAATCGAAACATTTGTCTCAACATACGAAATATTTAAACAAATAAACAATTTGTTGCATAGACACCCACACAATGGTAAGGACATAAAACAAACACACACATACACATGGCTGTGTGTGTGCAATATCACCCCCAAGGACCTCCCTAGCTAGGCCATTATATGTATTGTGAGTATTGGCAGCCAGTATGCGGATGATCTTAATATGTTTATGTGTCTGTCTGTTTGTGTGCATACGCACACTTACTCTTGCACACACAACCATGTAGGGATATGTCCTGAAAGGATATTGTCTACTAATGTATTCTCTGTATGTCGACCTTCGAAGATTGCTATTGGCGCACAATGTTACATATGTACGACTATATGTGTAAGATGTTTCTGCCATTCATTCGAATAATGTTACGTTTGCTGATGTTTTTACCTTTTGTCAGGATTTTGATGTTTATCTTTTTATGGTGTTATCCTTTGGTTCGACACATACACATGCACAGTTTCGAATACTTTAATATAAATGTTCATTTATTTTAATGTGTGCGTGGGTGTGTGTGCGTGTGTGCGAGTGTATGTGAGTGTGTGTGTTTATGTGGTATAGGTGCTAAAAGGGTGTGTTTATCTATCTATTTTCCAATTAAATTTCAGATTTAGAAATTAATTTACAAATATTTTTGTGGGCTTTTGTTTTGCCCACATCTATTCTTGGTTAACTGAATGAGGAATTGAAGCGTGTTAGAGGAAATCCTTACAAGATGTTATTGATACAACGGTATTACACCACGATGACTACATCTTTATAGACTGATGGATGTAGCTGCAAAATATGGCTGTATGTGTTGAGCTATTACATTAAGACTAACATCATTGTTGTGTAGACATATTGGCAGGTTATTTTATTCCAAGAGCAAGAGTAAATCCATAGCTTCAATATTATTCATTAGATTGTGTATAATAATTAGGTTGTGCAGTTTATAATATTACAATGTAATGATATTAGAATCAGGACTAACTCGTGGCAGATCAAATAGAGCACATTATATGCAGGGTCTTTTGCAGAACTTTTAGTGTTCGCAGCTGTGCATTGACCCTATGGAGAAAGTAAAGTTGTGATATAGTCAGGCTTGAGGTTAAATTTTGGTTGACGCATCAGGTGTAGTAATGCAGAAGGGATGTTTTATTTTGCTTAGATAGAAATTACGAAACGGTTAGTTGTCTTATATTGTGTGCTGCGTCCCTTGTTGCATGTGCTGAGCTTACTGCTTTGGCTGTGCTGCTGCGGTTGGTAAGATATCACAGTATCCCAATGTTGAAGTAAACGGTGTTAAGAATCATTCCTAGGAAGTTCTTGTGTTCCAGACCGTTGTTTATTGAGATTTTAGGTAAATTTTTGTAGTTGTTTGTTTTCTTGAATTTTGAACAGTTTGCTACCTATGGACCTGAACAGGGGAAAAAAGGTTTAAAAAAATCTAATTTTTTAAAGTTTTTTGCGATTTTGGGCTTGAAGATGAAGATTTTTGTGATTTTGTATGTTCCGAATTTTTGTTCATTATGACAAGAGCTACAACTTTTCCTCAGAGGGTAAATCAAAATTCCAAACGGTTTGGCAGATATGAGCTTGACAAAGTGATCTCTTTTTTGCAAAAATTACACCGAGGCAACAAATCTTTGGGGCCCATAAAAAAAGTGCATGAATTTGGGCAAAACTGGGAGACACGGGTCTTTTTTCTCCAAATTTACTTGGAATACCATCGATTCGCGTAACTTGTAGACGACTTCGTGATTTCTATGGCGTACATAAGCGTCTGTCTGAGCAGGCCATCCGTCGAACTATGGATAGATTTCATACCATGTACTCACTAAATGATGAAATAACACCAACACGTCGAAGGAATGTGCGTGCTGAGGAGAATATCGTCGCTGTGAGCGAATGTATGGAAGAAGATCCAAAGACATCGATTCGTCATCTGTCGAAGGAATTGGGGCTCTGTCCGTCCAGTACGTGAAAAATTTTGCGTAAAGATCTTGACTTACACCCATATTAAATCGAGCTGGTGAATGAATTAAGGCCGCGAGACCATTATCTGCGTCGTTCTTCGCCGATTGGGCTCTAGAACAGTTGTAAACTGACTCGATATTTTATCCGAAAATTGTGATCAGCGTAGAGGCTAATTTTTGGATTAATGGGTTTGTTGATATACAAAGTTGTCGCATATGGAGTGAGACCAATCCCCATCAGACTCTAGAGACTCCATTACATCCAAAAAATGCCCCATTTGGAGCGGTTTATCGGATCATCATCATCGCATCATCGTACAATACGTCTTCAAAAATGATGCCGGAGCTTGCATTACGGTCAAGAGGCATCGTTACCGCACCTTGATCAATCATATTTTTTGATTGGAAATATGTGGTTTCAGTAGAATGTCGCTTCGTGCCATACGGCGACCACAACCATCGATTTAATGAAATCAAAATTTGGCGAAAGATTGATTTCGAGAAGTGGACCTGTCAATTGACCTCGAAGTAGAGTGCCCAAAACCGACACCTCCCAAACCGAAACCGGTGAAAACGGTTAACTGGTTTTTTGCTATTAGCCGTGTGGCGGTTTTTAGAAAAACGTAATTTCCGAACAAACCGAAAACCGTTTATTTGATGTTGGTTAATCGGTTTTTACTCAATTTGTGTTTATATCCTTAATAAATTATATGATTTTTGAATTTTAATAAAATTTTGGATTAAGAAACATGATTTTTATTTTCAAATATGATTTTACGATTTAATAAGTTTTCCAAACATTTCCAAACAGTTTTTTTATTCAAATTTCAAAATGTTTTTATGATTTGAATAAGAACTTAAAACTTTTTTTTTCCAACTGTTATAATGTAAATTATTTTATACTAGTAATAAATGTTTTTGTGGCCATCGGTGGTGTAATGGTTAGTGTGCGCGCCTCTTGTACACGAGATCCTGGGTTCGAACCCTGCTCTGACCACCTTAAATTTCTTTCGGCGGCGGTCACCTCGCTTAGTGACGGCGACACTATCGAGTATATAGCCATGAAAAAAGCTTCTCAAAATACCGTTCGGAATCGGTGTAAAACTGTAGGTCCCAATCAGTGAGTGAAAATTGGAAAGCGCACAGCTCAGTAATTGTGAGAAGTTCTCCCCGGTCCCTTCATGGGATGTAATGGGAAAATATTTATTTATTTTTATTTATAATATATGTTTTGAACTTAATAAGATTTTCATACATGCCGGTTTGACTCTAGAGCAGTTGGAAATTGACTCGAAATTTTATCAGAAAATTGTGTTCAGCGATGAGGTTCATTTTTGGTTAACAGGTTTCATACATGAAAATCTCTTTCCAATTTCTAATTAAATTTGGAATTTAAATCGTATTAAAATATGAATTTGTATACAATTTTTAAACTCTATGTTAAACACGCATTCCAAGTTTTACGATTGAATATGATTTAAATTTAAATTTAAAACGTGATTTTAACATTTAAATAGAGTTGTAAACTGTTGAGTTATAAAATCGAATCAGTATATGAAATGGTCGCTAAACAAATGTGTTGCAAGTGCTACATGTGAAAATTAATTTAAAAACAAAAGCCAAAAAATCGGTTTAACATTTCGATGATTTCCTGTTGGACAGCGTGAAGTCACTGGTTTATGCTGATAAACCAGCAAAGATTGATGCATTGTAGGCCACAATTGTTTGTGTTATCCGTGACATACGGCCAGCAGTTCCCGAAAAAGAGAACAACAATTGGACATCCAGAATGCGCTTCGTCATGAACAGCCGCGGTGTCCATATGCCCGAAATAATTTTCAAATGTTAATTTTATGTATTGATCTTTCGAATGAAAAATTTTTTTAATTAAAATTCAATTCTTGTGTTATTTTTTACAACTTCAATTTCTATTGGGCTAAAAAAAACTCCCTGACCGCCCTGTATAACTGGATCAGTAATGTGTCTGTCGTAGAGTTTAGTTGTTGGTTAACCCATCACTTCTGGTTGTGCACAAGGGCTTAAAGTTCTTCCTACTTTATTTCACTTTCACATGACACCCGTCCAACAATGTGTTAATCTCTCGTTTTTAACACAAGTTTATCAACAGGATTTGAACTGTCCTTGTTTTGTGTGAAATAAATGTTCACCTTTTTGGAGACACTAATTGTCCATCTAGGCCCCGTGATTTCGAGCTGGACCGCTAACAACGAACTATCGCTTAACCCACTTAAAACCGAGCTTATCTTCTTCTCTCGGAAATATAAAATATCAGCATTTGAACTGCCATCAGTTAATGGGGTGCAATTACAGTTGACGGAAAATGTCAAGTATTTGGGAATAATTCTCGAAAGAAAACTGTCTTGGAAACAGAATGTGGAGGAAAGGGTGAGAAAGGCGCCTGTTGCTCTTTACTGCTGTAAAGGGGCGATGGGAAAGCGCTGAGGACTGTCTCCTAAGATCACCATGTGGATTTATACGGCAAAGTGGTGGAGGTCCCTCCAAAAGAAATATATTCTGAATTCCTTGATGAAAATTCAAAGATCAGCACGGATTAGTGTTAGCTGGGCAATGGACACGATGTCAGGTACTGCCCTTAGTGCTATCCTCAACATCTGTACTCCTGATATCATGGCCGAATGGGCAGCCGCTACATCCCTGGTGAGAATCAGAGATTGTGGCGTTTAGATATCGGGGATACGCTGAATTACTACACCAGATCAACTCTATTCCCGTAAAAACAGACTACTGTATCCCCTACCTTCTACCAGCGTCAAATCTAACTACTTCTATTCCGAACAGGAATAGCTGGGAAAAGTCACTGGTAGGGGACACCGGTAGTATCAGAGTTTTCTCGGACGGATGAAAGTTGGACGAGCAAGTAGGCTATGGGGTCCATTCACCGGACCTAAATGTAAATATCTCCTTCAAGCTGTCTGATCACTGTAGTGTATTTCAGGCGGAAATTACCGCCATACTGGAGGTTTGCTGAACTACTGAACAGTAGTGTCACAACCCTCCGGAGAATATGTATCTACACGGACAGCCTGGAAGCCATGTGTGCTACGTCCCTGACGGTGAAAGAATGCAACTCATCACTTAGGGTGATGGCAGAGTGTTTTGACATCTGGGTACCGAGACACAGCCACATTCCAGGCAATTGCGTAGCGGATGCGTTAGCTAGACAGGGCACTACGTCATAGGTTCTTCCGGCAAAAGAAGGTGTTAGTATGCCAATCTTGTTCAGGGACAAGTGGAGGCTTACTTCAACTTGCAAACAAGCCAGGGTCCTCTGGCCACAGGTTGGACAGGAAGAGGACTAGGTAACTACCTTACTTACCGAGAGTCAGGTTATCCACAATGATAGGAACACTTACGGGACATTGTCTTGTAGGAAAACACGCCCTACGATTGGGACATAGAAACTCCACTCTCTGTAGATGCTGTATGGAAGAGGACTAGGAAACAACGAAACACCTTCTCTTGGATTGCCCTGCTCTGGCAGGACTGAGAAGTAGGATATTCGGTACAGATTTAGTTAGCACCGTAGCCGTACAGGATATTCCTGTAGGTTTTATAGACAAATTCATTGAAAGGGCAAATTGGCTAGACGACTAGTCAATAGTTGCTATAGAGGAAACTGCAGGTATCACAATGGGCTTCTTTAGCCTAAGTGTGCTAGACAGTGTGCTGTCTTGCAGCCTTTTCAACCAACCAACTTACAATTCAGATTAGATGGATAAATAAATAAAAATTTATCAAAATCATTGAATTCATTTTTTAATATGAACTCTTTCTGGAACATTTTTTGTGTAACCGCTTTATCAAACCAAACTAGCAAAATCTTCTAAATTTTAATAAATATTCGGTCATTCAATTACCAGGGTTTTCAAAAATCTGCACAAACTTTTGTCCACCAATGTACAGCAGATCCACGGCAAAATATCACTGCACCAAAATATCACAAAACACACAGAAAAAACTTAGTGCAAACAACCGCAAAAATCTATAGTCGTCCTGAAACCTTTAACACACTCATATATAAATTTCTACATTTTCAGAGTTGCAATCGTTTTCCTTTTAACCAACTCAGCGAAATGAAACATCATGTGAAACAGCTGAAACATAATGTAGACGGAAATTAACAAAGATTATACAAAGCAAACGATGAATTGTAGTTTTTTTTTCGCCCTCCTCTCTTGCTTTCGCTCCTTTCATTCTGGGCAAACAAACCTTTGTTGTTTGGCAGCGCTACTCGGTCGTGTATCTCACTTCAAAGGGAAGTCGGGAATAGTAAGTTGTCATTATTTCACATTTTTTTGAAAAAGTTCATGGATGGCAGAAAGGAGGGGAAATGTTGTGAATGAGAATGAACGTGAATGAATGAACGTTAAAGGTTCATCGCATGCGACGACGAAAAACGAGTGTAAACGATAGAAAACGATGGAACGGCGCGATGTTTAACGAGTACTTTGACACAGGAAATAAACAGGCGGCGAAAAGCTCTCACAACTTCCGGTGAGAGAGTTGTAATGTTACAGCAAAGCTTTAACACACAATTGAGTACAAATGTGAATTAAAAGCTTTTGTAGAGTTATTGTGTTTAAGAGAGAATTGAGTGTGATAAGATGCGCAGTATCCTCTCATCAAGTGGTACAGCGAGAGAGAAAGGAGCATTGCTTTTATTTTGCTGGCAGTTGTGAGAGCTCAAGAGCGTGACTATACACGAGTCTTTGAGTGTTTTTGGCTTTGGCCTCTTTGAATGTAAGGATGCTGTAGTATAGTTGGATGAACTCTGTGTGTGTTTACAGCTTCAATACCATGAGGTGGCTGGGGAGGCAAGGACGAGTCTGAATTTTCCTTTGCCGTTGCAACCCTTATAACTGCACTTTTTTCTATGGCCACTTCACAGACGGGTAGTGTGTGTGCGTGCGGTGTTCATTTTTGCAAATATAATGTAAACGTTCTTTTACACCTTCTTTTTTTGCATATCCCCACCCGGAAAATTCATCGCTTGCGCTTGTGGACCGGTATAAAAACCCCTCGCACAACTAAACCATTCTCAGAAGTTTACCAACCGTACGTCCAGACACTCTTGCGGTGCGTATCAGTTCCCAGCTGCCAGTGTTAAGAAACAAGATTCAAGAAACAAAAAACAAACGACTGCCAATGTCACAGAGACTGAGTGTGTGTGTGAGTGTGTGTGCATTGGTGTGTGACAAGTGATGCTAACAAAACTAACGTGTGTGATGTGTGCAAACCCGATCCTTTGGATACGGAAATGGAACCGAAACGAAGCCGCCTTAATAGTAATAATTAATTAAAATAATTAATAAATATTAATGCCACAAATACAAATGCAATTGAGTTGAAATGTGTTCAAACCCCTAAGCTAAAACACCCAACCCGAAATGATGATATCCTTGCTGATACCGGAAAGCCTCAACAGCATACAAATATTCTCAAGTCTGACTGTGCATCCGAGTGGTGGTGGTGCATGAGCATGGGGCGCGAGAGGCGTTTGTTTGTTTGCAATTAAATTAATTAATTTATGTTCTGCTACAATCCTTTGCATCTTGTGCCAAATGCCCATGAGGTCAAATGCATATGTTGCCACTTGTGCAAGTTTGCCACTTTGCTGCTTCGCTATGTGCTGGCTGTGGCGTGTAAATGTGAGTGCTGTTGTTTGTTGCAAATTGCATTATTTAATTTGGTTTATTTATTGTTCGATCTCCCAAAACATTAATTTCCACCAAAACACACAAAAACCAGTGAACCAGCCAACAAACGACAAACGAACGAACCAACCACCCGACCAACCAACCAACCAACCAACAGACCCACCGACCGACACACATTCCATTTTCATTTCCCTGATTTGATATCTATGTCCAGTCATCCATTCTAGCCATGCATCTAGTAAAATACTATGTTGTGCAAAGCCTATGCCCGCATATCCCCCCATTATCAGACGGGGAGTGATAATACCAGTCCGTGTGTATTTGTATGCATTTAATAAGTCTAGTCCTTTATCGTTATCCTTGTGCAATTGTACAATGTGTTGGGTAAAATGTAAATTTGCTATTTTTGCTGCTGTTGCTGTTGCCGCTATAAAGGTTTTTATGTTGCGCTGTAAGCACAGTGGTTATAATCACAAAAATATAATAACAAAAATAATATAATGACAATAAAGAATCAATTTTGTCTACTAAAATACAGGCAGCAAGAGAGTGTCCTTATCTGGAGTTATTTGGAAAAATTGAATTCGATTAGTATTAATATTCTTGCAAAATTCTTGGTATTTTTTCTACTTCGTTCAAATCAACGAAAGTTACAAAATCCTTTTTTTTTTCAAAATTTCCAATATATAATATCTTTTCCACCTTGATATCCTAGACATCCTTGGAAAAACCGCAAAAAGCCGCATTTGTATAAATAGATTGATACAGGGTTTAATATTGATGTGGGTGTAAGTGATTTTCCCAGAATCGTACTCTGATTGGTGGTAAATTTGAAGGATAAAAAAAGATTTGGAATTACGATACTCTGTTCATTGCTCACATTTCGCAAGAGAACTGGGTATTCCGATCTTCAGTTCACTGTTCACATTCCATAAGAGAATTTGTTATTCCAATCATCATTTCACTCTTTACATTTCGTAAGAGAACTGGGTATTCCGATCTTCAGTTCACTCTTCACAGTTCGTAAGAAAACTTGGTATTCCTATCTTCAGTTCACTGTTCACATTTCCTAAGGGAAATTTTGAGTATTCAATAGAAACGAACTATCATCACAGCTTGGAATTTTCGACATGTGTTTAAATTGTTTGAGATGATTTCAAGATCAACTCCTAATAATTTCAATAAAATGGAAAACTATGTTGACAGTCAGAAAATAGAAATTGCGCCAAGGATATTAGATCAATGCACTGGTAACAAAGGAAGCTTCATACAGAAAGCCCGTTTCGAATCCGTGAAAATTTTAATATCCTAAGCGGCGAGTCTACTAATTTAAAAAGCTAGATTGGAAAGGTCCAACTAATCCCTTCATGGCAGGTAATCAGGAACATAAAAAGGCAATATTCTCTAAGAAAGTCATGTCGCCAAAGCTCTGAATTTTGAGAACGATGAATTAAGGAACAAATTCCCGACATGATAAATACGACTTTCTGAAATTCCTTGGATATAGACAAAAATTCTTTTAGATGGTATTAAATATGATGATTTATTATATTATATTTTTAAATCCAAGGATTTTTGGAAGGACATTTCTGTCATGAAAGGAATTATAAAGGAAGCTTCTTAAAAAGTCCCATTTGAAAACCGTGAGCAAGGTCCCAAGTGGTGAGTCTAGTGATTAAGAAAAAAAGACTGAGAAGCTCCGACCAATCCCTTCATAGCAGACAATCGGGGAAATAAAAATATAATGTTCATATGTCGCAACTGCTCTAACTTTTGGCTACGATGAATTACGTGACAAATTCTCTTCATGACAAATGTCGCGTTCTGAAAAACCTCGGATATATAAATAAATTCTATTAAACGGTACTTAGTATGATGATTATATTATTTTTTTATATCCCAGGATTTTTGGAAGGACCTTTCTGTCATGAAAGGAATTTTAAAGGAAGCTTCTTAAAACGTCCTGTTTGAAAACCATGAACAAGTTTAGGTCCAAGTCGGCGAGCCTAGTAATTTTTGAACAGCAAGATTGAAGACGTCCAAACAATCCCTTCGATGCAAGTAATTGAGAAAATAAGAACGCCATATTCTCTAAGAAAGTCATGTGGCTAAAGGTCTGAATTTTGGGAACGATGAATTAAGCGACACTTTTCGTTCACGATAAATAGGTTCTTCTAAAAATCGTTGGCAATATAAAAAAATTCTATTAAATATGTTAATTTAATATAATGTTTTTTTTATATATCCGAGGATTTTTAGAAGATCTTTTTGACAGGAAGGTAATTTCAATGAAGCGTCTTAGAAAATCCCTGCCTGGAGTCCGTGAAAAAGTGTAGGTCCCCTGCGATGGGCCTACCAATTTAAAGACAAAGATTAATAAGGTCCGTCCAATCCCTTCATGGCAGGCAATCGGGGAAATAAAATGTCAATATTCTCTAAGAAAGTCATGTCGGTAAAATTCTCAATTTGGGTACGATAAATTATGCGACAAATTCCCTTCATGACAAATATATATATTTATATATACGTCCATTATTTTTTAAAACTGAAGATATCAATATAAACCAATATGACAACACAAAGTCTAAATAAAAGGTTCGCGAAGAACATAGGATGTCAACGAACTCTCTCCATCGATTTCTGTCACTGGCAAGTGATTAAATTTGGTTTCATGATAATCGGGGTTGTTTGTATTCCTTTTCCAGGCACATGTTCTATGTATTTGGTGGTCTTCCTGGCTTTCGATACCCCTGCGGGTTCCATTTAAGTACCGCTTTCGCAATATCTGATATTAGGCACCTAAGTACGTGGCCGATCCAAGTCAAATTTCTTCTACGTAAATCCAAATCAATAGGACTGTTGCATGTACGTTGCCAGAGTACTTCATTAGAAATTGTCTTGGGCCAGTAGATTCGGAGTATTTGTTTCAGGCAACGATTAACAAACGTTTGGACCTTTTTCATTGTCACATTCACCTAGCTCCAAGTAGTAGAACAGGACAGCAATACAGAATTCAAACTGCAATTGGATTTTCGCACTTCCGTCCATTCCCGAATCCTGTTCTTGTGGCAGATTTTGTGCAGGTTTGGGAATGTAATACGGATCTTTTTTATGCGATCACCTATATCCTATAACATAGCAAATAAGTCCGTCTAAAAATCCTCGGATATGTAACAAATTCTAGAAATGGTTTTATAAAAACATAAAAATTCAATCAAATTGGCCCCAAGAACGATGGAATGTTTGTCTCCAATTGGTTTAAAATCAGTTAATGCAAAATATCAGCAGGCCTTTCAACATTTCATTAACAACAGTTAAACTATTCCCCACCTTTTATTATGTTGTCATTTCATAAAATATATGGATATAACTCATACCCCAAAGTGGCCAAATGATCAATTAATATTAATCATACGTTGTGTTCGATCTTAGTGTTATTAGATTTCATCCAAACTCTAAAATACATCGCAAACCTCGTAATTCTCATCAATTTAAATCTAGACTTCAATTTGGTATAAAAAATGTTTAACATTTCGTAAACTTAAATTGTCTACATTGGTTAAGAGGTACTTCCGACTTTGAAAGATTAGACCTATAATAATGTTTTTTGGAGAGAATGTAAAATATGCAAGGATACTGGAACTTCGTTTCGTGGTTGACGATAATATTTAATTTTTCCCATGATTTTTTTCCTAAACATAGGCTACAAGCGCCTAAATTGCAGTAAACGTCTAGTAACCCAGTATAATAATTACTAGATTATTACAAAATTTTACAAATTCAGCACAATTTTGAACATAACTGCTATTTGGCATAACATTGCATTGTATTTGGATATAATTATATATAGGTATAAGAAATTTTGAAATATTTCGAAAAATATTTTAATTTTTCCCTTCCATTCAACGTAAAAAAAATTTATAAAATATTTTACCACATTCTGTTTCTATTACACACGTGTGACCACATTTTATAAGTGACCAATAAAGCCAACCTGACCACAAGAATGCTGGAATGTATATCTCCATTTGGTTTAAAATCAATTAATGCAAAATATCAACAGGCCTTTCAACATTTCATTAACGACAGTTAAACTATTCCCAACCTTTTATTATGTTAGCATTTCATACAATATATGGAGATGTCTCATAAGCAAAACTGGACAAAGTCCCAATTAATATCAATCATACGTTCTGTCATAAAATTGCCTACCTTTTGGTAGCTTGTCATTTCATGCAATATGTGGAGATTCCTCATACGCCAAAGTGATTAAAGTATCAATTAATATCAATCATAAGTTCTGTTCGATCTAAATATTATGAGATTTCGTGCAAACTCTTAAATACATCGAAAATCTCACAATTCTCATCAATTTATATCCAAACTTCAATTTGCTATAACAAATGGTTAACATTTCATAAACTTAAGTTATCAACATTGGTTCCGAGGTACTTCCGGCTTGGAATGATTACTCCAATTATATTTTTTTTGGGGGAATGTAAAATTTGCAAGGATACTTGAACTTCATTTCGTGGTTGGTGATACTATTTTATTTTTCCCATGAGTTTTTGCCTAAACATAGGCTAAAAGTGCTTAATTTGCAGTACACGTCTAGTAAACCAGTATAGTAATTACTAGATTATTACAGAAATTTACAACTTCAGCACAATTTTGAACATAACTGCTAGGTTTTGTATTTTTTGGATATAATTATATATATGTAGGTATAAGAAATTTTGAAATAGTTCGATAAATATTTTAATTTTTCCATTCGATTCAACGTACAGAATTTTATAAAATATTCTATTACATTCTGTTTTTATTATACACGCGCGAACACATTTTATAAGTGACCAATAAAGCCAAACTGGCTTAAAAAATTATGGAATGTTTGTCTCCATTTGGTTTAAAAATCAGCTACTGCACAATATCAGCAGGCCTTTCCATATTTCATTATTAGGTTCTCCCTTTTATTAGGTTGTCATTTCATACAATATATGGAGATAACTCATACGCCAAAAGTGACCAAATCATTAATTCATATCAAGCATATGTTCTGTTATACTATTCTCAACTTTATAGTATCTTGCCATTTCATATAATATATTGGGATAATTCATACGCCAAACTGGCCAGAGTATGAATTAATATCAATCATACGTTGTGACATGTTTGGATCTAACATTATGTCATTTCATTTAAACTGTTCACTACATCGTAAAACTTGCAATTCTCATAAATATAGATCTAATTTACAATTTTGTATATAAAATGTTTAACATTTCGAAATTGTTTAATATTTCGACATTGGATACGAGGCACTTACCAGTTTGAAAGGAACTTTATTATATTTTTTGGTGAAAGTCTTGAAACGGTTTTAGGCGACGGTTTTTTCAGCAGAATTTGTGTTTCCTTAGGTTTTGATTTAACAAAAACTAAAAGCTCTTAATTTACATTACAATTATGAAATTCTAGGAAACCAGTACAATAATTTTTAGATTATTATAAATTTAGATAAATTAAATACAATTTTAAACATAACTGCTGTGTTCTGTATTTTGTATATTCGATCTATGATTGAATCTTTCCTAAGCTTCACGCTTTGAATTTTTAAACTCAAAACGAAGACTGTATTTTTTTTTATTATCTGAGTTCGTAGTTATTCGTACAACAATTTAGACTCTATACAATTTTCATTTAAACCCTTGTATTTGTCATTGAGACAGCTAATTGATTATAGCAACCATTTCTAGGATGCCTAAGGGAAATTGAATTTTGTGATTCGATTTCGTTGAAAATTGTTAAAATAGGGTTCATTGTTTAAGATAGTTAAACTTGTGGCCGTCGGTGGTGCAATGGTTAGTGAGCGCGGCACTTGTACATGAGATCCTGGGTTCGAACCCGGCTCTGACCACCTTTAAATTTTCTTTCGGCGGCGGTCACCTCGCATTCGAGTATATAGCCATGAAAAATCGAGTATATAGCCATGAAAAATCTTCTCAAAATACCGTTCGGAATCGGTGTAAAACTGTAGGTCCCAATCAATGAGTGAAAACTGGAAAGCGCACAGCTCAGTGATTGTGAGAAGTTCTCCCCAGTCCCTTCATGGGATGTAATGGGAAACCATTTATTTTTTTTTTTTAAACTTGTTTCAAGTCTCGTAAGACATATAATCTTCTAAGTATGTATAAAAATTCAGTGATTTTTAGTTAATTTTGAATATTAACCTTATTTTCAAGACCAATACGATAAATTGTATTATAAACAAGGGTTTCGCATTACATCCCATGAAAGGGTTAGGGAGATTTCCAAACAGCCACTCAGTTGTGCGCTTTCTCCTTTCTACAGTCACTGATATTGTCCTTCAGCTTTACAACGGTGTTAGGCTTTTCGTGGCTAATTACTCGACGTCAATTAGCGAGGTGGTTATTGTCGAAAGAAATGTAAGGTGGTCAGAGCAGGCATCGAACGTACGTTCTCATGGACAAGAGCCGCGCTCACGACCATTGCATCGCCGACGGTATGAATTCCACTACAAAATTTATTGCCCATTTTATATTAATCATACGACATGATGCCCTTTAAAAAACTGTCCACAACTAAATTTATTATCCAATTTATATTAATCATACCTCATGATGCCCTTTAAAAACTTTGAAATGTTTTATTTTATTTAATTTAGTCTATTTCTTTGAGACCACACTCTCAAAAACTAATAACAGAGTTGCATTTATAAATTCAAAATAGACACAATCCAAAAGGCACACAGATTGTTATTAATTACTAGAAGTAAAAATATTCTATTTCAAAATAGTATTAAATTCATATAAGACTCTATTACTAGCATCATTAGCCGAATAGTTAAATCCATGAATGAGCAAATTGTAAACATAATTATGACGCAAAATCCCTGGAGGAACATTAAAGTTTGTACAGCCAAGCAAAGCCGAGTTAATAGAGCCACGGACAATTAATAGAGCTATAAAATAATTTATAAATAAATGTTTACCGATAACAAGCTTCTTCTATTTTCAAGATATTCCCGTCGGAAATATTATTAAAGAACATATCTTAGATGTCTACGTCTACACCTATCGATATGGTATGGGGTTTGGAATTTAAAATTCAAGGAGGCTTAAAGTTATGATTTGTTTCTGAGTACCAAGAATTGGCCACAATTTTAGGATTTTAATACTGATTGCAGAATTGTTCCAAATGGCGGTGCAGAATCAGCCTTTAGATCCATATCATAACTAATAGCGACTATGAGAATTGAAAGTAATTAAGCCTCTCAGAACTTGTTTGAACAGGTCTCAATTGGACTTCAATTGAAGTCATGTAACTCCATTGAAAATATGTTTTGGCTGATTTAGAACTGATCCAATTATATCACAATCCTGATTATATCCCACCAATCCTGATTATATCACAATTAGTGCCAGCTAGCACTTATGGCTCTCCGTTTGTATTGGTTTTAAATTGTGTAACTGTAGGTTAAATCCATCCAAACAAAATGATAATGCACCTTAACGAAATCAGCAATAATTAGGAAAGTTTAGATATAGTTTTCTATTATAACCCTAGAAGTTCTGCCATTGCACATTCAGTGAGTTTAATAGTTTTCAACTTACTGGTGCGGCCACATTACCCTAATTGAGCAAGTGACAATTAATGTTAATTATACGACATGATATACTTGCATGTATAACCAAGACATTTTCTTCTCTGTTGTACGATATTTAAAATCAATTTAATTCAATTGATCTTCTAAATTATACGATACAGTTACGCTATTGTAATTTTGTGAAAAGTATTGAATTTGTGAAAAGTATTGACGTCTCGAAGTAAAACACACAACACCCCAAACAAATATAAGTTGAAGCGGGTTTAGTACCTATGACACAAATCGAAATGTTCTCGCTCCAAAGATAAGTGTTCTCGCACGTTAACTAACTCATACTTCAATATGTTTAATAAGAAATAATTAAAATTAATTATACGACACAATAAACTTGCAAGAAGAAGAGTGAAATTCCTTTTTCCAATGCATTACAATCCAGTTTAATACAATAATTATACCAACCGTTTTGAATCAGATAAGCTGTAGAATGCCTTTTCATAGCAAATAACTTCAAAGTGTTGGTATCTCAAAGTAAACTCAACTATACGCAAAAATTCTGAACTTCAACAGAAGCAAAATACAAGAATAACAAAAAATTCTTTTCCATTACATCCCATACAAGGATTGGGGGAGCTTCTCACAATCAGTGAGCTGTGCTCTTTCTTATTTTACACTTATTGACTGGGATCTACAGATTTACACCGGTTCCGAACGGCTATAGGAAAAGCTTTCCAATGGCTGCATATACATCACTAAGCGAGGAGACCCTCGTCGAAAGCTATGTAAGATGGTCAGAGTAGGGATCGAGCACATGTGTTCATGTACAACAGCCGCGCACGTTAACCATTGATCAGCCGACGGCCACGCCTAAATACAAGAATATCGCACGCTACCTAACACGTGAAATATGGTGACGTATGAGTATTATTTAGCTAAATTAAATTAGTTAGCGTCCAATACAAGAATATACCACGCTAACTAAACTATGTCAGCAGAATAAGACTCATACGCCACCACATGGCACAATTGGCAATTAAAATTGATTATACGCTACTATACATGCAAGGATGGCCATATCGTCCACTTTGTCTTTAAAATCGGATTATGCAATGTATCTCCCAAACTTTCTTATCTAAATAGGATTATAAAATATTATCGAAATGTATAATTTATAACTCATACGTATGAGTTATATTACGTAGCGTATCAAATTAGCAGTTAATAACTATCATACGTTCCGTTACATATAATGTGTAACAAAGTAACATTTTTGTAACAGCAACAATAGCCAAGTACGATATGAAGACAGACGGTATATAATTTTCCATGAACTTTTGAGTTTCTTTTTTTTTAAACTTCAGGACTCATTACTCCAATACACTTCACAAGTGACAAATGAAATTAAGTATACGTAACGAGATACTTGCATGGAAAAAGATACAAATCTCTTCTCCATTGTGTTAAACATAAGTACTTATAGTTTAATGCAATACACCTTCCAACCGTTTTGAAACTGTTATGCTTCAGGCTGTCTTTTTATGGTGAATTACTTCAAAATGTTGGCGTTTCTAAGTCAAGTTCCTGTCACCGAAAGAAATTTCAGTTGAAGCGGATTTTCCACCTAGGACTTTAAATACTAAACGGCTTTAGCTGTAAATTGCGCATATGTCCTTTACATATTTAAACAGAATATTACAATATAAAACAGTATTACAATACAAAGTTTAAATAAAAGGTTCATGAAGAACATAGGGCTTTAACTAATTCTCTTCATCGATTGATGTCTCTGGCAAGTGTTTCAATTTGGTTTCATGAGAGTCCAGTTTGTTTGTGTTCCTTCTCCAGGTATCGCTCCAAATACCGCTTGGTTGTCTTCCTGGCCTTCGATACCCCTGCCGGTTCCATTTAAGTACCGCTCTAGCAATATCTGATGTTGGGCGCCTAAGTACTCATCCCATAAAAGTCAATTTTTTTTGTATATCCAATCCAATAGTACTTCTGCATGTACTACGTTGCCAGTGTACTTAATTAGGAATTGTCTTGGGACAATAGACAAGGAACATTTATCTTAGACTACAATTGACCAACATTTGGACAATCTTCATTGTCAGCTTCGTCAAACTCTAAGAAGTACAATCGTATAGAAGTACAGGACTCACACTGCAATTGAATATTCTCAATTTCGTCATTTCCGATATCCGCTTATTGCGACAAATTTTGTGCAGGTTGAAGAATGCAATGATATTTATTCAATCACCTATATCCGCCGCGCAGCCACAATCCTTGGTAATCTTGCATCCTAAGTAGATGATAGAATCGACATCTTCAATTAACGAACCATCAACTGTTAGTAGAGTATTGTAGTCAGCAACAATTAAAATTAATTATACGACACGATAAATCTATGGAATACGATGAACTTGTTTTCCTCATTATTCTAAAAATCGGTTAAACGCAGGAAGGCTCGGTTTCACAGATCGATATTCTCCAATTAAAAGAGCTTTAAATGCTTCACCAGCTAGATCGTATACGGGTGTAGGGTAAGATCTTTACACTAAGTTGTTCTCGTAGTGGACGGAGAGAGCCTCAACTCCTACGGCCGATATCGGGGCAGTTTTCAATTGCTCTAGAGCCCAATCGGAGAAAGAGCGACACATATAATCGTCACGTGGCTTTAATTGCGGCACTACCTGGATTTTATATGGGTGTAGGCCAAGATCGTTGCGCATAATTTTCCACGTAGTGAACGGACCGAGCCTCAATTCCTGCGTCTAACGGCTAATAGATAAATTTGGATATTCTTCTATACTTGCGTTTACAGTGGCGATATTCACTGCGGTACGCATATTCTTTTAACGTGTTGGTGTTATTGCAGCATTTGGAGAAAAATGCGGCATGAAATCTATCCTTAGTTCTTCGGATGGATTGCTCAGATGGAGGGATTATGTGCACCATAAAAATCACGATGTCGTCGAATCGTTGACTGATTTTCAAATTAAGTTTGGATAGTTTAGTAGTGTTGTTCAACCGTCATCTAGATTTGCCAGAGTATATTGATCATAAATGTCAAAAATTGAGCGGAGTGTGACAATTCGTTTGACAGCTAACACTTTCGTAACTTTTATCTAATGCCCGGTATTCAGTTATTGTGAAATTTTCCTTGCCATAAAAAGTACGTATATAAAAAATCCTGAAAATTTTATGAACCGAAAATTACGCTTACTTTTCATTTGCTTGGTCTTTTCGAAATTTTCGTAGGGAAAATCAATTGCAGGGTTGTTACTCTAAAGTTAGTTCGTACGAAAACCATTGATTGATTATTGTTTGGGAAAGGAATTTTGACATTTGGATAATTTTAACAACCAGCAGTAACACCACATGCGTTACAAAAACACCCTTTACTTGCATGTGGTCGTTAAAGGGATAATTGAGCCCTTAGCTATTTCAATATTATGCTTTGAAAAGCGGAAAGTATTTCAAGACATATGATGCCTAATTTATAGCGCATACGCCACGCTGATCAAAGTACGAATTATTAACTATTATACGTTCTGTTACATACAACTTTGTAGACGTTGTTGGAAAGCACACATTTGGGAATATCAAATAGACAAGCAGGTAGAAAGTTAAATGGAATAGTCGGAAATCGATATTGTTGTAGGCCAAGATCTTTGAGCTAAGTTGATCTCTTAGTGGAGGGGGAGAGCCCCAATTCTTACGATCGACGACGAATCGATGAACTTGGATCTTCTTCCACACTTTCGTTTACAGCGGCTATAATCTCTGCAGTGCTCTACTCATATTGCGTCGACGGGTTGGTGTTATTGCATTGTTTAGAGAAAAACGTGATATTAAATTAATTCACCATCCGAATGATGGCTTGCTCAGATGGACAATTATGTGCGCCATAAAAATCACGATATCGGTTATAAGTTTCGCGAATCGATGAGTGATTTTCAAAGTAAATTTGTATAATTTGGTGGAGTTTTTCAAACGCGAATATATTCATGATATTTGTCAGAGTATAAAAAATAAAAATAAACGGTTTCCCAGTACATCCTGCAAGAGGAATTGGGGAGTGCTTTTCACAACCACTGAACTGCACGCGTTCTGGTTTTTTATAATCACTTCTCCAGACCTACAGTTTCTTCACCGATTCCGAGCAGTATTTTGAGAAGCATTTTCATGTATACTGATACTACACTGATCAGTATCATAACAGTATCATATCGTATACTCATCATTAATTTCAAAAATTGAGCGCAGTATGCCAGTTCGATTGACAGCTAACCCTTTCGTAAGATCTACCAAAATAAAAAGAATCACATTTTACTTGCCTGTGGTTGTCAAAGTATTGATTGAGCCTTTAGCTAAATTAATATTATGCATGAAAATGCGAAAATGCATTCAAGACGTATGATGCCTAAGTTGTAGCGCATACGCCAAGTTGGTCAAAGTTTTAATTAATAAATATCATACGTGCCGTTTCATAGACCTTTTTAAACTATGTTGGTAAGGACATATTTGGAAATGTCAAAATAGACCAACAGGAAGGAAGTTAAATTGTATAAGTTGTTCTCTTAGTGGACGAACATAGCCCCAATTCCTGCGACCCACGACGAATTGATAAATTTTGATCTTCTTCCATACTTTCGTTTAAAGCGGCGATAATCTCTGCAGTACTCATGCATCATTTAGAGAAAAATGTGATATGAAATCTATTCACAGTTATATCTACAGATTCGTTATAAAAATCACGAAGTTATCTATAATTTGGGCGAACCGATGTATGATTTCCAACTAAATGGAGATAATTCGGTAGCGTTTTTCAAGCGTGAATCTATTCATGATGATTTGCCAGAGTATTCATATAATAAATGTCAAAAATTGAGTGCAGTATGACAGTTCGTTTGACGGCTAACTCTTTCGTAAATTCTATCTAACCAAAAAAATATCAATACTGTTGTAGGCCAAGATCTTTGCGCCAAGTTGATCGCGTAGTGGAGGGACAGAGCCCCAACTTTTACGACCGACGACGAATCGGTATCGAATCGACGACACAGTTGGAAACGTTGTAAAAGACACATTTGGAAATGTCAAAATAGACAAACAGGCAGAAAGTTATTGTGCATAGTCGGGAACTTTGACCCAAGAGTAAAATATTTTTAATACGTTTTTCTTAAACAAAAATAAATATCATTATAATTATTCCTATACACTATTTTAAATTTATTTAAATTACAATACCAACATTTCCAATTGAATTTTAAAATATATCAATTTAATTTTGAAAAGTAGCAATTGAAATTTGAAAATTGCATTTGAAATTTGAAATACATCGGATGAAATTTAAACATTCTATTTGAAATTTGAAATATGTTAATTGAAATTTAAAAACATTAATTGAAATTAAAAATTCTATTTGAAATCTGAAATACATCAATTCGAATTTAAAAGGTCTATTTGAAATATGGCCGTCGGTGGTGCAATGGTTAGTGTGCGCGGCTCTTGTACATGAGATCCTGGGTTCGAACCCGGCTCTGATCACCTTCAAATTTTCTTTCGGCGGCGGTCACCTCGCATAGTGACGGCGACACTATCGAGTATCTAGCCATGAAAAAGCTTCTAAAATTACCGTTCGGAATCGGTGTAAAACTGTAGGTCCCAATCAGTGAGTGAAAACTGGAGAGCGCACAGCTCAGTGATTATGAGAAGTTCTCCCCAGTCCCTTCATGGGATGTAATGGGATTTATTCTTCTTCTTCATTTGAAATATGAAAGACATCAATTGCAAGTTAAAAAACATCAATTGAAATTTAGAAAAAACATGAATTGGAATTTAAAAAAACATCAATTGAAATTTGAAAGACATTAATTGAAGTTTGAAACAAATTAATTGAAATTTAAAACACATTAATTGAAATTTGAAACACATCAATTGAAATTAAAAAGACAATTTAAAATTTGTCACTTGATATTTAAAAATTATTAACCAATTTTATGTATTATATTTTTAAATTTCAATTGGTGTCTTTAAAATTTCAATTGATCAATGATCAATTGATTTTCAATGAATTGTAATTGCTTTACAATTCAGTTGATGAATTTTAAGTTTAAATTGAAGTCTTTCAAATTTCAATTGATGTTTTTAAAATTCACTTCATGTGTTTTAAATCTCAATTGATTTATTTGAAATTTCATTTGACGTTTTTTAAAATTCAACTGATGTATTTTAAGTTTCAATTGATGTCTTTTAAATTGAAATTGATGTTTTTTAAATTTCAATTTATATATCTCAAATTTCAGTTAATTTTTTTTTTAAATTCAACTGATGTATTCCACATTTCAATTGGTGTCTCTTAAATTTAAGTTGAAGTTTTTTTAAATTTCAATTGATATATTTTAAATTTCAATTCATGTGTTTTAAAATTCAATTGATTTATTTGAAATTTCAATTGACGTTTTTCAAAACTCAACTAATGTATTTTAAATTTCAATTGTTGTTTTTTAAATTTCAATTGATGTTTTTTAAAATTCAGTTGTCTTTTAAATTTCAATTGATCTATTTCAAATTTCAATTGATGTGTTTTAAAATTCATGTGATGTATTTTAAATATCAATTGATATGTGTTAAATTTCAATTGATGTATTTCAAATTTCAAATAGAATTTTTAAATATCAATTGATTTTTTTCCAAATTTCAATTGTTGTATTCCAAATTTAAATTGATCTATTTCAAATTTCAATTGATGTGTTTTAAAATTCAACTGATGTATTTTAAATTTCCATTGATGTTTTTTAAATTTCAATTGATGTTGTTTAAATTTCAATTGATGTTTTTTTAATTTCAATTACCGTTTTTTAAATTTCAATTCATATTTTTTTAAATTCAACTGATGTTTTTTAATTTTCAATTGATGTTTTTTAAAATTCAGTTGTCTTTTAAATTTCAATTGATCTATTTCAAATTTCAATTGATGTGTTTTAAAATTCATGTGATGTATTTTAAATATCAATTGATATGTTTTAAATTTCAATTGATGTATTTTAAATGTCATTTCATGTTTTTTTAAATTAAATAAAAACTTAAATTAAATTAAAATTCAATTGCAGATGTATTACAAATTTCAAATAGAGTTTTTAAATTTCAATTGATGTATTTCAAATTTCAAATAGAATTTTTAAATATCAATTGATTTTTTTCAAATTTCAATTGTTGTATTCCAAATTTCAATTGATGTACATATTTCAAATTTCAATCGATGTATTTCAAATTTCAAATAGAGTTTTTAAATTTCAATTGATGTATTTCAAATTTCAAATAGAATTTTTAAATATCAATTGATTTTTGTCAAATTTCAATTGTTGTATTCCAAATTTCAATTGATGTACATATTTCAAATTTCAATCGATGTATTTCAAATTTCAAATAGAATTTTTAAATTTCAATTGATTTTTTTCAAATTTCAATTGGTAATGGAGTAGAAATTGAAAGTTTACATTACTCTTTTTTTAATACATTGAAAAGACCTTCCACACCACAGTGCTTTGGATTTTCCGCAGATATGTTTATGCCACGCTTGGGTGTTCGGTTTATCATGTTGCTAAATGTTTTTGTAATCCCCGATAACACAATCATTTTATGACATTTACAATTTGCAATGTTACTCCGGGTTTTCCCTGTTTTTTTTTCTGTTGGTTGTTTAAATCGAACCCCTACAATGTCCTGATGTTGCCATCCTTGTTGTTTTAGCATCAAATTTACATAATTCGCTAGGAGTTTTTTCAAATGTCTCGTTTCGCTTCGCCTCGCCTCGCCTCACCTGCTCCCGCACTTGCCCTGCCGTGTGTTGGTGGTTTTGGTTGTTGTGTTCAGTTTGAACGATTTTCAATTAATTGTGTTTTTATTAAATAAATAAATAAATATTATTGTAAATTGTACAGCAAAAATGGAAAATAAATTTAACAAATTCCACCAATTGCAGATAAATAGCAGAGGAAAAAAATAAACTAGTAAAAACAAAAAAAAAAAACAAAAACAATTTTCATGTAATTAATTGTTGTATAAAAGACCCGTTTACATAACCTATAATTACCCTAATTGTCTACACACGCGTGTAAGTGTGCGTGCGAACAAGTGCATGTAAGGGTAATAGAACAGGACGTGTCTACATGTGTAGTAGTAATAGGCACAAGTGTACGCTGTTGTGTGCCATTATTTGCTGTAGTATTTGTACTATAATGTCCTTTGGTGTTATGTGACATCAACACTGGATGGCCCTCGATATTTAATAGGTAAGTTGTTAATTTTGTTGGATATTTATCGGTAAATATTTTGTTAATTAATAATTAATCAGTAATACATCAAGTAGTGAACGAAGTGTTAAAGGAATGAAATGAAACAAGTGGACAACAGAGTAGTATTCTTATGTTGAATGAAATAAACAGGGCTGGATGGGTAATATCTTTATCCTGCCTTCACAAGAAATGAGATAGCTACAGTATATAAACCAATATCGAGATATTCTTAATAACTTCAAGTTAATATTGAGAGTTACTGCCAAATTTTATAGTAACTTGCAGAGATTTTCTTATAATAATTAAGATTTATTTTACAGATTTTTTTATAATAATTAAGATTTCATTTTCAATCTCGTGGTTTCTCTGTAAAAATTATCACAATTTTTATAAATTTCTACACCATTTCCAATAAAATTTGAAAAATATCTATTTAATTTTGGAAAATATCAATTGAAAATTGAAATTTGCAAGACATCAATTGAAATTTGAAAGACATCAATTGTAATTTAAAACACATCAATTGAAATTTAAACACATCAACGTTCAATTGATGTATCATAAATTTCAATTGATGTCTTTTAAATTTCAATGGATCTTTTTTAGATTTCAATTGATGTATTTCCAATTTCAAATAGAATTTTTAAATTTCAACTGAAGCATTTTAAGTTTCAAATAGAATATTTAAATTTCAATAGATTTTTTTCTAAATTTCAATTGGAAATGCTGTAGTTGTGTTGAATTCCATATTCATAAATTGTTTAAATTCTCAAAATTCAAGCAGAACCTGTTAATGGTTATATGTGTATTTGACCGTAATCATTTGATATGGTTAAATATCCATTCCCTTTTAACACGAAACCACAAATATGTAACAGAAATTTTAATACGAATTTACACGTGTGCATTCCAATTGAAATCCGTTTTAAAATCAACCATTTTATTCGAAATAATTATTGTATAAAAAGCCCATAAAGGGCGGGGTATTTTGGGAATACAACGTGCGAAACCATTGAGGTTTGCGATAAGTGTAAGGATAAAGTGTGACCGCAAACAATGGATTCTCCGCGGGAAAGTTGCAACAAATTGCGAAGGGTTTGTGTACAATGAAGTCATTGAGTTTTTAACACTATAAAACCAATAATTGAACTATAAGTTAATTTAAAAAATATGAAAAAAAACTGAATTACTATAGACTCAATTTAAAACAAAATTGCCTGGGTTTTACTAAAATTGGAAAATATATTTTCCTCTATACATTTCATTGCCACCCTAATGTGCAATTTAATTTAAAACAAAAAGCCGAAAAAAACGGTTCCACCGGTTTCTGCCAAAATTTAAAACCGAGAACAGGTTTCTTGAAAAACAGAATTTTCGAACAAACCGCTAACCGGTTTTTCAAAATGCCGATTTTTTGGACACCCTAGTTAGCAGAAATGCATAAACCAATAAACAGTATTCACAATCCTAATAAACTTAGGAAAAGGAAAATTTATTCAACGAAGATTTTGGCAAGTTGGGCAAGTCCAGAACACATAGGTTGAAAAATGGCCACAACTACTATTATTGACGATATTGACCCGCGGCCGTCACTGCTGATGAGGAAGCTAATCGATGAGAAAAGAAATATAAAATGGGTTACGTTCCTTGTGCGGACGTCAACATGCACCACACAATTTGATGAAGTAGCAATATAAATTAAAATGAAGAGACATTTTTAGAGTTTGTCCAGTAACCTCTAAGTTTGTAACCAATGCAATGAACCCACCTTTATTACTATAGATAGACAAGAGATACTTGATGTCACCTTTGCATCTCAGGACTCCTTTCAGTTAATCAAAAGATAAGAGATTTCGAGTTACGGCACCAAGTGCAAACAAAGTGCGAATGGTATTATAAAAAACATTCCTCTCTCTGAACCAGCTAATACCGCTGAGGTTGACGATCTTACCGATGCATGTACCCATGTCCCACCGGTTCCTACCGGAGTAAGAAGAAACCTCCGTGGTGGAACAAGAAACCTCCGGTGCAGAAAACGTTTTAATAAGGTGAAATCCTTAAGGACAGAGTGTGACTGGAATGTGTAAAGTCCAAAATTAGACATAAGTAATATGTCTGCTCTGGCAGGACTGATAACTAGGATATTCGGAACACATTTAGTTAGCACCGTAGCCTTACAGGATATTCCTGTAGGTCTCATAGACAAATTCATCGAAAGGGCAAATTGGCTAGATGACTAGACAATAGTTGCTATAGAGGAAACTGCACGTATCACAATGGGCCTCTTTAGCCTAAGTGTGCTGGACAGCGTGCTGTCTTGCATCCTTTTCAACCAACCCACCAATATAAGAAAGAGTTCAGATCTTCAAGATGGGATATATTTCTGCGAAGGCATTGAAAATGCGGCGGAGAATTTTAAAACTACGCAAAGTCCTCTCGGCGACTTCCCCATGGGACATCTGAAGGAATAAAACGAGCAATGGACGACATCGAGTGATACATCAGTAGACCTCCTGCTTAACATAAACTTCCCGGGAGACTGGTCCGAAGCCCTATGAGAATCTGTAGTTCAGACCTCAAGAACTGCCGCGCATCTGCACCATGCAATTCGATATTCACCTTTATGGGGGCCAGAGCATACAAACATTTAAGGGGCACCTTAAGTGGTTGAGCTGGTGAGATTATAGGCTACCTGACTTGTTTCAGTGGATATGGAGTATGTGGGTATGCATCTTTCTGAATGCAAGCTCATACTTAAAACCGAAGCGTTCAGACATGCAAAAGACAGATGGTCTTGTTCGATAAAGTGCAGGATCGCCAGGATAGTATGGCCACGTTTTAGCTGAATTTACCGATGGTTGATTCAAAGACTCCTTTCCTGCCGAATTTAGAATTAAAATCACCTGGAACAATCTTAATGTCTTAGTGGCGCTCATCGAACAGGTTCTTGGTAGCATCTTCGTATTCTTCTGTCGGGGCACGTACACAAACTAGCGATATGTTAAAGTTTTTGCGGATTCGGATGGTCGATATACGATGGTGGATTTACGTTCACTCACCGGGTTTAACCTTGATACCAGATGCTACAGTATTTTGTCAACTTTTTCCACGCATTTTGACTTTTAATTTAATAGACCAACAAAATTGCAGTTTCGTATTATTATATAATTGCTCCCCAATGCAATATAATATCGCACACCAAACCGACTTTATCTCGTTTATTTTACTTAAGCGTATAACTAAATTTTTGTTTTTGCTAGAGATAATAATTTACAAGCTTTATAATTTTTTCAACATCTTCTGTATGCACTTCGACGCAAATATCGTCCTTTTCCCTTATTATTTTCATGGAATATAAATCAAGGTGGTAGCTACGTCGTATGATTAATATAAATACCATCTAGAACAACTCTAAGGCGTATGAGTAATCTGATCAACAGGTTGTGACCTAAAACCGGAACAGGATGAGTAAGAAAAGGATTTTGTTGGTTTTATAAATAAAGCACT
This sequence comes from Phaonia tiefii, assembly GCA_963931995.1. Classification (NCBI taxonomy): domain Eukaryota; kingdom Metazoa; phylum Arthropoda; class Insecta; order Diptera; family Muscidae; genus Phaonia; species Phaonia tiefii. The sequence goes on from OZ008371.1 coordinate 199,272,483, forward strand.
CCACCTTGTTCTATTCCAATGGACGATTTGTATTATGTTGGAACTAAATCGACAATAAAACCGAATGAAACTATTTTAGTTAATGAGACATTTGCAGCCGGGCTCTTAAACTCGAAGTGATCGTCTGGCGATATGACTTGAACTTCAACTGGCAACTGTTTCAGATTTTTCACTAAGAATGTAAGGAAAATTATAATTTCTTATTTATTCGGCCTTTCTATTGGTACTATTTTATATCATTGTTCAAGCTCAAGACCATTGTATATCTCTATAAATAGAGATATAGTTTTTTTTTGAAAAAGAAGATGATTCCAAAAAACCGCTGATGAAGATCTAAGGCGAGATATGAAATAACTATACGGTTTGCCAGTTATCATGAGGATGCATTTGCAAAACATCTTCTTTTTCAAAAAACTATATCTCTATTTATAGAGATATGGTATGGTCTTGAGCTTAAACAATGAAATGAGAAAGAAAATTATAATTTACAACTTTTAAAAGCAAAAAGGCGTCACAAAGCGCGATTTCTCTGTAACATAGGGATTTAGATTCAAGGCGGGATGAGATATTGGAAAGCCGGATAATCCCGCCAAAAGCGGGATGCTTGGTCGGGTTACGTATGAGTGATATGTAAATAATTTCAAAATCTTATCTCATATATTACCTTATTATCTAAAACTCTTCGTTAATAAAGACATTACTTGCCGATGAATATTTTTTTGTTTAAAAACTATTGATGACATTTTGAAATTTAAAAGATTTTGGCAGCTTTAACTCGGTTTTAACTGAAACCTTTAGCTTTAGCTTCAGACTCCTAATTAATGAATTGTGTTCTTTTTGCCATAAGATGTGGACATACAAATGTGGGCTCGATCCCTGTCTGACCACCTTACATTCCTTTCGACGGCGGTCACTTCGTTTGGTGACGGCGACACTATCGAGTATATAGCCATAAATAAGCTTCTCAAAATACTGTTCGGAATCGGTGTAAAACTGTAGGTCCCAATCAGTGAAAGAGAAATTAGAAAGTGCACCGTTCGCTGGTTGTGACAAGCTCTTAGCCATTAACTTTATGGGATGCAATGAGAAACTATAGTCAGTGGCTGAGAGATTGTCAGTGGCTGATTGAGACAGCAGTCATTGGGGTCAATGTCTTCTCTGACCCTTTCAGTACCCTAAATGCGGCAGTTATACTTGTTAATGTAGAATGTATAGACAGTGCTTCATGGCTCATGATGATTTTATATTTTCAAAAATCTGAATCAACGGATTGTTATTCAAGCATCCAAGGGGTAAATATTCGGCACTGCAAATTGTCTCTACATTCTGAAACATTTGTATTTTTTGATGTTTGGATGCGAAAATATAATGTGTTTGTAGCGTGACGCAAGTATAGTATACTTGTATCCAAACACATTGTGTTTGCTACACAATATAAAATTTTTTGGACGCAATGATTAATAGGTTATATTAAATGTATTTGTGACTAAAATGTGTCGTTGTTTGTTGAAAACTTCTGAAATAATGACAATAATGAAAAAGAAACCAGCATAAATTCCATTCATGAAAAAAATTCTGCAAACATGTGCAGGGTTCCTGCAACATGTTGCTGGGGACGATATTTTCAGTGAACAAACTTCAGTTCCTGTGTCAATTAGACTTGAAGGACATTTAAAAATATGGTTTTTGTTACAATACGTTGAACGGTGCTGTACCGCAAGGTCAATTGATATTCACGGCGACGAATCGAGTTTGTCGCAGCCTGCTCCAGACTTTGTTCCACAGCAGCAATATTTTCGAAGACGCATGGGTATTGTCACGCTTTACACCGACACAGTTTCTTCAAACTTCTGCACTTAACTGCTGATTATTGACCCAGAGGGCCAGTTATGTTGACCGAAAAAATCCGGCAATGCGCGAAATGCACTTCTTGCAGAACGAAGCCTTTGGATCACTCCAACACCTTGTTCAACATGAGTATCGATGCATGACTAACTTTGCCAAAGCCAGTAGTACCAATTATCTGAATAAAAAACTATGTTCTTAACCAAGGGCGTTTGAGTAATATTAATACCATGCAGCGTATGAACGATATTCAAGTCTACCTCTTTATTTCATTCATTTTATTAATACCGACTTAGTTTCTTCAAACGTCTGCACCTTACGGCTGACCGGAAATGCACTTCTTGCAGAACGAAGCCTTTGGATCACTCCAACACCTTGTTCAACATGAGTATCGATGCATGACTAACTTTGCCAAAGCCAGTAGTACCAATTATCTGAAAAAAAAACTATGTTCTTAACCAAGGGCGTTTGAGTAATATTAATACCATGCAGCGTATGTACGATATTCAAGTCTACCTCTTTCTTTCATTCATTTTATTAATACCGACTTAGTTTCTTCAAACGTCTGCACCTTACGGCTGACCGGAAATGCACTTCTTGCAGAACAATAACTTTATTGAAGCCTTTGGATCACTTTTACGCGTTGTTCAACTGAGTTTCGCTGCATGACTAAATTTGCCAAAGCATGTAGTACCAATTATCTGGAAAAAAACATTTTCTTAAGCTAGGTCGTATGAGTAATGGTAATACTATGTAGCGTATGAACGAGATTCAAGTTTACCTCGTAATTACATTAATTTTATAATTTCTTAACCAAGGTCGTCTGAGTAATATTGATATTATGGAGCGTATGTGTAACCTGATCAACTGGTTGTGACAAAAATTTGGTATCAAAATGGACACATTAGCAAAAAGTCTGAAGTGTTTGGTTTTAAATAAAATATTCATAAAAACACAGGTATTTAGTTAAAATTCGCCTAAATATATAAAATAATATAAAATAATGCATCAAAATCCCGGTTTTCGATCAAAACCAGTTGGGCAGGTTACGTATGATCGATGTGCAATTCATATTTCAATCGTATTTTACTTTAAATTTCCAAATTTTCCTTTATGTTTTGCTTGCTATACTTTTCGAACACTTGATTCGGACTTCAGATGAGTTTTCGTTTGCATTTACTTTGATGAATTTTTCAAAAGCAGCATTCCAAACAACGCTTGATGAAGATCTGAGGTTAGATCTGAAATAACTATACGGTTTGCCAGGAATCATGAGGATTCATTTGCGCACATCTTCTTTTTTTAAAATTCTATATCGCTATTTAAAGAGATAATACCATTAGGCTTGAACAATAAAATAATAGCATTTAATTTTATGAATTTTTCAAAAGCAGTTGCATGCAATACTACTTATTATGAGTTTTGAAAGGTGTCTACAGATATTTCTGCTTCCATTTCATAATTTATGAACCAACGTCGTATGAGTAATATTAATACTATTTAGCGTATGAGCGTCATACAAGTCGTAGGTCATACTCCACCATATTTTATCTTAAACGAACTATTGGAGTGTGGCCGTCGTCGGTGGAATGGTTCGTGTGCGCTGCTCTTGTACTTGAGATCCTGGGTTCGAACCCTGCTCTGACCACCTTAAAAATTTCTTTCGGCGGCGGTCACCTCGCATAGTGAAGGCGATACTAGCGAGTATCTAACCATGAAAAAGCTTCTCAAAATACCGTTCGGAATCGGTGTAAAGCTGTAGGTCCCAATCAGTGAGTGAAAACTGGAGAGCGCACAGCTCAGTGATTGTGATAAGTTCTCCCTGTCCCTTCATAGGATGTAATGGGAAACCATTTATTTTTTTTTTGAACTATTGGAGTTGGTGTAATACCAGTTATTATGAGTTTTAAAAGGTGGTTACAGATAGTTCTGCTTCCATTTCATAATTGATTAACCAACGTCGTATGAGTAATATTGCTACCTGGTAGCGTATGAGTTTTAAAAGGCTTTTTCTGATATTTCTGCTTCCATTAAATAATTTATGAACCAACGTAATATGATTGATATTAATACGTTCTATGTAGCGTATGAGCGTCATGCATACTCATACTCGATCATATTTTACCTTAAATGAACTATTGGAAGTGGTGCAGTAATAGATATTATCAGTTTTAAAAGGTTTTTGCAGAAATTTCTGCTTCCATTTCATAATTCGTTAACCAAAGTCGTATGATTAATATTATTACTATATAGCGTATAAGCGTCATGTGAGTCATAGCTCGTAATTCACCATATTTTGCCTTAAATGAACTATTGAAGTTGGTGCCATAATAGTTATTATAAATTTTAAAACGATTTTACAGAAATTTGTGCATCAATTTCGTAATTTATTAACCAACGTCGTATGAGTAATATTAATACTATGTAAGGTATGACCGTCATGCAAGTCATAGCTCATAATTCACCATTTTTTGCCTTAAATGAACTATTGGAGTTGGTGCCATAATAGCGATTATCAGTTTTAAAACTATTTTACAGAACCATTTCGTAATTTATTAACCAATTTAAATCATATCTGATATTCTACCATATTTTACTTAAAATGAACTATTGGACTTGGTGCAATAATAGTTTTTATCAGTTTTAAAATGATTTGAGTTGGTACAATAATAGTTGCTAGCAGTTTTAAAACGTTTTTACGGAAATTCCTACTTCCATTTCATAATCTATTAATCAGCGTCGTATGAGTAATATTAATACTATGTAGCGTATGAGCGTTATGCAAGTTATAGATCATACGCCAACATATTTTACTTTAAATTAACTATTGCAGTTGGTGCCATAATAGTTATTCTGAGATTTATAATGGTTTAGCAGATATTTAAAAGATTAGCTATAACAAATGTGTAGATAATTTCTTCTAATGCTGGCTGAGAAATGTAGTTTTTCGTGTTAGCTAAAATGTATTAGTTTAAATAAATATATTACTATTTGGTAAGGTATTACGACATTTCATATTGCGATTAATTTCGATTAATTCTTGCCAAATATCTTGTATATACACGTTGTAACCTAGATTGCCTGTAGCAATAGATTTCAAATGAAATGATTTTAAAACGTCCAGGTATTTATTTGGAGCCATCTCCTCCTACTGCTGCTATGTGTAGCACTCCGGAGAACATTAAATATTTATAAAATCAAATGAAAAGTTCGTATGTATATTTTGCTAAATGTAGGAAAAAATACTGTGGGTTTTGAGTACCTTTGCTGTGAAAACAAATTTATACTTTTTGACCACCTGAGATCCAAAGGACAGGACAACGAATGGAGAAAAAAAAATGTATGAAACTGGAAAAGTTAAACCGCGCACACAAACACTCGCATACGCCCTTAGTCACTCACACTTATTCGTACTTTGTGTAGACATCTGTGGGGCGGAAAAATTGTTTGGTTTATGAGTCAAATGCGACACACAAACACCCAACTTTATCTTACGCATTTTCGCCGGAACTTGCCAGGACTCCCAGGGATACGACACATAGTTCAACAGCTTATTTTGTGTCACCGTTAGCCGCCTAGTACGACGGCCAGTGCCAGTCAGTGGTCGGTTTCCTTTAACCACTTTACCGAGGTTGATGTTTTTGTATTTTTTTTTTGTAGCGAGCGAAAGCCAGCGAAAATAACTTTCTATAACTTAACTTTGGCTTGTTGTCCGGGCAGCATGACCGGCCAGTGTTTGCCCTTTGGTGCAAGTACTCGGGCTTATTTGTATATATATATATTTGTGTGATTGTGTGTGTGTGTGTGTATGTTGTTTTAAGCATTTAAAATATTTTATAATTAATTACATACACTTACATACATACATCTCCTTCTCCGCTACACCCAAGCGTTGGCCGTTTATCGTTGACGCTGTGTTTACGTATAGAGCGCCCTTAGCTTTTATGGCCACAACCGGCGGAGCTCAGGCGTTATTGAAATAATTTCGTATTTAAAATAGTTAATGAATTTTTATTGATATCCCATAAAGGCAGAGAGAGGGCAAATGCAAAAAAAAAAACAGAAAGAGAAAAAATAATGAAACAGCAAAAAAAAAACTTGGTGTATAACGATTATTATCATAACGGAATTATTTATTTAATTAATTATTCAAAAGTATTATAACGTTGAGGAATTCATACACACACATACACAGCAACAACATTGACACTCGATGATTATCATTTAATATTTTGCAAATTGGTCATGATCTACTGGCTGAGTGTTCGAGAGAGGGACAGGATTTTTATGGCGTTGCTAATAAGTTAAATGAGCGGGAGTATTTTAACTGCTGTGACAATTCGATTAAAGTTATTAAATTATAACTGTAAAATTAACACAATTTTCAAAGTTCAATTTGTTTGTTGGGTTGTCGTAATGAGTTGGGTTGTTATCTTTCATTTTGTTTGTTGGGTTGCCGTATGGGGTAGGGATGATATTTATCGTTTCTTTAATATTCAAATTTTATTGTGATTCATATTTCGTCAGACATTAATATTAGTTAGTTGGTACTTCTATTCATATATGGGCATTTCCAGAGAAAGTGCCACCCTATGTCACATCACGTCACCCTCGTTATTTGGTTATATTTTATGACCATGTGGTTCGATTGTTTTCTATTTTTTTCCTAAATACAGAATGTAAGTAACTGCATATTTATTAAAATAAAATAACACAATCAAACAAACTGGTCCTAAAATATAAGTAATTACCGAGAGTGACGTGATGTGACAAAAGGTTGACCTTTCTGTGGAAATGCCCATATTCTATTTCTTATATTTATGTTCGACATTGAAAATGTTCTCATTATTTCAAGCCTATTCACACTGGGTCATAGGTTACATACTTACTTACTTAGTGAGGTGGCCACTAACAACCCAGAGGCGTCAATGGCCTTCCATAACTTGTTTTTCCCACCGGCTCTATCTACAGCTTTTCTCCTCCAGTTAGTAACACCAGGCTCTTACAGGCAATCTTCCACCTTGTTGATCCAGTGAAGTCCTGGTCGTCCTATTTTTCGATGTCCTTCGAGTACGTATTCAAATACCTTTCGCGCGGGTTCATTCCGATCCATTCTACTGACATCGCTTATCTAGAGTTAACGCACTAGTTTGATACAACCAAATGCGTCGATGTCTGGATACAGATTATACAGCTCGTGGATAAACCGTCGTCGATACTTGCTGATTTCTATTATCGGGTATAGATGAGAGGTCATCAGACGGGCATAAATTGAGTGCAGGTGTACCACAGGGCTCTACTCTTTCTCTTTCTCCTTCTCTTTTTCTTATTTTGATAGACGATTTGAATCCTAGCTACTCTTTTGCGGATGACAGTAATCTCTGTCATTCTTATTCGTTCAACCGCAGGCCAAGTCATCAAGAGATTGAAGTCAAACGCCGGACGATGAATGAAACACTTGGCTGGGATCTGGTGTCCAATGGGGTCGAATGAATAGAGTAGATTTGAATGCGTGTAAGACCCAGTGTTCTTTGTTGTCGCATAAGCGGATTGCTGACCCAGGTGTGTCGTCTTCGTCTCTGGACGGTGTGAATATTGATGAATCAGATGCTCTTGATGTTCTGGGCACGAAAATACAATGTTATGTCCGTTGGGCAAAACATGTATTGAAGTGTCGAAAGATGCATTCAAGTGTCTAGGCTTTTTAAAGCGGTGCAATAAATACTTCACTTCATCTGATTTTCTCCATATCTACACCATCTACATCAGGCCCAAGATGTAATATAACTCCCATATATGGGCAGGTGCTCCTAGGACATCTTTGGAGCTTCTCGACCGTTTCGAGAGGAGAGCAACGGTGTTGATAGGCGCCAGTAGAATATCCAACTCTATTGCATCCCTTGAGCATCGTCGGTTACGTGTCGCTGTTCTATCGATACTTCCACGGTATGTGTTCCTCGGACGTCCATCAAATTATGGCAGACGTGAGGATATTTAGCCGAAGTACGCGGCTTTCCAGAAACTTGTATCCATTTTTTATCGAGTGGCCGGTTGACCGCACTACACACTATAGAGAAAAGTCGTTCAGTTACAGTTCGCATGTTGAATTAACTTCCGACAATTGTGACATTCAAAGATTCAAGGAAAATGTCAACAGACACTACTCCCTCTTTCCACCCTCCACTACCTCAGTTTCCCTTCGCCAACACAATGCACTGCATTTATAGGTGACCGGTCATAACGCCCAACGGACATAAGGCCCAAATTTTTTTTTGGGCCTTATGACTGTACCGAGGGCGGGCATAACACCCAAATTGGTTTTAGGCCTTATGACCGCTCCGAGGGTGGTCATAACGCCCAACAGATGAAAAGACACAAAGCCCCAAGTTCTTGGACTTCTCCTACAGTACTTGTTATATGGGCCTTGTACAAACGGTCATAACGCCCAAATTTTTTTTGGGGCCTTATGACCGCATTTCGGATGGCCGTATGGCCCAAAACCAAATTAGGCGTTATGACCACCCTAAGGGCGGACATAAGACCCAAAAAATATTTTGGGCCAGGATTCTGACAGGTTGTATGAGCGTCTGATATAGTTCGATATTCGTTTCTCGCAAAGCGTCTTATCTCTGAAGTGCTTTCTGATCACGAAGTAACACTTGTTTGCAAGCACAATTCTTCATTTGATTTCTAGGCTGACGTTATTTCTTCTGTTTCAGGTAACTGAATTCGCCACCTACCCTGAAATTATAATGCTTACTGGTGGAGCAATGGTAGTGTGTGCGGCTCTTGTACATGAGGACGTTGGTTCGATCCTTGCTGAGACCATCTAGCAATTCGCCATACTAAAGGTTTTTAAGTGCACCGTTTACCAATACTCACTAAAGGGTTATCCTTTTGATTGATGGTAAAACTCGAAATAAAATTGGAAAAATTTAAAAAAAATTAAAATGCCATTGGCCGGGACATACTTTTAGGAAGTAGTGGGGTTGGACTGCCCTATGAAGGAATCATTTCTGGACCCTCCGAAACGAGTGGCTATTAGAAATTTTCCACCTCCATTGTCAGTCCCATGTCCAATCTCTGACATCTCGAATCAATTTTACAAAGATTTTAACATTTCCCCATATAAATTTGGCACTTTGTGAGCTCAACATCTTTCGACACCTTTGAAAGACGTTCTTTCTATCTCTTTTTGTTTTACCTCATATCAGTGGAAAATTTTGAGTTCACCACTAGAACAAATGTTATTTACTAAAAAAAAGTTACAAAAAAGTAAAAAAAACACCGGCTATATTGGCTGTCGGTGGTGCAATGGTTAGTGTACTGGACTCTTGCACATGAGAACGTGGGTTCTATCTCTTCTCCGACTTTATGACATTGCTTTCGCCGACGGTCATCTCGCGTAGTGATGACGACACTATCGATTACATTGCCATGAAAACGCTTCTCAAATTACCGTTCGGAATCGGTGTAAAACTATAGGTCCCAATCCAGTTAAACCGGTTGTTAAAAGCTCTCTCCAATTCCTTCATGGGATTTACTGGGGAAAACTTTTTTGTCATTCCCTGGATTGATTTGGTGCTAATTTGGTATTTAACTCCATAACGAATGTGTATTTCCATTAGACGAAATATATAACTACTGCCTTTCAACGGTTCATTAACGAAAGTAATGCTGTGCTCGTGGCCGTCGGTGGTGCAATGGTAGTGTGCGCGGCTCTTGTGCATGAGAACGTGGGTTCGATTCCTGCTCTGACCACCTCAAATTTCTTTCGACGGCGATCACCTCGCTTAGTGACGGCGACACTATCGAGTATTTGGCTATGAAAAAGCTTCTCAAAATACCGTTCGGAATCGGTGTAAAATTGTAGGTCGCAATCAGTGATCGTCAAACTAGAACGCGCACAGCTCACTGATTGTGAGAAGCTCTCCCTAATCCCTACATATGATGTAACGGGAAACCATTTATTTATTTTTTTTAATGCTGTGCTCAAGCTTTTATTAGGGTTTCTTGGCATATGATAAAGTGAAGATTACGTATACGCCAAAGTGGTCAAAGTACTAATTAAAATCAATCATACGTTCTGGTTGATGCTAAAAATAGCAGAACGGTGCTGTGGGCTTGGTGCAATTGCTAAGGACGACGATGATTTCATGCAGCCCTGATTCACAATTTTTTCGACAGCAGCAATATTTTCATGCGAACTACCGGCGCGAAAGGCGCACGGGTGTTGTGACGTTTTGCACACATCCAGTTTTGTAGCATTTCTGCACCAAATGGCTGATTGTTTAGCCAGATGGCCGGGTATGTTGACCGAAAAAATCACGCTATGAGCGAAATGCGTTTCTTGCACACCCACAATTTTTATAACACGTTTGGATCACGTTAACGTGATTTTCAACCTAGTATCGCATCATGCCTATGTTTGCCAAAGCCCGTAGTACCAATTGTCTGAAAGAGAATAAAAGAAAATATTAACATACGACAAATAACACTGTGCGACACCAAAAAAAAAATGATGGGGTTCTGTCAACGGATTCTGGTAGAATGGTCTAAAAAAATTATGGGGGGCGTGGTCAAAATGTTCTACAAAAATTATCGCCACAAAATTTCACTATATGCGTCCGAACACTCCAACACACAAATCTTAGCCCAAGCTTTGCAAAAAAAGTAAAAATTATGGTTATACGTGACAGTTAGAGGGTTAATTTGCTCCACAAAAATGTGTATCTGAATCTTTTCCATAAAACGTCTGAACATATTTTGTACCTCAGAAGTAAGGAACACACAATTTTGCATGCCGATATGTTGCAGGCAAGTTTCGAGGGGCAGAAAATTTGATCCGCCCTAAAAAAAAGCAAAACACCAATACACGTGTATTTTTTTAGACCATTCTACCAGAATTCGTTGACAGAACCCCATCATTTCGAAAAAAATCTAATTTTCTCTCACAGTGTAATTGCTGCCAAAGATCAACATTACAATTGAATCACCCTATAAATGTAAATATCTCTCTTTAATACATACATCATACTTAACTCTGAGAAATATCTGATATTTTAAATTACATTCGATTCAAATAATTGTACACATAATGTAACCCAACAGTGAATGTGCACTATTATTTCATAACAAGGATACCCGAAAGAAGATATCACTCCTTGTCGTACTAACTTAGTATTATTAAAGGAAAACAGAAGAAACTGTGCAGCAGAGGAACTAAAATAACACAAATATGGATAAATGCTGTATATCCTTTAATAAAATCCATATTTATATATATGTATATGTATTAGGGCGGGTCAAATTTTATGGAACGATTTTTTTTGATGAAGTGTATAGCAAAAACGTAATCTATAGGTGATTCTGAGAAATTTTGCTCATAGCTCCATAGCTGTAAGTCGGATTTGGAGCCCCCCAAATTTTCAAAATAGATATTAGTGTTAATAGTGTTTTTGTTGAAACCTTGAAAATGTTGATTTTTTCAGATCGATTTTCCTACAAAAATTAGTTTGAAAACAAAAATATTGATCGTAATAAAAGTTGTTGAAAATTATCTGAACTTTCATAATCTAAAATCTCGAAAAAAATCGAAGAAAATTCAGAATTTATTAGTTAAAAGTTCATTTTAGGGTATTTTTCGACAAAAAATTCCTAATATCTCTACTAAAAATAAATAAAAATATTGGTATCAATACAGATTCTGAAAGGTGATAAAAATGCCTTTCAAACAAGCCCTCATTGAGAAATCTACTATAATTCTATCCGATTTTATGACGAATTTAATTAAATTATTCTATGTATTTATGGAAAAATATATATTTTGAAATTTTGGGGGGCTCCAAATCCGACTTAGAGCTATGGTCTCTTGAGCAAAATTTCTCAAAATCATCTATAGATTACGTTTTTGCTATACGCTTCATCAAAAAAAAAAAAAAAATTAACCCGCCCTAATATGTATATAGTTATATACATGCAGTCTAATACCATATCCTTTCTAAGTATTCGCCTATATATCACGACACGTTTGCCAGTAAATACAAAGTCACCATGTGACTTGAAGCTTCAGAATACATAGACACAGTGCAGCTGGCAGAAAATACAAAAATCTTTGATAAAAAGTAGGAAAATGCTGAAAACTAAACACACACACACATGCCAAGTAAAGGACAAACATACAAACACACATTGTCTGCATATCCTTTTTAACTACTGAATGCATTTATGCTCGTATGTGTGTGAAATACAAACATAAAGGATAAAAGCCAAAAACTATAACAAATGCCTTTAAACTTTCGACTCAGTAGTTGTCGTAAAGCTTTCTAATATGCGAATGCCTGAACATATAAATATTTGCGGGGTAGATGGGGGCGAAGAGGGAGCAGATATGGTGTCACACGGCGCAATCGGAGATGACATTTAGCAAAATGCAGGAAAAGTTAGCTGACACACAGGTCTGGGCTGCTGTGTAATGGATTTTGCAAGACATAGAAGCCTTGTACTTCTTCGATCAAAGTGAAAGAGAGCGGCACAGAAAGATGTTGGCATGACATATCAAGTGGAATACATGGTCTTACTTATACATGACACAAGTAAATATGAATGCAGAGATTTGAAGATGTGGGACGTTTTGTTTGATTATGTTTGCATACAGGTGGGAATTAAATGAAAGACGTAAAATATTAAATATTTGAAATAGTTATTTGAGGATGGCGCCCAGGGAACAAATGTAGGAAATGAAACCTGTTAGCGTGCACTCAAAAAAATAAAAATTTTAAAAACAGTAAACAATGTTTGTTATTAAAAACAAACCAAGTCTGCTATTAATACTCGTAGCAAGAACTTAATACTCGTAGCAATTCGTCTGCTGTTAACGCAAATGTATAAACATTATAACAAATTATTCGCAGTGTTAATCAAATACTAGATGAAATGTTATACAGCACCCCAACTACAAAACGGTCGTAACTCAAAATTTGCCAATTTTCAGTAGATGCAAAAAAAAAAAAGTGTTCGTTAATTAAAAATCTGTATGAAAAACACAATTGTAGCCCCCAATGGAAAAAGGTCTTAATTCTCTTTTCTTCAAAAACAATATTTGCCTTCTTTTAATGTTTCTATGACATCTGATTTAAAGAAAAATTACAAAAAAAAAATTCTAAAATTTAATTTTAATAATTTAAATATCAGATGTTGACTTTTTCTTATCTGAAACAAAATCAGAAACTATGGAAACATTAAAAGAAGGAAAATATTGCTTTTGAAAAAAAGTGAGTTAACACCTTCCGCCAGGGTTGTCAATTATATTCATATTCATATGAATTTTCTGACGAAAGTGAAGACAAAAGGTGGTCAGTGGTGCAATAGTTGGTGTGCGCGGCTCTTGCACATGATATATAACTCATACGCTACCAAGTTTAGAGAAAATTTTAAATACTCATACGCTACGAGGTTTCGAATTAAATTTAAACTACTTATGTACCAGCAATGTTCAGAAAGGATGTTTCGGTAAGAATGCACTTTTTCATTTTAAAATAAAAAAAAACACGTAATTTTTGAGATAGTTGCGATTTTTTTGTTGAATTGTAAAGAAGAAATTTCCCAATTAAATATGGAATAAAATATTCATCAAATGTCCTCCACGGCTCTGATCACAGACCATTACTCTTTTCATGAAATTTTCCACGACTTTTTCACAGAGATGTGGCTATATCTCTCCGATGACGTGTTGGATTTCGGATTTGAGTTCAGGAATTGTTTCTGGTTTATTCGTATAAACCCGAGATTTCACAAAACCCCAAAGAAAGTAATTGCACGGCGTTATAGTGAATGATATTGCTGGCCAATTGACATCAGAATTTCCTTACATAATTTGTTCTCGAAAACGTTGCTGCAATAAATCGATTGTTTCATGCGCGGTGTGGCAGGTGGCGCAATCTTACTGAAACCGCAAGTATTCTATATTCACGCGGTCCCGCTGAGGCCACAAGAACTCCGTTATTATGTTCCTGTACAGAATGCAGTTCACAGTCACTGCAATTTCGGCCTCATCTCCAATAGACTATGGCCCAAACACACCGCCTAACCAAAATCCGCACCAGACAGTTGCTTGTTGTGGGTGTCTTGGTTTCTCATGGATTGCATAATAAGTTTTTAAGCCCTAAACTCGACAATTTTGTGTATTCACAGAGTCATTCAGATGGAAATGCGCTTCATTGGAGAAGATGACTGTTTTTTGAAAAATTGGCATTGAATTTACTTTGCTCCATTACCCATTGAACGAATTGCCAGCGCTTTACATGGTTTTCTGGTTTGAGCTTCTGAGTAAGCTAAATTTTGTACGCATGAAGGTTGAGGTCTGTTTTCAAAATTCGCTACGTAGTGCTTCGTGAAACTTGAAGTAGTTGAGAACGATGCGGAATTGATGTTTTTGGGTTTTCGGCGACACTCTCGTTTACAGCAGCAATGTTTTCAAGAGCCCGAACGGTACGTTGACGCACAGGAGTTTTACTGTCCATGACCGAAACAGTTTCTTAAAATGTTTTGACCACTCGTCGAAGGGTTGACCCATTAGGTGTACCTTCTCGACAAATTTTTGTAATAAAAAATGAAATAAATGGTTTCCCATTACATTCCATGAAGGAATTGGGGAGAGCTTCTCACAACCAGTGAGCTGTGCGCTTTCTAGTTTTAAACTCACTGATTGGGACCTACAGTTTAACACCGATTCCGAAAGGTATTTTGAGAAGCTTTTTTCATGGCTAAGTACTCGATAGTGTCGCCGTCACTATGCGAGGTGACCGCCGCCGAAAGAAATTTAAGGTGGTCAGAGCCGGGATCGAACCCAGGATCTCATAGACAAGAGCCGCGCACACTAACCATTGCACCACCGACGGCCACACAATTATAACACGTTGTTCTTTCATAAAGGGCTCCATTTTTAATAATTGGAATAAACATATGTGTCAGCTGTCAAATTTCAGAGGCACCCTTTATATGCCCATGTTATATTGGTTGCGTATGTGTAATGTACATTTTATTCCGGATTTCACAGCGTATGAGTAGGTTTATTTTCAGTTTTAACATCCTGACGTATGAGTTATGTTTATTTTAGGAACTCATTATCTTTGGTTTGGAAGTTAAGAATTCAAAGCCTATATCTTAACACTCCTAAGCTTATATAGTTTCATATTAAACTTGTTTGAAAAGGTTGCACGACAGCACGCTGTCTAGCACACTTAGGCTAAAGAAGCCCGTTGTGATACCTGCGGTTTCCTCTATAACAACTATTGACTAGTCGTCTAGCCAATTTGCCCTTTCAATGAATTTGTCTATAAGACCTACAAGAACATCCTGTAGGGCTACGGTGCTAACTAAATGTGTTCCGAATATCCTACTTCTCAGTCCTGCCAGAGTAGGGCAATCCAGGAGAAGGTGTTTCGTCGTTTTGCTCGTCCTCTTCTATGCAACACCTACAGAGAGTGCAGTTTCTATGTCCCATTCTTAGGACGTGTTTTCCTACAGGAAAATGCCATTGTGGTTAACCTGCCTCACGGCAAGCTAAGTAGTTGCCTAGTCCTCTTAATGTCCATCTGTGGCCAGAGGACCCTGGCTTGTCTACAAGTTGAAGTAAGTCTCCACTTGTCCTTGAACATATTATCGACCCACTGCCTGATCTGCAAACGGCAGGTAGAGATAGACATAGTAACACCTTCTTTTGCCGGAAGAACCTGTGCCGTAGTACCCTGTCTAGATAACGCATCCGCTTCGCAATTGTCCGGAATGTCGTTGTGTTCCGATACCCAGATGAGCCTGATGCCAAAATACTCTGTCGTCACCCTAAGTGATGAGTGACATTCTTTCACCGTCAGGGACGTAGCAAACATTGCTTCCAGGGATTTTATCTGTCTGTGTAGGTACATATTCTCCGAAGGAATGTGACACTACTAAGCTTAATATATTACGAATTGGTAATTGAGAAGTGGCCTGTAAAACACACGGGAAACTCAATGAAACTATAAGTTAGATTTTCCCATTCGGTAACGTATAAGTAATTTTAATTAATTATTAACTGGTAGCGAATGATTAATTCTAATGATTTGGCGAAAAAGATTGTGTGTTGTAGATACGTGATCACATTAAACGGATGAAGTAAAAAGCTTTGAATTTGTGTTATGACTAACTGTCACACTTTTCTTGGATTTGTCCCGCTTTTTAGCGGAATTTTCCCTAGATTCAGTGTGTTATTCCAAGTTGAATCTAAAATAACAACACGATTATACACAAATTCAAACGTTTTATTTTATTTATTTTGTCACATGTTAAATAAATATATGGATTTTTATTTATTTTTTTATTTATAATCAAACAATGCGAAGTCCTCTCTATTGATAGGGTTGCCACATCTCTGATAGGGTTGCCACATCTGTCATCTATGAAGGTTGAAGTTTACCCATTGCGTCCCACTTTTTGCTCAAAATCAATTGGTGAGGTTAGTTGTGACCTATTTTGTTAGTTAGTTTTGGTAGTTAATGTATGACAATCTTATAAGGTCTCTTTGACAAATATCTTTGTTGTCGTATTGCCACAGACGTTGGAGCTCAGATTTCACTGTGACACAAATGAAAGGAATTTGTTTCGGGCCTCAACCAAACCAAAAAATTGTGAAAGTAAAGACTTGGTATCACATAACCCCGCTCGGTTTTGCCCCTGTACGTAACAATTTTTTTTACAGGTCGAAGAAAATTTTGGAGGTTGTTCTTCAATAAATCCTAAACAGCTTGAAATATTGCATTACAACCTTTGACAATATTGTAGCTATCATCCTATTTCACAATTCTCTCTAATATATTTCTAAGGGAACGTCATGAAAAATTTCACATATTTTATATGTTTTGACATTTCTTGCCTAACGGCAAATAAATTGCGGTAGCTGTCTTCAAAAGTATTGTAGATTATAAATTTCTTGAAGCTCCATAATTGGTGTAGAAATGTGTTATTAGTAACAAATCTAAATAAATTTAACAAATCACTGACGAAACCGGCGACAAGTAGTAAATATTTCTATGATTTTTTAGTAAATTTATACCTGATCAATATGAAAAAATTAATAAAAAAAAATAATGAACAAATAAAAATAATAGAAACAAAATCTGAAATATCCAGGTCTTGAACTTGAATTGAAAATCTTGTAGAAAGATTAAGGAGAACGAATATAGGAACGCAGTAACATATTAAATCACTAATACTGAACTCTTTTTTAAATTCGAAACTTTCCCCATTATTGTAAATCAATAACATATTAAATTGCTAAATCGGAAATCTTTCTTAAATTTATAAACTTTCCCTACATTTTCAATATTTTCTTCCAATATTTAATAAACCGTAAATAACAATCACTGTGTCATCCTAAAAGTATGCACTTATTATCGTTTAAATTATTAACATACTTTAATAATGGTTGCTATTTACCTTATACGTAGGGAAAAAGGGCACACAGTATCACTGCGAAAGTTTAGTGTTTCCTTGTGTGAAACTCTCAGCATATTCAAACCAAATAAATTGCTTTATAATGCCAGCACATGAACTAAACCAGCTAAACCCTATAACGACTGTTCCTGTACATAGTTTCCTCCAACAAAAAGAGACAAAATTGAATTTTTTCTTCTAAAAAAAAACTAACACACTTGCCTGATGTTGAGCCAACAACAAGGATGTGGTATATAAGATAAAATGTGCTGGTATAGAATCGCTTTCATATACATACATATACATAAGTGTGTTTGTATGCGACCTAAGCAAAAATATGTGATTTATGAAGTTTTGAAATACTCTGTGAAATTTTGCACCCCGGTTTAGCTCCTCCAAAATACACTGTAACATTCAGTTAATAGGGGGCATCTTAGATTACACTCTCCACTGCATTCATCTGCACACGTAGACACGGATTCAGATAAATGATGTTAGGGCAGTGAGAGAACAGTGAGTGCATTGTTTCCGTGAAAAATGTGCAGGAGTTTAGGCAAAAGGAGGGTGGTGTGGGCAGATTTGGAAATATGAAAGCTGTAGAGGTTGGAAAAGGAGTATTAATAAAATGGGAAACGAAACCATTGATAACTAAATAGAACTAAATTCATTCATATATTGTCCAGAATGTAAGTAGCACATAGTTTTATATATTTGAGCGCAATAGTTGACGTAACAAATGAATACAAGTAGACACATTAATTTTGACAGTTTTTCTATTAAAATTATCTTTAAAACAAAAAAATACACAACATAGACTTTCCTCGTTTAGGCTGTGGACACAGAAAAAAATAATTTTTCGTTTCAGTTAAAAAGTTTTAAATTCGAAACACAATTTTAATTGAAAATCCTGTTACAAAAGAGTTTAAATATCAGCTACAATACTTGTAGGTTATGCATAATACATATACTAGTTTTAAATCGATGTAAAATTTCACACATCTACGAAAATATATCCTCGAAACAGTTATGATTTATCCGACCTTTCGTATTATATTCTGAATTAAAATGTTCGAGTCGTTTTTTAAATAATGTTATTCTTCGAATTATACCACCTTAAATTTCCTTCGACGACGGCCACCACGCTTAGAAATGACGACACAGTCGAGTATTTACCTATGAAAAGCTTCTCTAAATACCGTTCGGAACCGGTGTAAAATTGTAGGTCCCAATCAGTTAGTGAAAAATTACAAAGCGCACTGCTCACTGATTGTGAGAAGCTCTCCCTAATCCCTTCATGGGATGTAATGGGAAACGGTTTTATTTAATTCCATCGACGTCTTGGTCGTCCTATTTTTCGGGGTCCTTAGAGCTCGTCTCCGAATACCTTTCGCACTGGTTCATTCTGATCCGTTCTAGCAACATGACATAGCCAGGGGAAACGCTCTCTTTTGATACGTAGAACTTCGTCCATGTCGGGATACCGACTATACCTCTAGTCATCGATACTCTCCGGTCTCTATTATAGGACCATATATTTTTCGGGGGACTTTTCTCTCGAAGACTTCCCAGTGATGGTTTTCTTCTGCGTCATAAAGTAAGACAGATTTTACGAGAGTCTGATATTCTTGGATCTTCGTTTCTCGAGCGAGTGTCATATCTGCGAAGTACTTGCTTAGCCCGAAATTACACCTGTTTGGAAGCACAACTCTCCGTGTGGTTTCTAGATGTACATTATTGCGTCTGTTTACGGAAGACTGTTCACCCTTTCATCCAAACCGGTGGATGTTTTGTTTGTCGAAACCATTAATTGGGTCTTTTCCTCGTTTAGTGGCAAATACACTTTTGCTGATTACTGCTCAATTCTCGAAAATATTGCACTAACTTCTCGCAGATTTCGCCCACTGATGTCTAAATCATCAGAGTACGAGAGTAGCATGTGACTTTTGCTACTGGTAGTTTCTTTCGTGATGATTGTAGCTTTTCTGATGATGATCTCAAGTAATATGTTGAAGAGATCGCATGATATGGGTCAGTCATGACATAATGCTGACATGATAAAAGGACGATCTTACATAGATTGGCAGCCCGTTCAAAATTAATGCCACTTAAGGCAAAATTATTTCACAAACATGTCTTATGCAAGGTGTCAGCACCTAGTGACATTGTCCTAAGAAAATTCTACTGACAATGTATTCAAGACAGATTTTCCAACCGCGTATTTATTTTGATGTTTTTTATCTATTTTTTAATTTGTCATATTTGTGGGTTTTTTTCTTTTGTTTTTTTCGTATGAGTAATATAAATACGAAAAGTAAGTAGTGACGTATGAGTGATATAACAAATTTTCTAAATACAAATTGTTCATTCACCATCTAAAAAATCCATTGCATTTGTAATAATGTGGCGGTAAATTGTTTTCGTGAGTTTTGCAAAACTTCTTTGGAAACTAGATCTCTATTAATAGACATTAAAAATGGTCTTGAGCTGGAATATTAAAATACACAAGAACAAATAAAACGGCCGACTAAACAAAAATCACACCTGCTAAAAAAAAATTACAGCAGACAGTTGTCCGAGGCCTTCGGCCACGGACTGTCCCTGCAGGCTGTGTCAGAGACACGGCCATTAAGTTTAACGTAGAATACGCCATCCGATAAGACAGAAAACATATATAACAATAAATTCATTTGCTTATATTATTTATCATTTATTGTTATATATGTTTTCTGTCTTATCGGATGGCGTATTCTACGTTAAACAGGGACAGTCCGTGGCCGAAGGCCTCGGACAACTGTCTGCTGTAATTTAAAAAAAAAATATTGTGTTAAATTTTTTTAAACTTAATTTAATTTATGTATTTTAATTAATATTTTTATTGAAATAAATTCTGCGAATGTTGAGAGGGCCGCCCTAATATTAAAAAAGGTTTACCTTATCGAGTCTTCGCATTAGCATTCGAGCGTTGTGTGAAAGCTTTACGCTTTACAATTCAAAATTAATGTTACAACAGCTTTATTGAAGCTTTCGCAAAAAAGCTTTATTACGTTAGCTTACTGTTTGTTTCACTTTTTACTAGATACATGTTGCCAAGCAACATTAGCTTGCTGTTCGTTTCACTTTTTACTAGATACATGTTCCTAAGCAATGTTGATCAACCAACAACACTCAACCAAACACCACACATATGTTTGAGTGTATGTGTTTAAACAATTTTCATTTGAGAAATTAAAATACTAGAAATATATCAACCAATATGAGATGTATATCAAACGAAAGATAACATCTTCATTTACCTACAAAAAAATTTTTAAAAAAATTCATCTAGCCGTTTCCTCAAATTCAATGAAATAAAGATTACAACAATAAAAACCTGACATGACTCCTCATACCGTAAGGTAAGACGTATTCTACGTCAAAATTCCTAATACATTTTATTAGAAGGTTTTGCATTTTACTGTGGCTTAACAATTCTGAAAGTTTCCTTCGATAAGTGAATTAGTTTTAGTTTCGAATAACTATGATTTATTATACAATTGACATTTTAAAGAAATATTATGAACACTTTGAAATACGCAGCGTATGATTAATATTATTAAACAGCGTATGATTAATAGAAATAAATTATTGTTAGAGATATCGTAATTTTTTAGAACTATTTAAGGACTATAAAGAACTATATTAAAAAAAAATTAAGGTTTGACTTTGATCTCAAGGAGTAGTGAAGGATAATATCCTTCGAAAATTTTTAAATAGTGTAATATCCTTTCACCTGAATAATGCATCTTTCTAATGTCTGTTATTTTGTTTCTGCCCTCCTAATATCATTGCGAGAATATCTCGTATCTCAGTTCCATGTGTAATTGTTGTTTTTATTTATACATGTGTGGGAGTGTGTGTGTGTGCCTGAGCTACGTACACATATGTACATATATGGGTGCATGTGGTTAAAGCAGTTATATTTAGCCATTGCTGTGGTAACCGCCAAAGCAAACATTTGCACCTTCATAAAGGAGTCGAGTCGAGCAGTGAAGGCACCAAAACTAACCAAACACCATCACATTTAATACACCTTTCGGCGATTGCCACATGAATCTGGCAATATGTGCAAACCAATGCATAATGTTGTGCTTTTTACCGTTATGCCAAGCGCAGTAGTTCCCTGTGCCATTTCACGTTGAGCCCGGTGCTGATGAGGCACAACGATGCTCACCGTATTTGGAAATGTGTAGATGTTAACTGGCACTTAAAAGGCAAACAACGTCATATGAATGTATTAGTATACCCATGCATACTATGATGTATGCATTCAAGTAAGCATATATGTATGCAATTGGCCTAAAATGGTGTTGAAATATATACCTAAGTCACAGGAGATCTCACATACATATGTAGACAACACTCACTCACACTTGTAGTCGTAGTTACGCTGTGGCTAGAAATCATGTGAAGGATTTTAAGTTGCTGCTGGAAAGTAAACATATGCTTAGAGTTGTGTGGGGCTGCACGGGTATAAAATTTATAGCACCATGGAAAATCAGTGATTTACATTTGGATCCAAAGTATTTATAAAGTGCTATAAGTTTCATCTATCATAGCTGTGCTAAGAATTTTGCGGGGATACTTTCCAGTCATTGCTGTAGTTACAACAAATTGTTCACTGGGCTGTAGCATTTTATTTGAAACAAATGGATTTCCATAGTTATTTAGAGTTAGGGCGTATGAGAAATTGGTGCTGCTAGTGAAAGGTATATGTCGTATGATTAATATTATTTATTTAAAATGCATTTCAAACCAGCATATGTTGTGAATGCTTTTCAAACTATTATTTATTTTGAATGACTTTCAAACATATATTCATTTGGAAATAATTTTTAAACGTTTAATTCAAATAATTGTGGATATTGTAGCTTTGCTTCTTATTAGAAGAACAAATATTCATAGATTGTTCTCCTATATTGTTTGTTTCAAACCGTTATTTCTCAGAGTTGAGATAAATGCACTGATACAGTTTTTCTTTTAAAATGGTCACAGAAATACGAATTATATAAATACAATTTCAAATATATTCAACATATTTTGAAATAGAATTGAATGATTTGTTTAAAAGTATATACAATTTTAAAAGAATTTATTTAAAAGAGTGAATATTTTACATTACATTGTTATATCATGGGTTCGGAACGGTAGCTTGAGAAGCTTTTTCAAGGCTAAGTACTCGTACCCATAACTAAGCGCGGCGACCGTCGCACAGTGTACGATTTTGATATGATGCCAACACTAAATCCTATTTTTTTTTTGTTCTATTTCGTTTTTTCAAATATGGAGTATGGTAGTAGGCTACCTAATCATTATAAAAATAATGATTTCAAAATGAAAAAATTGTGTATGCAGATTATAACAGTACTGTCAATATCAAATATAAATACATAGTTGAAAACACCTGAGTATGAGTTGGGAAATATTCATTAAAGTTTAAATTCTGATTGTGCAGATATTATACAATATTTCTTGGTGCGGTTTTTTTTATTTAAAAGAAAAACTATTCATAATTACATATTTAAATATAAATCAACGAAAAACCGTATGTTGTTTATATATTTCTCATAAATGTTAATCAGGTTTTAATAATTTAATATGAAAAAATCCATAATACTTTCTAGTCTGTATCTCCTAAACACGGGAGAGTACGGGGGCGAAAGTTTCGTCAAAATAATCTGGAAAGTGTTCACAATAGCTGTAACTAAAAGAATTTTGCAGCCGTTTGCTTCCCCAGAAATTCTTGAAGCTTTTGGAAAATTGCCACTACGATTACTCAGCGTCATTTGTTCGATTTGTGGGTTGTAACACCGAATACAGGCCGATGCACTAGGCTTGTTCATGAAGTATCAGACAATCTTTGTAGCGGTTCTAGATGCGCCATAGATTATGACAAATTAAAATTATTTTGCAAGCGTTTGTGAGAACATTTTGCTAGCAGGTGGGCTAAGGCCTATCGAGCAAAGTCAAGATTTTATTCGGACCACAGTGAATGGCTAGCATCGAAAATAAATACATCGTCATTTGTTAATGTTTCAAGCCCAAATGATACTGCTGGGAGACCTGTAAAAAGCTTTACTGACTGGCCAAAACAAAAGAAAGCGATGAAATTATGTGAGAGTGTATGCGAAGATCAGCTGTTTATGGCAGCTGAAACAAAACTTCGTTCAACAGGCAAACGTAACTCAGCAGAATTACTAAAAGAATTATTTAAATCGTCTCCAGAGAGAGGTACATGTGTCAAATGGGATCTAGAATCTTTTCTACTGAAGCGGTCGCAATGATTACACTGGTTTACAGCCAAAAAATACCAAGAACGCCACATGCCTAGATAAGTTAATTGGGACCTCCTGAACACGAAAAACGCTGTAATTTTTTTTTCCTAAGCACCGATTTTTCGGTGTATCATCCCACTCAACCCCTTGTGGAGCCCAACCGAAAAGACCGATCGAGATATATGGGATATCGTTAAAAAGGTAATTGAATGCCCTTTCCGCCGATATGCTGTACATTTCTCTCTTATAAGAAATGACCGAGTAGTGGCCCCTCAAAGTTCAAAATTTGTTGTTTTTTAACGTTTTTTTTCAAAAATTTTCATTTTTATTTCGTTTTTCTTCTACTTTATAGTGAAGATCTGGAATGTTTTATTTTTTAACCATATAGTTTATTTAACTACCAACATTTTAAGCGTAATTTGAAATAAAGGCTTTTTTTTAAGCATTTTGTGGAACGACAATATTTTCATTTTCATTGCCCACACACCATATTCGGTGTCCATCAGTTTTAATACGAACATTTTCATCTTAGCTATGTTAACTAACAGTAGGCAGACATAGGGGTGGCAACCCACTTCATTTTGACGTTTATTTATTTATTTTTCATCAGATTTTCTTCAAATTACGCTCAAAATGTTGGTAGTTAGGTCTTTTCGGTTGGGCTCCACAAGGGGTTGAGTGGGATGATACACCGAAAAACACAAAAGTACCGTTATCTAAAAATCGGTACTTAGGAAAAAAAAATTACAGCGTTTTTCGTGTTCAGGAGGTCCCAATTAACTTATCTAGGCATGTGGCGTTCTTGGTATTTTTCCAAAGTTAAAATTTGTAAAGCAGTGTAATAGACACTGATTTATCTGTGCATCAATATAATTTGCTTTAACTTGCACTAACTATAAAAAACCTTTCCCCAAAATGCATTGCTTTATCTTGAATAGTTTTAAAGTTATGGAATTTAGTGTTGCTACCATATTAAAATCGTACACTGTGCGTCGTTGAAAGAAATGTAAGAGCAGGGATCGAACCCACTTACTCATGTACAAGAGCCGCACACACTAACCATTGCACCACCGACAATCAAAAGCATCATTCCAAATAATGAAGATGAAGGTCCGGGGCTTGAACTGAAATAGATGTGCCGTTTGTGAGAAATAATGACAATTTATTTTGAACAACTACTTTAAAAAAAAATTTAAAGGTTTTTTAAGGACGATAGAAAGTTGTTTTAAAAAATATTACAAAAGGTTTAAATTTTCACCAAAAATTTTTTTATTTCAAAGACCAATACGTGGCATTAATTCCTGCAAATGATTTCTGGTATATGACCACCGCGGCTGTTCATTACGAAGCGCATCCTAGACGTCAACATTTTGGGTCACTTTTTCGAGCATTGCTGGCATTTCCCTTGTCGCACGTTATCACTGACTACTCTGATAATTTGTTTAAATGCTGATAGCAATTATTTCATATATCTAACGAAAATTGGGGCTATTCCGGATTTAATTTAAAGAAAATTCTTTAATAATAATTTCGACATATAAGTGTTATTAATTCATAAATTAATATTACTCATACGTGAAATATCAAATGTATACAAGGAACGTATAAGTGATATTAATGCATAATATTAATAAAAGAATTAAATTTTAATCCAAAATGATGTGTTTATTCAAAAGATCAATACGTGGCCCAACCACCTGCAAATGATTTCGTGTATATGGCCACCGCGGCTGTTCATGACGAAGCGCATCCTGGAAGCCCAACTTTGGGTCAATCTTTCGAGCATTGCTGGCCGTATGTTACGGAGAGCACGAACAATTGTGGCCTCCAAGGGGTCAATTGTTGCTGGTTTATCAGCATAAACCAGAGCCTTCACGTAGCCCCGCAGGAAGTGAATTGACAGGTCCAATCAATACCGTACGACTGATTTTCCGTCGGGGAAGTCCGTCGGGGTCGAGAAACACAGCAATCAGTTTCCAACTGCTCTAGAGCCTCAACGGCGAAAGAATGACGCATATGATGGTTTCGTGACTTTAATTCCTGCACCAGCTGGATCTTATACCGATGTACGCCAAGATGTTTGCACAACATTTTCCTCGTAGTGGACGTGCAGAGCCCCAATTCCAGCTATCGACGACGACTGAATAAATTTGGATCTCTTGCCACACTTTAGTTTACAGCGGCGGTATTGTCATTAGGACGCACATTCCTTCAACGTGTTGGTGTTATTGCATTATTTGGAGCAAAATGTGATATGAAATCTATCCACCGTTCGACGTATGGCTTGCTCAGATTGACGATTATGTGCGCCATAAAAATCACGAAGTCCTCTATAAGTTGCGTGTATCGATGATTGACTTTGATTTTTTGGCATGTGTAAACGTTCCAGAGGCAAGTCTACTGACTTGATTGGCACCCATAAAATGTCTATATCACGTCAAATTTAGATTTTTTACCAATTCTCAGATTTTCCTGCATTTTTGTTGAGAAAGGAAATTCTTGACTAAATGAGATACCTTCATTAAAATATTCATGAACCACGAGAATCGTCAAAGAAGTGTAAAGTTTCATTAGTGTATCCTAAAGTCACGTGACCTATGATCAAAATGAGACATGGATCATAAAAGTCGTTGGACGCGTTCCGGTCTTATTCAGATTTTAGTGAAGATATATAAGATGAATAATACAATTCTTGACTAAATAAGACACCTTCATTAATTGGTAATAAGAGCGATTTTCCAGAGTATACTGATCATAATTGTCAAAAAGTAAGACAGACCAGTGTGACAGTTTGTTGGACAGCTAACCCATTCGTAAATTCTGTCGAAATAAATACCAACATTAAAATGTTCGAGCGTTTGGTCTTTTTTCAAATATTTTTATTTTCCAATATTTCGCTACCCTTTGGGTGGCATCGTCAGGAAGATAAACACAATTATTAATTAAAAATTAAATGGGCAGCGAAATATTGGAGAATAAAATTATCTAAAAAAAGGCTAAACGCGCGAACATTTTAATTTGGAATATAATACCAAAGTTGGGAAAATTATTACTTTTTTAAATAAACACTTTTTGTATCTCTATTAATAGAGAATGGTCTTGAACTTCAATAACTATAATAAAGTCGTAGTAAAATAATTTATATTAATCATACGCCTGTCACATAATATAATATAATTGAATGCATTCACTTTGCGGCGTATGAGTAATACAAATTGGCATTAATAATAATTATACGCTTCCATGTTTACCCAACTAATCGTTTTAATTTCTAGCAATGATATAATTGAAAATTCACTTAAATTCTAACACATAAATGCAATTTATTAAAACTAATATTTAGTTTTCTAACAAATTGCATTCTCAATTAGGCAAATCAAAAACTTTATGTAAATATTTTGGCCACACACACACATACACATACACATAACTCTTTGTTCTTTTAACCAAATTCTGACAACAACTTTTTAATTACTTTCATTTTTGAGACAAAATTACTCAAACGAACTCGTTACATTTGCACTCACATGCATACAGAGAAGATACAAGTTGAAGATGCAATTGGTCTATGAATGAAAGTAATGGGTAATAAAATATTTGCGGGGGGTAGAAAATAGGAAAATCTCATCTTAGCCATATGAATGGACAAATAGACAATGTTGCATTAAAATAAGCTTCTTTGCAAAAGTTGCAAATATAAACAAATAAAATAATTTTGTTTTTTCTATATAAAATAGAGCGACTCACCAAAAACGAGGCATTGTCGAATTCTCAAAAAAAAAATCCAAAAAAATTTTCTTGAGTTACGACATCTGATAATCTATCACAAGGATAATGATGAAAAAAACCGAAACATTTCTTAATTTACGACAATTGATTATCTATCACAAGGATAATGATGTCCTTGCAAAAAATCTGTACACAACAAATTTTCATAATATTATTATGTACCATTATGTATTATTACAAAGTGTTAGATATTATTATTATATAGTATTAGAACATTGTATTACTTCAAAATCCTTCGCAAACAATTATATTTTATATTTCTATCCTTACGCTGCTAAAAAATTTTGTACTGTAATTTAATGAATCGCCCTTATGTATATTAGTATCCATGTCTATAATGAATTTATGAAAGGTATTTTACATACATAATTGTCTTCTACCATACACATACACTTGCACTCACACATGACCATATCTTCTTTGTGTTGACTTTTGTAAACATGAGAAAATATTATGGAAATTATGAGAATTTTAAATGGAAGTGTATAAATATTTATAAGTTTACATTTTACACAATTAAACTTTAATTTTTTAAGCAGAGATTTTGTCCGCAATTGCAACAAAACCTGACAGAAAATTAAAAGAAATGCAAAAAAGCTGTTAACTTTATGTGTTTTATTAGTAAAGGATGTAAAAAAGGACTTCATGTAACATTTCTCTTTACGCTTTGTTTGATGTAGCTCTTCCTTTCATCCTTTCCGGTGTGTTAGCGTACAACTGAAGCTTATTAACTTTACCAGTTTACACATTATTAAACCTCTGGCAAACACACTTGCTCATATTCTCCTGTACACATAAAGTAATTTTTAAATTAAGCTTCCTCGTTAGTTTCATGTGGCATCACCACCATATTTAGTTGACTCATGCAATTTAGGCAGCCCCATATCCCTCTCCTCTCTACAACAGTTTGCTGTGTTTACTAAATTCTTCACCAAAATAAACACAATTTGTGTTGGTGCTTAGAACGGATTTTCACTTTTGATGAAAATACAAAAATAACAGAAAAAAATACTCATGAATTGGCAAAAAACATACCCCTGAAAGAACCAGGACTGCCTTATCATATAATGCCAAAACATACACATCTTATCAATGGGGCTACTGAAGTGGGCCAATATTGTTGTACGGGATATACCAGACGAAACTAAACAAATTTTTTCGCTTATCGCACGTTATCACAGACCACACTGGTAATTTTTTTTTAAATGCTGATAGCTAGTATTTCATATTTGTGAGGAAATTGGAGCCTATTCCAGATTTAATTTGAAGCAAATTCTTTAATTATAATTTAGTCGTATAAGTGTTATTAATTCATAAATTCATATTACTCATACGTGAAATATCAAACGTATACAAGGCACGTATAAGTGATATTAATACAAATCATTGCATTTTAAGAAGAGTGTGAACGTATGTGATTAAATGATATGCTCATAATAAAAACAAAGGAAAATAAATGTTTTTTATGAATTCCTTTAGAACGCAATTAAAGGATATCATAAAAAATAAATGGTTTCCCATTACATGCCATGAAGGAATTGTGGAGATCTTCTCACAATCAGTGAGATGTGCGCTTTCCAGTTTTAGACACACTGATTTGGACCTACAGTTTTTCACCGGTTGCGAGCGGTATATTGAGAAGCTTTTCATGGCTGAATAATCGATAGTGTCGCTGTCACTATGCGAGGTGACCGCAGTCGAAAGAAATTTTGAGGTGGTCAGAGCAGGGATCGAACTCAGGCTCTCATGTACAAGAGGCGCGTACACCAACCATTGCATCACCGACGGCCATATATTTATCTATTTTTATTAGGTTAACTGGAATCAGCACCGGTATTTTGAAATATGTTAACAATAAAACTCAGTAGTTAAATTGTCAAAATTCATAAAATTTCAATACAACATTTTCGAATTTTGCCAATTTAGCTACCGAATTTTATTGTTACAAAACTTAATAAAAAGTAGGAATGTATGATTTACTTAAAATTATATCCTTTAATTGCGTTTTAAAGGAATGCATAAAATCATTAATTTGCTTTTGTTTTTATTACATAATTTAATCATATACTTTCACACTCTTCTGCAAATTCCATGATTCGTATTAATATCACTTATACGTTCGTTGTATACACTTGATATTTTACGTATGAGTAATATGAATTTATGAATTAATAACACTTATACGGCTAAATTATAATTAAAGAAGTTGCTGCAAATTAAAAATAAAATTTAGGTACAAAATTTTCGAATTTTGACAATTTAGCTACCGATTTTTATCGTTAAAAACTAACAGAATTCCAGTATTTTTTAAACGTTTTACCCCAAAAAGAAGTTAATTTTATTATATAAACGAGTTCAACTAATGTGTATAATAAACTAGTTCTACCAGGAGCTTTACAATCCCATCAATTTTAAACAATTTAATTAGTCCCAAAGCTAAGGAAGATCTCCAGAAACAAAATAGGAAGATCTAAAATTGTCCCTATCAAACAGTAGTAATACAAGTAATTCATGAAAAATTAAATAAAATGAACTAAACCTAAGTTCTGAAAATAGTAATTCCTTTTTGATTTGATTGTTTAAGCTCAAGACCATTCTATATCTCTATAAATAGAGATATAGTTTAAAAAAAAAAAAAGATGTTTTGCAAATGCATCCTCATGATTCCTGGCAAACCGTATAGGTATTGAGGATCTCGCCACAGATCTTCATCAGCGGTTGTTTGGAATGCTGCTTTTGAAAAATTCATCAAACTAAATGCAAACGATAACTCCTCTGAATTGAGAATGTTCCACCATGCAAGTGTTTGAAAAATATCGCAAGCAAAACGCACAAGAAAACATTTGCAAAACATTTGTCTCCATTAGAAATCATTTTTGTTCTTGTCTAAAAGACAACACAATGTTTACAGACAATTTTTAAAGCCTGTTGTTTCATGATTTTCGATGATGTTTTTTTATTTATTCGGCCTTTTTATTGGTACTTTTTTATTTTATTGTTTAAGCTCAAGACCATTCTATATCTCTATAAATTCCTTTTAAACTGACAGATCATTCTTTTCCCGATTGGTGAAAATGAATGAAAACGCCTTGGATAGGATTCGAACTCAGAATCGCTGGACGATCGTTTGTTAACTTTTAATAATAACTTAAGGCTTCATTAAAAATAATAGATATTCTCTTTAAATATGGAATACGATTTTATTCATGTGGCTGCAGCGGCTGGCTTCTCGGTAGCTCATCCTGTCACATTAATTACCCAAGACTTTATTGACGGTTTCTGGTGCTATCTAGTCAATTGCTGGGTCGATGTAAGCCTTAAAGGTGTGGATAGTTTCTGGATTATTTTCGTAGCAATGATCTTTCACGGCGTCTGACTAGGAAAACTCTAAAGGGGTCAAGTCGCAGCTCCGTGGCGGCCAATTGACATCGCCAAGACGCCTGAAAACACGATCACAGAACTTAGTTTGCAAAAGATCGATTGTTTGAAGAGCTGTGTATCATGGTGCGCCATCCTGCTGAAAACAAGGATTAAATCATATCATCCATTTTCCCCATTTAATATCATGGCTCTGTAGCATTTGCTTTTGACTGAAATGGCATTTCCAGCAAACTGGGCCAATGATGCCACCTCTCCAAAATCCACAACAAACTTTCACTCTCTGTAGATGCATTGGCTTTTCGGCATTAACGTTAGCGGGGTTTACGATCTCCTGATGTGGCAATTGTGTTTGTTGACATAGCCGCCAAGATCAAAATGCGCCTTGTCAGAAAATACGATTTTTACGATACGATGTCCTTTGGATTCTTATGTACAATTCCATTGCACCACCGATGGCCACAACTGTTAAATTACTTTTATTTAATTACATATATGCGTTTGAATTATCCCAAAATATTACTCATACGCATAATAAGAAAAGTATACACATGTCGTATAAGTTGTATTAATATAAACCATTGGGACGTATAAGTAACCTGCCAACTGTTTGTGATCTGTTTGTTTTTGATATGCTTAACAAATGAATTAACATTTAAATAATTAAAATATATAATTAAAAATAAGTTTGAATAATATTTAAAAATAAAATATATATTTTTTCGATTTATTAGTCTTCATTATAATTTTATATTTTAAAAAAATTTTTTTTTTCAAAATATTTTTTTATTTTTAAAAGGCCAGACTAAAATTTGTTTGTGATGAGATGGTTAAATATTTCGCCTATAACAAGCATCTGATTCTGCTGCTTTTGTGACCCATCCGACGGTAAAAACTATATATATCAGATCGGTTTAAAGCAAAAACCCCGACAAAAGATCGTTTGGTTGAAGATGAGCATTTCTGTCGAAAAATCATGTTTTGCAATTTTTCACCTCGGGGGCTATTGGCGGTTTCTGGTTATATCTAACCAATTGCTCGGTCGATATAAGCCTTTAAGGTTTGGATCGTTTCTGAATTATTTTCGTAGCAACGGTCTTTAGCGGCGTCCGACTATGGTTAGTGGTGCAATGGTTAGTGTTTGCGGCTCTTGTACATGAGACCGTGTGTTCGATCCCTGCTCAGATCTCGCTTAGTGATGGTGACACCATGAATAATACCGTTCGGAACTGGTGTAAAACTGTAGGTCCCAATCAGTGAGTGTGAAACTAGAAAGCGCACATCTCACTGATTGTGAGAAACTCTCCACAATCCCTTCATGGGATGTTATGGGACACCGTTTTTTTTCAACAGACAATAAATATGGAACCAGGTTTTGTGCATCATTCTACGAGAAATTAAAAATTTAATAAAAAAGTAGTTTTTAGGGGGAAAATAGTCTTATTGAAAATTGCGTCAAATCTACACAAATTTGGATACCATAATGACATCTTGGAGATATTTAGAAAAAATGCCTCCTATATTAATGGCTATCAGATTTATGAATTTTTCCCCAACAAAATAGTCAAATTCCCAAAGCGCGGAAAATGTGTTCCAAAATTGGGGATTGTTTAGTAAGACGGTCGCCATGACTTTATTTATATTATTTTTTGTTTACGATGTCGACGATATGGGGTTAATAAAATATGGTATATATTTTCTAATCGGTGCTTTGACATTCCAGAATTTTTGGAAATGTATTTTGTTTGTATTGGAGAATGGTCAATTCTGGAAAGAACCTACCGGGAAGACCCATTGACAAAAATGACACAAAGAGAACACTAAATGCATCTACATTATGTCCTCTTTTTGAAACATTAAAAAATTTGCATGTGCAGGAAGAAATCGAAATTTACAATCGAAATAATATTGTGGCTTTTTTGGAAATAACAAAATAAAAATTTTTGCCAGTTTTGTTTTCAGAAGTGTCTAACTTTTGTTTGAAGTGATATATTTGCCGCAGTAATTCCACTAGTTTATTTAGGATTTTATACGCAATCAAACGCAATCAAAATTATACGCAAACTAACAAGGACATCGCACCGTAAAATCACGGAACCAACCTCGCCCAAAAATAGGAGATTTTTTCTTATAACTTAAATATCGCTGAAATTATTTGAGATAACCTACACATATGTTGATATTTTTTTGTAGGTATTTATAAGCACTACGACCCTGCAAAATATCTTTGCAATCAGGTTATAATTGTACTTTTGGCATTCAATTGAAAATTGGGCATGTCCGGGGTGACCAACTTTAGTTGCTTGTCCAGTAGCCCACCTAGCCACTAGATATCCAAACTTTTGGTCGTCATCTGGAAAATACTTCTGCTCTAAGCATGTGAAATTTCATCACGATATCGAGTTCGATTCAAAACTTACAGAATTAATTCCAAAAAAGGCGACTTTGAAATACTGCGGGTCGGACAACTTGCTATCTTTGTAAAATTGGGGGCCCGATTTTGAAAAAACGGGTTACTTATGGTGCGTATAAGTTATATTAATTACCATTCTACCGATAATTTTATTCAAAACACTTATACGCCGTGTGGTGTTGTGTACATAGTACTGTACATGTACTGCAACCACATGGCGTATAAGTGTTGTGAATAAAATGACCAACATAGTGTTAATTAATATCTATTAAACTCCATACCAATTTGTTAGTAGTTGTTAGTAAATTATTTAAAAAATTTCTCTATTATCACAATTTGTACATAGTTGTACTTTTCTCTTTGCTATTCACACAATATTTGTGAATACTTTGTTATAAATAATTGTGTTAAATCATCATAACTTTGTGTGGTGGGGGAAAAAATATCAATTAAAATATTCTATAAAACTATTAAACCTTTCAGTAAATACATATGTTACTGATAACAATTTATGCTTAAACGCCAGTTTCAAAAATAAACATACACACACACATTTAAATAATTATATGTGTATGCTTGCATGTGTTTGTGACTGTGTGTAGGAGAGAGATTGTTTGCGTGTATATTTAATAAAATTTAATACATAAATATTTTACATCAACACACAAGCCAACCAACCACTCACTCAAGCTCACACATATGGGTACATCAGCATATTTTCCCTTTCCTGCCGGCACACCCTTTAATTTGCTGTGCAAGATGGATGAATGCATGATACAATTCATTGGAGTTGAACAATTTTTAATCATAATTTTTTTTTTGAAATATTATATTTATTTAAATTTAGCTTTAGTTGCAAATTTTTTCACTCTGAATTGTTACATGTGTTGTTTTTAATAGGAGAAAGAAAAACCTGAAATATTTGGCAATTGCTGCTGTTGATTGACTGTTCATGTGGGAAATATTAATTTGATGTGGAAAACAAATAAAGGCATTCCTTTTCAGATTCCAATGCAACGATTAAAATGATTTGGAGTATCCAGATTATAGTGAGTTTATGATAAACAAATAGATTTTTGGATTAGTTTTTTGTTTTGATAACAGATTTACAGCTTTATTAAATTTATGGAATTGTGCCTGAAAAATTAAATTAATTCATGGGTAGATTTCGTTGGGCCTTCTAATATAGGAATTTAATCAAATGTTGGCGTTACTTAAATCTGTCAA
Organism: Phaonia tiefii; assembly: GCA_963931995.1. NCBI lineage: Eukaryota > Metazoa > Arthropoda > Insecta > Diptera > Muscidae > Phaonia > Phaonia tiefii. The sequence goes on from OZ008371.1 coordinate 199,306,917, forward strand.
CTGCACCGTGATTGTTATTGATTTCGTTTCACACAGTCAAATTTAAATTACATCAATTGATATTTAAAACACATCAATTGAAATTTGTAACAATTGAAATTTAAAAGATATCAAATGAAATTTAAAAATCTATTACAAAATCGGTAAATAATTTTGAAATTTCAAACTGGCATATTTTAAATTTCAATTGATTTGTGTTCCTTTAATATTTTCCAAAATTAAATTGATATTTTTTAATTTTCAATAGGAAATGGTGTAGAAATTTTGTTTTCTTTAAATTGGAAAATTAAAAAAAGTTGTCAATTGCCAAAAAACAGTTGCCAGCGTTACCATTTCATTGTAGCACAGGCCATTCTCGGTTATTTGCGAAAATTCAATATCGACTTAATGGTTAGTAGTGAGATGCCATCCATTCTCCATTGGATCACACTGTTCTTGCGATATCATCAAACATTCGTGATGAATTGGTGCTAACTTTTCTTCTCTTGCATCTTGCATGGAGCTAACTCCTCTTCTTGCATTCGCGGCATACTTTTAGGTGCAATTAAGATCAAGTTGTTATGCTCACCATAAACTTCGGCGTCATAAAATGATCTTACGAAACGATGCATACAGTAGTGTATTGGCTAATATTTGAGTCAAAATAAATCGACAGTATCTGAAAGTAACGTCAGAATGTTAATTAAAAGTCTTAATTAAATATGTTAATTAGAAGTGTTAATCAAAATATTAATTGAAAGTGTATCCAACAGTTTATGGTGTGTATCGCAGCCTAATTGTTCAAACACGATAGAAATATTCTAGATGGTGAACTCGATTATTCACCATTTTCACCACATGACAAAGGCTGTTGCTCTACGACAATTTTTCACCAGGATGCCACGAAAACGTACCAAAAAGTTCTTTTTATTTTGATTCTGTTGTTTGAATTTGAAAATAATATATAAATGAGAGGGAGGCATAATAGGGCAAAAAAGCGGGGTTAAATAGTTTTTTCAACACTTTTGGTTTTCAAGGAAATTTTCCCTACTTCTCCGCCATCTAGAAAATGTCCCTTGAATTAAAAATCCACTACTTATATTTAACCAGTTAGGATTTTCTAACATCTGTGGATTGATCAAATATGATAGAAAAATTATATGAGGTGTCAGGGAACACCCGTTTGGAACGAAGTTTCTTTCGCTATATATTATGTACTAGTTAGTTCCAACACGCCTAAGGCGTCCATTGAAAAATACGATAATTTAAATGGATCTTTAAGAAAAGATACTTTTTGTAAATGCTTATCTTTTTTTAAGAAAAAATGTTTTTATAGAATGTATTTCTTTTAAAAAAAGTATATTTTTAAAAAAAGTATATTCTTACAAAAAATATTTATTATATTTTGCTGAAAAGGTCCTTTTTAAAAAAGGTACTTCTTTTATTAAAATCAAATGTTTTTTTAAGAAAGGTACTATTTTTAAGAAAGAGTACTTTCTGTACGAAAAAGCCTTAAGAGTATGATATTTTTTTTTAAAAAGAAGTACTTTTTTTAGGAACAGGTACTTTTTAAAGAAATGGTACTCTTTATAAGAAAATTAAATTTTTTTAAGAAAATTTACCTATTTTCAGAAAGGCTACTTATCTGAAGAAAAGAAAAGAAAAGGCATTATTTAAGTTTAAAAAAAAGGTACTTTTAAGAAAAGGATTTTTTGTAAGAAAACGTATTTTTTTCAGAGAAGTTTTTTTTTTTTGAAGAAAAGGGTTTTTGAAGAAATGGGATTTTTTTTAGAATTGGTCCTTTTTCCAAGAATAGGTAAATTTTTAAGAGTAGGTACTTATCTCAAGAAATGTTATTTTGTTTCACAAAATATTTAGTCTTTAAAGAAAAGGTAGGTTTTCAAGAAAATGCAATTTATTTTATGAAAATGTACTTTTTAAAAAAGGTGATTATTTAAAAAAATTACTTATTTTTAAGAAAAAGTACTTTTTGTATGAAAATTTACTTTTTTTAAACAATGGTACTACTTTAAGATAAGGTACTTTGTTTAAAAACATGAATGGGTAATTTTTTCAGAAAAATTACTTTTCCTAAGAAAATGCACTTATTTAAGAAATTGTTCTTTTTTAAACTTCTTTCAGTTTTGGGTTTTCTAAATTTTCTTTTTATTGGGTTGAAAACTGCAATATATACTAAATATTGGTTACAGGCTCCACCTAGAAAATTTCCCATTAAACAAGAAACATCCCAACATATGTTAGTCTAGACACAAACCAAATCAAAAGTACCCAATATAGCTGCTAATACTTGGTTCTATCATAATAATGTTAAGAAAAGTTGTTAAATTTTTTTTCATTTAGCCCCTATCCCGCAACTTAACAAGTCTATGTGGTTGATTTGAAAGTCAAGGAGAGTTTTCTAGATGGCGCAACAACGGTAAAAATGGTCTAATATCCCTGGAAATAAGAACTATTTGAAAAACTATTTAAACATGCTTTTTTGCGGTTTGTATTTTAAAAAAAAAAGCGCCCTGTATTTGTATTATCCATATTTTATTTTGAAATTAAAACAACAGAATAGAAACAAAAGTGATTTTTGAGTGGTTATTCGTCACGTCCATGTGAAAAATGGTCGTACGGGAACAGCATATGCCCTCTGGTGAAAATGGTGAATAAGCGAAAGAATCATTGTTGATTTTTCTATCATCTTTGGATTGATAAACAGTTTATCTAAAGATAATAGAAATGCCATATATGATTATTCACCATTTTCACCAGTTGGCGAAGACTGTTTCCGTACTACCATTTTTCACTCTGATGCGACGAAATAGCACCCAAAAATAATTTTTATTTCGATTGTGTTGTTTGAATTTTAAAATAAATAGTAGATAATTGAAACGCATATCGCAATTAGAATGTTTTGACAATACAAAAGGGGGAAAAAGTATGGTTAAAAACTGTTTTCAATAGTTTTTGTTTTCAGAAAAATTTGCCCTATTTTACCATTTCTGTTCCATCTCGAAAATTTCCTTTGCGTTTCAAATCCACCACTTATATTTCACCATCTAGTGTTTGGTAACTGCTTTGAATTATTTTAACCAGGGGGTTTCTATGCCACAGTTGATCAACCTTAGAGTTGGGACCACATGCAGAATACAGTCAGAAAGAGAAAAAGCGATAAATGACTGGAAGTACGTAGGGTTGCTCAATGCTTTTTACTCACATTTCCCTTTATGCATTGAACCAAAAGTACAAAATTTATCAACTGGGATTATTTTTGTGATAATTAAATCGAGGAATAAATGGATTACAAGCGAAATAAACCTAAATGTAATGAAGTGTTAGATTAAATTTATTTATAGAAATTGTAATTAAAACACAAATTTATTAAAATTAAGATTTTTTTCATTCTTCATGGGTTGCCAAGTGTGTATAACTCTTGCCCCAACTTTTCCAGTGACCTTCGTTGCAAACAGTTGAAAACAGATAAAACAGCTATTGCTGTTTATACAGAGTCTATGTATATTAATTACTCTGTGGTTTTAACTGCTTAGCGAAATTGATAAGTGAAATCTACCATATACGATCCCTCCACGAATGGATGATGAACTCACTACGAGACAATCTTGACGAATCGTTGTATATGTAGATGGCGCTATAGCGCGATCAGCTGAATCACGAGATGGGCCGAAATGTGGATGGCTCATTTTGAGTTAAACTGTGTTAAAACGTACAAAAGTCCCCAACATCATGGAATGATATAAGGGCTGAGGATAGAGATATTGTGAATTTATTTGAATTTGAATTTTTATGATTCATACTACAAACTTACAAGTCATGAAATTTTTTCTAATTGAAAAATGGTTGGTTTTTGTTGGAAATAACAGACCATTCAGTTCAACACAACACTCACTGTCATGACTAGTTTCGACAAGTTCATCATCAGATGCCTAACTACTGTGCCTGAATTGATACCATCGTTTGACAATCAATCGTATATATAAAGGGGTTTTCAACAGAGACGCTACAAAAGTAAATCGATAGGGACAGTAAACGACGCACTATTTATCCCCGCTCTTTTGACATTTCTCTTCAGTAAGGTTTGCCATTTCATCATGGAAAGATATAGGAGCCAACAACGAGTCGAAATTATTAAAATTTACTACCAAAATTTGGAGTCCGTGGCCTCAACTTTAAGAGCGCTACGTCCAATTTATGATGAGGCTCATTTCTGGCTGAATGGCTTCGTCAATAAGCAAAATATGCGTTATTGGTCAGACAGCAATCCACACGTAATCCAAAAGTTATCATTGCATCCCGAAAAAATTACGGTTTGGTGTGGTTTATGGGCCGGCGGCGTCATTCCGTCATTCTTCCGTGATGATCAAGACAGGCACATTACTGTGAATGCGAATCGCTACCGTTCAATGATAACCGAATATTTTTGGCCCCAATTGGATAATATGGACTTGGAGGACATGTGGTTCCAACAGGACGGCGCCACAAGCCACACAGCGAATGCCACAATCAATTTATTGGAAACCAAGTTTGGTGAACGTGTTATCTCACGAAATGGCCCAGTCGATTGGCCGTCTCGGTCGTGCGGTTTGACGCCGTTAGATTATTTCCTGTGGGGTTACGTCAAGTCTATGGTCTATGTCAACAAACATAGTAGCAGTATCGGCCGATTTATGCTTGAAAACCGTCGAAAATTGGGTTCAGCGTCTGGACTTCTGCAAGCGTGCCCATGGTGGCCATGCAAAAGAAATCGAGTTCCATACAGAATGGCATCGAACGTACTTTCACAGGAATAAAGAATTTCATTGGTATCTAAAACCGGTTTTGTTTTATTTAAAAAAACTTTTGTAGCACTCTTATTAAAAACCCGTTACAAACTCAATTCTGCAATTCACATGTGCGAATTAGTATCGATCGAACATCCCTAAGTATCAACATCAGTGAAAGGCCTATAATTCCAACAACAAGAACAGACAGAAATTTGCCACCATGTTCTTCTTTTCCTCACGCATCCTCGCATTGTTGCAGTGCTTTGAGGTGAGTTTTAATCTATATCACAGAGTTGTATTTTTCCGTCGAATAACAGTTTTGAAAACCGTGCTAGTGTCAGTTACGGGAATTTGAATTTGAATTTTAAAATTGTGGTAAATGCAAAGAACCACTGTCATTATCGTTGCTGAAAAATAGCCATGTCATATTAATGATAAATCAAATTATCACTCTAAAGGATAATTAGTAAAAGGATACTTAGTAAATTTTGTAAACATTTTTAAAATCTTAACCAATCAAGGTATTTACACCGCAAACGCCTGCAATGACATCTAACTGAACATGTCTTTCATGAGCGTTCCAGTTTCTTGAGATTCTATAACGAATCTTAAGGATTCCATAGGAAAGCTGTTCACGCCAATCGATTTAGTTGCTGTGACAAATATATTTTCCGATAAGCAAATTATCCATTACCTATTATAGTGCTTGGCATTATGAAAGTTTAAACATGCGTTAAGGCAATATTTTCTCAGCGAAACATTTTATTGTTGTACTTATTTACTTTACATTTTCCACTTCCATTCAAGAGAAATTTCTTTAGCAAGAGTTTATCAAAAAAGAAAAAAAAAATAAATAAAAAAAAAAATAACAACTTTACTTAACTTTACTTCGATCCTTTTCATCTCTAAACATATCCGTCGTGTGTTTATTCAGTGGCTGTTGCAAGGATACCGAAAATGTGATTGAATGTTACTTTTGTGTAGGCAAAAGATATGTGCGAAGCTGTGTATGTGTGTAGGTACTAGGGGAAGCATGTCACAAGTACAAATAAATAGTACAAATTCAATCACACATTGCAATACACACGCATACTTACATAAATATCCTTTAGCTCCTTATATAGATGATGCCAGCCACTTAAGGAAAATTGCTTTACTCGTATCCAAACATTTTTGTATTTTTTTTCTTTTTGGTTTTTGAAATTCAACATTGTGTGAAAGAATCCTTAGAGTTGTTAGCTAGATATGACAAACGATATAAGGATACTCGTTTAGGTATGAAAGTCTTGCTTGTATTTAAATAAAAATATACATTTGAGTGTGTATTGGAATATGACATGTGTGTTGGAATATGTTGCCAAGTTGGTGGTTTATTTATTTATTTATAAATTTATGTTAAGAAAAACTGTATTTTTTTTGCCAGCCCTCAACAACATGGTGTTATTGATAATATTCGTATTTAAGTGAGTCCTTGTTAAGGATTTAGAGAAAGCAGCAGGAATAGTTGCAACAGCCAGGAATATTAGATGAATCCAGAGAAGTGTTAAGGAATTCTATAAGTATTTTTATGGGTATTCAAAAGGATTAAATTTTTAACAGGATGTTATAACTGGCTGGGTAGCTCAATGAAGTCTATAGAATATCATAGATATTTGTACAACAAGCGATTTAGACATTTTTCTGTGTGGGTTTACCTTTAGAGATATCAAATAGATCCAATGAGTTATTTTGCAATTTTTTTTTACCATATTCGTATCACAGCTTCCAGGTAAATCACAAACTATTTGTCAGTATCTAACTTTTGGCCGTCGTGGTGCAATGGTTAGTGTGCGCGGCTCTTGTACATGAGATCTTGGGTTCGAACGCTGCTCTGACCACCTTCAAAAAAAATTTCTTTCGGCGGCAGTCACCTCGCATAGTGACGGCGACACTATCGAGTACATAGCCATAAATAAGCTTCTCAAAATACCGTTCGGAATCGGTGTAAAACTGTAGGTCCCAATCAGTGAGTTTAAAACTAGAAAGCGCACAGCTCACTGGTTGTGAGAAGCTCTCCCCAATTCCTTCATGGAATGTAATGGGAAACCATTTATTTTATTTTTTGTATCTAACTTGAATGTGGTATAATTGCCTGGACTCCATGTTATTCTGTTCACAGTAGCGGCCTTGAATGACAGCAAACAAAGTTTATAAAATTTATTTAATTTACAGTTTCATTTCCTAATATAAGCAAAGAAATATTTCTTTCCCTACAAACAAAATTTGAGGCAACTAAACTCCCTTTACGGAATTTATTTGTGGCAAGCGAAATTTCGCTTTTAATGGGAAACGAAATCATTCCATGGCTGTGAAACATACGACTACAAAATGACATCTGCCGAGTGATCCAGACACACATCTGCGTAGAGTCCAGTTGTGTTTTCTTATAGCTTTTATCTGACGTTAGTAATTGTATACTGAAAAATCAAACGTTTGGAGGCGCAAAAGCAACGTTATGATGTTTGCAGCAAAAATTTGCGATTTGGGGGAAAAATATGTGTACGTATATATATGGCCAACATACATATATACCCAGTGCACATGTGCATCCAGTGTTTACCGCAAAAGTTCAAACGTTTTCACTAAAAAAAAACACGTTTATCACAAAGTAAATAATTTTACCGTAAACGTGTTTCGTTTGCCACGTATCTGACCAATTAATACTTATGTCGACGTTACTAATCGACCCAGCAAAAATATAATGGAGTACTTCCAACCGCTCTTAGTAGTTACAACTCTCCACCAAATGCTTTACAGCTGCTTCCCAAACCATCTCCTAGTTTGCGGAGAGAGTAATAGCAGCATCTATTTCTTGATTCTGCCAAAAAGTTCCGTAGCGAATTCATCAACTATTCATGGTGAGATCACAAGTGGTAGCTTTCAATTTACAGCCACGATGTGTTTTTCGACATGTTATCAACATTAATCTTCTGCAATCTGATAATAGCCAGACCTGCCATGTCCGTTGGGATTCAAATTCCAGTTCAGCCAAAAATTTAAAGCGTTTTTCGTTAAAATATGAACCAGTAAGTTCATTTTTGATTACGCATAATACATTTTGTAAAAAATGTGTACTCAGTATTATGAAAACTAGTATTTTCCCAGCAAAAATATAATGGAGTAATTCCAACGGCTCTACTGCTTTCAGTACAACCAACGAAGTACTATGTGCGGATTTTCGGCATACAGGAATCCGAAATTGCATTACAGATATCATGGTGTTTGTCGGAAGAAAAATATTATCTGCCACTAAAGTAATACGGTTATTTTTCGTCCAGGTTCAATGTCTTCTGGCAATCCCGGTCCCGGTCGTGGAAAAATTGTTACAGAAAAATTAATAATTAATTATTTCAACCCTCGCTACACAACCCCGTAATTTGTATGGTATACTTTCAGGCGAATACAATTTGATTGCGAAAATTTTGGCAACAAATGTTCGTTGGTTTTGTCACATTGGCAATTTGTTTTAAAAATAACTACAAATTTAATCGACACGTATGTCGCTTAAAAAAACAAATCGCTTAAAAAAAAACAAAGTTTGATTTGGTGAGATTTGATATCAAGACCTTCACCAGCTGCCGTTTACTAGTCGGACATGCTACCATCGTGCTAATTTTTGTTCTGAATCGTAGCGCTAAGGAACAGAATTTATTCTACTTAAAAGTATCCAAATTGAGGGTACTACCCTCCAAGGACAACACTATGTAAAAAGAAGCGGTGTAGCAACTAAATTTGCACTACCTCTTACCGCGTAGTTCTGGTGGAAATTCTGGTGATTGGTATACACTTTTTTTGCAGGGGAGTTGACCGTCGTCAAAAGAAATGTAAGATGGTCAGAGCAGGGATTGAGTCAACAATCTCATGTGCAAAAGCCGCGCACACTAATAATTGCACAGCTGATACCGATACCGTGAGATATTTTTTGATGGAACTATTCGCCGAGTTGACGAAGCTTCCTTTTCAGCAAACATAAGAGATTTGTGACCATCGTCGGTGCAATTGTTAGACTGCGCGACTTTTGTGCATAAAAACGAGGATTTGTTTGTCGCACTGATCACTATAAATTGTATACGACGACGGTCACCTCGCATAGTGGTGGCACTACTATCGAGTAATTACCCATGCAGAAGTTTCTAAAACACCTTTCGGAATCGGTGGAAAAATGTTGGTCCCACTAAGCGAGTGAAAGAGTTTTAGAACAAAAAGCCATGTCCATGGGACATAGTGGGAAAACAAATAAGAGATGTGATCGCAAATTGGTATGAAATGTGATTAACTGTACACCTAAGCACGAATTTGATGTCCCACTTTAAATTTCGCGTTCTGTCCTCATTGCTTGTGCCACCAACTCTGTGGGCTGTGTTAAACCTATATATCTATTAACTTTATGTTAGCTAAGATAGGTAGGACGGGCTGTGACTATTGACACGCGTATTCCAATGAGGACCGTTGTATACCATGGGAGGTCTTTTTTCGTCCCCATCGTTGAAGTTGTGAACAGTTTTGGAATGGTTATAGGGCATTCAAGCTATATGATACGCGGTCCCAATATTTCAGGATGCAGCTTAAAAGTGATGTGTATTGGTTCCCGGCGAACTAATTAATACTCTGCAAAAACGTCCTAAAACCATTCAGCTTAACTTCCTGAATGTCGGTTAGTTTTAACATGAAGTAAGATCCTAGATATCGTCTCCTACTCATACAAAAGGCCGGGCAGTAGCATATGTTGTGGTCGACGCTCACGTGCTACTCTTCATCATCACGGCTTCAACAGTAAGCATGTGCTGGAACTTCAACCTAAACATCTGCCTTCGTATCAAAAAGTTTCCAGTGATCACAGCTACTACTATAGAGATATACAATGTCTGGGAATGGATATTAAGTTTAGCTTGAGATTCAGGCTATAACTTCCATACATGCCTCGTGATTCAGTATTTTGTAGCACCAGACCAACTATCCTTCGCATGTCTGTGGGAAAGTGGCACACCCACATGCTCTATATCCTGTAATTCCACCAGGTCACCTGCTCCATGGTTCCCAGAAATGTTCTTGTGTCCCCGGTACCCATATAAGGTGGATATCTCACTGCTTGGTCATCCAAGTTAGAGATGAGCTTTAGTGGTAATCTATTCTTGAAGTCAGGAATACAATTAAAGAAATGTTATATAAAAATGGTTTCCCGTTACATCCCATAAAGGGATTAGGAAGGCCTTCTCACAACCAGAGGAGCGTTCTAAGTGTACACCTACTGATTGGGTCCGACAGTTTTACACCGGTTCCCAACGGTATTTTGGGAAGCATATTCATGGCTAAATACTCGAAATTGTCGCCATCACTAATCGAGGTGACCGCCGTCGAAAGAAATTTAAGGTGGTAAGAGCAGGGATCGAACCCATTTTCTCATGCACAATAGCCGCGTACACTAACAGCCTTTGTGCAAGGTCTTTAGAATAAACTCCAAATCCTACTTTGACATCTAGGTTGGAGCCATCAGTGTTGAAGTCTAACTACCTTCTGGTATGCTTAGCATCCATTCCTGCCAGTCCGGGATATGAGTAGAGAAGTTTCTGTCAAAGGTAGAAGCAGGCGGCATCTATTCGTCTTCTATTGCTCTGCTATATAATATCTCTATATCTCTCCCTCTCTATATATCTCTTAAAATCTTCCCATAACCATAAGGTTTGGTGATCAGTGGCGACGACTGTTTTAGACGGGTTCTCGACGTAGCAGCCGTAAGCCTTCCCATCAAATCTAGTGGTAAAAGGTGGAGGATAACACCCAAACCCTCGGTAGAGGTTGTGCGCAGTGCAACCATGATACACACCATTGCGTATAATAGAAGTGGTTGTCACACTCCATCGTTGAACGTGTAACTTTACACTATATGGTTATGGAGCTTTCAAGATATATGACACCTTATGCTGATATTCTAGGTTTGTCAGTCTCTGAAGTTTTGCCAATAGTCTTAGGAAAGTATATTTTTCCACAGCAGGCCCCGAAACTACAATGCTATAGAGCAATATTTCGTAGACAACAGATGCGAGTTATTGTCTAGGGTGGAACCCATCGTTCTCCCTTTTACATGAATATAGCACAACTGTGGCTCTACTGATCTAAAGTTTTTGACTTGAAACTAAGCTTTCTGTTGAGAACCACACCTCTATAACTTGCACAAAGGTTAGTTTCCACCCCGTAGTCCCAATAATAGAGATAATGGCTGATTATCAGAATCCCTCTTTTTCGCAGTAAGAAGTACAAGCTCGAATACCCCTGAACTTATACTTATCCCATTCTCCCTGTCCCACTTAGAGTGTCTCCTGTTTAAGTCCTGGAACACATGTCTGCATGTGGGGGTATCTTCCCTGTACTGCAATTGCCAGGACGTCAGCATATAATACCCTGAACGGAAAAGTATCGTCACAGGGATGTAAACGTTCATCACCCCAACAACTTTGGTAATCGAAAGTGAGCTAACTTACAATTTTAGTCCCGTTACAAAAATGTGTTTGTCAACTGCAAATTGTTTGTCACCACGATGAAAGTATGGTTGTTGCTGGAATGAATTTGATTCATTATTCCAACGAATTTGTTTCGTTGCTGCAATGAATTTATTTCATTGCTGCAATGAATTTGTTTCGTCGCTGTAATGAATTTGTTTCATTACGGCAATGAAATTGCTTCAGATAAACCAAATATCAGTAGTTGAAATTTCATGCACTTACTTTTTTTAATGTCGAACCCAGTTTTCTACAAAATTGAAATTAAATAAAATTGTTGCAGGAACGAAAATTAAGTTGTTGCAGCAACGAAATGAAAAATTGTCAAAGACATCATATATGAAATTTTTCGTTGCAGCGACTATCTAATTGTCGGAAAATGTTTCATCCATCCATGCGACGAAGCGTTATTCTTTCAGTGTAGGACTTTGCAATTTGATTAGCTCCAGCTCGAGCAAAACAATATCGAATTCAAAATTCCAGAGATGTGAAAATCAGGGACTGAAACCGGCTCGATATTATCGGCGGCGGTGGCTGATGAAAGTGAGTAGCGTGATGCTACTCTCTAATGCCAACTCACTGTGCCTGAATTGGTACCATTGGTACCATATGCGAATTGTTATCGATCGAAGATCCCTCAAGCACCAGCTCAACCTGAAACTGAATTATTCCAACAACAAGAGAGGAGGGTATTTTTCCTCCATGTTACAGTTTCCTCTTACATTCCCCCAGGGTTTCCTCTTACATACCCGCAGGAGTTTATTTTGAGGTTAGTTGAACTTTTTCTCGAATGACCGGACTAATGTCAATTATGTTTTGAATTTGAATCGTAAGTACCTTAACATTGTTGAGATTTCAAAGAGGATGGAAGTGTAGAGAAGAAAATTTAAATATAAATTTACTCACGGAGAAAGAAATGAGTGAAGCGCCTCGTTTTTCTGCTCTCTCTCTCTCTCTTACTCTCTTCGTTGAATATATCAATACGTGAGCAGTTTTTTGATGATCATGTTATTGTGTATAACTATAGAAATTCCATTCATATTAAAGTACAATTACATATAGTAAGTAAAAAGTATGAAATAATCAAGATATGACGCTAGAGAAAATTGCGTTTGAGTGAATCGTAACGACTTATTGGTTCTCTTTTACGAGGGTTGCCAAATGGCGCACAACTTCTGGTTGTCTAAATTCCAACCATGTTTAACCATGTTTAAATAAAACAAAGACGATCTAGAATTAGACGACCAGAAGATGTGCGCAATTTGGCCACCCTGGTAAAAGAGAACCAAAAAGTGCTGGAAATTCACTCAAAGGCATTTCTCTCTCGCGTTATATCTCGATTATTTCATACTTTTTGCATAGTTCATGTAATTTTTCTTCAACATGGTTGGAATTTGTGTAGTTATATACAATAATACTACCAAAAAGCTGCTCGTGTGTTGAAAAATTCAATGAAGAGAGTAAGAGAGAGAGAGAACAGAGAATGACTAGGGTTTCACTCGTTGTGTTTGTTGGCATTCGAGTGAAGAGAAATTTTGACTGTATACTTTTACATCGTTTTTGAATAAAATTATATAAAGTATGTAAAAAGTATGACATAATCAAGTTACGACGCGAGATAGGAATGCGTTTGACTGAATCGCGACGAGATTTTGGTTCTCTTCTACGAGAGCTGCCAAATTAAGCACCTTTTTCTTCTCTATCTCCTTGGAGCAAAAACGATCAAGGAGTAACCGACCAGAAAATGTACGCTATTTGGCAACCCTCGTAAAAAAGCACCAAAAAGTGGTAACAATTCACTCAAACGCATTTCTCTCTCGCGTCATATCTTCATTATTTCATACTTTTTGCATAATTTATGTAATTTTACTTCAATATGTTTGGAATTTGTATAGTTATATACAATAATACTATCAAGAAGCTGCTCGTGTATTGAAATATACAACGAAGAGAGCAAGAGAGAGAGAGAGAGAGGACAGAGAATGATTAAAGGATTTGACTATCAGTACATTTCTCTCGGATTGATAATCGAATAAAAATTAGGTATTTTTCCCGATTTATTGCCTGTTTCTAACGAGCCTCTCCCCATAATAGATATTTATCCGCTTGTCTTGCAAAACTTAGAATGTCGATTAGAAAAAATCCTTGCTACACTAATATATCTGAGAAAATATTCAAGTTGCTATAAATTTTCTTAAAAAAATTTCTAAAAAACAATTGCGAAAAAGTTGTTGCAACTATTCTGCCTGGTATCCGCATTTGTTTTTTTCTTGTGACTTAAAATTTATGTAAAGTTTTTCGAAACGATTTCAATATTTTCACTTTCACAAGTTTTTATTGGAAACCATTTAATGCAACTGCAAAGAGACATAACTCCGGATATTCCAACACAACGATATAAAGGATGACAGTTGTATATATGTGTGCGTGTTACTGGGACTTTGACAATACAATATTCGATATTTCAAATTGTGGACAAATGCAAAAGGTTCTATTGCTCTCTCATGCAATGCTTAAAGGATAACTCTTAAGGATTCTTAAGCCAAAATAAACAATATTCAATAGTTTGCTTAACTATTACTCGGAAGTTTAAAAAACTTTTCGCCAATTCTTTTTGCGACTGTTTAAATATTTAATGTTTTGTTTTAATTTCACCAAAAATGATAACAGTTATCTTTTGCAAGGGAAATGCAATGCAAACAATGTTCCCCGTT